>CP116449.1:54109414-55376914 GCA_028216015.1 Quercus dentata | reverse complement strand
GATTACCTCTCTTGATGCAGCAACTAATGCTAATTGTAACCGATGAGCAAAGCAATGCACATAGTATGCATAAGGACAATCATTAAGAACTAAGGCTTGCAATCCTTTCCATTCACCACACATGTTGCTAGCACCGTCATATCCTTGACCACGAATATTTTGAATGTCAAGACAGTGACGAGAAAGAATAGCATATATTTCGTTCTTCAGGTCAATGCAAGCAGTTGTCTTTAACATGAGAAAGATCAAAGAAGCGTTCTTGTATAAAGCCATCATTGTCAACAAATCTCAAAACAAGAGCCGTTGCTCTCTCTTTGACTCATCACGTGACTCATCAACAATAATACAAAATTTGGAATCCCCAATGTCTTCACGAATCTTACTCCGCACTTTACTTGCAATAACATGCAGAATCTCCTTCAATTGTAGGTGAAGTGTACTTAGCATTTTAGGAGCATTTTCCAAAACAACTTGTGCAACCTTATCATTATAAGATGCCAAAATTCTAATCATCTCAAGGAAATTTCCTCGGTTTTTTGATTGAAGGGTTTCATCATGACCTCTAAAAGGACACCCTTGAAAGGTGAGCCACCGAACAAGTATCAATAGAAGTTTTCACCCGCATCGATTATTTAGAATTTGTTCGAGCTTTGCACATTCATCACTTTATCTATATGCACCGATTCATTCAATAGATCATCACAATACTTCACAAACATTGTTGTGGGGTGAGCAAGGATCTTCTCAACATGATTCAAAAAGGCACAATTCTTTCCATTATTGACTTTTTTCCAATTTCTAAATCCTGTGAAAGTAAATGCATCACAGCCAGGCGTCTACTTCTTTCCATGGTAAAGAGATAACATGGCGGAGACAAGATATCAAGATCTTTAGTAGGAGAATACTCCAACCAAGAAGAAAATTGAGTGAACCAAGAAGCTTGAAAGCGACGAGGATGTGCTTTTCTCTAGAAAATGGATAGTTTGAAAGACGAATTTGATATGGTTTAGCTTTTAAATAAGCACGTCTAACTTCATCACGTATATTGGCTGGATAGTTACACATTTCAATGCGCTCTCCTGGATCTCGTTTTAAAATTCTAACATCAACTTCATTGGAACTAAGTGGTGAAAATTTTAAATGAATTTCTTCAAGTTCCACTTCCACCACTGACGGTCTAGAAGGATGTTTTTCGGGATCAATTCTTGGAGATTTGGAAGGACGCTCATTGGAAGTTGACGCTTCAACATTAGAACCTAAAAGTGTACTATTTTCTGAATTACTGTCTTCATTTTTTTTGAAGAATGAGTCAATAGTCCTGAACTTGCCCATGACCTAAATTATCAAATTAAATTATCACTTATTAAATAAAAGACAAACAATCATTTAAATGTCAATACATAAAAAAATATAGAATAAACAACAACTAAATACATGAATATATATATATATATATATATATATATATATATTGTCTATAATATATTGATTATTATAATAATAAATAATATATTATAAGAAATTTAAAAAAGAAAGCAATGAAAAAAAAAAAAAAAAAACAAATACCTGGAGCACGGTGACACAGCACACAAGCTGTCAAGCACAAGCACAAGCACAAGAAGCTTCACAATCACAAAATTGAGTCACAAATTGAGGGGCCCACAGCTGTAGCCTACTGACAATTGTAATAAGAATGGTACAAAATTAGTCACTTTTTATGGCCTCAATTCAACACATATCACGTTTACCCAACAAAAATTGAACACAGTACATGTATATTTAACTACTACAATTCTAGAAAGTGCAGAATAAAGAGACAAAACCTTTACCTTTAAGCAAAGAGACAAAAATTTTACTTTTAAACAAAGGGATGAGAAGGAAAGATCTAAAATCTGAAAAGATTAAAAAAGAAAGAAGAAGGGAGCAAAGACAGTGCAGTGGCTGTGGCGAGAAGGACTGAAGGAGGCTGAACCGCTGAAGGAAAAGAGAAAGAACTGAAAGAAGAAAAAGAAGAAGAATGCAAAGCTCAAGTCCTCAACGGAGACAGAGAGAGCGAGAGAGAGAGAGAGTCACTGTTGAAAGATTTTTTCTATTCTGCAATCGCAAGACTGCTGCAACGTGTGGCGGCGTGTGGGAGAGAGACAAAGTTTCAGACTTTTCAATTTTTTTTTGCCGTGTACAAGTAAGACCTAGATACATTGGGATGAAAATTAGAATTTTTTTCTCTTTTATTTGTTGAGATAATTATTTTTTTGGCCTAATATGTTGTGGTAATTGTTAATATATCTGTATTCGTTTTAAAGATGCCAAATATGTAATTATTGTAATTTGTTTACATGTATTTGTGGATTATATTTTATTGTACTGAAAATTGTATTTATTTTTAGACTTTATATAGGTATATTATCGTGGATGGGGGGCCAAAATGACAATTATTTAAGAGTCTTCAAATTATTTAAGATATTTTTTTTTTAAAAAAAATAGGGGGGCTAAGCGGAAAAATTTGGGGGGGGGGCCAAGGCCCCCCTCGGTCCTCACGTGGCTCCGCCACTGTAATGTATGCTCAAGAGCATGGACATGATTTTTGTGATTAGGGCAAAATAACTTACTTAAATCTCACTTTTATCTTAGATCACTGACAATATTTTCATGGATTCTATTAACGGATGTAATTAGAGCATTTTGTTAATTGATTATTTAAAGAAAGTGTTGATATTACTTTTATAAGAAATGTAAAAAATTATAATAATAAAAAATCAATTATTTTTTCTTTTTTCATAAAACTATTAAATATATATTTCTTAAACATAGGGTATCGATAGTTTATCTCTATTTTAATTTTTTATAGTATATCGACAACGACCTTACACTACCACTTTCTCAACAAAACAAAAGAAAAAACTTTACACTACCAAGATATATTGACTATCGTCCACGTGCTTTTGAACTTCCTATATCCTGGATTAGATACAAAAAGTTTCAAAAAAATAAAAATACCAATCAAACAAAAAAGAAAAATGTGGATGAGATTAAAAACAAACAAATATGTGAATGAGATTTATCCACTAAGATATACGAAAAGAAAAATTCCAAGATCAATCAATTCTACAACATTTTTCCTCTCCTATATAACGTGGCTAACTATAAGAGGTAAAAAAAAAAAAAAAAAGAGTGTAATGTGTTGATTTGAAAGTCATAAATAACAATTTATAAATTCCTAAAAAATAATATTAAGATAACAACTCTTTAATAGTTGTCACAACTCATTACATTGATAAGTTGTGAGTAGCTAATAAAAAGTAGTGTTAGATGTGAGTTTACATCTCCACCATTTAGAATTGGTCATATGAGGCGGTAAAAATTGTGAACACACTTTTGAGCATTTTAAACAACATTACATACTTTTTCATACATTTTTTTACATATTTTTTCACTCATACATATATTAAAAACATCCAAACAACATTACTCAAACTCTTCCTCCAAACACCGCAAAATAACTCATACAAAAAAGGTAGGTGGACGATATTTTCAATGCATGTATTGAAAGTTCAGTCGGATTTCAACCAGACAAGGACAGTGATCTGTATTTGGACTATAATTGACAATTCTCCATAAACGACACCTCTCAACCACTATAAATTTCGGTGTCCGTATCCTTGCCCAATACACATTCATTCAATTACAATCAACACTCACCAGACTCCCTACAAACACTTCACTGAGCAAAAGCCATGGCAGCTACTGATCATATTGCCGCTACTCCCACCTATGACCTTGCGAAAGAGTTCAAGGAATTTGAAGAATCCAAGATGGGTGTCAAGGGCCTCGCTGAATCTGGCATTACCTCAATACCCAATATGTTCATTCACCCACCTGAGGTTCTCTCCACTCTCAAAAAACCCACCTCTCACACCAAAAAAGCCATACCTTTAATCGACCTTTCCAACTTGAACGTCCCCACCAAACGACACCAACTTGTGGAGCAAATCAGAGAAGCCACTTCCTCATGGGGCTTCTTCCAAGTCATCAACCATGGGGTACCTTTGTCAGTCCTAAACGAAATCATTGACGCAATCAAAGCCTTCCATGACCAACCCCACGAGGTCAAGGCCAAACTCTATAACCGTGACAACGATAAGCAAGGGGTTATGTACCAGAGCAACTATGACTTGTACCGAGCCAAAGTTGCGACCTGGCATGACTCGCTCACGATTTAGACGGCCCCAGAGGAATTGCGTGGAAAGGAGGAGGATATTCCAGAGATTTGTAAGAAAGAGATGGCTGCGTGGGAATCGCATTCATCAAAGGTGGCTGAGATTTTGTTGGAGTTACTGTCAGAAGGGTTGGGTGTGGAGGCTGAGAGGTTTAAGAAGTTGGGGTTTTTGATGCTAGGCTGCTTGTTGGACACTGCTATCCGTATTGTCCACAGCCAGATCTGACGGTGGGGCTAAAACCTCACACAGATTCAGGATTCACAGTGTTGTTGCAGAACCAAGTGGGAGGGTTGCAAGTGAAGCATTGTGATGAGTGGGTGGATGTAGAGCCTATCCCTGGAGCATTGACCATCAACATTGGCGACATCATTCAGGTATAACTATTTTCTTTTTCCTTATAAACTACTTTGGATTAGAGTATAAACTAATTTCTAAACATTTTTTATCCTAGGTTCTGTGGATATCTAAAGTTAAAACAATCATGTGTACAAATTCAAATGTCAAAATTTTGTTCATTGGATACAATAAAAACACTCGCATCACTTGGTTTTTGTTTTGCGATGTTCTCTGCACACGTTAAAAAGTTTTGTCAATGGGGCTCACTAATTTTTTATTTAATTATTTTTTGACAGATAATTTCAAATGACAATTACGTTAGTGTGGAACATCGTGTTTTGGCTAAGGCATCTAAGGAGCCACGTATCTCAGCTGTGGCATTTTTCAACATGAACACTAATGCGGGTTTTGAACCATTACCAGAAATATTGTCATCCGATAAACCAGCTATTTACCGCAAATCCACGATGACAGAATTCCTTGAAAGTTTTTATAGTAAGGGATTGGATAGCAAGTACTTCCTTAAAAAAGTCAAGATTGTGAATTGAGAATACTAAAAAAAGGCAATGACAATAAAGTCAATATGATGCATGTTGCTTATTTCCGTTACCTATGTGAGTGGAATGGAGTGACCCATTCCTTGCCTAAGAATGTACTTTGCTTAAGGCATAATAAATGAGGCAAACTATATGTACTTTGCTTCAAGCTAAATTGCTTCCTCACTCCAGATAGAATTCATGCTAATAGCCATTTAGGCTATATTTTGTTTCACAAATTTTTTTTCTTGAACCAATTTCAATACGAGGGTACCTGTTCCAAATAAGAAAGGTATAAGATGAACGTTTGCTATCCGATTATAGCTAAAAGCACCCAAAAATATAATGGGTTCCACTCTGTCTGGTTTTCACTATTTGGACCTCCAGGAGGACCGCAAGGCATTCCATATTGGTGATGACTAGGTCCAGCAGACATGGGAGGCTTTATATTATTGATGGAATCATTAAGGCGGAAGAGCATAAAAAAGTGTGTTTAACCCATTAATAAATAAAAAAACAAAGAATGGTGGCCATGGGCTGGGTATGGTAATGTTTAGTTCATGGTACAATTAGAGCTTGAATAATGGGTTTTTATTGGGTTTTTAGATTTGGGTAATCTTTGAATTGTAGATGGATAGTAAGATTGTCATCCTAATTTTGACGGCTCTCACTAGTCACTATTATATAAGGGTAATTAACTAATTATTAGGTGTTTTTTGAATACCGTCATGTGTTCCACCTTTTATATTTATTGTAAACTCTACTACTTCAACTCTCAAGCAACCAAGGTTGAGTATTAAATCTAAACAGTAAACACTATATCAATACATAAACTCACACCGTAAAGGATCCATCAATATAATCTTCACTATATAAAAAAAACCATGCATGTAGATTTTTCAAAAAAAAAAAAAAAATCCATGTAAATGGAATAAAGATCATCTTTGTTTCTTCTCCATAACAAAGCCAAATCTCACTAAACAAGAAATCAAGTCACAAGTTTCTGTCAAAAGTTACTGAAATTGTGACTGGATTTCTTTCTCTTATCTTGAGATATTCTTCCGGGTATTAGGTAGAAATTAGAATATAGCTTAGAAGAAACTTTGGGATCAGAAGATACAAGATAGGCTAAAGAATATTCTCTGGAAATTGGTTTGGAAAATATTTCCACTCAAAAGCCTACTCAAGATTTCCAATTAAAAGCCTAATCTACATATTATGTGATGCAACCCGTGAGTCCTTAGAGAACCAAATACTATAGTGCCCCGTTTGCTTGGTCCCTAGCTATCCCTTTGGCCCTTGAGACTTGAGGAGTAAAAGATAACGTCCGTGGAGAATTGGGTGAAGATGGTTATCAATCCAGATTCTAGAAGAGAGCCTTGGTGTACCTGATCAATAGGAAAGTAGGAACTTTGCAATCAGTATGCTACACTAAACTGGGACCTAATAATTTGGATGCCAATTTCGATGCAGCTCTGGCTGGCCAACAAAGCATGTGCTGCTATCATATGTCGCAATCGCATTGCTAATATTATCTCAATCCGAACTGATGGCGCTGAAGCTAAGCTAAAGCAGCTCTGTTGGCTTACCAAAGAGCTGTGTCTTTTGGGCTCACAATATGTAATGATAGAGGGTGATGGTGTGAATGTCATTGAGTCTATTCAAAGTTCTATTTGAAAACCCAACTGGGCCATTGACAACGTAATTACAGACATTTGATCTCTTTTGTGTACTAGGAATTGCTGGCATGCCCAGCGTGTACCTAGGCTCTGTAATTCCTTAGCCCACACTATTGCTAGAAATATGGGCTTTGTTTTGAAAACGCGAAGGAGCCATTTCTATCTCAGAAATTCTGGACCTTATGGTCTCCGAAGGATTAGCAGATGGAAACGAGTCCCTAGCTTGTTTTGTGTAATAAAACCCATGAGTATTCAGCCCAAAAAAAAAAGTAGAATAAGAATCGTAAGATAGTAACAACCCGAGGATGAGAGAGTGAGTAGGTATATGTTTTGCAATAGCGGAAGCTCTACTATTGATAGTTTTTAGACCCCTTAAAACAATTGATTAAACCTAGGTAATTAGCCAAGATGTTACTTAGTCCAATTAAACAAGTCTAGGTTATCACAATAATAAAGATCAAATCATGCAAAGCAAATGGAAAATAAATAATACAAGATATGATCACCCAGAAACCAAACCGGTAAAAACCTGGGAGGATTTGACCTAGCTATCTTCAAGGTAAACTTGAATCCACTATCTTGAAAGAATCGAAATTCATACAATAAGACTTACAAGCCCCCACGCTCAACTTCTTATTGCTACCAACCAGAAGAACTTACTGACACGACCACGTGCAAACTCCGAATCCACGGACTCCTTCTTTCTTGGATTCACCACCAGATACAAGCACACCCGCTTGTGTTTTCATTAAGTTTCAATGGCAAAGAATCGAATTGACCATCAAGGTGTAGATAAATCTTCTCCTTGAAAACCCTAAATTTGTGTAAAGGAAAGCTCCTCTAGATCTCACAAGAGATTTACACAAACTGCAAATATGAGCAACACTAAAACGTGGCTAGGATTTGCCTTTTATACTTAGGACAAATAAGAAACTCTAAAAACGTTTTAAAACACTTAGGGCTGAGTTGGACGAATCTGCAGAAAATCATTCTGCCCGAGCTTCGATTGATCGAGCCTGTCTTTCGATCGATTGAGCCAGGCCGAAAGGCACAATCCTTTCCTGCTTTAACTCGATTCCAACTTTACATAGATGCACAACTTTGAGCTAGACTAAAACACTTCTAAACACATTGTTTTGATCATGGTTTGCCAACAATACAAATTAGAGTTCTAAATACATAAAATCCTAAGACTTTAGAACCTAACAACTATAATTGTTGTTATTTGGGGTAAGTGGAATCTCATTCATACGAACAACAAAATAAAATATCCACACTAACACCAACCAAAATTTATTATGAATGATATGAATTACAACAACACTTAATCAAACCTCATAACATTCGCAACTCACACAAACAATCCTCACTAACAAAATTGAAACCTCTCACAAACACAAACTGATTTACAATTCTTACATGCACAAATTCACAATCCCAAAACCCCAATACACCCAACTATTCTCTCATACTCACAAACAAACAAATTCTCAACACATAAGTATCTTTCAACCCAAAAAATTTACCAAATTATTATTCGAAGAAACCAACTCTATATTCTTCTAACAAACTTCTCCTCCCTACATATGAGAAGACTATTGAGTAAAAGTTATCAAACCTTTTGCAATAATGTCTATTTATAAGATGTCAAAGAAAATTAATTAAGAATTTGAGGCAAATTTTAACAATATTTCTATTTGAACCAATAACAATAGACTATATCAATAATGATGAATAATGTTATGTATCTAGAATTATGGATAGAATATTTTGTGAGTAGCTCAAAATCACTCGTACTTAGAGCATTAGCATTGGAAAATTCCAATGCTACTCCATTTTATCATTCTAAAAAGCCACTTTATCATTATACCATACCATTTTACAATACCTCCAGCATCCCAAAACTCTATTTTTATTAAAATATTATTTTTTACCCTTTCTTTATCATTTCTTTCCAACCGTTTTTCAATCCCATTTTCCTGGGCTTTCCAACAGTCATTTTTATTCCTCTCTTTCTCTCTCAAACTCTAGCACCGATTCAACCCACAGAGCCACACACACACACCCATGATACACCGATCAACCTATCCAAACCCATCACCACACACACACAAACACAAACCATCAACAAAGCCACACTCACACAAACACAAACCATCAACAAAGCCACACACACACAAACATAAACCATCAAACCATCAACAGAGCCACACGCACAAACCATCAAACCAGTTAGAGCCAACAACGGCCACCGCACCCATCACCCAAGCCACCGATCAACAAACCCAAGCCACTAATCAGAAACCCACGCCGCCGATTTGAAACCCAGGCCACCAA
The DNA here is from genome assembly GCA_028216015.1 of Quercus dentata. Classification (NCBI taxonomy): domain Eukaryota; kingdom Viridiplantae; phylum Streptophyta; class Magnoliopsida; order Fagales; family Fagaceae; genus Quercus; species Quercus dentata. The sequence continues at coordinate 55,367,809 of CP116449.1, read as the reverse complement.
TCAAAAAAATCATCACCGGAGCAAACCCATTCAGAAAAAATCATCACCGGAGAAAACCCATTCAAACTCATTCAAAAAAAAATCATCATCGTAGCAAACCCATTCAAAAAAAATCATTACCGAAGCAAACCCATTAAAAAAAAATCATCACCAGAGCAAACCCATTAAAAAAAAATCATCACCAGAGCCATCGGAGCAAACCCATTCAAAAAAAAAATCATCATCGAAGCCACCATCGGAGCTACCGATGATCAACCCAACAGATCCACCCACCGATCAATAGATCCACCGTTTCAAACCCACTATCAACCGATCCCAGCCCACCGATCCAAAATCAGCTCGCTGATCCACGTTGATCCAACCTCCAAAATCCAAAACCCAGGGGATGGCAATGAAGCTTCAGAGATGAGAGAGAGCAGATGGAGAAACAGAGAAGGAAGAGACAAGAGAGAACAAAAATAATGAGAGAGATGAGAGACAGAGGAGAGAGAGAGTCAGAGATAAAATATTATTTATTTTTTTACAATATCACTAAAGATGCAATTCTACATGTAGAATTGCACTATAGCAATATTGTAAAAAAAATTGCAATTCTTGGGTATACAATTCTCTGATGTAGATGGTTTTGGGGCTTAAAATGTCAAATTTCCCTTAGATTTGGCATTAGCATTCTCCAATGCTAAGAGCATCAGCAGTGGGGCTCGTATATTTAAGCCCCAAAACTGCTCAACAATGGGAAGGCCATATGCAATATGCCAAAAAAATTTTGAGATTTAGATACAATACCATCTTAGAGATGGTATTGTAGCTGAATGATATAATTTTTTTTTTTAATACTCTCATTTCTCTCTCCTCTCTCATTTATCCCGGTAAATTTCTCTTTCCTCTCTCATTTTTTCTCTTTCTTTTCTCTCTCTTTCTTTCTGCTTTCTCTTCTTCCTGCTCTCTCTTCTTCAACGGAATGGAGGCAACGGCGTGGAGGCTCGATCAAAAAAGCTGTGGTGGAGGCGTGGAGGTCGTGGGTTTCCAGCGTTTGGGTCGAATTTGGGTGGCGTTTGGGTGGTGTTTGGGTTGGCGTTTGGGTGGTGTTTGGCGTTTGGCGTTTGGCGTTTGGGTTGAAGATGATGATGATGATGACGGGTTTGGGATGAATCCAGACGGCGACGGGCGACCCTCTCTCTCTCGCCATCGCTGCCGATGAGAACAGATGGGTTTGGGTTTGGTGAGAACAGATGGGTTTGATTTTGGATTTTGGATTTTGATTTTGATTTAGGATTTTGATTTTGATTTGGCTGGATTTGGTCATGCTATGTTGCCGTTGGATTGTGTTTGTGTTTTTTTTTTTTTTTTTTTTTTTTTTTTTTTTTTCCAGCTACTGGAGTTTATGGTTATGGCTGGTGCGCTGATGGTGGAGGTGGTGGAAGTAGTTGTGGTTGGTGGGCCGACGGTGGGGTGGGTGTCTGTGGCTCCGTCGGAGTGGGTTTTGGGTTAGTGGGTGGCGGCGTGGGTTTGCTGCCTGGTTTTTTTTTTTTTTTTTTGGTGTTGACGGTAGATTATGGGTTGTCGGCTGGTGGTGGCGGTGGCGGTGTTAGGTGTGTGTAGTGCGGCGGTGGTGGTGATTGTGGTTGTTGAACAGAAATAAAGAGAGAGAAAGAATAAATAATGTGTTTTATTGTAAATGATGGTAATTGTGGGATATATTATTTTATTGTGTAGAAATATTATTTTAATGAGTAGAATAGGAAAATAAAAGTTGGGATATTGGGTATATTGTAAAATGGTATGGTATAATTGATAAAGTAGCTTTTTGGAATGGTAAAATAAGATAAGATATGAGATCCGAATGTGGATGCTCTAATGCTCTTAGATCTCACTTTTACTAGCGTCCACCAGGACCACCATTACTTATTATATATCAATACAGGATGATGTCAACAATGATGTTAATGTTCTAGCAAAAAAAAAAAAAAACAATGACTTTAAATTTGTGTGAACAAGGATGGATTGAGACTTAACGCTGGTGAAGTCAGATGCATTGACAAGTGATCCAAGCAGAACCACAATGCTAGAACCACAATTTTGTTACAACTTGCTACTTGAGCAAGTTGTAATAAAAGTTGTGGTCCTAGCATTACTCTAAAAAATGCAATTTTCCTTTAATAAAAAAAAAATACTAATATATATACAAGTACTAATTTAGTAATTTTGTTCTATAAAATTTACACTTTGCCTCTTTAATAATATTAGTAATTCTTTTAAGAGTAATATTACAACCACAAAGTTTTCTACAACATATTTATAAACTATTGAGGTAACAAATTCTTATTGATTCGTATATGGGCCCACCACTTACATCACTATTTTACTTACTAATACCACTCATTACTTCATCAATTTGTAAAAAAATTAGTATTTCTATCATCTTCCTCCTTTTAAAGGCCATTAAAAAAAATATATAGATCTAAAATCTAAAATAAAATATACTAGTCCAAAAATATTAACTCAACAACAAATATTACCAATAGCAAAACAAAAACAATTAACTCCAATCAACCAATTTTACTCAAAACAAACAACTCAGTCCTTTAAAAAAATTTAAACAATAGCAACAAAGCTAGGGGCCGAAGCCACCACATGCAACCAACAATAGATCCACCCCCTAATTCCCAGTCCTGTTCGACTACATTCAAGTGCTTTTTATATTTTTGTATTTGTTATTGGATAAGAATTAAGATACAAATTAAAAGTTCATTAAAAAAAAGAGGTGGTGTTTATTTCACACCACTTATTGCAAACAAATATATAGGTGGTGTTTATTTCACATCACTTATTGCAAACAAATATATCGGGTCCGTTTGGATTGAACTTATTGTTGCTGAAACTGAAAACTGAAAACATCAGAAGCAAAATAATTTTAAAATGTGTGAATAGTACCGTGGGACCCATTTTTAATATTTTTTAGTGCATGAACAGTGACAGAACAGTATTTTTGTCCTTTGCACAGTGAACCCATGTGAGGTTACTGTTCACGCGCAGGGAAAAAAAAATCTGAAAACGTGGACGCAGGATTCATTTGAATCCAAACGCTCACATAGTCATGATTCCAAAAAAAAGAGTGTGTATACACTTGTGTGCAATAAGTGATGTGTACTAGTATTTATGCTTAAAAAATCATATATATATATATATATATATAAAATTAATTAATTAATTAATTAAGAAAAAACACATTAATGAGGTTTAATCCATTAAAAGATAATGTAGTGGGATGGCTTTCAATCCAGCACCAGATTTCAACCTATATTAGAACTATAATAATTCCCCATGGGTCGCGGAGCACATTTGTACGGAAAATTTTTAAGTATTATATATATATATGAAAAAAAAATATATATATATATATATATATATATATATATATATATATTGTAAGGACACGATTTTAGTTGACCCGATCCTTGTTGGTCAAGTCTTGGCCCAAAACGTCCCACACAATGAATTTTTTCGTGGAGTATAGGCTCAAGAACTTGGTTCCAGTTGGCTTAAACGATTTGTTGCATGGGCTCAAGAGATACAGAAATAAGAACAAAAGGAGGTAGCAATGAAAAGAGATCATTCTCAGATGATAAGGTCTCAAACTGGATTAATGGGCACAGATTCATACAAATAAAATTTCTCTACAATGTTCTCTCCACTCTCCCTCTCTCCATTTTCCAGTCCCCCTCTCTTGGGGGACTTCTACATATTATATAGACCCTCTCCTATCATCCGGGCTTTACACTTGTTGATCATCCAAACCCCTACTTGAACACCTGTCCCATCAGACACCCTTATCGCTTCTTTGTGAGTTGCGGTGACCAAAGCAAAGACTGCTCGTCAGGGGTCTTCTCTTCATTAATGCGGTCAGGAGAGTAGTTGTCGTGCATTGAATGTGGTGGTGGCAGCTTTTGCTAAGATATTTTGGGTTTCCTTTCTTTTTACGTGCTTGGAGGGAGGACTACGGTAGCAAGAACGCACCTTTGACCTGGATTTTGGAATGTCCGAGGAGGAATTACTCCTCGGACATGTTCTCTTTGACCCAGTGGGCCTGAGTAAGGATTCTAGACCACGATGTCTCCTCGGACGGATCGGTCCTCGGACGGGCTCGGGGCCCAGTCAACCCATTATTCTGGGCCGGTCCCCACAATAGCCCCTCAAAACTCCGGTTTTTGATCTCCTTCCAAGGAGAAAAACGGGGTTTTGACATTTACAAAGGATGGAATTAATGAGATCTGGGTTCGCGCGCGCGGACAGTTACTTTTAACGCGCTACAATTTACGAGGCGCGGCCATTTACTCCAGGTAGCTTTATGTCTCCTTCATCCAACGGCGAGGCGTGGATCTGACGGCCAGCATTTTTCCTCGAATTCTTGAGCGAGAGTGGTTTTCTCTTTCTCTCTCTTGCTATATAAAGCGCTAGAGAAGCTCATCTTTTCTTTTTTATCTGCATATCAGAAGTCCAGAGAACTCCAAAGAACTCCATCGCCCAGAAATCTACGAGCATTTCCGTTCTTCAAATTTCCATAACCGTTTTCGCGAAGCGCCCTTCCTAGAAGTGGTTTTCAAGCATCTCACCGGTCGTTTGTGAAGATACTCGTAAGTTCCGTTCGTTTCGTTGCTTCGATTTTCTCCTTGGATTTCACTTTTCTCCTCGGTTTCTATTTCCGTCCCTCCAGTTCAACTTAGATGGGTAGATTCAAGGGCCTAGTAGATACTCCGATCGCTATGGAGGCCTTTAGGGCAAAATACCACATCTCGTAGGGGGTGGTTCTCACAGATCTTGTCCCCCGAAAGGAGTATTGATAGATAGAGACGTGAGTGAAGTGGTCATTCCTATGATTGCCTTTATACAAGGAGGAATGACACTTCCCATGCGTAGGATTACCCGGGACTACTTGTTCCACCATAGGTTGACACCACATTAGTGCGTTCCAAACATGTTCAGGGTATTAGGCTGCATAGATGTCTTGAACGAGCGGATGGGTCTAGGCCTGACCTGGCATGATGTGGTTCACATGTACGAGTGCCACTACATCGAGAAGGGAGGGTATTACCTTAAATCTCGATCCGAGGTGGTTAGGCTAATCTCCCGCCTCCCCATATCCAATAAGACTATAAAGGATGACTTCCTCATTGCTTCGGGAGAATGGAGCGATGGTTTTCATTGTCCAACTTGGGCGGGAATTCCAGGTGCGGCGCCTTTAGGGCCAATCCTTTAGGGAGGGGGCTTAGCTCTTCGGATTCACTCTTTTTTTTTTTTTTTTAAGTCATAAATTTTATAGTTTAACTCTAATCTCCATCTCGGCTATATTGCAGATAGAGCTCTGGTTGCTCCCAAGTTGAGCCACGTGAACGTTCGTGCCTTGAACTATCTTCTAAGGTCAGAAATCTACAATACCGAGGACGGGCAGCTATGCGCGTGTCATTTGGTTTTGGGCTACCAACCACTAACCCGTTCCTTCCAAGCCATTGGCCACGCCATAAGAGCTGGGTCCCAAGGTTGGCTAGGATTGACGTATCCAAGCCCAAGTTTCTGGCCCGAGAAGATCTCAAGCCGGTCGTGTTACCTGGGGTTCTGAATCCTCCACCAACCGCGCCATTGCCTCCGCCTGACAACCTTGAAGTTGCTGCGCTAGTTAAAGGAGAGACCAAATCATCTCGTCTTTCTCTTGAGGAGGAGATAGACGAGTTCTATTTTGAAGAGGAGGTTCATAAAGCCCCCTTGATTGAGCTTTCAGGACCACGAAGGAGAGCAGGATCGAAACTCCGTGGTTGGCGCTCCGATTATTATAGCCTGCTCGGATGACTCTTCAGACGAGGAGGTAGACAATATGGCTGGTAAAGGAAAAACCTTACGAGAATTGATGTCCTCCCGAAGAAAAGGTCAATCTCTCAAGGCGCTGCTCGATCGCAGCAGCCCAGGACCCTCCTTCGCTTGCTCCTCAAGTTCCTACTGACCTTGGCCTCAAGGTTAACCGGGACCTAAAAAAGAAAAGGCCAGCTGAAATCCCCGAGGAGGGTGAGGTGGTGCCCCGCCAAGGCAAGCAACAAAAAACCACCCGGGGACAAAAGAATAAAGAGGCTCCCTCCGTGGAGAGCCGAGAGGAGGAGAACCGGGCTGAAGTGCGTGCTCAACCGCGCACTTGGGGCCCGGCCGAGCTGGATGGGGTTGCTATCCCTTACACCGCATCGGTCCGAGAATACAACAGGGGCCGAGCAGGGTACATAGCCGAGGCTTTGGAGCAGCCAGCACTCCTCCCTCGGGATATGGAGGCCTACAGGAGGTTCTCTCAGCCCGAGCTCTTTCTATCCCTTAAGAGGGACCTTGCAATGGTAAGTCACTCTTCTACCCCTTCGTTAAATCATTAGACATTGTTGCATTCTAAGACGGTTTTTGTTTTGTTGGCAGATCACTCAGCAGGTGTTTGTGGGTGAGGAGTTCTGTCGCAGAAGAACCGCAGCTTAGCTGAAGCCGAGGCTCAATCTCAGACGGAGGTGGAGAAAACCGTGGGGTCCCTCAAGCAAGAGAACTTTGAACTTGCGGAGAAGTTCAAAGAGGCGGAGAAAAAGTGCCGAGTCTTGAGGCCGGCTTGAAGAACGCTGAAACCCAAGTGGAGGACCAGCGCCAACAATTGTACGTGATCGAGACCAGCCTGGCCACCGAAAAACAAACAATCTTTGGATCTCGGGGCCACGTTACAAAAAGCCGAGGAGGAGGCTTGGCGGGCTAAAGAAGAGGTTCAAGCAAGCTCGGGAAGCAGCCGAGGCCGAGAAGAAAGCCGCTTATCAGCTCGGGGTTGGAGAAACTGAAGCTAGGCTCTCTGAGGAAATTCCGGAGGTGTGTAGGGATTATTGTAGCATCTCATGGGCTCATGCCCTTGATGCTGCAGAATTCCCGCACTCGGCGCTGAGGTTGCCCGAGAATGTCTTCTTTCCGGCGAAGATCCGAGAGAATCCCGATGGCGCTCCCGAAGCTTCCGAGCAGGCCATGGCTATTCCCGATGCCATCCCTCCGCTTGATAAAGCCAAGGATCCTGCCAAAGAGTCTATCTCCGAGGTTCCTCCTTCTCGGCCAGAGCAGAAAAAGAATCCTCCTGCCGAGGCTTAGATTTTAGGTTTTTAATTGTTGTATTTTTTTTTAATGAGAGTTGTCTTATTTTTGTTCTTTTGTAAAGACCTCTCTTTGTATTGACCTCGACTTATTAATATAGAACATTCTCTTCTCTCTTTTTTTTTATTCTCTTATGATGTTTACTAACACCGTTCCTCTATTTAACGTTTGCAATAATATAAACGAATATAAACGAATAAGAAAGAGGAATGTCGTGCAGCGAATTTGAATGATAGTTGTAATAATGCTAAACTTCGCACGTACCTTGAAATTGCATAAGAGTTCTAAGTTATTAATTTCTCCTAAGTCTGTGGTCCGAGAAGCCATGCAGGACTTAGGTTCTGTTTAAAACTTGTAGAGACGCCATAAGTTGTTAATTTCCCCTAAACCTGTGGTCCGAGGAGTCATGCAGGACTTAGATTCTGTTTAAAACTTGGATAGATGTCATAAGTTATTAATTTCCCCTAAGCCTGTGGTCCGAGGAGTCATGCAAGACTTAGGTTTTGTTTAAAACTTGTATAGATGCCATAAGTTATTAATTTCCCCTAAGCCTGTGGTCCGAGGATCCATGTAGGACTTAGGTTCTGTTTAAAACTTGTAGAGACGCCATAAGTTATTAATTTCCCCTAAGCCTGTGGTCCGAGGAGCCATACAGGACTTAGGTTCTGTTTAAAACTTGTGTAGATGTCATAAGTTGTTAATTTCCCCTAAGCCTGTGGTCCGAGGAGCCATGCAGGACTTAGGTTCTATTTAAAACTTGTGTAGATGTCATAAGTTGTTAATTTCCCCTAAGCCTGTGGTCCGAGGAGCCATGCAGGACTTAGGTTCTGTTTAAAACTTATGTAGATGTCATAAGTTGTTAATTTCCCCTAAGCCTGTGGTCCGAGGAGCCATGCAGGACTTAGGTTCTGTTTAAAACTTATGTAGATGTCATAAGTTATTAATTTCCCCAAAGCCTGTGGTCCGAGGATCCATGCAGGACTTAGGTTCTGTTTAAAACTTGTATTGATGCCTCTGGACTAATGGATGTGCGATGATCGTGGAACAAAACATAGACAGAGCTACTTTCATTAATAATAATATTTTCTTAGATTATTTACATTCTATGGATGAGGTATAGTTTTTTCATCTAAGTCTTCTAGGTAATATGCACCTATTCCGGCCACGGATGTGATGCGGTATGGTCCTTCCCAGGTCGGTCCCAGCTTGCCCCAGGAGGGGTTTTTAGCACTGCCGAGAATCTTTCTCATCACGAGGTCGTCTGGACTCAAAGGTCGCAACTTTACATTTACGTCATATCCCCGCTTTAGCTTCTAGTGATAGCAGGCCATATGGATTATCGCTTTTTCCCTTTTTTCCTCGGCTAAATCTAGACTCCTCCCCAATAACTCATCATTATTGTTTGGGGTGAAGGCGTTAGACTTCAAGGTGGGGGAGCTGTTCTCGATTGGGAGTATGGCCTCGGCCCCATAAGTCATTGAAAAGGGAGTTTCACCCGTTGACCGCTGCGGCGTCGTCCGATAGGTCCATAAAACATGTGGGAGCTCTTCCACCCATCTCCCCTTTGCCTCATCCAACCTCTTTTTCAGTCCACTTACTATGACTTTGTTCACGGCCTCGGCTTGTCCATTTCCCCGAGGGTAGGCGGGAGTGGAATACCGGTTAATTATCCCAAACTCGCAGCAGTACTCCCTGAAGTTCTTACTATCAAATTGGAGATCGTTGTCCGAGATGAGTGTGTGTGGAGTTCCGAAGCGTGTAATAATTTTTTTCCAAATGAATTTCTTGGCATCCACGTCCCCGATGTTGGCCAAAGGTTCAGCCTCCACCCACTTGGTGAAATAATCGATTCCCGACTATTATGTATCGCTTATTCCTTGCTGCTTTGGGAAAAGGACCGACAATATCAAGGCCCCACTGAGCAAACGGCCGGGGGGGAGAGAGGGTTAAGGACTCCTCCGGGTTGGTGGATATTTGGGGCGAATCTCTGGCACTGATCACACTTCTTTGCATATTCTTGGGCCTCTCTTTGCATGTTCGGCCACCAGCATCCTTGGGTAAGTGCCCTGTGCGCCAGCGATCTCCCTCGAGTGTGACTTCCACAAATCCCCTCATGTAACTCTTCAAGCAAGGACTCGGATTCTTCTGGGTGTATACATAATAGGTATGGCCCAGAATAGGAGCGCCGGTATAGTTTATGGTCTTCTGATAACCAGAACCGAGGAGCATTCCTCCGTATCTTCTCGGCCTCCAGTTTTCCTTCTGGTAGTGTATCGCCCTTTAGGAAGTTCACTATAGGATCCATCCAACTAGGACTCTTTCTAACTTGATGGACCCGAGCTTTCTTTCCTCTAATGGAACTTGTCCGGCATAAATCCTCAACAAGGATTGTCCTGGGCAGGTCATGTGCAGAGGATGTGGCTAGAGTGGCTAGGGAATCCGCATGTGTGTTCTCGCTTCTCGGAACATGCGTCAGGTTAAAGGATTCAAAGTCCGATCGCAGCGTTTGACCCGACCGAGATATTGCTGCATTCTAGCATCTCTAGCTTCTAACTTGCCCATCACTTGGCCAACGACCAATTTGGAGTCCGAGAACGCTTCCATTGCTCTTCCACCCAATTTTTGAACCATCATCATCCCTTGAAGCAAGACTTCGTACTCGGCCTCGTTATTCGTAGCCGAGAACCCGAATCTTAGCGATTTCTCAATGGCAATGCCTTCAAGCGATACCAAAACTAGCCCAATTCCAGATCCTCTTTGGTTGGCCACGCCATCCACGTAGACTTTCCAAATGCAAGGTCTCCCGTGTTGAGATTGTGCCAATCGATTTTCCATCCATGTCTTTCTTTTCGGTTATTGTTTCTATAGAGGGTTCAAATAACTCGCGACTAAATCCACGAGGACTTGACCCTTGATAGAAGACCTAGGCACGTATTTAATGTCAAAAGCACCCAACAGCGCACTCCACATGGCAATCCTTCCCGTGTAATCGACACTTCAGAGCACCGACCAAGGAGAAGTCGTGTTAAAACAATAATCGTATGTGCCTGAAAGTAATGAAGGAGCTTCCATGTGGCGTGCACTATCGCCAGAATTGTTTTCTCCAATGGTAAGTATTGCACTTCGGCCTCATGTAATGATTTACTCATGTAGTACACTGGTCGCTGTACCCCATTGTCATCCCGTGACGATGTCGTGCTTACAAACATGAGGGGCTACGGCTATTTATGCAAACAGTACCTCGCCTGCCTCAGGGCTAGACATGATGGGTAGTCGTGTCAAGTATTCCTTAAGTTGCTGGAAGGCCTGGACACAATCCTCCGACCACTCAAACCCTTTCCATTTATTTATCAAGAGGTAGAAAGGCCGGCATCGGTCTGCAGATCGTGATATGAACCGGTTTAATGTTGCGATCATGCCAGTAAGTTTCTGTACTTCTTTCGGATTCCGAGGAGCCTGTAGGCTACTAATCGCTTTGATTTGATCCGGGCTTACCTCTATCCCTCTGTGAGTTACCATATAGCCTAGGAATTTCCCGGACTCGACCCCGAATGAACATTTGGAAGCATTGAGCCGCAGCTTGTGCTCCCTTAAGATGTCAAAGATGATCTCCAGGTCCTTTACGTGCTCGGACACTATTTTGCTTTTTACGACCATATCGTCTATGTAGACCTCAATAATTTTGCCCAACCGTAGTTCGAACATTCTGGTCATCATTCTTTGGTAAGTTGACCCTGCGTTTTTCAAATCCAAGGGCATTACCTTGTAGTGATAGTTCCCGATGGGTGTCATGAACGCCGTCTTCTCCTGATCCTCTAATGCAAGGGGTATCTGATGATAGCCCTGGAAGACGCCCAGGAAGCTCATTCGAGGGTGGCCTACATTTGCATCCACCAGTTGGTCAATTCGAGGTAAAGGGAATGGGTCTTTCAGGCATGCCTTATTCAAGTCCAGAAGTCCACACAGACTCGCCACTTCCTCGTTTTGTTTCTCACCACCACCGTATTTGCCAGCCATTCAGGGTAAAAACTTCTTTAATGGCTCCGGCCTTTTTCAGCTTCATCACTTCGTCTCTAACAAAGACTGCATGTTCCTTTGAGGGACGTCGGGGTGGTTGCTTCTTTGGAATGGAAGATGGGTTGACATTCAAGTGGTGACAAATAAGGCTAGGGTCAACCCCGAGGCATCGTATCGTCCCATGCAAACACATCGATATTTCTTCTCGAAACCCGACCAGTTCCTCTTTTTTTCTTGAGGAGGCAACTCGGAGCCGACCTGGAAAAATCTCTCCGGGTCATTGTCAACGACAAACTTTTCAAAACTTTCACACCTTATCTCCTCGGCTGGCTCATTGACTTGCCCCACCGAGGTGGCTGGTTGCTATAAGTTTTCAGAGGCCGAGGACTCGGCATTGGACCGACGTGAGATGGCGGCCACCATACACTGTCTGGCCATGGCCTGATCTCCACGAATCTCTTCTACTTGGCCTCTGGATGGGTATTTTACCTTTTGGTGAAGTGTGGAGGATACAGCTTCTAGGGCATGGATCCATGGCCTGGCGACTATCGCCGTGTAGGGCGAGTAGGCATCGACCACGATAAAGTTCACTTCCACCACCTCTCGATCCAACAGATGGGTAGTCCGATCTGTCCTTTTAGCGTGATAGTCTTCCCTTTGAAGTTGATAAGGGGAGAGTCGTAAGCCGTCAAATCCTCCGGCCTCGTGTTCAGCCCCTTGTATAAATCAGGGTATATTACTTCTACTGCGCTACCCGAGTCTACCAGCACCCTTTTCACATCGAAGCCTCCGATTCTCGGCGTAACCACTAAGGCATCGTCGTGAGGTTGGATAGTTCCCCTCTTATCCTCGTCCGAGAATCCTAATATTAGCGAGCTTCTCTTTTTAGACCTTTTAAATTCTCTTCCCCCGTCCTCGGCGGAGAGCCGAGCCACAGACAACACCCTGGAAGGAAATGACCCGGTTCTTCCCGGAGCGGCGAGGATGACGTGGATCGTTCTCGTGGGGGGTCTTAAGGATACATCTTTTCGAGGCTCTTGCATTGCCTGGCTCGGATGACCGCTCGAGGGGTGTAAAAGGTGACGTAACTTTCCTTCTCGCACCAACCGATCTAGGTGATTCCATAGATTCTTGCAATCCTCGGTGGTATGTCCATGGTCCTGATGATAGTGGCAATACAGGGTTAAGTTACGTTTTGAAGGGTCTCCGGCCATTTTTCCCGGCCATCTCAAGAAGGGTTCGTTCCTCACTTTCTCCAACACTTGTTGTAATGGCTCTCTGAACATGGCATTCACCGCTTGCATGTTACTTTGTCCAAATTGTCTCGAAAAATCTCTCCTCGGCTGGTTGTGGTTATATCGTTCCATCCTGAAATCATTTGCTTTGGGGAATGATCTTCTCCTTTCCCTTTCCTTGGAGTTGATCCTCTTCCACCCTTTTGTACTTGTCAATCCTATCTATCAACCGATGAACATTGGCAATCGGCTTACTAGTGAGAGATTTCCTTAAACCATGCTCGGTGGGGAGGCCGCTTTTGAATGTGCTGATAGCGACATCATCATGGTTATCATCCAGCTTGTTATACATCTCTCAATATCTATCCGAATACGCCTTCGTGGTTTCTCCCTCATGCATGGATAAGGACAACAACGAACTTAGGGGTCGAGGGACTCTGCTATTTGTAATAAAGCGAGAGCAGAAAGCCTAAGTGAGCTGCTTATATGAGCCTATGGAATTTGTCTTCAGTGTCGTTGAACCATCTCATCGTCATTGGTCCCAAGCTCGATGGGAAGACTTTGCACATTAGGGCTTCATTTTGCGAGTAGATAGCCATTTTTTGGTTAAACCGACTCACGTGCTCCACCGGGTCTGCTCGGCCGTTATAGATGGCGAATGTTGGTTGATTAAAGCGTCGAGGCAACTTAGCCCCTTCAATTCAGTACATGAAGGGTGATCTTGAAATCTGGTCTAGTGCCCTATTCATAGCATCGTTTCCCAAACCCTTGCTGGATGGGCTCGTATTTCGTCACAGAGCGAGACTCCTTCTCGCAAGAAAAGGTTTCACTTGGGGGTGTTCTCGATCTCCGTCGATAGCTCACGTCCTCCTCGTTAGAGGATGCATCTAAACCGGAGGGAGATCGCTTTCATCGCGCACGCCGCAACTTCCTTTTCAGGTCATCTATCTCTCGCCGCATGGCTTGATGACTGTTTCGCCTTTGGGATACCCGACTACCTATCCGGGTATGACTTTGGCTCATCCGGGTAGTATGTACGCTTCCCTCACAATTCCTTCTACTGCCTAGGTTGGCGGGGTTATTTTGCCGTTGGGACTCAACGGGTTCTCGTCTCGTGAGGGTTAGCCTGGTGAGGATTCTCCTAGTGTGGACCTGATTCTGCCATGCTCAACCGTTGTGCTTACCGATACTCTAGTTCTTCCCACAGACAGCGCCAATTGTAAGGACTGGATTTTAGTTGACCCGATCCTTGTTAGTCAAGTCTTGGCCCAAAACGTCCCACACAATGAATTTTTTCGTAGAGTATGGGCTCAAGAACTTGGTTCCAGTTGGCTTAAACGGTTTGTTGCATAGGCTCGGAAGATACAGAAATAAGAACAAAAGGAGGTAGCGGTGAAAAGAGATCCTTCTCGGATGATAAGGTCTCAAACTGGATTAATGGGCATAGATTCATACAAATAAAATTTCTCTACAATGTTCTCTCCGCTCTCCCTCTCTCCGTTTTCCCATCCCCCTCTCTTGGGGGACTTCTACATATTATATAGACCATCTCCTATCATCCGGGCTTTATACTTGTTGATCATCCAAACCCCTACTTGAGCACTGTCCCATCGTACACCCTTATCGCTTCTTTGTGAGTTGCGGTGACCAAGGCAAAGACTGCTCAGGGTCTTCTCTTCATTAATGCGGCCAGGAGAGTAGTTGTGGTGCATTTAATGTGGTGGTGGCAGCCTTTGCTGAGATATTTTGGGTTTCCTTTCTTTTTACGTGCTTTGAGGGAGGACTACAAAGAGCAGAACGCATCTTTGACCTGGATTTTGGAATGTCCGAGGAGGAATTACTCATCGGACATGTTCTCTTTGACCCAGTGGGCCTGAGTAAGGATTCTAGGCCACGATGTCTCCTCGGACGGATCGGTCCTCGGACAGGCCCGGGGCCCAATCAACCCATTATTCTGGGCCGGTCCCCACATATATATATATATATATATATATATATATATATATATATGAAAATCCAAATAAGCATTCATTTAGCATTAGTAAACCATCAACAAAGATAAATACACAAAATTATTATTTTTTAATATATTACAATGAAATTATTTATGAAAATGGAACTCGCTTTTTTTTTTTTTTTTTTTAAATCTTTGAAATCATCTATGATTGAATTCGTACTAACTATCACATCGATGTCCCTTTCAATAAATAACATCATTACACATAATAGACAAACACTATGCTCACAAATGCTTAACAACTAACCAATAAATTTCAAAGTTGCAAATAATCTCTTTAATTATTTACCAAAAAAACCTCTCGTTGGGAAATTTAGACCTCGGTTGATAAAATTAACAAGTTTTAAACCCAAGTTGTTAATTAGATCTATTATGAATAATCCTTGTTCAAACAAAAAAACATCAATATCTTGTCAATATCATGCATAGTGGAATAATAAATAAGACAAGATATAATGATCTAGGAAAACCAATGAAACAAACTAGTTTCACAATAAAAAAACCTAGGGGAAAACTTTCCCAAAATGCAATCCACTATAATAAAGAGAAGTTTCAGATCTAGTATAAAACTTTTGGCCCTAAACTCTACAATCCTAGTAGATGAACTTTTAGCAGAAACTTTCTATCGCTTCAAAACCTCTGAACTCTTCAATATATGAATGCTCCACCCATAATCATAATCAACACCTCCAATTAACTTCAAAAACCTCTTGAAAGTTTTCCTCACAGTAGCAAGTTTGTGGTGGTTGCTATGACTTGAGCTTCTTCACCAATGGAATCTTCAGATCTACTTTGCAACTCTTTGGTTTGGTGAAATAGAGAAAACTTAGTTACAAAACCCTAGCCGCATAAACAGAGTGTTTCTCTCTCTCTCTCTCTCTCTCTGAAAAGCCTTCTAGTAGATGGCTTATGATGTCCTTTAAATACCAGTTCAAACGGATCTCAATTCGGGTTTCAAACGAATAAGTTATGAGCTTTTTCGTGTTGCAGATTTTTGTTGATCTGCAAAGCTCGATAGATCGAGCTACTATCGAGTTTCTATTGAGAACAATCTCCATAGATCGAGCTGCTATTGAAGAGACAGTAAGTTTCAACTTCTATCGAGCTGCTATCGAGGTACATATTGAAAATGTATTTTTCTTGACCTTTCCTTAAACAAACTTTATGTTTTCAATTTGGTCTTCAATTACAACTTTAAGACACATCAAAACTCAATAAAAGACACATAATTTGACACGGTTTGACAATATCGAAACACATGAACCTAACAACCTCTTTTGTAAAGACACTAACAGCCAAAAACACTATTAGATGCACAAAAGTGACAGAATAGCACATGGCCATGGGTGATGTGTTACAATGTTAGTCACAAGACTCACCACTATTATTTAAAAAAAAAAAAATTTCCTTTTAGCTTTATTAAAGAGAGAAAGAGAAAGATGGAATCTGCCTCTCTCTTTCTCTCTTTTATTTTCGAATGTGGAGTGTGGATTGTGTGGAGCTCTCTCATCTCTGACTCTCTTTCAATTATCAAATCTAAGTTAATCAACCAAGTACTAGTGATTCAGATATGAGAGGGATAAAATATTCTCATACAAAAAAGAAAAAGAAAAAGAAAGAAGAGATTAGATATAATTACCAAAAATTGGGCAGTGTTGCGGTGGATTGGTGGTGGCGTCCGGTGTGGTGCTAGTTTGCTTTTGCTACATTGCTACCGCCTCCGAGAGAGAGTATCATTTTCCGTGCTTCAAGACTACTTAAATATTACATGTGATAACCTTGCTCAAAAAAATTGTGAAATATTTTTTTATATATAATTTGATAGTATAATGTAAATGGGACTCAAACCTGATTATCATGATAAAAGAGAGTCTTGTACCACCGAGCTATAATAACTACTGGCTTTGGTTTGTGAAAAATATTATCCGAACATTACTCAAAAGATTTAATGACACAAACTTTCTCCTAATTTTCTCACAACTCATGTGACGTATGTATAATATAAAATAAATAAATAAAATTTAACATATTTTAATAAGGACAAAATTAACAAGACAAAAATTTGGCCAAAACTCCACCAAATTAACATGACTACAATAAAAATATATTAAGTAGAGTTGTGACCAAACTTTATCTGAATGATAAATGAATGATGTGAGAAAAATTGTTTCAAACAAAGTGTCACTATCGATTTTATATTAGTAAATTGATGTTTAAGTGAATGGTGTTTTGGCTTAATGGCGCCTCTCATCCTTATTTGGTGGCTAATAATTGCAAATCCGCCAACTAACAGATTATTATTATAAAACTAATGAAGAGCAAAAGACCAAAGTCACCTTAAAGTTTCATATATATATATATATATATATATTGTAGGTACTAAGGAATTCTTTGCCTTTGGCTTTGGGTTTTTTGGCTTGATTGCCTTGCCTTGCCTTTGGCTTGAATTCTTATGTCCCACATTGGAAAGATCTCTTTCCTCTTTCTACCTTATAAGGGATGAACCAATGGAGTTAGAGTACCATTAGTTTGGTGATCCTTTTATTGTAGGTACTCAAGAATTCTTTGCCTTTGGCTTTGGCTTTTTTGGCTTGATTGCCTTGCCTTGCCTTTGGCTTGAATTCTTTTGTCCCACATTGGAAAGATCTCTTTCCTCTTTCTACCTTATAAGGGATGAACCAATGGAGTTACCAAACTAATGGTACTCTAACTCCATTGGTTCATCCTTTATAAGGTAGAAAGAGGAAAGAGATCTTTTCAATGTGGGACAAAAAATTTAAGCCAAAGGTAAGGCAAGGCAATCAAACCAAAAAAGCCAAAGCCAAAGCCAAAGGTAAAGAATTCTTGAGTACCAACATATATATATATATATATATATATATATATAAACTTGGGTGTATACCAAAATGGGGTACTAGACTATGTTTTATAAATGATTTAATAATAATAGTACTAATAATAATAATAATAATAATAATAATAATAATAAGAATCTTGTGTCACTCTATGTGTGCATCTATGTATAACTATCATAAGTTGCAACAATCATTAATTTATAAGAAATAATGCTCCTATAATCTATGCTTGTGCTTATTGTATTTAAAGAGAGATTTTAATTTTAAATTTTAGTCTAAATGATTTGAATAATGTATGAAATGATATAATAGTTTTTTTTTAATGATGAAATTGATTGATGGATTTGAAATAAGTGTAAGATATCATTTCAAATCCATGAAATTGCAAATAATTGTATTTATGCCAAATATATGTAGTTTCAATAATCTTTTGTTGTTCAATTTATTATAAGAAATTGTTATTTCTCAAAAAAAAAAAAAATCATCAATCTCCTTAATTTAAAATTCTCAAATTCAAACATCATTAGAAGGTTGTGTGTATGTTATTTAATAAAAACACTTGCATCACTTGGTTTTTGTTGTATCATGTTCTTTGCACACATGTTAAAAAGTTTTCATGGTTCTCACTAATTTTGTAATTTTTTATTTAATTATCTTCTAACAAGTAATCTCTAATGATAATTACATAAATGTGGTGGGCCTTTTTGCACCTTTGGGCTAGGCTGCCTTTTGCTACACTGTGGCCCAAGTGTTTTGGGTAGGAGAGTCGGGACCAGTCCAATTGCAACTCACCTTGGTCCGCCTTATGCACAAACTATGCCCATTTTTTCTTGAAACTTTGGTCACATGCCCATGGCAGGTGAAGCTGCTATAAAAGAGTTATGGCGGATGAGATACAATGGGACAATAATAAAGGCAACACACTTACTATTAGACGAAACGAAACTATTACAAAAGATTTATGGCAGATAAATATAATAAAACAATAATAAAAGAGATGTGCTTATTGCCAAGCCAAACAAATAAGAGATCCTAAATTAAAACAAGGAAAAGAACGATATAGCAACAAGGAACACGTTATAAGTGAAATTACAAGGACAAGAAAGGGAATAATAACGATAAGTAATGAAATTAAGGAAGGAAAAGGTTAGTCTGCTTTGTTCAATTATGTTATGGGACTAATACTAAGGAGGGAACTACTTCCTCAATGTGGGTAACCTCGTAGGAGGATCCTGCTATAAAAATTATCCACTTTGGCTTATGCCCAAACGAATCCTTTATCCTCAACAGAGGGTAGGCTTTTAGAGGGAGAGAATGAATTAGTCTATTGGTGCATGCATGCCATTTCACACTCTTTATTTCTCTTCCCGATTCTCTTTTTCTTTTCTTTTTTTTTCCCTTTTTTTTACTTTAGTCCTTTCCCCCTCTTTTCTTCTTTCTTAGAGCTTCCTCATGTAGTTTTATGGTGATGGTGGTGCTGTAATTCTCTCCTAGTGGTTGCTACTATTGCGATCTCGACATCGTCGTGCACGGCGAGGGCCCTTTATATACTTGTCTGTCGTGTGGACTGGTTTTACCATTTTACCCTTTAACTACTTTTTGTCTGGATTTGGATGTCCTTCTCACCACCTATTGGTTTGTTAGTTGCCTAGCTACCACCACTTACCTCAGTCGACTATGCCACCGCCCATTACTAGACAAAGAAAACTGTTTTGTTTGCTTGTTCACCGTGGCATTCTCTCTTGCTATCCATCATGGCGTACACCTAGTGGTTCCAGCTCATCCTTCTCTCTTTTGGGTGGCATGTCATCCCAGCAGGACATTTCCCCCAAAAGAGTTTAAGCGGGAACCCCAAAATAGGCTTACCCTTCTCCCTACAAAATGGACCATACCCTCTCTTACCTCTGACCCATGACCCACCACTCTTGTATTGGTCGGGTACAGTTGGTGGTGCCTAGGCCTTGTGCGTACTCCAATTCCGTGTATGTCCAAAACTTGTTTATTGCTTATGCGTTTGCCATGGACTGAAGGTTCGTACGTGCGTTTTGCTGCTCATTCTTGACTTCTTATGGCGTGAAATGTTTTCCGATCCTCCCCTCTTTATGGCTTGCTTCCTCCAAGGGTTGGGCCTTTCTTGATTATGGGCTTTTCTCCCTTTTAGCCCACTGTTTGCTCCTCCCGTTGGCTTACCAGTATTCCTACCATGCCATTCTCATTATTCTTCTGCAGCGCTATTTGATCCATGCTTGTTGGGCCTCTTTCGTATACTTTTTTCTCAATTGGTTACAATGACCCAAAGATGGTCATTAGGTTCATACTCATGCTACTTTGGGCTTTCTTGACCCACTACATTGCTTGTGGGCTCCTTTGGCCCATTTCTTTCACCTTGGGCATCCTCGGCCCATTTGCTATCCTTGGGCATCTTTAGCCCATTTTCTAATTCTGCATTCTCATGGACTTTTATTAACTCTTTTGGGCTTCCCCGACCCAATTACCATATCCTTCATCCTTGGGGTTCATGGGCTTTCCACTAACCCCTTACTTTCTTAATTCATTACTTGGCCTCTTTGTGGCCCATTCTTACTCTTCTACATCATATAATGCTCATGGGTTTACTACTTCTTTCTTTGGACTCCTTTGGGCCCATTTGCTTTCCTCAAGACCCTTTTGTTTACTTTATGGGCCTATGACCCATTATTCCCGCAAATTGGGCTTAAATGGATTTTCTCTTAATCCTGCTAACTCTTTCCCGCCAATATTGCTTTGCTACTTCATGTTGTTGGGCTTTTCCCAAAATGAGCATCAACAGTAAGCATAGAGCATCGTGTTTTGGCTTAGACATCTAAAAAGCCTCATATATTAGTAGTGGCATTTTTCAACGTGGGGACTCAAGCCAATTCGATCTAATTACTTTGAACCACCGCTGAATTATTGTCACCTGGTAAACCAGTTCTTTACCGCAAATTTACTGATGCGCTTAATTCAATGAAAGTTTTTTCTACCAGGGATTGGATAGTGTAAGGTTGAATTTAATCAACCATCTTGTTGGCTTTATTTCGTACCAAATTTGCTTGTATTTCAACAATTAGTAACCCCGTATTTAGGTGGGCTTGTTGTAAGGGTAGTGAGTGAGATAGAGTGATTGAATGCTCAAGAGTATGCAAGAAAACAGAGTCTCGCAGGTTACTCGCGGCTACCAGCCGCCCGAGAAAGACACGTGCCAAGCATTCCGGAAGTTGAAGCGTCATGCTAGCCGGAGCACTACAGGATAAAATAGGACAATCGGCCATTCTCATATCGCGGCTGGATCTCGCGACTCGCCCAAGCCGAGAGTCCAAGCCGCGAGCCACCCCTGTTTTGAAAAACCTAACGTTTCACATTCTTTTTTCACCTCAGTATAAATACCCCTTATACCCACAAAAGAATGAGAGCTTCTAGAGAGAATTTTGAGAGAGAAACCCTAGAGTAAAACAAGATTGATTCATCACAATCTTTACATAAGAGTCTCTTCAAATTCCTCAACTCTCTTCCTCTCCATTGTTAAACCTTTGAGAGGCATTTTACCAAAACCTTTTCTCACCATATCCATTACTGTGAGATGGCTGTTTTGGTGTTCTGAAAGATTAGGAAGGAACCAATTTACATTGGTTGATGCTATGGTCAAGTAGCGGAATCCGAGAAGCTAGAAAAGAAATAGGTTCGGCGCAACCTCGTTGGAGCAAGAAGCTTGGAGGGCTTAGGTGCACTGGGTAGATTAGGCTTGGAGGGTTTATTGCTGTCCATGTATCCCAACTACATTTTCTAGTGGATTACTTACCGCTTGGAGGGCAATGGAGAGGTTTTACGTCGAGGGCTTCGGTTTCCTCTTTGATAACACATCGCGTGTTGTCCTTGTGTTTGCATCTTCCTTCCTTTTTATCTTTGCCTTTTATTATTTGCTGTGGGTTGTGATTTTAATTTGGCTTAGATGATTATCCAATTCTGTTTTATAGCTTTTGTTCATTTTCCGCACACTAGTTGTTTGACATAAAGCTTGAATTGGTTAATTTGTAAATTGGGGGTCTAAACGTTCAAGGGTGTTTTTACACTATTTGAACTTTCAGATAGCAAGTCTTTCCTAGAAAGTTAGACTGTGAAATAAGAATTCTAAGAGGACTGGTATACTCCATATGATATATGGAGCATATTTATGTACCTTTGTGAATGGAATGGAGTCACCCATATTCCTTGCTCAAGAATGTACTTTGCTTGAGGCATAATAAATGAGGCAAACTCAAGTGCCCTGCTTAAAGCTAAATTGTTTTCTATATAATTCATGCTAAATAATCTTTTAGGATATAATTTGTTTCACAATTTTTTTTCTAATCTTTTTTTCTCAAACCAAAATTTCAACTCAAGTCGTTCCTCTTCAAAATAAATAAGAAAACTACAAGTATCCATATTACAATCCATTTTTGTGTTTCTCTTCATTCCAAGCATCGGTTCTCAACTACTATTGCTGCCAACCACCATAAGCCCCTCTTTGACTAGGACGAGGCAATAGGCATACCACTCCCATCATTAGCATATGGTGGGCCTCGGCCTTGCCAGTGGATTGCCATTTCTTCATTTTGTTGCTGATGCTGCCTCTTTTTTTTTTTTTTTTTTTTTTTTTTTTATGGAACTCGTGTGATGATTAATAGTTGGTCCGGCCATATGATTCAAAGATAAAAGCATGGTTCAACATATTATAAGACTAACAACTAACAAGAGAGCTCTCACTTATGTTTGATAAGCAGAAAACAAATAGATTATGGAAATTTTTAAAGGAGTTCAAGCACAAAGGGAAATGTCTATGAAAGAACAAACAGAGATGACCAAAAATTATTTTCCTTTGGTGGCACAACACAAATGTTGTGTATATAAAATTAAAGGATGATTAGGTCTAGTCAAATACATTGAATCATGCAAGTTGTTTTTCAACTTCTTGCTTCTCTTTCTCAAAAATAAAAAAATAAAAATAAAAATAAAAAAAATAAAAAAATTCTTGTATCTCGGATATAAAAGGTTAAAAAAATAAATATTACAAAAAATATATATATTGATGAGTGCAGAAAAATCATTAAGGTCGTTCATTAATATTGACGATCTTGCATCATTAGTAGACCATTAAAGATAACCGCTTAACACATTCAATAACAACCATCAAAGGTTTTAAATTCTCATCAGAACAAAGAACGTTTCAATCAAGATAATAATCACCATAATTTATGTACAACAGTTACCTAAGTCACCTATAAAAGGGACAATTAGTCTCACTAGTTAAGGTACATCAAAAACTACTACAAAAACACTATCTATATACAAAAGATATGGGTTGATATTAACTTAAGTATCGGAGACTCTCCCACCGAGCACAACCCGGTGATCTCTCCGATCAATCTCTCCTTTATTTTGCAGGTCCTACAAGATCGTCTAATACTCCGGATTGAACAAGTGATCCAACTAACGATTTTGTTATCATATATATATATATATATATATATATATATATATATATATATATATATATATATATATATATATATATATATATATATATATATATATATATCACCCGCCCTAGAACCCAATTCAAACCATCGAGCTACTATGAGAGCCTATGTTTTATATGATAATAAAAAAAAATAAAAAAATAAAAAACATGTTACATGTGGAACTTTTTGTATCTTTTATTAGATTGGATATAAAAAGTTAAAAACAATAAAGAGGAGATGAGGTTTAACATGTGATAGTTAAAGACTTGTTAATATATGGCAAGTTACTGGTGATTTTTATATTGGCACATATATAATATTACTTTTTTACTTATAACTAATAATTTATCACATTAATTAATATCAAATATATTATATACCGACACCAACAAATTATTAACTGCAATTATATATGAATCATGCATGTTCTTTTTCAACCTTTTTTTCCATCCGATTAGATAAAAAATAAAATAAAATAATTCATACAAAAAGTTACATATATAAAACAACATGTGGACGGGATTTAACAAGTGGTAGGCGAAGACTTGTCAACATATTTATGGCAAGCTATCACCGATTTTCAATGAGGTAATTACTGTTTTTTACGTACTATTGACAATCTGTCATGTGAACGTCAACTTTTTATTTATTATTCTTTTCTTTTTGGTTAAAAGGGATGAACGTTAGATTGGGGACACATATTTAAAACTGGATAAGTGTCCATATCTTACGGCCCAGTGGTCAGTGGGCACTAGAGAAGAGGGATATGCATTAACTGCACCCGGATTTCCACACTACAAGGACAATAATAGTATTTTATTTTTATAAACGACACCAAGCAAGTAACTGCAGTCCATAAAAATCTGTGTCCGTAGCCTTGCTCAAGCAGTCATTCAACCACAACCAGAACCATACACACACTTCATTGAGCATATCATGGCAGCTGCTGCTGATCATGCTACTCCTACCTATGACCGTATGAAAGAGGTTAAGGAATTCGACGAATCCAAGATTGGTGTCAAGGCCCTCGCTGAATCTGGCATCACCTCAATACCTCGTATGTTCATTCACTCACCTGAGGCTCTCTTAGACCTCAAAAAACCCAACTCTCAAACATGCACCAAAAAAACCATCCCTTTAATCGATCTTTCCCACTTCAACTCCCCCACTGAACGACACCAACTTGTGGAACAAATGAGAGATGCCACTTCCACATGGGGCTTCTTCCAAGTTATCAATCATGGGATTCCCAAATCAGTCCTAGACGAAACCATAAACGCAATCAAAGCTTTCCATGACCAACCCCATGAGGTCAAGTCCAAACTCTATAACCGTGAAAAGGAGAGGCAAGGGGTTATGTACTCGAGCAACAATGACTTGTACAGAGCCAAAGCTGCTAGCTGGCATGACTCTCTCACGATTTGGATGGCCCCAGAGACAAGGCGTGCAAAGGAGGAGGATATTCCTGAGGTTTGTAGGAAAGAAATAGTTGCATGGGAATCGCATTCAACAAAGGTGGCTGAGGCTTTGTTGGAGTTACTGTCTGAAGGGTTGGGTGTGGAGGCAGAGAGGTTTAAGGATTTGGGGTTTTTGGAGGGCAAGTTGGTTGTGGGACACTGCTATCCCTACTGTCCACAGCCGGACCTGACGGTGGGAATCACATCTCACACAGATTCAGGACTGACTGTGTTGTTGCAGAATCTGGTGGGAGGGTTGCAAGTCAAGCATGGCGACGAGTGGGTTGATGTGGAGCCCATCCCTGGAGCATTGACTGTCAACATTGGCGACTTCATACAGGTACAATACACATGTTTTCTTATAGAAAAAACACCAAAAACAAAATTCAAAACAATTCACCTGTTTGGTTTGAAGTCACTCAAACTCAGTTTTCATAACTCAGTTATTATAATTCAAAACTCTATTCCATATCTTAAATTCTATTCTTTATTTTTATTTTTTATCTTAACTCATTTCCATTTGGCTAAAAAATTTGACTTCAGTTTTCAGCTTTAAAACTCATCTTTAACTCAAAATGATAGCCCACACATCTGCTTAGTTCATAACGGTCTTTCCTTACCCACAAACAATCTCTCTCCAATTGAGAGTTGAGACAACCCTCTAGGAACTAAAGAGGCTAAACCTAGAGGCCAGTAGCCAAACTTAAAGCTTCCCCGCCTCCTACCACCAACGGCAACCCACAAATCCACCAATCAAAACCCTCAAAAACCTAACCTACCACCGTTGTTTTCCATCCACCACCTCACAAATCAGAAGAAATCAAACCCATCCACCATAGCAGATCCACTCACACCACCAACACCTTCAACACCACAACAAATTACCTCATAAAACCCACAAACTCTAAATAAAGAAAGAAATAAAACCCACAGACGCATATCACAACCCTAATTGGAGCGCTAAAGGTCTGTTTGGATAGAATTGAAAATTGAAAACTGAAACTGAAAATTGAAAAATAATGTAACAAAATAATTTTTAAACGTGTGAATAGTACTATAGAACTCATTTTAATGAAAAAGTTGTTGAAAAGTGATATTTGTGAGTCTATAAACAGTATACAAATATACTGTTTAAAAAAGAAAAGTCAAAAGAAAAAAAAGTCAAAAGTTTCGACTTTTGAAAAAATAAAATTACAAAAACGCCCTTTCCAGATACACTCTAAGAGAGAAAGAAAAAAAGCTGAAAAAAAAAGTGTCGGGCACCTGATTTTTTATGTGGACTTGACATTGAGTTTGGTCCCACATGTTTGCCAAAATTTACTAGAATTCCACATGATTAACTCATAAAGCACTAGCATCCGAGAATAAAAATAATAAATAAATAAAATAAAATAAAATATTAAAAAAAAAACCTATTTTATATCCTCAAATACTATTTTATCTATTTTACCAACTTATTTTACAACTCATCTTATATTCTAATTTTTATTTTTACATACAATCTAATAAAATAATATAAACTACTTAATAAAATAATAAAAAGTTTTTTCATCTCTCTCTTTCCTCCCACTATCTTTTTCTCTTTACACACAACTACAAGATTAAATATTATTTTTTTTCTTTACAACCTATGAATAGTAAGGTTGTATATATGCAACCTTAGTACCTTACTATTAATAGGTTGCAAATTCTTTTAGGTATACAAACCCAGATGGAGTGGGTTTTTGCTCTCTTGGGTTGTAAAATAACAACTGGGGGTGTTTACACCCCAATGCTAGTGCTCATTTATGGTTCAAAAATATCAAAAACTTGTTTTTAATTTTTATCACCCATACTCAATTTTTTGAGTTTTTGAGTGA
Source organism: Quercus dentata (assembly GCA_028216015.1). Lineage (NCBI taxonomy): Eukaryota > Viridiplantae > Streptophyta > Magnoliopsida > Fagales > Fagaceae > Quercus > Quercus dentata. The sequence continues at coordinate 55,341,704 of CP116449.1, read as the reverse complement.
TAAAAATTGAGTTATGGGAACAAAACCAAATATACTGTTCACGAATTTTGAAAATTGAGTGATAGAAATTGAGTGTGTTTGGTAACGTTATTTGAACAACAGTTTTTGTTGTTTAAACAACACAACACGTATTTTCACAACATTTTTTCACCCACATGTATTTCTACAACATTTAAACAACGTTACTAGAACAACATTACCAAACAACCCCTAAATTTTGAGTGATGATTTTGCTTAAACCAAACACCCCTTGAATTTCTAGACACAATATTTTTCACAATTTGGTACTTAATAAATTTATGTAAAATGAATAGAAATATTTTATACCGCTTATAGTATTTCACTTTATAATCCACGATTGACGCCACTTCAATCCTATTAAACCTTATAAATAGATATGAAAAGAATTATGAAATATATATATATATATATATATATATATATATATATAATTTGATAGTATAACAGAAATGGAACTCAAACTTGATTCTCATGGTAAAAGAGAGTACTATATTACTCAGCTATATATATAACTCTTTGCTTTAGTTTGTGAAAAATATTATCCCGATATTACTCAAAAGAAAAAAAAAATAATGACACACTCTTTCTCCTAATTTTCTCACAACTCATGTGACATATGTACAATTTAAATAAATAAAAATGTTTTACATATTTTGATAAGGACAAAATCAACAAGACTAAAATTTGGCTACAACTCCACCAAATTAAAATGACTACAATAAAAATATATTAAGTAGAGTTGCAACCAAACTTTATTTGAATGATAAATGAATAATGTGAGAAAAATTATTTCAAAAAAGTGTCACTATCGATTTTATATTAGTAAATTGATGTTTAAGTGAATGGCGTTTTGGTTTAATGGCTCTCATCCTTATTTGGTGGCTAATAATTGCCAATCCACCAACTAACAGATTATTGTTGTTATTATTGTAAAACTAATGAAGAGCATAAAAAACCAAAGTCACCTTGAAGTTCTCTCTCTCTCTCTCTCTCTCTCTCTCTCTATATATATATATATATATATATATATAAACTTGGGTTTATACCAAAATGGGGTACTAGACTATGTTTTATAAATGACTTAATAATAATAGTACTAATAATAATAATAATAAGAATCTCGTGTCACTTAATTATCATAAGTTGTAACAATCATTTATAAGAAATAATGCTCCTATAATTTATGCTTGTGCTTATTGTATTTAAAGAGAGATTTTGATTTTAAATTTTAGTCTAAATTATTTGAATAATGTATGAAATGATAATTGTTTTTTCTACTGATGAAATTGATTGATGGATTTGAAATAAGTGTAAGATATTATTTCAAATCCATGAAATCACAAATATTTGCATTTATGCCAAATATCTAAAGTTTCAACAATCTTTTGTTGTTCAATTTATAATAAGAAATCGTTATTTCTCAAAAAAAAAAAAAAAAAAAAAATTTGTTCATCAATTTCCTTAATTTAAAATCCTCAAATTCAAATATCATTTAGAAGGTTGTGTATGTTATGTAATAAAAACACTTGCATCACTTGGTTTTTGTTGTATCATGTTTTTTGCACACACATTAAAAAATTTTCATGGTTCTCACTAATTTTGTAATTTTTTATATAATTATCTTTTAACAGATAATCTCTAATGATAATTACGTAAGTGTGGAGCATCGTGTTTTGGCTAAGACATCTAAAGAGCCTCGTATATCAGTCGTGGCATTTTTCAATGTGGGAACTCAAGCTGATTCTGATTATTTTGGACCACTACCAGAATTATTGTCACCTGATAAACCAGCTCTTTACCGCAAATTCACAGTGCCAGAATTCAATGAAAGTTTTTTCAGCAAGGGATTGGACAGCAAGTCTTTCATACAGAAAGTTAGACTGTGAAATAAGAATTTTTAGATGACTGGTAAAGTCCATATATATGATATATGTTGCATATTTATGTACCTGTGTGAATGGGATGGAGCCAACCCATTCCTTGCTCAAGAATGTACTTTGCTTGAGGCATAATAAATAAGGCAAACTCAAGTTCCCTGCTTAAAGCTAAATTGTTTTATATATAATTTATGCTAAATAAATTTTTAGCATATAATTTGTTTCACAATTTTTTTTTTTTTTTTTTTTTGTTTTTTTTTTTTTTTTTTTTTTTTTTATCTTTTTTCTCAAACCAAATTTTCAACCTGAGTCGTTCCTCTTCAAAATAAGAAAACTACTAGGATCCACAATAACTATCCAATTAACTAGAAGCACCCAAAAATATAATGGGTTCCAAAATGGACCATTTACCCCCACTTCTTTATTTTCCCCTATTTTCTGCTTTAGAATCTCTAGATGGGCTTTTAGCTGAAAACTGCAACTCACTTTATGAAGAAAATTATTCATAGTTAGAAGATAAAAGAAATTTAAGAAATCATCAATTAGAAGTGGAACAGCCAAATGTCAGTTTCATTTTGTCTAAGAAAAGTATCCATTGGGATATTGTCATATAAATTTAATTTTTTTCAACATTTTCACCTGCATTACAACTTTTTTTTTTTATTTGAGGGGGACCTGCATTACAACTTTTTTTTTTTTTTTTTTTTTTGAGAAAGTGCATTACAACTTCATCACACTAATGGAACAAAGGCATACGAAAAGCTCACTAAAAAATGAATATACAGCATTAAGGTCAAGAAATAACTGTCACACCTAGTATAATTCTTGTAAAGTTACACCTCTCTCTCTCTCTCTCTCTCTCTCCTTATTTATTGCTTTCTAGTTTCCACTAGATAATATTTTATTCAACACAACCTAACAAAACAAATACCAAAAAAAAAAAATCTATTTTCTCTGATTTCACAACAACTACCAAAAACAAGAGTCAAATAAAAATAACTTTCAATTGTTCCTTTAAAAAAATTAAAAAATAAAAACAAAACTTCAAATCTGAGCCTATCATACACTAAACAAGCAAACCTCCCTTTTTGTCACCAAGCAATTGAAATTTTGAAAGGTAGACCTTCTGTCTGGACTTGCTGCTTCACGCAGTCTAACCAAAAAAAAAAATCATATATCACACTTGATATAATAATTGTGTAGGTTTGTTAAAAATTTTAATTATGTAAATTTTTTTTTTCTTTCTATGTATCTATTAAAGCGTTGATATTGTAGAATGCAATTTTTAATAAAAAAATTGATATTTTGTTTAGTGTATGATAGGCTCAGATTAGTTTTGGTTTTTTTTTTTTTTTTTTTTTTTTAAAGGAGCAATTGGAAGTTTTTTTGGATGGAACTTTTCTTTTTGTTTTGTTTACTAGTGTTTGGCAGCCATGACCCACCGGGGTGGCCCCTGTGTTCAGACCCAATTTTTTCTTTGTTTTTTGTTTACACAAATATATACTTCTATCTTCACCATTAAAAATAAATAAAAATAAAAATAACAAGTGACTTGTGTTTGGTAGTGATTGTGAAATCAGAGAAAATGAGATTTTTGGTTAAGTTGTGTTGAACAAAATTTTATCTTTTGGAAAGCAACAAATAAGGAGAGAGAGAATGCTAGTGTTAATTAGATAATAAGGTAGAAGAAATAACATTTAATGATATTATTTTAACCGTTAGTCCTTTTAGAAATTTACAGTTTAAAAAATGTGTAACTCTTCAAAAGTTACACCAGGTGTAAGTTGAATTCATTGGTTATGTCTCAACTCACGTCCCATCCAAAGTTTTTTTTTTTTTTTTTCCTTCTCTTTTCTTTTCTAAGGTCATCTTAAGAAAATTATTGTAGTGTTCAGTTGTGTAGGTAAGATATGTCTTTTACTTAGTCAAAAGAACAAATTTTGCAATGATGGTAACCTTAGCCACCACAATATTTTTTTATTTTTTATTTATAAGCTTGATTGTTTTGTGATGGGTGTTAAATCACTCTCACTTAGGTCTCACTTTCACCTAAATCTATCACCTACGAGACATTTATTAAGTACCAATAACAATAAATAATGTGAACAATTATGAATAATGTTGTGTACTTAGAATTATGGACATGCGTTTCTAATTAGCGCAAAATTACTCTTACTTAGACCCCACTTTAATATGAGCCCACCTAGAGATAGAGCCAGAATTTCAGCTTTGGGAAGGCCAAAGTATGGACTTTTAAAAAAATATATATATAACCTCAATTTTTATTTTTTTTTAAAAGGGGACTAAGATTTTAAAACCAAAATAATACATGAAAAATAAAAAAAAAAATAACATGATTTTAGTGTCTACAATGTATAAACGAAAAAACAAAATCTATTCATGATTGAAAGTTCCCGTTCAACAGTTATAATTTAAACATCATAAAGTCAGCACAAGTATAATAACTCTATAAATAAGTTGATAGGTTGTTGATCTTCTCCTCGTTACCAACCATTTGTTACAATTCAAGGAAAATTTTGATAAATAAAAAACATATATTTTCTTTGGGTTTATTATCATCCCCATCAAAATTTTGAGGGAAAAGATCAATTAAAATGAAATTTGATGAAAAAAAGTCAACACACAAATGAAAATTAAAAAAACAAACAATTACCTTAAAACATAAATAAAAGAGTTGCATTTCTTGAATGTCATTAGCTTCTTATTTCTTGGTTTGTTCTTAATCTATCCTAATTAGAAAATTATATTTTGTTTACTAAAAATATTTTAGCTAACTGAAACTCTAAAAATCTTTTTTTTTTTTTAATAATTTTTTCTTTTTCTTTTTCATTTTCTTTTTCTTTTTCTTTTTTTTTTCTTTTTATGGGAGAGGGGCCTCACATCATGAAATAGCGAATCATTTTATTTAATATTTTATGATCTATTTGGGTCAATTCAATTGTTGAGATTTATGTATGTTTTTAACTTTTAAGACCAAATTATAAATACTTATTTAAAACAATTTATTTTGAGATATTATATACAAAGATGAAATTGAGGATTGAAAGTGCAGTGCTTTCTGAGTTAGAGAGTGAAGTTACAAAGGGGCAACAGTAAACAACACGACTTTACACGACATCGTTTCTCACGTCGTCTATTTCTTAAATTTTAAATATTTGTGTTTACAGTACATGGGTCAATGTGTCATGTTCTATTAGTGACAATTCACTAAAATATAATAAAATTCAAATTAAATTGAAGATTAGAACAAAATGAATTAAATTGTAGATACATAATATAATAATTAGAACAAAAGCAGTTTGGCGGAGGTGCGTCACTTGCTCTTTTTAAAGAAATTCAAGTTCTGTGATAGGAAATTTTCATAAACCGGTGTGGCAAAATTTTTCCTTGAGAATACAACAGCCCAACTAAATCGTTGTGCGGCTAAAGCTAATTCTAAACTAATATTTAAGCCCAAAGCTCAACAAAAAGGGGAAAAAAAAATCTTTCTTTGTCCAACCATTCTCAAAATATGTATTGTCGTAAATCACTTCTTACTTATATAGATATTGTTATGTATATAGACATATGTTTTTTTTTTTTTTTTGAGAAATAATTACATGTATATAGACATATGTAAAGGAATGGTGCATATAGGTCTATATATAAGCTCATAGTAATTACTCAAAATTAATAAGCATTATCACCTTATTTATTTTCCTAAATATTATACTTATTATTGTAATGGTAGGAATATCTAGAATTAAAGATTGGAGTATTTGCAATACAATAACTCTCCATTATTTTTTGGAACTCCTACACTTTTTCAATTAACAACAAAAAATCAATATAAATAAATAGCATAAGAATAAATATTTCATTTTATTAATTTGTTAATTAACATTAAAATGCACCAATATGTTCTAATTGGTGTTTTGTTTCCTTAGTGTGGTTAGTTAAGTCATGTTTTTCATTCCTTTGTTTTCGTTTCACTCGACTGGCTCTGCTCCTTGTATATATAACTAGAGTTGAACTTTTCCCATTCATTCAATGAAATTTTTTTTGATCAATGATACGGTCACAACAATTTTCACAACATATTTCATACTTGTTGAGTTAGTAGGTTATTTTTATTCTCATATGGTTCCACCATTAAAACTATTTTATTAATCAAGAAAGGCTATAGACACAAAAATTTCACACCCATTGATATGGCATATTGTTACTTGATAAATAAAAAAATAATGTCGATAGTGGGTTCAAATGAAAACCAAGAAAAGATAGCCTACTCAACTATTGTGAAATTTTGTGTATATGGCATTGCTCTTATATATTATCCATCATTAACAACTTGTCATCTTAGACAATTGTGAATTTTTTTTTTAATCAATTTTGGTGTATCTTTAAACTTATTAATATTATTTCTGTTATGACATGAGATGGAAAACAAATAAACATAGGGTGTTGCTCGGGCCCCTAACATAGCTACACTTCACAATCTACCACTGACAACACTTTATTATATTTCAATAACAATAAATCATATCAAATAAAGATGTTAATGTTGTGTATAAAAAATTAAAGAATGATTAAGGCTAGTCAAATAAATCATACAAATATATATAAATATATATATATGGCAAGTTACAGTGATTTTTATATTAAGCTCGGATCTAACATTACTTTTTTTTTTTTACCAATAACTAATAATTAATCTATCACATTAATTAATGTCAAATATATCATATATGACACCAAGCAATTATTAAGTGCAATTAAGTTGGGCATTGTGATTGCGCCAAGTGACTACTTTCACTTATGAGTAAATTAATTTTGTATTATTTGTTAGGATAAATGTCCTCAAATTAAGGGATAATATTTAACATTTATTTAATTTAGATAAAACCTTATCATTTAAATTCTATTCAAACTGAAAGTCTATTATAAAAAATTATAAACTTAAATCCCAAACAACAACTCATGCACGTTTTCTTTCTAAAAAGGAAAAAACCAACGCTTTGACTTCTACTTCAACTAGAAGTCTACTATTAATATTTTAAGAATAATTAATTAGTAAATTAATTTTATATTATTTGTTATAATATATTTCTTCAAATTAAACTTCAAACTCTAAACAATTAGAACTTAATTAAAGCAATTGTTTTGATTAAAGTTATTTACTTATTTTATAATTTATTAATACTATTTATTTAATAATTTTTTTTAATTATTTTTATAAAAATTAACTTACATATGAATCTTTATCAAATCGCACATCACGGCATCAAGAATAATAATAATAGTCTATATATATATATATATATAAGACATGTTCCGTGTGGACTAGTTAAATGTGAATGAGGTTTAACATGTGGTATTCTCTCAAAAAAAAAAAAAAAAAAAAAAAAAAAAAAAAGTTTTAAGTGGTAGGTGAAGATTTGACTGGCAAGTTGTGATTTTTATATTAAGATCAGATCTTAAGTTCTAATTACTTCTCTACCAATACCTAACTAATAATCGACTACATTAATTAATGTCAAATATATCATATACCACCAAGCAATTATTAAGTGCACGTACTCCATAAAAATCTGCATCTGTAGCCTTGCTCAAACACATTCATTCAACCGCACAACCAGGATCACAAACACCTTCATCGAGCAAAACATGGCAGCTGCTGATCATGCTACTCCCACCTATGACCGTATGAAAGAGGTTAAGGACTTCGATGAATCCAGGATCGGTGTCAAAGGTCTCGCTGAATCAGTGGCGGAGCCACGTGAGGACCGAGGGGGGCCTTGGCCCCCCCCAAAATTTTTCCGCTTAGCCCCCCTATTTTTTTTTAAAAAAAAATATCTTAAATAATTTGAAGACTCTTAAATAATTGTCATTTTGGCCCCCCCATCCCTGATAATATACCTATATAAAGTCTAAAAATAAATACATATTTCAGTACAATAAAATATAATCCACAAATACATGTAAACAAATTACAATAATTACATATTTGGCATCTTTAAAACGAATACAGATATATTAACAATTACCACAACATATTAGGCCAAAAAAATAATTATCTCAACAAATAAAAGAGAAAAAAAATTCTAATTTTCATCCCAATGTATCTAGGTCTTACTTGTACACGGCAAAAAAAAATTGAAAAGTCTGAAACTTTGTCTCTCCCACACGCCGCCACACAGTTGCAGCAGTCTTGCATTTGCAGAATAGAAAAATCTTTCAACAGTGACTCTCTCTCTCTCTCGCTCTCTCTGTCTCCGTTGAGGACTTGAGCTTTGCATTCTTCTTCTTTTTCTTCTTTCAGTTCTTTCTCTTTTCCTTCAGCGGTTCAGCCTCCTTCAGTCCTTCTCGCCACAGCCACTGCACTGTCTTTGCTCCCTTCTTCTTTCTTTTTTTAATCTTTTCAGATTTTAGATCTTTCCTTCTCATCCCTTTGTTTAAAAGTAAAATTTTTGTCTCTTTGCTTAAAGGTAAAGGTTTTGTCTCTTTATTCTGCACTTTCTAGAATTGTAGTAGTTAAATATACATGTACTGTGTTCAATTTTTGTTGGGTAAACGTGATATGTGTTGAATTGAGGCCATAAAAAGTGACTAATTTTGTACCATTCTTATTACAATTGTCAGTAGGCTACAGCTGTGGGCCCCTCAATTTGTGACTCAATTTTGTGATTGTGAAGCTTCTTGTGCTTGTGCTTGTGCTTGACAGCTTGTGTGCTGTGTCACCGTGCTCCAGGTATTTGTTTTTTTTTTTTTTTTTTTTTTCATTGCTTTCTTTTTTAAATTTCTTATAATATATTATTTATTATTATAATAATCAATATATTATAGACAATATATATATATATATATATATATATATATATATATATATATATATATATATATTCATGTATTTAGTTGTTGTTTATTCTATATTTTTTTTATGTATTGACATTTAAATGATTGTTTGTCTTTTATTTAATAAGTGATAATTTAATTTGATAATTTAGGTCATGGGCAAGTTCAGGACTATTGACTCATTCTTCAAAAAAATGAAGACAGTAATTCAGAAAATAGTACACTTTTAGGTTCTAATGTTGAAGCGTCAACTTCCAATGAGCGTCCTTCCAAATCTCCAAGAATTGATCCCGAAAAACATCCTTCTAGACCGTCAGGTGGTGGAAGTGGAACTTGAAGAAATTCATTTAAAATTTTCACCACTTAGTTCCAATGAAGTTGATGTTAGAATTTTAAAACGAGATCCAGGAGAGCGCATTGAAATGTGTAACTATCCAGCCAATATACGTGATGAAGTTAGACGTGCTTATTTAAAAGCTAAACCATATCAAATTCGTCTTTCAAACTATCCATTTTCTAGAGAAAAGCATCCTCGTCGCTTTCAAGCTTCTTGGTTCACTCAATTTTCTTCTTGGTTGGAGTATTCTCCTACTAAAGATGCTGCATATTGTCTGCCATGTTATCTCTTTACCATGGAAAGAAGTAGACGCCCTGGCTGTGATGCATTTACTTTCACAGGATTTAGAAATTGGAAAAAAGTCAATAATGGAAAGAATTGTGCCTTTTTGAATCATGTTGGAGAAGATCCTTGCTCACCCCACAACAATGTCAGAAGTATTGTGATGATCTATTGAATGAATCGGTGCATATAGATAAAGTGATGAATGTGCAAAGCTCTGAACAAATTCTAAATAATCGATTGCGGGTGAAAACTTCTATTAATACTGTTCGGTGGCTCACCTTTCAAGGGTGTCCTTTTAGAGGTCATGATGAAACCCTTCAATCAAAAAACCGAGGAAATTTCCTTGAGATGATTAGAATTTTGGCATCTTATAATGATAAGGTTGCACAAGTTGTTTTGGAAAATGCTCCTAAATCTGCTAAGTACACTTCACCTACAATTCAGAAGGAGATTCTGCATGTTATTGCAAGTAAAGTGCGGAGTAAGATTCGTGAAGACATTGGGGATTCCAAATTTTGTATTATTGTTGATGAGTCACGTGATGAGTCAAAGAGAGAGCAACTGGCTCTTGTTTTGAGATTTGTTGACAATGATGGCTTTATACAAGAACGCTTCTTTGATCTTTCTCATGTTAAAGACACTGCTGCATTGACCACGAAGAACGAAATATATGCTATTCTTTCTCGTCACTGTCTTGACATTCAAAATATTTGTGGTCAAGGATATGACGGTGCTAGCAACATGTGTGGTGAATGGAAAGGATTGCAAGCCTTAGTTCTTAATGATTGTCCTTATGCATACTATGTGCATTGCTTTGCTCATCGGTTACAATTAGCATTAGTTGCTGCATCAAGAGAGGTAATCCCTATCCATGAATTCTTCTTGAATTTAAATTTCATTATCACTACAGTTGGTTCTTCGTGTAAACGTAATGATGAACTAAGAGCTGCTCAAGCTGCAGAAATTGCTAGAATGTTAGCTATTGATGAACTTGAAACAGGAACAGGAGCAAACCAAATTGGAACTCTAAAAAGGGCTGGAGATTCTCGTTGGGGGTCTCATTTTAATTCTATTTGTAGCCTAATAAGGATGTTTGGTCCAACTTGTTTGGTGCTTGAAAATATAAAGGAAGACGGGTCCACCTACTTGCAACGTGGAGATGCAAATGTAGCTCATAAAATGATTAATTCATTTGAGTTTATATTTAGTTTACATCTAATGAAGGAAATCATGGGTATTACTGATGTTCTTTGTCAAGCTTTACAGACAAAAATCTCAAGACATCTCAAATGCCCAAAATTTAGTTTCAAAGAACAAAGGCACTCATCCAAAATTTAAGAGTAGATGGTGGGATAATTTTCTTGAGAATGTCATAGGATTCTCCAAAATATTTGAAATTGATATTCCAGATCTAAGTGCTCAATATGTTGAAGGTAGAAGTCGTAAGAAAAGGGATCATGTTACAAAGGAGCATCATTATCATTTTGATATATTTAATGCTACAATAGATGTTCAACTGCAAGAGCTTGACAATAGGTTTGGTGAACAACCAATAGAACTCTTGACACTTTGCTCTGCTTTGGATCCAAAGGATGCTTACAAATCCTTTAATGTGGATGATATATGTCGTCTTGTTGAGAAATATTATCCTCTTGATTTTTCTGAGCGTGATAGGATTGGTTTGAAAATCCAATTGAAGCTATTTGAGCATGATGTGCAAAATCATTTGAAGTTTCAGAATTTGTCATCTATGGCGTTAATTATGTCAAAGGTTAGTAGAGACAGAAAAGTCACAAGTATATCCTCTTATTGATCGATTGATTCGCCTTGTTTTAACTCTTCCGGTGTCCACAAAGAATCGGTGAGCGAGCCTTTTCAGCTATGAAAATTGTTAAAACAAGACTGCGCAACAAAATGGAGGACGAGTTTCTCTCGGATAACTTAGTTGTCTACATTGAAAAGGAAATTGCTGAGAACTTCACTACTGACTCAATACTTGATGAGAGTGACTAAAGAGAGAGGCACGGTGAGAACAAAAGAATTATTTTAATCCCGAGTTGAATAAATTTTTGTTTTTTTTTAGCTCAAGCTACGATTGCACAGTCATAGATAGATGTGCACTGTAGCAATGAAGCTAAAAAATATAGATATAGCTCCACCTATGTATGGATTTTTTTTGTGTTTTGGTGGAGCTAAAATAGCTATATAGGTATTTAGCTCCATTGCTGCAAATACTCTAAGTTATTTATTCTTTCTATGGAACTTTGGCCTCATGTAAAAAGCTTTAAAACCTAAATTTTAAATTAGATGTTATATTATTTACTGAATTATTGTGATATTTGCGTCAATGTACAAATTTTTTTGTCTATTTTAGTATAAGAACGTGTTATTTTTATTTTATACAATAATTTTTTAAAACATCTTATATCAAATTATTTATTTTAAATCCATTTTTTTAAATATTAATTTTTTTATCAATTTTTTATTATTCTCCCAATTCATATATCTTTTTTTCTTATTTTTTTCTTATTTCTTTATCAATTTACATAGCGATAGTAACAATGTAGTTTTTTTTACACAATTTTGGCTAATCTGTTGTGAATGAATTTTGGGGTTAAATGTACAAAAATAATTTTTATACTATTTTGCATTAACCTATGTCAGTCCTCTTAGTATGTTTACTATTGATTTATTGTCTAATAGTCTCTTGAGTGGGGCATGTGTGGGAGTATGGCAGTAATTATTAAAGAAAAAAATTAGACTATTAAAGTCATTGGGGGTGAGGTAGCATATTTACAACTTTTACAAATTGAATTGTTGATAGAGTAACACTAGTTACACAAAAAAAAAAATTTAAGTATTAAGAAAAATTCATAATAATATGTATACAATACAAAAATAATGCTTAGTTATGTATATTGAAGATATTTAACTTATAGCATTGGTAATGAAACTATCGGGTAATGAATTCAAAATATGAAAACTCGAATAATGAAATTATAAAATTTTATGTATTTGTATGCATATTTTGTAAGTCGATATATTCAAGTTTTTTTTTTTTATTAAATTTTGTAGGATTTAAGTTTCTTATAGTGACCATCCTAAAAAAATTTCTTGGAACCGCCACTATGCATTAAAAATTGTTATTGGGACTTAATAAAATAGTGTAAGTAGTATCACAATAAATCACATCACAAGATGTATTGTAAGTTATAGAAAGAAATGTAGATATTTTTTAAATAATTAATGTGTTTTAAATCCTAATTATTTTAATAAAAGGGAGGATATTATTCTATTGAGTTACACGGCTCTTCAAAAACATTAAAAAAAATAATAAATAATTACAAAAACTTTTTAATGTTTTTTTATTTAATTTCTCACAAATAATGAGGTAACACATGTATATTTTTAAAAAATTAACATAATTATTATATTAAGTAAATGTTTTGAGAAATTAAAATTGTTTCTAACAAACTGTCACTATCGATTATATGTTAGTAAATTGATGTTCAAAAGCTTTGGCTTATTTGTGCTCTCCACCTTTGGTAGCCAACTGTCATTGTCATTTCTTCCAGTTATGTTCAATTTATAATGAGAAATTTTTCTTCAACTCCCTTAATTTAAAATCCTCAACTTCAAACGTCATTTGTAAGGTTTTGTGTATGTTATGCATTAAAAACACTTGCATCACCTGATTTTTGCCATTTCATGTTCTCAACATGGATGTTAAAAATATTTGTCATCTTTCTCTTTAATTTTGTAATTTTTTGTTTATATTTTCTAACAGATAATCTCTAACGATAATTACATAAGCGTGGAGCATCGTGTTTTGGCTAAGGCATCTAAAGAGCCTCGTATCTCAGTCCTAACATCTTTCAATGTGGGCACTATAGCTGATTCGATTTACTTGGACCACTTTGCGGAATTATTATCACCAGATAAACCAGCTCTTTACCCGCAAATTCACGGTGCCGAATTTCATGAAAATTTTTACAGCAAGGGTTTGGATAGCAAATCTTTCATACAGAAAGTTAGACTGTGAAATGAGAATACTAAGAGGACTAATAAAGTCTATATGATATATGTTGCGTATTTATGTACCTATGTGAATTGAAAGGAGTGACCTATTCCCTGCTATCAAATGCACTTTGCTTGAGGCATAATAAATGAGGGAAACTTATTATGAATGATATGAATTACAATATGTAATGATAGAGGGTGATGGTGTGAATGTCATTGAGTCTATTCAAAGTTCTATTTGAAAACCCAACTGGGCCATTGACAACGCAAATACAGACATTTGATCTCTTTTGTGTACTAGGAATTGCTGGCATGCCCAGCGTGTACCTAGACTCTGTAATTCCTTAGCCCACACTATTGCTAGAAATATGGGCTTTGTTTTGAAAACGCGAAGGAGCCATTTCTATCTCAGAAAAAGAAATTCTGGACCTTATGGTCTCCGAAGGATTAGCAGATGGAAACGAGTCCCTAGCTTGTTTTGTGTAATAAAACCCATGAGTATTCAGCCCAAAAAAAAAAAAAAAAGTAGAATAAGAATCATAAGATAGTAACAACCCGAGGATGAGAGAGTAGGTATATGTTTTGCGATAGCGGAAGCTCTACTATAATAGTTGTTATTTGGGGTAAGTGGAATCTCATTCATACGAACAACAAAATAAAATATCCACACTAACACCAACCAAAATTTATTATGAATGATATGAATTACAACAACACTTAATCAAACCTCACAACATTCGCAACTCACACAAACAATCCTCACTAACAAAAATGAAACCTCTCACAAACACAAACTAATTTACAATTCTTACACGCACAAATTCACAATCCCAAAACCCCAATACACCCAATTATTCTCTCATACTCACAAACAAACAAATTCTCAACACATAAGTATCTTTCAACCCAAAAATTTACCAAATTATTATTCAAGAAACCAACTCTATATTCTTCTAACAGACTTCTCCTCCCTACATATGAGAAGACTATTGAGTAAAAGTTATCAAACCTTTTGCAATAATGTCTATTTATAAGATGTCAAAGAAAATTAATTAAGAATTTGAGGCAAATTTTAACAATATTTCTATTTGAACCAATAACAATAGACTATATCAATAATGATGAATAATGTTATGTATCTAGAATTATGGACAGAATATTTTGTGAGTAGCGCAAAATCACTCGTACTTAGAGCATCAGCATTGGAAAATTCCAATGCTACTCTATCTTACCATTCTAAAAAGCCACTTTATCATTATACCATACCATTGTACAATACCTCCAGCATCCCAAAACTCTATTTTTATTAAAATATTATTTTTACCCTTTCTTTATCATTTCTTTCCAACCGTTTTTCAGTCCCATTTTCCTGGGCTTTCCAACGATCATTTTTATTCCTGTCTTTCTCTCTCAAACTCTAGCACCGATTCAACCCACAGAGCCACACACACACACCCATGATACACCGACCAACCTATCCAAACCCATCACCACACACACAAAGCCACACACACACAAACACAAACCATCAACAAAGCCACACACACACAAACACAAACCATCAACAAAGCCACACACACACAAACACAAACCATCAAACCATCAACAGAGCCACACGCATAAACCATCAAACCAGTTGGAGCCAACAACGGCCACCGCACCCATCACCCAAGCCACCGATCAACAAACCCAAGCCACCAATCAGAAACCCACGCCGTCGATTTGAAACCCAAGCCACCAATCAAAAAAATCATAACCGGAGCAAACCCATTCAAACTCATTCAAAAAAAAATCATCACCGTAGCAAACCCATTCAAACCCATTCAAAAAAAATCATCACCGGAGCAAACCCATTAAAAAAATCATCATCAGGAGCAAACCCATTCAAAAAAAAAATCATCACCGAAGCCACCATCGGAGCTACCGATGATCAACCCAACCGATCCCAGCCCACCGATCCAAACTCATTTCGCCGATCCACGTTGATCCAACCTTCCAAAATCCAAAACCCAGGGGATGGCGATGAAGCTTCAGAGATGAGAGAGCAAATGGAGAAACAGAGAAGGAAGAGAGAGAAGAGAACAGAAATAATGAGAGAGATGAGAGACAGAGGAGAGACAAAGGAGAGAGAGTCGGAGATAAAATATTATTTATTTCTTACAATATTGCTACAGTGCAATTCTACATGTAGAATTGCACTATAGCAATATTGTAAAAAAAATTGCAATTCTTGGGTATACAATTCTCTGATGTAGATGGTTTTGGGGCTTAAAATGCCAAATTTCCCTTAGATTTGGCATTAGCATTCTCCAATGCTAAAAGCATCAGCAGTGGGGCTTGTATATGCCAAATGTTAGGAACATTTGGCATTTAAGCCCCAAAACTGCTCAACAATGGGAAGGCCATATGCAATATGCCAAAAAAAAATTGAGATTTAGCTACGATACCATCTCAAATGTAAGATGGTACTGTAGCTGAATGATATAAATTTTTTTTTTTTAATACTCTCATTTCTCTCTCCTCTCTCATTTTTTCTCTCTCTTTTCTCTCTCTTTCTTTCTGCTTTCTTTTCTTCCTGCTCTCTCTTCTTCAACGAAATGGAGGCAACGGTGTGGAGGCTCGATCAGAAAAGCTATGGTGGAGGCGTGGAGGTCGTGGGTTTCCGGCGTTTGGGTCGAATTTGGGTGGCATTTGGGTGGTGTTTGGGCTGGCGTTTGGGTGGTGTTTGGCGTTTGGCGTTTGGGTCGAAGATGATGATGATGATGACGGGTTTGGGATGAATCCAGACGGCGACGGGCGACCCTCTCTCTCTCGCCATCGCTGCTGATGAGAACAGATGGGTTTGATTTTGGATTTTGGATTTTGGATTTTGATTTTGATTTTGGATTTTGGATTTTGATTTTGATTTTGATTTTGATTTGGCTGGATTTGGCTGTGCTATGTTGCCGTTGGATTGTGTTTTTTTTTTTTTTTGGTTCAGCTCCTGGGGTTTGTGGTTGTGGGTGGTGGGCCAATGGTGGAGGTGGTGGAAGTAGTTGTGGGTGGTGAGCCGACGGTGGGGTGGGTGTCTATGGCTCCGTCGGAATGTTTTTTGGGTTAGTGGGTGGCGGCGTGGGTTTCTTTGCTGGGTTTTTTTTTTTTTTTTTTTTTGGTGTTGACGGTAGATTATGGGTTGCTGCTAGTGGTGGCAATGGCGGTGTCAGGTGTGTGTAGTGCGGCGGTGGTGGTGATTGTGGTTGTTGAACAAAAATAAAGAGAGAGAAAGAATAAATAATGTGTTTTATTGTAAATGATGGTAATTGTGGGATATATTATTTTATTGTGTAGAAATATTATTTTAATGAGTAGAATAGGAAAATAAAAGTTGGGATGTTGGGTGTATTGTAAAATGGTATGGTATAATTGATAAAGTAGCTTTTTGGAATAGTAAAATAAGATGAGATATGAGATCCGGATGTGGATGCTCTAATGCTCTTAGATCTCACTTTTACTAGCGTCCACCAGGACCACCACTACTTATTATATATCAATACAGGATGATGTCAACAATGATGTTAATGTTCTAGCAAAAAAAACCAATGACTTTAAATTTGTGTGAACAAGGATGGATTGAGACTTAACGCTGGCGAAGTCAGATGCATTGACAAGTGATCCAAGCAGAACCACAATGCTAGAACCACAATTTTTGTTACAACTTGCCACTTGAGCAAGTTGTAATAAAAGTTGTGGTCCTAGCATTACTCTAAAAAAATGCAATTTTCCTTTAGTAAAAAAAATACTAATATATATACAAGTACTAATTTAGTAATTTTGTTCTATAAAATTTACACTTTGCCTCTTTAATAATATTAATAATTCTTTTAAGAGTAATATTACAACCACAAACTTTTCTATAACATATTTATAAACTATTGAGGTAACAAATTCTTATTGATTCGTATATGGGCCCACCTCTTACATCACTATTTTACTTACTAATACCACTCATTACTTCATCAATTTGTAAAAAAATTAGTATTTCTATCATCTTCCTCCTTTTAAAGGCCATTAAAAAAAATATAGATCTAAAATCTAAAATAAAATATACTAGTCCAAAAATATTAACTCAACAACAAATATTACCAATAGCAAAACAAAAACAATTAACTCCAATCAACAAATTTTACTCAAAACAAACAACTTAATCCTTTAAAAAAATTTAAACAATAGCAACAAAGCTAGGGGCCGAAGCCACCACATGCAACCAACAATAGATCCACCCCCTAATTCCCAGTCCTGATCGACTACATTCGAGTGCTTTTTATATTTTTGTATTTGTTATTGGATAAGAATTAAGATACAAATTAAAAGTTCATTAAAAAAAAAGAGGTGGTGTTTATTTCACACCACTTATTGCAAACAAATATATAGGGTCCGTTTGGATTGAACTTATTGTTGCTGAAATTGAAAACTGAAAATTGAAAACACTGTAGCAAAATAATTTTTTAATGTGTGAATAGTACCGTGGGACCCATTTTTAATATTTTTTAGTGCATGAACAGTCTTTGCTACGATTTATGAACAAAGTGATGAACAGTGATTTTTGTCCTCTGCATAGTGAACCCATGTGAGGTTACTGTTCACGCGGAGGAAAAAAAAAAAAAAACTAGAATACGTGAACGCAGGATTGATTGAATCCAAACGCTCACATAGTCATGATTCCAGTGCAAAAAGAGTGTGTATACACTTGTGTGCAATAAGTGATGTGTACTAGTATTTATGCTTAAAAAATCATATATATATATTGTAGGGACAAGATTTTCGTTAAACCGCAGTTGGGTTGGGTCTGCACGTAAATAGGCCCATACAATATCATTTGTAGAGAGTGGGTTCTAAAGGCTAAACCGAGATTACTCAACAGTTGTTTTGTTAAGTTCCTCATGCATGGCTTCCAGGTCCTTTCTTTTCCGGAGGGGCCTCCTCCTCTCATTAGGTTGCATACTTTCCTTTTATAGTAGCATGCGTTCAATTTCCTTCGTCCACGTGTAGGGTCAACCTTTCCAAGACTGATACTTGTCCCATCAATCCCAGACCTAAGTCGTTGAGAGTTGTTAATAAAGTTAATGGATAAGGCTTTGTTAGGCGCAGAGATATGCACGGGAAAGGTGGCAAAGTAAGCCTTTCTTAGATATTTTAGGTTTCCCTTCAAACACGTCCCTTTACCTTTCTGCCCTTGTTCTTGGGTCAGGTAGGACCGCCTGTCCTCGGCTGCTTCTCCGGACCAATTGGGCCATACTATTCTTGAACCCTGGTCATGACCTTTTTTTGGCTTAGGCCTTTGGACCCTTCATCAGCAAATGGGCCTGGCCCGTCAATTCTTGGACCCCACAATAGCCCCTCAAAACCTGCTGTGTCCGGCCTCTTGGTTGGGGAGGGGGTTTTAGTAACTCCGAGCCTTTATTACGGCTCATTTAATTCGACCCTTCCCGGGCGTTAGCGATTATCCGAATGCCCAGGAAATGCTCCTATTTACGAGATATCCTTTTGATTTAGCCGTTATCCGTCTGTCCGTTTGGCTACCCGAAGCGGTCTTTAATGTTTTTCCTTCACGAGACCTCTCAAATTTAATGGTTACTGATAACGTGGGGGAGCGGAACAGTCGCCTTCTTGCTGGAAGATTTTCCTTAAGGATCGAGAACATGTCTAATGCCATCCTCTTCGTCCCTTATATAAAGGGGGTGGACATAAGTTGTTTCTTTCATATGTGAATCATTTAATCCCCAGAAAAACTGAAATCCTTAGATTCCTCCCGAATTTATATTAACCCTCCAGTTATACCTGACTCGTAATATATTCTCCACCGTCATAGGTGATGTATAGACCCTCTCCGTCCCAAAAGTACCTTGTTCCGAGTAAGCTCGAGATGGCTCGATCGGGGCAAGGGTGGCGAAGACTCAAGATTTGTCTCGCCTACCTTTCAGCCAAAATCCGAAGCGGGAACTCGTCATGTCGCATCTTCGACGTGGCTGAGCCGAGAACACACAGCATCATCACCACCCGCTCTCTCATGAGCGTATTTAATGTGGCACCGGTGTGCTAGGAGTCGGGGGCCAGGCGGGGACTAAATGTCCCCGCTTCTTCCTCTCTTTGTTCACTGGTGTCACCTTCTACTTTTCTTTCTTCTTCTTTCCACCACCGGCTCTGTCCCGGTGTTTTTCCTTCTCTCTCTTTTGCTCCTTTCTTTTTCTTTTCATTTCTTCCCTCTTCTTCTCCTCCTTCTCTTACTCATGTCCTCCATTTTCTTTTCCCTTGCATTCTTGAGCAACAAGAGTTTGTTGAAGTGCTTCCATGTGTTCAATTCTTCTTCCTTCTTTTCTATACAAGGTTCTTCTCCGGTATGAGCAAAGGTATTGAAGCGAGAGATTTTAGAGAGACTTTGAAGACGAGTTCGGAGACGCTTGACTTGTTTACTTATCCGTACTACGGATGTTTATTCTTGCTTTAGCAGTTCAATTTGTGTATAGGCTTGTTTAAGCCCTTCCTTGTACATTGTAACCATTTTTCATATTAATAAAAACTATTGTTACTCTATTTCGTATGTCTTGTTTACATATTCTAATAAATGTGAAAGCGCTTTTCGGCATAATAGTGTAACATTTGAATCAATGATGACTAAGGCCGAAACAATCGCTAATAAGAAGATGCCACAATAACTTTAGCAAAATTATTATTTAACATAACAATCCGACCAGGTGAGGAGCGAGACTTATCTTAAGATTAGACGAAATAGGGATTAAGTGCTAGATAAGATGTAAGAAGTAGCTATCCGAGGATATGTCACCTTCCCGATGAGTAGTTTCCTTAGGCTAACGATCATCGGGCCGTTTAAATCATCTCACGAACGTCTGGCCTTAACCTTTTCCAATATTTGAGCCGAGAAACTTCCCCATTCGAGCGGTTGATTTCCCAAAAGGATTGAGTCCGGGACTTCGTAGCGCCTATGTTCTGTCTTAAACTTATATATATATATTTTTTTTTTTTTTACTTGGTTTCCCCCTAGGCCTGAGTCCGAGGACCATGCAAGGCCTTGGCTATGTCCAAGATTCTTTGAGTTTAATTTCTCCTTTACCTCGGGTTTTTCACGAGGTACCGAGCAGCAAGTTGTTTTTCGGCAACGATTATTTCTCGGTGGGGGCCAATGCCCCTGGGCCCTTATGCGAAAGAGGCCGGACCGCGAATTTACTTGGCCCCTAACTTTAAGGGTATTTACGTAGTTTATGGTTACATGGCGCTTTCTGGTGTCCCAATGCTCGAGGTGCACCTTCCGGAGACTCCTTTAATCCCACAGTTACGGGTGGCATTGGAGATTTGAGCCTAAGCCATCTTGTCCGTAGCGTTCTGGGGCGCTGCGTGCATTAAATGCCACCACCTTATTTCTTTAAATAAATGAATAGAAGAGAAAGTTACTTCACCCTCGCACCAATTCTTTAGTTTTCTCCCAAATCACAGCTCCTATACTCGGTGCTTTCCTCCCTTAGCATAACATGTTTGAGGTGAGAGTTGGGAAGAAAGAACTCCCTCCACCACAAAAGCGTCGTGCCCTTATGAGACTAAAAATGGTGAGGTATGGGCACGGGGAAGCATAAGTTCGGAAAGTGCTCCATTTCAATCGAGGAGAAAGGATGTCTCTCCCTCTTTTAGTCAAAACCCGAAGCGGGTTCTTTCATGCCAGAACTTTGGTGTGTCGAAAGAAAGGTTCTCCGCCATCACCGTCTCTCGCCTTGTGGCGGGCGAATATTTAGAGAAAGCCCCTCGACTTCCAACTCCCTGCACCTTTCCTTCAACGGTGTCGGGCTCAAGTTGGGTCTCTTTTCTTTTTTTTGAGCTGCGGGCAGGTGAAAGCATTGAGGAAGAGCAAGGTCTTGGAACTACAGCCAACCTATCCTCTGACATACCTCCTCGGCTTTCTCCAGCTTTCTTGTATTTTTCTTTTCTTTGCTTATGTAGTACTCATGTAGTAAGCTTTGACGTGGGCTGATTCTAGCTTTTCATTGTACACTGTACTATTTCTTTGTGGTAATAAAAATAGAAATTTATATACGTGTTTTGAATATTGTTCTTTTGGCACACCACCTCGTGAATGAGTGTACTCTCTGTATGTGCTTTTCTCTCGGCGACACTTAGGGCAAGAGCCCATTGAAACGCGATTTAACTTGTTCTAACTTACCTATACTACCAGGTATAATAATAATAATTGATAGTGAGTTAAATTTAGGAAACTAACCGAGGTAACGGTTGAACGTCCCGTGATACATGCGAGAATGCTTTGTCAGAAATGATGAACTCTAACTAATTCACTTGAGGGGGTGACCGAGCATCGTGCAACTTCGATTATGTTTTAGAAACATGTTACTCCATTTCGTATCAGCCCTTTTGGTGTTGAGGGTCCGAGGCGGAGACTAGAGTGTTCGGGCGGATCGGGAGTTAACCCAATTGTTAATGGAAAGTTTTCCTCGGTAGGTTCTAAGATCCGCGTAGTTTTCTTTGTAAGTTGTTGGTTTCCCCCAGGGCTTGGGCCCGAGGACCATGCAAGGCCTTGGTTCTGTCCAAAACTTGTATGTTTTTCTACGTAACTAGTTGGTTTCCCCGAGGGCTTGGGTCCGAGGGACCATGCAAGGCCTTGGTTCTGTCCAAAACTTGTATGTTTTTACTGTAAGTAGTTGGTTTCCCCGGATGCTTGGGTCCGAGGACCATGCAAGGCCTTGGTTCTGTCCAAAACTTGTATGTTTTTTTACGTAAGTAGTTGGTTTCCCCGGAGGCTTGGGTCCGAGGACCATGCAAGGCCTTGGTTCTGTCCAAAACTTGTATGTTTTTCTGTAAGTAGTTGGTTTCCCCAGGCTTGGGTCCGAGGACCATGCAAGGCCTTGGTTACATCCAAAACTTGTATGTTTTTACTCAGTAAGTAGTTGGTTTCCCCAGGGCTTGGGCCCGAGGACCATGCAAGGCCTTGGTTCTGTCCAAAACTTATATGTTTTTCTGTAAGTAGTTGGTTTCCCCAGGCTTGGGTCCGAGGACCATGCAAGGCCTTGGTTCTGTCCAAAACTTATATGTTTTTACGTAAGTAGTTGGTTTCCCCAGGCTTGGGCCCGAGGACCATGCAAGGCCTTGGTTCTGTCCAAAACTTGTATGTTTTTCTCGTAAGTAGTTGGTTTCCCCAGGGCTTGGGTCCGAGGACCATGCAAGGCCTTGGTTCTGTCCAAAACTTGTATGTTTTTCTGTAAGTAGTTGGTTTCCCCAGGCTTGGGTCCGAGGACCATGCAAGGCCTTGGTTCTGTCCAAAACTTGTATGTTTTTCTGTAAGTAGTTGGTTTCCCCAGGAGGCTTGGGTCCGAGGACCATGCAAGGCCTTGGTTCTGTCCAAAACTTGTATGTTTTTCTGTAAGTAGTTGGTTTCCCCAGGGCTTGGGTCCGAGGACCATGCAAGGCCTTGGTTCTGTCCAAAACTTGTATGTTTTTCGTAAGTAGTTGGTTTCCCCAGAGGCTTGGGTCCGAGGACCATGCAAGGCCTTGGTTCTGTCCAAAACTTATATGTTTTCCTGTAAGTAGTTGGTTTCCCCAGAGGCTTGGGTCCGAGGACCATGCAAGGCCTTGGTTCTGTCCAAAACTTATATGTTTTTACTGTAAGTAGTTGGTTTCCCCCGAGGAGGCTTGGGTCCGAGGACCATGCAAGGCCTTGGTTCTGTCCAAAACTTGTATGTTTTGCTCGTTTATTCGTTCCTTAGAGGTTAGTTCATCGGATAAAACGGGGAATCGATCTTGATGCTTAAAGCCCCTAGAATGGCCATGCCACCGGCATCATGAGGCGTAGCCCCTGGTGGGGAACCTCGTCTGGGAACAACGACAAGGTGTCACCGGTCATGCGGGCGTCCTCATAGACCCTGGTTCACTGAGACTTAACTCCACCACTGCTCGAGCTCACGCGTTAGCCTCCCCACGAGACGGCGCCAATTGTAGGGACAAGATTTTCGTTAAACCGCAGCTTGGGTTGGAGTCTGCACGTAAAAATAGGCCCATACAATATCATTTGTAGAGAGTGGGTTCTAAAGGCTAAACCGAGATTACTCAACAGTTGTTTTGTTAAGTTCCTCATGCATGGCTTCCAGTCCTTTCTTTTCCGGAGGGGCCTCCTCCTCTCATTAGGTTGCATACTTTCCTTTTATAGTAGCATGCGTTCAATTTCCTTCGTCCACGTGTAGGGTCAACCTTTCCAAGACGATACTTGTCCCATCAATCCCAGGACCTAAGTCGTTGAGAGTTGTTAATAAAGTTAATGGATAAGGCTTTGTTAGGCGCAGAGATATGCACGGGGAAGGTGGCAAAGTAAGCCTTTCTTAGATATTTTAGGTTTCCCTTCAAACACGTCCCTTTACCTTTCTGCCCTTGTTCTTGGGTCAGGTAGAGGACCGCCTGTCCTCATTACGCTTCTCCCCGACCAATTGGGCCATACTATTCTTGAACCCTGGTCATGACCTTTTTTCGGCTTAGGCCTTTGGACCCTTCATCAGCAAATGGGCCTGGCCCGTCAATTCTTGGACCCCACATATATATATATATATATATATATATATAATTAATTAATTAATTAATTAAGAAAAAAACACATTAATGAGGTTTAATCCATTAAAAGATAATGTAGCGGGACGGCTTTCAATCCAGCACCAGATTTCAACCTATATTAGAACTATAATAATTCTCCATGGGTCGCGGAGCACATCTGTATGGAAAATTTTTAAGTATTATATATATATATATATATATATAAATGAAAATCCAAATAAACATTCATTTAGCATTAGTAAACCATCAACAAAGATAAATACACAAAAGTATTTTTTTTAATATATTACAATAAAATTATTTATGATATATATATATATATATATATGAAAATCCAAATAAGCATTCATTTAGTATTAGTAAACCATCAACAAAGATAAATACACAAAATTATTATTTTTTAATATATTACAATGAAATTATTTATGAAAATGGAACTCGCCGTTTTTTTTTTAAATTTTTGAAATCATTTATGATTGAATTCGTACTAATTGTCACATCGATGTCCCTTTCAATAAATAACATCATTACACATAATAGACAAACACTATGCTCACAAATGCTTAACAACTAACCAATAAATTTCAAAGTTGCAAATAATCTCTTTAATTATTTACCAAAAAAAACCTCTGTTGGGAAATTTAGACCTCGGTTGATAAAATTAACAAGTTTTAAACCTAAGTTGTTAATTAGATCTATTATGAATAATCCTTGTTCAAACAAACAAACATCAATATCTTGTCAATATCATGCATAGTGGAATAATAAATAAGACAAGATATGATAATCTAGGAAAACCAATGAAACAAACTAGTTTCACAATAAAAAAAAACTAAGGGAAAACTTTCCCAAAATGCAATTCACTATAATAAAGAGAAGTTTCAGATCTAGTATAAAACTTTTGGCCCTAAACTCTACAATAGTAGATGAACTTATAGCAGAAACTTTCTATCGCTTCAAAACCTCTGAACTCTTCAATATATGAATGCTCCACCCATAATCACAATCGGAACCTCCAATTAACTTCAAAAACCTCTTGAAAGTTTTCCTCACAGTAGCAAGTTTGTGGTAGTTGCTATGACTTGAGCTTCTTCACCAATGGAATCTTGAGATCTACTTTGAAACTCTTTGGTTTGGTGAAATAGAGAAAACTTGGTTACAAAACCCTAGCCGCATAAACAGAGTGTTTCTCTCTCTCTCTCTTTGAAAAGCCTTCTAGTAGATGGCTTATGATGTCCTTTAAATACCAGTTCAAACGGATCTCAATTCGGTTTCAAACGAATAACTTATGAGCTTTTTCGTGTTGCTGATTTTTGTTGATATGCAAAGCTCAATAGATCGAGCTGCTATCGAGTTTCTCACGAGAACAATCTCGATAGATCGAGCTGCTATTGAAGAGACAGTAAGTTTCAACTTCTATCGAGTTGCTATCAAGGTACATACTGAAAATGTATTTTTCTTGACCTTTCCTTGAAAAAACTTTATGTTTTCAACTTGGTCTTCAATTACAACTTTAAGACACATCAAAACTCAATAAAAGACACATAATTTGACACGGTTTGACAATATCGAAACACATGAACCTAACAACCTCTTTTGTAAAGACACTAACAGCCAAAAACACTATTAGATGCACAAAAGTGACAAAATAGCACATGGCCATGGGTGATGTGTTACAATGTTAGTCACAAGACTCACCACTATTATTTAAAAAAACAAAAAAAAAATCCTTTTAGCTTTATTAAAGAGAGAAAGAGAAAGATGGAATCTGCCTCTCTCTTTCTCTCTTTTATTTTCGAATGTGGAGTGTGGATTGTGTGGAGCTCTCTCATCTCTGCCTCTCTTTCAATTATCAAATCTAAGTTAATCAACCAAGCACTAGTGATTCAGATATGATAGGGATAAAATATTCTCATACAAAAAAGAAAAAGAAAAAGAAAGAAGAGATTAGATATAATTACCAAAAATTGGGCGGTGTTGCGGTGGATTGGTGGTGGCGTCTGGTGTGGTGCTAGTTTGCTTTTGCTACATTGCTACCGCCTCTGAGAGAGAGTATCATTTTCTGTGCTTCAAGACTACTTAAATATTACATGCGATAACCTTGCTCAAAAAAATTGTGAAATATTTTTTTATATATAATTTGATAGTATAACAGAAATGGGACTCAAACCCGATTATCATGATAAAAGGGAGTCTTGTACCACTGAGCTATAATAACTACTTGCTTTGGTTTGTGAAAAATATTATCCGAACATTACTCAAAAGATTTAATGACACAAACTTTCTCCTAATTTTCTCACAACTCATGTGACGTATGTATAATATAAAATAAATAAATAAAATTTAACATATTTTAATAAGGACAAAATTAACAAGACTAAAATTTGGCCAAAACTCCACCAAATTAACATGACTACAATAAAAATATATTAAGTAGAGTTGTGACCAAACTTTATCTGAATGATAAATGAATGATGTGAGAAAAATTGTTTCAAACAAAGTGTCACTATCGATTTTATATTAGTAAATTGATGTTTAAGTGACTGGTGTTTTGGCTTAATGGCGCCTCTCATCCTTATTTGGTGGCTAATAATTACAAATCCGCCAACTAACAGATTATTATTATAAAACTAATGAAGAGCAAAAGACCAAAGTCACCTTAAAGTTTCATATATATATATATATATATATATTGTAGGTACTCAAGAATTCTTTGCCTTTGGCTTTGGGTTTTTTGGCTTGATTGCCTTGCCTTGCCTTTGGCTTGAATTCTTATGTCCCACATTGAAAAGATCTCTTTCCTCTTTCTACCTTATAAGGGATGAACCAATGGAGTTAGAGTACCATTAGTTTGGTGATCCTTTTATTGTAGGTACTCAAGAATTCTTTGCCTTTGGCTTTGGCTTTTTTGGCTTGATTGCCTTGCCTTGCCTTTGGCTTGAATTCTTTTGTCCCACATTGGAAAGATCTCTTTCCTCTTTCTACCTTATAAAGGATGAACCAATGGAGTTACCAAACTAATGGTACTCTAACTCCATTGGTTCATCCCTTATAAGGTAGAAAGAGGAAAGAGATCTTTCAATGTGGGACAAAAGAATTCAAGCCAAAGGTAAGGCAAGGCAATCAAACCAAAAAGCCAAAGACAAAGAATTCTTGAGTACCTACATATATATATATATATATATATTTATATATATAAACTTGGGTGTATACCAAAATGGGGTACTAGACTATGTTTTATAAATGATTTAATAATAATAGTACTAATAATAATAATAATAATAATAATAATAATAATAATAAGAATCTTGTGTCACTCTATGTGTGCATCTATGTATAACTATCATAAGTTGCAACAATCATTAATTTATAAGAAATAATGCTCCTATAATCTATGCTTGTGCTTATTGTATTTAAAGAGAGATTTTAATTTTAAATTTTAGTCTAAATGATTTGAATAATGTATGAAATGATATAATAGTTTTTTTAATGAAGAAATTGATTGATGGATTTGAAATAAGTGTAAGATATCATTTCAAATCCATGAAATTGCAAATAATTGTATTTATGCCAAATATATGTAGTTTCAATAATCTTTTTGTTGTTCAATTTATTATAAGAAATTGTTATTTCTCAAAAAAAAAAAAAAAAATCATCAATCTCCTTAATTTATAATTCTCAAATTCAAACATCATTAGAAGGTTGTGTGTATGTTATTTAATAAAAACACTTGCATCACTTGGTTTTTGTTGTATCATGTTCTTTGCACACACGTTAAAAAGTTTTCATGGTTCTCACTAATTTTATAATTTTTTATTTAATTATCTTCTAACAAATAATCTCTAATGATAATTACATAAATGTGGGGGGCCTTTTTGCACCTTTGGGCTAGGCTGCCTTTTGCTACACTGTGGCCCAAGTGTTTTGGGTAGAAGAGTCAAGACCAGTCTAATTGCAACTCACCTTGGTTCGCCTTATGCACAAACTATGCCCATTTTTTCTTGAAACTTTGGTCACATGCCCATGGCGGTGAAGTCGCTATAAAAGAGTTATGGCGGAGCAGATACAATGGGACAATAATAAAGGCAACACACTTACTATTAGACGAAAACGAAACTATTACAAAAGATTTATGGTAGATAAATATAATAAAACAATAATAAAAGAGATGTGCTTACTTCTTGCCAAGCCAAACAAATAAGAGATCCTAAATTAAAACAAGGAAAAGAACGATATAGGAACAATGAACACGTTATAAGTGAAATTACAAAGACAAGAAAGGGAATAATAACGATAAGTAATGAAATTAAGGAAGGAAAATGTTAGTCTGCTTTGTGTTCAATTGTGTTATGGGACTAATACTAAGGAGGGAACTACTTCCTCAATGTGGGTAACCTCGTAGAAGGATCCTGCTATAAAAATTATCCACTTTGGCTTATGCCCGAACGAATCCTTTATCCTCAACAGAGGGTAGGCTTTTAGAGGGAGAGAATGAATTAGTCTATTGGTGCATGCATGCCATTTCACACTCTCTATTTCTCTTCCCGATTCTCTTTTTCTTTTCTTTTTTTCCCTTTTTTACTTTAGTCCTTTCCCCCTCTTTTCTTTCTTTCTTAGAGCTTCCTCGTGTAGTTTTATGGTGATGGTGGTGCTGTAATTCTCTCCTAGTGGTTGCTACTATTGCGATGCGATCTTGTGCACGGCGAGGGCCCTTTATATACTGTTTGTCGTGACTGGTTTTACCATTTTACCCTTTAACTACTTTTGTCTGGATTTGGATGTCCTTCCGACCACCTATTGGTTTGTTAGCTGCCGAGCTACCACCACTTACCTGTGCCGACTATGCCACTGCCCATTACTAGACAAAGAAAACTGTTTTGTTTGCTTGTTCACCGTGGCATTCTCTCTTGCTATCCATCATGGCTGACACTTAGTGGTTCCAGCTCATCCTTCTCTCTTTTGGGTGGCATGTCATCCCAGTGGGACATTTCCCCCAAAAGAGTTTAAGCGAAACCCTAAAATAGGCTTACCCTTCTCCCTACAAACCCGGACCATACCCTCTCTTACCTCTGACCCATGACCCACCACTCTTGTATTGGCTGGGTACAGGTTGGTGGTGCCTAGGCCTTGTGCGTACTTCAATTCCTTGTATGTCCAAAACTTGTTTGTTACTTATGCATTTGTCGTGGGCTGAAGGTTCGTATGTGCGTTTTGCTACTCATTCTTGACTTCTTATGGCGTGAAATGTTTTCTGATCCTCCCCTCTTTATGGCTTGCTTCCTCCAAGGGTCGGGCCTTTCTTGATTATGGGTTTTTCTCCCTTTTAGCCCACTGTTTGCTCCTCCCGTTGGCTTGCCAATATTCCTACCATGTCATTCTCATATTCCTGCTGCGGCGCTATTTGATCCATGCTTGTTGGGCCTCTTTCGTATACTTTTTTCTCAATTGGTTACAATGACCTAGTATGGTCATTAGGTTCATACTCATGCTACTTTGGGCTTTCTTGACCCACTACATTGCTTGTGGGCTCCTTTGGCCCATTTCTTTCACCTTTGGCATCCTCGGCTCATTTGCTATCCTTGGGCATCTTTAGCCCATTTTCTAATTCTGCATTCCCATGGGCTTTTATTAACTCTTTTGAGCTTCCCTGACCCAATTACCATATCCTTCATCCTTAGAGTTCATGGGCTTTCCACCAACCCCTTACTTTCTTAATTCATTACTTGGGGCCTGTTGTGGCCCATTCTTACTCTTCTACATCATATAATGCCCATGGGTTTACTACTTCTTTCTTTGGGCTCCTTTGGGCCCATTTGCTTTCCTCAAGACCCTTTTGTTTACTTTATGGGCCTATGACCCATTATTCCCGCAAATTGGGCTTAAATGGATTTTCTCTTAATCCTGCTAACACTTTCCCGCCAATATTGCTTTGCTTCTTCATGCTGTTGGGCTTTTCCCAAAATGAGCACCAACAAGAAGCATAGAGCATCGTGTTTTGGCTTAGACATCTAAAAAGCCTCATATATCAGTAGTGGCATTTTTCAACGTGGGGACTCAAGCCAATTCGATCTAATTACTTTGAACCACTGCCAGAATTATTGTCACCTGGTAAACCAGTTCTTACCGCAAATTTACAGTGCAAGAATTCAATGAAAGTTTTTCTACCAAGGATTGGATAGTGTAAGGTTGAATTTAATCAACCATCTTGTTGGCTTTATTCCGTGCCAAATTTGCTTGTATTTCAGCAATTAGTAACCCCGTATTTAGGTGGGCTTGTTGTAAGGGTAGTGAGTGAGATAGAGTGATTAAATGCTCAAGAGTGTGCAAGAAAACAGAGTCTCGCGGCTTGATCTCACGGGTTACTCGCGGCTACAAGTCGCCAGAAGCAGCACACGTGCCAAGCATGCCAGAAGTTGAAGCGTCATGCTAGCTGGAGCACTACGGACAAAATAGGACAACTAGCCGTTCTGTTATCGCGCGATGGATCTCGCGACTCGGTCAAGCCGCGAGTCCAAGCCGCGAGCCACCCCTGTTTTGAAAAACCTGACGTTTCACATTCTTTTCTCACCCTAGTATAAATACCCCTTATACCCACAAAAGAATGAGAGCTTTCAGAGAGAATTTTGAGAGAAACCTTAGAGTAAAACAAGATTGATTCATCTACAATCTTTACATAAGAGTCTCTTCAAATTCCTCAACTCTCTTCCTCTCTATTGTTAAATCCTTGAGAGGCATTTTACCAAAACATTTTCTCACCATATCCATTACTGTGAGATGGCTATTTTGGTGTTAAGGGAAGCGATTAGGAAGGAACTAATTTACATTGGTTGATGCTATGGTCAAGTAGTGGAATCCAAGAAGCTAGAAAAGAAATAGGTTTAGCGCAACCTCGTTGGAGCAAGAAGCTTGGAGGGCTTAGGTGCACTGGGTAAATTAGGCTTGGAGGGTCTATTGCTGTCCATGTATCCCAACTACATTTTCTAGTGGATTACTTACTTTGCTTGGAGGGCGGCAGAGGTTTTACGCCGAGGGCTTCGGTTTCCTCTTCGATAACACATCGCTTTGTTGTCCTTGTGTTTGCATCTTCCTTCCCTTTTATCTTTGCCTTTTATTATCTGCTGTGGGTTGTGATTTTAATTTGGTTTAGATTGTTTTCCAATTCTGTTTTATAGCTTTTGTTCATTTTCCGCACGCTAGTTGTTTGACATAAAGCTTGAATTGGTTAATTTGTAAATTGGGGGTCTAAACATTCAAGGGTGTTTTTACACTATTTGAACTTTCAGATAGCAAGTCTTTCATAGAAAGTTAGACTGTGAAATAAGAATTCTAAGAGGACTGGTATACTCCATATGATATATGGAGCATATTTATGTACCTTTGTGAATGGAATGGAGTCACCCATATTCCTTGCTCAAGAATGTACTTTGCTTGAGGCATAATAAATGAGGCAAACTCAAGTGCCCTGCTTAAAGCTAAATTGTTTTCTATATAATTCATGCTAAATAATCTTTTAGGATATAATTTGTTTCACAATTTTTTTCTAATCTTTTTTCTCAAACCAAAATTTCAACTCGAGTCGTTCCTTTTCAAAATAAATAAGAAAACTACAAGTATCCATATTACAATCCATTTTTGTGTTTCTCTTCATTCCAAGCATCGGTTCTCAACTACTATTGCTGCCAACCGCCATAAGCCCCTCTTTGACTAGGACGAGGCAATAGGCATACCACTCCCATCATTAGCATATGGTGGGCCTCGGCCTTGCCAGTGGATTGCCATTTCTTCATTTTGTTGCTGATGCTGCCTTTTTTATCTTTTCTTTTTTCCTTTTTGTGGAACTCGTGTGATGATTAATAGTTGGTCCGGCCATATGATTCAAAGATAAAAGCATGGTTCAACATATTATAAGACTAACAACTAACAAGAGAGCTCTCACTTATGTTTGATAAGCAGAAAACAAATAGATTATGGAAATTTTTAAAGGAGTTCAAGCACAAAGGGAAATGTCTATGAAAGAACAAACAGAGATGACCAAAAATTATTTTCCTTTGGTGGCACAACACAAATGTTGTGTATATAAAATTAAAGGATGATTAGGTCTAGTCAAATACATTGAATCATGCAAGTTGTTTTTCAACTTCTTGCTTCTCTTTCTCAAAAAAAATAAAAATAAAAATAAAAACTTCTTGTATCTCGGATATAAAAGGTTAAAAAAATAAATATTACAAAAAATATATATATATTGATGAGTCCAGAAAAATCATTAAGGTCGTTCATTAATATTGACGATCTTGCATCATTAGTAGACCATTAAAGATAACCGCTCAACACATTCAATAACAACCATCAAAGGTCTTAAATTCTCATCGAAACAAAGAACGTTACAATCAATTAAGATAATAATTACCATAATTTATGTACAACAACTACCTAAGTCACCTATAAAAGGGACAATTAGGGCCTGTTTGGTTATAGTGTTCAAAAATTGTTGTTTAAAAAGATGTGAAAATTGTAGTTTAAAAAGTGTTATTGAAATACATGTTTTTAGTGTTTATAAAACAAAAAAATGTGTTTGGTATCATGGTTTAAATTACATGTTTCAGTGTTCAAAAATATAAAATATGTGTTTGGTATGTGTGTGTTAGATGGTAAAAAAAGCTAAACAAAGTACAAAATAAATATTTTTAAATCAAAGAAAGTACAAAATAATTATAAAATATTTTTAAATGCTACTTTGGTTCTTTGTCTCGCCTGTCTGTGTGTGGGTGAGAGAGTAGTTTTTGTTGACCGGTGGACCCATTCTTTCAAAAAGCTGACCGACCGGTGGACCCATAATCTTTTGTTCAATCTAATTACGAAAGTGCCACTCAAAGACTAGTTTTTGTTGTTTAAAATCGGCTGAAGGTGATTTCAAAAACCATTGTTTTAAACATATGTTTTGAACAATATTTTTCAAACACCCTGTTTCGGAATGGTCTACCAAACATATTTTTTTTATTTTTGAACAATAATATTCAGTGTTTAAACACTAAACAATATGTTTTGAAATCAATGACCAAACACCCTCTTAATCTCACTAGCTAAGGTACGTCAAAAACTACTACAAAAACACTATCTATATACGAAAGATATGGGTTGATACTAACTTAAGCATCGGAGGCTCTCCCACCGAGCACAATCCGATGATCTCTCCGATCAATTTCTCATTTATTTTGCGGGTCCTACAAGATCGTCTAATACTCCGGATTGGACGAGTGATCCAACTAACGATTTTGTTATATATATATATATATATATATATATATATGTATATATCTCACCAGCCCTAGAACCCAATTCAAACCATCGAGCTACTATGAGAGCCTATGTTTTATATAATAATAAAAAAAATAAAAAATAAAAAAACATGTTACATGTGGAACTTTTTGTATCTTTTATTAGATTGGATATAAAAAGTTAAAAACAATAAAGAGGAGATGAGGTTTAACATGTGATAGTTAAAGACTTGTTAATATATGGCAAGTTACTGGTGATTTTTATATTAGCACATATATAATATTACTTTTTGACTTATAACTAATAATTGATCACATTAATTAATGTCAAATATATTATATACCGACACCAACAAATTATTAACTGCAATTATATATGAATCATGCACGTTCTTTTTCAACCTTTTTTTCCATCCGATTAGATAAAAAATAAAATAAAAAAATTCATACAAAAAGTTACATATATAAAACAACATGTGGACGGGATTTAACAAGTGATAGGCGAAGACTTGTCAACATATTTATGGCAAGTTATCACCGATTTTCAATGAGGCAATTACTGTTTTTTACGTACTATTGACAAGCTGTCATGTGAACGTCAACTTTTTATTTATTATTCTTTTCTTTTCTTTTCTTTTTGGTTAAAAGGGATGAACGGTTAGATTGCGGACACATATTTAAAACTGGATAAGTGTCCATATCTTACGGCTCAGTGGTCAGTGGGCACTAAAGAAGAGGGATATGCATTAACTGCACCCGGATTTCCACACTACAAGGACAATTATAGTATTTTATTTTTATAAACGACACCAAGCAAGTAACTGTAGTCCATAAAAATCTGTGTCCGTAGCCTTGCTCAAGCACAGTCATTCAACCACAACCAGAACCAAACACACACTTCATTGAGCATATCATGGCAGCTGCTGCTGATCATGCTACTCCCACCTATGACCGTATGAAAGAGGTTAAGGAATTCGACGAATCCAAGATTGGTGTCAAGGGCCTCGCTGAATCTGGCATCACCTCAATACCCCGTATGTTCATTCACTCACCTGAGGCTCTCTTAGACCTCAAAAAACCAAACTCTCAAACATGCACCAAAAAAACCAAAAACAAAATTCAAATCAATTCACCTGATTAGATTGAAGCATCACTCAAAACTCAGATTTCATAACTCATTATTCAGTTCTTGTAATTTAAAACTCTACTTCATCTCATATTCTATTCTCTATTTTTTATTATTATCTTAACTCAATCTCATTTGGCTTCAGTTTTCAGCTTAAAATTAATCTTTTAACTCAAGATGATGGAGCCCGCCCATTTGGCTAAAAATTTGGCTTCAGATTTCAACTTTGTGTATGTTTTGATTGCACTGAAAAACAGCAGACGTGCACGTCTGCTTTTTTTTTATGTGGATCTCATATATTGTTTATAGTCCCACAAATACGGATTTTAGAAGAAAAAAATTTTGTATTTTTAATTTTTAATAATAAACAGTATCTAAAAGATATCCTTAAAAATTCATCTTTTAACTCAAAAAGATGGAGCCCACACATCTGCTTGGGTCCGAACGGTCTTCCCTTACCTGCAAACATTCTTTCTCCAACGAAGAGTTGAGACAACCCTCTAGGAATAGAAGAGGCCAAACCCAGAGGCTAGCAGCCAACTTAAAACTTCCCCGCCTCCTACCACCACCAGCAAACCACAAATCAACCTATCAAAACCCTTAAAAACCCAACCTAGCTACCACCGTTGTTTTCCATCCACACCTCACAAATCACAAAAAAATCAAACCCATCCACCATAGCAGATTCACTCTTACCACCAACACCTACAACACCACAACAAATTACTCCATAAAACCCACAAACTCTAAATAAAGAAAGAAATAAAACCCACAAATGCAAATCACAACCCTAATCGGGTCGTAAGAAAGAAAAAAAGGTGAGAAAAGAAAGATAAAAAGCTGAGAGCAAAGAAATCTAGGTGAAGGAGAAAAAAAAAAAAAAAAAAAAAAAAGGAGAAGAAGAAGAAGTGTACAAACTGAAGAAAGAAAGAAAGAAGGAAAGGAAAGAAGAAAGAGAGTGTCGGCTTTGACGTGGACTTGACATTGAGTTGGGTCCTACATAACTCATAATTCATGACTCAAAAGTATCAAAAACTTGTTTTCAATTTTTATTACCCAAAACAGATTCACTCACACCATCAACACCACAACAAATTACCTCATATAAACCCATAAACTCGAAATAAAGAAATAAATAAAACCCACAAATGAAATTGACAACCCTAATCAGGGTTGTAAGAAAAAAAAAAAAAAAAAAAAAGGTGAGAAAAGAAAGATAAAAAGCTGAGAGCAAAGAAATATGGGTGAAGGAGAAAGAAAGAAAGAAAAAAAAAAAAAAAAAAAAAAAGAAGAAGTGTACAAACTGAAGAAAGAAAGAAAGAAAAAAAGAAAAGAAAAAAGAGTGTGTCTGGTTTGACATGGGGATAATTATTGGATGCTCTCGGAATATTAAATAATTTTCCTTGACGTGAACTTAAAATTGAGTTGGGTCCCACATAACTCATAATTCATTACTCAAAAACATCAAAAACTTATTTTCAATTTTTATCCCCAACTCAGTATTTTGAGTTTTGAGCGATGAAAAAATAGTTATGGGAACAAAACTATGTGTACGTTTCACTCCAAGTTAAAATGTCAACTTATTTACTTTATTTATTTATTTATTTATGTTACTATTTATGGATTTTACTGCACTTTTTGGTACTATTCATGAATCTCACTGAACTATTTAAGTTAACTTTTACTTTTATCTACAAGATCTTTTAGAAAAAAATTTCAGTTTCAACAAAATAAGGGGTTCACAAATTTTGAGAATTGAATTATGGAAATTGAGTTTTGAGTGATGGTTTTGCCTAAACCAAACACCCCCTGAATTTCTAGACACAATATCTTTCACAATTTGGTACTTAATAAATTTATGTAAAATGAATAGAAATATTTTATACCACTTATAGTATTTCACTTTTATAATCCACCTATTGATGCCACTTTAATCCTACTAAACCTTATAAATAGATATGAAAGAATTATGAAATATATATATATATATATATATAATTTGATAGTATAACAAAAATGGAACTCAAACTTGATTCTCATGATAAAAGAGAGTAGTATATTACTAAGCTATATAACTCTTGGCTTTAGTTTGTGAAAAATATTATCCCAATATTACTCAAAAGAAAAAAAAAATTTAATGACAAACACTTTCTCCTAATTTTCTCCCAACTCATGTGACATGTCAATAATTAAAAAAAAAAAAAAAATCGTTTTACATATTTTGATAAGGACAAAATTAACAAGACTAAAATTTTGCTACAACTCCGCCAAATTAACATGACTACAATAAAAATATATTAAGTAGACTTGTAACCAATCTTTATCTGTATGATAAATGAATAATGTGAGATTTCAAAAAAAGTGTCACTATTGATTTTATATTAGTAAATCGATGTTTAAGTGAATGGCGTTTTGGCTTAATGGCTCTCATCCTTATTTGGTGGCTAATAATTGCCAATCCACCAACTAACAAATTATTGTTATTATTATTATAAAACTAATGAAGAGCATAAAAATTGAAGTCACCCCAAGTTTCCTCTCTCTCTCTCTCTCTCTCTCTCTCTCTCTCTCTCTCTCTCTCTCTCTCTCTCTCTCTCTCTCTCTCTCTCTCTATATATATATATATATATATATAAACTTGGGTGTATACCAAAATGGGGTACTAGACTATGTTTTATAAATGATTTAGGGTGTGTTTGGATACCGCTTATTTTGTTGAAAATTGAAAACACTATAGTAAAATAATTTTTAAATGTGTGAATAGTGCGTGAAACCCATTTTTAATGAAAGTTTTGTTGAAAAAAGAATTTTGTAGGTCTCGTGAACAGTGCATGAGACCCATTGAAAAAGTCACTAGCCACAGAAATGCGCATAAAATAAAAAAAAAAAAAAAAAGAACAAAAACAAAACAAAACAAAACACAGACGCAAATGCTAATAAGCCCAATCCAAACGGGTACTTAATAATAATAGTACTAATAATAATAATAAGAATCTCACGTCACTTAACTATCATAAGTTGTAACAATCATTTATAAGAAATAATGCTCCTATAATTTATGCTTGTGCTTATTGTATTTAAAGAGAGATTTTGATTTTAAATTTTAGTCTAAATGATTCGAATAATGTATGAAATGATAATTGATTCTTCTACTGATGAAATTGATTGATGGATTTGAAATAAGTGAAAGATATTATTTCAAATCCATGAAATCGCAAATATTTGTATTTATGCCAAATATCTAAAGTTTCAATAATCTTTTGTTGTTCAATTTATAATAAGAAATCGTTATTTCTCAACCAAAAAAAAAAAAAAAAAAATTGTTCATCAGTTTCCTTAATTTAAAATCCTCAAATTCAAACATCATTTAGAAGGTTGTGTGTATGTTATGTAATAAAAACACTTGCATCACTTGGTTTTTGTTGCATCATGTTTTTTGCACACATGTTAAAAAGTTTTCATAGTTCTCACTAATTTTATAATTTTTTATTTAATTATCTTTTAACAGATAATCTCTAATGATAATTACGTAAGTGTGGAGCATCGTGTTTTGGCTAAGGCATCTAAAGAGCCTCGTATATCAGTTGTGGCATTTTTTAACGTGGGGACTCAAGCTGATTCTGATTACTTTGGACCACTGCTAGAATTATTATCACCCAATAAACCAGCTCTTTACCACAAATTCACAGTGCGAGAATTCACTGAAAGTTTTTTCAGCAAAGGATTGGATAGCAAGTCTTTCATACAGAAAGTTAGACTGTGAAATAAAAATACTTAGAGGAATGGTAAAGTCCATATATATGATATATTTTGCATATTTATGTACCTGTGTGAATGGAATGGAGCCACCCATTCCTTGCTCAAGAAAGTACTTTGCTTGAGGCATAATAAATAAGGCAAACTCAAGTGCCCTGCTTTAAGCTAAATTGTTTTCTATATAATTTATTTTAAATAATCTTTTAGCATATAATTTGTTTCACAATTTTTTTGTTTTTGTTTTTTTATCTTTTTTCTCAAACCAAATTTTCAACCTGAGTCGTTCCTCTTCAAAATAAGAAAACTACAAGGATCCACAATAACTATCCAATTAACTAGAAGCACCCAAAAATATAATGGGTTCCAAAATGGACCATTTACCCCACTTCTTTCTTTTCCCCTATTTTCTGCTTTAGGATCTCTAGATGGGCTTTTAACTGAAAACTGCAACTCACTTTATGAAGAAAATTATTCATAGTTAGAGGATAAAGAAATTTAAGAAATCATCAATTAGAAGTGGAACAGCCAAATGTCAGATTCATTTTGTCTAAGAAAAGTACCCATTGGGATATTGTCATATAAATTTAATTTTTCAACATTTTCACCTGCATTACAACTTGATCACACTAATGGAACAAAGGCATACGAAAAGCTCACCAAAAATGAATATACAGCATTAAGTTCAAGAAATAATTAATAGATCTACAACACACTTTGGGGTTTAATCTCCGCCTACACCAAAAATCGATTAGTGTCTTGGTCTGATAATAAAGAACTTTCACCAAAAGCGGATGTCATAGGTTGAAACGCTCTAAAAAAAAAAAAAAAAATTTATTTCTCCCCTCTTCCTGTGTGTGTGTTAAATACTTAGTATTTTCAAAAGAAAAAATAGTGGGTTAATCCCACATTAGAAAATGGATGTGAATTAAAGAGATTTAAAGTCTGCGCTGTGTATCTAAGAGTTATGCCCTTTTAGATATACACAATTGTTAGTTTCTTTAAAACCTTCTCCCATCTCCCGTGTGTGTGTTAAATGCTTAGTATTCTAAAAAAATAAATAAATAATCTGTTCTTTTAGCCTTGAGTAATTTGGATAGCCAACTCCCAGCATTAGCTTATGGTGGTCTCCGGCCTTGCAGTGGATTGGCCCACCGCTGCAGCCTCCAACTTGGGCCTCACGATTTTGGTTATACTCGGCCCCACTCCGGTTTCCACTAGGAGGGTTCCTATTTGGACCTCCACAAATTGCTATTTCTTCAATTTGTCGCTGGTGCTGCCTTTTTTTTTTTTTTTTTTTTTTTTTTTCCTTTGTATGGAACTCTTGTGATGATTCATACTTGGTCAGGTTACATGATCTAAAAATAAAGCATGGTTCAACATATTATAAGACTACCAAGAGAGCTCTCACATATGTTTGATAAGCAGAAAACAAATAGATTATGGAAAACAATTTTTAAAGGAGTTCAAGCACAAAGGGAAATGTCTATGAAAGCACAAGCAGAGATGACCAAATATTTTCTTTTTTTCTTTGTGTTGTTTGCATCCCATTGGTTAGGTCTCAACTCATGTCCCATACAAAGTTCTTTTTTTTTTTCCTTCTCTTTTATTTTCTAAGGTCATATTAAGAAAATCTTGATTATTGTAGTGCTCGGTTATATAGGTAAGATATGTCTT
The DNA here is from genome assembly GCA_028216015.1 of Quercus dentata. NCBI lineage: Eukaryota > Viridiplantae > Streptophyta > Magnoliopsida > Fagales > Fagaceae > Quercus > Quercus dentata. The sequence continues at coordinate 55,301,882 of CP116449.1, read as the reverse complement.
TTACTTGGTCAAAAGAACAATTTTTTCAATGATGGTAACCTTAGCCACACAATGTGTGTGTGTATATATATATATATATAAAGGTTGATTGTTTTGTGATGGGTGTAAAATTACTCTCATCTAGGTCTTATTTTCACCTAAATCCATCACCTATGAGACTTTTATTAAGTACCAATAACAATAAATCATGTCAACAATGATGAAAAATGTTGTATACTTAAAATCATGGACATGCATTTTTAATTAGCGCAAAATTACTCTTACTTAGAGCATCCACATCAGTGAATGTAAACTTGCCATCTATTTTGCACACAAAAAACTACTTTTTCTATTTTACACATCCATTTTTACAAAACACCCATATTAGCCTATCTATTCCACACATTTATTCAATAAAATATTCATTCTTTTACAATTTTTTATTATTTTCTCTCTCTCTCTCTCTCTCTCTCTCTCTCTCTCTCTCTCTCTCTCTCTCTCTCTCTCTCTCGGACCCAACCACCATCATCATCACTACCCCGATCAGTGAATGGACCCAACCATTATCAGCATCATCACTCAATCACTCCACACCCAGCCACCATCATCACCCACCCAACCAACATCATCAAGGAAAACCAATCCATTCAAGCCGAAACCCACTCAATCCAAAACCCATTCAATCTGAAACCCATTCAATCCAAAAGCCAAATCATCATCCACCCAACCCGAAACCCACCGATCAAACAACGAGAAATTAGTGGCAAGCGGCGATCGGAGAGGCTTCGTGGTGGTGGCAATCAGCGATTTGATCGGGCTTCGTCTTTGGTCGATGAGTTGATCGGCAGCAGTGGTTTGATGAGTTGATCAAATGAGAAAAACTGAGAGTGAGAGCAACCAAAGACAAGGAGAGAGAAAAAAATTACTAAAATATTAAATGCAAGTGCTACGATGTCGTGCATATATGCATAGTTACTATAGCATTTGTGCATTTATGCACAATTTTACACCCACTGATGTGAGTTTTTTTTTTTTTTTTTGGTCAAAATGTGTAAAATGAAGGGTTTTTTGCATTTTGTAAGACTTTGCATCCACTGATGTGGATGCTCTTAGATCCCATTTTAATCTTAATCTACCTAGAGGTAGAGCCAGAGATTTAGCTTTGGAAAGGCCAAAGTATGGACTTTTAAATAAATAAATAAAATATATATATATATATATATATATATATATATATATATATATATATATATATAAGGGAATAAGATTTTAAAACCAAAATAATACATGAAAAATAAAAACTAACATGATTTGTGTCTACAATATATAAACAAAAAAAAAAAAAAAAAATCTATTCATGACTGAAAGTTCTCGTTCAATAGTTATGATTTAAACATCATTGTCACATTGATGTCCCTTTTAATGAACAACATCATTACATACAATTGACAAGCACTACGCTCACAAGCATTCAACAACTAATCAATAAATTTCAAAGTTGAAAATAATCTCTTTAATTATTTGCCCAAAAAAAAAAAAAAGAGCCAAAAACAATATCAAATGCACAAAAGTGACAGAACAGCACATGGCCATGGTGATGTGTTACAATGTTAGTCACAAGACTCACCACTATTATTTTTTATTAAAAAAAAAAAAAAAAAAAAAAAAAAAAAAAAAAAAAAAAAAAAAAAAAACCTTTTAGCTTTTTCTTCATTTAGCATATGGTGGGCCTCGGCCTTACCAATGGATTGCTATTTCTTCATTTTGTCGCTGATGCTGTCTTTTTTTTCTTTTCTTTTTTTCTTTTTCTTTTTCCTTTTTGTGGAACTCGTATGATAATTAATGGTCTGTTTGAATTGAGGGAAAGGGGAGAGTAGAGTAGAGTAGAATTAGTGTGCGTTTGGATACCGTTTATATTGCTGAAAACTGAAAACTTATTACTGAAAACACTTTGTAGTAAAATATTTTTATTGCTACAAATTACTGTTCACCCATTTTTAGCACTTGGTTGGTCCATGAACGATTGCCATGAACCAGCCAATAAAAAAAACGCAAGGAAATGCAACCTCTGAAACAAACGCACCCTTAGTACAAGATTAGCTTATTTTTAGCTAACTTTATTCTACTCCCTCTCCTTTCCCCTCCATCCAAATAGGCTATAATAGTTGGTGAGGCTATATGATTCATAGCTAAAAGCATGGTTCAACATATTATAAGACTAACAACTAACAAGAGAACTCTCACTTATGTTTGATAAGCAGAAAACAAATAGTTTATGGAAATTTTTAAAGGAGTTCAAGCACAAAGGGAAATGTCTATGAAAGAACAAGCAGAGATGACCAAAAATTATTTTCCTTAGGTGGCACAACACAAATGTTGTGTATATAGAATTAAAGGATGATTAGGTCTAGTCAAATACATTGAATCATGCACGTTGTTTTTCAACTTCTTGTATCTCGGATATAAAAAGTTTAAAAAATAAATAATACAATATATATATATATATATATATATATATATATATATATATATATATAAACAACATGTTACATGTGGGGATGAGGTTTAACCTGTGATAGGTGAAGACTAGTTAATATATGGCAAGTTACCAGTGATTTTAATATTAGCACACTGCACACATCTAATATTATTTTTTTACTTATAACTAATAATTTATCACATTAATTAATGTCAATATATATATATATATATATATATTATAGAGAAATTATTGTGTACTCTCGGTAGGGCTGTCCATCCAATCCGAAGACCCGACCCACCCGAAGATTCCGATCGGATCCGACAAAACCCGCCGACCCAATCAAGTCACCGGTTGGCGGCGGGTCATTTGTTCCAAAACCGTCTCCAGTAGGTCGGTCTCGGTTTTCCTCCCAAAACTTCGAAAAAACCCGATCCGACCGATGTACTAAGATTTCCATCAAAAATTTCGAGAATCCGTGAAGTTTCGATCCGGCGATATTTTCCAGAATCCGGCAATATTTTCCAGATTCCGGCCTCAAATTTCTAGATTCTGGCAACAAACTTTCATATTTCGACAACGTATCAAGTAGATCTAGTGATATTTCGTCCAAATCTAGTGAAATCTCACCGGATCTAGCGAGATCTCACCAGATCCGGTTAGATCTCTGCGGGATTTGGAGTTTTTTCTCCTGAAATCAACTATTTTGGCTGGATTTTTCATCGTGGGCGGTTCCGACCGAACCGACCGTGTTTACGGCGCAAAACCTCCCGCACCGATCCAACTCCTCGCCGATCGACGGCGGGTCGGGATTTTCTCAACTCAATTCTATCGGGTCGGTCTCGGGTTGGGCACAAACCCGACCCGGACCGACCCATGGACACCCCTAACTCTCGGAATACTATAAATATATACTTCTTCATCTCACATGAATAATGGATCTTACTAATTAAATTCATAGTGAGACTCACCATTCATGTGAAAGAAAAGACTACACATTTATGATACTCCAAAAATAACTAATAATTTTCCTATATTATATACAACACCAAGCAATTATTAATCGCAAATATATATGCATTAACTGCACCCGGATTCCCACACTACAAGGACAATTATAGTATTTTATTCTTATAAACGACACCAAGCAAGTAACTGCAGTCCATAAAAATCTGTGTCCGCAATCCAATTCCCCCTCTAATGCTTTTTACTCTTCCTTCTTTGGCCGATTGTGGGTTGCTGCTGGGAAAGCTTGAGCACTTCAGGGTGAAGCACGCTTTTAGGGAAGCGAATAGAGTGGCGGATGCTATGGCTAAGCTTGGAGGAGCGATGCAGAAAATTTTATTGTTTGGGATAATCCCCATCCGATGTAATAGCAAACTTTGTGTATTTTGATACTAATGGGGATGGTGTAAGTAGGCTTGTTGCCTCTAACTTAGCCGTTTTGGCTTAGTTGTTTATTAATAATAATAATTCCTTTTAAACCAAAAAAAAAAAAAAAAAAAAAAAAAAATGCGTGTCCGTAGCCTTGCTCAAGCACGAGTCATTCAACCACAACCAGAACCAAACACACACTTCATTGAGCATATCATGGCAAAATGATCTTTGAATCGCTGATCATGCTACTCCCACCTATGACCGTATGAAAGAGGTTAAGGAATTCGACGAATCCAAGATTGGTGTCAAGGGCCTCGCTGAATCTGGCATCACCTCAATACCCCGTATGTTCATTCCACTCACCCGAGGCTCTCTTAGACCTCAAAAACCCAACTCTCAAACATGCACCAAAAAAACCATCCCTTTAATCGATCTTTCCCACTTCAACTCCCCCACTGAACGACACCAACTTGTGGAACAAATGAGAGATGCCACTTCCACATGGGGCTTCTTCCAAGTTATCAATCATGGGATTCCCAAATCGGTCCTAGACGAAACCATAAACGCAATCAAAGCTTTCCATAACCAACCCCATGAGGTCAAGTCCAAACTCTATAACCGTGAAAAGGAGAGGCAAGGGGTTATGTACTCGAGCAACAATGACTTGTACCGAGCCAAAGCTGCTAGCGGCATGACTCTCTCACGATTTGGATGGCCCCGAGAGATAAGGCGTGCAAAGGAGGAGGATATTCCGAGGTTTTGTAGGAAACAGAGATAGTTGCATGGGAATCGCATTCAACAAAGGTGGTGAGGCTTTGTTGGAGTTCTTTGTCTGAAGGGTTGGGTGTGGAGGCGAGAGAGGTTTAAGGATTTGGGGTTTTGGAGGGCAAGTTGGTTGTGGGACACTTTGCTATCCCTCTCATCCACAGTAGGACTGACGGTGGGAATCACATCTCACACAGATTCGGGGCTGACCGTGTTGTTGCGAAACCAGGTGGGAGGGTTGCAAGTCAAGCATGGCGGCGAGTGGGTTGATGTGGAGCCCATCCCTGGAGCATTGATTTGTCAACATTGGCGACTTCATACAGGTACAATACACATGTTTTCTTATAGAAAAAACACCAAAAACAAAATTCGAAACAATTCACCTGTTTGGTTTGAAGTCACTCAAACTTAGTTTTCATAACTCAGTTTTTATAATTCAAAACTCTATTCCATATCTCAAATTCTATTCTTTATTTCTTTTTGTCTTAACTCATTTCCATTTGGCAAAAAAATTTGGCTTGAGTTTTTAGCTTAAAAACTCATCTTTAACTCAAAAAATGATGGAGCCCACACATCTCCTTAGTTCAGAACGGTCATTCCTTACCCACAAACAATCTCTCTCCAATTGAGAGTTGAGACAACCCTCTAGGAACTTAAGAGGCTAAACCAAGAGGCCAGTAGCCAACTTAAAGCTTCCCCGCCTCCTACCACCAACAAAAACCCACAAATCCACTAATCAAAACCCTCAAAAATCTAACCTACCACCGTTGTTTTCCATCCACCACCTCACAAATCACAAAAAATCAAACCCATCCAAACCCATTCACCATAGCAGATCCACTCACACCACCAACACCTTCAACACCACAACAAATTACCTCATAAAACCCACAAACTCTAAATAAAGAAAGAAATAAAACCCACGGACACAGATCACAACCCTAACTAGAGTGCTAAGAAAGAAAGAAAGAAAAAAAGCAAAAAAAGAAAAAGAAAAAAAAGAGTGTTGGCACCCGATTTTTGAGGTGGACTTGACGTTGAGTTTGGTCCCACATGTTTTCCAAAATTTACAAGAATTCCACATAATTAACTCATAAAGCATTAACATCTAAGGATGAAAAAAAAAAAAAAAAAAAAAAAACCTATTTTACATCTTCAAATACTATTTTATTTATTTTACCAATTCATTTTACAACTCACTCTACATCCCAAATTTTATTTTTACATACAATTCAATAAAATAATAAAAAAATTTCTTATCTCTCTCTTTCCTCCCATTATCTTTTTCTCTTCATACAACTACAAGATTAAATATTATTTTTTTCTTTATAACCTATGAATAGTAAGGTTGTATATATGCAACCTTACTATTCATAGGTTGCAAATTTTTTTAGGTATACAAATCCGGATGGAGTGGGTTTTTGTTCTCTTGGGTTGTAAAAAAACAGTTGGGAGTGTTTACACCCCCAATGCTAGTGCTTATTTATGATTCAAAAATATCAAAAACTTGTTTTCAATTTTTTTCACTCATACTTAATTTTTTAAGTTTTGAGTGATGAAAATTGAGTTATGAAAACAAAACCAAATAAACTGAATTGTAGTGGGTTCACGAATTTTGAAAATTGAGTGATAGAAATTGGGTCTATTTGGTAATGTTGTTTGAACACCATTTTTCGTTGTTTAAACAAAGCACAACACGTATTTCCACAACACTTTTTTACCCACATGTATTTCTACAATACTTAAACAACGTTACTAGAACAACATTACCAAACAACCCCTAAATTTTGAGTGATGATTTTGCTTAAACCAAACACCTCTTGAATTTCTAGACACAATATTTTTCACAATTTGGTACTTAATAAATTTATGTAAAATGAATAGAAATATTTTATACCGCTTATAGTATTTCACTTTATAATCCACGATTGATGCCAAAAGAAAAAAATAATAATGACACACTCTTTCTCCTAATTTTCTCACAACTCATGTGACATATGTATAATTTAAATAAATAAAAAATGTTTTACATATCTTGATAAGGACAAAATTAACAAGACTAAAATTTGGCTACAACTCCACCAAATTAAAACGACTACAATAAAAATATATTAAGTAGAGTTGCAACCAAACTTTATTTGAATGATAAATGAATAATGTGAGAAAAATTATTTCAAAAAAAATGTCACTATCGATTTTATATTAGTAAATTGATGTTTAAGTGAATGGCGTTTTGGTTTAATGGCTCTCATCCTTATTTGGTGGCTAATAATTGCCAATCCACCAACTAACAGATTATTGTTGTTATTATTGTAAAACTAATGAAGAGCATAAAAAACCAAAGTCACCTTGAAGTTTCCTCTCTCTCTCTCTCTCTCTCTCTATATATATATATATATATATATATATATATATATAAACTTGGGTTTATACCAAAATGGGGTACTAGACTATGTTTTATAAATGACTTAATAATAATAATAATCTCGTGTCACTTAATTATCATAAGTTGTAACAATCATTTATATGAAATAATGCTCCTATAATTTATGCTTGTGCTTATTGTATTTAAAGAGAGATTTTGATTTTAAATTTTAGTCTAAATTATTTGAATAATGTTTGAAATGATAATTGTTTTTTCTACTGATGAAATTGATTGATGGATTTGAAATAAGTGTAAGATATTATTTCAAATCCATGAAATCGCAAATATTTGTATTTATGCCAAATATCTAAAGTTTCAATAATCTTTTGCTGTTCAATTTATAATAAGAAATCGTTATTTCTCAACAAAAAAAAAAAAAAATTGTCCATCAATTTCCTTAATTTAAAATCCTCAAATTCAAATATCACTTAGAAGGTTGTGTATGTTATGTAATAAAAACACTTGCATCACTTGGTTTTTGTTGTATCATGTTTTTTGCACACACGTTAAAAAAATTCCATGGTTCTCACTAATTTTGTAATTTTTATATAATTATCTTTTAACAGATAATCTCTAATGATAATTACGTAAGTGTGGAGCATCGTGTTTTGGCTAAGACATCTAAAGAGCCTCGTATATCAGTCGTGGTATTTTTCAACGTGGGAACTCAAGCTGATTCTGATTACTTTGGACCACTACCAGAATTATTGTCACCTGATAAACCAGCTCTTTACCGCAAATTCACAGTGCCAGAATTCACTGAAAGTTTTTTCAGCAAGGGATCGGACAGCAAGTCTTTCATACAGAAAGTTAGACTGTGAAATAAGAATTCTTAGAGGACTGGTAAAGTCCATATATATGATATATGTTGCATATTTATGTACCTGTGTGAATGGGATGGAGCCACCCATTCCTTGCTCAAGAATGTACTTTGCTAGAGGAATAATAAATAAGGCAAATTCAAGTGCCCTGCTTAAAGCTAAATTGTTTTCTATATAATTTATGCTAAATAAATTTTTAGCATATAATTTGTTTCACAATTTTTGTTTTTTTTTTTATCTTTTTCTCAAACCAAATTTCCAACCTGAGTCGTTCCTCTTCAAAATAAGAAAACTACTAGGATCCACAATAACTATCCAATTAACTAGAAGCACCCAAACTTATAATGGGTTCCAAAATGGACCATTTACCCCACTTCTTTCTTTTCCCCTATTTTCTGCTTTAGAATCTCTAGATGGCTTTTAGCTGAAAACTGCAACTCACTTTATGAAGAAAATTATTCATAGTTAGAAGATAAAAGAAATTTAAGAAATCATCAATTAGAAGTGGAACAGCCAAATGTCAGTTTCATTTTGTCTAAGAAAAGTACCCATTGGGATATTGTCATATAAATTTAATTTTTTCAACATTTTCACCTGCATTACAACTTTTTTTTTTTGGGGGACCTGCATTACAACTTCGTCACACTAATGGAACAAAGGCATACGAAAAGCTCACTAAAAATGAATATACAGACATTAAGGTCAAGTAATAACGGTTACACAGTGGTGTAACTCTTGTAAAGTTGCATCTTTTTACTCTCTCTCTCTCTCTCCTCTTATTTATTGCTTTCTACTTTCCACTAGATAATATTTTATTCAACACAACCTAACCTAACAAAACAAAAAAAAAAAAAAATCTATTTTCTCTGATTTCACAACAACTACCAAAAACAAAAGTCAAATAAAAATAAATTTCAATTGTTCCTTGAAAAAAAAAAACAAAAAACAAAACTTCAAATCTGAGCCTATCATACACTAAACAAGCAAACCTCCCTTTTTCTCACCAAGCAATTGAAATTTTGAAAGGTAGACCTTCTGTCTGGACTTGCTGCTTCACGCTGTCTAACAAAAAAAAAAATTTCATATATCACACTTGATATAATAATTGTGTAGGTTTGTTAAAAATTTTAATTATGTAAATATATTTTTCTTTATATATATCTATTAAAGCGTTGATATTGTAGAATGCAATTTTAAAAAATTGATATTTTGTTTAGTGTAAGATAGGCTCATATTAGTTTTGGTTTTTTATTTTTTAAAGGAGCAATTGGAAGGTTTTTTGGATGGAACTTTTCTTTTTGTTTTGTTTACTAGTGTTTGGCAGCCATGACCCACCGGGGTGGCCCCTGTGTTCAGACCCAATTTTTCTTTGTTTTTTGTTTACACAAATATATACTTCTATCTTCACCATTAAAAAATAAATAAAGAAAAATAAAAATAACAAGTGACTTGTATTTGGTAGTAATTGTGAAATCAGAGAAAATGAGATTTTTTGGTTAAGTTCTGTTGAACAAAATATTATCTTTTGGAAAGCAATAAATAAGGAAAGAGAGAGAAAAAAAGAGAGAGATGCTAGTATTAATTAGATAATAAGGTTGAAGAAATAACATTTAATGATATTTTTTAATGTTAGTCCTTTTAGAACTCATTGGTTATGTCTCAACTCACGTCCCATCCAAAGGTTTTTTTTTTTTTTTCTAAAGTCATCTTAAGAAAATTATTGTAGTGCTCAGTTGTGTAGGTAAGATATGTCTTTTACTTAGTCAAAAGAACAAATTTTGCAATGATGGTAACCTTAGCCACCACAATATTTTTTTTTTTTTTTATTTATAAGCTTGATTGTTTTGTGATGGGTGTTAAATCACTCTCACTTAGGTCTCACTTTCACCTAAATCTATCACCTACGAGACATTTATTAAGTACCAATGACAATAAATCATGTCAACAATTATGAATAATGTTCTGTGCTTAGAATTATGGACATGCGTTTTAATTATGGACATGCGTTTCTAATTAGTGCAAAATTACTCTTACTTAGATCCCACTTTAATATGAATCCACCTAGAGATAGAGCCAGAAATTCAGCTTTGGGACGGCCAAAGTATGGACTTTAAAAAAAAAAAAAAAAACTCTCTCCGTCCCACTTTTTTTGTCCTCTATTCCATTTTGAGATGTCCCAAAATATTATCCTGTTTTTAAAAATAAAAGTCATTAATTTACTAATGTTCCTATTATACCCATATTAATTTACTAATTCAATTTTTTGATAAATTTTTTTAAGGGTAGTTTTGGAAACTTATACATTTTTAAAAGGTAGACAAAACAATAAATGATGTTCCCTTAAAAAGTTTGACTTTTCAAACAGGACAAAAAAAGTGGGACGAAGGGAGTATATAACCTCATTTTTTTTTTTGAAAAGGGGACTAAGATTTTAAAACCAAAATAATACATGAAAAATAAAAAATAACATGATTTTAGTGTCTACAATATATAAACTGTAAGGACTCGATTTGTAACGACCTAAAACGATATTGGGTTCGCACGTAAAAAGGCCCAAACAATATCATTTGTAGAGCGTGGGTTTAAAAGACTAGGCCTTGGTCACCGGACGGTAGTTCGGGTTAGCTCCGGTCAATGGATCTAGTCCGGATAATCTGGGGAGCTCTATGATCTTCTTATTCTCCCTGTTTATAGGACGCCATGGCTAGGAGGACGGGTTGTCCCCCCCCCCCTTCCCCCTCTCTCTCTTATCCTTTTATACGGGGCTTTATCCTCTCACCGGCGTCCACGTATAAGCTCACTTTCCTAGAACTTAAGACTGTCTGTCAACCCATACCTATAGTGGTTGGGAGTGGTTATAAAAGCTCAAGAGCATGGCTCTGTCGGTGTGCGGAGCGTTGAATGGCGATAATGGCAGCTTTCCCTTTGTCCTTAGCCATTATTCTATCCAGCGTCTCCTTCTTTATTGACATAGATATTTTAGTTTTTTTCCAAACTGTTCCTATACCGTTTTTGCCCTTTCTTCCAAGAGGACCTAATTGTAAGGACTCCATTTGTAACGACCTAAAACGATATTGGGTTCGCACGTAAAAAGGCCCAAACAATATCATTTGTAGAGCGTGGGTTTGAAAGGCTAGGCCTTGGTCACCGGACGATAGTTCGGGTTGGCTCCGGTCAATGGTTCTAGTTCGGATAATGCTGGGAGCTCTATGCTCTTCTTATTCTCCCTGTTTATAGGACGTCATGGCTGGGTGGACGGGTTGTCCCCCCCCCCCCTTCCCCCTCTCTCTCTCTTATCCTTTTATACGGGGCTTTATCCTCTCACCGGCGTCCACGTATAAGCTCACTTTCCTAGGACTTAAGACTGTCTGTCGCCCCATACCTATAGTGGTTGGGAGTGGTTATAAAAGTCAAGAGCATGGCTCTGTCGGTGTGCGAGAGCGTTGAATGGCGTGTGTGACTTTCCCTTTGTCCTTAGCCGTTATTCTATCCAGCGTCTCCTTCTTTATTGACATAGATATTTTAGATTTTTTCCAAACTGTTCCTATACCGTTTTGCCCTTTCTTCCGGGGGACCTTGGATATGCCGAGGACAGAATCATCCTCGACGGCGTCTCAAGACTATTTAGGCTTATATTACCCCTCTCGGCTATACCCTTTCTCGGATCGGGCCTTGGGCCCCAATGTAAAAACGGGCCGGGGTCACAAATTATTGGGCCCCACAATAGCCCCTCAAAATCCTGCTGTCCGACCTCTTGGTGAGAGAGGAGGGTTTTGACGATGCCAAGCCTTTATTACGGTTCGTTTAGCTTTACCCTTCATTAATGTTGGCGTCTCTTCCTCTGCTTAGGAAATGCGCCGGGTCACGAGACATTCTTCTAGATTTACACACGATGCGCTCCGTCGTTTCAATGTATGAGGCGCGTCTTTAATAAATTTCCTTTACGAGGCTAATCAAATCGTCGAGCGATTCTGAGATGACATTGGGGAGTTGAACAGACGCTACCTTACTTGCAGATCTTCTTGGAGATATGAACGGATTAAATGTCACTGAATTCACCTTCCATATAAGAAGCCAAGCGAGAGGGTATTCCCTTCACATAAAGACTCTTTAACCTTCCTAAAGCCTCAACCCTCAAGTCATGCTCTAAGTCTTCCTTATCAAAGATAGCCACACGACTTATAGCGTAACATATTTGAAGTAAAAGTGGGGATGAAAAGATCACATCCTTCTCGGAAGCGTTGTGTCCCTCCGAAAGCTTAAGAGGGCTCGGTTAGGACAGGGATGGCGGAGACTCAAGATACCTCTCATCCTCCCTTCAGCCAAAATCCGAAGCAGGGGCTCGTCACGTCAAACTTTTGGTGCGGCTGAGCTAAGATCACCTATTATCAATACCAGCCGCTCTCTTATGAGCATAGCTAACATGGCACCAGCATGTTAGGAGTCGGGGCCCGACACGGGGGACATAGTATCCCCGCTTCTTCCTCTCTTCCTTCATTGGTGCCTCCTTTGCCTCCCCTTCTTCTTCTTTCCCATCACCGGATCCATCCTGGTGTTTTTCCTTCTTCCTGTTCTTCTCTTCTTCCACCAAGGGAGGTCATCCTCTCAATATGGGTGCTACTGTGGCAGAACTTGGAAAGACTTCTGAGCAGAGCTTAAAAAGACTTCTAGCTGTTCGTTTGTTTTGTTGTTTTTGTAATTCGTTTTCTATATAGGCTTGTTTAAGCCCTTCATTGTCTGTTGTAATACTTCTTTATATTTAATAAAAGTCATCATTGCTTTATTTCGCATATTCTACCTCTTCTTTTTGAAATTGTTATGTCGTAAATAGCCATACTACCATATGACTTCCTTTTTTTTTTATCATTCTGAACGATGCTTAGGGTCGAAACCCGGAGTTAATAAAAAGGCCTTGCTCTGTGCTTATTGAAACTATCCGGCATAATAATGCTGATTTGAACAAATAATACTTAGGGCGAAAACCCTCACTAAGAAAAAAGAAAAAGATATTATGATGAGCTTATTAGAGCTATGCGGCATAATAACGCCGACCTAAGAAAACAATACTTAAAGCCAAAATCTCTTATCAAGAAAAAAGATGTTATTATGAACTTATTGGAGCCGCCGTATGCAGTAAGACCGACCTGAAAATGGGTTGTATACCCCAAATTTGAACGAGATGATGGCCGAATGCTCGGTGCCGTGTAGGAAGTAATCATCCGAGGATACATAACCCAAAATGAACAGCCCAGTAGGTCGCCGAGAATTAAGGCGTTTCACCAACTGCCTAATGACCTTCATAGCCTTAGCCTTTTCTGGTATTTGGTCCGAGGACTGAGCGACTTAGAATTTTTCTTAAGCAGGTGACTTTTCCATAGGTTTGAGTCCGAAGACCATGCAATACCTTGGTTCTGTCCAAAACTTGATTTTTTAAGTAGTTGGTTTCCCCATAGGTTTGAGTCCGAGGACCATGCAATACCTTGGTTCTGTCCAAAACTTAATTCTTAAGTAGTTGGTTTCCCCATAGGTTTGAGTTCGAGGACCATGCAATACCTTGGTTCTGTCCAAAACTTGATTTCTAAGTAGTTGGTTTCCCCATAGGTTTGAGTCCGAGGACCATGCAATACATTGGTTCTGTCCAAAACTTGATTCTTAAGTAGTTGGTTTCCCCATAGGTTTGAGTCCGAGGACCATGCAATACCTTGGTTCTGTCCAAAACTTGATTCTTAAGTAGTTGGTTTCCTCATAGGTTTGAGTCCGAGGACCATGCAATACCTTGGTTCTGTCCAAAACTTGATTTTTTAAGTAGTTGGTTTCCCCATAGGTTTGAGTCCAAAGACCATGCAATACCTTGGTTCTGTCCAAAACTTAATTCTTAAGTAGTTGGTTTCCCCATAGGTTTGAGTCCGAGGACCATGCAATACCTTGGTTCTATCCAAAACTTTATTTCTAAGTAGTTGGTTTCCCCATAGGTTTGAATCAGAGGACCATGCAATACATTGGTTCTGTCCAAAACTTAATTCTTAAGTAGTTGGTTTCCTCATAGGTTTGAGTCCGAGGACCATGCAATACCTTGGTTATGCTCCAAAACTTGATTCTTAAGTAGTTGGTTTCCTCATAGGTTTGAGTGCGAGGACCATGCAATACCTTGGTTCTGTCCAAAACTTGATTTTTTAAGTAGTTATTTTCCCCATAGGTTTGAGTCCGAGGACCATGCAATACCTTGGTGCTGTCCAAAACTTGATTCTTAAGTAGTTGGTTTCCCCATAGGTTTGAGTCCGAGGACCATGCAATACCTTGGTTCTGTCCAAAACTTGATTTCTAAGTAGTTGGTTTCCCCATAGGTTTGAGTCCGAGGACCATGCAATACCTTGGTTCTGTCCAAAACTTAATTCTTAAGTAGTTGGTTTCCCCATAGGTTTGAGTCCGAGGACCATGCAATACCTTGGTTCTGTCCAAAACTTGATTTTTAAGTAGTTGGTTTCCCCATAGGTTTGAATCCGAGGACCATGCAATACCTTGGTTCTGTCCAAAACTTGATTCTTAAGTAGTTGGTTTCCCCATAGGTTTGAGTCCGAGGACCATGCAATACCTTGGTTCTGTCCAAAACTTGATTTCTAAGTAGTTGGTTTCCCCATAGGTTTGAGTCCGAGGACCATGCAATACATTGGTTCTATCCAAAACTTGATTCTTAAGTAGTTGGTTTCCCCATAGGTTTGAGTCCGAGGACCATGCAATACCTTGGTTCTGTCCAAAACTTGATTTCTAAGTAGTTGGTTTCCCCATAGGTTTGAGTCCGAGGACCATGCAATACCTTGGTTCTGTCCAAAACTTGATTTCTAAGTAGTTGGTTTCCCCATAGGTTTGAGTCCGAGGACCATGCAATACCTTGGTTCTGTCCAAAATTTGATTTCTAAGTAGTTGGTTTCCCCATAGGTTTGAGTCCGAGGACCATTCAATACCTTGGTTATGCTCCAAAACTTGATTTCTAAATAGTTGGTTTCCCCATAGGTTTGAGTCCGAGGACCATGCAATACCTTGGTTCTGCCCAAAACTTGATTTCTAAGTAGTTGGTTTCCCCATAAGTTTGAGTCCGAGGACCATGCAATACCTTGATTCTGTCCAAAACTTGATTCTTAAGTAGTTGGTTTCCCCATAGGTTTGAGTCCGAGGACCATGCAATACCTTGGTTCTGTCCAAAACTTGATTCTTAAGTAGTTGGTTTCCCCATAGATTTGAGTCCGAGGACCATGCAATACCTTGGTTCTGTCCAAAACTTGATTTCTAAGTAGTTGGTTTCCCCATAGGTTTGAATCAGAGGACCATGCAATACCTTGGTTCTGCCTAAAACTTGATTTCTAAGTAGTTAGTTTCCCCATAGGTTTGAGTCCGAGGACCATGCAAGACCTTAGTTCTGTCCAAAACTTATAGGAATTCGGTGCATCGGGCTCTTGGGACCCGAGGGGATTAGCCCCTTGACAAAGGTATGGGGGACATAAGTTTGATGTTGGAAGCCCCTAGAACTGCCCGCGCCACCGGCACTTCGAAGTGCAACCTCGAGTGGGAGCTGAGTTAGGACGACAACCCCGTCTTTGTCGGAAATGATGGGGACCTTCCACAAACCCTTGTTTGACAGGAGTTCGATCCTACCAAGACTAACCGCCGCCTGTGCCAACGCACAAGCCTTTCCCACAGACGGCGCCAATTGTAAGGACTCAATTTGTAACGATCCCAAACCGATATTGGGTTCGTACGTCGAAGGCCCAAACAATAAAATTTGTAGAGAGCGGGCTAAAAGGCTAGGCCTTGGTCGCGGGACAGTGATTAGTCATGGTTCTCATGGTGTTTGCATAGTGATGAACCGTGCTTGCTCAATAAGACTTTCTCCTCGGCACGGTGCGGGAGGCTCTGGTTTTTGGCCCTGGTCCCGGCCGCCCCTCTTTGTCTTGCTTCCTTCTCCTTTTATACTAGCTTTTACCCTCCCTTCAACGTCCACGTGTAGGTTCAACTTTCTAGGGCTGATACTTGTCCCATCAGCCCATACCTGAAGTGGTTGGGGGTGGTTGAAAAGCTGAAAAGTATTGCTCTGTCGGTAGCAGAGTACTTAGTCGTAGTAATGACAGCCTTTCCCTTGTCCTTTTGTCGCCACACCATTCAAGAGTCTTTTCCTCATCAATGCGGAGGTGTTTAGCTCTTCCTCGAACCGCTCTTATACCGCACTCGCCCTTTCTTCTAAGAGCACTTTGGGATGCCGAGGACAGAATCGTCCTTGAATGTAACTCTAGGCCGTTTGGACTTTCGTTGCTTGTCCTCGGCAACGCTTCTCCTCGGCGTGGGCCGGGACCTCGAATTCTCTCGCCCCACAATTACAATTCAAGGAAAATTTTGATAAATAAAAACATATATTTTCTTTGGGTTTATTATCATCCCATCAAAATTTTGAGGAAAAAGAATTAAAATGAAATTTGATGAGAAAAAGTCAACACACAAATGAAAATTAAAAAAACAAACAATTACCTTAAAACATAAATAAAAGAGTTGCATCGCTTGAATATCATTAGCTTCTTATTTCTTGGTTTGTTCTTAATCTATCCTAATTAGAAAATTATATTTTGTTTACTAAAAATATATTAGCTAACTGAAACTCTAAAAATCTTTATTTTTTAATAATTTTTTTCTTTTTATCGGAGGGGGCCTCACATCACGGAATAGCGAATCATTTTATTTAATATTTTATGATCTATTTGGGTCAATTGAATTGTTGAGATTTATGTATGTTTTTAACTTTTAAGACCAAATTATAAATATTTATTTAAAAAAATTTATTTTGAGATATTATATACAAAGATGAAATTGAGGATTGAAAGTGCAGTGCTTTCTGAGTTAGAGAGTGAAGTTACAAAGGGGCAACAGTAAACAACACGACTTACACGACATCGTTTCTCACGCTGTCTATTTCTTAAATTTTAAATATTTGTGTTTACAGTACAGGGGTCAATGTGTCATGTTCTATTAGTGACAATTCACTAAAATATAATAAAATTCAAATTAAATTGAAGATTAGAACAAAATGAATTAAATTGTAGATACATAATATAATAACTAGAACAAAAGCAATTTGGCGGAGGTGGGCACTTGCTCTTTTTAAAGAAATTCAAGTTCTGATAGGAAATTTTCATAAACCGGTGTGGCAAAATTTCTATTTGACTTGTTTCCTTGAGGATACAACAGCCCAACTAAATCGTTGTGCGGCTGAAGCTAATTCTAAACTAATATTTAAGCCCAAAGCTCAACAAAAAGGAAAAAAAAAAAAAAAAATCTTTCTTTGTCCAACCATTCTCAAAATATGTATTATCGTAAATCACTTCTTACTTACATAGATATTGTTAGTTTGTGAAAATATTATCCCGATATAACTCAAAAGAAAAAAATAATGACACACTCTTTCTCCTAATTTTCTCACAACTCATGTGACATATGTATAATTTAAATAAATAAAAAATGTTTTACATATCATGATAAGGACAAAATTAACAAGACTAAAATTTGGCTACAACTCCACCAAATTAAAACGACTTCAATAAAAATATATTAAGTAGAGTTGCAACCAAACTTTATTTGAATGATAAATGAATAATGTGAGAAAAATTATTTCAAAAAAGTGTCACTATCGATTTTATATTAGTAAATTGATGTTTAAGTGAATGGCGTTTTGGTTTAATGGCTCTCATCCTTATTTGGTGGCTAATAATTGCCAATCCACCAACTAACAGATTATTGTTGTTATTATTGTAAAACTAATGAAGATAATTGTTTTTTCTACTGATGAAATTGATTGATGGATTTGAAATAAGTGTAAGATATTATTTCAAATCCATGAAATCGCAAATATTTGTATTTATGCCAAATATCTAAAGTTTCAATAATCTTTTGTTGTTCAATTTATAATAAGAAATCGTTATTTCTCAACCAAAAAAAAAAAATTGTCCATCAATTTCCTTAATTTAAAATCCTTAAATTCAAATATCACTTAGAAGGTTGTGTATGTTATGTAATAAAAACACTTGCATCACTTGGTTTTTGTTGTATCATGTTTTTTGCACACACGTTAAAAAAATTTCATGGTTCTCACTAATTTTGCAATTTTTAATATAATTATCTTTTAACAGATAATCTCTAATGATAATTACGTAAGTGTGGAGCATCGTGTTTTGGCTAAGACATCTAAAGAGCCTCGTATATCAGTCGTGGCATTTTTCAACGTGGGAACTCATGCTGATTCTGATTACTTTGGACCACTACCAGAATTATTGTCACCTAATAAACCAGCTCTTTACCGCAAATTCACAGTGCGAGAATTCAATGAAAGTTTTTTCAACAAGGGATTGGACAGCAAGTTCAGACCCAATTTTATCTTTTTTTTTTGTTTACATAAATATATACTTCTATCTTCACCGTTAAAAAATAAATAAATAAAAATAAAAATAACAAGTGACTTTGGGATGCGTTTGAATTGACTTCAAACTTATTCCGGAAATGATTTTCCAGAAAATTCGGTGTTTAGTTGTTACTTCAAATTCGGTCAAACTGAAAAGCATTTCCAGTTGACCGAAAATGAGAGCAAAAACAACGGAAAATCATTTCCGTTTTCATTTTCACTTCAAATGATTTCCGCCCTTGGAAAATAGAAGAGAGAGAGAGAGAAAGAGCAAGAAGATCGCCAACGTCAAAGCAAGAAGATCGCATCGGAGCAAGACGATCGCACCGCTCCGATCGTTCAAACCCACCCTCGTCGAACCCAGTCACCGATCATCGAGATCGTCTCACCATTTCCGGACCACACGCGAAGAGAGAGACAGAGAGAGTAGAGAGATCGTCGCACCGCGAACCCACTCGCACCGACGAACCCCGATGAACCCACTCGCACCGATTCGTTCTCGTTCTCGTTTGAAATTTTTGTGATTTTGATTTTTTACTTTCTTTCTTTGATCTCTGATTTTGTTGTTGTTGTTGTGGTGGCGTGGGTGGTGGTGTTTTGGTGGTTTTCCTGTTTTGTGGTGGTGGGTTTTGTGGGGGTGATGGTGGAAAATAGCATTTTCGGAGTGTTACCAAACACATGAAATTATTTTCTAGAAAAATTTTCATAACACAACCAAACACACGAAAATATTTTCCTTTCCAGAAAATAGCATTTCCGAAAAATAAATATTTTCCGGAAAATATTTTACATGAACCAAACACAGCCTTGTATTTGGTAGTAATTGTGAAATTATAGAAAATGAGATTTTTGGTTAAGTTGTGTTGAACAAAATATTATCTTTTGGAAAGCAATAAATAAGGAGAGAGAAAGAAAGAGAGAGAATGCTAGTATTAATTAGATAATAAGGTAGAAGAAATAACATTTAATGATATTGTTTTAACCGTTAATCTTTTCAGAACTCATTGGTTATGTCTCAACTCACGTCCCATCCAAAGTTTTTTTTTTCCCCCTTCTCTTTTCTTTTCTAAGGTCATCTTAAGAAAATTATTGTAGTGCTCAGTTGTGTAGGTAAGATATGTCTTTTACTTAGTCAAAAGAACAAGTCAAAAGAACAAATTTTGCAATGATGGTAACCTTAGCCACCACAATATTTTTTTATTTTTTTTATTTATAAGCTTGATTGTTTTGTGATGGGTGTTAAATCACTCTCACTTAGGTCTCACTTTCACCTAAATCTATCACCTACGAGACATTTATTAAGTACCAATAACAATAAATCATGTCAACAATTATGAATAATGTTACTGTACTTAGAATTCTGGACATGCGTTTCTAATTAGCGCAAAATTACTCTTACTTAGATCCCACTTTAATATGAGTCCACCTAGAGACAGAGCTGAAATTCAGCTTTGGGAAGGCCAAAGTATGGACTTTTAAAAAAAAAAATAAATACTCTCTCCGTTCCACTTTTTTTTGTCCTCTATTCCATTTTAAGATGTCCCAAAATATTGTCCTGTTTCTAAAAATAAAAGTCATTAATTTACTAATGTTCCTATTATACCCCTATTAATTTACTAATCCAATTTTTTAATAAATTTTTTTAAGGGTAGTTTTGGAAACTTATACATTTTTAAAAGGTAGACAAGATAATAAATGATGTTCCCTTAAAAAGTTTGACTTTTCAAACAGGACAAAAAAAGTGGGACGAATGGAGTATATAACCTCAAATTTTTTTTTAAAGGGGACTAAGATTTTAAAACCAAAATAATACATGAAAAAAAAAAATAAATAACATGATTTTAGTGTCTACAATATATTAAAAAAAAAAATCTATTCATGATTAAAAGTTCCCGTTCAACAGTTATAATTTAAACATTATAAAGTCAGCAGAAGTATAATAACTCTATAAATAAGTTGATAGGTTTTTGATCTTCTCCTCGTTACCAACCATTTGTTACAATTCAAGGAAAATTTTGATAAATAAAAAACATATATTTTCTTTGGGTTTATTATCATCCCCATCAAAATTTTGAGGAAAAAGAATTAAAATGAAATTTGATGAAAAAAGTCAACACACAAATGAAAATTAAAAAAACAAACAATTACCTTAAAACATAAATAAAAGAGTTTCATCGCTTGAATATTATTAGCTTCTTATTTCTTGGTTTGTTCTTAATCTATCCTAATTAGAAAATTATATTTTGTTTACTAAAAATATTTTAGCTAACTGAAACTCTAAAAATCTTTTTTTTTAAATAATTTTTTTCTTTTTATGGGAGGGGGCCTCACATCACGGAATAGCGAATCATTTTATTTAATATTTTATGATCTATTTGGGTCAATTGAATTGTTGAGATTTATGTATGTTTTTAACTTTTAAGACCAAATTATAAATATTTATTTAAAACAATTTATTTTGAGATATTATATACAAAGATGAAATTGAGGATTGAAAGTGCAGTGCTTTCTGAGTTAGAGAGTGAAGTTACAAAGGGGCAACAGTAAACAACACGACTTACACGACATCGTTTCTCACGTTGTCTATTTCTTAAATTTTAAATATTTGTGTTTACAGTACAGGGGTCAATGTGTCATGTTCTATTAGTGACAATTCACTAAAATATAATAAAATTCAAATTAAATTGAAGATTAGAACAAAATGAATTAAATTGTAGATACATAATATAATAACTAGAACAAAAGCAATTTGGCGGAGGTGCGGCACTTGCTCTTTTAAAAGAAATTCAAGTTCTGTGATAGGAAATTTTCATAAATCGGTGTGGCAAAATTTCTATTTGACTTGTTTCCTTGAGGATACAACAGCCCAACTAAATCGTTGTGCAGCTGAAGCTAATTCTAAACTAATATTTAAGCCCAAAGCTCAACAAAAAGGAAAAAAAAAATCTTTCTTTGTCCAACCATTCTCAAAATATGTATTATCGTAAATCACTTCTTACTTACATAGATATTGTTATGTATATAGACATATGTAGAGGAATGGCGCATATAGGTCTATCTATAAGCTCATAGTAATTACTCAAAATTAACAAGTATTATCACCTTATTTATTTTCCTAAATATTATACTTATTATTGTAATGGTAGGAATTTCTAGAATTAAAGATTGGAGTTATTTGCAATACAATAACTCTCCATTATTTTTTGAACTCCTACACTTTTTCAATTAACAACAAAAAATCAATATAAATAAATAGCATAAGAATAAATATTTCATTTTATTTGTTAATTAACATTAAAATGCACCAATATGTTCTAATTGGTGTTTTGTTTCCTTAGTGTGGTTAGTTAAGCCATGTTTTTCATTCCTTTGTTTTCGTTTCACTCGACTGGCTCTGCTCCTTGTATATATAACTAGAGTTGAACTTTTCCCATTCATTCAATGAGAATTTTTATTTGATCAAGGATACAGTCACAACAATTTTCACAACATACTTCATACTTGTTGAGTTAGTAGGTTATTTTTATTCTCATATGGTTCCATCATTAAAACTATTTTATTAATCAAGAAAGGCTATAGACACAAAATTTTCACACCCGTTGATATAGCATATTGTTCTTGATAAATAAAAAATAATGTCGATAGTGGGTTCAAATGAAAACCAGTAAAAGATAGCCTACTCAACTATTGTGAAATTCTATGTATGTAGCATTACTCTTATTATCCATCATTAACAACTTGTCATCTTAGACAATTGTGAATTTTTTTTTATTTATCAATTTTGGTGCATCTTTAAACTTATTAATATTATTTCTCTTATGACATGAGATGGAAAACAAATAAACATAGGGTGTTGCTCGGGCCCCTAACATAGCTACCTTCACAATCAACCACTGACAATACTTTTATTATATTTCAATAACAATAAATCATATCAATAGCAATGTTAATGTTGTGTATAAAAAATTAAAGAATGATTAAGGCTAGTCAAATAAATCATACAAATATATATATATGGCAAGTTACCAGTGATTTTTATATTAAGCTCGGATCTAACATTACTTCTTCTTTTTTACCAATAACAAATAATTAATCTATCACCTTAATTAATGTCAAATATATCATATACGACACCAAGCAATTATTAAGTGCAATTAAGTTGGGCTTTGTGATTGCGTCAAGTAACTACTTTCACTTATGAGTAAATTAATTTTGTATTATTTGTTAGGATAAATGTCCTCAAATTAAGGGATAATATTTAACATTTATTTAATTTAGATAAAACCTTATCATTTAAATTCTATTTAAACTGAAAGTCTATTATAAAAATTATAAACTTAAATCCCAAACAACAACTCATGCACGTTTTCTTTCTAAAAAGGAAAAAACCAACGCTTTAACTTCTACTTCAACTAGAAGTCTACTATCAATATTTTAAGAATAATTAATTAGTAAATTAATTTTATATTATTTGTTATAATATATTTCTTCAAATTAAACTTCAAACTCTAAACAATTAGAACTTAATTAAAGCAATTGTTTTGATTAAAATTATTTACTTATTTTATAATTTATTAATACTATTTATTTAATAATGTTGTTTTAATTATTTTTATAAAAATTAACTTACATATGAATCTTTATCAAATCACGCATAACTTGGCATGAGGAATAATAATAATAATAGTGTATATATAAATATATATATATATATATATATATATATATATATAAAAGACATGTTCCGTGTGGACTAGTTAAATGTGAATGAGGTTTAACATGTGGTATTCTCTCAAAAAAAAAAAAAAAAAAAAGGTTTTAAGTGGTAGGTGAAGATTTGACTGGCAAGTTACATGTTCCGTGTGGACTAGTTAAATGTGAATGAGGTTTAACATGTGGTATTCTCAACAAAAAAAAAAAAAAAAAAAAAAAAAAAAAGGTTTTAAGTGGTAGGTGAAGATTTGACTGGCAAGTTGTGATTTTTATATTAAGATCAGATCTTAAGTTCTAATTACTTCTCTACCAATACCTAACTAATAATCTACTACATTAATTAATGTCAAATATATCATATACCACCAAGCAATTATTAAGTGCACGTACTCCATAAAAATCTGCATCTGTAGCCTTGCTCAAACACATTCATTCAACCGCACAACCAGGATCACAAACACCTTCATCGAGCAAAACATGGCAGCTGCTGATCATGCTACTCCCACCTATGACCGTATGAAAGAGGTTAAGGACTTCGATGAATCCAGGATCGGTGTCAAAGGTCTCGCTGAATCTGGCATCACCTCTATACCCCGTATGTTCGTTCACCCACCTGAGACTCTCTGTGACATCAAAAAACCCAACTCTCGAACATGCACCAAAAAAAGCATCCCAATCATAGACCTTTCCCACTTCAACTCCCCACTAAAAGACACCAACTTGTGGAACAAATCAGAGATGCCACTTCCACATGGGGCTTCTTCCAAGTCATCAATCATGGGATACCCAAACCAGTCCTAGATGAAACCATAAACGCAATCAAAGCTTTCCACGACCAACCACATGAGGTCAAGTCTAAACTCTATAACCGTGACAACGACAAGCATAGGGTTATGTACTCGAGCAACTACGACTTGTACAGAGCCAAAGCTGCCAGCTGGCATGACTCTCTCCTTGTTTGGATGGCCCCCGAGGCAACGCGTGCAAAGGAGGAGGATATTCCAGAGGTTTGTAGGAAAGAGATAGTTGCATGGGAATCGCATTCAACAAAGGTGGCTGAGGCTTTGTTGGAGTTACTGTCTGAAGGGTTGGGTGTGGAGGCTGAGAGGTTTAAGGATTTGGGGTTTTTGGAGGGTAAGTTGGCTGTGGGACACTGCTATCCGTATTGTCCACAGCCGGATCTGACGGTGGGGATCACATCTCACACAGATTCAGGGCTGACTGTGTTGTTGCAGAACCAGGTGGGAGGGTTGCAAGTCAAGCATGGCGATGAGTGGGTGGATGTGGAGCCCATCCCTGGAGCATTGACTGTCAACATTGGCGACCTCATTCAGGTATAAACTTTCTTCTTTTAAAAATAAAAAATAAAAATCAGTAAGTTCCTCTACACAATATTGACCATCCTGAAAAAACCCTTTAGAAGAAATTTGGTCGGCTTATTCTTCAGTCCTTCACCTTCATCTTCTTGCTCAGTTCCTGTAGTTTGTATTCTTCAGTTCTTTCTTATCTTTCTTTCTTCTTTTTTTTCTTTTTTCTCTCTCTCTCTCTCTCTCCTGCTATTGTCGGGCCCTCCCCCACGTGAATGAAGTTATTATAGAGTTTGAAATTTCAATAAAGATGGTAGGGTACTACCATCTAGAGAATAAAGCGACGAAACAAGATATTTAGGCGCTGTTCGGGTGAAAAAAAATTGTTCACTCATCCTTCCTTATTTAATTATTATCAATCATCACTCAAGCATCATCATTTATTATTTAAAATATCTCAATTTCTTAAGGTGACATATTTAACACTTATTTTTAACTTATGATAACTCAAAAATTTTACTTTTTGTGAACCCAATGACTTGACACAGCCTTTTTTTTTTTTTTCTTTCTTCCTTCCTTCAACCCCAATACCCAAACTCACTGAACCCCGAGCTTAAAGTTTCAGGGTTTTGAACTTTTTGCGCGCCTGGGGCTTCTCTAGTAACTGTCATAAGGGGTGGCCAATGAAGCAATATACAACCTTTATTATCAAATTGAAGTTGTTCTCCGTCAATATCTGGAAGAAGGTTCTTCCTATAGTTGAAGCGTACATAGCCAAACATCGGTGAGTCAAAATTATGTTTGGTATTCTCTATAAAAGACTACAATTTTTAGTAGTACCTAGTAGGCGTATTGCTATGCCGAGCTCAATTTCCCATCTGGGTTTTCCTCAAATTCCCTTATTTGTTGTCAATTATTTCTCATCAGGTCTCATAGATGATAAAAAAAAAAAAACCGAACCCAGAGCTTCTTATTATTATTATTTTTTTCCCCCCACCCCCAATACCCAAACTCACCGAACCTAAATTGCTCTCAAGCACTGTTCATCGCCTCCCTCTTCATCCATTCACCGAACCCAGATTGCTCTCATCACCTCCTCCTCCTTAGTCTTCGGTACCATGCTTCGCCCTCCTTTATTTTGTTATTGCGACTCTATAAATCTCTCCGGTTTGAGTTAGTTTGAGCTAGGAATTTTGTGGGTATATCGGTGATGAGTTGTGCAAATACTGATAGTAGAGTACTACTAGATAGTAAATTAGAGAATAAAGCGATGTAAGAGCATCCACAGTAGTAAAGCTAAAAATTTAGTTATTTGGCACCACAAAAAATTACTTTATTTATTTTACCTACACACATGCTGCAACAGTGAATCTATTTTAGCTTTCAACACAATAAAATAATATAAACATCACAATAAAATAATATATTCACTATAATAAAATAATATATCCCACTACCCAAAAAACATCCACAAAGACCAACCATAACCATCTCTACCATTAGCCACACCCACAACCACCACCACCACCACCACCACCAATCCATAGCAGCAAAAAAAAAAAAA
Source organism: Quercus dentata (assembly GCA_028216015.1). Lineage (NCBI taxonomy): Eukaryota > Viridiplantae > Streptophyta > Magnoliopsida > Fagales > Fagaceae > Quercus > Quercus dentata. The sequence goes on along the minus strand of CP116449.1, from coordinate 55,276,014 downwards.
AACACCAACCCAAATCTCCAATCCTTTTCCTCAACTCGGACCAAACAAAATCACTAATCACAAACAAAATAAAAAATCATTAATCACAGAGCTAAGCTTCAGTGAGGAGGATAGTATCGGCGTGGGTCCGAACGATGGAAGAGAAGTGGGTTTGATCGGCGGCTTGGGACGGCTGGTGGGTCGATGACGCGAGCTTTAGTGGCGCGACATTGAGGATGAGTCGGGTTGACAGCGGTGAAAGAGTGAGCTTGAGAGAGTGACGTTGAGAGAGTGAGCTTGCGGAGAGAGTTTTGAGAGAGAGCTTCGTATAGATGAGAGTGACTAAAGAGAGAGGCACGGTGAGAACAAAAGAATTATTTTAATCCCGGGTTGAATAAATTTTTGTTTTTTTAGCTCCAAGCTACAGTGCACAGTCATAGATAGATGTGCACTGTAGCAATGAAGCTAAAAAATACAGATATAGCTCCACCTTTGTATGGGTGTTTTTTGTGTTTTGGTGGAACTAAAATAGCTATATAGGTATTTAACTCCACCGCTGCAAATGCTCTAAGTTATTTATTCTTTCTATGGGACTTTGGGCCTCATGTAAAAAGCTTTAAAACCTAAATTTTAAATTATATGTTATATTATTTACTGAATTATTGTGATATTTGTGTCAATGTGCAAATTTTTTTTGTCTATTTTAGTATAAGAACATGTTATTTTTATTTTATATAATCATTTTTTAAAACATCTTATATCAAATTATTTATTTTTAAATAAATTTTTTTAAATATTAATTTTTTATTATTCTCCCAATTCATATATCTTTTTTTCTTATTTTTTTATTTTTATTATTTCTTTATCAATTTACATAGCGATAGTAACAATGTAGTTTTTTTTAACACAATTTTGGCTAATCTGTTGTATGTGAATTTTGGGGTTAAATGTACAAAAATAACTTTTTATACTATTTTGCATTAACCTATGTGAGTCCTCTTAGTATGTTTACTATTAATTTATTGTCTAATAGTCTCTTGAGTGGGGCATGTGTGGGAGTATGGCAGTAATTATTAAAGAAAAAAATTAGACTATTAAAGTCATTGGGGGTGAGGTAGTGTATTTACAACTTTTACAAATTGAATTGTTGATAGAGGAACACTAGTTACACAAAAAAAAAAAAAAAAAAATTAAGTATTAAGAAAAATTCATAATAATATGTATACAATACAAAAATAATGCTTAGTTATGTATATTGAAGATATTTAACTTATAGCATTGGTAATGAAACTATCGGAGTAATGAATTCAAAATATGAAAACTCAAATAATGAAATTATAAAATTTTATGTATTTGTATGCATATTTTGTAAGTCAATATATTCAAATTTTTTTTTTTTTAATTTTGTAGGATTTAAGTTTCTATAGTAACCATCCTAAAAAAATTTCTTGGAGCCGCCACTATGCATTAAAAATTGTTATTGGGACTTAATAAAATAGTGTAAGTAGTATCACAATAAATCACATCACAAGATGTATTGTAAGTTATAGAAAGAAATGTGGATATTTTTTAAATAATTATTGTGTTTTAAATCCTAATTATTTTAATAAAAGAGAGGATATTATTCTATTGAGTTACACAGCTCTTCAAAAACATTAAAAAAAATTAATAAATAATTACAAAAACTTTTTAATGTTTTTTATTTAATTTCTCACAAATAACGAGGTAACACATGTATATTTTTTAAAAATTAACATAATTATTATATTAAGTAAATGTTTTGAGAAATTAAAATTGTTTCTAACAAACTGTCACTATCGATTATATGTTTAGTAAATTGATGTTCAAAAGCTTTGGCTTATTTGTGCTCTCCACCTTTGGTAGCCAACAGTCATTGTCATTTCTTCCAGTTATGTTCAATTTATAATGAGAAATTTTTCTTCAACTCCCTTAATTTAAAATCCTCAACTTCAAACGTCATTTGTAAGGTTTTGTGTATGTTATGCATTAAAAACATTTGCATCACCTGATTTTTGCCATTTCATGTTCTCAACATGGATGTTAAAAATATTTGTCATCTTTCTCTTTAGTTTTGTAATTTTTTGTTTATATTTTCTAACAGATAATCTCTAACGATAATTACATAAGCGTGGAGCATCGTGTTTTAGCTAAGGCATCTAAAGAGCCTCGTATCTCAGTCCTAACATTTTTCACCGTGGGCACTATGGCTGATTCTGATTACTTCGGACCACCGCCCAATTATTATCACCAGATAAACCAGCTCTTTACCGCAAATTCACAATGCCGGAATTTTATGAAAATTTTAACAGCAAGGGTTTGGATAGCAAATCTTTCATACAGAAAGTTAGACTGTGAAATGAGAATACTAAGAGGACTAATAAAGTCTATATGATATATGTTGCGTATTTATATACCTATGTGAATTGAATGGAGTGACCTATTCCCTGCTATCAAATGCACTTTGCTTGAGGCATAATAAATGAGGGAAACTCAAGTACTTTGCTTAAAGCTAAACTATTTTCTCATGTTGAAAATAATTCATGCAAAATAAGCTTTTAGTAAAAATATTATTTTAGTCCCTACATTTTTGCCCCAATTAATTTGGTTCTTGTTATTTTCAACTTGCAATTGATTTAGTCTCTACCGTTAACTCACTAATGGTAAAAGAGTTTGAGTTACAAGATTAACAATGTATTGTCACTATAATTTTATATTAGTAAACTAATGTTTAAGTCAATGGCGTTTTGGCTTAATCACTGTCAATCTGTCATCCTTTGGTGGCTAATGATTGTGAATCAATCACCTAACATAATAATAATAAAAATAATAAAGTTAAAATGCAAAACTGACCCTCTAAGTTTCACATTTTATCATTTCAGATCTTCTAAGTTTTAAATTTTGTTAATTCAATCTTCCATTAATCTTCTATTAAGTGCTAACATTTACTAACTAATTTTTTTTTTTAATTTCTTAATTTAAAAAAAAAACTGAAAAAAATGTTAATTAAAAAAAAAAGTCCTCACTTGAAACATAGAGATATATAGTTATATACTATTACTAAAAGAACGATAAAGAGATATATACTATCACTTTTATTCTTTTAAATTAATTAAGTGATTTTTTTTTGGTCTTCTTGCCAAGCCAAAAGTGTCCGTGCTCACCTCTATGCCACTTCACTTGTTTTGATTTTTGAGTTTGCTTATCAAATTCCACTCTATCAAGTTCTGACAAAACCCATCTTGGTGCATCGGTAAGCCAGAGTGAATGCTGACTAACCTTATGTTTGAAATTAGGACTCTTTGTATTCACCTGTGAAGAAAACAAGAAAGTCATATATTTCACCAAAAAATCAATCGGATAACACAATCACATGAAGAGAGGGGTCCACACTGATCCACTGCGCTTACTATCACGGTTATCCCACCATTGTTTTAGATCATCAAGAAGCTCTCTCCAAGAATTAATTTTAGAGTCCTCTCTCTCTCTCTCTCTCTCTCTCTCTCTCTCTCCCAAATTTTCAATTAATCAAGTTAGGATATCGGTGGGCATGGGGATAGTTTTTGACTTTTAGTGGGTAGGGAAATGACGCTGTTCCTAAGCCTTAGTTTCTTTTTCTTTTCTTTTTTCTTTTTTTTTTTTTTTTTTTGTAATTAACATTTTTCATTTTTTTAAATTAAGAAATTAAAATAATAAATAAAATAAAATAAAACTCCAAAACAGCATTGTTTTGATTAGTAAACAGTAGCACTTAATAGAAGACTAACAAAGGACTAAATTGACAAAACTTAAAACTTAGAGGACTGAAATAACAAAACTGAAACTTAGAGAACTGAAATGACAAAAGGTGAAACTTAAAGGCTTAGTTTTTCATTTTAGCTTAATAATAATAATAATTATTATTATTATTATTATTATTATTATTATTATAAAACTAATGAATGAAGAACATAAAACCGAAGTCACCTTGAAGTTCATTTTCTTTTAAGCAAATGCGTGGGAGGGAAGGTTGGCAATCTCTACACGTCCAATGTAACATGGAGGGAGATAAACACTAACACCTTTTGAAGTTTCCTCTATATAACGTGGGTGTATAAAAAATTGAGAATTGGACTTGGACTTGGATTTGAAAACTTCCTATACCTCCAAAATTGAGAATTTTTATTTGAAAATATGCTCAAAACAGATACCAACAAAGGCCACAATTTTCAAACATACAAACCCAGATGCCTAATCATGTCTTCGTTATGGTAACAAAGAAACAGCCCCACGTGCTCTAAGAGACTGCACTTTCACTAGAGCCTTTTAGTTAACTTTAGGTCAAAACAATCTTCCTCAAAAACTTTTTCTTATCCCCAATTCAGGCATGGAGCAAAACAAACTTAGGAAAAACTATCCTATCCATCACATCCCTTGGAGAATTTTCCTTGCTTTCAATATCTAGGGTTTGTGGCTTAATCCAACAGTATGATAGCTGAACTATGGGCAATTAGACATGATCTTAAGATATTATGGGATAGGGGATACTATAATGTTTAGCTCCAATCAGATTCAAAATTGGCTATAGAATGGATAACTTCACAAGTTAAAAAAATTCCTTATGAATTTACTAATTTGGTTATGGATTGCAGGTCATTACTGGCCCGAGATTTGGAAGTGCACTCTAGTCACATATGGAGAGAGGCTAATGGTTGTGTTGATCTTTTGGCAAGAAGAGGAGTTTCCAACACAGGCAAATCTACTATAAATTATAAATACATGTCCAACATTCTTGTTTCAATGCTTCTTTTGGGACTCCATGGATTTCAAGACTAACAAATTTGCTTCTTTTGAAGAAATATTTGTGGAAATTTCCTGTACTTCATATTTGACAAGAACCATCTAGCTTTTTTTTTTTTTTTTTTTTTTTTTTTGTTTTGTTTTGTTGGCTGTTGTGGAATTAGATAGGGTCCATTAGTTTGTTGGTCTGTTTATTTTGTTTTGTCTAGTGTCTCTTGGCTCTCCTTTTAGTTCCTATTTCTACAAACTCTTTTGTTTTAGTAATGATTTTTTTTTCTTGAACAAAAAAAAAGGGGTCTCCAATGTGGGCTCATCGACTCCATGTCACGTGACGTAAATGGGTAATACCATGTGTACCAGAAATCTCCTAGGATCGTTCCTCATTTTGCAATCCTTCCTATGTAATCAGCTTTCTCAAGCAATGATTGAAGAGGGAGTTGGGTTAGGACCACAACAGTGTGAACCTAGAAGTAATGTGGGAGCTTCCATGTAGCATGTACTACTCACAAGATGGCCTTCTCTAATGGTAAATAGTAAGCCTCTGTCTCATGTAGTGATTTGCTCACATAATAAACTGATATCTGCACCCCATCATCAACCCGTATCAATACCGGACTCTCCGCGTGTGAGGCTACAACAATATAAGTAAATAGAACCTCCTCCTCCTCGAGCTTGGACATAATAGGTGGCCGAGAAAGATATTCCTTCAACCGCTGGAAGGCCGAGGAACAGTCCCCCGTCCATTCGAATCCTTTCCACTTATGCAACAACTAGAAGAAGGGCCTACACCTATCTACTAATCGAGAAATGAATCGGTTCAAAGCGGCAGTCATTCCTATCAACTGGACCTCTTTGGGATTACGAGGAGGCTGCAGTTTGTTAATTGCTTTAATCGATTAAGGTCAACTTCAATTCCAAAGTGGGTAACCATATAACCTGAAAACTTGCCGAGCCTACACCAAAAGAACACTTAGCGACATTAAGGCGCAATTTATGTTTCCTCGGTGTCTTGAAAATATTCTCAAGGTCATCTATATGCTCGGACTCTACTTTACTCTTCACCACCCTATCATCTATATACACCTCAATATTTTTTCCTAACTAAGGCTCAAACATCCTGGTCATCATCCTCTGATAGGTAGACCCTACATTTTTCAATCCAAAAGGCATTACTTTATAGTGGTAATTCCCAATGAGTGTACGAAAAGCAGTCTTTTCCAGTTGTCTTGAGTTAACAATATCGATGATAGCCCTAAAAGGCGTCCAAAAAGCTCATCCAAGGATGGCTTATAGTTGCGTCCACCAATTAATCTATCCGAGGTAGGGGAAAGGGTCTTTTGGGCAAGCTTTATTTAAATCAGAAAAGTCTACAAATACTCGCCACTTCCCAATTTTCTTTTTCACCATTACTGTGTTGGCCAGCCACTTGGGGTAAAACACCTCTTTTATGGCCCCAGCCCGCTTAAGCTTGAGTATTCCCCCACAGCAAAGATCATAATGTTCCCTAAATGAGTGTCGAGGTGGTTGCTTCTTGGAGATGGCAGATGGATTGACGTTTAAACGATAACAAATGAAATTTGGATCCACTCCGGGCTTCGTAAGTGCTCCACACAAATACATCAATATTTTTCTAAGAAAATCTACCAACTCTTACTTCTCCCGAGGAGGCAAAAAAACTCCGACCTGAAAGAACTTCTCCTCATTGTCACCAATAACAATTTTTTCCAGTTGCTCGCACTTTGCCCCTTCTACCACTACCTCTGTGGACAACACTGGCACCCTTGATTGCTATAAATCCCGCCCACAAAAGGCCGAGAACTCACCACCGATCGATCTCTAATTGCGGCCACCAAGCACTGCCTGGCCATAGACTGGCTCCCCACCAACTCCTCGACCTAGTCCCCAAACAAATACTTCACCTTCAAATGTAGGGTGGAGGAAACGACCCCCATGGCATAAAGCCGTGGCCTTGCCACAATAGTCAGTATAAGGGGAGTAGGCATCTAGCACGATGAAGTTCATCTCCACGACCTTTGTCCCCGCCTGAACGGGTAGTCAGATTTGGCCTTTTAGAAAGAAAATCTTCCTGTCAAACCCTATTAAAGGGGAATCGTAGCAGGTCAGATCCTCGGACCTCAACTTCAACCCCTTAAATAGGTCAGGGTACATGATCTCTGCATCACTACCTTAATCTACCAACACTCTCTTCACATTATACCCACCTATCCCGAGGGTGACCACTATCGCATCATCATGTGGCTACAAGGTTCCAACCTTATCCTCATCCGAAAAACTCAAAGCCGGCCGAACTTTCATTCTACTCCTCTTTGGATCAGGGGACGAGCCCTCTGCAGACGAACGAGCTATAGGCATCACCCTAGATGGCCGAGAACCAGTCCTTTCCAAAGCAGCAAAAATGACACTAATTGTACCTAGAGGTGGTCTTGTAGAAGTATCTCTCTGAGGCCCCAACCCCGCCTGACTACCCTGTCCGTTGGGTTGATACAGGAATTGCTTCAACTTTCCCGCCTTAACTAATTGCTCCATATGGCTCCACAAAGTCCTGCAATCCTCTGTAGTGTGCCCTCGTTCCTGGTTGTACTAGCAATGAAGACTCTAGTTGCACTTCGTGAGGTCTCCTCCCACTTAGTTGGCTACTTAAAGTATGGCTCGTTCTTAATTTTTTCTAAAACCTGATGCACGGGTTCTCGGAATACAGTACTCACCATATGGGTGGTAGCCGAGTCAGGGTGCCCGGCAAAATCTCTCCGAGGTTGATTGCTATTGTACCTATCCGACCTGAAATCCCTCCGCTCTTTGGGGGATCACCTTAGCCTTTCCCTTTCCTTACTGCTGATCCTCTTCGGCCCGTTTGTACTGGGCCGATACAATCTATGAGCCAACACATGCTCCCAACAAGCTTTCTTGTTAAAGATTTTCTCAAATCATGCTCGGCGGGCAGGCCAACCTTAAAGCCCTTATGGCCACGTCATCGAAATTCCCATCAATTTCATTGAACATCTCTTAGTACCTGTCAGAATATGTTTTCGTGGTCTTTCCCTCCTGCATGGTCATGGACAACAAGGAGTCAAAAGGCCGAGAAACCCTGTTGCAAGTAACAAAACCAGCACCAAACGCCAAAGTAAGCTCCTTAAAGGAGTTGATAGAGTCTTCCCTCTAGCCGTCAAACCACCTCATCGCCACAGGCCCCAAATCGATGTGAATACCTTGCACATCAAGGCCTCATTCTTGGAGTGTACATCCATTCTCCGGTTGAAGTGGCTTACATGCTCCACGAGTCCTGTTCTACCATTGTACATGGTGAACGTTGGTCTGTGTAAACCGGCGAGGAAGCTTTCCTCTTTCAATTCTACGTGTAAAAGGTGACTTGAAAATTTAGTTCAGCGCCCTACTTAAAGCATCGTTTCCTAGGCCTTTGCGAGACGGGCCCTTATTCTTGTGCACGTAATGGTGACCCTCATCACACGAAAAGACTCGCTAGGGGGAGTCCTTGACCTGGGCATGTAACTGCCATCTCTATCATCATCAAAAGAAGGGTCAAAATCTGAGGGAGTCCTTCTCTGCCGCTCGCAGCGTAGCCTCCTACGAAGACAGTCAATCTTCAACTACATGCTTCTGGTATTCTCCTCATGAGAGATGTAACTCCCGCCTCGAGATCGGCTCCTACTAGTATGCATGGTGTGCACACTAACCTCGCGGTCCCTCCTTCATTCAAGATTGAGAAATTGGTCTTGACGTTGAGAACCAACAGACTCCTCCCGGTTGGACCCCGAACCTACCATAGCTAGATATTGATCTCACTAAAACTCAAGCTTCCTATAGACAAAGCCAATTGTAGGGTCACGGTTTGGATCCTAAGCCCAAGAAGTAGTTGGATTAGGGTCCAAAGAGTTTGACACAATGAATTTGTAGAGAGTGAGCTTAAAAACTAGGATTCAATGAATCGAACAACATGCACAAAGTGAATTAAAGATAGTAAGAAAGTAAAGAAAGACAAACTCTATGCAAAAAGAAAGCCTTCCTCGGCAAAATTCGAGAAAGGTAGTCCTTGAATATATTTCTTTTAGACTTGGATACAATTTTAGTTTTTGTTGCTACGGTGTTTTCTCTATAGATTTCTCAATCCCCCATCCCCGGAGGATCTCTCACATTATATATGTTCATTTCGCTGATCTTGACTCTCCATTTGTTGATTATGCAGGCCACTACTTGAGTGCTTATCCCATCAGACGCCCTTCCCGGTCTTCTGTGAGTTGCAGCAACCAAGACAACACTATTCAGGAATCTTCTCCACATAAATGCGGCCAGAGGGTTTGGTGAAGTGCAATAAATGTGGTGGCATAAATGTAGTGGCAGCTATTATCCCTCCAATCACGTTAGGGCTAACCCCCTCTCTGAAACTCTTCCTCTACAGTGTGGCCCCCCTCTAATAATGTGCCCTTGACGTGGCTATGGCTTGCATCTCCAGCTTTACCGTCCGAGTGTATGGGCTCCTCGAACTATATTGGCCTCCTTAGCCTTGGGTATGACACATGGCATTATCACCTTATTAATTTCTGCCCCACAATAATAATAATAATAATAATTTCACATCACTTCATTTGTATAAGTATGGAAAGTTGTAACACTTATAAGAAAACGATGCACCTACAATCTAAGCTTGTGCTTATTGTAATTTGGATAGATTTATTTAAAGAGAAAGATTTTGATGTTAAATTTTAGCTTAAATAAATTGAATAAAATATGGAAAGGAATTTTTTTCTATTGATAAAATTTATTGATGGATTTGAAATAAGAAAGTGTAAGATGCCATTTAAAATGGAGTGAAATAAAATTTATTGTATTTTTATTTTTATTTATAAATTAAATTCAATAAAGATGTAGTGTAAAACTCATGTTTTACCGCTCTAATCTTAACATTCCACATCATCTTATCACATATTTAAGAATAAGTACAACCATGTCCAATTAATTCTAATACCCTTGTATAAATCCAACCAAATTGAGATATTATTAAGTGTGGTAGGATGTATTGAATTTTAAGTAAAATGCTGATGTGGCAATCACTTATTAGATGGTGTAATACTTGGGTTTTACAACTCATCCTTACCAAATTTTGGGCTCTTTTATTTATGCAAATGGCAAAACTTAGATACAATACCTTAGATATTGTTCCTTAGGTACCCCTTTTAAATTGTTGCCATCTGTCTAAAGAAACAATTCAACAAAAAGCATTAATTTATTTTTCCTTTTTTCCCCTTCTCCTAGTCTGGGTCTTTTTCCCTTCACCTAGCCGTAAGCTTCAATTTAGAAGGAAACTTAGAAGTCATAGGCGTAAGTAGTCCGATGCTCTGGGTGATGTTAAGAACTTACTAGACATAAGAGCCAATGAATCTTTGGTCCAGTGAGGCTTTTGACAAACCACCCAACCAAAAAAAGAAAGCCTCCAATGAGAGACCCACCTCCCAAGATTGTTGTCGGTCAATAATTGTTTCTTTCAGTCACTACCGAGAGGTCCATAGCTAGCCACTATCGAACTCGACCCAACCGGTGGGAATCGACGCCAAGATCCACCACCTCATCTCGACACAAAGATCGTCGTTCCCCAACCTAGATAACTCTCATGCTTACCTCTCGCCAATAAGGGGCTGTTTGGATTTTATGTTTCCATAACTCATAACTCTGTTTCCATCACCCATAACTCAAAAATGGTGGGACCCATGGTCGAGAAGTCTGTTTGGTTTTTGTTTCCAGTTTTTGTTTCTATCACTCAATTCTCTAATTTTTGAGTGATGAGTTATGGAAACCGAAAACACATTTTAGATGTTTTCAGTTTTCATAACTCTATTTTCAATGGCATTTCCGTAATTAAAACTATATACTAGGTCCCACGGTCGAATCCAAATTGCAACTTTTGACCCTTTTTTTTTCTTTCTTCACTAGGCTCGGTGAGTTTGGTTTCTTCATCTTCTTTTTTTCTTTTTCCTTTCACACTAGGTGGCTTCTTCTTCTTCTTCTTCTTCTTCTTCTTTTCCCTTTCCCTTTCACGCTGGGTCTTGGTCCTCTTCATTAAGCTTTTTGTTTTTTCTTCTTCTTCTTCTTCTTTCACTAGGTTCGGTGAGTTTGGGTTTCTAGTTTTTTTTTTTTTTTTTTTTTTTTTTTTTTTTTTTCACTGGGTTTGGGGAGTTTGGGTTCTTCTTTTTTTTTTTTTTTTTTTTTCCTTTCACACTAGGTGATTTTCTTCTTCTTTTTTTCTTTTCCCTTTCACGCTAGATCCGGTCTAGTCTTCTTCATCTTTTTTTTTTTTCTTCTTCTTTCACCGGGTTCGGTGAGTTTGGGTTTCTGGGTTGTGTAACTCTGGATAATAGAACACACTTTCTGATCTCTGCTTTGTTTAGCCGAGGAGATACTCCTCCTCAGCCTACCTTCCCCAGCCCTCTCATTCGTAGCTTGCTCAAGGAGTTCTGAGTCTCACATCTTCATTATTGTTTATCCGTCCTCGGACCACTAAGCGTCCTCGGACAAGACCCAAGGCCCAACATATATTCTTGGGCCCCTTATCCCAACAATTATTATTATTATTATTATTATTATTATTATTATTATTATTATTATAAAAACTAATGAATGAAGAACATAAAACTGAAATCTCCTTGAATTTTTTTTTTTTTTTTTTAAGCAAATGCATGGGAGGGAAGGGTGGTAACCTCTAAGTGCCTAAAGCAACACGAGGAGATAGACACTAACACCTGGTGTATATAAAATTGAGAATTGGACTTGGACTTGATTTGGAAACTTCGTATACCTTCAAAACTGAGAATTTTTATTTGGAAATGTGCTTACAAAGCAGATTACCAACAGGGGCCACAATTTTCGGACATACAAACCCAAATGCCTAATCATGTCTTCGTTGTGGTAACAAAGAAACATCCCCACATGCTCTAAGAGACTATACTTTCACTAGAGCCTTTTGGTTAACTTTAGGTCAAAACAATCTTCCTCAAAAACATTTTCCTATCCCCAATTCAGGCATAGTGTAGAAAAAACTTAAGAAAAATTGTTCCTATCCATCACATCCCTTAGAGAATTTTCTTTGCTTTCAATATCCGGGGTTTGTGACTTGCTAGGAATGCCTTAATTTAACAGTATGATAGTTGAACTATGGGCAATTAGACATGGTCTTAAGATATTATGGGATAGGGGATACTGTAATGTTTAGCTCCAATCAAATTCAAAATTGTCTATAGAATGGATAAATTCACAAGTTAAAAAATTTCCTTATAAATTTACTAATTTGATTATGGATTGCAAGTCATTACTGACCCGAGATTGGGAAGTGCACTCTAGTCACTTATGGAGAGAGGCTAATGGTTGTGTTGATCTTTTGGCAAAGAGAGGAGTTTCCAACACAAGCATATCTACTATGATTCATAGGGGTGGCAAAATTGGACACGACCACGCGAACCGTATACGACACGATACAAAATTAACGGGTTATAGGTTGAGGCTTAATGGGTTCATGTCATATTCGAGTTGACATGACTGGCCCATTTAATGAATGAGTTGAGTTAGTGTTCAATACATAGAACCCGTTTGACCTATACGTTTAACCCATTTAATTAAATGACATTTTACCAATATACCCTTCAAACTCTAAGTATATAAACTTATTAGTTGTTGTAGTTTATTTTCTTTAACATATTGTAATTGATTATTTGTGATATTAGGATATGCTTTATTTTTGAATGATTATTTGTGATGTAGTTACTCATTAGTTCTGAATTTTATAATAAAAATATTTGTTTGTTTGTTTTTTCATAATTTTTTTTTTTTTTGATAAAATCGATAAACAAGTCAACACAATCACCCGTTTAATAAATGGATTGTGTTAGGGTGAAGGAATCTTAACCCGTCTAATAAACATGTTAGATTAGTGTTGACCTATATAGTCGATACTCATGAGTTGACACGACATGAACTCGACACACAAACACGAATTGCCACCCCTATTGATACATGCCCAACATTCCCTGTTTCAATGCTTCTTCCGGGACTCCATGGATTTCAAGGCTAACAGATTTGCTTCTTTTGAAGAAATAAGTGTGGAAAATTCTTGTACTTCATATTTGACAAGAACCAACTAGCTTTTTATTTTTTGGTTTTTGTTTTGTTTTGTTGGTCTGTTGTGGACCTAGATAGGGTCTGTTAGTTTGTTGGTCTGTTTATATTGTTTTGTCTAGTGTCTCTATAGAGCCTCTGTTCCTATTTGTACAAACTCTATTGTTTTGGTAATGAATTATGAATCTCCTTTTATGCCCAAAAATAAAATAAAATAAGCGAGAAATACATAATCGTAATGGTGATAGACGGCACTTTATGGAGAGAGAAAGGAGCTCTGAAGAAAATGACACACTGGAGAGAAGTACCAAGAAATTCAAAGATAACCACTGTGAAGGGGAGTACCAATCTGGGAACTCTGATTCAAATGCGAATGCAGCTAGGAGCTATAAGGATAAGCTGGTGGGGGATATTCCTGGGGCGTACGAACAAGCATTTGGTTTTGATGCTTTCATGGAGGATGAAGCAGACTCGGACTGTGAGGAGTCGAGCCCATGTGAAGGAATGGTTGCAATCTCTCTGTCTAAAGAAGAAAAGGTCAGAATCCGTGAGCCTTGGGGAAATGCTATCATTGTCAAAACGTTTGGGCGAAAAGTGGGTTTTCTTTTTCTCACAACTAAACTCATGGACTATGTGGATGCCTTCTGGTAGAATGGATATCATTGATTTAGGCAATGATTTTTTTCTTATCAAGTTTAAGCTGCAGACAGACCTAGAAGTGGTATTGAAAGGGGGCCCTTGGTTTGTTGGCCAACAGCTTTCTTGCCATTAGGAAATGGGAGCCGAGTTTAAAGCGGAGGAAGCTTCTCTTTCCTCTGTGGCTGTTTGGATAAGGCTGCACTGGTTACCTATTGAGTTCTACGAACCCACCATTCTAAAGAAAATCGGTCGAGCCATTGGACCGGTTTCTCGTATAGACTCCTATACAGCAAATGGTGTTAGAGGCCATTTTGCTAGACTCTATGTTCAGTCAATAGAGAACAAACGACTCTCATCAATACTATTAAAATTGGTAAAATGGTTCAGCTTGTCCAGTATGAAGGGATCAACATGCTTTGCTTTGCATACGGCCGTTTAGGTCATCGTAAGGAGAACTGCCCTGCGTTGATTCGAAGCTCTGTTGAGACTACCATGAACTCCTCTCCACAATCACCACCGAGGAACGAAAGCTCCTCTATTCCACCGGAAAGCGATGAAACCGGTGAGTTGTTGAAGGAACGTTCTGGTCCTAGTGCTGGTATGACGTCAGATCATGTGGGTAAGGCGTATGGTGAGTGGATGGTTGTGTCGCGTGGAAAAAAACCCAACGGGAAGAATTACACCCACTCAAATGGAACCAGAGTTGTTGAGACTAGGGGACAAGATGTTCCACCACAATCAAGGGATCCCCAGGCAATCCCTCGAGACGTGGTCCCCGACAACAAAAAAGATATGAAGCGTAAGGCTTCTACGTCTAGTGCTGGGAAAGATAGACACAACGGAGGAAAAAAACCAAGAAAAGCCAAGTTCTAGTCAAGGTCTTCTCAAGGGCAAAAAGGGTCTTTCCTATAAAGCAACTAATGCTTTAACTAAACCAAACCATAGGAAAGTTCCTGACCGCATGAGTAACCGTAGTTTGGGTTGGGAACAAAATAATTGGCTTCCTAAGACCCCACTCAACACTAACACTATCTTCAACTTTAGTGCTAGGTCCTCCGAGAATAACGTCTCAAGACTTCCTCTGGGCGAGACTTCTAAAAGGGAAGATAATCCCAGTGGGGAAATCAACTATTGCGGGAATTCAAAGGGACCCAACGGAGATCATGGGGTGGTTCAACGTAGAGGAAATGGAGGCGTGGAAGAATATCTTCCCTTTAACGGAGGTCGATTGCACACCTGGGCTACCTTCCGATGACGGACAAGGCATGGTTCACCACTCCGAACCCATATTGGCACTTCCTGACGGATCAGCCAAAATTTCCTCCATTGATGTCCCACCCAAGAGCATCTATTCGAGCAACCCTCTACGAAAAATCTCGAGTGCCTTGGAGAAAATATTCCTGGAACCAAGATAACACGAGAGAGGAAAATTCTTTGAGAAACCCCATCGAAATGGCCATCATGGGAAATTTGTTCAAGGTGAAGCTTCTACAATTCTCGGTCCCTTCAATAGCACTCACCCTCAATATTTGCAGCGATGCAGGGCCGTTGGTGTGTCTTGAAGCATGCGATGAATCTCTTCCTGGAAATTATTCGGGAGAAGAGAGAGTTGAAACAAACATGGAAGTTGAGGGAGACGGGTGAAGACCCTTCCCCGACTTATTTTGATGCCCGATCCAATCCAAATCCCATTATGAACATTTTAATATGGAACTGCAGAGGGGCTATGAAGCCCAACTTTAAGAAGACTGCTCTTGACCTTATTGAATGGCATCAACCAGCTATCTTTGTCATTACGGAAACCAGAATTGATGGGCCGAGAGCGGATTACATTATCGTGGCCCCGCCTTTTGATGGGGCTTACTCGACTAAAACTATTGGTTTTTCCGGGGGTATATGGCTATTATGGCGCTCTGATCTTGTTGAAATGGACATCCTCTCTCGCTCTGAACAGGAGATTCATGCCATTGTCCAGGTTAGATCCCTTTCTCAGCCTTGGCTTCTTAGTGCTATTTATGGTAGCCCCCGGTTTCAGGAGCGTAGTTTGTTATGGAACAATTTAAAAACTCTTTCAGTTAGACATAATCTCCCGTGGGCGGTAATGGGGGACTTCAATGATGTTACCAGAGAGGAAGAAAAATCTGGGGGAAATGGGATCAATAGTAGAAGGGTTTTTGCTTATAATGAGTGTATGGATTTTTGCAATCTTATTGATTTAGGTTTCTCTGGCCCAAAATTCACCTGGTCAAATTGCCGAGATGTATCTGATTTAATTCAACAAAGGCTTGACAGAGTTTGGGTTAATTTTGGTTGAAAGCTCTTATACTTGGAAGCCATTGTTTCTCACTTGGCCCATATCGATTCGGACCATTGTCCTCTTCTCTTATCATTGCAATCTAACTTTGTCCATAGGGGACTTCGCCCATTTCGTTTTCAACCTATATGGTTAAGTCATGATGGTTTTCCTGATATTGTGAGGGAAGCCTGGGAAGGATATAGTCAAGACATCCGTCGTGCAGTTGAAAATTTTACTCTAAAGGCTAAGATTTGGAATAAAGAAGTTTTTGGAGATATTTTTTAGAGGAAAAGGAATTTGACTGCAAGACTCCTTGGTGCAGAGAAAGCCCTTGCAAATAATCCCTCGCAAAGATTGATTGATATTCATAAATTTCTCTCTGGGAAATGGAAAAGATTCTTGACTTGGAAGAGGAGTTATGGGGGATGAAAGCTAGGATTAATCGGCTGATTCAGGGGAGCACAACACCACTTTTTTCCATATTACTGCCCTGAATAGAAGGAGCCGAAATCGCATTGCAGGCATCAATGATCCTAATGGAAATTGGATTGTAGACATTGATAGAGTTAAGGAGATTTTCCTTATGGGATTCAAACAACTCTATTCTTCCGAACAGGTCTAGTGTGAGAGAACCTTATCGACTCCCCTTCCTTTTGAAAATTCCCTTTCGGACTCTGAGGCTCTTAACTTGTCCCCGCCGCCTCGATGATCTTTGAAATCTCGTTTGCCTTTAATTCTATGAAGGCTTTTAAAGCCCTTGGACCTCGACGGTCTTCATGCTAGGTTCTTCCAAATGATTTTGGTTAGTTGTGGGAACTCTGTTAAACTAGAAGTGAAGAAAATTTTTCAGACTAAGAAAGTTCCTCCTTGGCTCAACAAAACTCTTATTGCCCTGATTCCTAAAAATCGGGCCTGAAACAATCAATCACTTTAGACCCATTAGCCTCTGCAATACATTGTATTAATTGGTGTCCAAAATTCTTGTCCCGAGAATGAAGCATCTCATGCCCAAGTTGGTTTCCCCCTCACAAACTGCCTTTGTTACGGGTAGAAGAGGTACAGATAACGTCATCGTGGCCCAAGAACTTCTATTTGCAATGGAAAGGATGAAAGGGCGAACAGGCAACATGATAATTAAGATTGATCTTGAAAAGGCCTACGATCGTTTGGAATGGGGCTTTGTGAGAAACATGCTTTCTAGTCATAATTTTCATATGGACACGGTGGAGTTGATTTTGAGTTGCATTTCCACTACTTCTGTTTCACTTCTTTTTAATGGAGAACAACTTGATGAATTCCGGCCTTCGCGTGGGCTGCGGCAAGGGGATCCATTATCTCCCTACATATTTATCCTCTACATGGAATATTTAAGTTCTTTGATTAATAAAAAGTGTGATGATGGTGTTTGGGGCAGGGTCAAAGCCTCAAGGAATGGACCGGGTTTCTCGTGATATATTTTTTTTGACGATCTATCATTATTTGTCAAAGCTACTCAAGAAAATTGTGAAGCCATTTCAGAGGTTTTGGAGGAGTTTTGCTCGAAACGGCCTTAAAATTAGCTGTGAGAAGTCGAAAGTTTTTTTTCTCAACAAAGTCGGATGAAGAAAGGGCGAAGTTAACTAACCAAATGGGTATCCGTGAGACAAACAACCTGGGTAACTATCTTGGTTTTCCCCTTAGACATAAAAGCGAGGAATAGGAATGAGTTCCAATTTGTTATTGACAAAGTTCAAGCTAAACTAGCTGGTTGGAAATCTAATCGTCTTTCACTATTTGGTAGACTTGTTCTCCTTAAGGTCACAGTCACTCCCATTGTTGAATACTACATGCAATGTTGCAAACTACCAGCTAGAGTTAGTGAGCGAGTTGATAAGCTCACCCGAGACTTCATTTGGGGCTCAAATGATAAGAGACGGAGACTTCATATGGTGGGGTGGGATAAAGTGACCAATCCTACCTGTACTGGGGGTCTTGGCTTATTCCAAGTCAAAGCTAGAAATGATGCCATTCTTGCAAAACTATGTTGGCGTATAGCTTCAAATCCGGATGAGGCATGGTCTCAAATGCTTTGCAGAAAAATATCTAACTCCAGCTAGATTGAGTGGAAGGGGTAGAAAGTATCCCCGCTTCTCGTACTTGGAAGGCTTGTAAGGTAGGGGTGTAATCTTTAATAAAGGCTTGAAATGGGCTATCTCTAATGGTGAAGGAGTAAATGGTTGAACGATTTCTCGGCTGCCGTCGGGTCCACCGAGATGTCGATCCAAGGACCATTGGCGTAAGGGAAGAAAATTGTCTTGTGAAGGATTTTCTATCGATGACGAAGGTTTTCCTTTGTTCTCCCTGAGCGGATTGTGCAGAAAATAAGAGGCATTCCCCTTGCATTAAACTCTTCCCGTGAAGACATTCTTATTTGGGCTTATTCCAAAGACGGTAATTTCTCCTTAAGCTCACTTATTTGATTGCAAAAGATCTAAACCCTCTGAATTTTGGTACTTCTAAACTATGGGTTTGGAAATCTAAAACCACACCTCATATCAAATTTTTCTTGTGGTCTGTGCTACCATGGCAAACATCCCTACTAAAGGAGTCCTAGGTTCAAGGGGCTTTAATATTGACACTACTTGTGAACTGTGTGGTTGTAACTCAAAACTATTATCCATCTTTTACGTGATTGTGGTGTTGCGAGGAATATTTTGAGGAAATTGGGTATAGATGATACAGATCGGAGTTTTATAACACTCCTCTTGTTGAGTGGTTGTGGATGAATTGTGAATCATCTATCTCTTTTGATCAATATCGGGTTCCTTGGAGCTTCATATTTCCACAAGCTATTTGGATCATTTGGCTCCACCGCAACAACTATGTTTTCGGGAATAACAGAATCAATGAGTCTATACATTTGCAACGTATAAAGAAAGGTGTTGAGTTTTATGCTATTGTTCCCGATAATTCAAACAAGCTGGCCAGAACTCAAATTCAAGTCAAATGGACCAAGCCCAATCCAAGTTGGGTGAAACTTAATACCGATGGGGCAGCAGGTGGAGTCCCCGATAAGGTTGGTGGGGGTGGGGTGCTCTGCTGTAGTAGAGGGAATTGGATTGCTGGTTTTTCTAGGAATCTTGGAGAGGTATATCCAAAGACTATGGCGGAGCTCGGGCTCTTAAAGATGGACTTTTACTAGCTAAACAACTTAATCTAGGGAATATTAACATTGAGTCGGATGTTTGAATTTATTGTTCATTAACTTTCTAACCCAAACATTGTGAATCTGATGCTAGAACCTCTCATAAATGACTGTAGGACCCTGATCAACTTGATGCCTAATTGCTTTGTGACCCATATTTTCCGGGAAGCTAATAGATGTGCGTATATTATAGCTAAAATGGGAGCCGAGTTAGTTTCTGACTTCCAAATTTTGTATGAACCACCGCCTGTGGTGGAAAATGCACTAGCTTTTGACAAAATTGAGCTATTTTGTAATAGACTGATTGTGTAATGTTATTTTCCTCCTGTTGTTTACCAAAAAAAAAAAAGATAGACGGCACTTTTGAGAATTTTGAAAATTTTATAAACCGTGTATATCCCAAAAAAAAAAAAAAGTTAGTTTATTAATTGAAAAATAAAATAATTCTATCCCACAACAAAAACTGGGTATATCCACACACATACACACACGCTCATGCGCACAAGCACAACAACAACAACAACAACAACAAAAAAAAAAAAAAAAAAAAAAAAAAAAAAAAAAAGGCAATAGATGTTGGTTGTGAAACTCGAATTGGACTGGGTGATATGACCCAACCCAAATGCCAGTTTTTTAAATACAGTAACAATCATTGGGCCACACACCTTTTGTCATGGGAAATTATTATATATAAGGACAATTTATAAATTAAATGACACATAACAATTCAATCTCGATTCCAGATCAACCTCAAAAAATATTGAACCTCTCTTTCTTTTTTGGTTCTTTAAACAGTTTAATTTCAAAACCATGGTTTCAATCACATTCAAGTTATTCAACAACATCCAGAAAATAAAAATAGTTGTTAGTTAAAAATTAAAAAAAAATAAAAATAAAAAAGTGTTAGGCTAGACGAAGCAAAATAAACCATGATGCTCTTATCCCATAAAAAACTTTGTATATAAGTGGGTAAAAATGATCCCAACCGTCCAGCTTTTGTGTCTAACCAAAGAATTAATAAAACGGTACAAGAAGAGTTATTAAGAACAATTAAGTTGCGTATATTTATAAAGTTGCTACAATTTGGTACACTCGCTTGACAATTAAACAAGAGCAATCATAAGTTCTAAGTCCGACTTTTATTTAAAGCAATATTTGTTTCACAGTTATTTCATTTCTTTTCTCAAACCAATTTTTCAATCTGAGTGGTATCTCTTCCAAATAAGAGAAGAACAATGATCAACAATTACCATCGAATTAGCTGGAAGCACCCAAAAATATATTGGGTTCCAAAATGGACCATTCACTCCACTTTTTTCCATCTTGTCTGTTAGGATTTCTGAATAGACTCTTGGCTGAAAACTGCTACTCAATAAATAAAAAAATAATTAATCATGATTCATAGCTAGGTGACAAAGATTGGAAAAATGCGGAACAGCCAAATGACAGTTTCATTTTGATTCATTGAATAAGAAAAACCCCATTGGGAAATTGTCATAATTTCAACTTTTTCACCAGCATTACAACTTCACCACACTAATGGAACAAAGGCGTACGAAAAGCTCACTAAAAAATGAATATACAGCATTAGGGTCAAGAGATAATTACTATAAAACACCACTCCAAAGCTTACGAGTTCTTCTGCCTTGCACAATTGCAATCGCATTATGAGAGGAGGCCAAAATTAACCCCCCCCCCTATTTTTGTCTCTCTCTTCTGGATCATATCTATTCCGTCAAAATATCATCTCCATTCCAAGCACTGGTTCTCAACTGTTATTGCTGCCAACCACCATACTGTTGATTACGGTTACCACCCATCGGGTTTGGACCTCTACCACCAGCTGAACCTCCAAATTGACTACTTTGGGAATAATTTGGAGGGCCAACTCCATAACCACTAGCAGCTCCTCTTTGACCAGGAGCTGGCATTCCACTCCCGCATATGGAGGTCCCGGCCTTGCGGTGGATATGGCCCACCACTGTAGCCTCCAACTTGAGCCCCACGATTTTGGTTATACCCCCCACTCTGGTTTCCACTAGGAGGGTACCTATTTGGACCTCCAGGAGGACCGCGTGGCCTTCCATATTGGTGATGACTAGGTCCAGCAGACACTGGAGGCTGTGGATTATTAATGGGATGATTAGGCCCATGCCAATGAGACGGATGAGCTTGCCCGCCAGTATGTTGAATGGGAGGCAGGCGGGTATGCTGCTGAGGGTGCTGCAATTTCTGTCTCTTTGCAGTTTCTTCATTTTGTCGCTGCTGCTGCCTTTTTTCTTTGTCTGGAACTCATGTGATGATTCATACTTGGGCAGGCTACATGATCCAAAGACAAGCATATTTCAACATAGTATAAGACTTTCTCGCATGCAAGGGAGATCACATGTTTGATAAGCAGACAACAACAAAAAATTATGGAAATTTTTAAAGGAGTTCAAGCACAAAGGGAAACGTCCATGAAAGCACAGGAGAGATATCCAAAAATTGTTTCCTACAGGTGGCACCACACAAATGTAGTTGTTCCCCATGGTACTCTTTATGCGAATGATATGTATAAATTAACCTCAGAAATCCTTGTAGGCAATAAGAGGCATGCACAAAATAGAGATGGGAATCATACCTCTTAGGATCGCAAGGTAAAGGATCATTCCAGAAATACTCTGCAACTAGTGCATCCTGGGCAGTTATTCTCTGCATAAGCAAGAGATCAGTACATAGAAAGAAGGCAAAGTAACAATGATAAAGGTAACAGTGAGGTGATGAAGAAAATTGTCTAGGATGTTAGAAAGAAGGTATCTTTTTGGGAGAACAGGATAATCCCAATACTAGAGATGGGTATTAGCACTCAGAATCTTCCTCTAGAGTTTATACTACATAATTTTCCATTTATTTAGCTTTTTGTAGTTTGCTTCTCGGTTAGCGAGTAACAGGGGTTGTTACCCAGTATATTTTGCACTTCATGCTGTTCTTTTAGCATCACCTCTCCAGCCCAGAAAGATTTAAAAAAATTAAAATTTTAAAAATAAATAAAGATAACAACAAGGGTCATTTGATTTTGCTTTTGTATGAAAGAAAATTAAATCCTCTATACTATCTACTCATTGCAAGTTTGCAACTGCTATGGAAAAGGCTGGCAGCAGGTTTAACACATTAATCAAATACAAAGAACCATCTGGTAGATCTAGTTCTTGGGAGCCAGCCCTATAAAAGCTACAGAAAAGTCTCTTTTTTTTTATAAGTAATTCATTAAAGCTTTAAAGCTATAGAAAATTGCAAATTCATAGTATATAAAAACAATTCAAATTAATTTAATTAAATGAAGAACTGCAAAAGAATATTTTAAGCAAATGGCAACAGAATACTTGGCAAAAGATTGAATACTATATGAAAATATTCAAAATCCACTGAGTAACCATGATAAAATAAGGATCTATTATAGTAATGAAAGGAACAAATCTAGAGTTTCATTGATACCTTTTCTGGATTAAGAGTCAACATGCTGTCCAGTAAATCTAGAGCATGGCGGTCAAAACTGTAAACCATAAATTTTATATCAGATTTAGAAAATAAGTACTCCAGTATCTTGTAACTGCGATTTGTTTTAAGAAAAAACATAAGTCTTTGTTTACTTACTGTCTGAAAACCTCTCTGATGCGTCTCTTCATTGGTCTTGATGGCTTGAAATTATTATACCAAGGCATCTTTGAAACACCAGGCCAGTTGAGCTCATCAGGGGACCCACAAAGCTCAAATATCTTGTTCAATTGCTCAGGCTACAAAAATTGTGTAGAGATCATTTCAGATCAAAATTATCATCATTCAGAATTACTAGATAGAGAAGTGCAATGCCATGTATCATCATTTAATCACATCTAAGGTCAATGGTTTCCTGCAGGTTTCTCTCACTAACTTCTATGTTTTAATAATCTCACATCTACAAACCAACAAGCTCATGCTTAGTTGTAGTAAAGTCCTTGTCAACTGAAGGTTGAGTATTTACTATTTAGCTTCTCAAGGCTTAGCAGAGTATAGAGGAATAAGGAGCCAAGGATAAATACACGTAATGTCTCTTTCTTCACAACCCAACTAAATCTTAATCCCAACTAACTGGAATTAGCTACATGAATCCTTTTCCAAGATAATTGGATATAGCTACATGGATCATCCCAACTATTTTTTCCTTTCGGGTTTTCAAAATCATGTTTATAAGACATTACTAAGTTTATGCTGGCTGTCAACATACCGCAAGTCCTCTTTTGTCTACTCTTGTACAGCTCTAGCTGTGTAAAACAAATTATGACACTAAAAACCATAAAGGCATAGTTACTCTAACCCTCCTTGATTCATATTAGACACACACACATGTATCCCATTGGGAACAACTCAAACCTGACAGTAGGCAAAAGTCATAAAACCATCTTCTAAACAATGGTTAGTTAGCTAATTTAAAATAAAACAAGATCCAAATCACAATTTGATGGACTCGTGTGATTATATCAACTAACTAGAACTAGTGTCCATTTGCATATGTCAGCAAATCTTTCATAGTGAAGAGCCCAACCGTTTAACCCAAGCAGAAGAGAAGCATCTCCAGAACCGTAATGTAATTACTAGACATCTTTCATGCAATTAAGAAAAAATAATCCAGTACTTCTCACAGCATATACTAATCAATTGACTGTCAAGAGTGTGATCATTGACTATCATAATATCAACTTCATGTTCACCAAAGAATAAAAATAAAGTGATTTTCAAATATGTCTTTTTAACAAACGTTCTGGTTTTAACCTTGACACATAATTTTGGTTTAAAACTATATTCTGTCAAAAGCATATTTGTCAAGAAAAAGGGAAAACAAAACTAAATTCCAATAATAAAAAAATTATGAAAAGGCAGGTTGTAACAATCCAAAAATGAATTCCAAAGCAGCCATATTCACTACCATTTTACACCGCCAACAACACTGTATGTAAACTATGAACTAGAGAGAGCCTGCTTATGCACATCATTCTGCTTCTGCATGCTAATTATCAGACAAAAATTCAGGAACATATCTAACCTCATTTTTCCCAGGCAAGATTGGTTTTCCATTCAAAAGCTCAGCAAAGATACAACCAACGGACCACATGTCAACAGCTGGGCCATATTTTGTGGCTCCTAGCAGCAACTCTGGTGGCCTGCCCAAACCATAACAATCTGAACCAACTAAATCGAAATTGGGGATATTCTTGAAAACATTGAACGCCGAGTACAGGGAGAATTACACTCAAAGATTTAAGTATAATCTATATATTCGTGTAATGTAACAACTTACCTATACCACAAAGTAATAACACGATTCGTAAGATTCCCAGTGTGGTCAGTAGAAAATGATCGTGCAAGCCCAAAGTCTGCTAGCTTCAAATTTCCCTCATTATCTATCAAAAGATTAGAACCTGCAAGAAAGGTATTACTCAAGCATAGCCCCAATCACAAAACTTTAACAACAACGTTTAATAAAAATATATCATTTTAAATAATGAAAAAATAATGATAACCTTTGATGTCCCGATGAAGCACTTGATTAACATGACAGTAATGGAGGCCAGTTAGTAGTTGCTTCATATAACACTGGAAAAATGATAATAATAATCAGTAATCACTACACATTAGATGTTTAACTACAAAACATATACTTTTGATTTTTAAAAATATAATACTTTGATCTGGGAACTGTAAATCTCAGCCCAGGACGATCAGCAAGGCCAGTCAAGTCGTGGTCCATGTACTCAAAAACCATGTATATGCCACCCTTAAACTTATTACCATCTGCAGTTCCCAAAAATATGCAACTCATGTTAGAAATTACCATCTATTGCAGAATTTAGGTATCAGGGACATTTATAAACAACATGGTCAAACACAGGGTTGAGGGGCAAGCAAGAATAACTCATGAAGCCAACTAATCTTGAAAGCATACAACAACTCTCTCACCTTGATTCCCTTGCTCGTCTGTCTCAGGACCTTAGAGACAATAACAATAACAAAAAACAGATGGTATTAGCAAAATCGATTCAGTACTGCTGTTAAGAATCTACCGAAGATACAGTATCCAAAGCAGGCAAAACTAAAAAGTACCTGGAGAGGTCACAATCTCTTTCAGCTTAATAACATTTTCATGATGAAGCTTCTTCAGAATTTTAATCTCTCGAATGGCTGTTATAGGAAACTGCATAACAGGCCAGACAAATTATTCAAAGGAAATGTGAATTTGTGTGCATATGTATACACACCTATGTATTGTTAGGTAACAACGGCTTCATCAACCTTTGTGGACTGTAATCTGTATAAATAAAAACACATTGTACATGTAAAGAAAAATTACCCCTTCTTTTTCATTGTCCATGCGTATTTTTTTAAAGCAACAATTTCCCCAGTTCTGATTTCTCTGGCCATATAAACTTGACTGCAAAAATACCACAGGGAAAAAAAAAAAAAATCCGACATCAGAAAAACCAACGAACTGAGTTCAATTATAATCCAGAAAAATCCAGATGGGTAAGTTTAAGAAAATATCATTCTCTAGAGCATAGAGACAATACAGAAACTTAAAAGACATGGAAATTATGTAATATCCTTGCATGAAACTTAGTCCCTGCTGCATTCCACAGTTAATGAGATAAAAGCTTCATTTTCATTAACAAATATCAAAACTCATAGTGCCACATCACAGTTATTAACTTAATAAAAATCACAAATATCTACAAATAAATATTGAGACCATACTACATTGTTTATAGCTCTTTTCCTGTCTTCTTTAACTTGCCAACACCAAAGAGAATCTCAAATTTTGCAGTAACTCAATTAGTCATTGCCACAATGGCCATAGCTTTGCTTCGAATATGTGCCACCATCTACACCATTTCATGTATACTCAAACTTTTCCTCCCTAAAACCCTTGATTCCATGAAACATGGAAACAAGCACATACAAAAACATTCCCTGCCTATATGGTAATTTTTTTCATATAAGTAACCTATATGGTAATTGTTATCATTATTAGACCTAATAGAGAACAAAAGCCCTGGATGAAAAAAATTAATCATTGTCCATAACTCAAACCTCATTAAATCACTACAAGATTGAAAATTTATAAACAAATGGATGAAAAAAGAGAAAATAATGCATATAGTAAAGGAGTGGCTCTTCAAGCATATTTTTCTTTTCCTTTCGCGTCTTCTCCTAGTAATTTAAACAACGACGACAACAACAAACCTTAGTCCCATCTTTTAGGGGCTCGGCTATGGATTCTCAACAGATTAGTCAGAACCAGCCACATGTATTCTTTCCTGCCATTCTATTCTATTTCTATCTGAACTCATAGTCTCTACTACTTCCTTTTTTACCAGTACTAATAAATTAAAAACAAAAAAACAAAAACAGCTTCTAGTTCATAATTCTTCTCTCAACAAGGATTGCTTCTCCATGTTTAGTTGTTGATACACACAGCATCACGATTCAAAACAGAGATACGACATCCCAATCCAACAGAACCAAATACCCAAAAAAAAAAAAAAAAAAAAATCTAGACTAAAGTTTCATCTTTTAGAATTTATACCCACTAGTACCACCAGTTGAAAAATCCAAAATTTACTCAAAAAAATTGAAAAACGAGAAAACCCCACAACAAAAATTTAAATTCAAACTAAAAAAACAAACAATTCAAAAAAGAAAGAGAAAGAGAAATACCCATATGTGCCTTCGCCGATCTGCTCCAATTTTTCGAAGCAGTCGACGCTTCTGGAACCCCATGATGGGTACTCCTCCACGTTCAGCTGGCCTGGTCCGGCCACCGCCATCTCTTTCTCTCACTCACTCTCTTGCTCTTGCTCTTGCTCTTGTTCTCGCTCTGCCTTCGATGCTTTTGATTTTCCTTTCCTTCTCTTGGTAGAGGTAATGGTAGAAAAGAGAAGGACAAAACTAAAATTACGAGCGGCTCAGGCCTGGGTTTGTATCTGCTATTGTTGGGACGCTTTGGAATTTGGTTAGTTTGGTCTTTTCATCTATATATACACATTGCAGAGATTGGTATCGTCCAGGACTGTTGTTCACTGCACATGCTTCGCTTTTTTCTTTTTCTTTTTTTGTTCCTCCATAACCACTTTTCTTCTTTTCACTAGCGTTGGCTGCACGTGCAAGGCACGTGCTGCCCTAGTAGTGAGAAAATTAATATAAATTTTATGTGTGAAATCGTGAATTTTGACTCACCTAATTTGATTATATTAAAAATAAATTTAAGAATACAATAAACTATTACAATATTTTCATTTTTAGAATCTGAATAGATTTTTTTTTTTTAGAGAAATGCTATATTCATAATATTTTTTGAACAAATTCTAAATGACAAGTTATTATTGGTTTTAAACTGATAACATTGTTATTGTTATTCTCAAAACATTTATTTTCAATTGTAGTTGGTCACTGAAAACTTTAGGCATTGTAACTGAAAACTTTAGGCATTATAGTTATAATGCCAGTTGAATAAACCAAAAGCACTCAGAACTCCGGTGCTATCCATCAATAATAGCTTACCTATGATTTGTTGTGAAATTAATGTTAAAATGTTGTGGATTTAGCATTTTTTTATTTGATATGTAAGAAATCGAGATTTCAACAATTGTGAAAATATTGTGAAAACAAGAAGTGTTGTAACATTTTTTAAAAATATTTATTTTCAATTGTGGTTGACTACAACTTCATATTTTATTATTTTATTTCGACTTATAAGAAATTGACACATCAATAATTGTGAAAATATTGTGAAATTTGTTGTATCAAGATAACAATATAAATGTCACTTACATCAATATTTTTTTAAAAAAAAAAAAAAAAAAGACTAACTAAACCAAAGCACTATTGTAGCTACAAAGTCTTTGCACAAAGTGCAAAAACACTAAATGTACAAAGTGCCAAGACACTCTGTGCGCGCGCATTCGCACTTTTATTATAAACATTTATTTTTAGTTGTGGTTGGTCACAGTCTCATATTTTATTATTTTATTATTTTATTTCGATTTGTAAGAAATTGACACGTCAATAATTGTGAAAATATTGTAAAATTTGTTGTGTCAAGATATAACAATATATATACCAATTTACATAAATATTTAAAAGGAAAAAATATATATATAGTGCAAAAATACTGTACTAACAAATGTCATAACATTTTTACAAAACATTTATTTTCAGTCGTGGTTGGTCACGTTTTCATATTTTATTATTTTGTTTTGACTTATAAGAAATTGACACCTCAATAATTGAGAAAATATTGTGAAATTTGTTGTGTCAAGATAACAATATATAAAAAAAAAAAAAATAAAAAAAAAATTACAAACGAAAGACTAAAAAAATGCAACTACTATGCGGCACTATAGCTACTGTGCAAAACTTAAACAAATGCAAAACTTAAACAAAAGGGTTGAAAAAAAAAAAAAAAAAAAAAAGACTCATGAAACCAAAACATTGTTACAGCTACAGTGCTGTACAGTGAAATACGTTAGGTGCACACTGTAGTGGCATAACTGCTTTTTATATATTAAGAAATAATCAATTGTTTGGTTATATTAATCAAAAAAAAAAATTGGTTATAAGTAATAACAATAAGGATAAAACCCTTTTGATTGTGTCCTTTTAAAATTAAAAAAATTTTCCTTTCTGTTATTTATTATTTTATATTAAGATACCAACGTTTTTTTTCCCCCAAAGCTATATATATATATATATACCAAATTTTTTTTTTGATAAGATATATACCAATTTTTAACTGTAGCTGAAAGTCACAAATCCTTTTTTTAACATTAAGATTTAGTAAATGAGTGTACTAGGTGATAAGTTTCAATACTTTTTTAATATTTTAAAAAAGAAGCGTAAGGGCATCTAGACTTGGAAGATCTTGTCTAGATGTGATCATGACAAAACCCTACCTTCTAAAACACTAGTACTTAGAAGCCTAGATGATGATGGGAAAAGAGATAAGTGAGAGTGAGACCACAAAATTCATGTGTGTATAGTTTTTTTTTTTTTTTTTTGAAAATAGTTTCATCTTATAGTTTTCACTTCATGATTATGCTATTTATTATTAAACTCATATACCAATCGGTTTTTTGTATAGGCAGAATTGAACTCCAAATCTCTTATTCAACTATTAAAGATTTTATCAGTTGAACTAATCAAACTCACCATATGTGTATAGTTATCATCTAACACCAATTGTAGTAAGGATTTAGTAGCATCAATCAATAGGCATCTTGAAAACCGACTTTCGATTATCGTAGGGTGATTGTAGACTGGGTAGAGCTTAACTTTAGTATCCTACACACACAAACAAAGTAACAAAAGAGTTAAGCGACATTGGTGTGTTGCTTGCCCTAAGATCTTTTGACAAAGAAAATTAGAGTCACCCTCCTTTACTCATGTGTGCAAAGATTAGGTTTTTTTTCTCATACCATGAGTGATTGGTAGGATCCTTTATTTATTGGGTCTTTGGAGTGTTGATTCTGCTGATATTTGATCCTTGACTGTAGCAAATCACCTTAATTCTCCATTTGTGAGGAGGCGACATGATTGCATGATCACATCCGGGAGACCAATTATTTCCTTTGACTTTCAAATAAGGATGTCAATGCTTGAAATTGGTGCCTTGACTTTGGATATTGTTGTTACCCTTGGTAAGTTATCTGTCAATGGACAATTTTATGCACCATCAATTATGCTCGTATTCCCATACTCGTGCTTAATGAACTTTTTCCATCTCATGAACTTGCAACACATGTTCATTATTCACGTGACGGCTAATGAACCCTATTGTAACACGTGTCCCACATTAAAGATCATGGGTGAGGTGGTTTAGTTGTTAGAATGTGGACTGTTTGCTCTTTTCCCTCCTTAATTTTTGGTGAATTTTCAAAGGCCAAAGCCATGTTCTAGTAGAACTCTTTCTTTTTCAAGTGAGTTCTTTACTTTGCAAAATTGGATTTCAATTTCTTGTTATTCATTTGTGTTTCTTTATGAGTGAGGGTCATAGTGGCCTTCGAGTTGTTGACTTTATCCTCGTCTTCTTCTCATTTTTATTTCATAGTTGAAGATGTGACCATTTTACTTACAAATTCCTTAGTGCATCAATTTTTATCCCAATCGTGGATGAGTGGGGAATCTATGAATGCTCCCATTGGGTCTTAAGGGGCAAGGTATGATGGTCCATTCCAAGCTTTGTCCTTTATATGCCAATACCTTGAGGGCGCAGACATTGCTAGGATACGATCTAAGTTTCATATACAACTATAATTATTAGGCTTCCTTCCCCGAACGAATTTGCATATTCCTCATTCAGTGGTAGGGTGTGTTTTCATGAATTGGGCATTTCAAGTTGGGGCATGCTTTCCTTTGCATCCCTTTGCAAGAGATTTTTTAGGCTTCTTTAACCTTGCCCTCGCACAACTTACCCCCAATCTTTGGAAGGATGGTTATGGGTGCTTGGTATTCTCAATAGTCATTCGTTCGTTGGAGTCTATATGTTACTCTTTAGCTATCACCGCATTGAATGATACTTATAAGGTCATTCATCCGTTGGGTGGACAATTGTTCTAAATTAATACCGCATTAAATGTCATTTATTTGACCGTCCATTTGTATGATTGACTATTGTTACAAATTCACACTCATCAATGATTCGTAAGCACTTTTGAGGATTTTGTAATTCCTTAACCACAAGCTTTGTATATCCCTTTGCGCATTTACATTTCTTATCCTTCCTTGTAAGGGGTGTAATCGATTTGCTTTGTTCACCAATGTTCAATGCAATTTTTGCACCGAACCAAAAAATTTGGTATTAATTTTTGAGCACCAAAACTAATTTGTAAGGAAGGGATGCCAAACCGACCGATTACATTCGATTTCGGTTCTGTTTCGATCAAGTTTTGGTATTTGGGATGTGAGAAACAAAAGCAATTAAAAAAAGGAATTTTTTTCATCAAATAGAGATATAATTGAAACACAATCATAGTACAACAACTAACAAGAAAAGCAAAACCAACACAGCCCTATTTTCAACACAAAATACAGAGCAACATAGCCAAAAACATAAAACACAAACTAAGATTAAGCCACCATCTAAAACAAAAGGTAGCAACTACAAAGTTTCTTTAAAACAAAATCAAGAAGACATACCCATAGCAAGCAACCAAGAGAGAGAATCGGTGCTAGAAGAAACAAAATCAAGAAGACATACCCATAACAAGAAACCAAGAGAGAGAAACAAAGTCTTTGGAA
The DNA here is from genome assembly GCA_028216015.1 of Quercus dentata. Classification (NCBI taxonomy): domain Eukaryota; kingdom Viridiplantae; phylum Streptophyta; class Magnoliopsida; order Fagales; family Fagaceae; genus Quercus; species Quercus dentata. The sequence goes on along the minus strand of CP116449.1, from coordinate 55,244,671 downwards.
GAAATGAGAAAAATAAGGTCAAGGTATGTGGATATCAAAACAAGAAAAAGATGCAAGGTATGTGGATATCAAAAAAAGAAAAAGATGCAAGGTATGTGTTTGTGAGAGGGAGAGAAAATTGGGGGAGGGGCGGCTGGAATGAGGGTTGTAGACTATTAGGGTTATAAGTTTATAACTTATAATATGCTAGGGTTTAACAAATTTTTAAAAACTCAAAATGGGTAGCGAAGGCTTGAACTTGTGAATAAGAGGCCGAAACATGCGTGTCATTCCACTAAGCTACTCACTCTATTATGTTTTAAACTTGCATAAATATATATCGGTTGGTTTTTAGGGGTGAAAAAATCCAGCACCAAAATTGAAACCGAAATATTTCGATTTCAAGAAATTCAAACCAAAACCAAACTGAAAAATTAGACTTAGTTCGGCCGGTTTTTTTGGTTTATCCGTTTTTTGCTTACCCTTACCTGTAAGATATATCCTAAACTCAAGTCTCTTGTACCTTCGTTTTGAGCCAATTGTTTCCATTTGTTTAGAGGGTTTGCATTTCAGGCATGGTGAGGAATTTACTTTAATATATGTGTTAATGTGAGATTTTATTATATTCGCATTGCCCATAGTCACGTGACTATAATCAATTAATTATACTCACATTGGCAAGAGTAGTGTGAGTATATATATATATTCTTTTGGATTTCAACTAGTGTTGTGGGTTCAAAGGTCACGTGTTTTTCACGTGATTTAACTTTTCGAGAAAGATTCCTTTTTTTTCGTCACGTCATTAAATAGAGTCAAAAAGAGCCAACAGAGTAAACATTGTATCAAATCTCTCAAAATGGCATGGTAATGTAAAATCAAAAAGTTTGGGGCGTTATATTTTGGGTGAAAAGTAATGGTAAAAAGGAGTAATTTAACTTTTTTCTTTTCTTTTCTTTTTTTAAATTATAAATGTCAATACCACTTTTGACAATAGTGATTAGTGAGCCATCCATTACCATGACCACAGCAGAATTTTGGGCTCTAAGGGATGGTTTATTGCTGGGTCATGTCCGGATGGGAGTGCAGAAGCTTGTGATTGAATTAGATGCCAAGGTGGTTGTGGAGCTATTGCAGTCAATTCCCCCTCTAATGCTTTTTACTCCTCCTTCTTTGGTCGATCGTAGGTTGTTTCTTTCTTTGGGAAAGCTTCAACACTTCAGGGTGAAGCACGCTTTTAGGGAAGCGAATAGAGTGGTCGATGCTATGGCTAAGCTTGGAGGAACGATGCGGAAAATTTTGTTGTTTGGGATAATCCCCCATCTGATGTAATAGCAAACTTTGTGTATTTTGATACTAATGGAGATGGTGTAAGTAGGCTTGTTGCCTCTAACTTAGCCGTTTTGGCTTAGTTGTTTATTAATAATAATTCCTTTTAAACCAAAAAAAAAAAAAAAAAAACCACAGCATCCTAGGCTACTTTGGACAATTTTATAGTTGAGAAAAATTAACAAATGCCTTAAGTATATTAGTTTAACAATTAGAAATATTTTATGGGAAACAATATTAATTTTTTGTAACTCTTTATATTTGAAAAATATTATGTCCACAACAATTTGAGAAATACTAAGTGACAAGTTGTTATAGTCTCATTATGTGTAAATAAAAATGTAATTTAAGTTGTAGATTTAAATTAGAACAAATAAAAATTTATCACCTAGAATTTATTGTGAAAATATTGTGAATATATTATAGATATAATACTTTTTTTTATACTTTTCATGAAAATGATATTAAAATATGTCTAAATGATAAAAAAACAAATACTTTAAAGGTACCCATTATCATGATCGTTTACAATTTTCAAAGATTAAGAGCTCATTTGATAATTTTATTCTAATAATGTTATTTAAATATTATAAAAATACATATAAATAAAAAGTGTTTTGAAAATACATTTAATATATTATCTACACAATAAAAACAATGGTTTAAACTACGCAAACAAACAGTATACTACTGCAGTAGTGAGTAGTGTATGCCCACAAGGGCCACAACGTTTAAGGGCATTAAAACGCGTAAAGTAGATATTTTTTTTTTCGCATTACCTGGCAATATCCAGCCCGGGTTTCACGTCAAGAAGACCGGAAAAGACATTGTCACATTGACTTTACTTTCTTTTTTATCTTTTTTTTTTTTTTCCTCTTTTTATCTACTGAACTGAACTATATACAATTTTCACATGTACGAAATACGGAACTTGTTTTGTTTGTGTTGTTTTTTTTACTCTTTTTATACTTTATTATAGTACTGTCCGAATTCCACTTCGGCTGCCAAGTCCTATTTCCTCCGTAGGTTCCTTTCTAAAAATTCTATACTCTCTCAAATCTCTCTCTATCCCTCTCAAACTTCTCTACTAGAATCTTAAACTTTGTCAAAATTGTTGACACAATCTTTTGTCAATCAAACACAAACACGCTTTCTCTTCTCAATTCAACTCTTTATCCCTCTTCAAATCAGACAAACGACTTTTATACATATACCTTATCCCCTTTTCAATTCAAAGAGTTGTGTATCTGTTAGAAATAGTAGTGTTTGTGAAGACTGGTTTTTGTGTGTAATGAGTTGAGGCTGAGTGACCCAGAAAGAGTTCATGGCGGAAAGCAGGCGCTACGTTCTTGGTAACCAACTAGGTGGGTTTTTTTTTTTTTTTTTTGTTCCAAAGTAGAATTGTGGGGTTTTAAGTGTTTTTGTTTTTGTTTTGATTTTACTTGATGTATACTTTTCATGGGTTTTGCTTTTTATTATGTGATTCACTAGTGTTTTGGGGAACTTTAGATTTTAGATTTTGAATTTCGATTGTTAACGATTTATAGGTGGTACTGTAGTAGTCATGTGCTGGGTTTATTAATGAGTTGAGATTTATTCGGGGTTAAATCTGTGTAGTGTGATAGTTTCCACTTGTCTGCACTTGATAACAAGGGAGTGTTACTTATCAATGCTAGAGCAACAATAACCAATTTAAGTTCCAAAATTTTATGGCTCGGCTAATTATCAATGCTAGAGCAATGCTCAATACTGAGCTATCTGAGTTTAGAGATAATCTTGAACTAGTTTAGTCTTGATTGGGTTGTCCACGGTGAAAGACACTAAGTTGGAACCGTGCAGATGACGCGATTGTGATCAGAAACTAATCTTGTATACTAAATGACGAGTATTTTTTTGTAGTCAAAAGGAGTTAAATTTTGAGGAGGAGATGAGTTGTCTATCTGCTTAAATAATCTATAAATGAATGTCCATACCCCAACTTAGATTCAAAAAATTTTCAGTCACTTGCTCATTTAAAATTCCTGCTGAATAATGGACGTGCATATACTCTGCATACGTGGATTGAAGATTTTTCTTTGGCACTAGCACTATGCTAGGGAAGCAGTTTACACATGTTATAGTAGTTCTTGAAAGTTTTGACCCTTTCTTACAAGGCCGTAGAGTAGTTATTTTGATATAAATGGAAGATGCATTGGTATTGATTTGATGGTTTAAGTAACTATTTGTGTAAAAGTATTTATACTTGTTAGTTTGAAGCCGGCCATACTTTGATGTTTCCCAAGGATACAATTAACAATACAGTTTTTTGATGGCTATAATTTGGTGGAATGCAGATATTGAGCAAATACTCATAGAAGCACAAAGTCGATGGCTACGTCCAGCAGAAATTTGTGAAATTCTTCGAAACTATAAGAACTTTCGTATTGCTCCAGAACCTGCGAACATGCCACCAAGTATGACCCTTAACTGCATTGCTTTTGTTTGATATCAGGAACGATATTTAGAAGTTACTTCTACCAGATATAGACAGCTATCTCATTGATATTATTGACTCAGATTTCTGGATGAACCTTTTGATTTTCTTATTTCATACCCCTCGCTGTTATATAGCTGAGATCAAGTTTCTGTTGCAACTGGTTTAATTGATGATAATTCCTCAACATTTGTCAGGCTAATCAGTTCTTTGGTATCACATTCTCTGATAAAACTTATACTATATGTTTCATCCCTATAGTTATCAGTTTCTCTGGACCATTCTGTTGCGGACTTCATATGAATGAAATCTATTTTCTCATTCTTCTGCTACTTACTATGTCCAATTTTCTCGTTGATTACAACAGTTAAAATTGAGAGTTCTTTTTGCACCAGACATTCTTTTCCCAACTTATGATTTTTTTTTTTGGGATGTGTGTAACTGATAGTCTTCCTGAAACCTTTATGGTGAATGCTGGTTTCAGATCCAGTCCTGAAATATGTTGGCACAGGCTTTACTTCCTAAGCTATGTGGCATCTCATTGCTCAACAAATAAATAAATAAAACTGTTTGAATTGATTCTACTACATATGGTATTGATTTGTGGTTAATCATTCCTTGGGATTTTGTTTCTTCTTTCACTTGTTAAGTTCTGAAAGAATTGAAGCATTGTTGATTTGTTCCACATCCAAGTTCTTGTGGCTTGTTCAGAATGCCCTATTGTTGAATTAGAAATACATTTTCTCTTCTTAACTGCAGTGGATTTGTTTGATATCGCACATAATAATTTTGAGAAATTACTTATACTAAATAACTATAGCTATCTTGATAACATTATTGGCTTGGTCTGGAAGAACTTTACATTTTTCTTATTTTTCGGGAAGTCCTCTAGAGATATATATATATTTTTTGGATAAGTAATTTATTACAGGATTTATATATAAACAATGATAGTCCTCTGGAGAGTTTTACATAAGCTTTAACCTCCTGTTTCTGCATCTATTTGCGTGATCCTGTGGACTGCAAAAAAAAAAAAAAGTCCCTTTTTTGGTAGCTGAGATCAGGTTCCTTTTGCAACTGCTTTAAGTGATTATAATTCTATATTTGTGAGCCTAATCACTTATCTGAACTACGGTAACATGTGATGCCATCATGCTAATTTGGTGAACTTTCCTTACTATTCTAGCCCCACCACTTCCACCCCCCTTCCACCCAAAAAAAAAAGTGTCTTAGCATGATGGGTAGTTTTGTAAACTTTCTTTCATGATCGTCTCACATATCTCAGCATTACTCAATCAACAATTAAATCGAAACTAATATTACCCTCCCACACTGTCAGTATATAGATTAAATAAGTCTGAGATATGCAAATTGGTTTCCTTCTATCAACTCATATTCTGCAGTATCATCTACGGTCTACATTTTATTAACAATTGCCTAATTGCCTATCGCCTATAACAATTAAATTTGGAAATGTATTTACTTTAGACATAATTTTCACAACTTATTTGTTTATTTGACATGTGTAAGCCATAGTCTTGAAAAAACCTATCATGATAAATGCTGGTTTTAGACCTAGGCCTGAAGTATGGTTTTGATTTGTGATTTCTCATTCATTCCTTTGGAGTTTGTTTCTCGTTTCACTTGTTCAGTTTTGAAAGAATTGCAGCACATTATTTATTTGTTTCACCTTTAAGTTCTTATGGCTTGTTCAGAACATCCTGTTGTTGTTGAAATATCTCTCTTCTTAGTTATCCTTATTGTTGAAATATTCATGTGTGAGTTGTGCGATTAGTTAAGTAGTGAAGTACCGCATTGGATGATAATGACAAGAGTGAGTAGTTAATATACATAAAATTGGCTAAAGCTTTTGGGTTAAGTGACGTCTCCCTATGTTATATTAACTTCCCAATTTGAGTCTCCTCAACAAGTGTTATTAAAGCTGATGGTTTGATTGGGCTAGTGTTTGTTAGTGGGTCCCAGCAAGTAGAATGAAAGACTCCCATGTTATCTCCAGCCATGATTGAGTAAAAGGCTCTACTAGTGTTGAGTCAAGGTGATTGTGCATGTCAATGGCTCCCATAGTTGTGCAAGGAAGACTGTTAGGTTCGCTCCACCCAAAATTAAGTAAATGACACTCTATTGCATTAGACTTGATGGTAACGCAAGGCACCTGGACTGTTAAGAAAAAGGCTTCCGTTCAAGAGAGAGATCGACCAACTTGTTACCATAAGTGATTTGCTAGAAGGGAGTTGTAGGGTCTGTTTGGGATCCGCTTATTTTACTAAAAATGAAAACTTTTTGTTGAAACTACTGTAGATAAGGGTAAAAGTTAGCTGAAATAGTACGGTGAGACCCATTAATAGTATCAAAAAATGCAATGGGGCCTATGAATAGTAACAAAAATAAGCTGAATAGTAAAATAAGCTAGCAAAAAAAAGCTATCCAAACAGAGCTGTAATATTCATGTGTGAGTTGTGTGATTAGTTAAGTAGTGAATCTCACGTAATAATAAGAGTGAGTGGTTAATATAATATAATTTGGCCCAAACCCATTGACTTACATTTTTTGGGTTAAATGGTGTTACTATATGTTATATTAGTATCTCAATTTGAGTCTCCCCAAGGTGATATCTCCTCATCACTTATAATTTAGTTCCCTCTATTTTCCAGGTTTTTTTAATGAACTTGAGGCTCCTTTGTTGCCTATATGGGTGTTTTAGAGAGCCAGAAGCACATGTTGAACAATGCAAATTATCTCAAATTCCAAATTTTGGAATTCCTCATTGAAAAGTAGGGAATGAAGGAGGTTCAATCATTCCTATATAAGAGTTGTAATTTCATATTTCTAAGAAGAGAGTAATAATCACAATGGATCTTTATATATAGGCCTTGCTATTGTGGAAAAAATATGCTGCATTGAAACATATGCATAATGTGGTATTCTTTGGAAGCTAAAAGATGCATAGTAGCTTTTGGGGGTGAAAATGCTTGCCTATGTGAGTTGTGTGTAATTTAAGTGTAATAAGTTTTGAGTTCGTGATGGTATTAAGTTTGTGAGTTGGGATTGAGTCTTGACTTTGGTGTAATGGGAGGGTTGGTTTATGTAGGCGAGGGTTTGTGTTTAAGTTTATGACGTGGTTTGTGAATGTTAGTCAAGTATTAGCAATCCTTGTTGATACTTATCAAAAAAAAAAAAAAATACTAATCCTTATTGATTTTTTTTGACAGGTTTATTGATAGGAAAAGTACAATGTATTTACAATAGTAAACTCACTGCACTTGAAACGAATACAATCAAATCAATTGGAAGAGCTAACAGAAATAAGGAAATTAGACATGGAAATACAATGCGTAAAACCCCAAATATGAGACCACTCAAATAAAGTCTTAGCTAGCAAAGACTTCAACAATTATATAGGTCTCTCAATGTCCTCAAATTTTCTGGCATTGCATTCCTTCAATAGTAAACCTTATTGATGATAATAGATTTTGATTGGCATGACATGGATGTAGGCATGGAGTCTCGAATTATGTTAAATTTTGTTGTCTTGTGTGGATGTTTGATTTAATTGTTTATATGGGTGTTCTTCTGCTAATCTCAAGCTTTACTTGATGGTATCTTCCATGATTACAACGTAGATTATGTTAGCTCATAAAAATCAACATTTTTTTTAATTGTAGTTTTAGGTACATTTTAAGGCCTACTAAAAAAAAAAGGCACTTTTTGAACACTTTTTTTTCTTAATTTTTTTGAAGTATACTTTAGAACATATATTCACATAACATGCATTTCCAATTTCAGATGGTTCACTTTTTCTTTTCGATCGGAAGGTTCTGAGATACTTCAGAAAAGATGGCCATAATTGGAGGAAGAAAAAGGATGGAAAGACAGTAAAGGAAGCTCATGAGAGGCTCAAGGTAGGCACTAGACATCATGGTTTTGTTTGCTGTTTGCTAAATCTTAGGGTTATGGTTCATTCACATTTAGGGTGTGATATATGTTAAAGGATTCTTTGTGTTTCCTGATTAACTGTGTAGAGAAAATTGTACTTCCTTACAGGCTGGAAGTATTGATGTGTTGCACTGCTACTATGCCCATGGAGAAGACAATGAAAATTTTCAAAGACGCAGTTATTGGTTACTCGAAGAGTGAGTATCTGAAGAGTTATTTGCGTGGTGTTAAGCAAAATTTTTTGTTTGAATTTTAGCATTTTGCTCTATCGGTCTATCTTCTGTATGTAATTATCTGTGTCTCGTAACAAACTAGATGATGTAATAATTAATCTTCTTTGTTCTGCTTTTTGATGAATACTTAAAAGATAATGGAATGTTCACTCAATTGATCTTAGAATATTATGGCTTGTTTTAGTTTCACACTTTTTGGCTTATGTTTAAACTCTGACATTAGTATTAATCATTGAGAGACCAAAGTTTATTTTTATAAAATTTATAGAACTGTTTGTTGCATTTATTTTGAGAAAATTTTTCCTAATTTGGGGTTTCGGATGAGGATTTTTTTTGTTATTCTTTTTCTGGCCTTGCAATGAATTGCTTATTCAGTGAACAAAAAATTGTAAGGTTCGCTGCTGTACTCTCTTTTGGCTTGTTTGGATTGAGGCTAATTTCCGGCTAACTTTACTCTACTCTACTCTTCTCACTCTCCCTCAATCCAAACTCCCTTTCTCTCTCATAACACACGTACACATAAAACACAAGCAGACACACTATACCTGCTTCCATGATAACTATTTTTTTCCTTTTCTCTTTTTATGTCTAATGCCATTTGGGATGGAAAAAGGATGTGCAAGTAGAGAAATCAAGTGAGTAATAAGAAAGTCAAAATCAATTGTTTGCTTCAAATAAAATCACCATCAGACCCTCTGATTGTGCAAGTATACAAACTTAACATCTAGTGGATTGTTTCCATTTCCAATTAACTAGGCTCCAAATCACTCATAATAAATCAAAACACTAATAAAGTAAAGCTGGAAATTAAGCAAAATTGTAAAAATTCCTAATAAATTAGAGAACCAACTACTACCAAAATCAACCACAGTTTCTGAAAAAACCCATGGACATAACTAGAAGCTGTGCTTTGAGCAGCAAATTGGATTCTTCTTCACATGCAAGGGGAAGTCAAAACATTGGAAGCTGCAAGAGAACGAGATGCAAAAACAACAAGATCTCCACCCTAGAAATCCTCTGTGCTCTCTAAAAGTAGGAAACAAGAAAGGCTGTCTTCCTGACACTTGGAGAAAAAAAAAAATACTCAAGAAATCCTACAATCTGTATTGAGTCCAGACACAGTTAACAAATTTTGACTACGACAATTGACAATCAACAATTTTCCTCTTTGTTTTCTGTTTTTCCTTTTGGCTTTCCACTCATTTGTTGCAAAATCCAGAGAAGCTATTCTAGCATTGCCAAGCCTCTAGCCATGTTACTATTTATTTTCTATCTTTTCAGTTTTCTCTACTTTTCCCCAACATGGATTTATATCAATGGTCTTCAGCTTAAAGGCATGTGAATGAATTCACAATATTTCCACTTCTAGTTATCAACCAGTCTTGTGCCACCGGTATTCTTATTGATTCAAAACGCCATAAGGCTTGCATAAATAATTGCCACTTCTGTTTCTTATAGTTTCTATATTTGAAATGGCTTTTGGTTTGGGTTTCTCTTCTGTTGCTTACCTAATTCACTACAACTGCAGGGAGCTCTCACACATAGTGCTTGTCCACTATCGGGAAGTAAAGGTAACTCATTTTTTTTACCCTTTATTTTGTATACCCGTAAAGTCAAAAATGGGTAAACTGTGAATAATATAGTCCTTTGTGACATTATTAACTTCACTATCTCCCTAGTATTTAAATGATTCTTCTAAGAAAGATATAATCTAACCTTTCCCATTACACAGCTTCTTTGATCCATGGTGGTGGTTGTGGTATTTGTGTGGTATGGTGTTATTTTTTAAACTTTCACTATTAGTGACTCTTAGCTTTTCAATAACAAGAGGTTTATAGGTAATACCAAATAATATTTTGAACCTTGGTTGCCAATGAGCTCTATCTCTAATGGCACTTCCTCTGCCTATACGATGCTCATGCAGTTTTAGTCATATTTGCTATTTTTGTGTTGTATGCTTGTTATTACTTAAGTTCAGCTTTGATGCCCCTTGTAGATTGTTTGGAAACAGATTTTAATCTCCTAATTACTTCTGTTCCATATTAAAATTTTGGGAAATATATACAAAACCCTCCTATTGTTTTCCTTAAAACACAGAATCCCTTTAAGGTTTTGAGTGTAACTTAGTTACATTTTCACATAAAACAATACCGTAGGGGTTTTTGTGTTATACTAAAAATGCCCAGGGGGTTAAGTGTTAAAACTCAAAACTTCAGGGGTTCCATATTTCTGTAGGGGGTTTTGTGTACTATTCCTTAAATCTTTATTTACATTAAAAATATTTGTACATTGAGTTTATATTCTTTCAATGTTTTCCAACTTGATCAGGGAAATAGGGCAAGTTGTAACCGCATTAAAGAGACTGAAGAAGCTGTTCCCTATTCCCAAGAAACTGAACCCAATTCTGAGATAGATAGCTCTGGGTCCTCTTGCTTTCATCTGAATAATAACCAAATAACTTCACAAAATACAGATACAACAAGCCTCAACAGTAGTGCTCAGGCATCAGAATATGAGGATGCTGAATCAGGTAGGTTTGTTGTTTTTATGCCTCAGTTTTTGTTTTAACTATAAGCTGCTAATGTTACTTCACAAAGAAGATTCTATACATGTTTGAGGATGATCTATCCCATGATTGTTCATTTTCAGCATGTTCTAAATATTGTTTAATTACATTTCTGCAACTCAATGTGATATGTGCAGCCTGCAATTACCAAACAAGTTCTGGATTCCATTCTCTCTTTGAATTACAACAGCCCATGGTGGAGAAGATTAATGCCGAACTCACTGATCCTTATTTTCCTGGACCAATTTCAGGTGAAGTTGTTTGCTTTTATTTTTCAATCTATTTTGCATCACTAATATATAAAGGAATATTAATATCCCTGATTTTAATCTGACATGGCATATGAATTTCATTGTAATACTCTAAACAATTAACAGATGATTATCAAGGAAAATTTTCAACCATATCGGGAGTGGATTTTGCTTCACTTACTCAAGCAGATAAGGCGAAAGACGGCAACAATGCTGCACTAAAAATCCTTGATTTTCCATTGTGGGAGGATGTCTTGGGAAATAATACTTCTGGCACTCAAGCTGTGACTTTTGAGCCATCATTTTTGGAAACAAAACCTGATACCACTGGAGTCCTTTCTAAACAAGAAAACCCAATACTGGGGCAGCATTTCACTAGCAACTTAGGTGAGAAGCGGGAGATTGGAAGTCACTCTCAGGCCCAAAAAGAATGGCAGGTACAGAGTTATTTACTATTTATAGTGTGTGCCAAGAGCTAATGCCTGGTCTCCCTCATGGAGAGAACCTAGGTTTGAACCCCACTCCCCCACTTGTTGTAAGCAATATATTATGTAGCATTGGTATAATGTTTGTTTGTTTTTGCTAAAATAGTGTTGAAATGGTTAGCACTTCATCATGGTAGTTTTTGAGCATCGTAGCATGTTTAGAAAATCATTTTATTTTATGTTACAAGCTGGATAAGGGAGTTTCAATTGAAATATGGTATGATGCATTTTGCGTTATTGCTTGGAATATTATGATTATAATATATTTATTGACAACATTTTCTAGGTTCTTTCTTTTTAGATACTTCCAACAACAAATTGTTGTCAATGCAAGTAATACTGATTTTGCTGGTACATTTTTGACACAGGACAAACCAAAACAATGCAACAGAAATTAAAGAACAAGGAAAATAAAGATAGAAAACCTAGGAGTCAACACCAAGGGTTGGCTAGTGTCGCCACCAAACTATTGTGACAATTTCAATTTTATTCATCAAAATAATCCCCCTTCATAGGAGTATAATTCTTTGCTTATATAGGTTACTAAACACTAATTTTAACTGACATAAGAAACCCTAATTCTAATTGACTTGGGAAATCCTAATAAAATAAAATACTAATAACCTAATTAACTACTAGAATAGAAAGAAAAAAGAAATTGACAGAAAATTACAATTGACTCCAAAATTGAAAAATACCAAATTATATATATATATATATATATATATATATATATATTGTTTTAGCTATCAAAAATGAATACTACTTCGCACTTCCTGCATCAATTTTTAGGATCTGTCATAGTAAAATTTATCAAAGAATAGATAATGATGCATATTAAAATTTGGCATTGGTATCTTGTCTATTACAAAATTGAATCATTTGGTTGTTATGCTTCCCAATTTACTTAAGTTTAAACATGCTGAGCTTGATTATGTGAAAATCTTATAATCTTTAAGTCTTTACTATGTGTCTCTTTCGGAATATATGACATTGAGGAAGGGTGTAGCTGCTATTAGTTAATAATCAAGTTGTAATTGCAGACTGAAAGTTTCTTGCTGGTGACTTAAATTCCTAAATTTGTGTTGTACATGCGGTAGTTCCATTTTTACTATCTAGCATAGTAAATAATTCTTTATATGTTGGTTTAAGAGTTTATAGGGCCATAAGCAGTTTTCTTGTCAAATCCAACTATTTGTGTTCAGGCTTCTGAAGGCAAATGGCACTTGGATCAGAATGTGCATGCAGAATCAGTGTATGGTGTCACTTCTAGGTTTAATGAACAAGATGGTAATTGGGTCAAACTACTCAATTCTCGGGAGCCTTTCCTTCCAAAGACTGATAAGCTAGATAATGATCCTATTCAAAGTAACCTTCAAGTACAGCTTTCAGATGCAGATCATGGATATTATCTGAAATCAAATCCAGAGATCAATATGGCCCTAGAGGGAAAACCCAACTCCTCTTTCACTATAAAGAAAACTCAGTTAGATGGCTCTCTAAGGGAAGAAAATCTGAAGAAGCTTGACAGTTTCAACCGATGGATGAGCAAGGAACTTGGAGATGTAAATGAGTCACATACGCAGTCCAGTTCTGAGGTCTATTGGGATACTGTTGAAAGTGAAAATAGGGCTGATGAGTCCAATATTTCTCCTCAAGTGCACTTGGATAACTATACTCTTGGTCCCTCTCTATCCCAGGACCAGCTTTTCAGTATTATTGATTTCTCACCAAATTGGGCATACGAGGGCTCAAAAGTTAAGGTATTCTAGGATTTAATCTTTCTTCTGTAATGCAGTTATATCATTTAAGCTTTCAAATTCGTCATCTGTTTGTCGTCTTATTTATCATTTCACTTGGTCTGGTTGTTTTTTTTTTTTTTTCCCCAAAACCTATACAGGTCCTGATTACTGGAAGGTTCTTGAAGAGTCAACAAGAAATAGAAAATTGCAAGTGGTCCTGTATGTTTGGGGAAGTGGAAGTTCCAGCTGAGGTTATAGCAGACGGTGTTATACGATGTCATACTCCAGTACATAAGGCTGCAAGGGTTCCTTTTTATGTGACTTGTTCCAATAGGGTAGCGTGTAGTGAAGTGCGAGAATTTGAGTACCGAGTCAGCCTTATTAAAGATGTGGATATTATAGATTATAGTGACAACACAAATGATGAACTTCTTATGCGATTTAAAAATTTTTGTCTTTGACCTCTGCCGGCCCTCTGTCTACTGATTCTGTCATTGGAAGTGAGAAATCCCAAGTAAGCAGTAAAATCAGTTCATTGCTAGAAGGGGACAATGATGAATGGGATCAAATGTTAAAGCTTGCTTCTGAGAAGGATTTCTCTCCTGAAAAAGTACAGGACAAGCTTCTTGAAAAGCTACTGAAAGAGAAGTTGCATGTATGGCTCCTGCAGAAAGCAGCAGAAGATGGAAAAGGCCCTTCTGTTGTAGATGAGGATGGCCAAGGTGTACTGCATTTTGCAGCTGCTCTTGGCTATGATTGGGCCCTAGAACCAACAATTATTGCAGGTGTTAGTGTCAATTTCCGTGATGTGAATGGATGGACTGCGCTTCATTGGGCGGCATTTTGTGGCAGGTGAGCACTTAAGATTTCTTTCTTGCTTCTTTGTAGTAGGCTTTGCCTTAGCCTATTCTTTCCTCTGCTTCCGGTGTAGAAGGCACTACATTCTAGGCTGAATCTCATAGGAGAAGGGAAAAGCACTTATTTCATGTGTAGATATTGCAGGAAAACTATGTATGTCAAGAAAACCTTCTCTATGAGAGGAAAATTAGATTCCATATAAACCTGGTTTAGGTTGATGAATGGCTTACCTGACCAGGATACACCTGAACAGCAATTGTTCCCTTGAACTTCTTGTCAAATTCTAATAATCACTTTTAACTTTTTCCTTTTCTTCTCCTTCCTGTTAACTTCTTGTTTGAACTTTCTTTATCAGAGAGCGAACGGTTGCTTCCCTTGTCTCTCTTGGTGCGGCTCCTGGTGCATTAACTGATCCAAGTCCCAAATATCCTTCAGGCAGAACAGCTGCTGACCTAGCTTCTGCCAATGGACACAAAGGAATTGCTGGTTATCTTGCAGAATCTCATCTGAGTACCCACCTTTCATCTCTTAAGTTGGACACCGGGAAGGTGATGCGGCAGAGATTTCTGGGGCTAAAGCAGTACAAAAGTTTCAGAACGAAGTGCAACTCCAGTCAGTGATGGGGATTTACCATATGGATTATCATTGAAGGATTCACTAGCTGCTGTCTGTAATGCCACCCAAACTTTTGCTCGTATTTATCAAGTTTTCAGGGTGGAGTCCTTTAATAAAAAGCAGTTAAAAGAGTATGGTGATGATACATTTGGAATGTCAGATGAACAAGCTCTTTCACTTCTTGCTCTTAAGACAAACAAATCAAGACTACATGATCTGCCTGTGCATGCTGCTGCAGTACGGATCCAAAATAAGTTCCGCAGCTGGAAGGGTAGAAGAGAATTTTTGATAATCAGGCAGCGAATTGTTAAAATTCAGGTGCATTGCCATTATTGCTTATGTATGCTTGATTTATTGGCTCCTGTTTTACTCTTAGCAGTTATTCTTCCTTGTATTTATTTTACTATCTTTTTCCCTCAGTTGAGCCCTGTTCATGAAATCTAACTATTAGCTTTCATTATGAAAGGCCCATGTAAGAGGCCACCAGGTCAGGAAGAACTATAAAAAGTTTACCTGGTCGGTGGGAATTATAGAGAAGATTATTTTGCGTTGGAGACGAAAAGGAAGTGGTTTGCGTGGATTTAAATCTGAAGCACTTACCGAGGGCCACAGAATGCAAGATAAATCTTCAGAGGATGACTATGATTTCCTGAAAGAAGGTAGAAAGCAAACTGAGCAGAGGCTGCAAAAAGCGCTTGCTAGGGTGAAGTCCATGGCTCAGTATCCAGATGCAAGAGATCAATATCGTAGGCTGCTGAACGTTGTGACTGATATTCAGGGATCCAAGGTGCTTTATTATTTTGATTTTCTCCTTTCTTTCTCTGAATTTTTACTTCTCAATCTTTCACGTAACAATATCTTTCCATTGTGTTTCCTTTTGGAACATAATCTGTGTTTCTTTTAACTGTAATAGTTCTGGATCAACTCATTTTTTCAGTCCATGGGGACTTTTCGCATAGTGAGTTTTGCAATGCCTCCTGTTCACGTTCTTTTGGTTAGATTAGTACTTATTAGTCCAGTGAGAACCTAGGATGGATGGACTAGGTTGAACTCTAAGCTGGAAAAATATTATCTAGAATCTCAAAATATTGAAGTACTTGTTATTCAATGCTTGTGTTGACTATATATGCCATTAACCCTGAAAATGTAATATCACTTGTTACCCTATAGTAGTAGGCGCGCAGCATGTTGTTGACTTGGGAGCTCATCTACAATGGATCACTAAAATAGGATGGAGTTTGTTGGTATATTGTAATATACCTCTTCTAATTGGTTTTATATTCAAAGTCTTTCTGTACACTGTTGATTTTGCAGGTTGTGGGTGATGGAGTTCCAAGCAGTTCAGAAGAAACGGCTGATTATAATGATGAAATGATTGATTTTGAAGCATTCTTGGAGGATGACACTTACATGCCTTCAGCCTGAACCTCTGGTTCATTCTCTTCTCTTGTAAAATAATGTTATTAGTGGCAGTAGGAGTGGTATTATCAAATTGGGTTTGCTAAAAATACTTGTATAAATAAAAAAAATCCTACTAATTTATTTAACAAAACTTAATCTTATAAAGCAGCTTTGCTATCTTGCCTTATTGCTGCCGCCGCGTCTGCAAGGTTGTGAACTGGTGGTGTGAACACCCTTTGCATCATCAAATCAATTATGTATAATAATAACAGCATTCTAATTAATGAACACTTTAGCAATTTGGTTAAAAAATAATAATAATAAAAATAAACTGCCATATCAATAAATTGTAAAATAAAGGTTATGAAGCCATCACTAGATCAGGTAAAAGAAGTTAATCATGAAGGTGGCTGGAACAAGGAGTAAGCAAAGCAGGATGGGAGGGTATGCTTATGAAGCAATCACTAGATCAGGTCAAAGAATCTTTGAGGGATGCAGCAGTACTAAAATGGATGAGGATCAAAGAGCTCAGGAAATGGCAATACGGGGAAACCAGTCCTCAAAGCCAAATTTGTTGTTTCACCAAATCATCATTTTAACCAGCAGAGAAGAAAGCAAGTGGCAAAAGCCAAGCTATTCTCGGAGAGTCTAGCACCTGGGGC
Organism: Quercus dentata; assembly: GCA_028216015.1. NCBI lineage: Eukaryota > Viridiplantae > Streptophyta > Magnoliopsida > Fagales > Fagaceae > Quercus > Quercus dentata. The sequence goes on along the minus strand of CP116449.1, from coordinate 55,228,126 downwards.
AACAACTACTAATTCTGAGAGGAATCCAGGCCAGAGCTAATTATGCTTGTTAAAACCCAATGCAGTCTTTCGATTACATTAGCAGTTAGGATGGATAATAAGCTTGACTAATAAAAATCTCTTTGGTTGATTACATTCATCAATTGTTTAAATTATTTAGTCTAGAAAATAATAACTGTGCTAGAAAAACTCAAGAACATAGCATACCTTAGAGACAATATTATGGTAAAAGTAATATATAACAAGATTACCGCATTTTGCTAGAGAAATTATAAAAGTGATAAAACCCTATTATAGCAATAAGAAAATTCAAGAACAGACTTATGAAAGAATTAGAATTAAATATCAACAAAACAATTATAAAAAGAGAACAATTGATTTCAATTATTAAAACTTGTAAAACATGATTGAATTGATAAGTTAATAACTTACAACATTGGAGATTCACTCCTAACCCTAGCTTAGGTTCGAAAAACGTGATTGTCCTTGTATCTTTTTAATATTTACAACCTCTAAAACCCTAAAACACATGCTCCTCAAAAATGAAAATAAAAATGTCAATTCTTGTTTTTCAGCAGTGGGTCAAATTCCAATTCAGTTTTGGCCTTGAAATCGGTAGATTCTGAAGTTTTGCTAAACTAAAAAGTTTTAGGTCTTCAAGTCCTCTTTTTTGTAGACACAAGAATCAAGTCAATCCATATCAGAGTAAAGAAATATGGATAAAATACTGAAACTGATTATAAAATTTCCTATGTCAGAATTTTCTTAAACTTTGGCTTAAATGAATTTCTCTCTTTCCTTCTCTATTTCCACAAATCTTTGACTTGTTAAATTCTTCAAAAGCCTCTTGCCTTCATGTCTGCATGCTTAGCTCATTAGTTTTAATCTTCTACAAGAGAAAACTACATGTAATAAGTATATTCTAGAGAAAATTTGCGAACTCTCATATTTATGTATAAGTGTGGTAATAAACACAAAATAGATGTGATAATTCCTACCAAAACTAAGATAATATTGTACTTCTAAGATATTATCAAGTTTATGAAAATAATTGCTAAACCAATGCCATTAGGGCATTTGTTAACTTTTCCAAATGTTCAAATACTTTAAACATTATGGTATATCAATATGACAGCCATATGTTTTGAGACCTAATGTTAGACACAGGGATTTTGAAATGCTGAATTAAATGAAAAGGCTTCACCTCATTCATACATGTGTAATTTTTAGGTACTCCTAGAGCACGGTGAATAGTGCTTTTTCCTCTCATTTTTATGATAGACCCCACCATGAATGTGAGACGAGAGAGCACCATTTCACTATACTCCGTGAGTACCTAAAATTTCATTTATATATGTGATCAATTGATGAAATTATTGATCTCTCTTGAGCCTCTACACTCCAAAAAATACTTCTTAGGCTTACTCCCTCATCAACTATTTTGTTACAAAATATTTAGTCTTATTTTTCATGAATAGATATAATCTTTTATACATAATATTTTTGGGTAAAGAAAGTACTATTTAGAGCCTCTTATCCTACAAATGGTGTAGATTTGTAAGGAGATATAGTGAGTGGCTGGGCTTGTTGTATCATGGAGGCTGCACACATAATTGCTAGTCTACTACACCGGAAAAACTTTGTAGATGATATATATTATCTCAAGAGAGCGACTTGATTCGTGCCTGAACTCCTCCTCCTCAAAACTTATGGAATTGACAGCAATATATTTCTTTTGCTATAAGATATTATGAAGCACACTAACAAGGTAATATCTTTAAACTTTTTCTTTAATTTATGGTAAATACAATTTTGGTGAAATGTCATTATATAATTGTTATTCTACAAATTATGAATTATAATTTATTCATTAATTTATGTTCGTAGGAACAACAATCTAAGGGTCCAATTTGGGGATTTGACCGCCAAATTAACTAAGGAATGAATTAGTTCAAATGAACTTTGGGGACAAGAACGACGTCCTTCTTCTTGTTCCTTAGTTCAATCGAATGATTTGTTTGTGATTTGTGTTTGTTCAGATCTAGGTTTGTTTCAGTTGTTGGGATGATTTTTGTGTCCACCAGAATTAATGATGGGTAAATTTGATTTGTGTTTGGTTGTCAAGAAAATACAAGAAAATGTAAGGACATTTGGGAATGTTCTTACCATTTTTTTTCCATGTTCAAAATTTGAGAAATTAATTTTTTTTCTCCAATTTAAATGCTGATCTGTCATTTTAAATTTATTAAAATTTTATATTATTATTTTATTCGTCACGTCAACATCACATGTGGCAGTTGTGCACTTTGTGTGCCACGTATGTATTTTTAGTTAGTGAATTAAAGGTAGAGATCAAATTGAAAATAATATGGACCAAATTGATTAGTACCAAAATGATATATTTACTAAAATTTTATTTGTGTTTTTTAGTTTTAAACTTTTAATTATCTATATTCACTTCTATGGGTTTTTTTTTTTTTTTTTTTTTTTTTTTTTTTTTTTTTAATTTTTTTATACAGTACCCAGGCCCAAGTAGAGATAGGGATTTTGGGCCTTATGCTTGTGGCTTGGTGGATTGGGCTTGGTTCACCGCAACTATATTGGGCTGATTACAAACCAAGTTGTGCACAAAACAAGGATCCTATAATACATACACATCCATACATTCAAAATATATACGTATTGTACAGAAAAGAATAGTAAAAGAATAGTAAAAGGTAATTAAAAAAAATTAGGGACAGGGGCGGAGCTAGGAATTTTTGTTTGGAGGGGCTAAGTTGCGGTACTAATATATTTATCAAGACAACCCCTCACATACACATATACACACGTTTTTTTATTATATACACACTTTTTTATTTGATAAGTTATATATATACCAAAAAAAAAAAAAAAAAAAGTTTAGTATTTTTAATCAAAATTATGTTTGATGGTGATCTTTCATAAAATAAAATTCATTTTTACCATTTTTATAGTGAAATTCTTAAAAAAATTCATTTTCGATACAAATTATCTAATTTTATACTAAAGTAAGTAAAAAATCTTTCAATTGAATTAATGAAATTTTCAAAAATATGAATGATCCAAAATTTGGAGGAATAAGTTAGGCTTCAAACATATTTAAAGTTATCTTGCTCAAACCCATTATGTGGCAACTAAATCGACATTTCATGTGTAGTTTTAGTGACATTATTATTTTTAATGAGTCAATGATTTGTTAATTGCCACATAAGTGGTTGAAAAAGATATTGATTCAAACATGTTTGATGCCAAACTTTATCAAATATTTAACAGATATAAGAGCACATTTTACAATAAAAAATAGAATTGCGAAAAATAATATTATGTCTCTATAACTATTAGACCAATTTTTTTTTTTAAGAGCATCATTGAACTAAATCAAATGTTTGGGGGCCAACTCTTATTTTTGTATACTAAAATTTGAAAACATTAAAATAATTATATATATTTAAAAAAATTTCAAAATTTGGGGGGGGGGGGGCATAACCCCCCACCCTTACAATAGCTATGCCCTTGATTAGGGATCCTCGGAATGATGAACAAAACTAAATTATTTCTTAAGTTTTTAAATACATTGGGTCCTCTCTCCACTGGGACGTGTTAGTCACAAACTTAGATTACTCTTTTAGGCTTTTAAGACTTGTGATGTTTGAATCCCTTTGAATCTAAGTGTATCCTCTAGTGTCTGTCTTAGGATTCCTCACAGAGTTTTCTCTCTTTTTCCATTTTTTGAATTCTAAAGGAGTTTTTTAAAGGATCTTTTCACTCTGATTCATTATTGCTAACTGGTTTTTGCTGTTGACTCCATTCCCTTTTATAGTGCCTCTCTAGGGATTTTGGGGTACCACTAATTCCCTCAATTTGTTGCCTTGGGTACCAAAACCAATATTGTGTCGATAAGATTGGTGGCTGGTCCCTTCCTTATTTTCTCATTATTTTCCATTTTAAGATTTCCCTCCCAAAAGTCCCCAGTTGACCTTCCCCTTTTGGGAGGTCCTAAAGGCTGACTTTTACTCTCCTTTTTTCCAAAGCTCTTAGATGCTACTTTTCAAATACACCTTTTGGGCTGCTTCACCTTTTGTCATTTTCTCTAAAGGAGCAGATTCTTCTTTGTCGGGCCAAAAGATCCTCGCCACTTTCCTTCATGGTCTACCTTCCTACATTTCTCGAGTTATTAGGCTTTTTCTTTTGGAGTGCTAGTTCCTAAGCCATCGACCTTTTTCGAACCATGGGTGTCCGATGGGACACATCCACCTTCGTTCTTTGTATCTATGAGCATGCTCCCTTGAGTTGTCCTAATCTTATCTGACTTCTTTTTGCATATCTCGAGGATCCCAGGCTTTTGGGAATCCCCAAGTATCCTGGTCTAGTCCCTTTTTGGGCTCCCTAACAAGTTTTCTTCACAAGGGCTGAGTTGAACTTCATTTTTTTTTCTTTTTTATTTATTTTCTAAGGCCCAAAGCTTGCCCATTCATGGGTTTGGACCTCCTCTCGCTTATTTTGAGTGGGCCTTGATTGACGGATTTGGGCCTTGTCCCTTCTTTAAAGGCCTAAATGGGTTCTTTTTCTTAAATTTGTAATATTTTGAGCCTTGACACATTACTTGTGATATTTTGGACCTCAACAACTTCTTATCCTATTTTATTAGTAGCATTAGAGCATTCACATCAAAGCATCTAAAAATTTAGGCGTGGGGGTCCGAGGCCACTAACCATGTTGAACCCATTCCAAGGAGCATGCAGGCCCAACTAATGGTCAACATGATCCTAGTGAGCTAAGATAGCTCAGAAGAAGGGTTTTGTGGCCGAGGGCGACCCATGGGTGCAATCCACCCAAAGAAAACAGGATGAAGGTCACGCCAAATTGTGGTGTAGGAGTCAAGGGAGGCTATAATGACCAGCGTGGATAGGGGAGAAGGGAAGCTTTCCAAGGAAGCATTTATCATCTCTGCATTAAATGCACTGCAACAACTAGTATAGTCGCATTAATGGCTGAATGACACTTGAATAGTGCGAAGACAACTTGTATTTCACTTTGGACATCCTCCAAAGGGGGGATGAGACAAGTATCTGTTGGAAAAATACATGTTTGTATCACATACAAAACATATGCAGTGGAAAATTAATGAATCTACTTCATTTGCAATTGATAACATGTACTATGTAAATTTCAGAATTCAAGAATAAGAGAGTGTACCTTGGTATGGTGAATTTCAAAACCAAACATCAGAAGTTCTTAAGAATACTTTCAATCTTCACTCCAATTCCACTTGTGCCCAAGAAGTGTGGTTTCTCAATCTGTTATATGTGTATGTCCAACACTCACATACATACCATTTTATGTTCTTTTAAAAATTTTGTATGTTTCTCTCCTTATAACTGATTATCTAATTGGGCTAGCTTTTTAGGCCTTTCCAATTGGGCTTTAGTATGTGGCTTGGAGTGGGACTGATAGGCCACAAACTGAATGACCCCTTGTGATAGAAATTAATTAATTAATTAGCCAAGTTATTAATTAATCAATTTATCATGCAAAAGTGTGGTAGCACAAACAAATCACCAATAAACTAAATATGTAGCAGAAAATAAAAGACACGGTGATTTTGTTTACGAATGGGGAGAACCTAACAGTAAAAACCCCATTGGGTGATTTTCAAGTCACCACTCTCGAAACTCCACTATTATCACAACAAGCGGTTATAAGTAAAGGAATTCAAGTACCTTACCAATGTACAGTTGAACCCTTACCCCAATACCCAATTTGACTTATTCTGTAGTGATAGTTTCCCTTTTTGACGCACGATTCCCGATCGTGACTAACTAATTGCGTAGATCCTAATACGCGACTTCAATCACCAACTAAGAGGGTTGTTGGTTGCAAAGTTCTTCAGTTCATCCAAACAATGAAGATCAAGAAGATGCTTGGTCACAAAATCCTACGGTGCACATACACAACAACTTCTTCAAGAGAAAGAGATGAACTAGGGCAAGAACTTTGTCTCCGATCACAATTTGCTTGAACAGAGTTTACTCAAAGCTTGTGCAACTTGTGAACACTTTGACGGCCCTAAAACTAATCCTTTTATATGTCTAGATTTAGGAGAAAAGAAGGCTCAAAGACATATTCACGGATCCCAAGAAAATTAGATTGAAATTCTGAAAATCTTAAACCTCGACAGATAGCGGGTGTCGAGCGGTGTCGAGCAGGTGTCAAGCACACCAAATATAGAACAACTTCATTAAACTCGATAGATGTAGTCATCGACCAGCTGTCGAGATTTAATGATTTTACACTACGAACTTGTTTTCTTGAACAAACTTGAAAGCTTCAATACTAGATCTTGAAACAAATTTTCTTGAAGTATTTAAAATATCATAAATCTACCCAAATACAAGTAAAGTGCGTTTTGTCAAAGGATAAGCCAATTACATAAAATCATGACATAGATTCTAAATAGGTGAAACACATATGTCCTAACAATCTCTCCCTTTGGCAATTTGTGACAAAACTACAACAAACAAATGAACATATGAGAGAAGTCATAAATCACTCGACTCATATTTACCTGTTGAATACAATAAAATCTACCCTAACACAAACTCTTGAAAAAATTTACAAGAAGAGAGTTTATGGCAAGTAAATTTTGACAACCTGTATTTCTAAAATACTTTAAACAAAACTTATCAAGGCATCTTTGTGTGAAACACAAACAATAGATTGCATACAAGTATAAGAAACATATGTATAAAGAGCGAAAAGAAACAACACATGAAGAGGTAGGTGAAAGAAAAACACACATCAATATAAATAAAGAGATAAGTACAATGTATGTCTCAAAATGGTCACAAGACCTCATGTACAAGAGTAATGTATCTAAAAGGAAAGAAAAGAAAAGATACATACTATCCTCACTACATCCCTCAAAAATGTATCAACACTCCCCCTAACAAAATGATCCTATACTAACTCTCCCCCTAAGATAAACTACTCTCATACCAAAACTACTCCCCTTTTTTGTCACGAATGACAAAGGGTAAGAGTGTCAAGTAGACATCTCATCGGCAGAGCTAGCATCTCCATCATCATCATCTGAAGCATCATCGTCATCCTCATCCTCAGAAGTAGAAGCCATGGGAGAAGATGGTGAAGGAGTAGCCTCGGGAACAAAGCCACCCATAGACACCTGTCGTCGTGTAATACGATTGACACGAATGTTCACCTGATACAACTCCGTAGAGAGTGTATTGAGGCGAGCATCCATGCGCTACTGTTGCGCCATAATATCTCCTAGAGACACATCACTCGAAGAGGAAGGAGGAGCCGAACGGGAAGGAGCGGAACGGGAGGAAGGAGCTGCTGAATCTAATCGCCACGACCGAAGCTGGGCCTCGTTATATTTAACGGTAGTGTAATCTATGGCACACATGACAACAGAAATGGTCGAATGAGGGAAAAGGAACAAAAAAATGGCGTAGAATCCTCGTGATAGCGGAAGGAAAGATGAGCTTATCACGGGTCGCTGAATCTAGATGAACATCTATAATAGACATAATGAAATGAAAAGGAAAGTCTATGGTAAGATGCTCAAGAAAAGACAACAAAAACCGAGCACGAGGCCCCGTGATGGAGTTATAGTGAGAGATGGGATGCAAAACAAAAGTCATCACAATGTTCATGAATCTAGGATCTTTAGCAAAAGGTTGACATGGTGTAAAAAGACGCTCACCCCAAGAAGTAGGGCGCTCACAAAAAGCAGACATGAGCTCATCCCTGGACACGAGTCCTCGAGGCGCTTACAACCAGGATAGTCAGGAAACTCTATCCTAAGAACCCGAAGCACATCTGCAACTAATTGCGGTGTGATAGGAATATGTGTACCTCGAACGCAAGTGAAGAAAAGAGATATTGATCGGTCAATCCCATGCATGTTGGAGTAGAACTCCTGGATAAGCACGAGAGGACAGGTGACCGGGGTGTCACACGGTGACTCCCATCCCCTACTGTGAATGACGGAGGGTAGGTAGGTGTCTGCAAAATCTGTCAAGATGGCTTGGTGTTCCAAATGAATGCCTCGTCTAGAAAAGTTCTTCGAAAATGCCTTAAAGGCATCATCATCACGAACCGGGATATGAGATAAGGTAGGATCGGGCGAAGAAGAAGCACCAGAGCGAAGAGGGTTCCGGGCTAGAGTGGATTTACGCTTAGGTGCCATAGACACGACTAATGTAAACAACAGAGAGGGAGAGAAAGAAAGACAATCAAAAAAGTCCCAAACATTTTCAAATATATTAAATATATTGAAAAGAAGTACGTATGCATGCGAAATGCATGAACATGTGACATGCGAAAGAAATTGCATCATGGGCTCAGCCCAATCCAAACCTATCAACACACAAACATATAGCACACATCTAAATGCATGGCAATACCATTATAAGTGAAAAACCAACCCAAAATTTCAATGAAATCTCATCAATTTTGAAAAACCCCAAACATTTCCAAAAACCCCAAATCCTAGGTTTCAAAACATGAAATGCATGAATGAGAAAGGATTAGAAGCTTACCAAGTGAAAAAAAACTTGAAAAACCTTGGAAAATCCTTGAGAACCAAGATAGGAGTGAGATTGGAGTGTTTTTGGGAGAGAAATAGAGAAGTATCAAGAGAGAGATCGAAGGAAATGAGATCAAGATCACGCAGGGGCTTTACATGGGAAAGCCTGTAAATCTCGACAAATGCAGGTATCGACAGGTATTAAGGTATCTATCGAGGAGGTGTCGAGAAAATACTCGTTGACAGCTGAGGTGTCGAGGAGGTATCGAGGATCAACACACTAGTTTTTAGAACAGAAGCTCGATCGATCCACCACGTATCGAGAAGCTATCGAGCATACAGACCTAATCTCGATAGATCCACTAGGTATCGAGGTGCGGGCGAGATTGCGATAAGAAGAAGCTTAAGGAAGCTCGACGGATAGTTAGCTATCGAGGAGGTATTGAGGAGGTGTCGAGCAAGCTTTTAAAAACAGTTTTTTTTGAGATATGAAAAAAAAGTCTAGACAGTTTAGTGAGCATACATTAATACATGTAAAACCTCGTGATGGCCAAATTGCATTTTACCTGCACATGTCTCAAGAGTAGCAAAGAATATTGTGTGTTGTGTGTGAAAAACATCGCAAGATTGCATAAGTGTATGCATGTTATGACAATTTGAGATATGAGAAAATCACTTTAAGTCACACATAATCATAACTGCTTGATGGAGACTATTACCTTTTAGGTACACCCTATAACTCCCACATCTCCTAGAATACACGCTTGCAATCATGATTAAAGCATTTTTGATTTTTTTGCTTTTGAATTTTCTTTGCATATTTTTCTTTTAAGCATATCATGCATAGGCTTATTAGAGAGAGAAAAGAAATACCCAATTATATTTGACATTCTAATTTTGCTATGCCTAAGCACACAAATGTCATTGACACTACACTTTTGCTATGCCGAAGCATACAGGTGTCTTATTATGATTAGCGGACAACAGTAGTGAGATGGTTATTTATGTCTTTCTCTCGGGATTTTTTAGTTCTTCTCGTCAAAAAAAGTGATATGCATGTTAAGTTTAAGAGACAACTTAATCGTACTCATCACAAACACGAGTCACAAAACTCACTTGCTTAGTTGTGCATAGAGATGCTCATCTAAACTACAAATGATACAAAGTTTAGAAGACTTTATTTTAATGGCCATCCAAGATACACAAGTACCAATGTACAAAACACACACTTTGTTTACGTATTTTTCTGATTTTTCAATTTTTATTTTTATTTTTATAAAGAAAAAAAAAAAAAAAACAAAGCAAAAATTGAAAAATAACCAAACAAAAACATGTTAAACAAACAAAGCATAAAAACTAGATGCATATGCATGAGGAAGAAGGAAAAAGAGAGGAAGATCATCCCATGGAGATAACACCAATGTTTTGACGAAGGAATTGAAGCGTTCTTGTCAAGAGGTTTGGTAAACAGTCACCTTCGATCATCGGTGTGAATAAACTCAAGAGTGAGAGTACCATCTTCGACAAATTCCCTAATGAAATGATGTCGAATCTCTATGTGTTTGGTTCTAGAATGTTGAACCGGATTCTTAGAGATATTAAGGGCACTGGTATTGTCACAATAGATAGTGAGATATTCTTGACAGATATCATAATCACGGAGGAGTTTTTGCATCCATAAGAGTTGGGTGCAACGATTATCAGCAGCAATGTACTTAGCTTATGCAGTGGATAATGAGATGGAGTTCTGCTTTTTACTCATCCAAGAGACAAGATTATTACCCACATAGAAACAATCCCCTGAAGTATTCTTTCTATCATCAGCATTCCCAGTCCAATCAAAGATCGAGTACCTAGCTAGGACATCACTTGTGTCCTCATTTGTCTGACATACCAAACTCAAAGAGTGGTTTTGACATACTTTATGATTCTCTTTAAAGCAGTCACATGGGACTCTTTGGGATTAGCCTGATATCTAGCACAAACTCCAACACTATAACTAATGTCGGGTCTACTAGCGATAAGGTAAAGAAGACTACCTATCATGCTTCTATAAAGAGAAGGATCAACACTTCTACCTAACAAGTCAACAGTGAGTTTAACATTTGGGCTTATAGGGGCTCTGACAGAACTAGCAGATTCCAAACCAAATATTTTCACAAGATTCTTAGCATATTTAGATTGAGATAGAAATATACCTGAATCTTGTTGACAAATCTGCAACCCAAGGAAGTGAGTCGGCTCTCCAATCATGCTCATCTCGAACTCTGCCTGCATGAGTTTTGAGAAATCATGAGCAAGTTCATCCTTAGTCTATCCAAAGATGATGTTATCAACATAGACTTGGGCAACTATTAGCTAGCTATCTTCTTTTTTGATGAAAAGAGTCTGATCATCCTTTCCTCTTGTGAACCCATGTGACACCAAGTATTGTGTAAGTCGATCATACCAAACTCTGGGGGCTTGCTTTAACCCATAGAGTGCTTTTTTGAGGTACAGTACATGATTTGGAAAGTGTAGATCAATAAACCCTTTTGGTTGCTCCACATAAATGTCTTCTTTGAGAAATCCATTTAAGAAAGCAGTCTTCACATCCATCCGATAAAGCTTGAACTTTAATTGATAGGCTAGTGTAAGGAGAATTCTGATGGACTCCATATGGGCAACCGGAGCAAATGTCTCATCATAGTCTACTCCTTCCATTTGAGAGTATCCTTGAGCTACAAGCCGAGCCTTGTTTCGGATCACATCGCCCTCCTTATCAGTCTTGTTGCGGAATATCCACTTTGTACCAATGATGTGTTCACCCTTTGGTCTAGGTACCAAGGTCCAAACATCATTCCTTTAAAACTAAAGAAGTTCATCATGCATTGCTTCAACCCAACTTTCGTCCTGAAGAGCTCCCTCAACTTTTGTGGGTTCAACTTGTGATAAATAACAAGAATAAGACACAAAGTTAGCAACACATTTATCGACAGTTCGTTTCCTTAGTGTGAGTTCATTCATATTTCCCACAATATCTTCTGGAGGATGATTTAATTTAACCCTGGATGAAGGTCTTTTCTCTTCATGAGACTCAGAATCTGGTGAAGTGGGTATGTCTACAGAATCTTCCAAAACATTGGGAGTACTAGGAGTACTTGGAGATGCGGGTTCTTGTTCAATAAGTTCTTGAACTTCATTAAGCTCATGATGAAAAATTTCTTTGGGTAACTCCTCAATACTTTTCTGAGAACTAGAATTTGAAGACTCATCAATAACAACATTTATTGTCTCATTATCTTCATAGTTCTCTTGTTATATACTCGATAAGCCTTGCTTGTGGAGGTGTAGCCCAAAAATATACCTTCATCACTTCTAGAGTCAAACTTTCCTACATTCTCTCTATCCTTGAGGATGAAATAGGTGCTTCCAAAGATCCTGAAGTACTTCACATTCGGCTTCCTTCCTTTCCATAACTCATATGGAGTCTTCTTGGTACCGGGTTTGAAGTACACCCTATTAATTGTATGACAAGCGGTGTGTTAAGACTTCTCCCCAAAAGTTTCCGGCCAAATCCTTGTTATATAACATGGCTCTGGCCATCTCTTGAATAACTCTATTCTTTCTTTCTATCACACCATTCTCACGAGGAGTAATAGGAGCAGAGAATTCTTGAGATATGCCCGATCTCTAGCAAAAGGACTCCATATATGAGTTTTTGAATTCTTTACCATGGTCACTTCGAATTTGATCAATCTTCGAGTTCTTTTCATTCTGCAATCTTGTGCATAAGGCTTTAATGTGCTCAAGAGCATCGGACTTGGATCGTAAGAAAATGACCCAAGTGTATCTGGTGAAGTTGTCTACCACAACCATGATGTATTTCTTACCACCAAGAGACTTGGTTCTAGTTGGACCCATAAGATCCAAATGTAGGAGCTCCAATGGCCTAGATGTAGCTAATGTCCGAGTGCTTGGATGTTTAGCTTTTGTCTGTTTCCCAAGTTGACATGGTCCACACACCATCTTGTTCATTCTACTAAGCTTCGGTATTCCCAAGACTGAGTCATGCTTAGATACAATAGAAAGACGTTTGTAACTAGCATGTCCCATCCGTTGATGCCATAAATCTTCATTTGGCAAATGAATACTTTTGCACATAATATCGACATCGGAACCAATCGATAACAATTGTCTAAAGTGCGAACACCACTTATGAGGTTCTTTCCGGACTCATCCATGACAAGACATTTTCCCTTTGAGAAAAGCACCATGAAGTCTTGATCACATATCTGACTTATGCTTAACAGGTTTACCCTTAGACCTTCTACATAGAGGACTTGTTTACGAATGGGGAAAACCTAACGGCAAAAACCCCATCGAGTGATTTTCAGGTCACCACTCACGAAACTCCACTATTATCACAACAAGCGGTTACAAGTAAAGGAATCCAAGTACCTAATCAACCTACAATTGAACCTTTACTCCAATACCTAATTTGACTTGTTCAGTAGTGACAGTTCCCCTTTCTGATGCACGACTCCCGGTATGTGACTAACTAATTGCCCGGATCTCGGTACACGACTTCAATCACCAAATAAGAAGGTTGTTGGTTGCGAGTTCTTGATTCATCCAAACGATGAAGATCAAGAAGATGCTTGGTCACAAAACCCTACAGTGCACATACACACCAACTTCTTCAAGAGAAAGAGATGAACGAGGGCAAGAACTTCGTCTCCGGTCACAATTTGCTTGAACAGAGTTTGCTCAAAGTTTGTGCAATTTGTGAACACTTTGATGGCCCTTAAACTGATCCTTTTATATGTCTAGGTTTAGGAGAAAAGAAGGCCCAAAGAGATATTCACGGATCCCAAGAAAATTAGATTGAAATTCTGAAAATCTTAAACCTCGACAGATAGCAAGTGTCGAGCAGCTGTCAGTAGGTGTTGAGCACACCGAATGTAGAAACGACTTCCTTAAGCTCGATAGATGCAACTGTCGACTAGTTGTAGAGATTTAATGATTTTGCACTTTGAACTTGTTTTCTTGAACAGACTTGAAAGCTTCAATACTAGATCTTGAAACAAGGTTTCTTGAAGTATTTAAAACATCCTAAATCTATCAAAATACAAGTCAAGTGCGTTTTGTCAAAAGATAAGCCAATTACATAAAATTATGACATATGTTCTTAACAAGTGAAACACATATGTCCTAACAGGGACCAAAAAGGAACAAATAAGACACTAGCTTCAATGGGCCTTGGCCTTTTCTCTCAAATCTTGACAAGTCTAAAGTTACCATTAATTATATTGAATACAACTATATAAATATAATTGCACACTAGGCCTTATTAATAAATTATATCCTAAGAATTTATTATACATGCAACCCCTTCATAAAATATTCGTAATAATACAAAGTCATGAATGAAGACTGTCACTCTGTAGATTACTACATCTTACACCTTGAGTACCTGGTTTAATCCTTTAAGTTATTTATCATATATTTATGAAATCCAATTTCATAAACATATACTTTAGTAATTCCTTACTAAAGTGGTAAGGCCTAACTCTCTGAATAACCGAACCCATTAAATTTATCTCAAGGGAATATTTTATATCTCCGTTAAGAGATTATGAATTCCATCTTGAGAATATACGTTCCATCAACACTAAATGTGGCTACCCAACATATCGAGGTTTTGACCGTTACTTTAGATCTCACTCTCGATATATCAAAGTAACCTACATTCCATGATTAGGTCCATTATTCTCTAAGGATTAAGAGTTCATGTAAATATAAGTTGTGAGATTTATTATTTATTTGACAGTAATTAGAAAAATAATAAATCTCACAACGGTCCAGTTCAATATGTCTTAACTCTTAAAACATACCAACACATCAACTAGAAGTCTCCACTTCCATGATCAAGACAAATCATCTTAGTTGATATGTTATAATTTACGCAGATGAAATACCCAATTTCATCACCGATTATGAACTAAAATTCTGAGTTTACAAGGAACTCGTGATTTATGTCCTTTGTGACTTTTCACATAAATCACATACTATGCATCTCATGGACTATATGATAATGTCCAAATATTCATGTTACCATCATTTTAGATAATAATATAGCAATTTTATTAATCACAACATTAAGTCATACATAATGTCATATATGCGTACCCAAAGTTTGGTTCCTGGGCTCATAATCTATTTGTATTATGGGTTTTGGGTATCCTGTTATGGGTGATCCTATGCTCAGAGGCCTAAGTTCACTCTTATTCCCTCAAACTCTGCTCTTTACCTCACAGATTTTCTCCCTTACACTCTTAGTGTGATCACTCTTTTTTCTTAGTGTTCTCTTCAGAATTGCCAACCTCCCACTCCTCATTCTCTTCTCCTATTTATAGGCTAGGATCAGTGGAGGTATTATGATTACTCTCCCTTACTAATGCGAATTGTAGTCCAATTCCATCATCTCAAAGTGGATGCTCTGTCCGAAAGGTGGAAATGGCATTGGAATTGGTTCCTACCTGAAAAGAGCTGTTCGACAATGATATTCCCCAAGGCAATACCGGGAAGCTAAGATGTGGCACCCCAAGTAGTCATGTTCTCGGTAGTGATGTAGGCGATAGGGCATGGCCTAGGTTATGGACAAAGGTGTCCAGGTTAGGATTACAGGCCGAATGGGCCTTGGGCCAAGCATAGTGGTACGCGACCTGGGCTGCCGACCTAGCGAGCCAGGGGCCTTGCCTCGGACAGAGGGTTGGGGTCATGGACCATGCTATAGGGCTAAGGTTTAGGGCCCAATGGGTTTGGGGACCCCATGCCGTACATTAGCCCCTGTTGATTTGTGCCTGGCACCCAAGAGCGAATTAAGGATGCCAAGGGTTAAAAACTCTTTGGGAAGTTTAATAGGCAGTTATTGAATGGATAGGAAGGGCATTAATGCACTCTTAAAAAATGCATTGTGCCGTTTGTCCGATCCAACCGTTACCATAACTTGATAGTTCGCAAACCAAGGCTGCATGCGTGGGAGTTACAAAAAGGGATCCGAAGAGTTTTTTCACTTCCCCATTTATTAAATGCTCTTAACCCCCCTAGGATTCTATAAATAGTTCCATCTAATTTCTCACATCATTTTTTACATCCTTACTTCCTCAAACTTTCTCTCTGCCTAGCAAACCTCTCCTGTGCACATATTCTCCACCCTAGATCATCATTTTCTAGGGTCTACAGTAAGTTTTCTTTACTCCTTCACCTTCTTTCAGTTTTTCCTTACTCTTTGAGTCTAAGAATGGGTTACTCCTACCTTTTCTCTTCTGAAGTGGCTTTGGCTAGCTTTAGAGTAGCCTATAACGTTCCTGGAGATGTCGATATCGCCTACTGCCATGAGGGTGATATCGCTCTCCATAGGCATTCTAACTCAAATTTTGTGTTTTTCCCTTTAATGGATATCCTTGAGGGTGGGGTTAGATTTCCCATGAACCCGCTCATTATAAGTACCCTTAGGTTTTACGGCTTATGCCCCGACCAACTCCCCCCCAATTTTTACCAAGAGGTGAGTTGTGTAAGTAGATTAAACCAAATATTTGGCCTGCAATTAAACCACCATGACATTAACTTTATGTATAGTTTATGCGGCAACATTAAGTCCGATTACTACCTAAAAACTAGGGATATACGGGTATGGCTTATATCATGCCTTCCCAACTCTAACAAAAACTCAGCGGGAGAATTCATCCAAGTGAGTGGCAATTGGCTTGCCAATGAACTCCCCTGCCCATTTTCGCCACGTGACGCTGGTTGGTACCCAGATTTTTTTATTTGTTTTAACTTTGATTCCTTTGCTAAGTTTTTTCACATTTGCACTAACCCATCCTTTTATTGGTTTACTACAGAAGGAAAAAGATTTAAACCAGACCTCAGAGTCTCACACGTGAGGGATCTCAATTTTATACTTAGGTCAAAGATCTTCGTGCACATGGACGGACAGACTTGAGCATCCCATCTGATACTCAACATTAACCCGTGTATTCCACTTGGCGGACATTCAGCCAGCCCCCTCCTCTCATATATCAATGTTTGGCATGCCAACTTTCTCCCGCCTTCCTTGACTGTCGGTGAAGTTCGAGATCTAGGTCCCGGATACACTACTGCGGAGGACCCTTCCTTGGTGAGGGATGAATTGGTTGAGCGTGTGTCCTAAAGCCATAAAGCCCACATACTCGTTGAAGGGCTCGACGCTCTAGTTCAAGTTACCGAGCCAGTAGCAGACAAACTAATCCACTCCTCGGAAGCAACAGTTGACTTAGGCGAAGAAATGGTAACTAGATGCACCCTATCTCTTAATCGGTTCTTGCCCAGCAGGCGCTCGGTTGCTCAATACCAATAGCCTTTCGGTAGGGACCAGACTCCGCCTTCTCCTTCTAGTCGAGCAAAAAAGAAGCGGCGCGTTGTTAATCCCCTACCTCCTCCTTTAAAGACACCTTCTCGGGCATCTAGTGGGATTGCAATCTGAGAACCAGTTGGTGCCTTTTAGCCACCTGCCCGGGTTAAGAGAAACATCGCGTGACTTTTAGCCATCTAGGCTCGAGGTGGGATGGCGGCCCTCCTTTAAGTTCGGCAACGAGCCTCTGCCGGTGATTGCCGGTGTGAGGACTTGGGCCCAAGGCCAAGGGGGGCGAATTGCCCGGAGCTTGGTGCGGGGTTTCCTTTTGCCTGAGGACATCAACTATTTCTCGAGGGTGATTGAGGAGTCACCGGCAAGGCGGCTTTAGTGGCACACAATAGCGGTAACCCTTCTTCCCTTTATTTTTCATTTGTTTCATTTGCACGCGTATTTTCTTCTCCCTTTTACTTGTGATATCTTATTGTTGTTATGTTACCAGGCCATACAAATGACTTACATCCTTGATGAAAGTGTGAAGAAGTTAGTCGAGAATGTGGAAAGGGAGAAGGCCTTGAAGGACGTGGCGGAGGACACGACAAAGGAGAAGGGCAAAGCAACTGATGTTGCCGAGAAGAGGGCTCAAGCTGCCGAAAAGGCCCGGTTGGTAGCTGAAAAGAAGTTGGCCAAGGTGGAGGCCAAGGGGAGGATAAAGCTTAAACTAGTAGAGGCGGAAAGCCTAACCTTGGCTCAGGTTGATGAGACTGTCGAACTTAAGGCGGCCCTTGATGCCTTCGAGGAGATGGGGTACAATTTGGGCTTTGCGGATGTTGAAAATTCAGTGGAACCCATTATCCGGCAAGCTTGGAATCATGGGTTCGACGAAGGGTGGCTGGTAGCTCTACAGGCAATGGGGGTAGTAGAGGATTCCCCACTGAGGAATCCCGAGCAAATTCCCTACCCAGCTCCTACTCCCCCCGTTCAAAGTCAAGCCGATGCTACCGATGAAGAGGAGACCCTCGGCATGAGGGAGTTGGTTCATGCCATTGACACTCACATGGACATGATTGACCTTGAGGTCGATAGTAACCTTCATGCTATTGAGGATGGACAAGGGCGGACGCTTGCTACCGACCAACCACCGGGAGTGCGCCCACCCAAGAATCCAATGAAGTTATCTAGCTTACGCCTACCAATCCTTCTGTTTGATCCCCTATGTTTTAATTTACTTTTATTTTTCATTTTCTCTTTTATTCGTTTGGTTTGCCTAAAGTCACTGGGTTGTGGTGATAAAAAAATGACCTGACTCTTATTTTCCTAAGTTCTATTTTCCTATAGTTACCGAGTTGTGGTGGCAAAATATTGGTTAAACTTTTATTCGTTTGCTTTATTTGATCTGGGTATGGTGACTAAACGTTTGCTTATATTTATGAATGGTTGCTACTAAGTTATTCTTTCTATCATGTTCTTTTATTTCCTTCTTTTTATATATACTCCAAATGACTGGGTAGTCTAATCACGGTTTGCCTTTGAACAGTGATTGAAACTCTTTACTTATTTATCTTCAAGAGGATAGGTTATATCTGGGCATGTATGGTGATCGAGACTGGTCTGAAAGAGATCACCTACATCTAGAAAGAATTGGCTCCTTGGTGATAGGAACTAAATTTGACATGCACTTTGTCTTTTCTAGGAAAATGTAGGGCAATCACTTTTTCCGTGATTTGGATTGAATCTGAGATACTGATTTTAGCCTCTGAAATAATTTGACGTATTCTCTGTGTGCTCGGTGACTAGAATAGAGCTAGGGAGCTTGTTTCTATTCTTGGAATAGCTCAATGTAAGGTTCTCATCTGTTCGGTGATGAAGATCTAATCAGGAACCGATTTATGTCCTTAGATAAAATTTAAGATTAGGTTTCCACCTTCTCGATGATTAAGATCGAACCGAGAAGCAGGTTTCTGTCGGATAAAATTTAAGATTAGGTTTCCACTTGCCCGGTGGATCGAGATCGAACCGAGAAACAGGTTTCTGTCCTTAGATAAAATTCAAGATCAAGTTTCCACTTGCCCGGTGATTGAGATCAAACCAAGAAGCAAGTTTCTATCCTTAGATAAAATTTAAGATCGGGTTTCCACCTGCTCGGTGATTGAGATGGAACCGAGAATCGGGTATCTATCATTAGATAAAATTTAAGATCAAGTTTCCACCTACCCGGTGATTGAGATTGAATCGAGAAGCAGGATTTTGTCCTTAGATAAAATTTAAGATCGGGTTTCCACTTGCCCGATGATTAAGATCGAATCGAGAATCGGGTTTCTATCCTTAAAAATAATTTGGTATGAAGTTCCCTTGCGTTTGTTGACCGGGGCTAATGAGTTAATAACAATGGAATTATAAGTACAAATACACTTGCATGGATAAATATCACTGTTGTATTACTTAATAATATGCACATATAACATTACACTTAATCTGTACCCCCGTGTATTGATAATCAGTGGTAAAATTTCTTCAGATTGTGGGCATTCCATGGCTCGGGGAGTGTCTTTTCATCCAAATCTTCCAAGTAGTATGCCCCAACGCCTGTAATGGTGGTGACTCTATAGGGTCTTTCCCGGTCGGTCGAACTTCCATGCGTTGACATCCTGCGTATTCCCTATAACCTTCTCAAGTACCAAATCTCTCGCTCCAAATTCCCTTTTCCTTATGTCCTTGTTGTATCTTCGGGCAAGTCTTTGTTGATATTCTACCAACCATATAGTCGTTGATTCCCGACACTTTTCCAACAAGTTCAATTGTTTCAACATTAATTTTCAATTCTTGGTGGGGTCGAATCCTGAAAACCGGGCATTGCAAAGGTTTATTTCTGTCGGTATAACTGCTTTTGCTCCGTATGTTAGAGAGAACAAAGTTTCTCCCGTGGTCCTCCTCGGATTTGTTTGGTGTGCCCACAGTACATTAGGCAATTCCTCTACCCACCTACATTTAGCACCTTCTAGTCTCCTCTTTAAACTGTTCACAATAGTTTTGTTGGTAGCCTCGGCTTGGCTATTGCTCTGCGGATATACCAGGGTAGAATATCGGTTCATGATGCCGAGACCAGCACAAAATTCATGGAAAGCCTTATTGTCAAACTAGGACCCGTTGTCTAACACTAGGGACTCATTACCCGAACCTCGTCACTATGTTCCTCTATACAAACTTTTTAACATCCACATCCCTGATGTTCCCTAACACCTTTGCCTCTGCCACTGCCCACTTGGTGAAATAGTCTACTACTACTAAAACAAATCTTTGGTTTCCTGTAGCTCGAGGGAATGGACCGACGATATCCAACCCCCATCACGCAAAGGGCTAAGGGCTGACAATGGGATTTAAGCTCCTTGCTAGTTGATGTATTATCGAGGCGTGCTTCTGACATTGCTCACATTTCTATGCATATTCAGTAGCATCCTTTTGCATTCATGGCCACTAAAATCCATGAGTCGCTGCTCGGTGAGCTAAAGAATGTCCATCCATGCGATCGCCGCACATCCCATCATGTAGCTTGGCTAGAAGTCCCTCAATCTTGCTGGGGTGTAAGCACTTTAGGTAGGGCCTGTCAAAAGATCCTCAATACAGCTTACAATTAGTTGATAACCAATATCGAGCAGTTGTCCGGTGTACTTTTTTTGCTTCCTTCTCATCGGTAGGCACTCGATCCTCGGCTAAAAAGTCGATGATTGGATCCATCCAACATGGCTCAACTGTTGTCACCAGCGAAACGCCTACTCCCGCATTGATACTCGGTTCTACTACTAGCTCCACTTTTACTAATCGGGGAATTTCCTCGGTTGATGATGGCGCTAATGTGGCCAAAGAGTTAGCGTGCTGGTTCTCGCCCCCCACAGCTACCCGAACCACTATGACGTTCAAAAAGTGGTCTATAGTTTGTTTCACCAATTGTAAGTACATCGTCATCCGGGTATCCTCGGCTTGAAAGCTTCCCTGTACTTGATTCACTACTAACTAAGAATCCGAGTAGACCTCTACTTCTCTGGCACCTAGATTTGAAACCACTTTTAATCTGGCCACTAGGGCTTTATACTCGGCTTCATTATTGGAGGCCTTAAAGTCTAACCTAAAGGAATGTTCCAATTTTATTCCTTCCGGGGTGATGACTATGATCCCAGCCCCGGCTCCTAATGTGCTAGACGCATCGTCCACAAATACCTTCCATGAGATTACCCCTACAGGGTAAACCATCTCCTTTCCTCCTCTCGGTGAAAACTTTGCAACAAAATCAGCAAGGACCTGACCCTTCATCGAGCTTTTTGGCCTGTACTTGATATCAAAAGAGCCTAGTTGAGTCCCCCACTTTGCTATTCTTCCCGTGAAATTAGATCTTTTCAATAACGATTGCAGAGGATACTCGGTCAACACATAAATGGTGTGAGCTTGAAAGTAATAGGGTAACTTCCATGTAGCATGCACTAATGCTAACACCAACTTCTCCAAGGGCAAATACCTTGTCTTGGCATCAACTAGGGTTTTACTGATGTAGTACACTGGCTGTTGCACTCCTTGGTCCATCAGAAGCACGACGCTTACGACATGCTCTAACATTGAGAGATACATGAATAAATCCTCCTCGGGTTCTAGGGCCGTTAACATTGGTGCTCGCACCAAATATTCTTTCAACTCCTGAAAAGCCCTTTCACACTTTTCACTCCATTGGAATCCTTTCCACTTCTTCAAAAGTCGGTAAAATGGACGGCGTGATCGGCAAATTTGGAAATAAACTGATTAAGGGCAGCCAACATGCTAGTCAGTACTTGGACTTCCTTTGGATTGCTTGGCGGTTTAAGGCATTTTATTGCTTCAATCTGGTTGAGATTGACTTTTATTCCTCGGTTAGTGATCAAATACCCTAGGAACTTGCCAGCCCTCACTATGAAAGTACACTTATCGGCATTGAGACGCACTTGTCTTTGTCAAGTACTTCAAACACCCCTTTAAGATCATCAATGTGCTGCATTTCCCATTTGCTTTTCACCACCATATCATCAATGTACATCTCAATTGTGCGCCCAATATTGTCTTTGAACATTCTCGTCATCATCCGTTGATATGTGGCCTTGTCGTTTTTTAACCTAAACGGCATCACGGTATAGTGATAGTTAGCATCGGGGGTTATAAATGCGCGCCGTCTCCTGGTCCTCAATGACCAGGGCAATCTATTGGTAACCATGAAAAGCGTCTAGAAAGCTCATCCTTAGGTGCCCATAGGTGGCATCTACCACCTGATCAATCTTTGGCATTGGAAACGAATCCTTTGGACACGCTCGGTTCAGGTCGATAAAGTCAACATAGACCCTCTACTTGCCGTTCTTCTTTTTTACCACCACGGTATTCACGAGCCACTCCAGGAAGAAAATCCCCTTTATAGCCCCAGCTTCCTTCAATCTCTTGACCTCTTGCCTTACAGCATTGATGTGCTCCTTAGTCGATCTCCTCGACTTCTGCTTCTTAAGAGGGTACAAGGGATCCATGTTGAGCTTGTGAACTATGAACTCGGGGTCCACCTTGGGCACCTCATATGGGCTTCAAGCGAACACGTCTACATTCTGTACAAGAAACAGCAACATCTCTACCCTCTCTTTGTCTTTCACACTTGCTCCAATCAGAAAACTCCTGTCATCGTCCGACAATATCTTTACTCTCACCAAGTCCTCAAAGCCAAACTAGCCCCTGCTTCTTCTTGGGGTCCTTGTAATTGCTATAAGGGAGTCTCCTCGGTTGACTCCTTTTGCTGGATTCCTTGGTCAACCGTAGCTACCAAGCATTACCTGGCCACTTGTTGATTGCCCTTTACTACAACAATTCCCTGCTCGGTGCGGAATTTGACCTTTACATGCGGGGTGGAAGGTATAGCTCCCATTGCATGAATCCATGGCCTTCTAAGGATTGCTGTGTACGGAAAGAAAAGAGTGACCACTATGAATGTTACCATCACCTCCTTACCTTCCATATTCACAGGAAGCGAGATATGCCCTTCAGGGATCACCACGTGGCCATCAAACCCCATCGGGGGTGTATCATATTTGGAGAGATCTTCATTCTCCAGGGCGAGCCCTTTGAATAGGCCGGGATACATCACCTCGGTACCACTTCCCCGATCTATCAACATTCTTTTTACTATGAAACCATTTATTCAGGCTGCAACCACCAAGGCATCATCATGTGGTTGAATCGTGCCCTCCGGATCATCATCATTAAAGGCAATGGGCTCCCGAGTGTACTCCAACTTCTTCTCGGAGGGCTGCTCACCTGCACTGCTTTCCGCCAATACCACAGCCAACACCCCCTCCTCTTGGACACTTGAGAGCCCCTTAGGGCCGCATGGATGACTTCTATTACTCCCAATGGGGGTGGGAGAGGAGTCTGCGGGGGCCGAGCACTCTGCCCGGCTTCTTGATTCCTAGGGTCCATCATAAACTCTTTCAAATACCCCTCCTTCACTAATTGCTTCAGATGATCTTTTAACACTCTGCCTTTGTTTGGTGGTGTGCCCCTTATCCCTATGGTAGGTATAATATAGGTTTTGATTCCTCCTCGAAGAATCACCCCCCATTTTATTTGGCCACCTGAAGTATGGCTCATCTTGATTTGATCCACAATCCTATGTACAGGCTCCTTGAAGGCTACATTCACTTTTCCCATCTGTGGCCTTGGCTTTTGAATCCTCAAGTCCTTTCGAGGCCTTGACTATAAACCACTTTGCCAAGGATGATTTATGACCAGGGCCTTGCCTAAGCTTTGTAACCGATTATCCTTCAACTGTTTATATTTTTCAATACGCCTTATCAACTGCCTCATATCTTCGAGAGACCTCTTTGTCAACGAGTCTCGTAACTCGGAATCCTCGAGAAACCCCATCCGAAAAGTACTTGCCGTGATTTTCTCATTACCTTCACCAATCTCATTGTACAGCTTCCAATACCGGCTAGCATAGTTGTAGAGGGTTTTCCCAACCCCCATTTTCATTGATAACAACGCATCCACGGCCTGTGGAACCCGGCCGCATGTCATGAACTGGACACCAAACTCTTGAATCAACTCGAAAAAAAATATGAATTGAGCCTTTCCTTAACCCATTGAACCACCTCAATGCAAGGGTAATACCTTGCACATCATTGCATCATTATGAGTGTGCAAAAACATCATTTGAATATAATGGCTTACATGTTCTACCGGGTTCGTCTTTCCATCATAAGAATTGAATGGTGGTTGTGTAAACCTACTCAAGATAAGTGCCCTTTCAATGTCCCTTAAGAATGGTGATTGGGCAGCTTGGCATAATGCGCGGCTTATAGCGTCCATGGCAGCATTCCAGGATCGTCACTCCTCCAGGGAAATCGAATCACGGTCTGCGTATTCCATAAGCGATCCTGGTGTCGATGAGATTTGGATTAATGAGATTCTACTCCATGGTGACCCCCCACACTAGCTAACCCTTCTCCTCGCTCCTCATAGTCTCTTCTCCGACGCCTACCTCTCGCTTCCAATTCCAAATCCCTCATCAATCTTCGTAGATGCTTAAGTCCCTTGTCCCTCTGCTCAAGCTTTTCATCCCTTCTATTGAAACGGTTACGCCTTGAAGCATCAGACATTGTCCTATGCGTTTGAATTGACCCTTCTCCAAGGCTAGACTGCCCTTGCTCCTCATACTCCTTATCTTCATGTCTCTTTTGCCTTATTTTCCACTAGGTGGATCCTCGAGAAGATCTCCCAGAGCCACTTTCAAAGATAACTCCCGATTGACTCCCATACATCTTCCTGTTCACGTCTTGGTGGAACCACATCTTCATAGGAGATTCCCATAAACGGCGCTAATTATGTGTACCCAAAGTCTGGTTCTTGGGCTCAACCTCTACTTGGGCTTATAATCTATTGTATTGTGGGCTTTGGGTTTCCCACTATGGGTGATCCTATGCTCGGAGGCCTAAGTTCACTCTTGTTCCCTTAAACTCTTCTCTTTACCTTGCAGATTCGCTCCCTTAGTCTCTTAATGTGATCATTCTTTTTTCTTAGTGTTCTCTTTAGAATTGCCAACCTCACATTCCTCATTCTCTTCTCCTATTTATAGGCTAGGATCGGTGGAGGTATTATGATTACTCTCCCTTACTAGTGCGAATGATGGTCCAATTCCATCATCTCAAAGTGGATGGTTCGTTGAAAAGGTGGAAGTGGCATTGGAATTGGTTCCCACCTTAAAAGAGCTGTTCGGTAGCGATATTCCCCAAGGCAATATTGGGTAGTCGAGTTGTGGCACCCGAGCGATCACATTCCCGGCTGCGGTGTAGCTGATCGGGCATGGCCCGGGTTATGGACAAAGGTGTCCGGGTCAGGATTACAGGCCCAATGGGCCTTGGGCCAAGCATAGTGGTACACGACCTGGGCCTCGGTCTAGCGGGCCCGGGGCCCCGCCTCGGACAGAGGGTTGGGGTCATGGACTATGCCATAGGGCCAAGGTTTAGGGCCCAATAGGTTTAGGGACCCCATGCCATACATCATACATAATAACATACATAGCATCATACAATAGGAGTTAGGGCACTAATCCTAACAATATCTTGAGGAAGATCAACCACCTCCATGTGGAGGGTTCGGATGAAAATCAGATCATTATCACGGGGGGAAGAATCCTAGTGAACAGGGATAGAAATCTGAAGATTAGAGAGAGAATCACACAAACTTGTAATTTCCCAAGTGTAACCAGGCCTCTTGGCTAATCTGAGGAAACATAAATATACCTGTTTATGCTAGATTAATCTTGCTAAACCTATTTTTTCTATATTGACCCGTTTCTTGACTTTGATACATTAAATAAGAAGCCCAAGTGTGGTTTGCATTCCCATCTCTATAAATTAATTGTGGTGGGCACAAATCCCAACCTAACTTCCTATTAAGCCTTGGTTTTTTTGACCCATACAATAGCTTTTAGTAACTGAAAAATCCACTTTATCTATTTTAACAACTCATTTTACAATACACCTAACATCAAAGGTTTTATTTTAGCATTCAACACATTAAAATATTATAAACAATACAATAAAATAATATATTCAATACAAGAAACAACCAACACAATCCACCCAAAACCACAATCACCGGCACCTACAACTTTTGCAAATTAGAACTCCCCCCACCGCTCCATCAGCTACAACCACCACCGTGGCAACCATAGCCCACCACAAGGAAAAAAAAAAAAAAAAAAAAAACGGACCCAACCACCACCTATGTCATTCCTCTTACAAATCACAAAACCTTTCCACTTTCCTCTTCTACCAGCATCACAAATCCCAGCCACCTTCCTCTTCCACCACTATCACAAAATCTCACCCACCACCAAATCTTAGCCTCATCAGAACCTGTGACCTATGACCCATAGTGACCCACGACATATAGGGATGAGCCATAACCATAATCTGCTGCCCCACCACCAACTAAATTGAGCAAGCACAACTGTTACCCAC
The DNA here is from genome assembly GCA_028216015.1 of Quercus dentata. Lineage (NCBI taxonomy): Eukaryota > Viridiplantae > Streptophyta > Magnoliopsida > Fagales > Fagaceae > Quercus > Quercus dentata. The sequence goes on along the minus strand of CP116449.1, from coordinate 55,201,656 downwards.
CGCAACCATCACCTGGACCCATAACCCACCACCATCTCCACCAAACGACCCCTGAAATCTAGCAACCCACAACCTTGAAACCCACCAAACAACATCGATCTCATTGAATCCAAAATGCCAACACCAAATCAACCACAAATCCAAAACACTGATCTTAAAAACCACCACACATTGTCGCACAAAATCCACAACCCACCATCACATGCCCATGCCGCTCACCAATCTCTAACCCATTTATCACCATTTTGTTGAGAAAGAGGGAGACAAAGAGAGATGGAGAGGCAGAGAGAAAGAGAAAGAGAGAAAATATGGAGACTGAGAGATTTGGCATGAGAAAGAGAGAGTGAAAAAAGAAAAAGAAAAAGAAAATAATTAAAAAATATAGCAACTTATCAGAGCAAGTTACAAAAAACTTTTAGGTTTAGCAACCTTGATAAAAGCTCTTTTTTAGTGGTTTGGTGCCAAAATGACTTTTTAGCAATTTTCACACTTTTGGTGTGAATGCTCTTATTGTAGCAAGTTGCAATGTTCTTTTTATCATTTTCTCTTTTTGCCTCACACACACACACACTCTCTCTCTCTTTCTCTGGTGCCAAATCTCTCAGTCTCCACCTTTTTTCTCTTTCTCTTTCTCTCTACCTCTCCATCTCTTTCTGTCTCCCTCTTTCTCAACAAAATGGTGATAAAATGGGTTAGAAATTGGTGTGCGGCATGGGCACATATGATGGGTTGTGAATTGTGTGCAACAGTGTGTGGTGGTTATTGAGATCGGCGTTTTGGATTTGTGGTTTTTCCGGTGTTGGCATTTTGGATTCATTGAGATTGATGTTGTTTGGTGGGTTTCGGGGTTGTGGGTTGCTAGATTTCAGGGGTTGTTTGGTGGAGATGGTGGTGGTGGGTTGTGGGTTTAGGTGACGGTTGTGCTTACTCATTTTAATGGGTGGTAGGGTAGTGGATTGTGGTTATGGCTCGTTCCTCTCTCTCTCACTATGGTTCCCATGGGTTGTGGGTCAGAGTGAGTGTGTGGCTAAGATTTGGTGGTGGCTGAGATTTTGTGATGGTAGTGGAAGAGGAAGGTGGATGGGTTTTGTGATTTGGAAGGGGAAGGCCAAAGGTGGTGGTGGGTCTCAAGGTTTTGTTTTGTTTTGTTTTTTTTTTCCTATGGTGGGTTGTGGTTACTACGGTGGTGGTCGTGGCTAGTGGAGCGGCGATGGGGGTTTTGATTTGCAGAGGTTGTAGGTGCCGATGATGGTGGTTTTAGGTGGATTGTATTGGTTGTTTACTGTATTAAATATATTATTTTATTGTGTTGTTTATATTATTTTATTGTGTTGTTTATATTATTTTAATGTGTTAAATGCTAAAATAAAACTTTTGATGTTGTGTGTATTGTAAAATGAGTTAAAGTGGATAAAGTAGATTTTTGAGTTGTTAAAGCTATATTTTTTAGATGCTTTGATGTAAATGCTCTAAGTGTAGCAATTTGCTAAAAACTTTTAGATTTAGCAACCTTGACTAAAAGAGCACTAGCACCCGGGTTTGTTAAGAAACATTTATTTTACATACTCAAAACCTACTTTATCTATTTTACAATCTCATTTTACAACTCATCCAACATCCTAGTTTCTATTTTTTTTTTATATACAATTCATTAAAATAATATAAACTACAACATCAAATAATATAAAAAAATCACGTTTCTCTCTCTTCTCTTTCATCTCTTTTTCCTCTCTTCCTCTTTCTCTCTCTAGAAAACCCACACAACCACCTTCCACCAAATCTTAGCCACTGTCACCACCAAAATTACCCAAACAAGATTGCTGCTACCACCACCCACCACCATTGAAAACCCAACCACAACAATCAAAACCAAGTAACCACCACCTTCAACAACCACCAAAATCACATATCCATACCCACAAACCCCAACAACAAAAAATACAAATATAAAACCCAAATCGAAACCGCTACCCACCACCACCGCACTCACCATCACCATCCACCACAAACACCAAATCCCAGAAAAACCCTCCATTGCTCACCACCACCACCACTCACCAAACCCACACCGAGCAACCCACCACCACTCACTAAACCCAGAAAAAACCCACACCCAACCGGCAAGCAACCCATCGATTCTACACCGAAACTCAAATTGATTCAACAAAGAAACTCAAACAAACACCAATGATGTGTATGAAATATATACAATAAAGTACTCTCATATATGCATTTTTAGTTGCACTTTTATGCTATTTTGTAGCCGATTATAAGTTGTCTTTATTTTATAGGTAATAAAGTCTTTACATACAAAGTGGGGCTAGGCCATTTGTCAAGCTAACTTAAGTCCTAGATGTGAAGCATGAAGTAAAGATTCAGCCCAAGTAAACATCCAGCCCAGGCGTGAATTCAAGAGAAGACCAAAAGCAAAGAAAGAAAAATAAGAAGAAGCCAAGATGCATTCCAAAGTGTATGAAGTTTGCAAGGAAAGAAACTCTAAAACCAAGCACAAGTGTCACAAAAGAAAAACACAATCAACATGGTGGGCTTTAGAGTCCAAATTAGTAGTTGTTGTGGTCACTATTTGTAACGTGTAATTACCACACATGATAAAAAATAAAAATTAAAAAATAAAAAATAAATTAAAGTTATAAAAAAAATTGATCTAAGGGTTAAAATTTCTTTTAAAAACTAATTTAAGAATTCATTTAAAAAGTTAAAAGATTAAAAGTAAAATTTTCAACTTTTAGTTTCAACTATTAAAAATACAATTGCATGGTTCGGAGCTCAATCTCTTCTAGTGTACTTTATTTGTCTTGTTAAGGACATTGTATTGTTGAAGGGGCAATGATATTCTTATAATCTTTTTTACAACTATTTTCATGTTTTAAAATGTAAAATAGTGGATGCAAAGAAGTATAAGAGTATTTTTTTGGATAAAGGTTAATAATTAGCATCTATTATAATTTGAAATTATTATATTTTCCAATTACAAAAAAAAAAAAAAAAACCTATGAGTGTGATGAAAAAATAATTTTTCCCACAAATGCATAATACTCATCACAATTATCACTAACAACAAAACAATTATTACGTTAAGAGTGTTAAGAGTATACATATGACAAGGTCAATAAAATTTGGGCACTAATTAATATATGCAATCCAACAAAGTTCTACAAACAACTAAGACAAAAAACTTGGACACTTTGTATCTTGATTAGCACTCTTTCCACTTAGAAAATGGAAAATTGAAAGAAATATGTAAAGAAAAACTGCCCCATAAATAATATTTGTTTTATTAAAAACTATAAAACATGTTTCAAGTTTCAATTGCTTGTGCCCTGTACCAAAAGTGGTTGTTGTACCTTGTGCTTCAAAAATTTTGTTTCCAATTGTCGGGGGTAGAAAAGTTTTCCTTCTGACAAATGAGATTTGTGTTGGGTTAGGGGCACGAAAGTTCAAAAACGTGTACAAAAACACTTTTGAACGTTTAGACCCCCAAAAACCAACTTAACCAACACAAGCAATATGTCAAACAATTAATGTGCGGAAACTTAACATATGCTATAATCTGAAATTGGTTAAACAACTATCTAAGCCATAATAAAATAAACCACAAACAGATAATGTAAAGGCGAGATAGAGAGGAAGGAAGATGCAAACACAAATGATAACACCGGATATGTTATCGAAGAGGAAACCGAAGACCTCGGCGAAAAACCTCTCCGCCGCCCTCCAAGCGGTAATCAATCCACTAGAAAATATAGTTGGGATACAAGGACAAAGAATAGACCCTCCAAGCCTAATCTACCCAATGCACCTAAGCCCTCCAAGCTTCTTGCTCCAACGAGGTTGCGCCCAACCTTTTTCTTCTCTAGCTTACGGATTCCGCTACTACACCGTAGCATCAACCAATGAAGATTGGCTCCTTCCTAATCGCTTCCCCCGAACTCCAAACGCCTCGTCTCTCACGAGAGATGATAATGGTGAGAACCAGGTTTGGTTATAATGCCTCTCAAAGATTTGACAATGGAGAGGAAGAGAGTGAGGGAATTTGATGAGACTCTAAGGTAGAGATTGTGGATGAAACAATCTGGTTTTTCTTTAGGGTTTCTCTCTCAAAATTCTCTCTGAAGCTCTCCTTCAATCGTGGGTTAAAAGGGTATTTATACTTTGGAGTGAAGAGGAATGTGAAACGTCGGGTTTTCCAAAACAGGGGTGGCTCGCGGCTTGACCTCGCGGCTTGACTAAGTCGCGAGTTCCAGTCGCGAGATAATCGTATGGCCACCAAGAAGCTCTTTTGAGATGATATAACATCATCTAGCTTCTTGGTGGTGACCCTCTCTATCTTAGCATTTGCTTGTACAATCTCATTCTCAAGAAATCTCACTTTAGTGTAAGCTTGAGACATGCTCACCATTCGAGTTTCGATCTCGCATTTGGCCTCCCTATACCGGATTAGGAGACTTTTGTAGTCCTCCTCGGCCTTCTTCATCTTTCTCACAGCAGAGCCTTGGCAACCCTTGTGTACTCACCCGACTTCTCCAAGAGTGAGTTATAGTTTTCTTGAAGAGTTGTTTGTGCTTTCTTCTTCTTGACTTGATTCTTCAACAATTCCTAGTGATTCATCATCACTATGTTCTCCAAGGTCTTGTACAAGCAAACTCAACTCATCCGAAGACTCAACATGAGCAATAGTCATGAAAGCTGAATAGTTCCCTTCTCCATCACACTCTCTTGATTCTCGAGTCGGACGAGTCAATCACTCAAGGTCATGGCATACACCTTGCCTTTCGATTTCAAATAATTAGGACATTCCTTCTTGAAGTGTCCATGCCCGTTGCATTCAAAACAAGTGACACCTTGTGTGGATTGGGATTCTTTTCCATCTTTCCTTTTGAAATCCCTCTTCTCCCTTCCGAATTTTGGAATTTTCTCTTATCATCAAATTTTCCATTGTTTTTGAATTTCAAAAACTTTCTGAAATTTTTAACAAGATAGGCTACATCTTTGTCCACCTTATCTTCTCCCGATGAGCCTTCATCTTCCACCTTCTCATTAATGGTCTTTAGAGCAAGGGATTTACTCTTTCGTTGATTGGGCGAGACATCTCATAAGTTTGTAGAGAACCAACTAGCAGCTCCCGCACCTTGATGTCATCAAGGTCCTTGCTCTCTTCAATGGTCTGTCACTTTTGCACGAAAGCTTTCCGGCAATGATCGAAGGATCTTCCTCACAATCTTTGAGTCCTCCATTTTCTCCCCCAAGTTAAATTTATGACAACCACCTCATTTAGCTTCCCATAGAAGGAGTCGAAAGACTCATCCTCACTCATCTTGAGCTCCTCAAACCGAGTGGTCGCATTTGTAACTTGGTATCCTTCACTTTCTTCGTGCCTTCATAAGTGGTTTCCAGAATCTCCCATGCTTCTTTGGCAATGGTAATGTGAGAAATCTGTGAAATTCATCCGGAGACACACCACGAGAAAATAGCATTTAGAGCTTTACTATTAGCATTAGATGCAGCAAGTCTTTGCCTTATCCCAAGTGGATTTTGCTTTGCCTCGGGTTTTGTCCAACCAATCTCTACAAACATCCCAAACAGATTCATCAATAGAGCATAGAAAAGCTCTCATACGAACCTTCCAAAAGCATAATTACTTCCATCAAAATATGGAGGTGCATTAAGGGATTGAGACCTATCCATCTCAAAAAGGGAGTCAAGGATCACACAATGGTAATGAAACCAAACAAACAAAACCCGCTCGATACCAATTGAAAGTTCAAAAACGTGTACAAAAACACTTTTGAACATTTAGACCCCTAAAAACCAACTTAACCAACACAAGCAATATGTCAAACAATTAATGTCTGAAACTTAACATATGCTATAATGCTGAATTGGTTAAACAACTATCTAAGCCATAATAAAATAAACCACAGCAGAGATAATGTAAAGGCAGAGATAGAGAGGAAGGAAGATGCAAACACAAATGATAACACCGGATATGTTATCGAAGAGGAAACCAAGACCTCGGCGAAAAACCTCTCCGCCGCCCTCAAGCGGTAATCAATCCACTAGAAAATATAGTTGGGATACAAGGACAGCAAATAGACCCTCCAAGCCTAATCTACCCAATGCACCTAAGCCCTCCAAGCTTCTTGCTCCAACGAGGTTGCGCCTAACCTTTTTCTTCTCTAGCTTACAGTTCCGCTACTACACCGTAGCATCAACCAATGAAGATTGGCTCCTTCCTAATCGCTTCCCGAACTCCAAACGTCTGTCTCACAGAGATGATAATGGTGAGAACCAGGTTTGGTTATAATGCCTCTCAAGGATTTGACAATGGAGAGGAAGAGAGTGAGGGAATTTGATGAGACTCTAAGGTAGAGATTGTGGATGAAACAATCTGGTTTTTCTTTAGGGTTTCTCTCTCAAAATTCTCTCTCTGAAGCTCTCCTTCAATCGTGGGTTAAAAGGGTATTTATACTTTGGAGTGAAGAGGAATGTGAAACGTCAGTTTTTCCAAAACGGGGTGGCTCGCGGCTTGACCTCGCGGCTTGACTAAGTCGCGAGTTCCATCAGCGAGATAACCGTATGGCCGATTGTCCTGTTTTGTCCTGTAGTGCTCCAAAATAGCATGACTGTTCATCTTCCATGCTTGGCACGTGTGCGATTCTCGCGGGTTGAAGCCGCGAGTCCAGCCGCGAGTCCCAGCCGCGACACTGTTTTCTTGCACACTCTTGAGCAATCTTCACTCTATCTCACTCACTACCCTTACAACAATCCCACCTAAATACAGGGTTACTAAATGCTGAATTACAAGCAAATTTGGCACGGAATAAAGCCAATTAAATGGTTGAATAAATTCAACCTTACAGGGCCTAAACTGAAACTCGATGATACGCTTAAAGCACAACCCAAAGGCTATCGGTGAAGTTTTTGAAGAGTTCACCCCTTTTTTTTATACCTTGGGCTTAGGATGGAACTGACAAGGGTTATGAGATGGTCTAAAAACACTTCTTATAGCAAACACGTCGACATGATAAAAAAACATACTGCAATAAAGAAATAGCCCAACAGTAAAATATTTTAGCAATAAAGTATCCTAGCGGTAAAATGGAACAGAAGCGGGGATGAACTTCTAGTTGTCGATTATTTCACATATTAAGGAAAGTATTTGCATCTTCAAAGTCATCATCTGTTGATTTTGAGGGAGAGTCATCTAATACAATAACATGAGGGAAAATTTCTATAGTAATAATTACATCATAACCTTCAATAGTAAATGAATAAACAAATATCATAGGTTCCATTATAACAAATAATGAGGAAACTTAGTGCGAGATGAAGGGAGAGAGAGAGATTCCAGCTAGCACAACAAAATCATTATGATGACAGGGCATGCTCATAGATATAGTATATGTAGTGAGTAGTGAGGGTCATTTTTGAGTAGTATGAGTAGTGAGTGAGAGTGAGTATTTAGTGAAGTTATTAGGCTTTCTACTGGGGATGAATCGGAGCTTATAGGTAGGGGTGTGAGGGGTTTTCGTAAGCTAAGGGCTAAAGGACTTAGTTTCTAAGTTTGAAACTAAGAACTCAGAGGCTCAGAACCTCACTAAAAGCTTAAAGAAGACTAGAGATGGAGATAATAAAGAAGTTTTTTCTATATCTCTTGGTGTATGTTGGTCTATTGGTCTATTTTGGTCTGTCTTGAAGGATTAGTAGAGAGTTCCATTTATAGTTAGAGTTTGAGGGGGGTAATTAGCAAATAGTCTCCGCTAAATCTTCCTCAATCTTTAGAAAATCCTTGGAGAATCGTTCCTAGGATTTGGTCGAGACCGATAAGTTCGACTTTAGAGTATTCTTTGCTGCTTTGGGTAATGGCACTGAGTTTTGACTTAGCATTAAATGCTGATTCTCCTCGATTGATGGGGTTAAAGCATGTGCTTGGTCCATGAACCAAGAAGTACACGTTCTTGGCAAGATAATGAGTTGTTTTTAGGTTATTCCAGGAGCTTTCATGGTCTGGTTATGGCTACTTTTAGTCTTTGACCGAATGGGTTAGAGAAGAAAGAGAAGATAGCTGGCTGAAGCTTTTTAGCTTTATGTCATGTCATTTCAACTTTATGTCACATGAGAAATGATGAAAATGAACTTGGCAAAGAAGGGTTTAACCCTTGCTAGACACGTGTCCTTTTCTGATTTGATTAGACAAGCTGAAATTGAAGGTAATGGGCCCTAATTGTCGGGTTGTACTGAAACTTGATTGGATAGCTCACGTGAGCTTCAGTTGCTAAGATTTTTAGGTGAGCTAGGTTGGCTCACCTGGGCCTTGTAGTTGAGCTTCCTTGGGCTTGATCAACCCCGCAAAATGAGTAGTTTTGCCATGGGTGATATACATGGGCTTTTGTAGTTAGTTGATTATGGAAAAAATAAGCATAGTTCCCATGAATTTTGTAAAAGAAATATTTTTGAGAGACAAGTAATTTATATTTCCCATGAGTTAGGGATTTTATATAAAGATATATTTTTACTGATAGGCCAAAAAACGAATTGACCCCTTGTAATAAATTAACCAATTAATTTAGCCAAGTGAATTAATTAAGTTAATTAATCATGCAAACGTGTGGCAGCACAAACAAATCACTAATAAACTAATTATGTAGTGGAAAATAAATAACACGTTGATTTGTTTACAAATGGGGAAAATCTAACGGCAAAAACCCCATCGGGTGATGTTCAAGTCACTACTAGGGCTGTCCACCAGAAATCGAAAAATGACCCACCCGCCCAAACTGCCTGGGCTGACCGAAAAAACCAGTCGACTTGATGCCGTGACGGTTGGCGGCAGGTCTTCACCATGAAAAATCGATTCCAACAGGTCGGATGGCGGGTTTTCTTCTCCAAAACTTGATAAACCTAATCCGACCAATGAATCCCGTGAAAGAAGACTAGATCTACCTAGATCCACTCGGATCCGGTGAAGATTTGGAGTTTTTGGTTAGATCCGTCGATAAGATGGAAGATTTTGCTCAAATTTGGGTTGAGGTGGTGTTTTTTGCTTCGATCTCGTGGTTGTCACACAGATCTAAAGAAAAATCAACAGATTTGGCAAAGATCCGGTGAAGATATGGCGAAGATCCAAATGATGAGATGGAAGTTCTCATTCAAATATGGGCTTGAGGTGGTCTTTCTTGCTTCGATCCTGTGGTTGTCCATAGATCCGAAGAACAATCAGCAGATTCGATGAAGATCCAGAGAAGATTCGGCGAGATCCGGTGAAGATTTGGTGATTTCAAACGAAGATCCGGAGGTTAAAACTCACTCCGACTTGGACCGACTTAACCGTTGTCCACCGGAGCTTGATCTGACTCAACTCGAGGTTGTCGGCGGTCGGCGGTGGGTCATTCAACATCCCACTTGATGTGAGTGGGTCGGTTCCGGGTTGGGCATAAACCCGACCTGGATTGACCCGTGGACACCCCTAGTCACTACTCCCGAAATTCCATTATGATCAAAACAAGCGGTTACAAGTAAAGGAATCCCATTACCTTATACCAACTTACAGTTAAACCCTTACCCCGATACCTAATTAGACTTGTTCTGTAGTAACAATTTCCCCTTTTGGGCACAAACCCGACCTGGATCGACTCGTGGACACCCCTAGTCACTACTCCCGAAATTCTACTATTATCAAAACAAGCGGTTACAAGTAAAGGAATCCCAAGATTTTATACCAACTTACGCTTGAACCCTTACCCCGATACCCAATTGGACTTGTTCTGTAGTAACAATTTTCCCTTTTGATGCACGGCTCCCAAGTACGTGACTAACCAATTTGATGCGTGGATCCCAAGACACTGCTTACTCCTTTGCACGAATCCAAGTACATGACTAACTCTACAGCTGCCCTTTGATTATTGCGGTTGATTTGCAGCAGCTTCACATAGAAATACCAATAAGATCTTCAATGTTAGTGCAAGAGACTTTGCTTGGTTACAGAACCTAAAGGCATATAAGAAACGCAGCAAGAACTCTTTCTTCTGTAGGAGGAGGCTAGGGTTTCAAAAAAAAAACCTTATGAAGCTCTCAAGGGTTAGGTTTTTCTTTTTCCACCTCCTTTTAAATAGAAGCTTAATGGGCTCTCCTATTCCAAATAGGTTTACACAAACCTTGGGCTTTCCTAGTCCAATAAGGATTATACAAACCCATAAACAAATAGCCTTTAAGAGTAAAAACGTTGTTGGCTATAATCTGAAAACTCGTAAGCTCGATCGATCAAGAAATTTGTCGAGTTTTAATGAATCTCAACAGATCGAGCTTACGTCGAGGAGGTATCGAGACTTGTAAATTGCACTTTTCTTGAGCAATTCTTGAGTAATCTTCATGTCTTCAATTTAACCACTTGTAATGATCATCTTGAACCTATTTAGATTTTACCCAAATACAAGTAAAGTGCATTCTATCAAAGGATATGCCAATTACATAAAAATATGTCCCTAACATTTGCCAGAGAGTAATTTTGGGCTTTAAGCATAATGTAATTGTTTTTGTTAAAATAATATTTGGGCTTTGTAAATATGTGCCAAAATAGTATTGGGCTTTGTAAAATAGGTGCCAAAATAGTATTTGGGTTTTGTAGGATTTTGTAAAAATATTGCCATGTAGCAACGGGCTTTAGAGGTATCGTGTAGCAACAGGGTTTAGAGTGCCGTGTAACAACAGGGCTTTAGAGGTGCCGTGTTGTAACGGGCTTTAGAGGTGTCATGTAGTGCCGTGTAGCAACAGGCTTTAGAGTGTTGTGTAGCAACGGGCTTTATAAGAGAGTTCTGTTGGGCTTTTTGGGTTTTGCCCACAAGGTAAATGATTTTGGGCTTTTTGGTGGAGATAGTATCATTTGGTGGCCCAACTTGGTAGTAGTATGATAAGTATTTTTGTGAAGACCTAAGTTGGATAATATGTGGGATATAATGGGTAGTATTTGTGAGAGGGCCCAAGATAATTTATGGGGCTTATAAATGAAATATTTGTGGGAGCCCAAGTTGGGTAATAGTATGGAGAGTATTTGGGTAATATGTAGGAAGTATGTAGGAAATATTTATGTGGGCCCAAAATAGTTATGGACTTGTGTGGGTATTTTTTAGTGACTGGGCTAATGAAATTTGGGCCCGAAAATTTGTACCTCAACACCAATTAATTACGAAGTAGGGAGAACTGAAAAAGTAGCATCTTTTGCCTCTTTTTTTTTTTTTTTTTTTTTTTTTTGTTTTGAGAGATAATTACAACATGCTGCTAACCTCGTAGCTCGAACCCTTTTCCCCCTAAACCTCCAAGCACTTTGTACATGGGAGAGTGCCAATTCAGCTACAAGGCCTTCGGCTTTGCCTTTTTTTGCCTCTTTTTCAGCATAAAAAACTTGTCCCCACTGAAGCCCAATGATCCAATCATTAATATCAAGGCAACAATCATAAAAAATCTAAGACTAAAAGTGAATTGAAAGAGGAAATTGAAGATGCATCTTAAAATTAAGTTTAAGGCAAAAGAAAAAGGAAGAAAAAAAAGCTACATGTAGGGGCAAGGGCACATGATTGTATATTGAGCCTTAGGCTTTACCCGAGGATATAAATAAGTTCGAGGAGAAGTAAATAATTATGAGATATCCTCGGACCAAGTTCTATAAGTAGAAAGCAAATGGATGGTTGTCTGAGGAGTACATCCTCCTCGGACTTAATGAATAAGGTTCAAAATATATAATCCAGCAATTAAAGTGACCTTCCAAGAGGGTTCAATGAAAGGGATATGGTTCATGGACATATAAGAAGGAAGAAAACCTAAATATATCTAAGGGAAGACTGACACCACCGCATTAAATGCACAACAGCTACTTTACTAGTGGCTTTTATGTGGAGAAGACCTGCGAACAGTGCTACCTTGGCTACCACAACTCATAGAGAGGTAGGGAAGGTGGGTGATGGGATAAGTACTCAAGTAGGGGTTCGGATGATTAACAAGTGGAGGGTGAAGATGATTCAAAAGGAGATATATAAGGTGGAAGGCTCTTCATGGAAAGGGGATTGGAAAAGAGAGAGAAAAAGCAATATAGCAATCTGAACCATTATGATATTTTAGAGTAAGCATTGTATACAGATTGAACCTCCTCAAACTGAAATTTTATTGATATAAGCATCTATGGTTTATGTTTGATTGCCAGACGATTTAATACTAGCTATTGTCTAACCCATTAGGACTTAGTTCTTTGACCCATTCTCCATAAATTTATTGTATTGGGCTCATTGGACCAAGACTCCATACATTTTGGACTTGGACCTCAAATTGTGACCCTACAATTGGCATCGTCTGTGGGAAGAACATCTGCCTCAATGAGTGCAACAGTTAAACATGGTGGGATCGAGTCCACACCAAACAGAGCTTGCGGGTTCTCAACAACAGGACAACTTTCTTAACCTTGAACGGGAAAAAGATCAGGACAAACATCGAGAGGGTAGTGTACAGACTACCCATACAGTCAAAAGCCATTCTAGGGTGAGAAGTCACGTATCCCAAAAGCAAGATGATTACAAAGCCCTACAGTAGGATATTAATGACTTAAAAAAGAAACTACATTGTGTGCAATGGAAGTGTTCCCCCTCTAGTTTAGATACTAGTGAGGAAGGGGACGACAATTATAGGCAAAGGTCAAGAACACCAACAAGTGAGACCTTCTCTTATAAGGAAGAGCACCACCATAAACGCAACCACAAAAGTCTATCCTGTAAAGGACTAGTGAACGATGCCATGAGCAAGGCCCTAGACCGAATCTCCAAGTCACCCTTCACACGCAAGATAGAAGGGGCTAAGCTTCCTCGACGATTCCATCAACCTACTTTCACTATTTACAACGGTGCAGACCCCGTAAAGCATGTAAGCTAGTTTAACTAGAGGATGGCCGTCTATTCCAAAGATGAGACTTTGACGAGCAAAGTATTTCCATCCAATTTGGGATCAATGGCGATGAGATGGTTTGATGGCCTCGGGTCAAATTCTATAGATTCTTTTAAGTAGGCGACCCCAGGCCTTTGGCTCTTGCTTCATCATAAGTAGCAGGGTTCCTCGGCCGTTGGATTCCCTTCTGTCTTTGTCCATGCGAGAAAGGGAGACCTTAAAAGCCAACTCAGGCAGGTATTGGGAGATGTACAATGAGATATAGGGTAACTATGACGATGTCGCCATCAGCATTTTCAAGAGCGGCCTCCCAACCGAGCATGGTTTAAGAAAATCCCTAGCAGAAAAGTCTGTCACCAGCCTGCGCCAACTCATGGACCGGACCGACAAGTATAAAAGGGTTGAAGAAGACTAGTAGTTGGGAAAATGTAAAGCGAAGGTTGTCCCTTAGGAGAGGAAGGACTTGAGGTCAAATCGATTTAACAACAACAATCGACTAAGGGGAGACTTTGCGGGGCAATCTGGATCTGCCGACACGTAGGCGCTTCATGCTATGTTTCGAGATTCAATACATCAGGTTTTGGAGAAGATAAAAAATGAACCGTTCTTCGGATGTCCGAATAAGATGGTAGGAGATCCCATGAAGTGCAACCAAAACCTGTATTGCCAATACCTCCAAGAACCGGGGCATACCACCAAGGACTATAGGAACTTGAGGAACCACTTGGACTAGCTAGTCCGAGAGGGAAAATTAAGGAACCTCCTACATTATTCCAGTTGTCAACAAGGATAGGCGAATCTCGAGACCCGGAGAGACACCTTCTTAAGACATCCCATAGGCATGATAAATGTCATTCTTGCTGCTCCGGGAAGGATCGGCTCTTGTCCTTCCAGAGTAATGTTTGTGGCTCAACTCTCCACCGAGGATGACGATTGGGATTCCAAAAAGGCCAAGAAGGGAGCCTCACCTGTGCTGGGATTCTCGGACGAAGATAAGATCGGAACCATCTAACCCCATGACAATGCTTTTGTAGTCACACTCTGGATTGGAGGATATGATTTAAAGAGAGTGTTGGTAGATCAAGGCAAAGTCTTTGTGGAAGTAATGTACCCCGACCTGTACAGGGGGTTGAACTTAAAACCTAATGACCTAACGGCGTATGATTCCCCTCCGGTAAGTTTTGAGGGAAAGACTGTTACTCTAAGGGGCTGGATCAGATCGCGCATGCAAATTGGTTCGGACGTGGTAGAGGTGGATTTCATTGTAGTTGACGCTTATTCACCCTACACGCTTATTGTGGCTAGACCTTGGCTTCATGCCTTAGGAGTTGTTTCTTTTACACTACACCAGGAGGTGAAGTACCAGTCGGAGGGCCAGGTTAAAGAGATTGTGGGGAATCGGACCATGGCTAGACAATGCATGGTGGCTGCCATCTCATGCCAACCCAGTGGTGAGCCCTCAGCCTTTACTAGAAAGGGTTTATAGCAATCAGCCATCCTGGCATTGCCCGGTAATGAATCGGTTGGGGAGGTAAAATGCAAAGATCTAGAAAAGGTAGCCATTGACGTTGATCTAGGAAAGTTCTTTCAAGTTGGCTCGGAACTACCTCCCCAAGAGAAAGAAGAACTGATTGGGTTTCTCAAAGAAAATGTAGACGTGTTTGCGTGGGATGCCTACGAGGCCCCAGGGGTTGATCCGAGCTTCATCTGCCACCACCTAAATGTTAACCCATCTGTTACTCCCAAGAGACAACCACCTTGGCGCTCATCGAAGGAGCATGCCAACGCTGTTAGGGACGAGGTGATGAAGCTTAAAAAAGCAAGGGCTATCAAGGAAGTTTTTTATCCCAAGTAGTTGGCCAAAACTGTAGTGGTAAAGAAGAAGAGCAGGAAATGGCGAGTTTGTGTAGACTTCACGAATCTGAATAAAGCCTGCCCAAAATTTCCGTTCCCTATGCCTCGGATAGATCGGTTGGTAGACGCAACCACGAGCCATCCTCGAATGAGTTTTTTGGATGCCTTTCAAGAATATCATCAAATACCATTGGCCGCAGACGATCAAGAAAAGACAGCTTTTGTCACTCCCATTGGAAACTACCATTACAAGGTGATGCCTTTTGGCTTGAAAAATGCAGGGTCTACCTACCAGAGAATGATGACCAGAATGTTTGAGCCGTAGCTTGGGAAGAGCATTGAAGCCTACATAGATGACATGGTGGTAAAGAGTAAGGTGGTGTCTGAACACATAAGAGACCTCGGGGACATCTTTGAAATTTTGAGGAGACATAAACTGCGTCTCAACACGTCCAAATGTTCATTTGGGGTAAGGTCGAGAAAATTCTTGGGCTATATGGTGACCCACAGGGGAATCGAGGCCAGTCCCGATCAAATTAGATCTCATATCAGCTTACAGCCACCTCAGAATCCCAAGGAGGCCCAAAAGCTTACCAGCATGATTGCTGCCTTAAACCTTTTTATTTCTCGGTCGGCAGACAAGTGTAGACCTTTCTTCCTCTTGTTGAATAAATGAAAGGGATTTGAATGGACTGAAGAATGTGCTTTGGCCTTCCAACAACTTAAAGAATATCTATCTTTGCCACCAATTATGTCCAGTCTTGAGGCCAACGAAGTCTTGTTCGCCTACATCGCCGTGGCCCCTCATGCGATAAGTTTAGTGCTGATATGAATGGATAATGGTGTACAATGACCAATCTATTACGTGAGCAAATCATTCTACCTACCACTAGAAAAGGCCATCCTAGCAAAGGTTCAAGCTACATTAAAGCTTCCCCATTACTTCTAGGCACACACAGTTATCGTTCTAACCCAAATCTCGCTCGGGTCCATACTTCGGAGTGTTGATTATACAGGGAGAGTAGCTAAGTAGGGCATGATTCTAGGGGCTTTTGACATCAAGTACATGCCTCGTACCTCCGTCAAGGGCCAAGTCCTCGCAACTCTGGTGGTCGAATTTGCTGAACCCTCATTAGAAGAAGAAGTAGTGGTGCAAGGCATGGATGAAAAATTAGTTGGCGCAATCTTTCTGCAAGGGCCCACATGTTGGAAAGTATATGTTGAGGGCATAGCAAACTAAAGAGTCTTCGGAGTGGGGCTGGTTCTGATTTCCTCTAAAAGGATTACCATCAAAAAATACTAAGACTAGGCTTCTCGGCCACGAATAATGAGGCTGAATATGAAACCCTGCTGGAGGGAATGTCCATGATTCGAAAACCAGCGGAAAAGCAGTAACCATGTTCTCGGACTCAAGACTGGTCGTTGGCCAAGTAAATGGGAAGTTAGAAGCAAGAGACGAAAGAATGCAAGAATACTTAGACCAAGCTAAGTGCCTACGACCATGCTTCGATTCTTTTAGCTTACTACACATCCTTAGAAGTGGAAACACACATGCCGACTCCTTGGCCATGCTTGCCACCTCTTCGACTCAAAGTTTACCCCGAGTCATCCTTATGGAAGATTTATACAAACCCTCGGTGATGAAGAGAGCAGTGATCCATGTCCACCACGTCAGAGTGAGACCTAGCCGGATGGACCCTTTGGTACTGTTTTTGAAAGAAGACATATTGCCTCAAGAGAAGACTGAATCTGACAAGATACGAAGAAACGCTTCTCGGTTCTGGCTATCCGAGGACCAGAAGCTGTATAAATGCTCTTTTTCCAAACCATACTTGCTCTGTGTACATCCCGAGGCCTCGGAACTAATCCTGGAGGAATTACACGAAGGAATTTGTGGAAGCCATACAGGAGGCAGGTCCTTATTTCATAGGGCCATCACCCAAGGCTTTGGGTAGCTAAACATGTAGAAAGAAGCACACGAATATGTGAAAAAGTGAGACTAGTGTTAGAAGTTTGCATCAAACATACATTAACCAGGGGGGATCCTCAATCCGCTATCCAGCCCTTGGCCGTTCGCTCGGTGGGACTTGGATATTGTCGGGCCTTTTCCCAAGGTAGCAGGGAATAAAAGGTATCTGCTCATCGGCACCGACTACTTTACTACATGGGTTGAAGCTAAACCTCTAGCAAATATCAGAGATCCGGATGTCAAAAAGTTCATCCGGAAAAACATTGTTACCTGGTTTGGGGTCCTTCACTCCCTCATCTCGGACAATGGTCTTCAATTCAATAGTAAAGCCTTTAGGAGGTACTGTTGCGAATTGGGAATTATGAATAGATATTCTACCCCAGCCTACCCCCAAGGGAATGGGCAAGCCGAGGTCATTAATAAGGTCATAGTGAACGGACTTAAGAAGAGGTTAGATGACGCAAACGGAAAGTGGGTGGAAGAACTGCCACATGTCATGTAGACGTATCGGACCACACCCCGCAAGTCAACTGGAGAGACCCCTTTCTCGATGACTTACAGAGTCGAGGCTATTATTCCTCTAAAAACGGGTTTTCCAACACTAAAAACCAGCTCATTCTTTCCGAGCAGCAATGATGAGCTGCTAGAAAAAAGCTTAGACCTTATTGAAGAAAGAAGGGAAAAAGCAATGGTCCAATCGGTATACTACCAACACAAACTTAAGCAAGGTTATGATGCCAAAGTAAAGTCGAGGCCATTAGTGCCTGGTGACTTAGTGTTGAGGAAATTTTTGGGCAATGCTAAAAACCTAGCATGGGGGAAGCTGGGACCAAATTGGGAAGGGCCATATCGCATCACCTTGTGGCTGGTATTGGGGCATATTTTCTAGAAGATTTAGATGAGCATGTAATAACACGCCTTTGGAATGTAAATAACCTGAAAATGTATTATTATTAATGAAAATTTCCTTTCTCAATAAATTTTTTTGTGGTATGAAGGCCTCATGCTTCTTGTCTCTTAATTTAGTCAAGTGTTAAATAGAGCCTAAGTCCCGCATGACTTCTCGGACCACGGGTTTAGGGGAAATTAATCACTTTCATCATCCTTTCAAGTATTTAAACAGAACCTAAGTCCTGCATGCCTCCTCGGACCATAGGCTTAGGAGAAATTAATTACTTTAGATATCTAGCCAAGTATTTAAATAGAACCTAAGTCCCGCATGGCTCCTTGGACCACAAGCTTAGGAGAAATCAATTACTTTAGACACCTAACCAAGTATTTAAATAGAACCTAAGTCCCGCATGGCTCCTCGGACCATAGGCTTAGGGGAAATTAACTACTTCGGACATCTTTTCAAGTATTAAACAAAACTTAAGTCCTGCATGGATCCTTGGACTACAAGCTTAGGGGAAATTAATTACTTTAGACACCTAGTTGAGTATTTAAACAGAACCTAGGTCCCGCATGACTCCTCGGACCACAAGCTTAAGGGAAATTAATTACTTTAGATACCTAGCCAAGTATTTAAACAGAACCTAAGTCTTGTATGGCTACTCGGACTTTAGATACCTAGCCAAGTATTTAAACAGAACCTAAGTCTTGTATGGCTACTCGGACCACAAGATTAGGGAAAATTAATTACTTTAGATACCTAGCCAAGTATTTAAACAGAACCTAAGTCCTGCATAGATCCTCGAACCACGGGCTTAGGGGAAATTAACCACTTTTGACACACAAGAGCACTTTTATAAATGTTAAATAGAACTCAAGATACAAGGTATATTACTTATCTTCTCTAAATTCAATATTCATTGTATGAGGATTAATCCACAGTATAAGTGGATAGCAACTCTTTATTGCTAAATACATTATTAAACTCGTCTGCAATAATAATGATAAATTCTAAGAGCGCAAAAATAAAGATTCGGAGAATAAAATGAAAGGTTCGTTCATTAACTCTAAAATATATTACAAGCTAAAAAAATCTCGAGAAGAGAAAACAAGAAAAGTAAAATCCTACAACTACTTTTTCTTTAGGTGGGGATCCTTCTTAGTAGTGGTAGTCTTGGACCGAGCATCCCCATCTTTAGACTTCTCGACTATCTTAGCCTCGAGAGATCACGTCCCTAATGGTGAGGATATCCTCGGACGGATCGTCACTTTATCCGGAGGAAGGCCCTCTTTATGCACATCTGCTCCAGTAGAGGTCCCAACATCAATGGTAAGATCTTGAGCGTTGAGAACCTGCTCAAGAGAAGGTAAGGGCAAAGCAAATGAGGAAGGGTCGGTTGGGATCTCTCTGATGTGTTCTGGACTGCCTAGGCCTCTGCTTTAGCCTTTTCCAGCTCGGCCTTCAGGCTTAGAACTGTAGCCTTCTCTGTGGCTAGATTCAGCTCCGTGGTGAAGAGAAGCTTATGCTGGGCCCTCGGCCTGAGCCTCAGCGGTCTAAAGCCCTACCAAGGCGCTTTGACGTTCGTGGTAGGAGGTTTTGAGCTTCTTGGCCAACAGAGTCTTCTCCTTCTTGGCGGACCCGAGCGCCTTCTCCACCTCACATCGGAAATTAGTCTCGGCCTCGAATTTATTGTGGGTGCTTTTGATGCATTCTTCAGCCACAAAGACTTGTTGAGTGACCTGCATAAAACAACCAGACGATTACACATAAAGAATATATATGAATGGAAAAGGGAATTGTGTTGAAATGCTGATGAAACTGTACTCACCATCATGAGGTCTCTTTTTAGAGACATAAACAGTCAGGCTACCTCATCCGCCTAAGGGCATCCATATCCTTTGGGAGGAGGAGGGGCTGCTCTAAGACTTGGACCAAGTACATGGAGTGCCCCCTACTGGATTCCCTTATCGTGGAATCATAGGGAATAGGGGCCCTATCCATCTCTATCACGGGAGCCCATGTGCCTTGCGACGACGTATCTCAACGTCATCTCGACTCTCCATAGACTTTGACCTCTTGTCTCGAGGGTCTTTTGTTTTTTGTTACTTCACGCCCCTCTATGGAGGAATCTCTCCCTCTTCTAACTCTTGAGGTGATCTTTTCTTCTTCTTCGGTCGGGATTGATGCGTGGACCTGGGTCAACAGGAGGAGGAGGAAGGGGAGGAGGAAGGTTGGCAGAGGTTTGGGTCTTAGGAGCTTCAAGTGGAGTTGCTCCCTTACCCTTGTTAGCGATCGGACCCCTTAAGTTTGACCTCTTCTTAAGGTCCATGATCTCTGCTTCCTCAGAGCTTGTTTCAATGAAAGCAGCAGTCTGCCTTGGCGATGAGTCAGAAAGCCTGTCGGACTTAGTCTCGAGTCCAAAATCTCCATTGGCCTCTCGGGAGTTCTCTTCTCCTTGGCAAATTGAAATTTTTCTATCTCTTCCTCAAGTGACAAGTGTGAGGAGGAGGCTATCCCTTCCGCCACTGGTATGGCTGCAAATGGAACTTGTTGAAGCGGTATTGCAAATTGTGGAGGGTTTAGTTGAGCAAGCAATACCACGAGAGGTAGATCTCGCCTCGCGAGGAACCCTAGCTTGGAAATGTCTATCCGAGCAAGACAGGGGTTACCCGCTTTCAACGCTTGGCCTGTATCTCGGTAGATGTGCGACAAAGGCTTATAACCTAAGATAAGGTGAGTGGCCTGCAGTTGATTGTCCTCGCTCATGAATATCTCCGATCTTAGCAAAAAGTTGAGCTTGGGGACTTTGACAAAGCTGAGCTTTGGAGAAGCGTGTCCTTTATTTACAAAAATATCTAAGAAGGCAAACATTGTTAAACCAACGATGAACATTATCCGAGGAGATATACTATTAAAAATGAATAAAGAGAGCTCAAAAAACTAAGGTCTCGGTCGAGAGACCTGGTCCTAGAGTACCCCACTTGGTATTCCTGCCCTAACTGGGCGGTGAAGACCATTGTGCCATCCCCTAGAGACAACTAGGTAATCATCCTTCATGCCTTTGTTGGACTTCGGGAGGCAAGATATCAGTTTCACCTTGTCGGACCGAGATTTGGTGTGATATCCCCTTGAAAGGGAGTGGCACTCGTACGGATGAGCAATGTCGTGCCATGTAAGACCGAGGTTCATCTAGTCGTTTAGCGCATCTACACATCCTAAGACTTTAAACATATTAGGGGCGCATTGGTGTGGACATAACCTATGATTGAGCAGGTAGTCCCTAGTTATCCTACCTATAGGAAACGTCATTCCTCCCTCTATAAAAGCGATCATCAGAATTACAACTTCACCTTCTTTTCTATCTATGAGTACATGGTCCTGGGAACAATGTTCTAGGCCTATTCTTGGGAGGATATGGTACTTAGCCCTAAAACTCTCCATACTAGCTGGAGAATCTACCAAATACTTGAATCTACCCATTTGAATGAACGGAAATAACTCAAAAAGAAGTTTCTGAAATGAAAGAAAGAAGGCCGAGGAGGAGGGCCAAGATTAAAAGGAAGAATGTAAGGAAAAAAGAACTTATAGAAATGAGTGTTTTTGTCTCTGTTGTTTTTTAAAGATTTTCAAAGAAAAAAGTTTTGGAAGCTTTGTAAATTAGAGAGTCCTGTAATATGGAGCACTAGAGATCACTAGAGAGCTTGAAGATTGGTAAAGTAAAAGAGAACGCGTTCCCTCAAGGCTTTATATAGGAAGTGGAAATGAGTGGGAGTTATCCCAGGAAGAGTCTCAACCATTGGATCTGAGCTTTGCCATTAGATCTGGGGGACAACATGCTGCCTGGAGCAATTAATGATGCTTCGTGGGCTGCAAAACGTCAGAGATAATCATAATGCACAGAAAACTGAACTTCCACACGTGTAAGCAACAAAATCAAATGGTATTAGTTCTTAGAAAATCAAAACCTCACTTTTCTTCTCGGATAAAAAGAAACCCAAGGCTTTGAGGAGCTATTGTAAGGGCAAGGGCCCAAGATCATATATTGGGCCTTGGGCTTTACTTGAGGATATAAATAGGTTTGAGGAGAAGCAAATAATTATGAGATATCCTCAGACCAAGTTTCATAAGTAGAGAGCAAATGGATGGTCTGTTCGAGTAGTACATCCTTCTCGGACTTAATGAATATGGTTCAAAATATATAATCTAGCAATTAAAGTGACCTTCTAAGAAGGTTCAATGACAGGAATATGCTTCATGGACATGTGAGAAGGAAGAAAACCTAAAAATATCTAAAAGAAGGCTAACACCACCGCATTAAATGCACAACAACTACTTTATAGGCCGCATTTATGTGAAGAAGACCTTTGAATAGTGTTACCTTGGCTACCGCAACTCACAGAGAGCTAGGGAAGGTGACTGATGGGACAAATACTCAAGTAGGGGTTCGGATGATCAACAAGTGGAGGGTGAAGATGATTCAAAAGAAGATATATAAGGTGGAAGGCTTTTCATGGAAAGGGGACAGAAAAGAGAGAGAAAAAGCAATATAGCAATCTGAACGATTCTGATATTTTAGAGTAATCATCGTATACTGATTGAACCTCCTCGAACTGAAAGTTTATTGATATATGCATCCATGGTTTGTGTTTGATCACCACACAATTTAATACTAGCTATTGTCCAACTCATTAGGACTTAGTTCTTTGACCCATTCTCTACAAATTCATTTTATTGGGCTCATTGGACCAAGACTCTATACATCTTGGGCTTGGGCCTCAAATTGTGATCCTACACTACATATTACCTATACAAATATTTGGCAATACACAGCTTTTATAAATAAATAAAAAAAAGGATAATGATAACAATTAAGGATGATACTAAAGAGTTTGCAAGAGATCCAAACCAAATTAAAACCAAATACATGAAACCAAACATTAAGGGCAACTCATAAAAATAGAAGGAAACATAATACGTAATACGTAAAAGAGTGTTCTTTCTTTGTATCTCTATTTACTCAATGACTATTTGAAATATACACAAATTCTAGTGTAAAATAGTATTTCAATTTCGATCAACTAAATACAGACATACAAACATGTAAGGAAGAAAATATAAAAAAGATTGAGTATTAAGAAAATTACCTCTACTTATGCCTCAAAGTGAAACAAAGGAGGGGAAGAGAAGACATTTATTGATGTTTTTTTTTTCTTTAATTTTTTTTATAATAATCTTCTATTGATGTATTTATTTTGGCAATTGGGTTGCAGTTTAGAAAAAATAAAGATAAATGGTAGTACCTAAATTTATGGATGAGAAGTTATAGTAGGAGTTTTTTTTAAAAAAAAAAAATTCAAAATAAAGAACAAGGGTCAAAACAAAACAAAATATTAAAACGTGAGAGTAAATTTTTCTTTGACTTGTCATTAACTGGCATTGGTGTGGTAGTTCGTGACTAGCTTTTTTGGTTGTGTCATCGCAGCACCTTAGCTAGAAGATTCAGCTACAACAATATGTGGAATTAGTGGAAGCAAGCAAGCAATGAGCTTTGTAAAAAAAGTTCTGTATCAAGTGGAACATGAAGGATAAAGCTAGAGGGTTATTAACGCTATCAATCACCAGAGACCTTCTTAGACCAGGTTTGGTCATAGTATACAAGAAACCTGTCATTTGTCAAGTACTCTACAAAACTGGAGTTTTAGGCCTATTAAAAGGGGGTAATCAGCTAGCTCATTCATTTGCTAGAAGAACAATTTAATTTGCAGATCTTAATGTGTGGATATAAGATCTTCCACTAGATTTAGATGGTGTATTCTAAAATAATTTAGTTTATCAATAAAATTTGCTCATCTTTTTTCTCAAAAAAAGAAAAGAAAAAAATGGCTACAACTAGGATGATTAACATGTGTTATTAACATGTGCGTTACATATAACTTGCTAAACCTTACTTCAGTGTGTGTTAGGAGTCTTGTAATTTAATTGATTAACACCTTATGATTTTATTACATATAGGAAAATAATAAGTTAATGAAGCAACTCATTAACAAGTTTAAGCTAATGAGATGTGTAAGGGTCAGGCAACTTAACTAATGAAGTATTACTATATGAGTCACTGAGTGTTGTTTTATTTTATAAAATTATTCGTTATCAAATTATTTTTTAATTGGTATAGTTATTTGTTTACATTGTTAATGATCGCATATTTAATATGCTTCCTTCCTGCCCACTTCCTCTTGTGTCACGCAATTCCTAGGATGAAACTCATATTTAAATTTTTTTTTTTTTTGAGGGTGGAAACTCATATTTAATTGATTTGATTATTTTGTGGATCCATTTGACATAATTCTCAAAAATAAAGAAAAATTAAAAATTTCAAATACTTGCGTGTGGGAATATGTCCCACATCGATTGTGTTGCATGGTGTGCGTGTGTTTATAAATAGCTCCGCTACTTTAATCGTGCCTAGCAGTTTTGGAGTTGGTGTGATGGACGAAATGAATGGTTTGGATTTGTGCCTGGGGACAATGGTAACACACATGGAGATGAAATTGTGGAATTGAATTTGAGCTTAACTTTAGTCAAGTTAGTGGCGACCCCAGGAAATTTTGTCAGGGTATTCCTCAACAAGCATAAATTACACAATTTAATAAAAAGAAAATTTTATATATCGATAACAACAACAATCAAAAATATGCAAATACATAAAATTTACAATTGTCTTCTACGAGTTTTTATATTTTGAAATCTTTGCATGATAGTTTCATTATCAATGCTACAAGCTATATCTTTTTCAATATACACAATTAAACAATCATTCATCCACTGATCTCCCATTTGATTGCACAATTCATTCTTTATATATTTCATTACTGAAAAACTTCTTTCTACTGTTGTAGTAGCAACTGGAAGGGTCAAAGCTAGTTTCACAAGCAAATAGACTAAAGGATAAGTCTCATGCTTCTTTGTGCTCACTAACTATTCAGCAAGTTCACTAACTCCTTGAAGCTCTAAAAGAAGTCGTTCTTGTGCATATCAAAAATGTAATTCTACGAGTTGA
Organism: Quercus dentata; assembly: GCA_028216015.1. Taxonomy (NCBI): domain Eukaryota; kingdom Viridiplantae; phylum Streptophyta; class Magnoliopsida; order Fagales; family Fagaceae; genus Quercus; species Quercus dentata. The sequence goes on along the minus strand of CP116449.1, from coordinate 55,176,939 downwards.
GAGTCAAGTGCCAAAATATCTGTCCCAAGAAAATCAGAGGGATAGAACTTAGCTAGACGAATCAACTTTTCCTTATCGAAAGCCACAAATGAATTACTTGGATTTAAGCAAGCCATACAAAGTAGCAAATCGGTATTTGCCTCGGAAAAATGGTTGTTAAGCTCTTGAAGTTGCATATCTATGACTGTGTAGAATAGCTCAACACGATAATGATGTAAATTTGTCTTTTGTTGAGTGTTGCGTCGTGACCTCCCACTAACTACAAATGTTTCATTCATGTTCAAGATAGAAATATCATGCATGGTACAAAAAGAAGATACTTCAGTCAATAAAGATTCTCATTCATCTTCTCTCATTACTTGCAATCTTTACTTAGACACTTTAACAAGATCTATAGCATTTACTATATCCTGATTTTTTTTTTTTTTTTGCAATGCTATTGACAACTCATTTGTGATCCCTAAAATATTTTTCATCAAATGTAGGGCAAAGACAAATTCAAAAGATAGAATTGACCTCATGATAGATCGAGCTTCAACTTTTTGGTCGGACAGACCGTCTTCTTCAATAATCTCAAGTACATCAACAACAACAGAGAACATTAAAATCAAGTTCAAAATAGTCCCATAATATGATCCCCAACGTGTATCACTAGGACGTTTAAGATTCGTCTCTTGATTCAAACCTTGCCCATTTCTATGTACACCATTCTCCAAATTTTCTTTCATTCTGGCAAATTGTGCATCTCGAAGAGCATCTTGTCTCTTACGAGAGCCTCCAACAACAGTTACTAAATTGCTAACCACATAAAAAAATTCAGCAATGTTAATGTGATTTTTAGCAATAGCAATAAGTGTCAACTCAAGTTGATGAGCAAAACAATGGACATAAAATGCTGACTTATTCTCTTTCAAAATTAAAGTTTTGAGACCATTGATATCACCTTGCATATTACTAGCCCCATCATAAACTTGCCTACGTAGGTTCGACAAACTCAAATTATGTTCACAAAGTAAACATTCAATAGCACATTTGAGTGATAAAGCGATGGTACTTGCAACATGTACAATACCAAGGAACCGCTCTATAATAATTCATTTTTTGTTCACATAACGAAGAACGAGGGACTTTTTTTCTTTCACTGAGATATCACGTGACTCATCAACTAATATTGAAAAGAACCCATTGTCAAGATCCTTGATGATGGCTTTGGATGTTTCACGTGCAATTGCATTCACAATATCTTTTTGAATATCCGGGTGGGTAAGCTTGCAATTTTTCGGAGTTGTTTGCAACACTTCATTGATAATTTCATTGTGATCTCCCAAAAATTGTACAAGCTCAAGAAAATTTCCTTTATCACTTGAACCTTGAGATTCATCGTGACCACGAAAAGCTAATCCCCGGCATAAAAGGAATCTTATGCAATCAGCTATTGCATTTAATTGAACCCGATAATTATGTTTATCTTTATTTGATTGTTTAACCAAAACACTTTGAATATGTTGCTTTTCCTTCAGTAGATCTTTACCCTTCTTGATAGCTTGGCTATCAGCACTATTAACTCCTCCAACATGGGACTCTAACTTCGCAACCCGATTCCAAAGTTTGAATCCCTTCATTACAAAAGTATCACCTCCTCCTTGCTTATCAACATCTTGCCGCCCAAATAGGTAGCAATAAAAACAAAATGCCGCATCCTTCTCTATACTATATTCCATCCACTTTCTACCTATATACCATTCGGATCTAAATCGACGGGGCTTTTCGAAAAAATATGATGCAGGGAAATCATGAAAACAAAGTTGACAAGGGCCTTTTGTTAAATAATGTCTTCTTATTTCATCATGATTATTAGGATGATAAGATGATATCTTTTGTCGTAGCCCAGGATCTAAAGGAAGATTTTCTAAGTTAAAGTCAACATGAATTCACTTAGAAGATGAAGATGAATCTTGCACAAGAGATGAATCTTGGGTACGTGGTTTTCTTATCAAATATTCGTCCATAATTCTAACAAAAAAATAAACAATAAACTATAAGTTCATTTGAAATATTAATAAAATTATTAATTATTGTTGTTTAGTTGCTTCATTAATTTGTTTGTCTTTTATAAACTAAAATTTGTTATATTATTATTTCATTAATTATAAAATTATTAATTATTATTTAGCCTAACATAATTTAATTTATTTGTCTTTTATAATGTATTGGTTAATTATATAGCTTTAATTATTGTTGTTTAGCGTAACAATAAACTATATTACTTTAATTTGTTTGTCATTAATTATACTGTTTTAATTTGTTATATTATTTAGCCCCTTATACACATTACACTAAAAAAGCCTAACATTACACATCCCATGTGCAACACAATAATTAAAATGTTAATGTACAAAGATATTACATTGCTTTAATTATTGTGCTCCTGGCCCCATGTGTGATTTGCCCATTAGCCCATCTACCCCCACCCCACTCAATGGACAAGCATAAGCCTTATTGCCTAATGCCCAATCACAATTGCCTGCCAATCAGAAAATTTCGCAAGATTCACAAATCACAATATTCACTAAAAGACAATTAATATCACACCAACACAGAACACACATTGACCAACATAACACCAACGGATAAAATAAACACTAAAGCCAAATTCAACAAGACAAAGAACAGAAAAAAGCAAAATATAAATAAAGACAAACAATGATTCATTCGCCACCAATCGAGAGAGGAGTGATTCATTCGGCCAGCCAAATAGCCAATCAAAAAGAGAGAGAGAGAGAGTTACTGAGTTAATTTAAATAAAGACCAAAGAGAGAGAGATTGAGAAACCGAGAGAGAAAAAGAGAGAGAAATTAGAAATACCTTGAGGGAGTCAAGCTCGGGGAGGGTTCGCCGGTTCGGAGGGATCTGCGATTTGCTAGCACCGAGCACCGGAGCCGAGCAGAGCAATTTGCGATTGCGATCTACAGTCTACGATCTGCGATCTCGACGGCGGCGACGAGTAGCGAGTTACGGTGACCGAGGAGCAAGTATTAGGATTTTTTGGTTTGGTTTTGTTGTTTTGGTACAGAGGCTCAGTATTGGTGTTTTTTTTTTTTTTTTTGATAAACACAGTATTGCTTTTGGTTTGTTTTGCTTTTGCTCTGTATTGTATAGACTATATCGTTGTCTTGGGGATTGGTTTTCTCTCTGGCGACGTGACTGTGGGTATAGTGGGTAAGTTTGATTTCTAATTCTGTGTTGTTTTATTTTTTTTATTTTTTTATTTTTTTGAGAATCAGTGGGTGGGTTTGCTCTGTTGGGCTCGTTGTGGGCTTGGCTTGCCATGGGCTTGGTTCTGTTTCAAAAATTTTTTTTTTCAAATTTTAGTTCAATTTTTTTTTAGGCTTTTTTTTTTTTTTTGCTTGAAAGTTGAACAGATAATTTTTTTTTTTTAATCTGAGGGTGTTCCTAATTTAGCTTAAATATAATTTTTTTTTTTTTTAGTAATCATTTTCAGGTTAGTGTGTTCCTGGGAACACCCTGACCTGTACGTGGCGCCGCCATCGAGTCAAGCTCAATTGAATGAGCTTAACTTCAGTCAGGAGCTGGTGTAAAAGTCTCTCAGGCCTGAAGAACTAAAGGCCTAAACCCCAAATCCATCTCCTTCTCTCCTCACTGGAGCTCCACCCTGCCACATACGTCGTCGCACACTCCGTTTCTGGAGCTATCGCCGCTGCACCCATCCTCAAGGTTTGTTTTATGATTTGTTATTTCTCCAAATCATGATTCTTGTGCTTCCTTTTTATTGCCCTGCCCGTTGTTTTTTTTTTTTTTTTTTTTTTTTTTAATAGGTAATGGTAACTATATTGAGAAAACAGTACAACATGCATGAGACAGAGAATGTGAATCTGTTAGAGTTGTTAGAGTTCTGTTGGATTATTTACAGTAATAACACCTTGTAATTCTCACACCATTACTGAAAATCTCCATTGATTATTTACACATTTTCATAGTTAGTACTTTGGCTACCAACTTTCGAGCACACATGCACAGGTCTTCCCAATAAGGGCAATAAATTGTGTTTGCTCCACTGAAATTTTCAACTCTTAGTGCCTGCATTCAAAATTTTAATTTCCTACTAATCATGATTAAGCAAAGACATTTCTTCTATAGATTCTTGCCCTTGAGTTCAATATTCATCATCTGCATCTAATAGAAACAGAGAAAGAAGATATATTGCTCCAAGATGTTCAACATTGTCTGGTTCATTTGAGTTGTAATTGCATTGTTAAATTATATGTTAATCTTGGTTCGATTGCTTAAACTGCTCATAAAATTCACTTATTGGTTTTTAAGTGCAGGTTAATCATGTAGACAGTACTCGTGGTTCTGGTTGCTGTGGATTACTCTTGCTTTGTATCCAAGGTGATGCCAAAAGGTTTCTCTTAGAAGAGGTGACCAATGGTGAAACTCATGTAAAGCCAAATAATCAACCTGAGAAGTCAAGCTCAAAGGGAAATCCAATATTAGGTTCAGTGCTAACAGTTTATGCCAATAATAAGAACAAGGAAAGCAACACCTCTGTCGAAGATAACCACAGTGAGGATGATAAGAATGAGAATTATAAAAGTAATGGTAATCCTTCAGGATCATCGACTGAGAGACGCCATCTTTATATAACCGCATGCCTGCCTACAAGACCAGATTGTGAGAAGAAGGTGTGAATTAATATGTATACTGGTATAAAATAGAGATAGTGTGGCAAAATATGTCACAATAGGTTTGAATCACATCGTTGATGTTTTCTTCTGTGCTGTTTAGCATATAAGTAAGGCATGCCATGTGTGATTTTTTAACCTCTATCGATAGTTTTTCATGGTTTTATAACCTTCTGGCCCCGTACCTGTGTGTAAATCAATGTAATGAAATAAAACCATCGCTAGTATAGTTTTCATGCTTTAGAAGTTGGTGTCTTCTCAATCATTATTAACATGCCACCAAGTATGGCAGGAACTTAAAACTATAAAGTCATATTTTAGTTGGTTTCTTCTCTATCAACATGTCATCAAGTTGGGCAGGAATTTAGATTTCAACAAAATCTTCTTTTTTCAATCTTAAGTATATCATGTCCATTTGAAATCATTGGTTCTGTTCTGTTCATTGCTGGTTTGGATCAAATTTTCCATTACTAACCTCTGTTGTTTCTGCTTCCTCACCAAATTGGCACCCCCAAATTTCTTAAGGAGACCTTACCAATAATCCTTGCATGAACATCTTCCATTTTTGAAATGATGATAATACAGTCCCTCACAATTCTCTCTCGGTTGTAAACTTTAGAAATGAGCTTTATGATTGAATGGCATTCCTCAGACATCCTCAATTAATCACAACTTGGATGGTTGTTTCCGATGTTAAGTAGTCCAAATGCAATTGCAAGCTTCTCACTATGGTGTTGAGTGAAGTTTCCTTCTCATCAATGTCAATCAGAATTTGGGATAAACATACTATTTGCACATTATGTGTGCGATAGTTTTCTGTCAGAGTTTATGTTCAGACAATTCAGAGGCAAAAAATGTTTAAGAAAAGATTGTTGTTTAATCACCTTACACCAATTAAAATTGGAGAAAAAATAATCAACAAAACACTACTTTTAGATACTTTATGACAATTTCGCTAGACAGAAAAGTGCAATTCATCAAGTTTGGGAAGGTAGAGAAGATAGATGTTAAAAGCGTTGAAATAGAGATTGGCCATAGCTCCCCAAAAGCTGTAAAGAGGATCAACAAGCCTGGAGGGCTCAATTAAGTCCATGATTTTTCCAATACTACTACTGCGTCTTTGCCAGTATGATTTCAGCTTAAGAAAGTAAACATGAATTTAGGTACAACAAAAACACCTTTTACTGATACAAAATTGATACAATTGAAGGGTAACTAAAAAAGATAATGCTAGCTCATATGGCCAATGGGAAACATGTACGCGTATACAAAAGCTCCAAAAGAAAACAGTACAAGTATCCATCTTTTGATTATATAGGCATCTTCCCCCATCACAAAAGCAACTCCACTAACTGAAGCTCTAGAGCAAATTGGATCCTTCAGCTGGTATGTTGAGAGACCCAAAGCAGTCAATTTGAAGCATAGGGCCATTCATCATTGTAATGGCCAAGTTGACAGTTGATTCATCAGGCACAAGGAAGTTCTCTAACTCTGCTTCCAAAGTCACATGGTAGTTACCATCCAGGCAAGTTTATGAGTATTTGTATTTTGCAGGTTCTAGCAATCCTTGAAGGCAACCATTTCTTTCATTTTTTCCCTTTCTTTGAAGGCAGCCATTTCTTTCACTCTTGCCCTTTCTTTCTTACTTTCCTCATTATATGGCTGCACGAATATGGAAAAGATAGTGAGCGTAGGGGACGTACACAGACACAATACTAACACTCGTAAGTCATATAAATTAACAAAAAATATAACATTCCTCCTTCTTGAAGATGTGATATGCAGTCCTTAGACCCCGTTGAGCACCTGGACGTTTCTTTGTCTCTTTGTTTTTGGATGGTGTCCTTGGGGACAGTTTTGGATCTGCAGTTGTAGGACCTGCTAAAATTTGCAAACCCAATTAAACTATCCATATGTCATATAAGAATTCTACAGTGTCCAGTGAACTTGGGCTAGCTACAAATTTCTTCTCTGCACACTTTTTGGAAAACAATCAGCTCCTATGAGCCAAGTCCAACCTTAGAATAGTCCATATTTTAACACAGTTTCAATTACATTACTTTCAACTAGTTGAGTTTTAGGTAGGACCGTTTAAGAACAATGATGAGAAAACATTGGGGAAATAACCCATGTTCCATTTACCAAGTTGAAGTTTGTATTCATGGGATGAATTTAGGTTTTACCTATTGACTAAGGACGAAAAAATTTCAGGGTCAACTTAGAACTTTATTACAATGTGTCTGTTCTTTATATCTTAAGTAAACAAATAATTTTCCACAATCGATCAATTAAACGGGTAAACCATGACTAAAGAATGTGAATCCCCCCACCAACCCCCCAAGTTGATCACTTCATGAAGAATTTTCTCCAATTTCTGAGCCTTAAATGATTACCACTTTCCAGTAAAACTGTGCATGATTCATCTAAGAACGGGCAAAACAATACAGGGGATCCAAATACATAGAAAACCACAAAAAAATTTCATAACTAAAAAGGAAGCACACAAGAATCATGATTTGAAACCAAAAAATATTCATAAGAACCCAGGCTAATGGAAAAAAAAAAAAAACCACAATCATATATTTTTTTTTAGGGTTTGAACCTACCACTTAAGAATCCAATCCAAAACCATAAAAATACCAAAAAAAAAACAGCAAAATCCATAACAAATCAACGAAATCCAAACAAATATGAACAGATTGATATCCAAAAAATAACCCAAACCCATCAAAATTTCGAAATCCAAAATTTGGGGAAATAACAAATCATAAAACAAACCTTGAGGTTGGGTGTGGCGGCGCTAGCTCCAGAAACGACGTGTGCGGCGGCGTATGTGGCGGGGTGGAGCTCCAGTGAGGAGAGGAGGAGACGAATTTGGGGTTTAGGCATTTAGTTCTTCAGGTCTGAGAGAATATCGTGTATTCGTATTTGAGGATTGTAGGTTTAATTGAGTTATGATTGTGTGTGCTAGAGTGTATTGATTTTCCATTAAAATTATGACGTGGCTTTTATTCATTAGTGGCGTAAAACAGAACTTTTGCGCTAGCTCCTGACTGAAGTTAAGCTCCAATTGGAGTATGAAATTTATGAAATAGTACTATTGCGAAAATGATTGGAGATGAAATTGTGAAATTGTGGAATATATATGATTAATTATGAAATTGTGCTTGCGCTACCTCTTTAGCACCTTGAGTTTGCGCCTCCGCTGAAAGTGACTTTGCTCTCTGTTGAAGCATTCAGTGAAGATGAAGCTGAAATCTCAAGTAACAAAAGCAGGGGCTGTCAAGAATAGGGATGGCAATTTCTACCCGACCCTGGTACCAGTCCGGCCCGACCCTAATGGGTCAGATTTTACCCGGCCCGATAAAGAATAGGGTCGGGTTTGGGTTTTAAAAAAAAAAAAACCGAAGCGGGTCCGGGTTTTGGTAAAACCCTACCGAACCCGCACCCGACCCGACCCGGTTAGATATATTTAAAATTACAAAAAAACCTACCTATATATATACATCAACTCTAACCCTAAAACTCATTTCCCTCATTTCTCTCTCAACTCAGCCGCCTCACTCTCACCGACTCGGACTCTCCCTCTCATGCTCACTCACATCTCATCCTCCCCTCACGGACTCTCACTCACACTCACATCTAATCCTCACCGTCACTCTCATTCATTCACCGACCCACCCTCACCCTCGTGGAGGAGCAAAGATCTCGTGGTGGTTGCCGTTTGTCACGGAGGAGCACGAAATCAATAGATCGGAGCTTGGGATTGTTATATCGAGAGAGATGAGGTCGTGTTGTTAGATCGAGCACCGCCGATGGAGCTTTAGTCGCTTAGTGGTCCGAGTTCTTCATTTTTTTTTTTTTTTTTTGGTTCATTTTTGTTTTGGGTTCATTTCCTCTCTCGTAGTTTTTGGGTATTTGTTTGAGGATTCGATTTGTATAGAATGTAATGCATGTGTATATTTTGAGTTGGTTTAAATGTGAATCGGAGTTGATGTTTGTGTTAATGTAAAAATCGGTCCATAAATGGAGTTTTTTTTTTTTATTTGATGTGATAAATGGTGTTTTATTTCTTCTATTTTTGTGTTTATTTATTATTTATTTTCTGTCTAAGAACCTCATTTCAACAATGTTGATTGATTTGTTTTGCTGTTGTTTGTGTTTGGGTTTTTATTTATTTATTTATTTTATATATGTATATATATACATATATATATATATATATATATATATATAAGATTGGGCCACTGATTAGGCCCGTAGTGGTGGTCAATGGGACGGGGCCGCGGGGCCACGGAGACCCGACGAGCCGGGTATGGGGCTAAAAAAGACCCGTTTATTAAACGGGTCGGGTCCGAGTAATGTAGTAGACCAGCGGGTCGGGTCCGGGTTTCAAAACACCCGGCCCGAACCCGACCCGTTGCCATCCCTAGTCAAGAACTAATGGCGGATGAAAACGACAGTGTTTTGATTAAAAAGAAGAAGAGCAGATTGAAGAAACGGTGTCGTTAGACTAAATGTACAGTTGTCAATCATTTGTTTGTGTTGATGTAAATAGCTTACACGTGTAGGACTCAGATTAACTAGTTTGTTTTGATGGTTAGTTAGTTATTTTATTTGCTCACTACGTGTATATAAAGAAGGGAACAACTTGTATTTCTTTGTGAGCTTCTAGATATTTCTCGATCAATAAATTCCCATTTCTATTTAGAAAATCTCTCTCCTTTTTACATGGTATCGAGCTTCCAAAGCTCATCAATGGCGTCCAACATTGCCGCAGATTCTCAAACACCACCAACAGATCCTTTGCTTTCAACGAATCCTTCAATTGCTACGGATCACATATCAAATTCGACTCCTTCAATGGATGATCAAAATACCAATCCTTCAAGCCCTTACTACCTTCCACCTTCGGACAATTTTGTGGTTCTTGTTTCACAACCACTCACCGGTCCCGAGAATTACCCGAGTTGGTTAAGAGTCAGTGTTTCTCTCTTTGAGCGGTAGGAACAAATTTGGCTTTCTCAATGGCCAAATCTCCATGCCTGATCCATCTTCATCTCTGTACAATACTTGGTACAGATCAAACACCACGATTCTCTCTTGGCTAGTGAATTCCTTGAGTAAAGAGCTTCAATCTAGTGTGATGTACATTCACACTGCGAGGGATTTATGGATTGACATGCATGACAGGTTCTCTTAGCCAAATGCTCCAAGATTCTTTGAAGTTCGAAAAGAAATTTCGAAGCTTTCACAAGGTCAGATCTCGGTGACTTCTTATTTTACAAGATTCAATATTTTGTGGGATGAACTTGTGAATTATCAAGCATTTCCTACCTACACTTGCACTTGCACTTGTGGTTCTAAAAAATCTCAATTAGATGCACAAAAAAAGGATCAAGTTTTTCGTTTTCTCATGGGGCTTAATGATAGCTATGCTAATGTTAGAAGTCAAATTAAATAACGAGCCTCTCCCTGGCATCAACAAAGTTTACTCCTTGATTTTGCAAGAAGAGAAATGTAGGCGATTGGACAAGCGGATATGGTTCTTGAACCAACTGCTTTGTATGCTAATAATAGCTCAAATGCCAAGGGTTATTAAGGACAAACCTATCATGGTGGGAATCAAAGCAAGGGCATCAAGGTAGTAATCATGGAGGATATGGTGGAAAAGGAGGGAATTCAAAGAAAGAAAGACCTATCTCGTGCTTATTGTGGAGTTGTTGGCCATATTGCGGATAAATGTTACAAGTCGCATGGTTATCCCCAGGTTATAAGCCTAAAGGGAAATCTTCTCGCCAATCAGGTTTCTAGTGCAGAAATTTTGGAAATTTCTCTCCCAATCTTGGTAGTTTTGGGAATTTTGCTTCTCGACCATTATCCGGTTTTCCTAATCAAGTTGAGATGATGAATTGTTCACCACAGATGATTGATTACTTACCACAAAGATTCTGCACACACCACAATCTCAATTCAATGTGCCTCAATGTCCAATCACTCAATCTCGGTGTGAGCAATTGCTGCCCTTCCTTGCTTCTCGCCTCTTAAGGAAGCTTCTAATCATCAAGTTGCTCCCCGCTTATCAAGCAACTTGAGTCCTATCACCACTTGCAAATGTTGCCGCCAGTTCTAGTGCTTCTTTGCCACCTCATTTCATTAATAACTTCTCGTGTAATCCCTTTTAGTTACCACCAAATCTATCTCATTCTATATTTTCAGCCCAAAAGATGTAGATAGACAAGCATATAAACCCCAAGATCGATCGTAGACACCGGTGCAAATCGATCATATGGTGCACTCGGTCTCTTGTTTAACCACCATTACATCCACTATAAACACCTATGTCTATCTCGCCTCTTTGGAGAAAGGGCTTTACTAACACACATTAGCACAGTTCACATTTCAGAAACTTTGGTGCTTTATGGAGTTTTATGTGTCCCTTCTTTTACTTTTAACCTCATTTTAGTTAGTCAGCTTACTAAAACTTTGTTTTGTTGTCTTGTTTTTCTTGGTTCTTTTTGCTTCATCTAGGATCTAGTTCATTGGAACATGATTAGACTGGGTAAAGCAACAAGAGGTCTATATCTCATGACAACAACACAATTCTTTTCCATCATCATCTGTGCTTGCCGTTAGTTCACCCGCTACTTCTCAAACTTTTGCTGCAGATTTTACTATCAGTAACTTCCGACTTATGGCATTTTCGTTTAGGACATCCTTCTCATGCCAAGTTGTCGTTGTTAAATAAAATCGTATCTGATTTGACAGTAAATAAGTCACATTGTTGTGACATTTGTCATCTTGCTAAACAAAAGAGATTGTCTTTTCCTTCTAGTACTCACGTTTCAAATGCTATCTTTGATTTGATTCATTGTGATCTCTGGGGTCCCTTTTCTATTCCTACTATTGATGGATATAAATTTTTCCTTACCATTGTGGATGATTACTCTAGGTGTACTTGGGTTTATTTACTTAAATCCAAGGCGAAACACAAGCCTTAATTCAGCGATTTTCAATCATTGTTGAAACTCAATTTGGTGCAAAAATCAAATGTCTTAGAAGTGACAATGGCACATAATTTTTTATGAAAGATTTTTTCAAAACTAAAGGCATATTGCATCAATTAAGCTGTGTTGATACTCCTCAACAAAATGCCATTGTTGAAAGGAAGCATCAACACATTTTAAATGTTGCTAGAGCCTTAAGATTTCAATCTTCTGTTCCTTTAGAGCAGTGGGGTGATTGTGTTCTTACAAAGAACCCATCTCATTAACGATTACCTTCAAAACATTTAGGGAACAAAACTCCTTATGAGATGCTCTTCAAGCAACCTCCTTCATATAATCATCTTAAAACTTTTGGTTGCTTGTGCTATATTTCTACACTTGCTCATAATAGACATAAGTTTGCACCAAGGGCTAAAAAGTGTGTCTTTCTAGGTAATCCCACTGGTGTTAAGGGTTACAAGGTTTTAGACTTGGACATTAAAACCATTTCTGTTTCCAGAGACATCATCTTTTATGAATCAATTTTTCCCTTTGCTACTCTACCACATTCTGCTACTCTTTCCTCGGATGCTTTTCTTGATAGTTTTGTTGTCCCTCATTGTGTACCTAATAGTTTCCCAAGTTTTATTCCCTCACATTCTGTTCCTTTGCAAAATACCATTGACACTTCAATTGTTTCTCGGGATGCTTGTGATTCTCGGTTGCTAATAATTCTACAGATATTACAAACACTGCAGATTTTCATTTTGTAGAACAATTCTCTATTCCAGATTCTCCTTTTGCACATGATACTTCAGTATTGCCTTCTATTTCTGAAATTGGTACTGCTCCTTTAGTTGTTGCTAGGTCTTCTTCACCTTTAGGCATCGGAAATCCACTAGACCACATAAACCACCCTCTTATCTTCAAGATTATTCTTGTAAGGCAAAGAGGTTCAAAGCCATTACCTGGTCAACCTTATGACATTTTTGCTTGCCTCACTTACTCTAACCTAAGCAAATCCTATAAGCAATTTGTCATGGCCATAGATTCCACTTCCCCAGACCCTACCTCTTTTCTTGAAGCGGTTCAATCTCCCGAATGGAGAGCTGTTATGGATAAAGAAATAGAGGCACTTGAGCTTACCAATACTTGGACTTTGACCACTCTACCACCTGGCAAAATTCCAATTGGGTGTAAGTGGGTTTATAGAACAAAGTATAAGTCAGATGGCACAATTGAAAGGCATAAAGCCAGGTTGGTAGCTAAGGGGTACACCCGAGGGGAAGGGCTTGATTATACCGATACCTTTTCCCCTGTTGCAAAATCGGTTTACGTGAGAACGGTGTTGTCTTTGGCTGCTGTGAAAGGGTGGTTCCTCCATCAAATGGATGTGAACAATGCGTTTTTGCATGGTGATTTGGATGAAGAAGTATATATGAGTCTCCCCCGGTTTTCACAAAGAAAGGGGAGTGTGTTTTTGGTTCTAGAGGTTCGGAACACTGGGTTTGCAAGCTTAACAAAAGTCTTTATGGACTTAAGCAAGCATCACGACAGTGGTTTGCTAAGTTCTCTTATACCATCCTGAATTTTGGCTTTATCCAATCAAAGGCGATTACTCTCTCTTTACTCATACTAAAGGCTCATCATTTCTTGTTTTGGTTTGGTGTATGTAGACGATATTTTGCTTACAGGGGAATGATCCTAAGTGCATTCATGAATTAAAAGCTTTGCTTGATTCTAAGTTTGGACTAAAAGACTTAGGTTCTCTAAAGTATTTCTTAGGACTTGAAGTTGCAAGGAGTGAAAAGGGAATCGAGTCTAAACCAAAGAAAGTATGCTTTGGAAATTCTACATGATACGAGGCCATTTGGGGTCTAAACCAGTTAAAACACCTATGGAGCAAAACCCGCATCATCAAAAGATCAAGGAAAGCTACTTGCCATATGCAAATCAGTATAGAAGGTTAATAGGGAGATTATTATATCTCACCTTAACTGGACCCGACATAACATACGCTGTACACAGATTGAGTCAATTTTTGGCTGAACCAAGAGAACCTCACATGCTTGCAATCAATAGAATTCTTCAATACATAAAAGGGACACCTGGTAGAGGTTTGTTCTTTGCTATCAATTCAGATTTACAAGTAAAAGAATTTTGCGTCTGATTGGGCAGGCTGCCTTGATACAAGGAAGTCTTTGACAGGCTATAGTGTTTTTCTAGGTGATTCTCTAATTTCTTGGAGGTCTAAGAAATAGAGTACTGTTTCTAGATCTTCACCGAGGCGATAATAGAGCAATGGCTACCACGACATGTGAGATTGTTTGGGTTCTACAGTTGCTAAGGGATTTGAGAGTTGATCATCCTAAGAGTGCTCAATTGTTTTGTGATAATCAAGCTGCATTGCATATTGCAGCCAATCTTGTTTTCCATGAGAGAACCAAACATATTGAGGTAGATTGTCATCTTGTCAGAGACAAAATAACAGAGGGTGTGATCAAAGCTTTCCATGTGTTGAGCCAATTTCAAATTGCGACATTTTCACAAAGGCATTGGGGCTTCCAGCCTTTTCAAGGTTGGTGAATTGCTTGGGGTTGATTGACATTTATTCATCAAGTCTCAAGCCTCTCGAAAGTCAAGTCTGTGAACTTACAGTTCAAGACTTGAAGGGGAGTGTTGAAGCATTCGAGTGAAGATGAAGTGAAATCTCAAGTAACAAAAGCAGGGGCTGTCAAGAACTAAAGGCGGATGAAAACGGCAGTGTTTTGATTAAAAAGAAGAAGAAGCAGCAGATTGAAGAAACGGTGTCGTTAGACTAAATGTACAGCTGTCAATCATTTGTTTGTGTTGATGTAAATAGCTTACACGTGTAGGACTTAGATTAACTAGTTTGTTTTGATGGTTAGTTAGTTATTTTATTTGCTCTGCTACGTGTATACAAAGAAGGGAACAGTTTGTATTTGCTGTGAGCTTCTAGATATTTCTCAGATCAATAAATTCCCTTTTCTATTTAGAAAAGCTCTCTCCTTTTTACACTCTCCGCTGAAAATGACTTTGCTCTCCGCCGACTGAAATTGACTTTGCTCTCCGCTGAAAATGACTTGCTAAAGACTTTGCTAAAATGCGCCTCCGCTGAAAATGACTTGCTAAAATGCGCCTCCGCTGAAAATGACTTTGCTCTCCGCTGAAAATGACTTGCTAAAAGAAAATGACTTTGCGCGACCTCTCCGCTGAAAATGAAATGCGCTTATTTAAGTGCACGTTCTGTCGCTTCTATTAGATTATCAAAGATCTATCTGAGAAGAAGGGACTTGTCTCATTGAATTTGAGGGAAATTTACCTGGTGAAGAGGGTAGGTGGGTGGGGAAGGAAGTGCGAGATCCGGTCATTGAGAACAAGATATTGAAAGCTTCAAACAAGTAGTCCGCTAAGGTATCAACAAATTGGAATGGGACGATCTATGCACAAGTTTTCAGCCTTCTCTCCACCTTATAGCGAGTAACAAACAGAACAATATCTATGGTTAATCTTTTTTGTTTTGTTTTGATCCCCTTTTGATTCAATTTCTTTTCCTTGACAACAGTGAAGACAAAGTGCTGTTGCTGCTTGATCTTGCTGGGAAAGTGGTATATCTACTGATACTCGTTGTTTTGCTGCTTTTATATTTACAAGAGTGGAAACGTAATCGCCATGTCCAACCTACTAACCGTTTCAACGTCGTCCGTGGTGATAATGGAGGCGAAACCATCAGGGATCAAATTGCTAGGAGATCCCGTGCCAATTTTGCCAGTGGTGAAGTCGGCGATACAACGGGCGGTCAAAACGCTGGGAAAGTCCGTTTCGATGTTGCCGGTGATGATGACGGCGCTAACATTAACGGCGAGATTGCTATGGGTCGAACTTCACTTACTGCCACTATGCCTTTTGAATTTAATTACCAATAAAGTTTTTAAGCTGTTGTTGCTTTTTTAATTAATTAATTTATTTTAAGTCTAGTGTGGTTTGTTCATTGTTATTAATATCATTTCGGACTCCGTTTCGGTTTGTCCAGTATGCCTTTTGAATTTAATTAACAATAAAGTTTTTAAGTTGTTGTTGTTGTTTTTTAATTAATTAATTTATTTTAAGTTTAGTGTGGTTTGTTCATTATTATTAATACCATTTCGGACCCCGTATTGGTTTATTCAGTGGAATGGAATATTTAGGTACCGACCGATTTTGGCATACCGTTTCAGAGTGTTTCGGAGTTCTTAAAAAATAATTTATATATATTCTTGTAGAACATAAAATTATCAATTCTAATAAATAAATAACTAAATATCAAATAATACAAATCATTTAGTCTTAACTCTTAAGTCTTAAACATCAATAACTTCAAATATAACATCACACAATAAGAAGATTACAAGACAATAACTAAATATCAAATAATACAAGATTTACTCCTCCTCCTCATCATCATCCATGAGAGAAGAATCAAATTTATCATCAAAAAAACTCCCAAATATAACTTTTTTTTAAAAAAATTAATAACAGGCCAAATCCGGTACTGGCTGAAATTTGCATCTCGACCGGAATTGGCCTAATGACTGAAATGGACCGAAACAGACCCGAAAATTTGACCTGAGGTGGAACGTAGGGTATTTCGGTACTAGTTTGCATACAGGTGCGAAAAATTTCGGCTGTTCCGACTAGAACGAAACAGAATCAATAACAATGGATTTGTTTTAGTTAAATAGTGTGTGAGGTTTTACAATTTTTTCCCATGTACTGTGTTACGTCATACGTGTAGGAATTCTTGTAATTTTTGCATAATTTTTGAAATTCTTCGTCCAAATGGATAATTTCCTGATTGGCCAATTCATTATCCAAATTCCACTTCTGAATAGTATTTAATTAAGACAGGTTTTACTTTTATCCGATTCGAATTACTTCACTTTTATCTTATCCGAATTGCAGTAATTTAAATATTAATGACATGTCTCATCTTAAAATGACGTAATATTTTTGGAAAGAGAAATGCTTTACATTTACGTTTTCAAGCACTTCCGTCTAAAAAGGCGCTTCCCAAAATTTTTGGAAAGTCAAAGTTATGGGATCCGCAACCATATAAATCTCACATGTTTGGTAGATTGTAATAGGCGCTGTAATGTAATAGTTATTCTTTAGTTTGATTATGTTTTTATTACAATGAATAATCATTCCTTATGAATGGTTATTCTTCAAAACGAGGAATAACTATTCATCTTTAAAAGGTTGTATTAGTTATTTCTTATAAATAAATTTTCTATATACGTCTGACAATTATAAAAATAAAAAATCATAAAAAATAACATATATCTCTCTTAAATTTAAAAATAATAATTTTTAAGAAAATATAATTATATTAGTAAGAAATTTCCTAAAAGAAATGTTAAATTTTATTCCAATGTTATAACTTACAATTAAACTAATGAATATGTTTAATTATTACATTACAGCAAGTTTTATTCATTTTACCGAATTTATTGCTGGAATTTGTTTAGTATTCTATGTTTGATTATTTTAGTGGGATCTTTTTGGTTTTGGGTTGATTTCGTTTTTGTGACTATGAAGTTATACGATTTTGATTGGAAACTATGAATTTCTTTTCGGTAGTTATACTTATGTGCGTGGAATTGGTGTTGAGGCGAAATTAGATTGCATTTGCTAATTTGATTGGTTGACTTTTTCGAAAATGTTTCGCTTTTGAATCAAACGCGTCACTTTTCAATTCAATTCTTTTTAAAGATTTCATTTTTATTATCGTTTTTGATTTTTTGGTGTTCAGATTTGAGATTGGAGCGAAGCGTTTTTCCGTAAAGCCATGGCTGTGGCGTGTCTCGATCCTATGTATGTAATCTATTATGGATTTTTTCTCTCTTTCGGAAAATTTTGTGTGGTAAAGATGTGTTTGGTTGCCCGTAAAACTGTCTAGTAAAAGAAAATTTTTGTTTTTGAATATGAAAGCACTAGACTTTTATTGAATTTGACTAATTATGATATCATTTCGTTAGCCTTATTTGTCAATACTTAGCAAGTACTATACAATTGGTCACAAATTTGATTGCTTTGCATAGTATGCTGCTTGCTTGATGTCAATTGAATCTTAGAAGTTTCTAAAGTTTTACATTTCAAATGAATAGTTTTCTTTTTTGCACTTGTAATAAAAAATTTATTTTGATTTGAAATCTTCAGTTACTGTGTTAACGGCAGAGGGAGAATGGCTCAGCGTTGCACATTTTCGGGGTTTTTTAGAAAATAACTACAAAACCCAAACAATATCATTAGTAAGGAAATTTTTCAAACTAATTTGGTTTCTAACAATTCGAGTCCAGAGGACTCAATTTCTCGGTTGTTATTTTATTATTTTGCCAAAGAAATTTGAACAACGAAGAAGAAAGAATCAACGATGCAAAACCCAAAGAACCCAGTAGCCGATTCGACCAAACCTAGGTGGCGAAAGCTTCAGGCGATGCAAAATGCAGAGATCGAACGTGTCTCACCACCGCAACGATGCAAAAACCCGGCAACCTAGGCGCCGATCCGACCAAACCCAGGCAGTGAAAGCTTCAGGCAATGCAAAACGTAGAGATCAAATGTGTTTTGCCGCCACAACGATGCAAAAACCCAAAGAACCCAAAGCGTCGATTTGACCAAACCTAGGCGGTGAAAGCTTCAGGTGATGCGTAGATAAAAATATGGAGAGTGGGTTTGATTTGTTTTGGATTTGATTTGTTCATGGGTTTTTGGGGCTTGGAAGTGGATAGTGGGACGGCATTTGGAGAAAAAAAGGAAAGGAAGAACAAGAAAAAAAAATCCGTGTAAGTTTGAGTGAGGGCTGAACTGAAATTGAGTGCTTTGGGCTCAATTTCCATAAAGGTAAAGCGAGTCCTTTGAGCTCGATTTCCAGGCCTACGTGGACAGTTTGTCTAGCTCAGCTGCTGGTGCAATGGGAAGTCGAGTGCAATATACTTGATTTATACACCAAAATCGACTCCTTTGGACTCGATTTGTTAGTTACCAAAATAGTTTCAAACCTTGACTAACTAATAAAATAGTTTGGATTTTATAGTTATTTAAAAAAAAATCCCACATTTTCTATAATCAGTTTCCTTTCTTTTGGTTTCTATAGAATTGTATTACTAAAATCGCATACTACTAATCTATGTGTAGAGTTTGTGGTTATCTGTACTACTGATCGCGTGTTCGTTTTATAAAATGCTTTTCTAATAAATCTGTTATTATTGTAGGTTCCTGTGTTGGAAACACCTCATGATTCAGGATTTGAGATTGAGAGCAATGCTATAGCACGTTATGGTAAAGACTATCGACTTTCTTTCCCTAACCCATTAATTTTGGCGATCCTCCGAAGATGGTTTTGTTGGAACTTATGGGCTTTTTATCTGTTGCTGCAGGCACTCGCTTGAAAGCTGACAATCCTCTACAAGGCTCTTCTCATATTGATTATGTGAGACTGTTATTACTACTGATGCTACTCTCTCTCTCTCTGAATGCGTGTGTTATGATGCTTAGTATTATGTATGCTTGAATTTTCTGGTCCACATAGAGCAGTGGATTGATTTTGCATGCTAATATTCTAAAATCGTTTATGCCTAGAATTGGACATGCAGTGTACCTTCCTCCAGTGAGTTGCATCTTAATTTATTATGGAATTGTTCTATTTCCTTTTTGCCATTAAATGATGACCAAGCTTTATGGAAAACTTAGATGAAGTATAAAAGGAATGAAGTGAGGAATTTTTTCTCTTTATGTAAAATAAAAATCAATGTGGGAGTTCAAAATCACTTTCCACTTTTTGTAATTCGAATCTAGACTCAGGTAATAAAACTAGATCATGGAGTTCAAATTTGCGGGCATGTCTCTCCAATGCAAGAAAATTAACCTTTTTCCCTGAAAATTTGTCTCTCTCAACACCACCTCCATCATCTAGCTCACGTTTCATAGAGAAGCTGTAAGAGCTCTGGATTTCACTTATTGCTAAGATTTGTTCAGTATTTTATGTTTGCTTGTTTGGGGGGTTCTTTGTGGTATTGGGATACACACACAAAATCTGTTTGTTTCTACAGAAAATTATTCCATAGAAAATCTTCGATTTTCCAAAAATGTTCTCCTTTGAATCAGACGCATTATTTCAATAAAATTCTTTTTAATGGTTTCATTTTTGTTTTTCAATTAAATTCTTTCTAGAGGCTTCAATGTCTCTGGCAAGTAAGGATTGATAGTGAATTCATTGTCAATTCATCCCACTGTTATTTGCTTTTGCCCTGTTTGTCTTCTCTGGGCTTGCTTTTCTTTGGATTATTTGAGATTGTTTCCCTGTCTCTGTTGTGTTTCCGTTTTCATATCAGTCCTCTTCTTGTTTATCTTTCACTTTGTTCCCTCTGCATCAATCCTCTTTTTGTTTCCTGTTTATATGTTCTCTTCATATTTTCTGTTTTCGTCAGTCTTTCGAATTTCTATCATCTTTTACATCATGTTGATTTTGTCTTGACTTACTATTTGTTCTTGATCCATGTGCATACTTCATGATCTTAATATTTTTTTTTCCTTGGTTTGTGTCTGACAGCCACTTTCAAGCTATTCGTTATTAAAATTTTATTGCTTCTACTTGGGTGTGCTAGCACGCCAAATCCTCTGGTTCTGCATGTTAAGGGCAGCAGGAGACTGGCTCAACTGCAGCCCATCTTTGTGGTAAAGATGTGTTTGGTTGCCCAGAAAACTGTTTGGGAAAAGAAAAGTTTTGTTTTTGAATTTCATTGAATCTGACAAATTATGACCTCATTTCGTTGGCCTTGTTAGTTAGCAATTACTATAAAATTGGTCACAAATCTGATTGCTTTGCATATATTGCTGCTTGTTTGATGTGAATTTCAAATTTTGAAGTTCTTAAAGTTTTGCATTTCAGATCAAAAGATTTTCCTTTTTATTTTTTTTGAAGATACAATGAAAAGTTCTTTATTTATTTCTTTTTTAAATGTCTTGGTTTGAAATTGTTTAGCATTCTGACCCAATTTAGGACTAAGAATTCTGAATTTGATGGTTCTAACATGCCAATGAGGTCTGGCTCAAGTGGCAGTTCCTTGTCCACTTGTCCCATATGAATGTCATGGGTGCTTGTGTATCTTACCAATTAAAAAATAGTAATAATAAAGAGAGAATTTTGCTTTATCTGGGCTTGCTACCACACCAAATCCTCTGGTTCTGCATGTTAAGGGCAGCAGAGGAGACTGGCTCAACTGCGGCTCATCTTCGTGGTAAAGATGTGTTGCCCTGAAAACTGTTTGGGAAAAGAAAAGTTTTGTTTTTGAATCTGAAAGCACTAGACTTTTATTGAGTCTACCTAATTATGACCTCGTTTCGTTGGTCTTCTTAGTTAGTAATTACTATAAAATTGGTCACAAATCTGATTGCTTTGCATATATTGCTGCTTGTTTGATGTGAATTTCAATTTTTGAAGTTCTTAAAGTTTTGCATTTCAGATCAAAAGATTTTCCTTTTTTTTTTTCTTTTTTTTTTTGAAGATACAATAAAAAATTCTTTATTTATTTCTTTTTTAAATGTCTTGGTTTGAAATTGTTTGGTATTCTGACCCGATTTAGGACTCAGAATTCTGAATTTGATGGTTCTATCATGCCAATGAGGTCTGGCTCAAGTGGCAGTTCCTTGTCCCATATGAATGTCGTGGGTGCTTGTGTATCTTACCAATTAAAAAATTTAAAAAAAATAAAGAGAGATAATATTGCTTTATCTGGGTGTGCTACCACACCAAATCCTCTGGTTCTAGATGTTAAGGGCGGAGGGAGATGGTTGAACCGTGGCACATTTAGTATAGTCAGTGTTTTTTATTTTGGTTTCAATAGAATTGTATTACTCTCTTTTTTCCCCAATTAAAGGCTGCATTTGGATGCATATAATTGTGAAAATCCCTAGTGTGCATATGCAACTACAGGAAACCACCGTTGAATCCATTAACCCATCACAATTGATTAATCTTGTTTGTTTCTGGATTGAATGCATTTGTAATGTGTTGCTCTTCCTTTGCTAATAAGGCTGTATGATCTATGCAGATCCTGCATGCAGTGAAGACAGAAAAATTCATACAAGACACTCATCACTGCGGAATACACCTCTGTGAAAGTTGGAACTGGCCCCAAATTTTGAGATAGGTGTCTCTAATAAACCTCCTGAGTTTATCAAGATGAAACCTACTGGGAAGGTATAGTTCTATATTGTAAAATTTGTGGTAATCTATACTCCACTAATTGCATATTAGTTTTATGAAAGGCTTTCCTAATAAATCTGTTACTCTTGTAGGTTCCTGTGGTGGAAACACCTGATGGTCCAGTATTTGAGAGCAATGCTATAGCACATTATGGTAAGACTATAGACTTTTATCCCCCAACCATTAATTTTGGTGATCCTCTAAAGATTGTTATTTTGGGACTTATGGGCTTTTTATCTGTTGCTGCAGTTACTCGCCTGAAGCCCTGAAGGCTGACAATCCTTTATATGGTTCTTTTCATATTGATGATTGAGATGTTTATAACTACTGATGGTGCTCTCTCTTTCCGCATGTGCATGTGTTATGATGCTTATTTTTACATATGCATAAATTTTCAGGTCCACATACAGCAGTGGATTGATTTTGCATCATTTGAGATTGATGCTAATATTCTAGCATTTTATAAACCTAAAATTGGACGTGCAGTATACCTTCCTCTGGTGAGTTGCATCTTATTTTATTATGGAATTGTTTTAATTCTTTTTTGGCATCTAAATGATAATGTAAAATCAAAATTAATTCAGGCTATATATATCCTACATAAAAAATCTAAATTCTCATAATCCCATCATAACTATGCACTGCCTATATGGGCCATATCTGATGTGTATAATTTTTGCTTGAAGACCGAGGAAGCTGCAACTTCATTATTGAAGAGAGAGCTGGGTGCTGTAAACAATCGTCTTGCCTCAAACACATTCATGGTTGGGCATTCCATGCTTCTGGCTGACATTGTTAAACCATGCAAAGTATGTGGGCTTCATTCAACTGATGATTAAGAGCTTTACCTCTGAGTTCCCTTATGTGTAAGTTACACAGTGTAACGATGCTTCTGGAAGCATGGTGAATCAGACTCAGTCTGTCCTGGCTTTTAGGCTTTTACAAAGAAGCCATCTCAATCAAAAGAATCTGCTAAACCAAAGCTTAAGGATGAATTAAAAAAAGAAGCTAAAAAAGGAGGAGCCTGCGAAGCCCAAGCCAGAAGCTGGTGCAGAAGAGGAGGAGGCTCAAAAGCCCAAACCTAAGAATCCTCTCAAATCTACTGCCCCCAAGTAAGACGATACTGGATGGCTGGAAGAGGCTGTACTCAAAAACAAAGACCAACTTCGGAGAGGTTGCTATTAACCTGTGCTTTAGTCATCTTCCTTTGATAATGACATATAGGCATTGGTCGTATAATTTGCATTGGTAGTTCCTATGTGTTAATTTACTCAAGAAGTCCCCTTGAAGTAATCATTCATACGATGAGGTTGCCATCTTTTAAATGTTTGTATGATCAGTTAAGAAAAGGGGGGCTTATATATTAAATGTTTATGTACATTAATTAGTTGAAGAAAGTGACTGGCTTATATATACTAGCAGATTTGTTTTCAGTTCAACCACCTGGCCCATTACTTTTGTTTTAAAACCTGAGTCTACCATTTGTCATGCCTTTTCTCTATATGAGCCCGTTCTCTACATAATATGTCACTTGCTGCTATATCTGGGTACAATGATGAGAATACTGTTTCCTTTGTAACACTAAACCAGGTCGGTGGATTTCTTCAGAGGATGAATCTAGCACGCAAATATGCTTTTGGAAAGATGCTTGTTGATCGGTTCAGAGCCACCATTCAAGGTGAAGGGGCTGTGGCTTTTCCGTGGGCAAGAGATACCGCAATTTGTGCTTGATTAGTGCCATGACAGAGCTATATGAGTGGAAGAAGGTTGATATCACAGATGAAGAGCAAAAGGAACGTGTGAGTTAGATGATTGAAGATTACAAGCCTTTCGAGGGCCAGCCTCTTTTGGACGCCAAGTGCTTCAAGTGAATGATCCCAATTAGTCCCTGGATTAAAAGTTGTATTTTTGTATGTGTTTTTGCTGCTAGAGTTTTTATTGACGCTGTCCTAAACAGACTAAGTCTAGTCTTTTTGTGTTTGAGTGGAGGTCTAGTATAATTTATTAGTTTGTTTCTGCTATTTCAAAATTTTAATATTCTATATGGTAGAATCTTTTGTGTTAGATGAATGTTTGCTTGTTGAGGGTATGCAAAATTAAATTAAGAGTTGTCCACCTTTTTATACTAATGGTTTGTTATCAGATCAAGTGTTTTCTAATTTCTAATCTTGGTTTGCTGATTTCAGGTTGTACATCTTTGATTCCAATCCTAATTTTAAGTTTTTGGTTTCAGAATAGTGATATTGTCGTATGTGTATCTTGCAATACCCAATAAAAATAAAAAGATTTCATCCAATACAGATTCTCTTTAGTTACTACTCTATTTAATAATAACTTTCGAAAAAAATAAAATAAAACTCTTAAAAGGTTCCATAGTGGGTTTCGTCCCACGTTACCAAGTAGTTTGATATTAGTTTCATAAGTTTCTAATTTAGAGTTACTTTTGAGGTGGGCTTAGAATTTCTTTTAGATTCATTTATTTTTGGGTTGGTTGCAAGACTGCTCAAATGTTTCTTGCCATATCATACGCTTAAAATGTCGTAGAAACTACTACCAATTTTACTATAAAAGATAACACAGCACTAGTTTGTAAGGCAGAAAGTTGTAGTACCAATTTTACAGTTACTATAAAACATTACAAAACATTAGTTTGTAAGGCAATCACATTTGTAGCATCCATGGCACCACACATGTTAAAAATGTTGGACCCAGACCAACCTAATCACGCGATCCCTTTTAGAACTGGAAGACAATAGTCACAATACTGAAAATGTAGGTTCAGTACTGCAAAACAAGTAAATTCAGACGATTGCGAAACATATAGTTTTATCAGTAATGCACTAATGCTGCGAAACATATAGTTTTATCAGTAATGCACTAATGCTACCCTACGCAATTTTTTTTTTCATATACCACCGCTCATAATTGACCATTTTAACAATTGTTGATTTTTTGTGAAAAAAAGTGTTTGTACTACAAGCATTTCTGAGTTTTACCTTTAGAGAGAGAGTTTTTGTGCTGCAGGCATTTTTGAGTTTTACCCCGAGAGAGAGAGAGAGATGTAACCTCAAAACGCAAACCATTTGGTATCCCATAGTTTTGTTAGCTTATTTGCTAAATATCATTCTCAAAAAAAAAAAAAAAAAAAAAAAAAAAAGCTTATTTGCTAAATATGACACAAAAAATAAAATAAAAAATTTATTTTTAAAAAATTTAATTTTTCATAATTTATAACTATATTTATATATATTACTAAAAGTCGAAGCGTAGCATTTAATATTGCTACACTCACGTTAAGTTACATCAGCAATCACATCATCATTTTTTGTTTTCAGTATTTCTTATATATTTTTGTAAACATTTTTTCTCATTTAAGGAGACTTAAAAACTCTATTATTTAAGAATTAAAATATATTTTAAAAGTTATTTTTATTATTAATGTTTCAAAATTCTCATTCCCTTTTACCTCTTCATCTTCCCACTACTTTCTACCTTAATATCATTGTTTCTCTACCTTCTTATCTTCCTTTATTTTGACTCATCTTATTCTCAACATCTTACTATAAATTTGACATTTCCTTTTTCAATTTATGCATAGTTTTCTCTCACAAAAAAGGTTACCTCTCTCTCTCTCTCTCTCTCTCTCTCTCTCTCTCAATTTGTTTTTCATTTTTTGTTTGATTTTTTTATTTTTATTGCATCAATTCTTGAGGTTGATGAATTTTTGTGTTAATTAGAATTTTACTTTGGGATGATGCAATTTAGTTTTGTGTTTTAAGTTGTTATCTTTTATTTTCTCTTTGATTAAATATTATCATACTACATTATACATATAGCATATAATAATATAATGTTATTATATTTCATAGAATGACTTGGATAAGTTGATGTTTATTGCTGAAAATTTAATTTTTACTCTTTTTTCCTCTCATCTTATTTTATTTAATATTTAAATCCAGTCACATCCTCCATACTATTAAATTATGCAGCACAAATCAAGAAAGGCTAAACACAAACTGGCCTTCCTTTACCATACATTGGAGGAATCAAAATATTTGTGTTATAAAGAATCATATAATTTATAATTTAGATAGCACCATTTGAATGTCTCTAGGCCCATAGAGCGAGCAATTTGTAGACTTAAAAGGCTATTGAGAATGTACTTTTTGAATCAAGTCTAAAAAAATAGGAACTACTATATATCATTTAGATAAAAACTTTTATCATAGATACATTAATATTTTTTTTGCCACAAATTTAAATCACGCAAACTTAATAATTTTATATTATGTGTTAGCATTGTCTCTGCTTCTTCTTCTTCTTCTCAAAATATTATGTATCATTTTTAAAAGATGCCAAAAATATTGATCTTATAGAAAAAGTTACATAAAATATTGAGAAAAAAATGTTTTATATTACAATCTACTAAAATTTTATTTTAAATATTTAAACCTTTCTATTTTTCATATCCTTGATGTGTTTTACAACTACCACATGTGTTAACTTAAGTCTTAATATTTTTAAGCTGTTTTGGCAAAAAGAAAAAAAGAAAAAAGGTTGTCACAAAAGAGGAGTTCATGTAAAGTTTTTTGCAAAATGAAATATCTACTTTGTAAGGCCACCAAACTTGATAATTTGCAAATGATGGAACCACTCACAACAATATTTGCATAGTTATATAGTTCCAACTAAAGCAATTGCATATACTTTTAATCTTCAAAAAACATACATCTATCAGTGGTTAAATGTTTATTTGGGGTAGTTTTAACTTTTCATATAATTTTACCTTTACATATTCATCTATTTTAATTTAGATTTTTTTTTTGCAAAAAAAAAAAAACTTTAATTTAGATATTTATAAGAAAAAATTAAATAATGATTCACAAAAAAAAAAAAAAAAATCTATACATATTTATCTTGTGCGGTTGTAACTTTACATATAATTTTGCATTTATAGATTCATCTACTTTAATTTAGGTGTTTATAACTTAGTAATGAAATCTATAAACAAGGTAATTAAAACAATCATATTTCTACAATTCAAAAAGTCACAATTTCTTTTTTCAAAAAAAACCTTTTACATTTCCTTGGACTTATTTTTAATTTTTTTTATAAAACCTTTGACCACTAACCTAACTACTTAATAGATTAAAAAAATTTAAGGCTCATTATTACCTCCGTTAATATATTATAGATATCTTAAGTGATTGAGACCAAACTAGAGAAATGCCTTTCACATTAATTCCTTGAAATTTAGAAGGAAAAAAAAAAAAAACTTTTGACATACCACTAACGTAACAACATCTATAACTATTTAAGCCATCTATGATATCCGTGGGGGGTAAAACCTGTCAAGTTGATGTTGGGCCGTGACCCATGTACCAAGCCCAGCCGCGGTAAAGAAGGAAAGGCGTGGGCGTAGGATATCCCGTCCCAACCATGACGGGCCGGGCCTGCTAAGGGGCGTCCGAGGAGGAACACCTCCTCGGACTCGCCAAGTGAATGTCCAACTTGCACCCCTACCTGGCAAAAGTTCCCCAATGCGAAGGAACGGTGCGTGACGTTCGGAAGGGGGGGAGACAATCACAACTGCCGCATTAAATGCCAAGGAACTACTTTTCCAGCCGCATTAATGTGGAAGGGACAAAACGCAGCAGTCATCTTGGCCAATGCAACTCATAGAAAGAAAAGGGAGGGTGACCTACGGGACGAGGCACTCGAGTAGAGGGGCCGGATGACCGACAAGTGTAGGGCCATGATCTCGGGAGGGATGCTATATAAGAGAAGAAGATCCCCATGGAAGGGGGATCGGAAGAAGAAGGAAAAAGACCAAAAAGAAGGAGGAAAGAGACAGAGGTAGCAAGAACGCTCTCCTGGGACCGTTACTTCAAAAGTTCAAAGGAAAATCCCCACGTCCAACTCGGTTGCATGGCTTGGTCGTAACCGTTTCTCTTGTCAAAAACCTAGTTCGTGACCTACTCTCTACAAATTCATTGTCGAGGGACTTTTGGGCCAGGATCTCCCACCTGTTGGGCTGGGGCCCCAAAATCGTGCCCCTACAATTGGCGCCGTCTGTGGGGAGAACTCGTGTCTTGACAAGTGAAACCGTAAGGAATGGAAGGATCGTGTCCGCGCCAAACCGGACGCGCGAGAATCCCAACGACAGACAACTTTGTAAACCTCGAGCGAGCAAGGGACCGGGACAATCGGCGAGAGGGAAGTATCAACTCCTCTCACACAAGTAGAAGTCGCTCAAAAGGGAAAGACCATGCGTCCCGCCAAGATAAACGAGCGGAAGGCTCGAGAAGAGATCAAGGATTTGAAGAAAAGGTTGCGTCGAGCCCAAAGAAAAATGTCCTTCGCCCATTTCGGATACTAGCGGTGGTGAGGATGATGAATACGGACGAAGGACAAAAACCCCTCCAAGCGAGACGTTCTCCTATGAGGAGGAGCGGCCTCACAAACGCGGTCGCAAAAGCCCACCTTACCAAGGCTCGGTCAATGACGCCATGAGCAAGGCTCGGATCGAATCTCCCGATCGCCATTTACCGGTAGAATAGAGCGGGCGGTGCTCCTCGGCGATTTAATCAGCCCATGTTTACCTTGTACAATGGTCGGACCGACCCGAGTGGAGCATGTGAGCCGATTCAACCAAAGGATGGCCGTCCACTCCCGGGACGAGGCGTTAATGTGTAAAGTGTTTCCATCAAGCCTGGGGCCCCCGGCCATGAGATGGTTTGATGCCCTCCCACCAAACTCCGTAGATTCCTTTAAGCGGTTGACACAGGCCTTTGGCTCCCGCTTTATCACCAAAGACTAGAGTCCCTCGGCCCCTCGATTCCCTTTTATCCCCGTCCATGCGAGAAGGAGAAACGCTGAAGGCTTACTTGGACAGATATTGGGAGATGCATAACGAGGTAGAAGGGAATCATGATGACGTCGCCATCATTGCCTTTAAAAGGGGCTTGCCGACAGAGCACGGCTTGAGAAAGTCTCTCACAGGGAAGCCAGACCACCAGCGTGCGGCAACTTATGGACAGGGATTGACAAGTACAAGAGGGTCGAGGAGGACCAAAGAAACCGGGAAGGGAAAGGCGAAGTTTGTCCCCCAGAGAGGAGGGACTTGGTCCGACCGTTTGATGAATATGAGTAAGCCGAGAAGAGAGTATACAGAACAATCGGGATCTACAGGGGCTCAAGTAGTCCACGCGGTGTTCCGAGAGCCATTACACGTAATCATGGAAAAAATAAAGCACGAGCCTTTTTTTCAATGGCCGAATAGGATGGCAGGTGACCCCTCAAAACGCAATCGAACCTATCGTGCCTATCACCAAGAGCCTGGCCACGTCACCGACGAGTGCGAGAATCAAGAACTATTTGGATCGACTAGTCCGAGAAGGAAAGTTGGGGCATTTGTTGCAACGCACTTTGAGCGATCAAATGCCGATACCAGGCAAAGCACCTTGAGGCCACCCATCGGCACGATAAATGTCATTCGGCGCGCCGAGAACCGGTTCGGTCCGTGCGGAGTAATGTCGGTAGGAAGGTTCCCGGCCGAACAAGGCGAAAGGGAATCCAAAAGGGCTAGAGGAAGAGTGCCATTAATTGGATTCACGGAAGAGGACAAGGAGGGAACTGTTCAGCCCCATGACGACGCCCTAGTCGTGACACTCGGGATAGGAGGTTATGACGTGAAGAGGGTGCTAGTTGATCAAGGTAGCGCCGTGGAGGTGATGTACCCGGACTTATACAAAGGGCTGAATTTAAAGCGGGAAGACCTGTCGCCGTACAATACTCCTTTGCTTAGCTTCGAGGGGAAAATCGTCATTCCCAAGGGCATGATCAGGTTGCCTGTGCAAACCGACATAGAAATAGTGGAGGTGGACTTCATCGTGGTGGACGCGTACTCACCTTACACAGCTATTGTGGCACGGCCATGGCTTCATACGCTAGGGGCTGTGTCATCTACCCTACACCAGAAAGTGAAGTATCCATCAGAGGGCCGAATCAAAGAGATAGTGGGGATCAAGGGATGGCCAGCGATGCATGGTGTCGGCGATTGCTCGGCGATTAAGCGGCGCGCCTTCCACTTCAATCGAGAGTACCTTATAGCAATCAAAAACCCGGTCCCTAGTTGCGGTAACGAAGGACCGGACATGGAGGTGAGTTGTGAAGGGCTAGAGAAAATACTCGTCGGATCGGGCCCGAAAGGTTTTTCCAGTTGGCTCGGAGCTACCAAGACAGGAGAAGTCGGCGCTAATTGATTTCCTGCGTCGAAATGAGGATGTATTCGCTTGGGATCCTTATGAAGCTCCTGGGGTTGACTCGGACCTAATACGCCATCACCTTAACGTTAATCCAGCTATTACCCCAAAGAAGCAGCCCCCTAGGCGCCCGTCAAGAGAGCATGCAGACGCCGTGAGGGAAGAAGTGGCGAAATTGAAAAGAGTCAAGGGCTATCAAGGAAGTGTTCTACCCTGAATGGTTGGCGAACACAATCGTGGTGAAGAAGAAGAGCGGGAAATGGCGAGTCCGTGTGGACTTCACGGACTTAAACAAGGCCTGCCCGAAGGACCCCTTCCCAATGCCGCGGATTGATCGACCGTCGACGAATCGTCGGGCACCCCGAATGAGCTTCTTGGACGCCTTCCCAGGGCTACCATCGATATATCTTTGGCCACGGAAGACCAGGAAAAAATCGCCTTTGTCACCCCAATCGGCAACTATCATTATAAGGTGATGCCTTTTGGCTTGAAGAATGCCGGTTCGACCTATCAAAGGATGATGACTAGGATGTTTGAACAACGGATGGGAAAAAGCGTGGAAGTGTACATAGACGATATGGTTGTGAAGAGCAAATTGGTGACTCGATCACATCGGGGACCTTGACGAGGTGTTCCATATCCTGAGAAGGTACAGTCAGCGGTTAAACGCATCCAAGTGTTCATTTGGAGTGGGGTCGGGAAAATTCCTTGGCTATATGGTGACCCATCGGGGGATCGAAGTCAACCCCGACCAAATAAGGGCCATTCATAGTATGCAGCCGCCTCGGAATCCCAAGGAAGTCCAGAAGCTTACCGGCATGATAGCGACTTTGAACCGTTTCATCTCCCGCTCGGCGGACAGATGCCGACCTTTTTTCTCCTATTGCACAAGTGGAGAGGTTTCGAGTGGACTGAGGAGTGTGACGTGGCATTCCAACGGCTCAAGGAATACCTCGCACGACCTCCGATCATGTCCAGGTCCGAGGCCGACGAGGTACTCTATGCATACATCGCGATCGCCGATCACGCAATCAGCCTAGTACTGATCCGGGAGGACGATGGCACGCAACGGCCCGTGTACTACGTAAGCAAGTCGCTACAAGAGGCAGAGACCCGGTATCTCCCCTCGAAAAGGCAATATTGGCCGTCGTGCTAGCAACAAAGAAGCTTCCCCACTATTTCCAAAGCGCATACCGTGGTTGTGCTAACCCAACTTCCATTGAGATCGAGTCCTCCGTAGCGCCGACTACACTGGGAGAATCGCCAAGTGGGGAACCATCTTGAGCGCCTTTGACATCGGTATATGCCGCGCATCGCCGTAAAAAAGGTCAAGTCCTCGCCGATCTGTTCTTTGAATTTGCGGAGCCAATCTTAGAAGGGATGGACGTGTCGGATTTACCGAATAGTGATAGGAAATCGGTCAACACGATTTACGTGCGAGAACACGATGAGTGGAGAGCATACATTGATGGTGCAAACAACCAAAAGGGATGCAGGTGGGGGCTCGTTCTAATCTCTCCCGAAGGTATAACCCTGGAGAAGTCGTTGAGACTAGGATTCTCGGCAACGAATAACGAAGCCGAGTATGAGGCACTTCTGGAAGGGATGTCGATGATCCGGAAGCTAGGTGGAAAACGCGCGAGTATATTCTCGGATTCAAGACTCATAGTGGGGCAAGTAAGCGGGGAATTGGAGGCAAAAGACGAAAGAATGCAACGGTATCTTGCCCGAGCTAAACACCTACGCGCCCACTTCGACGACTTCCATTTGACGCATATACCCCGAAGCGGGAATACTCACGCCGATTCTCCGGCAACGCTGGCCACATCCTCGGCACAGCCCCTTCCACGGGTTATTTTGGTCGAGGACCTCTGTTGCCCCGCGGAAGAGGAAGCTAAAGGGGTTCGGGTACACAATATCGGCGAGGACCAAGCTGGATGGACCCTCTTGTCCGATTCTTGAGGGATGATTCCTTACCAAACGACAAAGTCGAGGCCGACAAAATCCGGAGGAGAGCTTCTCGATTCTGGTTGTTCGAGGACTCCAAGCTCTGACTGACGTTCATTCTCGGGGCCATACCGCTGTGTGCGTACACCCGGGCGCAACGGAACTCATTCTCGGAGGAGTTGCACGAGGGGATTTGTGGGAGCCATACGGGAGGCCGGTCCCTCTCCCACGGGGCTATGACGCTGGGTTCTTGGTGGCCGAACATGAGCGGGGAGGCTTTGGAATATGTGAAGAAGTGTGACCAATGCCAACGATTCGCTCCGAATATACATCATCCTGGTGGGGTACTTAACCCATTGTCCAGCCCTTGGCCATTTGCGCAATGGGGCCTAGACATATTAGGTCCGTTCCCCAAAGCTGCTGGGAACAAGAAGTTTCTCCTCGTTGGCACCGATTACTTTACGAAATGGGTTGAGGCTGAGCCGATGGCGAACATTAGGGATGTGGATGTCAAGAAATTTATCCGGAGAAACATTGTCACCCGATTCGGCACCCCACACACCCTAATCTCGGACAACGGCCTGCAATTCGATAGCAAGGCCTTTCGAAGTATTGCGGTGAATTGGGGATTGTCAACAGTACTCTACACCAGCCTATCCGCAGGGCAACGGACAAGTCAAGCGATTAACAAAACCATAGTGAGTGGGCTGAAAAAGAGGTTGGACGACGCGAAAGGGAGGTGGGTTGAAGAGCTCGCCCATGTTTTGTGGACGTGTCGTACCACGCCCGACGATCCACGGGAGAAACCCCCTTTTCGCTGACCTACGGGGCCGAGGCCGTCATCCCTTTGGAGATAAACTTTCCCTCCCAAAGGACTACTACCTTCGACCCTTTGTTAACAACGAGCTTTTAGAAAAAGACTTGGACCTCCTTGAAGAAAGAAGAGATTGCGCGATGGTGCATCTAGCTCGATGTCGGCAAAAGCTCAAGCGGGGCTATGACGCCAAGGCAAAGCCGAGACCCTTGACACCAGGGACCTGGTGCTTTGAGGAAAGTCTTGGGCAATGCGAGGAATCCTGCATGGGGAAAGCTCGGACCAAACCGGGAGGGGCCCTACCGTATCACCTCTCGTGGGTCTGGTATCGGAGCGTACTATTTGGAAGACTTGGATGAACGCGTAGTGCCACGACCATGGAATGTAAATAACCGAAAAGGTACTTTTATTAATGAGAAATACTTTACTTGATGTTTTTCTACCGTACTATTTTTAGTAATAGTTAAACAGAACCCAAGTCCCGCATGGCTCCTCGGACCACGAGGCTTGGGGTAAATTAACCGCACAACATTTCGCGATTAGCGTTAAATGAACCCAAGTCCTGCATGGCTCCTCGGACCACGAGGCTTGGGGGAAATTAACCGCACAACATTTCGCAGATTAGCGTTAAAAGAACCCAAGTCCCATGGCTCCTCGGACCCACGAGGCTTGGGGAAATTAACCGCCCAACATTTCGCGATTAGCGTTAAATGTAAACCCAAGTCCTGCGCATGGCTCCTCGGACCCACGGGCATGGGGAAATTAACCGCACAACAATTCGCGATTAGCGTTAAATGAACCCAAGTCTGCATGGCTCCTCGGACCACAAGGCTTGGGGGAAAATTAACCGCCCAACATTTCGCAGATTAGCGTTAAATGAACCCAAGTCCCGCATGGCTCCTCGGACCCACGAGGCATGGGGGAAATTAACCGCACAACAATTCGCAGATTAGCGTTAAATGAACCCAAGTCCCGCATGGCTCCTCGGACCACAAAGGCTTGGGGGAAATTAACCGCCCAACATTTCGCAGATTAGCGTTAAGCGAGAACCCAAGTCCCGCTCTCCTCGGACCACAGGCTTGGGGGAAATTAACCGCACAACAATTCGCGATTAGCGTTAAAACAGAACCCAAGTCCCGCATGGCTCCTCGGACCACGAGGCTTGGGGGAAATTAACCGCGCAACATTTCGCGATTAGCGTTAAACAGAACCCAAGTCCTGCATGGCTCCTCGGACCACGAGCTTGGGGGAAATTAACCGCACAACATTTCGCGATTAGCGTTAAACAGAACCCAAGTCTGCATGGCTCCTCGGACCACGGGCTTGGGGAAATTAACCGCACAACATCTCGCGATTAGCGTTAAATGTAACCCAAGTCCTGCATGGTTCCTCGGACCACATAATTCTTTCGCCAAGGGTTAGCCATTTCGTATTCTCGTAAAATGTTAAAGGGAGATCAAACTCCTGCATGGACTTGGGAACAATCAGCATCGTAATCGTTGTTTGACTTTAAGCAATAAAAGGATAAAACCGATATCCATTCGTGACAAAAACAAAATAGATTAAAGCATCGATATATGAAGCGAAAAGCTTTTGTCATATAATGATCAAAGTAATTCGATTCAGAAATAGTAGCAAGGATCAAACAAAACGAAGTACAAAAGCGGGACAGACGAATTCCTATTCTACGTCCCTAAGGGCCTTGAGTTGGGGCGGTGATCATCCGCTCTTTGGGTTTGCCGGGAGCAATCTCCTGGGCACAGGCAAGGATCTCGCCGATGCGAAGACTCGTCCTCGGGAGATCGACCACTGTCCGGTTTGCTCCATGCCCACGATCTCGGGAATGGTGGAATCTGCTGGAGGAGGCTCGGTGGAAGTGACCTCACCCGGGGGTCTCGCGTATCTCCGCGGGGTAAAAGATGTTCTCAACTTTCACGAGATCGAGAATCTGCGAGGGACAGCTGCCCGATCCATGGCTAATCCCAGTGTCGAGGTGACGTATTCCCTGCGAGGCGGTGGCCACTTCCTCGGCCAATCTCTCTTGATATCATGAACCCCGCGTTCATACGAAGCCGCCACAGACCTTCTCGGCAACCTCCCGGACAGGCGGGCTTCCTCCTTAGCCCTTGCAAGCTCGGCGTTAAGCTCAAAACCGCCACCCGCTCACCGTCAATCTTTCCTCGAGTGTCGGAGCTGCTTGCACGACTCATCGGCTTGCTTTTCAAAGCATTCTTCGAGCCCAGCCTCTCTTGCACTCGCATTGGCCCTCTTCACTTCTTTTAGCTCGTGATCCTGCCGTTCAAGATCTCGTTTGAGGTCGCTCGCGGCCCTCTCAGCTGCAATACGGGATCGAGCCTCCTTATGCACATCCTCACGAGCTTTCTTAGCCCACTCCTCAGCAACATAAATTTGTTGGGTGACCTGCATACTGACGAAAATGAAGACGATACCAATATAAGACAGTAAGAAGGTTCTCAACGCGAAGATAAAATGGAAGATTCCACTTACCACAGCCATGTCCCTTTTCAGCGACATGAAAAGCTCTGGCTGGCGAATCTTCTTGAGGTTTTCCATATCACGGGGCAAGAGAAGAGGCTGCTGCAACGCTTGAGCCATGGACGAAGCCTGCTCACGTTGGGATTCCCATAGGGTCGCATCCCGGAGGACAGGAGCGCCATCTAGCTCGATCCGAGGAGACCATGTTCGTGGTCCCCTCGGAGTGACCGCCTCATCTCGGCTCTCGGAGGACCTGGTTCTCCTTTCTCGGGGCTCCTTCGTCTCCTTGCCTTTCTTTTTAGGCCCGGCCTTCTCACGGCCGACCTCTCCCTCCTCCGCCTCATCTGCAGGCCTTTTCCGCCTTAAGTTAGGCATGGGCTTCAGCGCCGCACCCGACGAGGGAGGAGGAGGAGGAGCGGGGGCCTTGGAAACGGTCTGTCCTTTCGGGACCTCCTTAGAGGTCTCCCTTTGGACTGTTGGATAGAAGACCCACGAGGCCGGTCCTCGGTGGAGGTCCATTCCCTCTTCTTCCTCGTGTCCTCGCTAAACTCAGGCTGCGTGATGACCAAACCAGATGCCGGGAGCCGCCGAGGCACGGTCCGAATCGCGTCGAGTCGGGGATCTCTACTACTCGACCAAGCCTCCCCTTCCTCGAAAATTGGAACCGGTCTATCTCGATCCTCTAAGGATGAATGTGAAGAGCTGGATTCCACCTGCAGGATAACTAAAGGGGGAAAGACGTGTTGGGGAGGTAACTGAATTGGAGGCAAGTCTCAGATCGACAAGGAACCCTGGTATGGACACGTCAATCCGTGCTAATCTCGGACTCCCGGCCCTTATCGCTTGGCCGGCTTCTACCTGGGCCCGAGTGAGCGGAATGTAATCCAAAATTAAAGGAGCCGACCGTAGTTGTCCGTCCTCGCTAACAAAAATCTCGGACCTCGGGAGGTAGTTAAGAGCTGGGACATTGACTAGGCTCGGTAGGAGTGGTTAGCCTCTTGTCTGCAAAGGCCGCCAAACGATTTATGTTAGTCCGAGAAGATATGCAATTAAACCAACAAGTTTAAAACAAAAAAAAAGGGGGGTGGAGGAACTTGAAACCAAAGTCCTCCCCACGGCATCTAATTCTACGACACCCCACCTGGCTTTCCCTCCACAATCGGACAGTGAGGGCCGTCGGACCATGGCCCGGAGACAATCAAATGGTCATCCTTCAAGCCTTTGTTAGACTTGAAAGGCGGGATATCAGCCTCACTGCGTCAATCCTAGACTTTAGATAGTATGTGTCGCCGAGCCTATGGCATTCATAAAGATGAACCACGTCGTGCCATGAGAGGCCGAGGTTCATCCGATTGTTCAGGGTTTCGATACACCCCAGGATCCGGAATACATTGGCGGTGCATTGATGGGGGGCCAACCTATGACCACGAAGGTAATCCCTAGTTATTCTCCCCATCGGAATAGTCATTCCTCCTTCCACGAAGGCTATCATTGGAATTGCGACTTCTCCTGTTCTTCGTTTCATCAAAATGTCCTCCGGATGACAAGATTCTAACCCTACCTCCGTGGGATACGATACTTCGCCACGAAGCCCGCCATACCGGCCGGAGAATCTACCAGTTTCTCAAGCCTACCCATCCCCTCTAACCCTAAAAACAACTTGAAGGCGGTATGATTAATGAAGAATAATGGAGAAGAAGCGAACTTACGGGTAAAAGGCTCGAAGGAGTCTTCAAGAGGAGGGCAACAGCGGAAGCAAGAACGGATCAAGGAGTAGGCTCGAGAAGTTCGAATATTGGAAAGCTTGTCAAAAATGAGAAACGAACGCCCTCGGGACCTATTATACTCGGTAGAAGTCGAACAGACGCGCTCGTTTCTAAGGCGTGCGAGACGCTATCCACCTTAGATCCTGCCTTCAACCGTTGGATTGAGCGAGTGTAAAACCTCAAAAACCGCGGTTACTTCCCCGAGTCATCAACTGCCCACAGCATTAATGAAGCACGTAAAGGCGTGCCTTCCCCCTCCACGTGTGAAGTGATGGTTCGCCACGAGCCGTCTAGTGAGTATCAAAATCCCGCCTTTTCTCCTCGGACTCGGAAAAAAGGCCGGCATTTTGAGGGGCTATTGTGGGGGGTAAAACCTGTCAAGTTGATGTTGGGCCGTGACCCATGTACCAAGCCCAGCCATGGTAAAGAAGGAAAGGCGTGGGCGTAGGATATCCCGTCCCAACCATGACGGGCCGGGCCTGCTAAGGGCGTCCGAGGAGGAACACCTCCTCGGACTCGCCAAGTGAATGTCCAACTTGCACCCCCTACCTGGCAAAAGTTCCCCCAATGCGAAGGAACGGTGCGTGACGTTCGGAAGGGGGGGGGGAGACAATCACAACTGCCGCATTAAATGCCAAGGAACTACTTTTCCAGCCGCATTAATGTGGAAGGGACAGAAACGCAGAGTCATCTTGGCCAATGCAACTCATAGAAAGAAAAGGGAGGGTGACCTACGGGACAGGCACTCGAGTAGAGGGTCGGATGACCGACAAGTGTAGGGCCATGATCTCAGGAAGGATGCTATATAAGAGAAGAAGATCCCCATGGAAGGGGGGATCGGAAGAAGAAGGAAAAAGACCAAAAAAGAAGGAGGAAAGAGACAGAGGTAGCAAGAACAGCTCCTGGGACCGTTACTTCAAAAGTTCAAAGGAAAATCCCCACGTCCAACTGGTTGCATGGCTTGGTCGTAACTTCGTTTCTCTTGTCAAAAACCTAGTTCTGTGACCTACTCTCTACAAATTCATTGTCGAGGGACTTTTGGGCCAGGATCTCCCACCTGTTGGGCCAGGGCCCCAAAATCGTGCCCCTACAATATCTATTTCTTATTCATAACTATAAAATTTACTACTAGGTAGGAACATACAAAGTAATAAAGAATAAATGAAGGAAGAAAAAAAAAAAAAAACTGAAATCAAACGTCAATTAAACCAATAACCAACAATTAAATATAATAATACGAAATTTAAATTTAAAAATAATCAAACTCTAACTAGGGAAATTTTATATATATATATATATATATATATAATCATAATCTTTATACACCATGACTTAAAAAAAATTAATGAATAGTTTTACCTCTTATTTAATGTCTATGTTATGCAAATCATCAACCAATAATTATATGATAATGGTAAAAACGTTATAGACAAGATTATGAAAAATATGATAAAACTATTTAAAAAAAAAAAAAAAAAACTCTTTACAAAGTCTAAGGACTAAAATAGTATTTTATTTTAAAAATTATCACATGTAACATGCAAGTTTACGACTAGTTTGAAATTAAAGCTAAGACAAGAAACAAAAAGCTAATAGCTAATAGCATTTTGCCAAACACATAATCACGAGCTTTTTCATTTAACAATATATCTTAATTTATGTACAATTTTTTTAAAACCTTACATTTTCAAGTGTACTCATACTTAAGCCAATTTTAAGGAAAAAAAAAAAAAAAAAACCAACTAACAAAAGGTTAAATAAATTGATGACAAACGAATTTTAACAAATAAACATATATAATTTCCTTCTCAGATGCATATTCATGTACAATAAAGGGATGCTAGCTGCATGCACTATGATTGCAAATTCAATAAAGGGACGTAAGAAGCTAGATGTTTGGTTCACAAATAATCTTTATTTTATTAAAAAACATAAAACATGTTTCAAGTTTTAATTGCTTGTACCTTGCACTAAAAGTGGTTGTTGTACCTTGTGCTTTAAAAAAATTGTTTCCAGTTGATTATGAAGTAAGGAAAACGGGAACAATAGCCTCTTTTGCCTATTTTTCAGCACAAAAAATGTATCCACACTGAAGCCTTATGATCCAAATAATCATTAACATCAAGGCAACATTCATAAAAAAA
This sequence comes from Quercus dentata, assembly GCA_028216015.1. Taxonomy (NCBI): domain Eukaryota; kingdom Viridiplantae; phylum Streptophyta; class Magnoliopsida; order Fagales; family Fagaceae; genus Quercus; species Quercus dentata. The sequence continues at coordinate 55,137,552 of CP116449.1, read as the reverse complement.
TCAAAGACTAAAGCAAATTGAAAGAGGAAATTGAAGATGCATCTCAAAATTAAGTTTAAGGTAAAAGAAAAAGAAAAAGAAAAGCTACATAATACCTTGACAAATATTAGGCAATACATAGCTTTTATATATAAAAAAGGATAATGATAACAATTAAGGATGAGACTGAAGAGTTTGCATGAGATCCAAACCAAATTAAAACCAAATACCAAGGGCAACTCATAAAAATAAAAGGAAAGGTAATACATAAAAGAGTGTTCCTTCTTTGTATTTTTATATACAAAATGACCATTTGAAATATACACAAATTCTAGTGTAAAAGAGTATTTTAATTTTGAACAACTAAAGACAGACATAGAAACATGTAAGGAAGAAAATATAGAAAAGATTGAGTATTAAGAAAATTACCTCTATCTACGCCTCAAAGTGAAATAAAAGAGGGGAATAGAAGACATTTATTGAATTTTTTTTATTAAATCACATCTATTGAATTTTTTTTTTGGACAATTGGGTTGCAGTTTAGAAAAAATAAAGATATATATGGTAGTACCTAAATCTATGGATGAGAAGCTGTAGTATGAGTGTTTTTTTATTTTTTTATTTTTTATAAATTCAAAATAAAGAAGAAGGGAATTGGAAAAAAAAAAAAAAAAATTAAAACGTGAGAGTATGAAGGATAAAGCTAGAAGATTAAGCTTTGGTGTGGTAGTTCGTGACTAGCTTTTTTAGTTGTGTCATCGCAGCACCTTAGCTAGAAGATTCAGCTACCACAATATGTGGAATTAGTGGAAGCAAGCAATGAGCTTTGTGAAAAATGTTATGTATCAAGTGGAATATGAAGGATAAAGCTAGAGGGTTTAATTAGACCAGGTTTGGTCATGTTATACAAGAAACCTGTCATTAGATTGAAGTAAATGAACGGCTGGATGATATTTTCCAATTCATTAAGCTATGTAAATGAATGGCTAGGATAAATTAAGTTGACTTGGATGATTTGCACATGAGCTGCGCAATCGGAATGAATCAAAGTTGACTTGGATGGTTTTTTTCGTTTTTGAGTGAGTTGTGAGTTCAGTTAGTACAATTTGAGATGCGGACTGGACACTTTTTTTTTTTTTTTTTGGAGATAATTTTAACATATAACATCTGCTCCTGAAAAAAGCTCTTTATTATCAGACTAAGACACCAATATATTTTTGATGTAGGCGGGGATTGAACCTCAGATGTCTTATTCAACCATTAGAGATTTTTATTAGTTGAGTTAACTGGAACCCACAATGGACTTGACACTTTGACACAAGGTTAATCCATTTTTCTAATCCATTGAAGTAAATGAACGGCTTGGTTGATTTTTTTCTTTTAAGTAAATAACAAGGTGCATAAATGAATGGCTAGAATGAATCAAGTCGGCTTGGATGATTTTTTTTTTTTTTTTTTTACTTGTCAATTATTTTTAGTTGTGCTAACCGTGATCCTCGTTTTTCTTCCCCCTCAAAAAAAAAAAAAAAAAAAAATATCCTAGTTTTTCTTCTGTGTTTAAACAACATTACATGTATTTTCACACACTTTTTCACCCACATGTATTTCCAAAAAATATAAATAACGTTACTAGAACAACATTACCAAACCTGCTAAATTCTCAAATACCTTTTTGTTGGGGGTGTTTTTTATTTGTCGCCCATATGATGTTAGGGGAGTCAAGACCGAGACTCGACTTTAAGCTAAGAATATGGCCCAAAGGCTATTGGTGAAGTGTAAAAAGCCCATTTTGCTCAAAGTTCGGGTTGCATCCAACAAATATTATAATAAGCCTCCAAAATACCACCTACAAAGATAAGCTAACACAAAGGCTGGTCCACCACAATGAGTGCTTAAATAATAGTCCAGTAGTAAGCAAGAGAGACGTCCTACAACAGATGTTTGGAAAATCAATGAATGTATTTGTATAGTAAAAATTATGCATTTCCTCCATAGTTGGTTAATATAAAGTGGGCCCATTATAACAAGTACACAAGAGGAAAAATGGTTCAACAGTGAATATAACAGACCTCCAGTGAGACATCCTGACAGGTTAATAAGTGTGTTTACATGATAAAAATCATACGTTTTCCTTATTATTATTAAGTCAACATAACAGAAAAATTCCATAGCATTGAAAACATTATGGATTTCGTTATAATAACAATAAAAAAGGATTAATGGCTTCATAATTACAAATAAAAGAGGAAAAAATAGGATGGAATGAAGGAAGAGAGAGATTCTAGCTCAATGCAGCAAATGTTGAACTAAGATTCTTGGGGAATATACATGTGGGGCTTGAATAGGGTAGTATAGGCTGTTTTGAGTGAGTGGGTATGTAAGCTTGTGATGGTATGATAGAGGTAATGCTAAAACTAAGTCTTTAAATGGCTAAAGGGTTGTTTATAACTAATTAGGAAGCATTTATGGGCTGTGAATATGCAGAAAAGAAAAGGGAATGTTTGAGGCTAAGTGAGTGTGGGCTAAGGGGAATGAGTTGTGAGCTTAGGGAGAGTTAAACCACAAGCAAAATAGCAAGCAAATCAGAAATTTCAAAGGGAGTTTTGTGTCTATTTTAAGGTGCTGGGATTTTTTGAGAAGATGGAATGTGATGTTTATGGGTAAGTGTATATGAGCATTTATGGACTAAAGGCTAGTTTACGAACTAAAGGACTGACTTATGGGCTGAAGATAGCATGATGGGTGAGGAATTTTATGATAAAATTTGTTGTTTTCCATGAGTTGATGGTAGTTCCCTTTTATAGTGAAGCTTAAGGGAGGTATTAATTAACAAAAGTCCAAAAGTGTAGGATTGATCAGGGGCTGAATAACAGACTTAATTATCCTACGATTTGGCCATAAATGAGAGATTTGCTTTTGGGGTTGCCTTACTTCTTTGGGTAATATGACACATGGTGAGTATTTGGGGTAATCTTGCATTAAATGCTAAAAATTCTGAGATTGTGTTCAGCCTATGAGATTAAGGTAGGTATTAAGGAGGAATCCTAGAGCTGCAACTAAGATTTGGACCCTAGGAAATAGGATTCAAAACCCCAAGCCAGGTGTCAAAGTTTAAATCCACTTCAGAGGGTTCCGCTAGAGATCCCTTTTATGCCCTCCAAACCACATGTTCCCAAAATTTTCCCTTTAAGATTCATAGGTTTGGTTCATGAACCAATTACATACATTTTTAGTAATAAAATAAACTATTTGGTTGAGGATTTCATGAGTTTGGAGATCTTGGTTATGGCTTCCTTGAGTTGTGACCAAAACTTGGGGAAGAAGGGTATTTATTGCCCATTAGTCTTTAGGTGTTAGCCTTTGGTATTGTTCACGTCAGAGTTGGCAATGGGACAGGTGGCCAGCTCCTAATTTGGTGTGGGAGCTTGGTTGCTTCTTAAGATGACCTCCAGCGGAAGGCGGAACTGAATGGAGTTCTCTAGCGGGGTCGGTTTACACACATGGGCTATTTTGACTGAGATTTCATGTTGGGCTTGGCTATGAGGGCTGAGCATTTTGGTAGGCCTATGACTTGGTGGTTCTTTCCACTTGGGCTTATCCTTTTGCTTTCTCATTATAAGCCCTACAAAATGGACAAAGCTACCATATATTTCCATGGATTTTTATTCCACATGGGCTTTAGTTGTTAATAGAAATAAAATGAATCCATGAGCTTTAATAAATATTGTGTGCGCCAAAAATGAGACTATTGGGCTGAACCTCACTTGGACTCACAATCTATTTACAAAGTGGGCTTGGATTTCCTACGTTGGGTTGTTCTCGGCACAGAGACTCACCGAAACTATCTCTCTGTCTCTGGGTTACTCACCTTACTCTATTCTTTGTTTCTTTTTCAACTTTTTCAATCAACAACCATCTTTCCTCCTTTAGCTTTTCATATTTATGGCCAAGCGTTAGTGGAGGGATTATAATTGCTTTCAAAGTTAGTGCATTAGGAGGTCCAATATCATTAATCATAAGTGGGTGTTTAGATGGAAGTGGGGTGTGGTGAGAGTGGCCTTGGAACTGGTTCCCACTCCGGTAGATACGCTCGGCGTTGATATTCCCCAGAGCATTATTGGGCATACAAGGGATGGTGTATTTGAATGCCTTTCTTCTTGCTCGGGAATGGTTCGCCGAGCAAAGACCAAGTGGCAAAACAAGGTGCGTGCCAATGTAGACTATCTACTCTTCAGGCTTTTGGTCAAGACAAAGCTTGGGCCAGTGGCTTTTGTGGGTTCGGGCTGGGGTTATGGGTAGAGAGAGAGATTGGGGCCATGGGCCACATTATCGAGTCGAACCCAAGGCCCAAATGGGTTTGGGTACCTCGGTGCCGTACATTAGCCCCCCTTGATTCATGCTCGACCCTCGGCAAGAATCAAGGAACCCCAAAAGGCACTCGCTATCCGAGAAGCTCAAGGGGTGGATATTTGGACGATTTCAGAAACCTATGAATGCACCCTCAAATGGTGCGTTATATTTGGCCACTTGGGTTAGTTGTCACCACTACCCGACGGTTCGTGAATCGAGGTGGCACACGTGTCGATCGGCATTAGTATCCGTAAGGTTTTTTTTTTTTTGTTTCATTATTGCTAATTAAGCCTCATTATTGCTAACTGAACGTTGCTTACTCCCTTTTAGTTCCTATAAATAGCCCATCCCAAATCAGTCTTTCACCTTTTCACTCCCTATTCTCTGAGTTTTCTCTCTGCCATGCATTCATCTGTGTGCTTATCCATCAGTCCCGAGTCTCTTTCTTTCCTAGAGCCCAAAGTAAGTTCTCTACCTCTTCCTTTTACTTCAGTTTCTTCCTTCAATTTTTAGAGTTTAAGATGGGCTATGCTTTCCTTTTGAACACTAAGGCATCCTTAGCCACTTTTAGGCAAAAATTCGACATTCCAATGATGTGGAAGTGGCATACTGCCATGAGAGTGAAATTGTTCTCCACAAAGGGGCAAATATTTCTTTTTTCCCTTTAATGGCGATTCTGGAGGGTGGGGTTAGGTTTCCCGTGGACCCTCTTTTACTCAATACCCTTAGATACTATGGGTTGTGCCCCCACTAACTTCCCCCAATTTTCTTGGGTAGTTAGTTGTGTTAGTAGGTTGAATCAAACGTTCGGTTTGCAACTAGACCACCACGACATAAACCACATATACGATCTGTATGGGAATAAAAGAACCAACTATTACTTAAAGGTTAAAGATTTGAGGGTACGGCTAATTTCTTGTCTACCCGACTCTAACAGGAATTTTGCTGTGGAGTTCATCCGGGTGCGCGGCAATTGGCTTACCGGTGAAATCCCTTGCCCCTTCTCATGGCGCGAAGTGGGTTCGTATTGATTTCTAACATGTTTGTTTTTCCACTTATGATTGTTTTTTTTGTTTGAATATTGACTCACTGTATTTTTCATTGTAAACGGCAAAGTGTTTACCCAAGATCTTAGGGTAGTTCATGTAAGGGATCTAAATTTCATACTTAGGTTTGAGATATTCGTTCATTGGGATGGGCGACTTGAGCGTCACACCTAATCCTCGATGTCGAACCCGTGTATACTTCCTGGCAACCATTCGGGCAAGCTTTTCTGTTAGATAGCCCCCTCCTCTCTTACGTCGATGTTCGGCATGCGAATTTTCTTCCTTCGAGGTTCACGATAGGTGAAGCTTAGGACCTTGGTTGGTGGTATACTTGCTCAGACGAGCTTGCGCCCTTGTGGGACGAATCGGCAGAACGCATGTCCCAACACCTTCGAGAACTAGCTCACACGCTTGTTGAATCTAAGACTCCCATTTAGGAAGCCCCCGCCCAACCTGTGGCCTTTGTTGAATTCGAGGCTCCAGTTGAGGTAGCCGAGCAAGTAGTTGTAGAATCTATTAACTCCTTCAAAACCGACTCCAACCGCGATGAAGAAATGGTGACTAGAAGGACCATGACAATTGATCATTTTGTGCTCGACGCAAGGCAAACCATGTAATAGCAACCCCCTCAAGGTCATGGTCAGACGCCCCCTTCTCCTCGCCCTCCTTCTCCTCCTTTCGGCCAAACTCGAAAAAGGCAACATACTGACCGTCGAGTAGACTACTACCGGTCTGAGTGATGCTCTAACTAGGACTCCCCTTCAACCATCAAGAGGTATTATCATCCAAGAGCCATCGGCTCAGGTCGGGATGAACGTGGCGTCCTCCTTCCAAACAGCGCCAGAATGGCGGCCTACCTTCTTCTAGCCGGGACGGTGAGCCTCTTCCCGCAATTGCTAGTGTACGTGTGTTAGAGAAGGGTGAAACGGGGCTTGTTGCCCAAAGCTTGGTGCACGACCTACTTTTGCCTGAGGATGTGCATGCCTTTGAGGAGGGGACGGAAGAATCCATGGGAAGGAGGCTGCGGTGGCACACTATTGGGGTAATCTTTCATTTCTTGATTTTCTATTAACCCTTATATACATTCTTTTTATTATTGTACTGATTATTTCTGTTCTCTCAGTCTGCTCAATTAGCTCACATCCTTGATGGACGGTTGAAGGAACTTTCTGAGGATTCTGACCGAGAGAAAGCTGCTAGGGAGGTGGCCGCTAAGATAGCAAAGGACAAGGTAAAAGCCACCGAGGTTGCTGAGAAGAGAGCCCCCGCCATGGAGAAGGCTAAGGTCTTTGCGGAGAAGAGGTTCGCGGAACTCAAGGTGAAGCAAAATGAAGCAGACTTAAAGTTGGCTAAAACAAGAAGCTTTGAATATTGCTCAAGCCGAGGAACTTGCTGACTTGAGAGTGGCTTTGGAGGCTTGTGAAAACAAGTGGTACAATGAAGGGTTTGTTGATGTCGAGAATTCCTCGGAATCGGTCATTAAGGAGGCTCGAAGGTTAGCTTTTGAGAAGGGTTGGCTGGCTGCCTTGCAAGCCTTGGGGGTCCCTAAGGACTCTCCTTTAAGGGATCCCAGCCAGATCCCCTTCCCGAATCCTACTCCTGTAGTGCAAAACCCCTTGGGGCCCATCGATGAAGAAGATTCGCCAAGTTTGAGGGAGCTAGTGGAGCAAATTGACTCTCACGTGAAGTTGGATGATGTGGAAGTCATCGGTAACCCCAGCGCCAATGATTAGCTCGGTAAGGACATTCCACAACCTACAACAAATCAGCGATTGACCGAGTCTGCCACCTAGACGCAGCTTGTAGACCCTACGGTTTAATTCTTGAACAAGATCCCTACCATTTACTTTTATTTATCTCTTAGTTTCTTTAAGTTAATTTGACTATGTCACTGGGTTGTGGTGACTAAACAATTATTTCATTGTCGGGTTTAACTTTTGCATGGTCACTGGGTTTTGGTGACAAGACAATAGTTTCGTTTTTGTGTTTTAGCTTTGTTTGATTAAGGTTTATTTGCCGAACACTTGCCTTAATCATATTTATGAATTTTTAAAACTATGTTGTCTTCCTTTCTGTATTCCTTTATTTTCCGCACATATACATCTTTCTATTGATCAGGTTGGGAAGATTGCTTACGGGCATGCTTGATGCCCGGGGCCGCCAAAGAGTAAAATAAGTTAGCCCCTTGGTAATTGGAAACCCCTCTCAGCATATATTTGTTCTCTCGAGTCGGATGTATGGCATAGAAAGCCGAGACGTAGATCCCTATCCCTAGACAATTTTTAGCTTGGCGATTTTGATTGAACTGTATGGCAAGCTTCCATCCTTAAGGCGATGTTTTGTTGGAAAGTTTCTACTTGCCCGAGAACTGGCTTCGCCCTTAGGACAGGCTTCTGCCCTTAGGACACCTTTTTCTTTTCTAGTGTATGACTTTCACCTGCTAGGTGATAATAACTAAACCGAGAAGCAAGTTTCTGACCTTTGTATACTTTTTAGTATAAGGTTTCCATTCACTCAGTGACAATAATCGAACCGAGAAGCAGGCTTCTATCCTTGAGATTTTTTATTATTAATATATATAAGGTTTCCACTTGCTCGGTGACAATAATCGAACCAAGAAGCAGGCTTCAGTATATATATATATATATATATATATATATATATATATATATATATAAAGTTTTCACTTGCTTGGTGACAATAATCAAACCGAGAAGCGTGGTTTTTGTCTTTGGGATTATATATATAAGGTTTTCACTTGCTCGGTGACAATAATCAAACCGAAAAGCGTGTTTTTGTCTTTGGAATTATATACATACATACATATATATATATATATATATATATGTATATATATAAGGTTTCCACCTGTTCGGTGACAATAATCGAACCGTGAAGCGTGTTTTTGTCATTGGGATATATATATTTATTTATTTATTTTTTTTGCATACGGTTTCCACCTGATCGGTGATGGTGATCGGACCGGGAAGCAGGTTTCCATCCTTGGGATATATATTTATTTTTAATTTTTTGTATAAGGTTTTCATCTGCTTGGTGATGGTTTTCGAACCAAGAAGTAGGTTTCAGTCCTTAGAACAAAATGAGCTACCTTAGTCTTTTTAACTTCTTTTATGTTTGTTGGTTGACACTACCAAATAAGTAATAATGAAATTTGATGCACCCGCACCGATAAGTATCGTCATCATTTTAACTAATAAAATGTACATATTGGAATTTACACTTCCATGTATGGATGATCGATGATAAAATTTTTTAAGATTATGGACATTCCATGGCCGGGGCAATGGTTTCTCGTCTAGGTCTTCCAAATAGTATGCTCCTTCCAGGTCTGGGCTAACTTCCTGGCATTCGTATTTCGCATATTCCCCACGGCTTTCCTCAATACTAAATCTCCAGCACTAAATTCTCTTGTCTTTACATTTCGATTATAGTGCTAGGCAAGTATTTGATGATATTCGCGATCGTATGGTTGCTTGATTCTCGGATTCTTCCAACCAATCCAAATGTTCCATCATCAGCTCATTGTTTTAGGTGGGTCAAATCCTACAACTTGTGCACTACATAGATTCACCTCGGCCGGTATCACGGTTTCAGTCTCATATGTTAAGGAAAACGGAGTCTCCCCGGTAGACCTCCTGGGGGTTGTTCAATATGCCCACAAAACGTTAGGTAGCTCTTTAGCCCACCTACCTTTTGCACCGTCCAATCTTTTCTTCAACCCGTTCACGATTACCTTGTTGGTGGCTTCAGCTTGACCATTGCTTTGAGGATACGCTGGAGTGGAATACATGTTTTTGATGTCGAGATCACTACAAAACGCGTGAAAAGCCTTACTATCAAATTGCAGCCCATTATCAAATATCGGTGAGTCCGGCATTCCAAATCTTGTGACTATATTTTTCCACACAAACTTCTTAATGTCTACATCCCCGATATTAGTAAAGCCTTGGCCTCCACCCATTTGGTGAAAATAATCAACGACCACTAGCATAAACCTATAATTGCCTGTTGCCCTGGGAAATGGGCCGAGGATATTTAGCCCCTATGGTGTGAATGGCCATGGGCTGCTGATAGGATTCAGGTTACCTGCTAGCTAATGGATCAAAGGGGCATGCTTTTGGCATTTTTCACAATTACGCATATACTCGCGAAAGATCCTTCGCATCTGTGGCCACCAAAATCCCTGAGTCATCGCTCGGTGTGCCAATGAGCGCCCCCCTACATGATTGTTGCACATCCCCTTATGCAACTCGGCCAAAAGATCACCTACTTTCTCGGGGTGAAAGCACAAAAGGTACGGCCCCCCGAAAGACCTCCGATATAACTTGCGATTCGCCGACAGCCAATACCGACTAGCCACTTGGCGAATCCTGTTAGCCATCTTTTCATCATCCGTAACTCGATTTTCGGCTAAGAAGTCAATGATCGGGTCCATCCAACATGGCCCGGTTGCTAAAATCATGGCAACATCAAGCCCAGTAGTACCAATGCTATTAACCACAGTAATGCTTGGCTCCGCTATAAGCTCCACTTTGATTAACCGAGGCACCTCTTTGATCATTGACGATGCTAACATAGTTAGGGAGTCAACATGTCTGTTCTGTGCCTAGCCCACTTGGGCTACCTTCGCCGTACAAAACTTGTTCATGATTTGCTTTATTTCCTACAAGTATGCTTTCATCTGGGAATCCCGGGCTTCAAAGTTGCCTTGGACTTGGTTAACACACAGCTGAAAATTTGAGTATATCTCCACTTCCTGGGCTCCCATTCCCAAAACGGCTCTCAATCTAGTGAGTAAGGCCTTGTACTCGGCTTCGTTATTAGAGGCCCTAAACGTTAGCCTAAAAGAATGCTCCAACTGTATTCCTTTAGGAGTAATAATGACGATGCCAACATCGGCCCCTAGGGCACTTGACGCTCCATCGACGAATACCTTCCACAGGCGATTCTTTACATGACAAACCATTTCCCTATCATTCTTAAGAGAGAACTCTACAATGAAATCAGCAAGGACTAGGCCCTTCACCGAGCTTCGTGGCCTGTATCATATGTCAAAGGATCCTAGCCGGGTCTCCCATTTTGTTATTCGGCCCGTGAAATCTAATCTCTTCAACAACGTTTGTAAAGGATACTCGGTCAGGACATATATAATATGGGCTTGAAAGTAATGTGGCAACCTCCTCGTGGCATGCACTAGAGCTAACACCAGCTTCTCCAAGGGTAAGTACCTTGTCTCGGCATTAACCAAAGTCTTACTAATGTAATACACGGGCTGTTGCACTCCTTGGTCCCTTAGAAGCACGACATTTACAGCGTGATCGGACACGAAGAGGTACATGAACAAATCCTCCCCGGGCTTTAGGGCCGTTAACATGGGTGCTTGCATCAAATAATCCTTCAAATCTCGAAAAGCTCCATCACATTCCTTATTCCACTAAAATCCCTTCCACTTCTTTAGAAGTTGATAAAATGGTCAGCAGCGATCAACGAATTTGGAGATGAATCGATTAAGGGCAGCTAACATCCCGATCAATACTTGCACCTCTTTCAGATTGCTCGGTGGCTTGAGGCGCTTTACGGCTTTGATCTGATCGGGGTTGACCTCTATTCCCCGGTTAGTGATCAGATATCCTATGAATTTACTAGTCCCCACACCAAAAGCGCACTTTTCGGCATTAAAGCAGAATTTATGCTGTCGAAGCACCTCAAACACCCCCAGAAGATCCTCTATATGCCGTACTTCCTGTTTACTTTTCACTACCATCTCATCAGTGTACACTTCAACTGTACACCCTATTTTATCCCAGAACATCCTCGTCATCATTTGTTGGTACACGGCTCCAACATTTTTTAACCCAAAAGGCATCACTTTATAATGATAGTTGGCATTTGGTGAGATGAATGCTATCTTTTTTTCGTCCTCGGGTGCCAGGGCAATCTGATGATACCCACGAAAGGCATCCAAAAAGCTCATCCTTGGGTGTCCGTACATGGCATCTACCAACCGATTAATCTTGAAAGATGAGGAATGGGTCTTTTAGGCATGCTTGGTTCAAATCAGTAAAATCTACACAAACCCTCCACTTGCCATTCTTCTTCTTCACCACGGTATTTGCTAACCAATTCGGGAAGAAGATTTCCCTTATTGCTCCATCCTCATTTAGCCTTTGAACTTCCAACCTCAATGCTTCAACATGCTCCTTGGCCGATCTCCTCGGCTTTTGCTTCTTAGGAGGGAATGATGGGTTCACATTAAGCCTATGGACAATGAATTTGGGATCCACCCCGGCTACCTCATATGGACTCCATGCAAAGACATCCATGTTCTGTATAAGAAATAATAATATCTCTACCTTATCTTGGTCCTTCATGCTTTCTTTGATTTGAAAGTACTTGTCAACATCCGACAGTATCCTTACTCTCATCATTTCCTCAGCATAACTAGCCCTCTTCTCTTCTTGGGGATCTTGTAATTGCTATAAAGGGGTCCCCTAAAGGAGGCCCTTTTGCTCAACCAGCTCCTTCCATTCGACTTGCTCTTTTTGTTCGGTTTGCTCCTTCTTCCAATTGACCACTGCGACTAGGCATTGTTTAGCCACTTGCTAGCTTCCCCGTACTACAAAGAATGCCCCCTCGGTAGGAAACTTGACTTTTACATGCGGGGTAGACAAAACAGCCCCCATTGCATGGATCCACGACCTTCCTAGGATCATTGTGTATGGAGAAAATGAAGCAACCACTATGAATGCTACTAGCACCTCCTTGCCTTCCATATTCACGGGAAGGGAAATTTGCCCCTCGGGAATTACCAATTTACCATCAAACCTGACCAAGGGTGTGCTAAACTTCAAAAGGTCCTTATTCTTCAATCTGAGCCCCTTGAACAGGTTCGAATACATCACATCGGCTCCGCTTTCCTGGTCTACCATTACCCTTTTCATCAAGAAGCCACTTATCCGGGCTATGACTACTAACGTGTCATCATGTGGTTGAATTGTTCCTTCCAAATCCTCATCATCAAAAGCGATAGGCTCTTGGGTGAGCTTCATCTTCTTCTCAAACGGCTGATTGCCCGAGCGACTTGTCACTAGCACTACGATTAACACTCCTTTCCTTCTTGCTATGGTGAGACTGCCTAGGGCAGTATGGATGACCTCAATTACCCTTAAAGGGGGTGGAAGGGGTTTCCCCCTTTGCTGAGTGCCCTACCCCATACCTCGGTCCCTTGAGTCCACCATAAATTCCTTTAAATATCCGGCCTTTACCAGCTACCCGAGATGATCCTTCAACACTCGGCACTGCTCGGTAGTATGGCCCTTATCCCGATGGTAAGTGCAGTACAAGTTTTGGTTCCTCCTAGCCGAGTCATCTCCCATCTTGTTTGGCCACCTAAAGTACGGCTGGTTCTTAATCCTGTCTATAATCCAATGCATCGGCTCTTTGAATGTCACATTTACCTCCCCTACTTGCGCTTCTGGCTCTTGAATCCTCAAAAATCCCCGGGGCCTGGGTGGGAAACCACCTTGCCGAGGATGATTTATCATTGCTGCTTTACCTTTTCTTTGCAACCGGTCATCCTTCAGTCATTTGTACTCTTCAATATGCCCCATCAACTGTCTAATGTCCTCGGGAGGCTTCGTTGTCAACGACTCCTACAATTCAGAATCCTCGGGCAATCCCATTCTAAAAGTACTCGCTACAATCTTCTCATTACCCCCACCGATCTCATTGTAAAGCTCCCAAGATCTTGGTTAGCATAACTATGAAGGGTTTCTCCTACCCTCATTTTCATGGATAGCAATGCATCTACCAGTTGTGGTACTCGACTGCAAGTTACAAATCGGACAACAAACTCTTGGATTAACTCAAAGAAAGGCTGTGAATGGAACCTTTCCACAACCCATTAAACCATCTCAATGTTGTAGGCCTTAAGCTCGAAGGGAATACCTTACACATCAATGCAAAATTGTAGATGTGCGGGGACATCATCTGAATATAATGGCTAACATGCTCAACCAGGCTCGTTTTTCCATTGTAGGAGTTGAATGGAGAATGCGTAAACCTACTCGACATTTGGGTTAGTCTGAATCCCTGTCCGCATACTCCTGTGAACGCGAGCGGTCTCGGCGTCGGCAGGATTCCCAAGAATGTGATCGGTCTCGATGTTAACGAGACTCCTGTGAATGTGAATGGTGCCGATGTTGGCGGGAACCAGACTTATTGGACCCAGCCTCATAGCAATCTCCCCAGCTAGCGGACCCCCTTTCTGGGTCATCTTGGTCCCCTCTCTGATGTCTACCCCTTGCCTCCAACTCCAAATCTTTCACCAACTTGTGTAGTCATTAAAGCTCCTCATCCTTCTCATTAAATTACCCATACCTAGAAGCACCTAAACTCGTCCGATGCATCCGATATGACCCCTCCCCGAGGCTAGATCGTTCCTCGCCTTGCTCACGCTCTCTATCTTCATGTCTTTTTTGTCTCCTTTCTTGCCAAGTAGATCCCCGAGAAGACCCTATAGAACCACTTTCAAGATAGCTCTTCGAACGTCTATCAGACATTTTCCCACGCTTGAGTCTCGGTAGAACCACAGCGTTGTAGGAGATCCCCATAGATGGCGCCAATTGTGCGTGCAAAAAATGAGACTATTGGGCTGGGCCTCACTTGGGCTCACAATCTATTTATAAAGTGGGTTTGTATTTCCCACATTAGGTTGTTCTCGGCACAGAGACTCACCGAAACTATCTCTTTGTCTCTAGGTTACTCACCTCACTCTATTCTCTATTTCTTTTTCAATTTTTTCAATCAGCAACCATCTTTCCTCCTTTAGCTTCTCATATTTATAGCCAAGCGTTAGTGGAGGGATAAATTGCTTTCAAATTTAGCGCATTAGGAGGTCCAATATCATTAATCGTAAGCGGGTGTTTAGGTGGGAGTGGGGTGTAGTGAAAGTGGCCTTGGAACTAGTTCCCACTCCAGTAGATATGCTCGGTAGTGATATTCCCTAGGGCATTGCAGGGCATACAAGGGATGGTGTATCCAAACACCTTTCTTCTTGCTTGGGAATAGTTCACCGTGCAAAGACCAAGTGACAAAATGAGGTGTGTGCCAATGTAGACTGTCTACTCTTTAGGCTTTTGGTCAATAAAAAGCTTGGGCCCGTGGCTTTTATGGGTTTAGGCTGGGGTCACGGGTAGAGAGAGAGATTGGGGCCATGGGCCACATTGCTGAGTTAGAACCCAAGGCCCAAATGGGTCTAGGTACCATAGTGCTGTACAAATATTTATGATAGGTTTTGGGTATTAATTTCCATGGGTTTTAAATAACAACTTGTATAGTTTGTCATAATTTTTTCTATGGATTATTTTTGTTAACGATATTTTCTTTGGGGCTTTTAAATAATGACCTCCAATATTTCTTGAGAATAATATTTACTATAGGTTTTAAATAAAGGCAATATCCATGGGTTTCAAATAAAATATGGTAACAACCACTATAGTGGAATAATGTGATATTCTCACTTTTTATTTTATTTTATTTTATCATAATATGCTTGTAAGGTGAATGAGTTTTGGAAATAGATATTAATAATTTATAAGATAAATAGTGACCATGAGTTCTTATATAAATTCCATGTGTTTATAATATGGTTGAAATAAATAAATGTCATAGGTCTAAAATAAATAATCATAACTTTGTGTTATGTAACATAAATAAATTCCATGTGTTCTCCACGGGCTTGATATATGTTTGCCATGGGTTTTGGAAAAATGAATAGTGTTACGTAACATAAATAGTTACCATGGGTTTATAATATGGTTTGAAATAAATAAATATTATGGGTTTAAAATAAATCATAACTGTTTGGGATTTTTCACAATTTGCTCCAATACCAATGGGCTTGGTCTGCGATCAAATGCTATAAAAGATTTGTGCCCTCTCATCCTTCACCAATTGGTTGTTGGATGGATTGGTAAGGCACACGGTCCAACAAGTGGTATCAGAGCCCGGTCATAGGTTCGAGTCGTTGGAGCCGCATTATGAGGGAGAGATTGTGAGGGATTTTCACAATTTGGTCCAATACCAATAGGCTTGGTCTGTAATCGAATGCTATAAAAGATTTGTGCCCCCTCATCCTTCACTAATTGGTCGTTGAATGGATTGGTAAGGCACACAATCCGACAATAACTTTTCATGGGTTTTTATATTAGTAACACAAATTCATAATTCTCCATGGGCTTGATGTATGTTTGCCATTGGTTTTGGAAAAATGAATAGTGTCATGTAACATAAATGGTTACCATGGGTTTTATGAGATAGATTTCATATGTTTGTAATATTGTAGTAATATGTTTAAGAACTTAAAACATTGTTTATCATTGGATTTTAAGTGAAATACTTATGATATAGTATTTTGCCAAGTATTGATAATTTTGGGCTTTTTACTAGCTTGGGCTTTTAATAATGCTAATGTAAATTAAGCTTTTGATAGTGCCAATGAAAATTGGGCTATTGAAATATTGCCAAGCATAGGTAGCCTTGGACTTTAAAAAATAATGTGATGTGTGATTTGGGCTCGTAAGGCCAGTTTTGGGCTTAGCTAAATGATAATAAAATTAGAAAAGATATAAATTTTTTGGGCTTTTCGTGATAATTTATATCATGACCCAATTTAGATAATAAGATATGAAATATTTGTGGTTAACATAATAATAGGTCAAAAAATATTTTGTGAAAGCCCAATAATTTCTTAGTGGTGCTTGAAAATAAATAGGTGATACTTAAATAATATTAGGTGTAAAAAAAAAAAAAAGTACCCTAATACTTTTTTTTTTGAGCAACACTTAGATATAGTACTTGGGTGTTGTTCGTTAGGTTCCCTTCTTAAAAGTTTCTCATAGGATGGAAGTGTATGTTTTAATTAAGTAGCTACATAGCTGAATCTTAAGAAAGGAACCTAAAGAGCTGCACCTAAAGTACTATACCTAAGTTTTGTCCCTCTCCCTCTCTCTCTGATAAATAGTGCAACTTAATTATCTTCTACACTAAGCCCATGTCTTCTAAATTCATCAACAACTTGGAATGTGACGATCTATGCCCAAGCTTTTATACTTCTCTCCTTTAGATAGAATGAAATGGGTAGGAGGGAACACTTATTTCTCTCTATTCTCTTAAAATCTAAAATTTTCTTTTCCCTTAAAATTGGAAGGAATGAGAGGGAATGAAATTAGATTTAATAAATTTTTTACTAAAACTCCCAAAAACCTCTATATATCTAACCATTTATTTTAAAATAGAGATCTAACAGTAATATTGTAACAAAATGATTTCATTCCATTCCCTCTATGTTTATCGCAAACAAGATTACTTACATTTCATTCATATTCATTCCCTTCCATTCCTTTATTTTAAAACATTCAGTCAAGGTTACTTAATTTCAAAACCCATACGGAGGAAAGCCCAATGAAAAGCAAGGCCCAAAGGCCCACCAAAAAGACCAAAGAGTAAGAAAGGTCCAAAGAAAGAAATGCAAGAGAAAGCGATCTATAGCGAAATACAAATTTGTAGCAAAATACAGATTTGCCGCAGAATATAGTTCTCTCAAGAGAATGGATTCAGTAGATAAAGGCAAATTGGGCCCAAGACCCTTTTGATCCAGTCAACATTATTTGGCCCACAAAGGCCCAAGTCCTTTTGTATAAAAAGATAGGCATGAAAACTAATTTAAAAAAGCACGATGAAAAGAAACAAGGAACAGTAGGAAGTGTTAGCGGCAAGAATTGCATGAAGGAAAGAAAAGCCAAACCAAAGAAAATGACAAACACAACAGGAAATGCATGAAGAAATAAGATAGAGACATGTAGCAAAACGAAACAAAACTAATTTGCTATGGCAAAAACAACGTGGGAACGAAAGAAGATAAAAATAGAAGATAGTGGAGTAAGCACACAAGGACCGAAGCACCACCAACTTGTACCCAGCCAATACAAGGGAGGTGGGTCCATGGTCAAGGGAATTCAAAGGTGTGGTTTGGTGGTTGGGGAAAAAGGGGTCTATATTTGGTTTTTAGCCGTGACTTCTTTCGGGAATATACCCTGCTAGAATGGTATCTTACCCAAAATAGGTAGTAGATGGCTAGGACCATTTGATACATGCCATAGAGGTAGGTGGTGAGGTAGCCCAATCCTTATCCATTTGAACCTAGAGGTAAAGGTATACAGTAAGAACAAACAAAAGGGAATTTTGTCACGACATGAGTAGTGGTGCGATAAACATGTACTGAGCAGTGGTAGTGGTCGGGCAACCAATAGGTTGGTGGGTAGTCCTGAAGGGATGCCCACAATAAACCAAAAACAGTTAGTGAAGTCCTAGGAGTTAAATGGAGAAATCTCATTGAATTAGCTCACCATAAAAGGAGGAGGTAGCCATGGATGGTAAGAGAGCAATAACCACCTAAGGGAGGCACTTAGAGAGAGAGAGAGAGAGAGGGAGAGGCACTCAGAGAGAGGGACCCAAGAAAAGGAAAGACCAAAGGGGGAACGACCCACAACAAGAGAGTAGTAAGAAACTAAGAGTAAAAAAAAAAAAAATGGAGAGAAAGGAAGAAAGAAAGTGATAAAAAAAAGGAACAAAAAGAAGAGAAAACACGGCAAGAATAGGGGCATGCATCAATAGACCATCTTTTTCCTCCCTCTTAACAAACCCACTCTCTGAATTCTGCCAAAAGTGGTAGTCGGTAGCCATTTAGGTCTATTCTCTAAAATGCACAACTTTGATGGCAAAAGCCTGTGACAAGATTGTTCAAGTTGGGGTTTGAGTTCCTTCTTGGTTTACTTATTCTATGGGAAGATTCAGTATTTGATTTCGATTGTAAATAAATTTTATTTCACTCATTAGAACTTATATCTACTGTATTTAGTCATTCTGCTATAGCATATTTTTATCACGTTTGCTGCTTCAATTGTCCTACTGTAGTATCTTTACTTGCTGTACTAGTTATTCTGTTCTAACACATTTTTATTATATTTACCATGTTAGCTATTATACAAGCTAAACTTTTTTTGTTCTAACCCATTTTTATTATATTTACCATGTTAGCTATTATACAAGCTAAACTTTTTCTGCTGAAACTTTTTTATGTCTTTCTTATTACATGTTTTACTTTTGACACAAACTAATTATTATCCTATCGTAAGTATATATACACATATACATTGTTTCTCATGTTTTGCAAAAATATATTTTATATATGTATATGTGAATACGTATAAGTGTATTTACGAATATATGTATGTATATATTTGAGAATATGCTAACCCATGTAAACTAACATTTGCTTGATCGGTATTTTCTTTGGGTTTTAGATTTGTTTATGTGCAGGAAATAGAAAAGTATTTCTGCAGTAAAAAATGAAGAGTAGTCATTCACGTTGTAAAAAAGTGCGAGAAGCTTTCTTGCATAGCAAAAAGCTATAATGCACAGCAGAAGGTTTTACTACACAATAGGAAGCTTTACTGCACTGCAGAAAGTTTTACTTGCCAAAGAGAAGGTTTTATTGCACAGAAGAAAGTTTTACTGCATAGTAAAAAAGTCGGTCCTGTGGCAAAAACTGGAGAAAAGTTTTATTGGACTCAATATTTGCACACAAACCGGCAGGGACAGAATGGTACTTTGGAGCCTATTCTGCGAAGCGCCAGGCCTAACTTCCTTCTTAGAAAAAGCCTAGACTAAGCGTTGTCTAATAACATCAAGACACGTGTCTAAGGTACAAGAAATGTAAAAAGAACCCTTGACAGGATCGAATAGTAAATAACATCTGATTGAATTTTGATGTTTTTTAGGAACATAGAGAACATGCAATTTATCAGTTAAATTTTCAAAATATGTAGTAATGTTAATTTGTTTAGTGAGAGTTTAAACTTTGGTGCTCTTAACAATATATTAGGTCCTTAAAAATAAAAAATAAAAAAGTCCAATAAAGTTTTTATTTAACTAAACTTTTGAAGAGATCGATGTAGCTTGCAATATTGAAAATTTGTAGAAGGAAATTGTAAGATTTTGTGTGTGTGTGTGTGTGTTTTTGGGTCAATGAACAAAGTTTTCTTTTTATTAGATTTTGTATAATTTACGTCTCTTAATAATCACCTTCAAAAAAAAATTTCTGGAGCCACCTTTGAGGACGGCTTGGTAATTGCCATCATATATAGTGTGTCTAAGTGGAGCTTTTACCTCTGGAGGAACATAGTTCATGCATGCATGAAAAGTAAAAAGTTGTTATTATTTAGAAATTGAACAATACTTAAGTACAGTACTTAAGTCTTTTTCTTTAGGTTCTTTTTTTAATATTCTACTATGTGGATTTTTTCACATAAGATGGAAGTGTATTTTTTAGTTAAGTAGCCGTATGACTGAATCTTAAGAGATGAATCTAAGGAATATCACCAAAGGTATTGTACATAAGTTTTGGAATAGTTTTAGGATCACAAATTTATTCCACGACTTTTTTGCCACAGCTCTAACATAGCAGATTGTGAATGGTTAATTATCACTTACACATGGACCCACTATTTTTTCTTTACCAATCATGCTCTGTCCCTTGTCCCGTCACAGTTATGACAAAAAATTGTGAAAAATTATGTGATCTTAGACTTTTCCTAAGTTCTGTCCTTAACCATTAAACCATGTTTGTATATTTTTTCCATGTTTGAGGGGTGTGAGTCGTGTGACAAAGTGCTCTGTCGAGGGGCTCCACGGGTCAGGATTTGGAGAGGAAAATTTTACTTTCAGTTGGGTTTTTTGCCCTTTACAAACAGGCTGCAGGGTACTACGCAGCAACATCACACTAAGAATTACTCCTTTCAAGTCTCGACAAAATACACACATTTCTCTCTCTCTCTCTCTCGACACAATAATTTAGAATGAGGCCTTATCAAGCCGTTTGCAAACATCCCGCCCCCATGTTAATTGGTACAACCAGTAGCTATAGCTATAATTATTTCTCATTTTGTTTTTTGTTTTTCTTATATTGTTATGTTAGGTTCTAAAGCTTAGGATTTATGTATTTAGAACTCTAATTTGTAATGTTGGCAAACCATGATTAAAACAATGTGTTTAGAAGTGTTTAAAGCTAGCTCAAAGTTGTATGTCAATGTAAAGTTGGAATCGAGTGTAAAGCAGAAAGCGGTGTGGCTTTCGGCCTGGCTCGATCGATCGAAGCTTAGGCTCGACCGATCAAGCTTAGGCTCGACCGATTGAAGCTCGGGCAGATTGTTTTTCTGCAGATTTTTTCCAACTCAGCCCTAGTTGTTTTAAAACGTTTTTAGGGTTTCTTATTTGTCCTAAGTATAAAAGGCAAACCCTAGCCACATTTTAGTGTTGTTCATATTGCGGTTTGTGTAAATCTCTTGTGAGATCTAGAGGAGCTTTCCTTTACACAAACTTAGGGTTTTCAAGGAAGAGATATTCTCTACACCTTGATGATCAAAACAGTTTCTGCCTTTAAAGCTTAAAGAATACACAAGCGGGGGTGCTTGTAGCTGGTGGGAATCCAAGAAAGAAGGAGTCCGTGGATTCCGAGCTTGCACGTGGTCGTGTCGGTAAGTTCTACTGTTTGGTAGCATTAGGAAGTCAAGCGGGGGTGCTTGTAAGTCCTTTTGTATGAACTTCGATTCTTTCTAAGTGGATTCAAGTTTACCTTGAGGATAGCTAGGTCAAATCCTCCCCGGGTTTTTACTGGTTTGGTTTCTTGGGTGATCATATCGTGTGTTATTTATTTTCCATTGCTTTGCATGATTTGATCTATATTATTGTGATAACTTAGACTTGTTTAATTGGACTAAGTAATAACTTGGCTAATTACCTAGGTTTAATCAATTGTTTAAGGGGTCTAAAAACTCACAACTGGTATCGGAAAGGGGTAACTCTTTTGTTTTTGATCCTTTGATCTCTGAGCTGATTCTTGACCCCTGTTGTCATGGAATACGGACACTCTCTAGTTATTCCTCCTCACTTTGATGGGAATAATTATGCTTACTGGAAAGTAAGGATGAAAGCTTTCCTGAAATCCATTGATGAGAGGGTGTGGAATTCCGTTGAATACGGATGGGAGAAGCCCACTACTCCTGTTAGTGACTAGTAAACTTCTCAGAAAGAAGCAGCATCGTTTAATAGCAAGGCTATGAATGCGATTTTTAATGCTGTTTCTATGGAGGAATTTAAGAGAATCTCGAATGTTGAGATCGCTCATACTGCATGGAATATCCTCCGGACTTTGCATGAAGGCACGAAGGCTGTCAAAAATAAATAAATTGCAGCAATTGACTTCTAAATTTGAAAGCATTAGGATGTCTGATGATGAATTTTTTGATGAATTCTATGCTAAACTGAATGATATTGTTAATTCTACGTTTAACTTGGATGAAATCTATGATCAACCTAAAATTGTTAGGAAGATTCTTAGATCTTTAACTGAGGACTTTAGACCCAAGGTGACTGCCATTACTGAAAGCAAGGACGTGGACTCCATCCTTGTTGATGAGCTTGTAGGATCTCTTCAATCCTATGAGTTGGATCTACCCAAAACTTCCAAATCCAAATCAATGGCTTTTAAGTCTGTAGATGATGTTGATAGTGGTGGATTTGATGATGAGCTCTCTGCTCTGATTGCCTATCTTGCCAAGAACTTTAGAAACTTTCTCAGGAATAACAATAGAAAGGCAAGAGGCACAAACACTGCTGAACCTAGAAATTTTAGGAAGCATGATCCCACTAAGGTTAATAACAATGATAAACCTAGAGAAAGAGTAGGTCAATCTTCCAATAATTCTTTGGGCTCTCAATGTTTTGGATGTCAAGGGTATGGACACTTGAAATCTGAATGTCCAACCTATTTGAAGTCTATGGGTAAGGCTATAGCTGTAACCCTTAGTGATGGTGAAGTTTTTGATCATGATTCTGATTGTGATGAGGATGGAAACTTCATTGCTTTCACTTTGCTCTCTGCTGTAGTTGATGAGAGCATATCTGTTGAAGAGAACCCTTCTGATGGGGAACTCTCTGAAGATGCAGATCTTCAAGAGGCCTATAACAAACTTTGCAAAGTTGCTGCAAAGGATGCTATGAATGTTGAACTTGGCCTAAAGAAAATTGAATCTCTTGAGCTTGAAAAGAAAAATTTGCTTGTTAAATTGTTTGATGCTAATGATCTTTTAAACAATGTGAAAACTGAAAACATGCTTTTGCTTGATAAAGTTAAATCTTTGGAACTTGATTTGTCTGTTGCTAGATTTTCTAGTTCTAAACTTGATCAAATGTTGAGTGTTCAAAAGTCATCTTCTAACAAAACTGGTTTAGGTTATGTTGATAGCATCTGTGTGTCCGCTCCCCATTCCACTAAGTTTGTTCCTTCATCTTCTTCTTCCGAACCTTCAATGAGTGAGATAGTGAGTGAAACTGTCACACCCTCTGTGATTGAGGTTGCTAAACCCTTAGAAGGTTCATCATCTAGGAAGATTAGGGTTGATCTGAAAGAATCTAAGCCTAAGAAGCCTACCCTATCTAAGGACAAGACACATGATAAACCTGCATGGGTTTGTCATTTTTGTGGAAAGACTGGACACATACGTCCAAATTGTTACAAGCTGCAAAGAGAGCAAACAAATCAAAAGTACCTGTGCCTCAAGCACTTGATCATATGGTACTTATTGGTGATTTAGTAAAGGCTTTAAACCTTTATTCAAATCCTGAAGTTGGTAATCATTCTCAAGTGAATAAGAATTCCAATGCTCGTGGTGCATCTAAAAAGTTTTGGATGCAAAAGACTCGACCTAACTGAGTTTTTCTGACATGGTCCTTGTGCTTCATTGCTCTACCTTTTGTGACCATTGTTCTTTGGTTTTTGTTTTTTTTTTTTTTTTTTTTGTCTTTAGGATTTGCATAAGCATAACATTCATGCATTTCATTCTAGGTGTTTTTATTTTTAATTAAAAAAAAAAAAAAAAGAGGAAGCACATTTTGTTTTTGCACTATTCTTCTTGGTTTTTGAGAACAAGGTTGGTCAATTTATTTTCACATAACATGCTGTTTGTACCTTGTTTAGCTTTGATGAGCTTACTTATTGCACTTTACTAGTTGAAGCTTTGTAGTGCATGTTGTGTGGGAAAGATGTTTATGGTTTTGATCACTTTGTCTTGATCTTGAAGTCACATGTCTTTGACTGTCGGACTTGAACCTTTTGAGAAAGGCATAAATAACCATCTCACCACTGTTCACTAGCCAATCATGAACACCTTAGTGCATATCATAAGATTTTGTGCCGAGAAAGTGTAGCACATGCACAAAAAGAACATAAGGTGAAGCCTCGGTAAAAGTGCTTAATTCTTAAAATCTAATTGATGTGTACTATTAGGCTTGATGCCAAATTCACATAAACTTAAAATTGGAATGTATATTACGAGGCATAAATACAAGAAACTTACATGATTGCAAGCTTATGATCTAGGAGATGTGGGAGTTATATGATGTAACTCTTTAGGTGATAGTCTCTTTTAAATTCTTTGTAATGAATTTTGTAGACCTTGTGATTTATTGCTATTCACATATCACCTCACATGTATCTCATGTCTTTGCTAGTTGCACACACTACACGAGTTACTCGTTGCTAAACATTGTACATGTTATTGTGTGTGTTTATGGTCTGACCAACCAAGTTTTTGCAATCACCTTGAATTATGTGCAAACTATATTTGTTGCTTGAAAATGTGTGAAGAATGCAAAATTTTGTTTTTGGGAATATTGGGCTTAAAATTCTTGTTTGGAAAATCATATCATCTCATACTCATGCATTTTTTGTCTTAAATTTTAATACTTTGAGTCAAATCAACTTGTTTTTCAAAAATTGTGTTTTTCCTGAAAAATATGGTGAGCCTCTGCCTGTTTCGATCGGTCCATTCTGTTTTTCGACCGATCGAAATTTTTAAACTTTTAAAATTTTTAAGCGTGGGAGTCTCTGTCTGTTTCGACCGGTTGAGACTGTTTTTCGACCGATCGAAACTCGTGTTTCTGGTTTTTTAAAAAGGCAGAATAGGACTTTGTCAAAGTCACTATTCAAACTTTTTCAAGTTTCCTCTCTCTCTCTCTCCGCGTTGGCACTTGGCTCCACCATCAATTTTTGTCGTTTTCCTTCAAGATTTTTGCAAGGTTTTTGTCCTTAGAAGCCGGTAAGACCTTTTTGCCCTTCTTTTTCAAGTTTATTTCTTGATTTCATGCATTTTTCATGCATTCTAATGGGTATTTTTGCCATCTTCAAAATTATTGGGTTTTTGATGATTCAAGCCAATTCTTGTGTAATTGATCAATAGGTTTTTGTGCCATGATGTTATATTGATGTTCCCTATAGTTTAATTTGATCAATTTGGTGGTTTTTGAAAAATTGAAAATTCTAGGGTTTGGATTTTGATCCGAATTGGGGATTTTTGTCAAATTGGCTTAAATTGATGAAATTGGCTTCGCCAATTGATGAAATTGGTCATTATTGTTGTTATTCTATCATGTGTAATGATCAATTCGTCAATTTTTTCAAAAATTGATCAAGTGGTTTCTATATTTTGGGGTTTTTGTGTTAAAAACCTTTATGTGCAAGCCAATTTTGTAATTTAATCTTTCTGACTCAATTCACTGCATTAGCACATGCATCATGACATTTAAATTTGTTCATGCATCATATAGATTTTGTTTCTATTTTTGTGCTAACTTGCGATGCCGCCCTTGGTTTTGTTTTGTGGTTTTGTTCTTTCGCTCTGTGTTTTGATCCTTATCTTAGCACCATGCCTAGGAAAACTAGAGCTCATAGGACCACTTCTACTTCCTCCGAGTCTTCACCTAGAGTAGAGCTGTTTAAGAATGATAAGTGTAGAGAAGCCTATGACACCTTGAATTGTAGGCGTAAGATCCGGTCCGAGAGAGCCATTGTGTTAGATGAGCTTGATCCGGCCATTAGGGCCAATTTTGAGTCTAGAGGTTGGTTGCCTCTCGTGCAGATAGATCATCCACCTCCGACCGCCCCGATTAGAGAGTTCTACTCGAACCTCTCTTGCCACATCTATGATTCCAACACCCTTGTTAGGAGTTGGATACGAGGTGTAGAGTTCACCATTACCCCTCGGGTGGTGGCTGAGGCTCTTGGGGTGCCGGTTGTTCGGGATGCTGACTATCCCTATGATGAGATACCTTCTTTAGATGTTGTGATGTCTTACATCACTGGGTCTTCTATCCAGTGGGGTTCTGATCCTCGGATCACGTCCGCCGAGCTTACCGAGACTACCTATCTCCTTTTTAGGATAGCATGTCATTCTGTGTGGCCTATCTCTCACTTTCACACCATCCCCTTAGAGCGATGTATGTTTTTGTACGCCTTTGCTTCTCGAGCATCTATTAGCTTTCCTCACTTGTTCCTTCGTTCTTTGAACGAGGTTCATAGGAGTTCTGTCGTAGGGCATGCGCTGATTCATCCTATTTTCATTCATAGGATTCTGCTCCATTTAGGTCTAGATGGTTTTCCGTCAGGTGAGCCTGTTCATGTGATAGCTCCCATAGGTGCCACCTTTCTTCGTCGTAGGGCTGCTCGGTTGAGGGTTCCTCCTTCTTGTACTAGAGGTGCGTCATCTAGTAGTGTTCCCCCTCCTCCATCTTCTATAGGCAGCGGCTGCTGAGGCTTCAGTTGCTGCTGCTGATGCTGAGGCTGATGTTCCTCCACCGACCGCTTCGGATGATTCAAACATTCGTCGTCGGTTGGATCATGTCTTGACCGTTCGGGCGGCTCAAGGACAGATTTTGGTGGACGTCCTGGATGAGATTCGAGCTCTGCGTGCGGAGTTGGCACAGTTTAGACCTCCTCCTCGTTGATGATGGATATCTTGTTTGCCCTTTGGCATTCCGTCACAAAAAGGGAGAGTACTTGTAGAGTTTTTGCTTTCAGGGGGAGATTTTTTGATTTTGGTTGGAGCTTGTGGAGTTTTTAGATTGTATCTAAGTGCTTCACTGTGTACTTAACATTTTTAGCTCTTTCCTTGTTTTTGATGGATATTCATGTTAGGGGGAGTTTTATGTTTTTGTTAGTACTTTATTTGGTTTTTGTTTCAAACTGCTTATTGATTTATATTTATGAGTTATTCATTGATATATGTCTTTATTTGTATGTTGTTTGAAATCAAGAAGTTATTTTGTTTACTTGTATTGTTTCCACACATGCGGTTATGCATTTTGTTTAGTGTTTCAGAAATATATACGGTTGATTTAATTGAGTTGCCGTTTACACTTGCAAATGATGGATAGTAATTAGGATTGAATTTTTGTTTATGAGCATTATTTTGTAAAGGGCTTTTCATTTTGTAAACTTTGAGCTTATAAGTTGTGTTTTGTCACGGATTGCCAAAGGGGGAGTTTGTTAGGTTCTAAAGTTTAGGATTTATGTATTTAGAACTCTAATTTGTAATGTTGGCAAACCATGATCAAAACAATGTGTTTAGAAGTGTTTAAAGCTAGCTCAAAGTTGTATGTCAATGTAAAGTTGGAATCGAGTGTAAAAGAGAAAGCGGTGTGGCTTTCGGCCTGGCTCGATCGATCGAAGCTTAGGCTCGACCGATCGAAGCTCGGACAGATTGCTTTTCTGTAGATTTTTTCCAACTCAGCCCTAGTTGTTTTAAAACGTTTTTAGGGTTTCTTATTTGTCCTAAGTATAAAAGGCAAACCCTAGCCACGTTTTAGTGTTTCTCATATTGCGGTTTGTGTAAATCTCTTGTGAGATCTAAAGGAGTTTTCCTTTACACAAACTTAGGGTTTTCAAGGAAGAGATATTCTCTACACCTTGATGATCAAAACAGATTCTTTGCCTTTTAAAGCTTAAAGAATACACAAGCGGGGGTGCTTGTAGCTGGTGGGAATCCAAGAAAGAAGGAGTCCGTGGATTCCGAGCTTGCACGTGGTCGTGTCGGTAAGTTCTATTGGTTGGTAGCATTAGGAAGTCAAGCGGGGGTGCTTGTAAGTCCTTTTGTATGAACTTCGATTCTTTCTGATAGTGGATTCAAGTTTACCTTGAGGATAGCTAGGTCAAATCCTCTCCGTGTTTTTACTGGTTTGGTTTCCTGGGTGATCATATCGTGTGTTATTTATTTTCCGTTACTTTGCATGATTTGATCTATATTATTGTGATAACCTAGACTTGTTTAATTGGACTAAGTAACAACTTGGCTAATTACCTAGGTTTAATCAATTGTTTAAGGGGTCTAAAAACTGTCATGTTAAATTATCGATTAGCTACAATGGTAAATTTATTCATTTAATTTAATGGATGCCATTTTTCATTGTATATCTAGGGAGGGGCTATCACTCTTTGAAATAGCGCAGCAAATGGTGTAGTTCATATTCATGATTGCTTGGATTATTCATTACCTAGGCAAGCGTAGATGTGGTTCCAGTACTTGTGGTTGTGTCAAAACTAGTATCCGTGTTAATGTCGCCAATGATGAGGAGGATAATGATCCCAAAGAACGGCGCCAAATCGCTATGGGTTCAATTAGTTACGTTTGAAATTTAGTCAGAGTGTTGAGTGCAGTCTTTAGGAGATTACAACTTAGAATTTGCTTAAGATTTGTTGTAACATATTTATTCAATTTTTTTTTTTTTATATTTTATTTTATAGAATCAATGTGTTATTTATTTGGTTATACCCAGTGGCGGAGCTAGGAATTTAGGTCAGGGGGGGGGATTAAAAGACAATATTGAAAGTAAAAAACTAATCTAAAAAACTTTAAACGTGAATATTAAGAGTATACAATATATGTGTGAATATTTAAACGTGACTCAATGACTTGAATACTTTTAAAAACTTAGCTTGAATGTTTTTAAAAACTCAATAGAAAATCTAATAGCTTGTTTGAACGGAGGGGGAGTAAAAGGGAGTAGAGTAGAGGGAGGGAGAGTAATTTAAATTACTTTATTTGGATTTTTTTTAAAGGAGGAGGGGGAGAGATTTGGAAGGGTTCTAACTACTTTTAACCCTTCATTTTTAATTCTCTCAAATTAGAGAGATTTACAGGGAGAGTAGAGCATAGAAATGTTTGACCAAATGAATTACCAAATTTACCTTTATCATATTAACAAAATTACAAACTATGAAAAAACTAATTATTCTCCTCCCCTTACTTAATTTTAAAAACATCCAAAAAACCTTTTTTTTTTTTTTTTTAATGGGAGGTGTGCTTTATATTGTATTATATATACATTGTTTTTTTTTCAGGGTTCCATTAGTATTAGGTCATTGTGATTCCTATTCCATATAGGCATATAGCATTAGTAGTAGGTTGTTTTTATTTTTATTTTTTTAATCAGTACTAGGTGGGACCCATAGTTTTATATTAGAGTTATAGTAGTTTTAGAGTTCTATTAGAGCATTCTCACCCCAAATGCCCTATGCCAAATGTAAGCTTTTTTTAGCATTTAAGCCCAAAATCCCCACTCCATTAGAACTTGTAAAAGCCAAGTATTGCAAAAAAATTTGCAACATCACATAAAGATGCAATTCTACATGTAGAATTGCACTGTAGCTGAATGGTAAAGAGATATATTATTATTTAATTCTCTCTGTCTCCCCTACATTTTATTAAACAATTCCAACACTTTCTCTCCCCTACTTTAGGATATATTATTTTATTGTGTAGAAATATTATTTTAATGTGTTGTATTTTAATGATTAAGTTCTACTCTTTAAAACTTAGCAATATATATCTTATGTGGTACTAATATGATTTAAATCTATTAACTATCCTATTTTTTTTAGTTGTCATTTTCTTTATATGTGCAAGAGGACCATATATTTTGTTTTGATTTGTCAAAAAAAAAAAAAAAAAATTTTTGTTCTTATATTTTGTTTAGGTTTGGGATCGTGAAAATTGGTAGTGTATTATGACATTGAATGGGCATGATGATGTTGTGAAGTCTCTCATGTGCTAAGATAAGTATTTGTTCGCTGGTTCATTGGATTGCACGATAAAAGTTTGGGCTTCTATTGAGGATGGCAGCTTGGAAGTAATCTATACTCACAAAGAAGAACACGTAAGTTATTGAACCACAAATAGTTTCATTTACTTTCTTATTTGCTTCCCTTCTTAAGTAATTGAGTCATGTAAAAACATCATTGAGCGTAAACTCAATAGGTGTATTACAGCCATAGCAATGCCATGTTGATGCTGTAGCCTTAATTTTTCAAAAGTGTCAACTAATTGGATGGCATGATTTTTCATGGTACAGGGCATCCTTGCACTTTCTGGGATGACTGATCCCGATGTTAAACCAATCTTATATTGTTCTTGTAGCGATAAATTTGTCCACCTCTATGAACTGCCAACGTGAGTACAATTTTCCCTTTGTGAAAAATCTTTCTTCTTTTCCCTCTTGGATTTGACGAATATTAGTGATTATTGTTTTAGATTCACCGACAGAGGTAGATTATTTGCAAAACAAGGAGTCTAGACTCTTCAAATAGGTCCTGGGGGCCTCTTTTTTACTAGGGATTAGACTGGTTTCTTTGACAAAGTGTATACATGGCTAGTAGACTAATGGCTGAGATGTGCCCAAGACTAGTAAAAGCATGGTTTTTATTAGTTATAGCAAACAATGTATAGTATCTTGAGTACATTTTGTTAGGACATATGTGATTCACTTGTTAGGAACATATGTCACTATTTAATGTAATTGGCTAATCCTTTGACAAAATGCATTTTACTTGTATTTGGGTAGATTTAGGATGTGTTTAATACTTCAAGGAACCTTGTTTCAAGATCAGGTGTTAAAGCCATATAAGTCTGTCCAAGATTCAAGCTGAAAAGTGCAAGTTCATTAAAGCTCAACAGCTAGCTCAACAGTTAGTATCTATCGAGCTTGAAAAGCTATTCCAATCCCGTGGCTCGACAAATGCTTAACAGATGGCTATCTGTTGAGGTTTATGAAAACAGACTTTCGATTCTGTTTTGACTCTAATCCATGATTATGTGTTTGGGTTTTCTTTTCTCACAATCCTAAACAAATAAAAGGATTATTTTGAGGGCCATCAACAAGGACACAAGTTGCACAAGTGTTGAGCAAAGTTTGTTCAAGCAAATTGTGACCGGAGATAGAATTTGCCCTAGTTCATCGTTCTTGTGAAGAAGTTGCTGTGTTTGTGCACCTATGGTTTTGTAACCAAGCATCTTCTGGATCTTCATTGTGTGATGAACTCAAGAACTTTGTAGCCAGCAATCTTCTCTAGTTGATGATTGAAGTTGCATACTGGGATCCGCACAATTGGTTTGTCATGTACTGGGAGCCATGCATTAAAAGGAGAAATTATCACTACAGAACAAGTTCAATTAGGTATTGGGATAAGGGTTCAACTATAGGTTGGTATAAGGTACTGGAATTCCTTTACTTGTAACCGCTTGTTGTCATAATAATGGAATTTCGGGAGTGGTGACCTTCAAATCACCCGGTGGGATTTTTGCCGTGTTGGTATTCCCCATTCGTAAACAAATCACCGTGTCATTTTATTTTTTGCTGCACTTAGTTTAATTGGTGATTTGTTTGTGCTACCACGCACTTTGTATGTTAATTTGATTAATTAATAAACTTGACTAATTAATCAATTAATTCATCACAATGGATCAATACATTTTTTCCTATCAAGTGGTATTGAGCAGGCACACTTTGATTAGGGTTTAACATTTGCTGTGTGATCTATTAACCCCTGCTTGTCATGGATAGAGGGCAGCCTCTCATTATACCTCCTTTATTTGATGGTACTAACTATGCATACTGGAAAGTACGCATGAGAGCTTTCTTGTAGTCTTTAGATGAGAAGGTATGGCAAGCTATAGAGATTGGCTGGACCAAGCCAAAGGAAGCATCGGCCGATTGGGATGATGCCAAGATCAAGGCAACAAACTTCAACAGCACGACATTGAATGTCTTATTCAAAGTGGTCACTAATGAGGAGCTCAAGAAGATATCCTCCACTGAAACTACTAAGGAAGCATGGACCATTCTCTAGACAACCTATGAAGGAACCAAGGTCACAAATATTCAAAGCTTCAGAGGCTCATTACAAGCTTTAAAGAAATCAAGATGGAGGAGGATGAGTTTTTTGATGAGTTCTATGCCAAGCTCAAGGACATAGTAAACTCAGCTTTCAATCTTGGGGAAACCATTCTTGAACCTAAGATTGTGAGGAAAGTGCTCAGATCTTTACTCGAGAGATTCCATGCAAAGATCATGGCGATCGAGGAATCAAAGGATATTGACAAAATTCCTTTGACAGAGCTGGTTGGCAAATTGCGGACCTACGAGCTAGGGTTAACTAGAATTGGCAAATCGGGTAAAGGCAGGAGCATAGCACTCAAGGCCAAGAGTAGTGACACGGATGAGTCTTTAGACGATGAAGATTCCAAGATGAAGTCATACATCACCAGGCAATTCAAGAAATTCATGAAGAATGCCAATGGGAAGGGCTTCAACAAGGACCGTAGGCAATCCAGCTCTTCTCTCACCAAGAGTCAAGCCAAAAGGAAGAAGGATGCTAGGGATGGCGGTTAGTACACTGTTCCCGTAGGACCTAAATGCTTTGGATGTCAAGACTTTGATCACATGAAACAGGAGTGTCCTACATATCTCAAGAGCATTGGGAAGATCAAGGCACTTGCTGCTACTTTGAACGACACTGAGCTTGAGGATGATTCCGACAATGAGGATGACAAAATCCTAAATGCCTTCACCGCCACCGTCAATCCTACTGAGGGGATTATTGAAGATGTGGATGATGAAGAGGAATTGGTGGAGTCCAAGTTTGAGAAGATGGATGATTAAGATGATATCCATATAGCTTATAAGAAACTATACAAGCTTTCTAAGAAACATGAGAAACTTTTTAGGTTGGCCACCAAAAAGCTCAGTGATGTGGAACTTGATCGTGAAGAGCTTTCCACAAAGTTTGATGAAGCTAATTAGACTATTGGAGCATTAAGGTTTGAAAATAATTTCTTGGCTGAGAAGACCAAGAAGCTTGAAGCAGAGCTATTCTAAGTTAGAGCTCATTTGGAGAGGACTGCAAGTGCAAAGCTTGATGTGATGCCCGATCTTCAAAAATCTGCTTCTAATCGAACAAGTTTAGGGTATGATTTCTCTTCTCCTAGTATTGCTTCTACTAGTACTACTGCTTTTGTACCTCCTCCTAATAATGTTGAAATTGAGAACAATGTTGTTAAAAATGAATTAGCTAGTGAGAACTTAGACAAGGGTAAATATATCTTAAGAGCACAAGCTAAACAGGATAAGAAAGAAATATGTTAAAAACCCTAAGGCTAAGAAGGCTAACTCTCAAAAGCCTAAACAGAAAAAGTAGCATCTTTGTCATCATTGTGGAGTTGCCGGTTATATTCGACCCAATTGCTATAAGTGGTTAGCCACTCAACGAAACAACAGCATGATAATATTTGGAAGCCGTAATCGCCTTCAATCCTCTCTTGCTCCTCTTGGAGGTCTTCTCAAAGCCCTCATGTTCTTTTTGAATTTGAACGGTTTCAATTCTTCCCCCTTACCACTGATTCAAGGGTTTAATCAAAGGAAAGGTTCTTCCAAGGTGTGGAAAGAAAAGGGTTCCAAGTGATTCTATCACTTTCTTCTCTCTCTTTGTGTTTTGTTTTTGCATAACTTATGTCTTTTGCTTTTATTTTGAGTCAGTCTAGTTTTTATGTTTTGCTTTGATTAACATATTTTTGTTTGTTTTCAGTTTTATTTATTTATTTTTTCATATAAAAATTAAAAAAAAAATTGAAAAATCAGAAAAATACAAAAACAGTGTGTGTTTTGTGTACATTGGTACTTATATACTTTGGATGGCCATTAAAACAAAGTTTTCTAAACTTTGTATCTTTTGTAGCTTAGATGAGCATTTGTATGCACAACTAAGCAAGTGAGCTTTGTGGCTCTTGTTTGTGATGAGTAAGATTAAGTTATATCTTGTACTTAACACTCGTATCACTCTTTTTGACGGGAAGAACTAGAAAATCCTAAAAGAAAGGCATAAATAACCATCTCACCACTGTTACCCGCCAATCATGAATGACATTTGTGTGCTTCAGCATAGTAAAATTGGAATGTCAATTGCTTAACATCATTGGGTATTTCTTTTCTCTCTCTTATATGTCCATGCATGATTTGCTTAAAATGAAAAATATGCAAAGAAAAAAAAAAGCAGAAAGATCAAAATGCTTTAAATATGATTGCAAGCGTGTATTCTAGGAGATGTGGGAGTTATAGGATGTACCTCGAAGGTGATAGTCCCCATTAAACAATTATGATTGTGTGTGAGTTAAAGTGATTTTCTCATATCTTAAATCATCATAACATGCATACATTTATGCAATCTTGCGATGTTTTTCACACACAACACGCAATATTCTTTGCTACTCTTGATACATGTGCAAGTACAATATGATTTGGCCATCACAAGGTTTACATGTGTTAATGTATACTCACTAAACTGTCTTGACTCATTTTTGAAATATAAAATTGGTTAAACTTGTTTAGTGTGTGTGTTTTTTGGGGATCTATGTGCTTAAAATTGTTGTTGAGAGATTTTTTTGAGAACTTAAAATATTGATTGGATCCTTGGTTGAGTTGCATGTTTGATTGCATTCATATCTATGTTTTTCTTTTCTTGAAAAACTATTTTTAAGCAATCTCGACAACTTCTCAACACCTGGCTATCTAAGAAGCTTTTCAACTTCCTCTTATCGCAATCTTGATAGCTTCTCGACAGCTAGGTGGATCGATTGAGATTTCTTTTGGATCCTCGATAGCTTCTCGATAGCTGGTGAATTGATCGAGCTTCTTTTTAGCTTTTTGTTGAATTGTCCCTCGACAGGATCCTCGATGACTTCATCTGTCATTGCCTTTTGCTTCGACACTGCCTCGACACCTCTCGAC
Organism: Quercus dentata; assembly: GCA_028216015.1. Classification (NCBI taxonomy): domain Eukaryota; kingdom Viridiplantae; phylum Streptophyta; class Magnoliopsida; order Fagales; family Fagaceae; genus Quercus; species Quercus dentata. The sequence goes on along the minus strand of CP116449.1, from coordinate 55,103,146 downwards.
ACCTCTATTTGTCAAGATTTACTGGTCTCCTATTTAAGTGTGAATCACAATTTTCCTCTCATTTTTCTCAATCTCTCTCTCGACAGACTTGTCTTTTCACCTCCCAAAACTCTCTCACTCACTCCAAACTTCTCTCTCAAGCAATTTTCAAGCTTTCTCAAATCTTTTCTTCACTTGGTGAGTTTCTAATCTCTCATTTACATGCATTTCATGTTTTGAAACCTAGGTTTTGGGGTTTTTGAAAATTTTTTCGGTTTTTCAAAATTGATGAGTTTTTGTTGAAATTTTGGGATGGGTTTTTCCTTAAATGAGTTTAAAACCTTATACATTGCATCACATGAGCATTATAACAGTATTATCATGCATTTAGATGTGTGCAAATTGATTGTGTGATGGTAGGATTGGATTAGGCTGAGCCCATGATGTTTTTGTTATTGCATGTCACATGTTCATGCATTCTCATGCATATGTACTCTCTATTCAATATATTTTGATATATTTGAACTGTTGGGACTTTTCTGATTGTCTCTCTCTCTCCTTCTCTCTTCTGTTTATGTTAGTTATGTCTATGGCACCCAAACGAAAGTCTACTTCGTCCTAGAACCCTTTTTGTTTCGGGGCATCTTCGTCTTCTAATCCTACTCCATCACATATTCAGTTCCGTGACGAGGATGCCCGTAAGGCCTTCTCGGAGAAATTTTCTCAATGAGGCATTCATTCTAAATGTTGAGTCATTTTGGCGGACTTCGCCGACACCGACCTACCCGATATCATTCATAGTCGGGGTTGGGAGTCACCGTGTGACGTCCTGGTCACATGTCCATCCATGCCGATCCAGGAGTTACTCCAATATGCATGGATTTGATTTTTTAGTACCTCTCTTTCACACTCACGTTTGAGGTACGCACATTGTTGTCACACCAGCATTGGTCTTCGATGTGCTTTATGTCCCGAGGGTAGAGTTTCCCGACTACCCCGATTGTGAGCGTCCGAGGACTACGTTCAAAGATTAGCTCAAATCTGCTTTCCGAGAGCGCCCTTCTGATTGGGGTGAGTGTCGGTTCACTTACTGTTCAGACTTTGCAAAAGGTCCTCGGTTTTTTAACATGGTTATGACTTTTTTTTTTTCACCCTCTTTCTCACTATAACTCTATCACAAAGCCTCATGCTCGGTTTTTGTTGTCCCTTTTTAAGCATCTCACTATAGATTTCCCTTCTCACTTTATTCTATCTATCCTAGATGTTTATAGGGATTCGGCATCTCGTAATAAGCTCATCTTTCCTTCCGTTATCACGAGGATCTTATGCCATTTTTCTGTTCCTTTTCCAACGTCCGACCATTTCACTTTTATGTGTGCCATAGACGCCGCAATCGTTAAACGTAGCGAGGGCAATTTAGGTCGAGGCGATCTGGGTCGCAGCTCTTCCCTCCCATTCAACTCTATCTAGATTTGCTTCATCCACATCCGTTCCCTCCTCTTCTACAGGCAATGTGACTCTAGGAGACATCATAATGCAGCTTGAAAGACTTAGATGCTCGCCTTGATACACTCCTTACAGAGCTGTATCAGGTGAACGTTCATGTCGGCCGTATTACACGGCGGCAGATGGTTATGGGTGGCTTCAATCCTGAGGCTTCTCCTTCACCACCTCTAGTGGCTTTTGACTCTAAGGCTAGGGATGATGATGATGGTGATGACGATGATGCTTCTGATGATGATGATGATGGAGATGCTAACTCTATCGATGAGATGTCTACTTGATACTTTTACTCTTTGTCACTCGTGACAAAATAGGGGGAGTAGTTTTGGATATAAGAGTGGTCATTTTTAGGGGAAGAGTTAGTATAGGACATTTTTGTTAGGGGGAGTGTTGATATCTCAAGGATGTAGTGAGGATTACTTGTATCTTTTTCTTTTCTCTATTTTAGATACATTTATTCTTGTACATGGGTCTCGTGACCATTATTGACATACAATGTACTTATTTTCTTTCTATGTTGATGTATATTTCTTTCACCTACCCTTACATGTGTTGTTTCCTTTCTCTCTTTATGCACATGCTTCTTATTACTTATATGCAATATTTTATTTCTGTTTGTAGATGCCTTGATGAGTTTTGTTTAAAGAGTTTCAGAAATACAGGTTGTTAAAGTCTTCTTACCATAAACTCTCTTCTTGCAAAGTTTTTCAAGAGTTTGTGTTAGGATAGATTTTATTGTATTCAACAAGTGAATATGAGCTGAGTGATTTATGACTTCTCTCATATCTCATTTGTTTGTTGTGGTTTTGTCACGGATTGCCAAAGGGGGAGATTGTTGGGATATATGTGATTCACTTGTTAGGAACAGATGTCACTATTTTATGTAATTGGCTAATCCTTTGACAAAATGCACTTTACTTGTATTTGGGTAGGTCTAGGATGCGTTTAATACTTCAAGAAACTATGTTTCAAGATCAAGTGTTAAAGCCATACAAGTCTATCTAAGATTCAAGCTGAAAAGTGCAAGTTCATTAAATCTTGACAACTAGTATCTATCGAGCTTGAAGAGCTGTTCCATCCCCGTGGCTCAAGAGCTCGATAGATGGCTATCTGCCTAGGTTTATGAAAAACAGACTTTCAGTTTTGTTTTGACTCTAATTCGTGATTATGTGTTTGAGTTTTCTTTTCTCACAACCCTAGACATATAAAAGGATTATTTTAAGGGCCATCAACAAGGACACAAGTTGCATAAGTGTTGTGCAATGTTTGTTCAAGCAAATTATGACCGGAGACAAAATTTGCCTTAGTTCATCGTTCTTGTGAAGAAGTTGCTTATGGTCCTTGTCAAAGCCCTTCCCGTTGGCATTCTTCATGAACTTCTTGAATTTCCTGGTGATGTAAGACTTCATCTTAGAATTCTTATCATCTAAAGTCTCATTAGTGTCACTACTCTTGGCCTTTAATGCCATACTCTTGCCCTTACCTGATTTGCCAATTCTTGTTAACCCTAGCTTATAGGTCTGCAAATTACTAACCAGCTCTGTCAAAGGAATCTTGTCAATATCCTTTGATTCCTCGATTGCCGTAATCTTGGCATGGAATCTCTCGGGCAAAGAGTCGAGCACTTGCCTCACAATTTTGGGTTCAGGAATGGTTTCCCCAAGATTGAAGGCAGTGTCCACTATATCCTTGAGCTTGGCATAGAACTCATCAAACGACTCATTCTCCTCCATCTTAATCTCTTCAAAGCTTGTAGTGAGCCTTTGAAACTTTGAGTCCTTGACAGCCTTAGTTCCCTCATAGGTTGTTTGGAGGATAGTCCATGCCTCCTTAACAGTTTTAGTAGATGATATCTTCTTGAACTTCTCATTGGTGATCGTGACCGAGTAAAGCATTCAATGCTCTGCTGTTGAAGTTTTCTGCCTTGATCTTGGAATCATCCCAATTGGCCTACGCTTCCTTTGGCTTGGTCCAGCCAATCTCTATAGTTTGCCACACCTTTTCATTTAGAGACTGCAAGAAAGCTCTCATGCATACTTTCCAGTATGCATAGTTAGTGCCATCAAATAAAGGAGGTATAATTAATGATTGTTCTCTATCCATGACAAATAGGGTTCAATAGATCAAATACAGCAAAGATTAACACTAATCGGAAGTGTGCTTGCTCTGTTACCACTTTATAGGCCAAAAACATGTTGACCCCTTGCGATAAATTAACCAATTAATTTAGCCAAGTGAATTAATTAAGTTAATTAAAATGCAAACACGTGGTAGCACAAACAAATCATCAATAAACTAAGTATGCAACGGAAAATAAATTTTACACGGTGATTTGTTTATGAATGGGGAAAATCTACACAATAAAAACCCCACCGAGTGATTTTCGTGTCACCACTCTCAAAATTTCACTATTATCACAACAAGTGGTTACAAGTAAAGAAATCACAATACCTTATACCAACCTACAATTAAACCCTTACCCCCAATACCCAATTGGATTTGTTTTGTAGTGACAATTTCTCCTTTCGATACACAGCTCCTAGTATGTGACTAACCAATTGTGCGGATCCCAATACGCGACTTCAATTACCAACTAGAGAAGGTTGTTGGCTGCAAAGTTCTTTAGTTCATTCCAACGATGAAGATCAAGAAGATGCTTGATCACAAAACCCTACGTGCACAAACATAGCAACTTCTTCAAGAACAATGAACTAGGGAAAATTCTGTCTCCTATCACAATTTGCTTGAACAAACTTTACTCAACACTTGTGTAACTTGTGAGCAATTTGATGGCCCTTAAAATAATCATTTTTTATGTCTAGGGTTGTGAGAAAAGAAAGCCCAAACACATAAAAACAGATTGGAGTCAAAACAGAACTAGAATTCTGTTTTATATAAATCTTGACAGATACCTGTTTGTCGAGATGCTTTGTCGAGCAAATTGTCGAGCCATAGGGCTGGAACAGCTTCTTAAGCTTGATGGATAGCTAGCTGTCGAGCTAGCTATCGAGCTTTTATGAACAAGTACTTCTTTCACTTGAATCTTGGACAGACTTGTATGTCTTCAACACTTGATCTTGAAACACAATTTCTTGAAGTATTAAATACATCCTAGATCTACCCAAATACAAGTAAAATGTGTTTTGTCAAAGGATTAGCCAATTACATAAAATAGTGACATATGTTCCTAACAAGTGAATCGCATATGTCCTAACAGATCCTTCACACTTGTGTCTTGTTTTGTCCATGGATATTCAGTTTGGGAGCAACGGTGGAGTTCGCTAAAAATATAAGGACCTGTAGGTGAAGTTTTCTTTGGTTAATGTTAAGAGTTATTCTTGGTTGCTTCCCCCATATTTTCTTGTAGTAAAATTTATAAAAAAATGTTTGCTTGTTACTTGTGTTCTAGCTCAGGCCAAAGAAGAAGATCAAGTACAGTGCTGATCTTGAGGAAGAAGTGCTATCCATTGTTGTGGGTCATTTGATGTTTCTGAACCATGGTAGCATTAAAGAGTTTGCTAATAGACCAAAAATCAGACATATAGCTTTGAACTCAATATATAGCTTATAGAATAAGTATACTTCTGTGGGTTTCTCCATGTAAACTAGTGAAAGTGTATCAAACTATGCTTTGCTATAACATTATTCGGTGACTATTCCTTTGCTGTCATTGTAACTTGCCAGGAATTTGAGAAGCTAGTGGTGTTTTTCTATTTCAAGTACGCTTGTTTATTAGGCTTAATGTAGATTAGGATTTTTTTCAATTTGTCTAGTGGAGACGATCCAAGTGAAGTTCAGAATTAATTTCCTTGAATCTAATGGTATCCAAAAATTGTCTTCATTTGTCTTGAAGTGGGTAGAATTCACGCCATGGTTAGATTCAGTTTTCCTGTTACTCAAGAGAATACTAGCAGGTGTATCACAGAAGGGCCTGATGGCTTTAGGAAAAAAAGAAAGAAAAAAAAAGACATAACTCGAGTTCATAGAACTCGATTTCTATTGAGCTATGCTGCAATTCGAGCTTTAAAGTAGAGAGTCCAGAAAAAAACAGAGGTGGTACTCAAGGACTACAACCTCGAGTTCTACATAGTAGTCAAGGAGTAGAAACTTGAGTTTTTCTTCTTCTTCTTCTTTTTTTTGGCTATTTTTTTTTTCAATCCTGTAGAAACACCTTTTGATTACACAAGGCCATAATGACAAGATGTTTATACAGCCTTCCCCACCCTTTCATAGTAAGATGTTATATCATTAGGCAAGTTCTTTTAGTGTCAAAGCTCTAGGATCTCAGACTTCACAACGTATGAAATGCAATCACCTAGAGTACATGGCACAGAGTACTTTGCCTCAAGTTAATAATGTTTGAAAATAATGTAGGAAAGAATATCAAACAATGATGAACATACAAGCAATATCCAACTAATGTTAAACCTTCATAATATAAACTTCTCCTTTAGTTTCCAACAGGTTAAAATATTATGATGAAGTAAAAAATTAAGCTTCTATTTTGATGATAAATCACAACCCAATACCATGTTTTAGAGGGAGAAAAGAATGGAAATAATTAACAACTAATTGAAAGACAAAATAAAACATTCATAATATCACTACTGAAACAGGTACATTGGATATAGAATACTTCGATTACAAGTTCATTCAAAGATAAACAAAATAATAATTGTGCTGATACAACCTAGTAGTAAGTTCGAATACACAATAAAGAGAACCACAATTTACATCTACAATGCCATTCCAAAATCAAGTATTTGCATGCCTAACAAAAATTGAAATATTGTCGTTATATACCAAAAGTCAAAACAAAGGTACTAATCTACGCAACTTGGCTAATTGATACAATCATGGCATTTTATATAATAGCATCACTTACCTAGTTTGGATCATTACTGCTTGTCGAAGCCCCATGGGAAAGCGGACATCTTTTACGATTATGCCCATGTTGATGACATAGTCCACAGCTCTACTTTTGTTGAATCTCCCTCAAGTCAGAATCTGGCCTCCAGCTTCCCGATTCTCGCCGGACCCCATCCATCTCATTCCGTATCCTAGACTTCACAGGTTGATCTTTGGCCCGCAATAGGTCCGGGTCGTGCACCCACTTTGGACCGTCCACATCCTTCCACAATGACTCTAACTTTGGCACCACAAATGCATGTGAGTAGGTGCGAATGACGTTCTCCAAACTATAACATGGGTTAATATATGTAGTCTCATCTTGCCCCAAGTATTGAAGAATTGTAATTGCATGTGAACAAGGGATCTTTCAATTTTGCCACTTTCCACAACCACATGTTCTGGCCACTATGTTTATTTCATGACTATGGTGTCCCCCTCCAGAGCTATAGATGTTGTATGCAATCTCCACTTGATATATACCATGGAAATTATTCTTACTTGGTGTGTTTTTTATTTATTCATATTCGCATCATAAATTTTTAAGGCATATTTACTCCACACCTTACCTCCGAGAGGTCATGAGTAATTTCTTTGTGTTGAGCATGGAAATACGCGATAAGTTTGTTCCAAGTGAATTCAACCATTGTAGAAATGGGTAGGCCATGGGCACCTTTGAGTACTTCATTAAAGAACTCCGAAACATTGGTTGTTATAGCCCCATAACAAGATCCACCATCATGTAGCTGGGTCCACATGTCTAGATCCTCTTTCATTAGATATGTGTATGGCATGATGGATGAGTTGGGTTCCCTTTCCTACCGCCCAATTCTCGCTTTCTTCCTAAGGGCCTCGATCTTGGCTTCCTTGATAGCTTGCATGTACAACTCAAGTTTAGCTTCCTCAGTAGCATACCTCGCTTTCAAGGCCAATGACTTTAAAGTGGCGTCCTGAAAATGCGCGTTGAAGTTGCTAGCAACATGTCGAAGGCAATATCTATGAAATATTTGTACTCATCCATCATCATCTCAAGGCTAGTTTGCAATTGTGTTTTGAATATGCTTATGTCGATCAGAAATTACGCAGATGTCCTTATTTGCTATCACATATTCCGGTGAATTCGTGGGGTATCTTAAAAACCACCCCCAACTAGGCCCTGACTCTTTGTCCACAACGGCAAAGGTGAGAGGCAAAACCTTGTTGTTGGCGTCAATGACCATTGCAATCAACAACACCCCTCGATATTTACCATACAAATGGGTCCCATCAATACTTATCACTAGCTTACAATGTTTGAATCCTTCAATGCATGGAGTGAAAGCCCAAAATACATAGCACAATATTTTATCACCTAACTTGTCCCTTGGTATGGTGTGATACCAGTAGTGGGTACTAGTTTCTTGATCCAAGCATGCCAACAATAACTTTCTCAACCTTTGGTAAGACTCTTCCCAATCCCCAAATATCTTTACAATAGCCTTTTGTTTCACATCCCATATCTTATAGTAGGAAAGTCGATGCTTATAATGCTTTGCTTTAATGAAATCTATGGGGCGATAAATTGTTGCCATGTGATTTTCTTGCAACAATGGAACAAATTCTGCTGCAAGAAAATTAAAATCCATCATTCTACCATCAAAGGCCGTGCCAAGGGGTATACAACTATGAGGACCCCTATAAGATGTGACCATCCATAGTCCATGTTCAGGCTTCATGACTGCCCCAACGTACCACTTGCATGACCCATCCATGCATTTCACAGATAGTCTACTTTTGGTCGACCTACTAGTCAAAAAGTTTCTGTTATGCTTTGCGGTGTAAATTGTTAATGCACATTTCACCGCCTCTTTATTCGCAAAAATCAACCCTTTCACAAAATTCATGTCTGCATTCCAAGAAGAAGCAAATGTTTGCTGAACAACTTCAGGATCAACCATATTTTCCCAAGTATTTGCATAAAATGATGAGGCAGGAGATTCATAAATGGGGGCCGTATTTGTAACATGCTGAACTCTAACAAGAGCATCCGCATCATCTTCATCACATTCAGCCATATCATCAACATGAGGATTGGAAGTAATTTCATGTTTATCAACACCCCTGTCAAAGTCACCTCGCTTAATCCTCTCTTCTTACTCATCTCTATCGTCAAGATCTTCCCCAAAATAGTCTCGTCTTCATTTTTAACTCATCGGAAGTGTAGAGGATTCACCTCGATGTGTACAAAATTTATATTCATATCTATTGTTAGGTTCGCTCTCAATTGTTGTTGGTGTCTCTTGAAAAGGGGGTGTATAGCCTCCCAATATGGTGCATTGATCATCTAGGACTGCAAACTGTAGAGATGTAGTTATTTGTACAATTTCCTCTATGTCGACTTCCGCACGTGGCTCTAAAGTGACTTACAACTCAAAATTTGTTACTTGTTCCCATTTATGCATCTTTCTAAACATGATCTTCACATGTTTGTCTTCTGTTATCGCCATATATCTGTAATTAATGCATTAATTAAGGACTTCATGTGGAGAACGGAAAGTAATATGTATGTCATGCAAAGCAAGGTTCACTTACAACTCTTCCATAATTTTTATTTCAAATCATTTAGGGTCTTTAGCCTACGGTGTATCATCATATAGTAGCACTGGATACTCGGACCTTGAAATGGGAATCCGTCATAAGGGTTGGCATTGCTAAGGGGTCCACCGTAGTATATGTTTATATGGATCATTGTCAACCTATAGATCATCAAGTGCAATTGTGTCGTTGACAAATTTATAACTCTCAATCAACATCAATCACAAAACTTTGCATATGAAATGCCAACAATACTAACCTTAACCAAATTTGCATATACTCACCTCGGGTCACAAACAAAAATAGTCATTACCAATTTCATATTCTTTTAAAATTCCAAATCATTCTAGGGGCATGACTTTCAAAACCCATTCAAATAAGTTATGATGAACAAAAATATTATACCAACCAGTTATCCATTGAATTCTCCGTTACAAATCTTAAACAAATATATCTTGAAATAATTTATGGTAAAAAGACTACAAATACTATCTTAGGTATCAAACTCATAATCCATTTCATACCCATGATAAAGACCTAAAAGTACTAAATATTCCTAAAAATTGATCACAATTGTGATGGCCCAATTTGATTGATTGTGTGATGTGTGTGAGTGTGTGATGAGTCCCACATCGGGTATGAGAGTTCAAAAACGTGTACAAATACACTTTTGAACGTTTAGACCCCCAAAAACCAACTTAACCAACACAAGCAATATGTCAAACAATTAATGTGCGGAAACTTAACATATGCTATATTATGTAATTGGTTAAACAACTATCTAAGCCACAACAAATTAAACCACAAAGAGATAATGTAAAGGCAGAGATAGAGAGGAAGGAAGATGCAAACACAAACGATAACACCAGATATGTTATCGAAGAGGAAACCGAAGACCTCGGCGAAAAACCTCTCCGCCGCCCTCCAAGCGGTAATCAATCCACTAGAAAATATAGTTGGGATACAAGGACAAAGAATAGACCCTCCAAGCCTAATCTACCCAATGCACCTAAGCCCTCCAAGCTTCTTGCTCCAACGAGGTTGCGCCGAACCTTTTTCTTCTCTAGCTTACCGGATTCCGCTACTACACCGTAGCATCAACCAATGAATATTGGCTCCTTCCTAATCGCTTCCCGAACTCCAAACGCCTGTCTCACGTAGATGATAATGGTGAGAACCAGGTTTGGTTATAATGGCCTCTCAAGGATTTGACAATGGAGAGGAAGAGAGTGAGGGGATTTGATGAGACTCTAAGGTAGAGATTGTGGGTGAAACAATCTGGTTTTTCTTTAGGGTTTCTCTCTCAAAATTCTCTCTCGGAAGCTCTCTTTCAATCGTGGGTTAAAAGGGTATTTATACTTTGGAGTGAAGGGGAATGTGAAACGTCGGGTTTTTCCAAAACAGGGGTGGCTCGCGGCTTGACCTCGCGGCTTGACTCGATCGCGAGTTCCGGTCGCGAGATAACCGTATGGCCGATTGTCCTGTTTTGTCCTGTAGTGCTCCGGCTAGCATGACTATTCATCTTCCAAAGATGCTTGGCACGTGTGCGATTCTCAGCGGGTTGAAGCCGCGAGTCCAGCCATGAGTCCCAGCCGCGACACTGCTTTTTCTTGCACACTCTTGAGCAATCTTCACTCTATCTCACTCACTACCCTTACAACAATCCCACCTAAATACAGGGTTACTAAATGCTGAATTACAAGCAAATTTGGCACGGAATAAAGCCAATTAGATGGTTGAATAAATTCAACCTTACAATCTCCCCTTTGGCTATTCCGTGACAAAACCCTAAAAAACAGACTCTAGACTTAAACTGTGAGTTGGGAACAGTTGAACAAAACTCACTCACACCTAACTCTAGAAGTCGTGGAAGCACTTGAATCATATGAACAATATACTCCTCGAAACACAACAATACACTTTGATTATTGTGCGAAAAACTATGAATGCATATGAAACAAGCTGAAATGTGATCAAGCAAAGATGGAGTAATTTACAAACCATGGCTTGATCAACCAAGTGAACACCACAAGGTAGTGATCACGGTGTTCATTCACACTTGAATGAACACAAGGACATACAAGTTAACAAGCACAAGGCAAGTCACTTGTATGCTCAACACTCAACCAATGCATAGCACACAAGGCATATGCATCTAGGAACAATCCTACAAGGGCACAAGAGTGACAGTACAAGAAACCATAATGCAGAACATTTGGAACAAAGTACTGATTTCAACAAGCATAAAGGCTGCACTTAAGCATGGTACAAACCACAAGGCCTACAAATATGCTTAATAACATAAACCCTAAAAGCTTACAAAAGCATATGGGTACAAAACATAATTTCCTGAATAACATCATCAACATGTATTAAAGATTAAACCAAGAGTATATGAGTTAGAAACAGTTATACACCAAAACACAGTGTATCAAAACCATAAAAACACTAAGTACTCAAAAACATAAACATATATAACCACGCTTTCTGCTTTTAACAAATTTCCCCTCAACTCATTACTCCCCCTCAACTAATTACACCCCCTTAAGCTTGTCTCGCTTCGCACTTAATCATCCATGAACTTCTCCCCCTTTTTGACAGAATTGCCAAAGGGTCACTTGTCATCTTTGAGTTGTGAAGTCACAAGTGTAGCAGCCAAGACATCAATCTGGTCTTGCATGGCTCTCATCCTGTTAGAGTGCTCAGATTGAACTCGCCCGATCCCATCAAGCCTTTCCGAATGATCCGGAAAGCATCCGGAGGTGTGTCTGCAGAGGTTGAAGCTCTGTGTCTTTTGCCACTTCTCCTAGGTGTTGAAGAGGATGCAAGCCCTGCCGCTTCTCGCTTCGTCTCCATTGAGCAAATCTCCCTTCATCACCTTCATCTTCTTCTCCCGAAGCCTAGAACTTATCCTTTTGCGGGTAAGCTTGTTGATTGCGGAGGGTGTAGACATGTGACTTATGTCTTGAGGAATTGGAACACCTTTACTCCTAAAAATCCTCATTAGCAAACTTGGAAAGATCAATTTAGGTCTAGATGTTGTTCGTGTCTCATCTACAATGATGTCATAGATGTGGGAACTTATATCTATGAAGTTCTTCTCTTTAAGATCCATCGGAAAGATTGCCCTAGCACAATTGATTGTGGTCAACTTCTTAATAGGATAGAGGTTGAACATCATGATTATGGTTAGAACCCTCATGTCCACCGGAAAGGCAAAGGGTATTCAAACACTTCCCTTCTCTCTCGCCCACCTATCCTCTGTTGAACTGTTTCAATAGAGACACTTCTATCCTTGAAATTGATAAACTCCTCATCATCCAAACCTTCAAGCCCTAGTACTTCATCTATGACATGCATCCAAGACAAATTCTTTACCCCTCACCCAAAGAACTCAATTCATTATCCTTTATTACAACATTTGAGTAAAATTCCCTAATTAAGGGTTCACACACAAGCAGGAAACCACCCAAAAGCTTTTCCCAACCTCTTCCTTCAAAACAACTGGGAATAAAAGATTGCCTTAAGTCTTCCAAATCCACAAATCTTTCTTGAATGATTCCTGCATTCAAGAAGTTATCCTTGTATCTCTCAAAATGGTGAACTGACCTAAACAATCTAGGATCCATCTTTAATCTCTTGTCACCTTTCTTTGCAAAGTGGATTTCTTCTTCGAGGTGAGGGAGCCATCTCGTGAACAATCGAAAAAAGGCCACAACAACATATAGCAATATATGTGCATAATCATTCAAGTACCATGAAATAAACAGAGAGAGATATATCAACCATACAAATGAGCTTCAAAACTTAACAACAAGCTACTTAGTTCAAACATATGGAAATATCAAGTCTAGGAAAGGAAACACATGAACAACATGGTGAAACTTTCCCAAAGGCGATAACTCGACATGATATGGCACTCAAATAATATATTGATCCTAACAGAAGCTTCCCACAGTTTAACACACTAAAGACATGCAAATCTATCACAAAAAAACTCACATTCTCGTAACAAACCAATAGAAATCACTTAACATCTCAAAAATCAGATTGGAATAGAATAAACACTTAGCTAATCACAAGATGAAGAGCAATAAGCATATAACAATCATTAAACACAAACTATAGCAACAAAGATCCACAAGCTAAGCAAGAACAATGAGCAGAGACCAAACACAAACCCATTTCAAAAACACACTCATATGCGAAAAATCAAGTGTAAAAACACAAAATCAAGTAGAAAAGAGTGTAAAACAGAAAACCCATACCTGTAATTTGACGATTTTGAGCTACAAGGGTTCAACACAAGAGATTGGAAAAGGGAGCACGGAGTGTTTTGGGAGGGAGAGAGTTTAGAGAGGAGATGAACAATCACAAAAAATTCGAGGGAAAAACTGAAAAAGTTTTAAAAACTGCTCCTGTTTCTGCAAAACACGCGATTTTCGCGATCGGGATTAAGTCGCCACACGATCGCCACTCAAGCCGCCAGAGAACACAAGACCAAAATTTTGAAAAATTTTTCTAAGTGTTTTTCGCGATCGGAAGGTCTACCCGCGAGTGAGTCGCGAGCCGAGCCGCGAAAATCTCTCGAGTGAACTCGCGATGGACCTTCTACTCACGAACAAGTCGCCAAAAATGACCAGCGAAGCTGCGATCGAGGCCCGCGACTTGACACACCCGCGATCGAGCCGCCAAAACAGGGCAAAACTGTATTTTTGAAATTTTCAGATTTTTCAACCAAAATACTTTCCAAAAACACCTAAAACACTCAAAAATCTTTTTGTGCTATAAGTAACAAAGATTGAGCATGTGAAAACACATTTCATCAAGTACAATCACACAAATGAATAAGGCATTTATCGAACATAAACTTGTGTGTTGTGTGTGGATATCAACAAAGAGATAGTCCTTTGTCTAATGTGAAGCTTCAATGATCAATTCAACCAAGGCATACACAATTAGCACTAGATCATGTGACCAATCTCAATTATAGAAATATGAATATATGACTTCCCACACATAACTTGATAACATAACTTGGAGCTTTTCATTTGGCTCCACTAACAAACATAACATTTGATCTTTTTGATCTTTTTGAGGCAATCATCTCTCATTGTGAGAGGAATATATGAAACATTTCTCTTTGAAGAACAGGCCTTTGGCCTTTTGAATGAAATTTCACTTTTAACATAAGTCGCTTACCCTTTTTCCTAGTCAAATACTAGAATGTGCGATGGCTTTTGCAGCTCAATATCTCTTTTCATTTGGAGATTTACATTTTGTGAGCTCTTTTTAGCAAAACAAAAATAAAAAGTGGGAAGAGATATAGACACAAGTCTATGCATGTCTCAAGATCAACAAAACCATTCACTAATCATTCATGACAAGTTTGAAGATCTATTTACAACAATCACATAGATTTCAAGATTTTTCCCATAGTGATATGAGTGCATGAAAACAAGGAATGCTCGAAAATGCACAAAGCCATTAGCACAAAGGTACAAGGCAAAACGAGTTTTAAGACAAAACTCAACAAAGTCAATCAAGCCTTTTTGATTTTCAAATTTTTATGTAATTTTTGGATTTTTGACTAAAAAAAAAAAACAAAAAGATTGATAAAACACAATAAAGAAATATTCACTAGAAAACAAGCAAACAACCAAAAACACAAACAACAAGCATACCCCACAAACATAGTCACAAAGCATAGGAAGTATTAATGCATGGACATGTTGTAATGCTTATGCATGAGTACCCCTTTTCACCCACACGACACTTGCGTTTGGGGTGATTTCCTTAACGGATTGGGTACGGGAGTTAGGGCTTTCAAACCTTCGTGAGAAGCTTTCCAAGCAGTTGGTGAAAGCACCAATCATCTTCATCACGTTCTTCATTCCGGGATCTTCATGTTGCTCTCTAGGTTGATCACCCGCCCAAGTTCTCCTATCAATTCTTGGTCCTCCCGACCTTTGAGGAGTTGCACTGTTCTTTTTGCTCTCAACTTTTGGCAATTTGGTCGAGTGTGCCCTTGAAGTCCACAATAATGACACACATACATTCCTCTAGGACCTCTTTGTGGTCGTGGACGTGACTTGGCACGAGATTCGAGACCTGCCCACGTTGATTACGGGAATTCAAGACCCGTTGGTTCACCAAATTCTTCTTCTCCTCCACCTTGAGCTTCTCACCAGTATGTTCATCTACAAATGGATCTTTTGCCTTCACAAACTTCACTTCTTTAGTGATATTTACAGATGAACTGCTTCCTCCGGTATACCCCAATCCGGATTTGTCCGAGAAGCTCTTTTGAGATGATATAACATCATCTAGCTTCTTGGTGGTGACCCTCTCTATTTTTGCATTTGCTTGAACAACCTCACTTTCAAGAAATCTCACTTTAGTGTAAGCTTCGGACAGCTCACCATTCAGAGTTTCAATCTCGCATTTGGCCTCCCTATATCGAATTAGGAGACTTTTGTAGTCCTCCTCACCCTTCTTCATCTTTCTCACAGCAACCTTGGCAACCCTTGTGTACTCACCCGACTTCTCCAAGAGTGAGTTGTAATTTTCTTAAGAGTTGTTGTGCTTTCTTCTTCTTCACTTTCCGATTCTTCAACAATTCCTAGTGAGTCATCATCACTATGTTCTCCAAGGTCTTGAACAAGCAAATTTAACTCATCCGAAGACTCAACATGTGCAATAGTCATGAAGGCTGAATAGTTCCCTTCTCCATCACAGCTCTCTTCAGATTCTGAGTCGGATGAGTCTGAATCACTCAATGTCGTGGCATACACCTTGCCTTTCGACTTCAAATAATTAGGACATTCCTTCTTGAAGTGTCCATGCCCGTTGCATTCATAACAAGTGACACCTTGTGTGGATTGGGATTCTTTTCCAGCGTTCTTTTTGAAATCCCTCTTCTCCCTTCCAGAATTTTGGAATTTTCTCTTATCATCAAATCTTCCATTGTTTTTGAATTTTAAAAACTTTCTGAAATTTTTAACAAGATAGGCTACATCTTTGTCCACCTTATCTTCTCCCGATGACCCTTCATCTTCCACCTTCTCATTAATGGTCTTTAGAGCAAGGGATTTACTCTTCCGTTGATTGGGAAGAGACATCTCATAAGTTTGTAGAGAGCCAACCAGCTCCTGTACCTTGATGTCGTCAAGGTCCTTGCTCTCTTCAATGGCTGTCACTTTAGCACGAAAGCTTTCCGGCAATGATCGAAGGATCTTCCTCACAATCTTTGAGTCCTCCATTTTCTCCCCCAAGTTAAACTTACTGACAACCACCTCATTCAGCTTCCCATAGAAGGAGTCGAAAGACTCATCCTCACTCATTTTAAGCTCCTCAAACCGAGTGGTCAGCATTTGTAACTTAGTATCTTTCACTTTCTTCGTGCCTTCATAAGTTGTTTCCAGAATTTCCCATGCTTCTTTGGCGATGGTAATGTGAGAAATCCTGTGAAATTCATCCGGAGACACACCACGAAAAAATAGCATTTAGTGCTTTATCATTAGCATTAGATGCAGCAAGTCTTTGCCTTATCCCATGTGGATTTGGCTGCCTCGGGTTTGGTCCAACCAATCTCTACAAAGATCCCACATGGATTCATCAATAGAGCATAGAAAAGCTCTCATACGAACCTTCCAAAATGCATAATTACTTCCATCAAAATATGGAGGTGCATTAAGGGATTGAGACCTATCCATCTCAAAAAGGAGTCAAGGATCACACAATGGTAATGAAACCAAACAGCTGTGTGTACCCGCTCGATACCAATTGAGAGTTCAAAAACGTGTACAAATACACTTTTGAACGTTTAGACCCCAAAAACCAACTTAACCAACACAAGCAATATGTCAAACAATTAATGTGCGGAAACTTAACATATGCTATATTATGTAATTGGTTAAACAACTATCTAAGCCACAACAAATTAAACCACAAAGCAGATAATGTAAAGGCGGAGATAGAGAGAGAAGGAAGATGCAAACACAAATGATAACACCAGATATGTTATCGAAGAGGAAACCAAGACCTCGGCGAAAAACCTCTCCGCCGCCCTCCAAGCGGTAATCAATCCACTAGAAAATATAGTTGGGATATAAGGACAAAGAATAGACCCTCCAAGCCTAATCTACCCAATGCACCTAAGCCCTCCAAGCTTCTTGCTCCAACGAGGTTGCGCCAACCTTTTTCTTCTCTAGCTTACCGGATTTCGCTACTACACCGTAGCATCAACCAATGAATATTGGCTCCTTCCTAATCGCTTCCCGAACTCCAAACGTCTGTCTCACAGAGATGATAATGGTGAGAACCAGGTTTGGTTATAATGGCCTCTCAAGGATTTGACAATGGAGAGGAAGAGAGTGAGGGAATTTGATGAGACTCTAAGGTAGAGATTGTGGGTGAAACAATCTGGTTTTTCTTTAGGGTTTCTCTCTCAAAATTCTCTCTGGAAGCTCTCTTTCAATCGTGGGTTAAAAGGGTATTTATACTTTGGAGTAAAGGGGAATGTGAAACGTCAGGTTTTTCCAAAACAGGGGTGGCTCGCGGCTTGACCTCGCGGCTTGACTCGATCGCGAGTTCCAGTCATGCGAGATAACCGTATGGCCATTGTCCTGTTTTGTCCTGTAGTGCTCCAGCTAGCATGACTGTTCATCTTCCAAAGATGCTTGGCACGTGTGCGATTCTCAGCGGGTTGAAGCCGCGAGTCCAGCCACGAGTCCCAGCCGCGACACTGTTTTCTTGCACACTCTTGAGCAATCTTCACTCTATCTCACTCACTACCCTTACAACAATCCCACCTAAATACAGGGTTACTAAATGCTGAATTACAAGCAAATTTGGCACGGAATAAAGCCAATTAGATGGTTGAATAAATTCAACCTTACAGGGTATTTACTGGGTTGAACTAGGCTTTATTAACAACTGCAAGGAGCTGCAATTATGACTAGTCTTTTTGAAATATAGCGCAAATATGGCTAGCACTTTTTCTTGGATTGTTACATATGGTATCAGAGCCAGGTTTCGATCCTGGGACCTGTGGGTTATGGGCCGTAATTTGATTGATTGTGTGATGTGTGTGGGTGTGTGATGAGTCCAACATCGGGTATTTATTGGGTTGAACTAGGCTTTATTAACAACTACAAGGAGTCTCAATTGCGACTAGTTCTTTTGAGGTATAACGCAAATGTGGCTAGCGCTTTTCCTTAGGTCGTTACATATGGTATCGTAGCATAGGTTTATGATTCTATAGACTTATAGGTTTAATCTAAAGATTATTTTGGAACAAGAGTGTAATTATAAGAAATTTTAGGGTTAGAATTATTTGATCTTTCATAGTGATATATATATATATATATTTATATATTAGAGTGTGTAGGAATGATTGTTGTACTATATGTGTGTTTGATTTTGACCCTTAGGAATATTTAAAATCTTTACTTCTGATATCTTGTTGTATTTCTTAGAGAGATGGCTCCACCAAGGAGGAACCCGTGGAATTGTCAACAAAATGCTAATGGAACCACTAATCTTCAAGCTATTATTGAAGCCTTAACCAATATAGTGCAACATCAAGTAGGAGCCACCAATCCGACTAGTGCTTTGGAGAAATTTAGAAAGCTTGACCCTCCTGCTTTCAAGGGTACAAAGGATCCAATAGAGGCTAACAATTGGGTTAAAGAGATAGAAAGGCTCTTTAGAGTAATGGAAGTTAGTGATGAGCAACAAGTTATCCTTGCTGTTTTTGTATTGAAAGGTGATGCATTGGAATGGTGGGAGTCCACAGAGAGGACACATGGAAGAGAAGTTATAACTTGGCAGCATTTTGTTAAGCTCTTTCATAAGAGGTACTTTCCTGATAGTCCGACGGTGCAAAAGGAAGCTGAATTCATTCGCATAGCACAAGCTACTCAATCAGTGTATGAGTATGAGCGGAAATTTGCTCAATTATCCCACTTTGCTCCACACATGGTTGACACAGAAGCAAGAAAGGCTAGGCATTTTGAAAGGGGTTTAAGGGAGGAAATTCAAGGACCGGTTTCCATGTTCAAATTGGAAACATATGCAGAGGTGGTAGATCGAGCTCTCATAGCAAAGAGAAATTGCAATCGTCTCTCAAAGGCCAATGATCGGGAGAGGAAGCCAAATCAGAGTAATTTTCTTAAGGGAAGGTCTAGTGGAAGTTCATTCAAGAAGCAAGGGGTGCCTAATTCAAATAAGAAGGCACATAAGACTCCAAGATATGGAAAGGCTCATAGTGGAACATGTTATTTGGAGTCGGGGGCTTGTTTTAAATGTGGCAAGAGTGGACACTTCATCAAGGATTGTCCAAATTTGCGAGCTGAACAAACTATCAATACAAGTGGGAGCCAACAAAAACCCAAGGTTTAGGGTCGAGTTTTTGCTTTGACTAAACAGGACGCCGAGGCATCCCCATCGGTGGTTTCGTGTACACTTCTTGTTTCTGGTCAACATGCACAAGTGTTATTTGATTCTGGTTCAACCCATTCTTTCATCTCACATAGTCTTGCACAAAGGCTAAACATGGAACTTGAGAGTTTAAATTATGAATTGTGTGTTGCTACACCTTCTGGACAACAAATGGATACCCATAAAGTGTATAAGTCTTGTAATGTTTTAGTCTCTGGGAGGGAATTAGAAGCAAATCTTATGTTGCTGGACATGTTTGAGTTTGATGTGATTTTAGGGATGGATTGGTTATCTACTTTTTATGCTTCCATAGAGTGTTTTGGGAAGAAGGTAGTATTTAGAATTCCTAGGGAGCCAGAATTCTTCTTTGAGGGAGATCATGTGGTGAAACCACCTTTATTGGTTTCAATGATGTAGGCAAGACGATTACTTAGGAAGGGTTGTGAAGGGTTCCTTGTTTGTGCTTTAAAGGGTGATAAAATAGAATTAAAAGTTGAAGACATCCCGGTGGTGAAAGAGTTTCTAGATGTGTTCTCTGAGGACTTACCTGGATTACCCCTTGACAAGGAGGTTGAGTTCACTATTGACGTAGTACCTGGTATTGGCCCAATTTCCAAAGCACCTTACTGAATGGCCCCTACAGAGCTCAAAGAATTGAAGGAGAAATTGCAAGACTTGCTTGATAAAGGCTTTATTCGGCCTAGTGCTTCCCCTTAGGGTGCTCCGGTGTTGTTTGTTAAGAAGAAGGATGGTAGTATGCAGTTGTGCATTGATTATAGGGAGTTGAATAAGGTAACCATAAGAAATAAATACCCTTTGCCATGAATTGATGATTTGCTTGAACAGCTTCAAGGCGCTCAAGTCTTCTCTAAAATTGACTTGAGATCGGGTTATCATCGCTTGAGAGTTAAGGAGGATGACATACTAAAGACAACTTTTCGAACTAGGTATGGTCATTATGAGTTCTTAGTGATGCCTTTTGGTTTGAATAATGCTCCAAATGTTTTTATGGATTTGATGAATAGGGTATTTCATAAGTTCTTGGATCGGTTTGTTATTGTTTTCATTGATAACATCTTGGTTTACTCTAAAAGCCAAGAAGAGCATGAGGAACACTTGAGAATGGTTTTGCAAATTTTAAGAGACAAGAAGTTGTATGCTAAATTGAAGAAGTGTGAGTTCTGGTTAAATTAAGTGGTGTTTTTAGGACATGTGATCTCTAGAGATGGAATTACAGTGGACCCTAGTAAGATTGAAGTTGTAGTTAATTGGACATTCCCTACTAATGTTAGTGAGGTAAGAAGTTGTTTGGGCCTTGCAGGTTATTATAGAAGATTTGTGAAAGGATTCTCTAGTATTGCAACTCCTTTGACTTGATTAACTCGAAAAAATGCAAAGTTTGATTGGGTAGAAGAATGTGAAAGAAGTTTCCAAGAGTTGAAACAACGGTTGGTTTCTACACCAATATTGACTATTCCATCTGGTTTTGGTGGTTTTGTGATATATAGTGATGCATCTCGTAAGGGTCTTGGTTGTGTTCTAATGCAGCATGGGAAGGTGGTTGCTTATGCCTCTTGACAACTAAAGAATTATGAATAGAATTATCCAACTCATGATTTGGAATTGGTAGTAGTGGCTTTTGCATTGAAAATTTGGAGGCATAACTTATATGGTGAGAGATGTGAAATATACACTGACCATAAAAGTTTGAAGTACATATACACTCAGAAAGAATTAAATTTGAGGCAAAGGGGATGGCTAGAATTAATTAAAGACTATGATTGTTCTATAAATTACCATCCTGGTAAAGCCAATGTTGTGGCTGATGCACGTAGTCAAAAGTCATATGGCTTCTTAGCTACATTGTTAACTACTTAGAAGAATATTATTGTTGATCTTCAGAAACTTGGAATGAACTAATCTCTTGACAAACTGGCTGAACTTTATATTAATGAGATTGTGAGGTTACATGGAGTTCCAGCTTCTATTGTATCTAATAGAGATTCGAGATTCACTTCAGGGTTCTGGGATAGCTTGCAGAAAGCCTTGGGTACTACGTTGACCTTTAGTACTGCTTGCCACCCTCAAATAGATGGATAGTCTGAGAGAACTATCCAAACTTTAGAAGACATGTTGAGAGCTTGTGCCTTGGATTTCAAGGGTAGTTGGAATGACCATTTGACCTTGGTGGAGTTTGCTTATAACAATAGCTATCACTCTAGCATTAAGATGGCACCTTATGAGGCTTTGTATGGAAGAAAGTGTAGATCCCCAGTTTGTTGGGATGAGGTTGGAGAGAGGAGAATCTTGGGTCCTGAGATTGTCCAAAGAACCAGTGAAAAGATTGATGTAATTCGGGAAAGATTGCGTGCAGCTCAAAGTAGACAGAAAAGTTATGTTGATCCAAGGAGAAGAGAAGTGGAATTTGAAATAAGAGACATGGTTTTTATTCGAGTGGCACGTATGAAAGGAATTATGAGGTTTGGCAAGAAGGTTAAGTTAAGCCCTAGATTTGTGGGGCCCTTTGAAATTTTGGAGAGAGTTGGTTCTGTTGCTTATCGGCTTGCTTTACCACCGGCTCTGTCAAGGTTACATAACGTTTTCCATGTATCCATGTTGAGAAGGTATGTCCCTAATCCTTCTCATATTATGAGTTATGAGCCATTTCAAGTCAAAGAGAATTTGTCCTATAAGGAAGTTCCAATTCAGATTTTAGATCATAAAGAGCAAGTGCTACGTAATCAGACTATACATTTGGTCAAAGTATTATGGAGGAATCATTCCATAGAAGAAGCTTCGTGGGAGAGTAAAGATGAAATGCAATCCAAATATCCCCAGCTATTTCAAAATTGAGGTATGTTTTGAATTTTCAAGGACGAAAATTTTATAAGAGGGGGAGAATGTAACAACCATCTCACTTAAATTTATTTTATTTACTTCTAGAGTGGAGTTGATGAATTATTTAATTTATTTTAGAAGTGACATTATTTTATATTATGATAAAAAAAAAAAGGAAGTAACGTGAATAGTTATTTTGTGTGGATTATTCATATTTAACTTTTAGTCTCCTTATTGTTTAAGGAAAAGGGTAAGAGACTAAAATCTATTTGGATTAGGAGTTTAAGTGTTATTGGAATTCTTTAGAGTCCTAGCCTATGTAAACAACCTTTTTTTTTATAGAGAGTTTCAACCTATGGCGTCCGCTCCCGATGATTGCTTTTTATCATTAGACCAAGACACCAATCAGTTTTTGGTGTAGGCGGGGATTGAACCCTAGATCTCTTATACAACCATCAGAGACTTTACTAGTTGAGCTAACTGGAACCCACGCCTATGTAAACATCCTTAATATGAGTTTTTAGTGGGTTTTAAATTTGAGCCCAAGTGAAAACAGTTTTAAGGTGTAAGTAAGTTAGGGTTTTCCTGCTGAAAGACATAGAGAGAGAGACAGCAAAAGTACAAGAAGCAAATCTTGCATCGGTGTGGTGGTGTGGTCAGGTATATCTCTCTTTCAAACCCTTATGGAAATAACCTACGTTGCTAGAGTAGTTTAGTAGATTTGCTTTACTGTCCCTTATGAACTCTTGAATTAGGCAAAAAGCTCTTGAGTGATAGTTGCTAGAGTTTACGCATGGTAGTGGGGCTGGACTTTTGAATCTTGTAATCTATATCGCGGTCAAGTTCTAAACTTTTATCAATGCATGCTTTAGGTCACTATGTCCTATGGGGTAGGAATTAATTGGTAAATCCATTGTGTTCCTTCTATGGCTTACGGGTAGGATAGATCCTTGAATATTATATATATGTTAGATAAAATTTCTAACACTCAATACATGCTATAGTTTCTATGTCCTACGGGTAGAATTTTCTATGGATGATATATATTATTTTGGGTTAATATGATCTATAAGCATGTGATCATTTGGAAGCCAACTTGTACTGGGAGAATTTAATAACATAGAGATTTACATATTCGGCTCATTAGAATTGTTTACTAGGTATTGATTTTGGAGTACTTGATAAAGCAATTGAGTACTAGATTAGCTATAGTTTCAGAATAAGTAGTGAAATACGAATTTTAAGAGTGAAATTTATATTTTGTTGTTGCCTTAGTGTATCCCTTCTTATTGAGTTGTCTTGTGTTGATTTAGGTTCTAATTGATATTGTTTCAGACCGTTGAGGTGAAGCTTGGTTTAACAACTAGAGGTAAGTAGACTATGGAACATGACGTCTCTCAAGACGTGTATATTTATATTTATATATATATATATATATATATATATATATATATATATATATATATATTTTTTGGTAAAAATATATTTATATATACATAATTGCAAAAGTGAAGTTTCAAAAACTTATACCATTGTAAATGCATAATATATACCAGAATTTTATTATTTATTGTATATTATTATTAAACTGTACATGTCAAGAATGTTTTTAAATAGTTAGCTAGATACCTGCAACCTTTGCCAACACAGGATTAAGTGTTGGTCTTCGGCCGATGTAGTGTTATTGTGTGGTGCAGTGTTATTGTTTGCTCTTTGGAGCCAGCGTTGCCTCTTTGAGGTTAGTGTTATTGCTCCCCATGGGAATCACCCACCAAATGTTTAGCAACTTATGTCTTTGTCTGACTAATGTTTTCCATATCGAACTACTGTTTTATTGTTATTGACCTTTATAAGTGGAAATTTTTTTTATTCCTATAATATATTGTTTCTATCTATTTAGTGTATTTTGGCTAACTAAAGTGGTTATTATTTTATTTATTGATTACAGTGTTATAGTAAAATGTTTTACTTTGGATAGTTTACGTAATTTATTATATTACTGTTAAATCTATGTGCAAGTGTTTTGTAAAGATTATATTTTGTCATAGATACTATTATTTTGTTTTGAGAGACATCCTCATATTATGTAGTCTCTTATTGGGCTTCTAGCTCACCCCCCCCCCCCCCCCTTTTTCCAACCTTTCAAATTAGAGCAGTGGTATGTCTTTTGATGGTAGATCAATGGAGCCTTAGATTGACAACTTCTTTTGGAGCTATGTTAGTTGGTGAACTATTTTAATATTTTTTTGGATAGTGAGTTTGACATTTGTGGAACTATTTGAGGTTGTATTTGGAGACTTTATTGTTAAGGTTTTTGTTTTTGTTTTTATGGATCTCATGGGAAAGATATTGATTATTTGAAGTTTATTTGTGGATATTTAATTCCGCTCTGTTCCATTATATTATTGTTGAGTATTTCTATGATAGGTTGTGCATCTAAATCCTTGGAATGGGTTTGAGGTGTTACAAAAATATTTAGTACTAAATATTCCCAATAATTAATCACAATATTAATTTTGAAAAAAAAACTCAGCATATTATTAATCACAATATTTACACTAACAAACAAACAAAAAAAACAAATATTCCCATATGTTGTAATAACATAATTAATCACAATATTTGGTACTAAATATTCCCAATAATCACAATATTAATTTTTTTAAAAAAAACTTAGCAAATAATTTAATCACAATATTTACACTAACAAAAAAAAAAAAAAAAATTCTCAATATGTTGTAATAACATTAATCACAATATTTAGTACTAAATATTCCCAATAATTAATCATAATATTAATTAAAAAAAATAAACTAGCAAATAATCACAATATACTAACAAATAAACTAATCACAATATACTAACAAATATATTAATCACAATATACTAACAAAATAAATTAATTACTACTAACAAATAAATTAATCACAATATTTACACTAACAAAAAATTTCCTAATATGTTCTAATTTTTTCTTTCAAAAAAAAAAAAAAAAAAAAAAACTAGCAAATAATCACAATATTGTAAAAACATTACCTGTGAGGTGGGTGTTGTGTGAGAGCTCAAGAGAATAATACTTGAGAGTCAAGGTTTGAGAGTTGAAGAGATTGAGTGAGACGGGTAAGGAGGAAAACAGGTCCCAATTGGGACCCACATGCCACATGTGGAGGGTCAGGGACCATACATGAAAATCAAGTCTAGTAGGCTTGATTTCCAACTCGATTATCCATGTGACCAAAGCGTGTTCATGTAGTGGGATGAGACTAGTAAATCGAGTCCAGTAGACTCGATTTCCCAGAACAAAAATCGAGTCTAGTAGGCTCAATTTCTTTGAACAAAAATCGATTCCAGAAGACTCGATTTCTATGAACAAAAACCGAGTCCAGTGAACTCGATTTCCAAGCCTACGTGGACAGCTTGGTCAGTTGCTGTTGCAATGGGAAAACCAAGTGCAATATACTCGATTTATAACCCCAAAATCAAGTCCTCTGGACTCGATCTGTTAGAAACCAAAATAGTTTCAAACCTTGACTAACTAATAATATAGTTTGGGTTTTATAGTTATTTAAAAAAAAAAAAAATCCCTCTTTCATTAGCTCAAACCTCTCGGTCCCAATGTATATATATAGCTTTCTCAGAGGCAAGTTTCACATAGCCATTCCATCCTTTCTTCTTCTAGTTCAAAAACAAAAAGATTAAAAAACCTCCCATGGGCGTTTTCAGATTTCCCTCGGCCTTCCAGCAGGTAAACAAATAATAACTATGGTTATTCCTAATTGTATGTGTTTGTGTTTTTGATTCAATTTTTTCTTTTGTAAAACCAAGAAAGAGAAGATGTTATTGCAACTCAAAGTGGCCTTGCAATTGATCTACAATTAATTCTTACTATCATGCTTTGTTTGGCTCTATGCAAAGGTTGAAGTACATGTCGGCATGACAAAGAGAACAGAGGAGGAAAGCGACAGTAAGTTTGAAAATTCTTGGTTTCGAAGTTTTAGAAAAGTAAAACAAATTAATAAAATCCAACAACTAACGGAGTGTGGTCCTATTTTTTAGATAGTATTTTAGGTAGAAGTTAAAAGAAGTATTTTTACTAAGTTTTGCCCCTATTTAAACGTAGGCTATAGGAGTATTCTGGAACAAAAATAAAATTCAGTCAGAATAATAGAAACCTTTAATTATTAGTATAGAAGCAGATTAGTTGAGCCGAGACAGAAGAAGATAAAATATAATATAATACATAACTTTGCACAATTGCGAAACAGACAATTTTTTTTTTTTAGAGAGAGTTTCAATCTATGGCGTCCGCTCCCGATGATAGCTCTTTATCATTAGACCAAGACACCAATCTATTTTTGGTGTAGGCGATGATTGAACCCCAGATCTCTTATTCAACCATTAGAGGCTTTACCAGTTGAGCTAGCTAGAACCCACAATGAGATGTTTTATTAGTCATGCACTAATGCTATTGATTGCAAATTCTACCTAGGCAAATGACACAAGTACCCTTGTAATCCCTGAATTGTGAGTTATTTGTGATTTTTTTTCGACCTAGGGTCTATTTGGATACCATTTATTTTGCTGAAAACTAAAAACTGACAATTGAAAACACTGTAGCAAAATAATTTTAAATGTGTGAATAGTACTGTAAAATCCAGTTTTATAGTTTTTTTTTTTTTTTTGAATAAAGTACTTATGGGTCCTATGAATAGTGCATGGGACATACTAAATAATGCATAATCACATGAAATGCTCTTCTAAAAAAAAAAGCCAAAATGCCAAAATGCAGATTCTGGTAGTTGTATCCAAACAAGTAGTTAATCCTGGAAGTGATACTGAAAGCATGTGAGTAAATAAAAAAAAAAAAAAAAGTGACATGAGGGATGGGTCTACATGTGAACTAATAAGAATTTGCTATCAAAACAATTTGTAAAAATATTGTAAAAAAATTTTGAGTATAGCATTGTGCTTAAAAGAATCAATGATATTATTTAAGGGAAACAAAATGTAATTTTATACAACAAAATTACTAAAATTAATGTATATAAGAATAGTTTTTTAAAAATAGCTCGGTCCCTAAATATATATATATATATATAGAGCATTCTTTTAGGCAAGTTTCCCACAACCATCCTTTCTTCTTCTGGTTCAAAAATAAAAGATTAAAAAACCTCCCTAGGGGCGCTTGATAGCCAAGCCATTTTCGGACTTCCCTCAACCTTCCGATAGGTCAACAAACAATAGCTATGGTTATTCCCAAGGCCAAAATTGGCATTTGCTCATTTCTCGCAAACTTTCCAACATTTTGCCCATTTTCTGAAACTATTTAGGGAATTGCCCATGTTTTGAAACTCGATAATGTGAGAGTCAAGTTTTAATAAAGAACTTGATATTCGTATGGCTGAGTTTGTCTGACCGTTGTGCCACGCCGGCGAAGCAGATGTGGCTTTTTCCAATTAAAAAATGCTCGTGTGAAGATGCATAAATCGATAATTACGAAATCGAGTTTGCCTTAACCATTTGAATCTCTAACGTCTCACAACGCCTATTCACTCTCTACTCTCTTCCTATACACTCCCTCGCTCTCTGCCATCACTCTCCTTCACTCTTTACTCTGTGATCAGTCTTCCCCACTCTCCCCCACTCTCCATCAATCTCACTCTCCCTATCCAGTCTCCCTCACCATCTTTGATCAATCGTTGTTGCTTCTGTCGAACCCTCACCATACCCGCCATCGTTGATTACAGGTACGTTGCTCTACTCTAATATCTTTTCTAATTTTGGGTAATATTAGGTTGTGTTTTATGTGAGATTTTGATTATTTTGTTGAAACTTACTAAAAAGTAGTAAATTTACTAATCAATATGAGAATTTTGTTGTCTTTTATATGTTGCAATGATGATGATCTAAAGTATTTCTTGCTATATGGTTATGTTAGTGTTATTTACTCATTAATGAGAATTTTGTTGTCTTTTACATGTTGCAATGGTTATTTTCTCATTAATGAGTTTAAATGTGCTTGGGGTTTTGATGGGGGGTTTTGGCAAGTCGATTGGTCGTGTTGTGGTGATATCTTTGGGTTTGTGCAAATACATAAGCCATGATGTATAACACCACAGGCTATTGTGGTTTTGTAATGCATTGGATTATTGTGGTTTATATATACCCTACATTAAATATTGTAACATATAGTTCAATATAGCAAAGATGTGACTAATTGTCTTTCCATCATAGACATAGGCCATCAAGCCGAACTATGTTAATAGATTTTGTTATTTCTACTTTCTCTTTTTTGTGTTTTTTTTAATGCTTTCTTTTTTAATATTATAAATTTAAAATGTTAGGATCTACATAGGTATTGCTTTGAACTTTTCTTGATCTTTTCTGTAGTGATCATTCTGTAATTTGCATTGCAATTATTATGAGTGTGAAACCTTGAGAGGTTTGTTTAGATTCCCTGATATTGCCTTTAAAAGGGTGGTCTTCCCACAACCCGGGGACGAAGCAATAGATTTATCCTGCATGAAAGGTAAGGTCATGTAAACAAATTTCTAGCCTCATTAAAGCACATTTTTCAGTTCTCTCTATTGTTAAAAAAAAAAAAAAAAAAATCATTGAAGCTAGGAACACAACAAAAATTGTAGTGAAATTGTAGAATTTTAGTATAATTTGGGAATGTTGTAAAATTATAGTGAATTTTTAATGTGCCCTTAAACAGACTATAAAATATGAAAGTTCAAAAACGTGTACAAATACACTTTTGAACGTTTAGACCCCCAAAAACCAACTTAACCAACACAAGCAATATGTCAAACAACTAGTGTGCGGAAACTTAACATATGCTATAATCTGGAATTGGTTAAACAACTATCTAAGCCATAATAAAATAAACCACAGCAGATAATGTAAAGGCAGAGATAGAGAGAAAGGAAGATGCAAACACAGGGATAACACCGGATATGTTATCGAAGAGGAAACCGAAGACCTCGGCGAAAAACCTCTCCGCCGCCCTCCAAGCGGTAATCAATCCACTAGAAAATACAGTTGGGATACAAGGACAGCAATAGACCCTCCAAGCCTAATCTACCCAATGCACCTAAGCCCTCCAAGCTTCTTGCTCCAACGAGGTTGCGCCGAACCTTTTTCTTTTCTAGCTTACCGGATTCCGCTACTACACCGTAGCATCAACCAATGAAGATTGGCTCCTTCCTAACTGCTTCCCAGAACTCCAAATGTCTGTCTCACAAAGATGATAATGGTGAGAACCAGGTTTGGTTACAATGCCTCTCAAGGATTTGACAATGGAGAGGAAGAGAGTGAGGGAATTTGATGAGACTCTAAGGTAGAGATTGTGGGTGAAACAATCTGGTTTTTCTTTAGGGTTTCTCTCTCAAAATTCTCTCTGGAAACTCTCTTTCAATCGTGGGTTAAAAGGGTATTTATACTGGAGTGAAGGGGAATGTGAAACGTCGGGTTTTTCCAAAACAGGGGTGGCTCGCGGCTTGACCTCGCGGCTTGAATAAGTCGCGAGTTCCAGTCGCGAGATAACCGTATGGGCCAGATTGTCCTGTTTTGTCCTCAGAGTGCTCCAGCTAGCATGACTGTTCATCTTCCAAAGATGCTTGGCACGTGTGCGGATTCTCGCGGGTTGAAGCCGCGAGTCCAGCCGCGAGTCCCAGCCGCGACACTCTGTTTTCTTGCACACTCTTGAGCAATCTTCACTCTATCTCACTCACTACCCTTACAACAATCCCACCTAAATACAGGTTACTAAATCTTTGAATTACAAGCAAATTTGGCACGGAATAAAGCCAATTAGATGGTTGAATAAATTCAACCTTACAATCTCCCCCTTTGGCTATTCCGTGACAAAACCCTAAAACAGACTCTAGACTTAACATGTGAGTTGGGAACAGTTGAACAAAACTCACTCACACCTAACTCTAGAAGTCATGAAGCACTTGAACCATATGAACACAAACTCCTGAAACACAACAATACACCATGATCATTGTAAGCAGAAAACTATGAATGCATATGAAACAGGCTGAAATGTGATCAAGCAAAGATGGAGTTAATAAACAAACCATGGCTTGATCAACCAAGTGACCACCTCAAGGTAGTGATCACGGTGTTCATTCACACTTGGAATGAACACAAGGACATACAAGTTAACAAGCACAAGGCAAGTCACTTGTATGCTCAACACTCAACCAATGCATAGCACACAAGGCATATGCATCTAGGAACAATCCTACAAGGGCACAAGAGTGACAAGACATTAAACCACAATGCAGAACATTTGGAACAAAGTACTGATTTCAACAAGCATAAAGGCTGCACTTAAGCATGGTACAAACCACAAGGCCTACAAACATGCTTAAAACCATTAACCCTAAAAGCTTACAAAAGCATATGGGTACAAATCAGAATTTCCTGAATAACATCATCAAAATGTATTAAGAATTAAACCAAGAATATATGAAAAGAGTTAGAAACAGTTATACACCAAACACAGTGTATCAAAACCATAAAACCACTAAGAGTACTCAAAACATAAACATATATAAACACAGTTTCAGTTTTTAGCAACTACTCCCCCTCAACTAATTACTCCCCCTTAAGCTTTTCTCGCTTCTCAATCATCAATGAACTTCTCCCCCTTTTTGACAGGAATGGCCAAAGGGTCACTTGTCATGCTGAGTTGTGAAGTTGTCAAGTGTAGCAGCCAAGACATCAATCTGGTCTTGCATGGCTCTCATCCTGTCAGAGTGCTCGGTTTGGACTGCCCTGATCCCATCAAGCCTTTCTAGAATGATCTGGAAAGCATCCGGAGGTGTGTCTGCGGAGGTGGAAGCTCTGTGTCTTTTGCCACTTCTCCTAGGTGTTGAAGATGATGCAAGCCCTGCTGCTTCGCGCTTCGATCTCCATTGGAGCAGCCTCTCCTTCATCACCTTCATCTTCTTCTCCTCGGAAGCCTAGAACTTATCCTTTTGCAGGTAAGCTTGTTGATTGCGGAGGGTGTAGACATGGGACTGATGTCTTGAGGGATTGGAACACCTTTACTCCTAAAAATCCTCATTAGCAAACTTGGAAAGATCAATTTAGGTCTAGATGTTGTTCTTGTCTCATCCACAATGATGTCAAAGATGTGGGAACTTATATCTATGAAGTTCTTCTCTTTGAGATCCATCAGAAAAAATTGCTCTAGCACAATTGATTGTGGTCAACTTCTTAATAGGATAGAGGTTAAACATCATGATTATGGTTAGAACTCTCATGTCCACTTGGAAAGGCAAAGTGGTATTCAAACACTTCCCTTCTCTCTCGCCCACCTATCCTCTGTTGAACTGTTTCAATAGAGACACTCCTATCCTTGAAATTTATAAACTCCTCATCATCCAAACCTTCAAGCCCTAGTACTTCATCTATGACATGAGCATCCAAGACAAATTCTTTACCCCTCACCCAAGAACTCAATTCATTATCCTTTATCACAAACATTTGAGTAAAATTCCCTAATTAAGGGTTCACACACAACAGGGAAACCACTCAAAAGCTTTTCCCATCCTCTTCCTTCAAAACAACTGGAATAAAAGATTGCCTTAAGTCCTACAAATCCACAAATCTCTCTTGAATGATTCCTGCATTCAAGAAGTTATCCTTGTATCTCTCAAAGTGGTGAACTGACCTAAACAATCTAGAATCCATCTTTAATCTCTTGTCACCCTTCTTTGCAGTAGATTTCTTCTTCTCGAGGTGAGGGAGCCATCTCGTGAACAATCGAAAAAAGGCCACAAACAACATATAGCAATATATGTGCATAACCAATCAGTACCATGTAATAAACAGAGAGAGATATCAACCATACAACTGAGCTTCAAAACTTAACAGCAAGCTACTTAGTTCAAACATATGGATATATCAAGTCTAGGATAGGACACACATGAACAATATGGTGAAACTTTCCCAAAAGCGGATAACTGACATTGAGGCGGATAATGGAAAAAAATGATATGACATTCAAACAATATATTGATCCTAACAGGAGATTCCCACAGATTAACACACTAAAAACATGCAAATCTAGCACAATAAAACTCACATCCTCGAGACGAACCAATAGAAATCACTCAAAAGCCCAAAAAAACAGATTGAAATAGAATAAGCACTAGTCTAAGCACAAGATGAAGAGCAATAAGCAAATGACAATCATTTAACACAAACTATAGCAACAACATTCACAAGCTAAGCAAGAACAAGGAGCAGAGAGACCAAACACAAACCCATTTCAAAAACACACTCATATGAGAAAAATCAAGTGTAAAAACACAAAATCAAGTAGAAAAGAGTGTAAAACAGAAAACCCATACCTGTAACTTGACGATTTTGAGCTACAAGGGTGCAACACAAGAGATTGGAAAAGGGAGCACGGAGTGTTTGGTAGGGAGAGAGTTTAGAAAGAAGATGAACAGTCACAAAAATTCGAGGGAAAAACTGAAAAAGTTTAAAAACTGCTCCTGTTTCTGCAAAACACGCGATTTTCGCGACTGGATTGAGTCGCCACACGATCGCCACTCAAGCCGCCAGAATACACAAGACCAAAATTTTGAAAAATTTTTCTAAGTGTTTTTCGCGATCGGAAGGTCTACCCGCGAGTGAGTCGCGAGCTGAGCCGCGAAAATCTCTGAGTGAACTCGCGATTGGACCTTCTACTCGCGAACAAGTCGCCAAAGATGACCAGCGAAGGCTGCGACTGAGGCCCGCGACTTGACACACCCGCGATCGAGCCGCCAAAACAGGGCAAAAACTGAATTTTTGAAATTTTCAGATTTTTCAACCAAAAAAAAAAAAAAAACTTTCCAAAAACACCTAAAACACTCAAAAATCTTTTTGTGCTTGAAACAACAAAGATTGAGCATGTGAAAACATATTTTATCAAGTACAATCACACAAATGAATAAGGCATTTATCGAACATAAACTTGTGTGTTGTGTGTGGATATCTACAATGAGATAGTCCTTTGTCTAATGTAAAGCTTCAATGATCAATTCAACCAAGGCATACACAATTAGTACTAGATCATGTGACCAATCTCAATTATAGAAATATGAATATATGACTTCCCACACAACTTGATAACATAACTTGGAGCTTTTCATTTGACTCCACTTTCAATCATAATCTTTGATCTTTTTAGGCACTCATCTCTCATTGTGAGAGGGATATATAGCATTTCTCTTTGAGGAACAGGCCTTTGGCCTTTTTGAAAGGAATTTCACTTTTAATATAAGGTCGCTTACCCTTTTTCCTAGTCAAATACTAGAATGTGCGACAGGCTTTTGCAGCTCAATATCTCTTTTCATTTGGAGATTTACATTTGGTGAGCTCTTTTTAGCAAAACAAAAAAATAAAAAAATGGGAAGATATATAGACACAAGTCTATGCATGTCTCAAGATCAACATAACCATTCACTAATCATTCATGACAAGTTTGAAGATCTATTTACAACAATCACATAGATTTCAAGATGTTTCCCATAGTGATATGAGTGCATGAAAACAAGCAATGCTCGAAAATGCACAAAGCCATTAGCACAAAGGTACAAGGCAAAACAAGTTTTGAGACAAAATCTCAACAAAGTCAATCAAGCATTTTGATTTTCTACTTTTTATGTGATTTTTGGATTTTTGACACAACACACAAAAAGGATTGATAAAAACAAACAAAAACATAAACACAAGAGGATAAGCAAACAACCAACAACAAAAACAGCAAGCACACCAAACAAACATTGTCACAAGGCATAGGAAGTATTAATGCATGGACATGTTGTAATGCTTATGCATGAGTACCCCTTTTCACCCACACGACACTTGCGTTTGGGGTGATTTCCTTATCGGATTGGGTGCGGGAGTTAGGGCTTTCAAACCTTCGTGAGAAGCTTTCCAAGCAGTTGGTGAATGCACCAATCATCTTCATCACGTTCACCATTCCGGGATCTCCATGTTGCTCTCTAGATTGATCACCTGCCCAAGTTCTCCTATCGCCTCTTGGTCCTCCCGACCTTTGAGGAGTTGCACTTTGTTCTTTGCTCTCGACTTTTGGCAATTTGGTCGAGTGTGCCCTTGAAGTCCGCAATAATGGCACACATACATTCCTCTAGGACCTCTTTGTGGTCGTGGACGTGACTTGGCACGAGATTCAGACCTGCCCACAGTTGATTACGGGAATTCAGCACCCGTTGGTTCACCAAATTCTTCTTCTCCTCCACCTTGAGCTTCTCACCGGTATGTTCATCTACAACTGGATCTTTTGCCTTCACAAACTTCACTTCTTTAGTGATATTTACAGATGAACTGCTTCCTCCGGTATACCCCAATCCGGTTTGTCCGAGAAGCTCTTTTGAGATGATATAACATCATCTAGCTTCTTGGTGGTGACCCTCTCTATTTTTGCATTTGCTTGAACAACCTCATTCTCAAGGAATCTCACTTTAGTGTAAGCTTCGGACAGCTCACCATTCAGAGTTTCGATCTCGCATTTGGCCTCCCTATACCGGATTAGGAGACTTTTGTAGTCCTCCTCGGCCTTCTTCATCTTTCTCACAGCAGCCTTGGCAACCCTTGTGTACTCACCCGACTTCTCCAAGAGTGAGTTATAGTTTTCTTGAAGAGTTCTTTGTGCTTTCTTCTTCTTGACTTCGATTCTTCAACAATTCCTAGTGATTCATCATCACTATGTTCTCCAAGGTCTTGTACAAGCAAACTCAACTCATCCGAAGACTCAACATGAGCAATAGTCATGAAAGCTGAATAGTTCCCTTCTCCATCACAGCTCTCTTGATTAAGAGTCGGACGAGTCCGAATCACTCAAGGTCGTGGCATACACCTTGCCTTTTGATTTCAAATAATTAGGACATTCCTTCTTGAAGTGTCCATGCCCGTTGCATTCAAAACAAGTGACACCTTGTGTGGATTGGGATTCTTTTCCATCTTTCCTTTTGAAATCCCTCTTCTCCCTTCCAGAATTTTGGAATTTTCTCTTATCATCAAATTTTCTATTGTTTTTGAATTTCAAAAACTTTCTGAAATTTTTAACAAGATAGGCTACATCTTTGTCCACCTTATCTTCTCCCGATGAGCCTTCATCTTCCACCTTCTCATTAATGGTCTTTAGAGCAAGGGATTTACTCTTCCGTTGATTAGGCGGCGACATCTCATACGTCTGCAGAGAACCAACGAGCTCCTGCACCTTGATGTCATCAAGGTCCTTGCTCTCTTCAATGGCTGTCACCTTTGCACGAAAACTTTCCGGCAATGATCGAAGGATCTTCCTAACAATCTTTGAGTCCTCCATTTTCTCCCCCAAGTTAAACTTACTGACAACCACCTCATTTAACTTCCCATAGAAAGAGTCAAAAGACTCATCCTCACTCATCTTGAGCTCCTCAAACCTAGTGGTCAGCATTTGTAACTTGGTATCCTTCACTTTCTTCGTGCCTTCATACGTGGTTTCCAGAATCTCCCATGCTTCTTTGGCAATGGTAATGTGAGAAATCCTGTGAAATTCATCTGGAGACACACCACAGAAAATAGCATTTAGTGCTTTACTTGTTAGCATTAGATGCAGCAAGTCTTTGCCTTATCCCATGTGGATTTGGCTGCCTCGGGTTTGGTCCAACCAATCTCAACAACATCCCACACGGATTCATCAATAGAGCATAGAAAAGCTCTCATACGAACCTTCCAAAACGCATAATTACTTCCATCAAAATATGGAGGTGCATTAAGGGATTGAGACCTATCCATCTCAAAAAGGGAGTCAAGGATCACACAAAGGTAATGAAACCAAACAGTTGTGTACCCGCTCTGATACCAATTGAAAGTTCAAAAACGTGTACAAATACACTTTTGAACGTTTAGACCCCCAAAAACCAACTTAACCAACACAAGCAATATGTCAAACAACTAGTGTGCGGAAACTTAACATATGCTATAATCTGGAATTGGTTAAACAACTATCTAAGCCATAATAAAATAAACCACAACAGATAATGTAAAGGCGGAGATAGAGAGAAAGGAAGATGCAAACACAGGGATAACACTAGATCTGTTATCGAAGAGGAAACCGAAGACCTCGGCGAAAAACCTCTCCGCCGCCCTCCAAGCGGTAATCAATCCACTAGAAAATACGGTTGGGATACAAGGACAGACAATAGACCCTCCAAGCCTAATCTACCCAATGCACCTAAGCCCTCCAAGCTTCTTGCTCCAACGAGGTTGCGCCGAACCTTTTTCTTTTCTAGCTTACAGTTCCGCTACTACACCGTAGCATCAACCAATGAAGATTGGCTCCTTCCTAATCGCTTCCCAGAACTCCAAACGTCTGTCTCACAAAGATGATAATGGTGAGAACCAGGTTTGGTTACAATGCCTCTCAAGGATTTGACAATGGAGAGGAAGAGAGTGAGGGAATTTGATGAGACTTTAAGGTAGAGATTATGGGTGAAACAATCTGGTTTTTCTTTAGGGTTTCTCTCTCAAAATTCTCTCTGGAAGCTCTCTTTCAATCGTGGGTTAAAATGGTATTTATCTTTTGGAGTGAAGGGGAATGTGAAACGTCGGGTTTTTCCAAAACAGGGGTGGCTCGCGGCTTGACCTCGCGGCTTGAATAAGTCGCGAGTTCCAGTCGCGAGATAACCGTATGGCCAGATTGTCCTGTTTTGTCTGTAGTGCTCCAGCTAGCATGACTGTTCATCTTCCAAAGCATGCTTGGCACGTGTGCGGTTCTCGGCGGGTTGAAGCCGCGAGTCCAGCCACGCGAGTCCCAGCCCCGACACTCTTTTTCTTGCACACTCTTGAGCAATCTTCACTCTATCTCACTCACTACCCTTACAACAATCCCACCTAAATACAAGGTTACTAAATGCTGAATTACAAGCAAATTTGGCACGGAATAAAGCCAATTAGATGGTTGAATAAATTCAACCTTACAAAATAAAAAAAAAATAAAAAATAAAAACCTTCTGAGCGTATAGTATGAAAATGTATTACAGATTATAATAAGGATTTCAATGTGAAGGGACAATATTCCCCACTCCAAAGCATTATAAATTTATGTATAGAGGTATTGTATCAATGAAGATTTCATAAAAATGGGATAGCACTAGGCGATAAGAAATCACAGTATAATATCTTTTCCAACTGAAAAGTTTGTGCTAAATAAGCACTTCCAATGAATAAAGCATGACTACCCAATTACATGTCCCTCACATATCTAAAAAATATACTACAAGTCCTAAAAATTTCATTAATACACCAATCTAAATCATACAAAGGTTCTTTACTTAATAAAATTTCTATATATGATACCAGTTAGAAGTATCCTACAAGAAAGATACCACTTAAAGAAGATATAAAGACAGACCAACAAAGTGAGGAACTCAATTTCAATTATTTCTGTATATGGGCTATAGCTTACCTTCGTGGCTTTATGATACCACTAACGTCATTGATGATGCTTATCTTGGTTTGACTTGATTTTGAACCTGGCAGCTTAGTGAATACCTGTTAAGAAAGAAAGAAGACAACCTTGATTTTTCAATATTCATACATGTTATATAATAAGCTGATAACTGTAGCATATTTTTATTTTAGACAAAATAAATAAACTATTCATAAACTGTAGGATATACAATTCAACAAGATTCAGAAAACCCAAGTTACTTCTTGGTTATTGATGCTAAATGAAAAGTGTAAAGGTGTTAGATATCATTCTAGTTAGATGTAAACCTTTAAATCTATAAGGAACTTCTTGTAGTCTCAAGAAAAAACTTAGTATCCATCAGAAATAAAAAGCCATATTTGTTTTATTAAATTATTGAAAGCAAATTTTAAGCCTATTTGAAGGCCCCTAAAAACTTTATTTTTAAGTAAAAATATTTCAAAATAGACAAGACTCTAATTTGACAAGGAAAACCTTAAAATCACCTAAAATCAAGAAAATGGAATCCTAAAATTATGAAAATCAAATAAAAGTATGAAAATATAACAAATGACAAAAATTAATTCCATTTTCTTTGCTCTAAGATGGTCATATTGAGAAACACAAACATGCATGTGTATATGCATATTTATACCCCATGATGCCTTTTATTTTTGTTTTTTGTTTTTTAAAACCTCTATGTCAAAGCTAAAAATCCTTAAATCAAACTCTGAATTACTCTCCAAAAATGAAAATACTTACAGAAAGTACGCTGGGTTTGTGTAAAATGTGTCTTATCGATTGTAGGCATGATTTTTTTTTTATAGTTGTTCTAAATGGTGTCGAACTAATTACATTTGAGTCTAAATAGATACACCATTTTTCTTTTGGTGTGGCGTTTTAGAATTCATGTTGGTTGTTTCTTTTGGTGCTCTCTTCAACTTATCACAGTGAATTATAATTTTATATAATATCATGACAATCTAATTTGGTTATATGCATGCAACCCCCTAATTATTTCTGTCCTGATGCGTTGTTCTTTTCTCCAAAATTATTTCTTATCATTCGTGGCAAGTAAATGTAGCTAGTCCTTGCTACTTTTGAGCTATCAGAAGTAAAAATAATGTTAATCAAACTATGTGAATTTTATGTTTTTGAGCTATTATGAATAGGTGTTTTTGATTCTCAATGTTATATCGTTTTTGCGAAATAGCCTCACTGTTGTGTATCTAAGTTATGATGAATTATCTGGATGTGAGATTGAACTCTGTTTTTCAATGACAAGCTTATCTGCTATCCTTGATTCATTTGCTTTCCAAATTGGGCCTCCAAATTGTGTTTGCCATGTTTTTATTATTATATAAAATCTGTCTCTATATGTTTTGACTGTGACTTGGTCTATGCTATCTTGATGGATTTTTTTTTTTTTTTTTTTTTTTTTCAATTACAAATAATAGAAAAAAAGGGTGTTTTTATTAAAATTCAGGCAAGTTCTTATTTATTTAAGCTTTAATTTGATTGGTTTTGGGTTGCATGTTAAGTAGGGGTAAGAAGTGATGTGATAACTATCTTATTGCAATATGTTTATATTGATGAAGTTTTTGCCGCCTTCTAATACCTAGTGTGGAGCCTCTAATACTTTGGAATCCTACATGAGGGTCATGTTAAATTAATTGGTCTTTTGGATTGTGGATGTTTTTAGTGATGTGCAATTATAATTTGCTTGACATGTTTGATGTTGAAACATTATAGTCTCAATTGAGTTGCTTGTTTTGTGCCTCTTTCTTTTGAATGAGTTGGAAGTTCAGGTTCGAATTAGGATTTAGATTAATTTTTGTTTGGGATAATTTATATAGTATGATTCCAAATTTGAGGTCAAGATTACTTGAACTAGGAAACTTTGGTATTACTGAGTTCTCGACTTACTACCTCCTTTGTAAGTCTCATTACCTCATTAGTAGCGTGAAGAAGTTATTGGGGTGTTAAGAGTTCTTTCGTATAGGGAACTCGGCCTGATAACATTAGCATGGTCTTATAACACAAGAACAGTTTGGTTTGAGATTTTATGCGGGACTCAAAAGAATGTTCTTATTGTCAACATGTCACCTTAGGTAACACTAGGGGACTGTGTTTTTATATTATATTTTATCCTATTTCAAAGGGATTTTGGATAAGTTATATTTTAGGCATGGTTAGGGGACTGTAGGTATTTGTTCATTTTCTAGCCAAATATGTACAAATTTAAAATTTTTAGATGGAGTAACCTCCTAGCAAAAGTAAAGTAGGATTCTAACAACTTTAGATCAATAGTTTTGTGCACTATAGCCATTCAAGGATGGGCTATTGGAACTGGTTTTATCAAGAGTGGCTTTGCAGAGATATGAGGAATAGAATCAGCAATGAATTTGAGATGAATAACAGTTTTTTAATTCAATGTGTACCTCTTATTTATGCTGGGAGTAAGGATGTGTGTTAATGGAGTAATTGTACAATACTATGGGATTCCTTGGTCCTATAATGATGTGTGCTAATAAGCAATTAAGCTACCTTTGAAGCTACAGTAACTTTGAGGTGGTTTTGAGAGCAACACTTACAAGCCACTATATGTTGAGGTGGTTTTGTGTGAATTGAAAAAAAAAAATTAAGCATATTAAAGATAAGGACTTTGCTACTTAGAGCAACACTTACAAGTCACTATATGTTGAGGTGGTTTTGTGTGAATTGAAAAAAAATTTAAGCATATTAAAGATAAGGACTTTGCTACTTAGGTCATTGCCTTACATAGACGGAGGATGGCAAGCATTTTCAATGTTAAAGCTTCTTTGTCATACCTTATTTTTTTATTTTTGGTAAGTAAACATATATTTTACTACAAAGAGACTACTTCATGTACAAGAAAGACAAAGAAGTCTAAAGACTTTATCATACCATTTCATTTCTACATTCATACGGGGCCTGTTTGGCTGGACCTTTTATATCTTTTCTCATTGAACTTTGAGAAACCTTTTTTGGATGAACTATACTAAAGCAAATATGACTAGTAATGAGGGCTTACAGTTGAGCACTTGTAGACTATAGAAACTCTAAATCTATTTGGAGACAACTGTGCTATCTAGTTGAGTACTTGAGTTGAAGCCAAAGATTATATGATTTGTTAATTGGTTCATTAACTTGATGACATGTTGACAATCTTGTTGGTCTCATAATATGTCTTACTGTATCCATGCTTTTATTTTACATTAATTGTGATTTACTTGTCATAGAGTGAATCCTTAATAATTGCTAACAATCTATTTGCTACCATGTCGGATATGCGGGCACTAAATAGAGTGGAGCCTGGACCTAACGATGGTACCCAGTTGACTCGGTAGCGAGATCATCGGTTAACTCCACTTTGGAGGCGAGCCACCGACAAGGTATGTAGTTGGATTATTAATACATCTTCATTTTATAATTACCTCGTGTGCACTACCTAACACAATGCTCGTCTATGTGCGGGAGGTTCGTGGCGTCATAAAGGTTCGATGCCGTAAATGTGTATCGCCATAGGGTGGGCTAGTCCCACATATCATGCAATACATAGATGCAATACGTTTGACCGGGTTATTCAAGGTTCCTGATATGGAGGTCGACCATGCCTTGATCACGGCCTAGGTTAAGTGGTGGCGTCCGGAAATGCATAATTCCACTTACCCCATGGAGAAATGGGTATCACCTTGCAAGATATTGAGGTAATGTTGGGGATTCTGATGGATGGGTTGCTTGTCACTGGGAAGATAGACATGAAATGGAGAGAGGTGTGCCAAGATTTTTTGGGCCATGAACCTCCACCCATGATACCGAACTCAAACAGGTCTATCCTTGCTAGGGCGAGGATAAGATACAAGTGGCTTGATGCATGGTTTGCCGCTCCCCTAGCTACGGATGCCAGTGATGAAGTAGTGCAGCAACATGCCCGCTACCACCTACTTGTTTGGATAGGGGCCCCGTTGTTCATGGACAAGTCAGCAGACTAGGTCTCACTCTTGCCTCTACAGTTCCTTAACCTAATCAGTAATGCGAGATAGTATAGCTGGGCGGTGCGGCAGCATTGGGCTGGCTCTACAAGCACTGTAATACCCCGATTTGATTTTATGATCATCACCATCATCGTCATTATTAATATAGAGTTGAGGTACTATATGTGTGTGTATAGTAAGATGGGAGTAGACAATTTTGTGGTGTTGTAGAATAGGTGAGAAGATTAAAATTTTAGTGCATACAATTTAGTGTGGTAGTTTAAGTAAATAGAAGAGGAAGATGTTTTATGGGCCTTTTAGAGACTAAAGAGATAAATTTAAGTGGATTTTAAACTATAGCCCACTACCCCACTAAGCCCACATCTTTGACGTGTTGAATATAAGGTAAAGGAAAAGATAATTAGGGTTTTGATAAAAAGGGATTCATCACTAAGGAGGCTAGGTGGTGTATTCTTTCCTTGGAGTTAATTAAAGAGGCAACCAAAGAATTCCAGGTCCTATTTAAGAGTGTATTGAGACTTTTGGTGGTGGTTCATTGGACTTTCAGAGTGATTCAAGTGTTGTAAGTAATTATGCATAATATGTACAAGTTTTGTTCTTTAGGTTCTTAGAAATTAAAGGTTTTCCAAAGTTATATTTTTAAGCTTACGTTTTCTAAAGTTTATCAAAGGCATTTTTACACCATT
This sequence comes from Quercus dentata, assembly GCA_028216015.1. Taxonomy (NCBI): domain Eukaryota; kingdom Viridiplantae; phylum Streptophyta; class Magnoliopsida; order Fagales; family Fagaceae; genus Quercus; species Quercus dentata. Next base: position 55,060,709 of record CP116449.1, on the reverse strand, counting down.
GAAAAAGAAACTTCGACTTTTGAACAATGTTTTAAAGAGAAACCTCTAATTTTAAATAACGTTTTGAATGTCCAAATCTCATTTAAAAGATGATTTCTAAACTACACTATTTTCCGAAAAGAATTGAGTTTCAATGTAAGTTTTCTAAAAAGGTTCTTGTTTCTTTAAATTTGTGTAAAGCCAAGTGATTTCAAAGTCATATTCCTATTCTCCAAATGGTATTTAAAAATTTTCTTTTAGCAAATTGAATTTTCAGATTTACACAAGAATTGTGAAATATTTATATAAACTCATCAATTCTTATTCATTCCCTAAGAGAGTCAAGCATCCTTAACTTTATTTCAATTCAATATTGTGATATTCGATATGTCTCTATATCTAAAATAATTTTTAATATTAAGAAAATTATTCTATGTCGTATAAACTTTGCTTTTTGTGATATGTGACGCAAAATAAGTGTTTATAGAATTGATCAGATATATGTGTAAATCCGCTTACAGGATTTTATGTGAGAATATGTGATGTGTATATGTGACACTATGCTCTGATCAATTATATGTATGTGTTTTCTAATGATTTTAAGATGTGATTACATATGTATTAAGTGATTCATTATATGTTTTGGAATAATTATTTTGATAACATTGAATGAATTTGTGAAAAATCAAAATACTCGTGCTTTGCTTGACTCTATCCTATTGTGTATTATGTATAATTGCTTACTAGATGTGTGGCTCACCCCCTCAACTACTGTTTTCAGATTAAAGTGTAGTTGGGAATATAGAACCTTTGGATTGCTTTGTAAGGTGCAAGGTAGAGCGTGGAAATTGTAGGCGACATCAGTAATACTTGAAGACGTACTTATAGAATTTTAGTTACCTTTATTTTGTGATTCATGTTTTATATAGTGGAGATTATTTCCAATTTGTGGAGTTTATATTTTTGTAAGAGGTTTTTTTTAAGAGTATTGTTTCTTGGGAGTTTTAATTTATTTTGGATTAATTATGTTTATGGAGTTATATAAGTTCAACAAGTTAGTCATGCATCTAAATTCATGTTCCATGGATTTGGGTCGTGACAGGCACCTTTGTAGTACATCGAAGAAGGATGCGATGCAGATTGGAAGAGCACTGTTGTTGGTGCAGCTGTGGGCCTATTCAAGGTTCCCATGAATATGCCCTATTGTGAGGTTGCCTTTACCGCCAATGCACTCGGGGGCCCTTGCCATTAGGTACATTCTCATTATTCAAGCCAAGTGTCTATTAGGAATAATTATTTATGTGTAATAATATATTATATTATATATTTTCTCTTTGATATAATTAAAAATATGCCAAACTAACAAACAAAAGAAACTTATCAATGCTTAGATACTAAAGTATATGGATGTGAAATATAAAGAAAAATTTGTTAAATGTAAAGGAAGAGAGAGTTCACTAACAACATTGTTGACAATTCATCACATGAAAGTTCACTAACGGGCATTTGTCGAAACCCAATGTTTGCTAGGTGGAGCAGGCCAAAGAGCACCGCTAAGCATGCCACACACGTCCTTGCTTCGTACCAAACATCGCTGTCTACACTACAGTGAGCAATATTCAGTTAATTTACGTCCTCAATTGCATGACCACATTTATTTTGCCACAATTTGAGGTTTTTATTTTTGTTTCCCTCAATTGCAAGACCACATTTTTATTTTTATTTTTGTTTTAATTCTTGGCTTGTTGTAGGAATGAAGGCAACAGGTTTAAATTTTTAGCAGAGGATGTAAGTATAGTCTTTAGTGGATGAAAAAGACCAAACTATATGCAATGTTTAGAGAGTTTGAAATATGTCTAGAATTTCTGAACATAGAGCAATAGATGAAATAATTATAAACAAAAGGTTTAGCGGCAGCTCATACCAGTTTATCTAGTGTTTTTGCTAGTATTAGTATATTGTATCTCTTTTTGCTAGTGTTTTGTCTTTTAGTTTCATCATGTGGTGGATTTGGTAGTACCTTTGAATCATAGCCTAGCCTTTTTATTTTAAATTTTTTTTTCATAACCACTTTTCTGGTTTTGATTTTGCATGACATCCTTGTAGCAAAACTAAGTGCTAAGCAGATAGCCCCACCATTAGTTGTTTGTTAGTTTGTCTTTTCAATTATCTGACTAGTCATTGAAGTGCTTAATTTTGGAGTTTCTTCATCCACTCATTCTTTTGTTGTATGGTCTTATCCACTGTCCACATTAATATGAGAGGTGGGGCATGGTGTTTTATGCATTTGATTTAGGTCTATCCATGCACACCTTTAAGAGGACAGAAAAAATGGTTGCTAGCGATTCGTCATCCTAAAAATGAAGTGAAAATTGTATATTTTGTATCCTCAATCTTTGTCTTGTTTCAACATCCTTTCTATACTTATAAAGGATACAACTTATATGCAATAACTTATGTTCTCCAATTAAATTCAATCACATAATTGTCTAAGTTACTGTATCTAAGAATTGTACCCAGCTTTTATCCTACTTTCAAATGTAATAAATAGAAAAGGTTGATGTAGGAAATGAAGGTGTATGTGATCATTTAAGTAAGTCACTACTAGAGGTATCATTAGAATTAGGGTTAATTCTATTGTATGAACTTCGATTCTACTAGTAGATTTTGTTGCCTTGAGGATTGTTGGTAAACCCTTTGGATTTTTTTCCGTTAGGGTTTTCACTCCATTAACATATTGATGTGTTCTTTTCTTTTTGGACCTAATTATTTAGCAATATTGTTTATGTGGCATAATTAACCTTACTTTGAAATTGCAAATCATAATTGGTTAATTAATTGATTCAATTTAAAATTGGTTAAAAAATAATAACCAGGGTATAAATTTTCCAACAAATACAATAGTGTAGTACCTAGTGTAATAGAATAGTACAGCAATATGCAGATACACTACAAGAGATAGTACAAAGGGCTCAAGAATGGGCTTGGGTCGGGTGTACTATTCTAACAGTATACAAGAGTATAAGAAGATTGATGAGCACTTCTATTGTCATGGTATACAAGAGTACAAGAAGATTGATGGACACCAAATCTTGTAATAAGCATCAAAACTAGATGATAAGAGAGGCTCCAAGTAAGAAACAATGCCTAGTAGTGGAACCATGATTGGTAGGGCATGCTACCAAATTTAAATCAAAGTAGGCTCTAAGCATAATAGGTGATTGTGAGGAGAAATGTAAGCCATGAAAAAGTGTTGGCTTAAAATAGAGAAGATAGTGAAGAAAAACAATGAATTACGTAGTGTGGAGTTTCCATGAATTGACTCACTTGATAAACGACATATGAGAATAGATTCTAAAACTTCTCTTCCTATAGTGAATTTCCTTATGTTGGGGGTAGGGTACGCCTATAGTGATTATTCCTTTTGAAATTTTTTTCACTTTGTCACTATATCGTTGTATTTATTACTTTATGTTTTTGATGACTTGCTGGTTTGTGGTATTTGAATTGTTAAAACTATGATCACGTAATAGGTTAATCAACTAAGGGGTCTACTCTAAAAGATTTTTCCATGCATAATTGAAATTTACTTCTAGAACTCTGATGATTATAATTTCCAAAAAGACTACACACTCCATCTTGACCACAATAACTCAATATATAGGATGCCGAGTTACATTGAGCTTAACTCAATCATTGTGAAATTGAGTTATTTACAAGTTGCTTCTAGATTGCATCCGGATCACCCAAAGTTAAGGCTGGACGTTGGAGCAACAAGGAGTAACTTGACTCTTTAGTGATTGAGGTAAATTATATTAAGTTACTCGATAGTTGTAAAATTGAGTTACTTAAGAAACTTGACATCCTTCAAATCAAGTTACTTAAGAGCCTACTACAATAAATGCACCATTTCTGTAGAATCAGTAGCAATTGGTTCTCTTTCTTTTGGATTGCTCTCGGCACATTGGGCTAGAATCGATAATTTCTGCACAAATTCATTGAAGATTTTATGCAGTAAGCCTTTTTTAACTGTTATTGTCTTTAAAATTGCACATGGTGGCACGTTATTCTCCAATTTTTGTTCTCAATTCAAACTTCATTGTCTATGTAGATTGTGATGAAATTGGGTGTTTGGCTTTGAAATCTTAATGGGTTAGGTAGTATGAATGTTGTTTGCCTATGTAATACTCTGTAGTTGCGAAAAGTACATTAGATTTGGTTGAAAACTAAAAATCTAGGGCTAATAATGCATGCTTGGCAATTTTAGGGATTTCATGATTGTGGGTGCAAATGTCAAAACTGGTTAAAGGGCCTTGTGTATGATTGCGGGTGCAACAGATTGTGAATACATTTTTTTTCTTTGAATATATTGAATTGATCAACCAACAAAGAGTTGATTGATTTATAGCATATTTCATCTCCACCTAGATGTCTTCAAGTCATACACTCTTAGTCAAATTATATATTTACTGGATTGGATATAGTGATGATCCACTCAAAGCCTTGTGGAACCTACCCAAAATAGGCGAACTATTTGCTTGGTCTAGGACCCTAGGTTAATTCCTCGGTGGGGTAAATAACATTGATTTGTGTATATTATACAATTGATTTGTGTATACATTGATTTGTTTTGGTGGCCAAGAAACCCAAAGAAAAAAAACTTTGTATGATTTAGTTTCATTTTTTAGTTTAATTTTTTTCTTTTACCTTAAAATTAAGGAATATTTCATGAGGATTTTTTATTTATTCAAATGTTGATATGGATTTTTTAAAATATTAATTAAATATTTTTATTTTTATTACGAGTCTATGCATCTTGTGAGTTGATCATGTCTCCACTATTGACCATTAGTTAGTTATGGCTCCGAGGAGGGCTAAGAAGGGAAAATCCAAACCTGAAGTGGTGTTTGATCAATTAAGGTTCCTCACGCATGCAAATGAGCAAACCTTTGAAACTTGGATTAAGGATAGGCGTATTTGGGGAGAAAGGCAAATCAATCAACCTGAATTGCATCCTTCATGCTGTGAGAATCTACAGTCTAGGCATTAGCTGTCTCTATGTACAAACATACAACCCCCTCTAGTTGACTTGATTAGAGAATTATATTCGAATCTCTCAATGCATGAGGATGTTTACTATGGCCATAGAGTGACATTGTGGATACGTGGTGTACCATTTAAAATAACTAGGGACGTAGTATCCAATGCTCTTGATGTACCTATAAGTTGTATACCTACTTATCCATACTCCGAGTCTCCTTGTATTGATGATGTTATGGGTGTTCTTTGTGAAAGATCAGTCACTCGGGGTTGTGACCCAAGTATTAGCTCAAATGAGTTAACTGAGCTTAATTATATCTTCTTTAGGATAGCTTGTCATAACATCTTCCCTATCTCTCATAACCATACAATCCCTATAGATAGGTGTTTCTTTCCTTACGCCCTCATCACCGATAGTTCCATTTATTTTCATTCCCTTTTTAATAAAACCATTATGGATGTGTGTAGGAGCAAGTATAAGAGGCATGGTCTGTTCTTTCCAGTTTTCATCCATAGGGTCCTCAAATACATAGGATTAGAGAATTTTCCTTCCTAGAAGTTGGTCCACATCCTTGCGCCCATAGGAGCCAAATTTCTGAAACAGTGAAGTGCCCAAAAGAAGTTTGTCAACCCTAGTGTTGGTTCATCCAAGAGACCATGAGTATGGTCTACTACTGGAGATGTTCCGGATGAGGACATGCATAGGGATCCCACGGCTGCTATTGCCGAGGATAATGATGATGAGGTAAATGTTGACACTGCTATTGCAGTACATACAAACCCTCCTCCTCCCTCTCTTCGTGCTATGATGGAGACCGTTATGACAACTCAGGCAGCCTATGGGTAGCTTTTGGATGGTCTTCTTGTTGAGGTTGCAGCTCTGTGAACGGACTTAGCTGACTATAGACGTCTTGTTCCACCTTCTCCACCATTTGACTCTTGATGATTGCCATTAGCCATTGTACCCAAGAGAACTTTTTGTAGTTACTGTAGTATATTTGGAGAATTTGTTAGGACATATGTGATTCACTTGTTAGGAACAAATGTCACTATTTTATGTAATTGGTTAATCCTTTGACAAAACGCACTTTACTTGTATTTGGGTAGATCTAGGATGTGTTTAATACTTCGAGAAACCTTGTTTCAAGTTCAAGTGTTAAAGCCATGCAAGTCTATCTAAGAATCAAGTGAGAAAGTGCTAAATTTTAAAGCTCGATAACTGCTCGACACCTCTCGACAACTAAGCTATCTATCAAGCGCTTCAAGTGATTTTTATCGCAATCTCGACATCTCTCGATAGCTAGGTGGATCGATCGAGAAATCTCCTTTCTCCTCAATAGCTCCTCGATAGCTTCTCAATAGCAATATTTGTCGAAGTTTAAAGCTTAACACCTCCTCGACACCTTTTGATCAATTGAGCTTTACGAAACTCAGTTTTTCAGATTTGATTTTTGGCCCATGCTGACATGTATGTGTAGGGTTTCTTTTCTCACAACCCTAGACCTATATAAGGCTTATTTTAGAGGCTGTAACATAAGAGAATACAAGAAGAATGAATGCAAAAGGTGACCGATGCCTTATTCTCTCCGAAAGAAGCTCTTGTGTTTTTGTGCCTTAGGGTTTTGTAACCAAGTGCTTCTTGATCTTCATTGTTGATGAAGTGAAGAACTTTGCAGCCAACATTCTTCTTCCTCAAGTTGGTGTGTGAGTCATGTATTGGGATTCGTGCAAAGGAGTTAGTCATATACTGGGATCCGTGTATCAAAAAGGGTGGCGTTCATATATTGAAGAGTTTAGAGGTTAAGCGTTAGAAGGTTTCTGCAATAAGTTCATCTATGGGGATTATAGAGTCTAGGGACAAAGGTTTTGTACTAGATCTAAAACTTCTCTTTATTATAGTGGATTGCTTTTTGGGAAGGTTTCCAGGTTTTTTTATTGTGAAACTAATTTGTTTCATTGGTTTTCCTGGGTCATCATATCTTGTCTTATTTATTTTTCCGCTGCATGATTTTGACATGATATTGATGTTTGTTTGTTTTAATAAGGTTTATTCATAATTAATCTAATTAAAAACTTGGGTTTAAAACTTGTTAATTCTATCAACCGGGGTCTAAATTTCCTAACAAGTGATATCGGAGCGGATTCACTCTAATTGGATTAATTTCCTGAGTGTGATCCTTGACCCCCATTGTCATGGATCATGGACAATCTCTTTTGATTCCTCCTTTATTTGATGGAACTAATTATGCATACTAGATAGTTTGTATGAAAGTTTTTTTGCAGGCTCTAGGTGAACAGGTATGGCAAGCTATTGAAGTTGGCTGGATTAAGCCAAAGGAAGTGCCGGTGGATTGGAATGATGCAACAATCATAGCGGCAAATTTCAACAGTAGGGCCTTGAATGCCTTGTTTTGTGGGGTGACCAATGAAGAATTCAAGAAAATATCATCCACAGAAGTTGCTAAGGAAGCATGGACCATTCTTAAGACCACTTATGAAGGAACCAAGGCAATAAAGACTGTGAAGCTTCAAAGACTCACTTGTAGTTTTGAAGAAATAAGGATGGAGGAAGATGAGACCTTTGATGAGTTCTATGCTAAACTCAAGGATACTATGAATTCTACTTTCAACCTTGGAGAATCTATTGCTGAATCCAAAATTATTAGGAAAATCCTTAGTTCCTTACTTGAAAGATTCCATGCCAAGATCATTGCCATTGAGGAAGTGAAGGACATTGATCAACTTCCTTTGACAGAGCTTGTAGGGAACCTTCAAACCTATAAGATGGGATTAGGCTCAATGGGAAAAGGTGGAAAGAGTAACAACTTGGCTCTTAATGGTATAGAGGAAGAGATTGAGGACTTTAAAGATGAAGATGAAGATAAAAATGAGGATGAGGATCTAACTTTCATAATCGATGAGATTATCAAGCTTCTTCAATTTAGGAAAAAGGATAAGGGCAAACCTCCTAGGAAATCTAGATCCTCAAGGAAGGGCAAGAATGAGAAACCCCTCATCCAATGCCATGAGTGCAAAGGTTTTGGTCATTTAAGGATAAAGTGCCTAAACTACCTCATGAAGGAAGAGACCAAGAAGTCAAAAGATAAAGGGTTGGTTGCTACCTAGAGTGATACTAAGAATGACTCTTCTGATGAGTATGTGGGTGAATGTAGTCAAGTTAAGGCCTTGCTACCTCAACCGATAAGGTGATTGTGGAGAGTGCTAGTGACAGTTGTTAGGACATATCTGTTTCACTTGTTAGAAACATATGTCACTATTTTATGTAATTGGCTTATCCTTTGACAAAACACACTTTACTTGTATTTGGGTAGATCTAGGATGTGTTTAATACTTCGAGAAATCTTGTTTCAAGTTTAAGTGTTAAAGCCACGCAAGTCTGTCCAAGAATCAAGTGAGAAAGTGCTGAATTTTAAAGCTCGATAACTGCTCGACACGTATGTGTAGGGTTTCTTTTCTCACAACCTTAGACCTATATAAGGCTTATTTTAGAGGCCATAACATAAGAGAATACAAGGAGAACGAATGCAAAAGGTGACCGATGCCTTATTCTCTCTCGAAAAAGCTACTGCGTTTTTGCGCCTTAGGGTTTTGTAACCAAGTGTTTCTTGATCTTCATTGTTGATGAAGTGAAGAACTTTGTAGCCAACATTCTTCTTCCTCAAGTTGGTGAGTGAGTCACGTACTGGGATTCATGCAAAGGAGTTAGTTACGTACTAGGATCCGTGCATAAAAAAGGGTGGCGTTTATATATTGAAGAGTTCGAGGGTTACTCAAGGTAGAAGGTTTTTGCTGTAAGTTCATCTACGGGGATTGTAGAGTCTAGGATAAAGGTTTTGTACTAGATCTGAAACTTCTCTTTATTATAGTGGATTGCTTTTGGGAAGGTTTTACCCCGGGTTTTTTACTGTGAAACTAGTTTGTTTCATTGGTTTTCCTAGGTCATCATATCTTGTCTTATTTATTTTTCCATTTGTATGATTTTGACATGATATTGATGTTTGTTTGTTTTAACATGGTTTATTCACAATTAATCTAATTAACAACTTGGGTTTAAAACTTATTAATTCTATCAACCAGGATCTAAATTTCCCAAATGAAATTGTATGACAATTATTTGTAGTGACTTTTAGCCAGTTGTATATTTTGTTATTTTAGTGGCAGTTTGAAGAACATGGTATCTGTGGAAAGTAATTTGATATATTAATATGATGGTTAGTTTCATGCCCATCGTTATTATTATTATTAGTATTATTGAAATAGTTTTAACTGTGAGAATTTTTTATGTTATTATGTGATTCTATATAATATCAAGTAGATCCAAAAATGTAAATAAGATTTATTTCATAATTCTATATGGCGTTTAGGTGTTATTAGATTATAGTAATTATTAATACAAATTGAAGGTTTATGCAAGCACAATTGCTTTACAGGGTTTGATATTGCCGATGAACCACCTAAGAAATTTTCCTTGGAGCAATGGATCAAGCTATATCTTGACTTGAGGCAACTATTTTTATCACAAGTTTTGCTTTTCAGTCATATATGTTCCATTGATTGGATATTGTTGTCCCTCTTAAATCAACATTTATATTATTCTGAATTTGGTCCCTGTGTTGACTGTACCTTATACATCATATTTTCATTACAAAATTTATTGATGAAACCTTGCAGTGCAGCCAGTTTACACAATTAATGAGATAACAATAAAATATGTTCAGGTCATGTTTTGCATAATAGTAAAAAAAAAAAAAATAATAATAAAATAGAGCAACACTTGGCACGACCTCATGCACTCCCGCATTAGGTCTAATGGTTTTTTTTATTATCAAATATTGATTGTTTTGCTTTCACACTCTTTGGAATGGAGTATACGAATGTTAATCTTATAGAAGTCTTATAATGCTATTCACTATCATTTCTTCATCGTGTTGTTCAATTGGTCCATGCATCGTGCGGGTTAGCGACCAATATCATAATAGCTACAATAGTAATACTCCCTCCGTCCCACTTTGTTTGTCATCTATTCCATTTTGGGATGTCCCAAAATATTGTCCTGTTTCTAAAAATAAAAGTCATTAATTTATTAATGTTCCTATTATACCCCTATTTTATTAATAATTCAAATTTTTGATAAATTTATTTAAGGGTAGTTTTGGAAACTTATACATTTTTAAAAGGTAGACAAGACGATAAATAATGTTCCCTTAAAAAGTTGGACTTTTCAAACAGGACAAACAAAATGGGACGGAGGGAGTAACTGGATACGCCAGCTATTTTTATGCCACGTCTAATCCTATCAAATTGCTTCACGTGAATATATACACAAACCGACATGACTTCGACGGTTTCCTATGCTCACCGAGATAGAAACATATTCACGTGATTCATTATGCACGCTTCTACACTACACTGCATGGACCTACCGCTGTTGCACCAACACCAGTCATGTCAACCACATCGGACACACCACATATGCCAACAAACGTTATAGTTGAGTCAAGTCATTTTCTCAATTATGTGCGCACATCCCGACATCCCATCACTCTTCCGCCCCGTCGATCGGATCAAACACAAGCCCTACTATTCTTTTCACTTGTATACTCCTGTTACCTGATGCACTTCATTGCATTAACTCAGAATTGTTGCACCAAGTCCAGTAATATCAAGTGAACAACCTACATGTACCAATTACTACTATGCGGTTGAGCCTACTCCCGTACCAATTATGAACTGTTGCACTTAGTCTAGTCATATCAATCGATCAAGCCGACTCATGTACCAATTACTATTAATCGAACAACTTGCACATGGCTGACACTACCACACCATATAGTTGTCCATGCAATTCGTCTATATGTACCTCGGTCAATCCTTACACCATACTACCACACCACACCATACAATCAATCCGTCTATATGTACCTCAGTCAAATTCACCTTTTGCAATGTCGATGCGCAATCGGCTCCTACCTATTTTCCTAATAACTACGGGAGGGAGAGAGATAACAATGAGAGGGAATATTATGCAAGACTACGGCGAGAATGGGAGTACCGCATCGACGAGTCCAACTCTCTACATAATGATCTCCTTCTACTTGGGGCACCTTTGGTAGACCAAGTCTCGCTAACAATGCCAAGGGGAAACATGGAGCAATGCGGGTAGGTCATTGCCAAAATTTGAAAGGAAAACAACCTAATGTTCCTTCATAGGTGCACGTATCACCTGTTGCAACTTGCGGAAAAGCAAGCTGCTACAACCCACAAGCAACTCACCCAGGCGGAACGTAATAGTGTCCTCAACTACGAGGACTACCTGTTTGAATGAATATCTATGTACTACATCGCCTAGCTAGGTTCTATGTGGGGTGCATACTATCTCTAGAATTATGTTATCAATGTTGGTAATGCCATTTGGTCGATATGTAGGTCATGCATATTGATGGCATCCTATGTAAGAATATGTACATTGTATGTGTTATGCATGTATGTGTTAGTTGGTTAATATGTAGGTCATGCATATCGACCAACATCGTGTGTAGGAAAATTTAGGTATTATGTATGGGTTATGCATCTAATAATTTTCCTACCTCTTTACTATAAGTAGTCATTCAAGATTACGCATCAGATGTGCATATTTGTGCAAACAATGATAAGGTTTACATAAACCCCTAACCATAAACACTGTTCCTTACACAATACAAATGCAACAACAGTGACACACATACATCTAAAACATAATTAAGAATAATAGATATACACCAAAGTGTGAGTGGACCATAACACGATTGCTTTTCATCTGACATCTCTACGAAGAAATGATTGCATGTATCATGCATGCTCATACAACTTACATTCCACTGATTCTCAAATCTCCACCTGGATCCGATATCGATTGAGACGTATCTTTATTCGATTGTTTTCATCTCTTATGTAGCACAATGCTCTATGAAGTTCGTCTCTAGTGTCTTTTGATATTTGTGATGCGAGTCGCCGAGGCACTGGCGACTTATAACCGACCATCTCATCATAAAACATCTTCTCTTCACGAAGTAACCAGTCCCACTTATTTCATAGGTTGGGATTAATTAGATAATTGAATTAATCTTCTAGTACCCAACAATGACCCATCGTAGTTAACACATCGTGTGGCCTGTAGCGATAAGGGTCACCCATTGACGATGACTACAATAACATCAAAAGATCGAGTAAACAATGTGCATCAACTGTTAGTAAATAATGTATAGCTGCATAACATGGTACACGACTAAGACAATTCTAAATTGATGTAGTTTTACATGCTAGATTTATCATGTGACCCGTAACATCGTTTGCCTACCTCTTTGCTATAAGTAGTCATTCAAGATTGTGCATCAGGCGTGCATATTTGTGCAAACGATGATAAGGTTTACATAAACCCCTAACCATAAACACTATTCCCTATACAAGATTTAATACAACAACAACAACACACATACCTCTAAAACATAATTAAGGATAATAGTTAGACATCAAAGTGCGAGTGGACCACAACACGATTACTCTTTATCCGACATCTTCACGTCCGACTAATAAATGTCTGCTGCAAGAAGTGATTGCATGTATCATGCATGCTCGTACAACTTACATTCCACCGATTCTCGAATCTCCACTGGTCGATATTGATTGAGACGTATCTTCATTCGATTATTTTCTTCTCTTATGCAGCACAATGCTCTACGAAGTTCATCTATAGTGTCTCTTGTCATTTGCAATGCCAGTCGCTGAGGCACTGGCAACTTATAACCGACCATCTCATCATAAAACATCTCCTATTCACGGAGTAACTAGTCCCACTCCACCCTCATGGTATTGTGGACCTGTGCACTATTTCGCATGTTAGGATTGATTGGATAGCTAAATTCATCTTCTAGTACCTAGCATCGACCCATCGCGGTGAACATATCGTGTGGCCTGTAGCGATAAGGGTCACCCATTGACAATGACTACAATAACATCAAAATATCGAGTTAACGATGTGCATCAACTGTTAGTAAATAATGTATGGCTGCATAACATGGTACACGACTAAGACAATTCTAAATTGATGTAGTTTTACATGCTAGATCTATCATGTGGCACGTAACATCGTTTGCCTATCTCTTTGCTATAAGTGGTCATTCAAGATTATGCATTAGACGTGCATATTTGTGCAAACGATGATAAGATTTACATAAACCCCTAACCATAAACACTGTTCCCTACACTATATGAATACAACAACAGCGACACACATACATCTAAAACATAATTAAGGATAATAGTTAACCATAACACGATTACTCTTCATCTAACATCTTCACGTCCAACTAATAAATGTCTCCTGCAAGAGTGATTGCATGTATTGTGCATGCTCATATAACTTACATTCCACCGATTCTCGAATCTCCACCTGGGTTTGATATCGATTAAGATGTATCTTCATTCAATTATTTTGTTCTCTTATGAGGCACAATGCTCTATGAAGTTCATCTATAGTGTCTCTTGGCATCTACGATACCGATCATTGAGGCAATCGACGACTTATAACCGACCATCTTATCATAAAACATCTCATGTTCACAGAGTAACTAGTTTCACTCCACCCTCATGGTATTGTGGACCTGTGCACTATTTCACAAGTTGGGATTGATTGGATAGCTGAATTCATCTTCTAGTACCCAACATCGATCCATCGCGGTGAACACATCGTGTGGCTTGTAGCGATAAGGGTCACCAATTGACGATGACTACAATAACATCAAAAGATCGAGTTAATAATGTGCATCAACTGTTAGTAAATAATGTATAGCTGCATCACATGGTAATGACTAAGACAATTCTAAATTGATGTAGTTTTACATAGGGGTGAGCAGAAAGTCACCGGCACTTATCCAATCGATTGGTGTGATTGTCCCGCACCACCACCGCAACCAATCGACGAAGGCGATGCCGTAAATTAGAGTGTGAAGGGAGTTCCGATGCTAGTGCGGTGCAATCACTGGAGCTAGAAATCCGAAATCGAGAAGTCACCGAACCAAATCGATACATGCATCTCCATTTCTTAGTTCTGTTTAGATACGGCGTCGTTGACTTGTTGTACAAGTTCTCTTTTCTTTTCTTTTTTTTTGAAAGCGTATAGGTAACAGGTTCTCTTCTCGAGATCTCATTTAAAGTTTTTTTTTTTTTGTTATAAAACGTCATCGTACTCTTGTGGGTGTTATTAAAAAAAAAAAAAAACAAAACAAAACCATGCTGTTTAGGCTAGGTTTTCAGATTCTACCCTAGTATAAATTCACTCTTTTGTCTCTCATAACCCTTTAACTCTCTCTCTTGCTCTCGCCTCACCTCGCCAATGGTAAGCCACCTTTGAGCTCTCATTTTGTTGAATGTGTTTTGATATATGGGAAATGTACGATTAGTGGTTAATATTTTGATTATGATGTGAAATGTGACATGTTAATGTAAAAAGTTGCAAATTTGAGATATGGGTTTTTGTCATTGTTGGATTAGTTTAAGGAATATTGTGAAAGATTTGCAAAAGACCCAAGTTGAATATTTGAATAGAAAAGGATGGTGTGGGTTTAGTAAGTAAGAAAATTTGGTCATAATTGGGTAATGTGTGAAAATTCTGGAATTTATGTAACTATGAAGTCTATGATTGTGTCTTGACCGGATTACACAATATTTATCCGGCATTATATGAGAATTTCATTACAAATGTCATATATGATATATGTTATGTGTTACAACTTTAATTAAATATGAAGGCTGATTTTGCAGGCATCGTTTTCCATGGGTTCAACTATAATTAAATATGAAGGTTGATTTTGCAACTAAGCTAAGTGTTGTATTCTTCAAAATTTTACTAGAATGTAATTTCCATAGTTGTTCTTAAACCGAATATCTGTGCATGTCATTTATTGATCCTTATCGGTGTCTTTTCCTTCTCTCTCTCTCTCTCTCTCTCTCTCTCTCTCTCTCTCTCTCTCTTTTAAAGTTAAGTCTACCTACCCATTTATATACGTGCAATGGTTTTTGGCATTCCCTTAACTAAAGAAAACTTGGCATGGAAATGTTTTTGTTGAACAGATTTTTTTATTTAAAAAAAAAAAAAAACAGATTGTTAATGTTTCAAATCAAACCGACCAAACTTATTAAACCGAGCCGATCAAACCGCACCGTTATTAGTCGAAAAAACGACCTTAATTGGTATGCATCGGTTTTAATTATTACAAAACCAATCCCTATCAATTTGGTAACAAATTTGAAAAATAACCGAGCTGACCGAACTGCACACACCCCTAGTTATGGGCCTCCGTATTACTTCACCAAAACATGTACACGAAGTTTTAGTGCATGGCTTGAAATATGAATCCTTGTTCTGCTTGTATTAGGATTAGTGAATAGTGTGCGGCTATCTTTCATATATAAGCCACTAGGTCAGTTTGTGTAAGAGAGGAGCGTTAGGGCTGGGATGCAAAACAGAAAATTGGAGCAAGAGGCGATGCCACATGTGACTTCTTTGTAGCTTTTCTCCATGACAAAATTTGACTATTTCTTTCTCTATTTTATTTGTCTAGTTTAATGTTTAGTATTTTATTCTTGTGTTTTATTTCAATTACCATAAGTAGCTAAATTTATAATTAGGGTTGAGGATGAAATCTTGTTAAGGATTATCGATAATATTTATGTGATTTGATTTTTCCCACAATAGTTGTTCTTTAATGATTTAAATTGTTTTTGCTTCATATCAGTTGACTAAGATGAGATTCTAGATATGAGTTCAAGGAAAATTATTAGGTACTCCTAGAGTACCATAAATGTGTAGTCCCCTCTCTCACATGAATGGTGGATCCCACCATGAATTTAATTAGTAGGACCCACCATTCATGTGAGAGGAGGGAGTATGCATTTATGATACTACAGGAATACACAATAATTTCCCTGAGTTCAATCATGTTTTCCTCATAATTTAGGATTTGTCTTAATTAATTGAATGCTTGATTTATTATTTCTTGATTTTAAAATTGGATATCTCTTGTGATTTGTTTGGCTATGGATACAATTGATGATTTGATTTTATACCTAGGAAACGAAAAAGAGCATGCTTTAGATATTTAAATAGAAGTTTTAATGATAATATTTTCCATGGTAGCAAGATTGATTTCTAAATCATCATGCAATAGTTAAGAAAAATTAATGATAATAAATATATGCTGATATGATTTACAAGGCGGATTCCTCGAGATTTTAAATAGGTAGGTTTGTGCTTAAACTGGCTACGTTTTTGAGTTTTTTTTTTTTTTTTTTTTGGAATTTACAGTATTTTATTAAGGGAATTAAGCTAGTTGGATGAGAATTAAGATTGATTGGTTTTGCATTTATGTGTATAGGTATTGGATAAGATTCGATTCAACAAGACTCTCTCTATTTATGCGTACAAGTACTTATATATTCTTCTTCTCTATTTTGGTCCAAGAACTTAATATTTAATGTAATTTTAGATTGCTAACATTTTTTTTGGTTTTTGGGTTATAGATTTGGTGACCAATTTGGGTGCAATTGCGAGGTTTGGGACCAAGGAATTTATGAAGGCTTTGCGGGCTAGAGTGAATGTGTGCATGATTGGTCAATTTGGTGTTGGGTTTTAAGGGAATTAAGCCGCTTCAAGTGGTAATTTATGCTACTTTTTTTCTAATGTAATTTACACTACTCTTTTTTAGAGGGTATTATGTAAACAAGTTTTTCCATGTAATTTACGCTATGTTTATAAATGTAATTTATGCCACTTTTTTTAGAGGGTATTATTATATAGTTAATGTATCATGTTAATAGTTACCCAATTTAACCCTCACATAAAGTGGTTGTTATCTAAGAAATTGTTGTAAACAGATTTCTTTTGTAACATAAATTATATTTATCATTTGTACAATTCTATGTGAAATTCAATTTACATTTTTTTTTTTAATTATTACTTTGCTAATCCATAAACAATGTTACGTATATTTTCTCGGTTTTAAGGGTAATTGATATCTTTGAAATTTAATCTCTTGTTAACTTTTTTTGGTATAGCCATTGCAGAACTAATCGATAATGCATTTGATGAGGCGGGTTCCTTTATGTTATCATTTCAATGACTGTAGTTTTTCTTTAAATATGCATATGTTATCGGTAAGGTTACCTTATCCACATTCCGATTGAAGGAAAAAAAGAAAAAAAAAAGGATCATTCAATATAAAAAGTCATCACACATTTTGAATATGGTTATATTATCATAAAATTAAAACCAAGTTTGCAGACCTTGGAGAGTACATATAATAATATACAAATACTTTAAAATCACATTAAATGACTTTCATACAATCTACGGAAGCTACAAAAACTACTCTCCCCCCTACGCTACAATCCCTACTTCCCCTATCTATTATGTATTGCCAAAGGCAATCATCAAGAGTCGAGGGGTGGAGGAGGTGGAAAAGCACTCCTATACTCAGAAAAATCTGCTCTCAAAGCAGCAACCTCAACAATAAGCCCATCTAAAAGTTGTCCATGAGCTACTTGAGTTGTCATAAAGGTCTTCCTCATAGCACGAAGAGAGAGAGGAGGAGGATCGGTGGGCTCTGCAGCTTCGCTATCAACATGTACCTCATCGTCACCATCGTTAACAACTGCAACTATAGGATCAACAAGACTTTCCTTAGCATGAACATCTCTAGCAGTGGACTATACTCATGGTCTTTTGGATGAACCAACACTCAGTCCAACATTCTTCTTTTGTGCACTCCACTGTTTGAGAAAGGTGGACCCTATTGGGGTTGTGATGTTGATCAACTCTAGGGAAGGAAAGTTTTCTAATTGTAAAAAGTTTAAAACCCTATAGATAAAAACTGGAAAGAATAGACCATGCTTCTTACACTTGCTCCTATGCGCCTTAGCAAGCGTTTGAATGAAAAGGGAAGGAAAACAAATGGAAGCATCAGTGATGAGGGCATACAAAAAGAAACACCTCTCTATAGGAATAGTATGGACATGGGAGATGGGGAATATGTTGTGACAAGCTATCCTAAAAAAAATATAATTAAGCTCGGTTAACTCACTTGAGTTAATTCTTGGGTCAGATCCCCATGTCACCGATCTTCCACAAAGAATAGTCATGACATCAAATATAAGAGGATGCTCCGAGTATGGATAAATAGGTCTACAAACATGAGGTGCATTAAGAGCATCGGATACAACATTCTTAGTTATGACAAAACTTTGACCTCAAATCCAAGTACTCATATTATCATCGAAATGAATATGGAGATTGGAATAGAACTCTCTAATCGTGGCGGTTGGAAGGGATTGTAAATATTTACTCAAAGACAACCAATTCCTACACTGTAGATTCCTATGGACAGAAAGAGGTAATTCATCTAGATTGATTTGTCGTTCTAGCCAAATATTCCTATACTGAGTTAAGGTTTCAAACCTTTGCTCGTTTGTAACCATTTCAAACCTTATTTGATCAAACGCAATTACAAGCTCGGATGAGGAGGCGGACACTCTTTTGGCTTTGGTTTTAATGGTTTTAGACTTCTTAGAAGCCATAACTAGGATCTACAGAGACGGAACTAAAGCATAACAGAAAACCAATATTTAGAACTACATTAGAGACACATAAACACAATGTACATATGCATGAGAAAAAGACGACATGATGCATGGGTACAATTGGGGCATCAATGAATGCATTGAAATGATCAATTTTATGGAAATATATGAATATTGACCCATGTAATCAAGTTATTTGAAAAACATGTGAACCAACACTGCACATTGTGCAACAGGTGTAAAACCCGTGACTATCAATCCATCAAACTTTAGACGGTGGTCAATTTCGGGCAATTATACCCAATTCAACAAAACCCCAAATTCCATGAAGAAAAAGATTGGCGAATGAACCAACATGCATATCCGGATGTGAGAATTTTGAATATAAATGATAGAGAAACGTGTCACCAACATGCATACACAACAACCCATGAACCAGTTTAGATTAAAACTACTCCTATTCATCAAAACCCCAAATTTTCCTTTTTTCACAAATCATGAGTTCTTTGCAATTAAAGGGTGGAAATGTGTGTACAACATCCATACAAAAAAACCCATTACATATTTCACGTCAAAACACCCACACTCATGAAAATCCCCAAATTCCTTATGAACACATGAACCCTAAATTCAATGGGCTTTTACAATTCAGCTATGTTTATGTAATTAAAGGGTACAAATCGTATGAACAACATGCATATGTAAAACCCCATGAAACATTTCAGACCATAACACCCAAAATCATGAAAATCCCCAAACTTGCATAGTTCAAAATTTCAGCTTTTAGAGGGAGATTAATGCAGGATTTTCAGTTAATTTGAATGGGAAGCAAGGGTAAAAGAGTCTTACTATAGTTGAGGATCGATGTCCGGAGCCCGGGAAGGCGCTTTCGAGCCTGAGGAATCAAGAGCAATCGAATCGTTTATTCGTAGGGAGTCGAGTGCGGCAATCCAACACCAAAAATAACATTGAACAATCTGCCATAGCCCCAAATGTGGATAATCTACATAACTCGATACTATCATAATCGAGTATTGTAATACTCGAAACCACAACATTCGAGTTTTGTAATATCTAACTAATCCAACACCAATCGAATACCAATCTATTTTTACAAAAAAGTTTGGCCTCACTCATGCATTTTTTCGATGGGTTGGACCCCGATTTCAACGATCCAAAGGAAGGGGAAATTCGTTATCAATACTTGACTATACTGGTATCAAGTTTCATAAGTAGAACTTGCTACCTCTAAAACCAAGTACTTTTTACTCAACTATTCGGGTGGCGATCATTTGGGGATCAAACTATCCAAAAACGATTGCACGTTACTTGATTTTAGTAGTATCGAGTTACTATAACATAACTTGACAACCAAACCATCAAGTTATGTGAAAAACCCTACCACAACATTCACTACTCTAGGCATGTTTCTTTTATTGTCACTACAAAATTCGGTTTTATCAATACACCAACTATGTTATGTTTATTAGAATTTTCCTAAAACACTTGTGCATTGCAATAAATAGTCACTTTTGAGATTGCCCCTAATATATATAATTTTTGCCACCAAGTTGTAGAAACTGGAAATCATAATAACCATAAGGCACTGCTTGTAATAACTGCAATTTGCATGTAACTCAATTGTTCGCTTGACCATCTTGATGAAACCTCCAAAGTACATAACATTAATGCCATTAACAAAGTGCATGACCACATAAGTACATAACAAAGTACAAAACTTAGTATCAACTTCCAAGCAAAAAATGTCATATAACACTGTCTTCTTGTCACATGCTCATTCAACTGGTGTGGTTCGGGTGATTCCTCGGGTGGTGGGGATCATCCTGGTTGTGCAACATACATCTGTTATGTCTACTCCACCTTGGCTGCTGTACCCATTGTAAAAAGTTCAAATATGTTAGGTTTCATGGACCTATATAAGTTATTAACAAGCAACATAGCCACAACAATGCTCAAATTCGTGACTTACGATGAAGGATGTGACAAAACTATTGAACAACCTCATTTCAAGATTCTCTAGTGAGCATCATATTTAAATAACAATTGGGCTCATTTGCCTATCCATGCATGAACACCAACGTTTGTTTCATCTTCAAACCAAAAATTCGTGTCATTTTATTCCTAATACTTACTATGGCAATAGAGAACAATTTACTACTACTGAGTTGTTAACAGTCACGTAACGATTTATATGACAAAAGTTGTTCAGAAATGGAAGCTTTACCTATGATGCAGCTCCACCGCTCGTTGACTCTACATTTCAAGTAGGATATGTTCTACGGTTGTGCCCCTCTTGGTGACATAACCCACATCTTGACTTCTATCCATTCTCAATCCATAGGGAGGTCTACAACTCCCTATCATCCTCGTCCATCTCATTGTGGATTCATGTGGATACAAGCCGACCTTTGTTCTGGATCAATCGTGGGTTGGGCATCACTAGTATAGTTTCTTCCAGATCCGGCCATGCTAATCTGTCTTTCAATGGTTGGAATACCAATTCGTAGCTGTGGTACCGTTGAGTCATGCTTTAGCAAGGATTAATAAAATGCTGCACATCGTGCTTATACTTAGCACAAATTGTTATTATGTGTGAACACGGGATCTTGTACACTTCCTATTTCCTACATGTGCATGTCATACCTCGAAGATTAACCCTATGCATGTGTTGTCCACCCCCATTGCTTAAAGGATTATCTGGTGTGTCAACTTGATATAACTGCGCTTGTGCGCGCATCCGTGTCACCATATGGTCCTTTGCCTTCGCTTGATTTTTTTTTGAACTTGTCCATGGCATACTTGCACCATTCTTGACCCGCTTCCAACTGATCTAGAGTGAGATTACGACGAGCGTCAAAGTACGAGTTCACTTTGAAAAAGGTGAACCTTACCATTGCCGTTATTGGGAAGCTGCGTGCACCTTTTAGTACTCCATTAAAGCACTCCAATAGGTTGGTTTTCATTGCTCTGTATTGACGCCCTTCGTCATGTGCAAGTGTCCACTTTTGTTTGTCTTGAGCTTCTAGGTACCTGTGTGTAACCGGCTTGACATTGCAAATTAATTCCAATGTGGCTTCAAACTTTCTGACTTAATTTGCACTTGCTGCCCTCCATACTAGGTTCTTGAACTCCGGAATTTTCCATTTTATGTTAACATTGCTGGCTACATGGCGGGCAAGCGTGCAGTGATGGGCCTGGGGAGGCTACAACCAAGTCATACTTGTGTCATCAAAGCAGGCTTTTATCCCTGAATGTCAATCAGAGATGATGCAAAGATTGGTCCTGTTTGTAACAAATTGTGTCGGGCATGCCAAGAACCATCCCCATGTCTCCTTGCTCTCACTCTCAACAACGGTAAATGTAAATGTGAGTGGATAAACCTCGTTATTAGCATACATTGCCATTGCTATCAACAACTTCCCCTTGTACTTAACATAGAGGTGCGTTGCATCGATGCTTATCACCGGCCTGCAATGCTTGAACCCTTCAATACACAAACCAAAAGCCCAAAAGGCACAATTAAATGTGCAAGTGTCTAGCACACCACGGCTGTCGCACTTCAACCGTGTCACCGTGGTTGGATCTGCATCTTTTAACGCCACCATAAACCGAGGCAATTCTATGTATGACTCATCGAAATCCTTGTAGATAACTGTAACCGCTTTCTGTTTTGCATCCTAAACCTTATAATGAGATGCCCAATGGTTGTGCTTTCATGCAGAAGACTACGTAGGGTTACTATTGTTCTTGAAATGTCTTCTCATACATATGACTTAAGTGTGATGGCAGTAAATTTCGAACCCATCATCCTTTCATCATGATCCACCTAGAGTGACGAGCAAGTGTGGGGGCCCTTACATGTTGTGATCTCCCACATCTTGTGCCTTTTGCTGTAGATAGCTCAAACTAACCACAGACATGCATCGTGTACACATGTTACAACTAGTCTCTCGAGGTCTAACTTCATGTACTTAAATTTCTTATTGAACCCCACAAAGAACATGGTTAATGCATGCTGAACCATAGCTTTATTCTTTAATAGCATCCCCTTGCTCGGTTCATCCCTCAGCCGCCAACTCATCAAACCTATTTCCTTGGAAGGTGATGGGTCATGAATGTTATCCCATGTGTTTGACGTGAACCATTCGGTGGTAAGGTTCAGATTGGGGCAAGCATCCACATTGTTTTCAACTTGTAGTTCATCCGAAAATTATGGATTGTCCTCTAGTCCAGCATTATCAATGAACTCCTCATACATATCTTGAGTGTCATCCATTTCGATTGCCTTGTCCAAGTAGGTTTGGATATCTTCATTTCCATGAGTATACCCTCGACCCTCATAGGTATGGATAAACCCTAACACTTCAATGTCTTCAATATTGTCCATAGTAACCACATTACGTGGTTGAACGTTGTAGGGCAAAGATGTCTCGGCTGAATCAAGGGTACACGTTGGTTACAGGAACTGATTCTTGCTCTCCAGCTGTATTGGCATACTGCGAACCCCCGTCGACATTAACCCTAATAGTGTCAACAATTACATACAAGTCGAAACCTATGAATTGCGGTGCTCCCTTTATCACTCCCCACATTATGTCCACATCATCGTCGCATTCTAACTAAATTGAATTGTAGAAAACTTTGGTAATGTCATGGGAATCCTTGTCTAACCCCAAAGTTGACTTTATCTTCTATTTCAGTTTTCTTATGTGTATCCCACGTTTCACTTCAATAAGCTTCGGTTTTTGGTTCGGACCTCGGTATGATAGCCCATGCAAATCATTAATATATGCCCCCTCGTCGTAGTAAACATAGAAGTAATGCGGACTCATAATGGACCTAAACCACAAATAGTAATAATTGTATCATGCTGTGTAATATTGTGAAACTGTAGGCTAACTATACATCCTATGTTTGGGTGTTCATGCAGCTAAACAAACTTAAGAAAATTGTGCTAAAAAACCCATCTTTTTTATCATAAAATTTTGTCCATAATTGATGCTAAAAAATACTATTGAATAATTGTATCGTCTAGTCCATCGGATCGAGATTTCAAAACATAAATGTTCGCACAATATGTTTAGGTTTCATATGGGATATTGTTAAACAAATGAGAATTCAGAAGCATTGCAAATAAGGGAGATAATTCCTAGGATGCAACATGTACCACATTATTATGTTTAGATACCCCCCCATTCCTATTACAACATTCAAAGAATTTGTGTTATCATAAATTGAACTACAAGTGTCATCGATTATTACCTATTAGGTCAAATGTTGACAGAACAGAGAGGACGTAGACAACAAACAATTACTACACTTGGTGAAGTTGGTCAATTGAATTTGAAATTGGTAGTAGAAGTTATGACAAAATCACATAGAACTCTCGGACTCAAGGTACACGTTTAGAAGGGAACCCCACAATTCATGCATGGCAAATGGTCGGTGGTCCTAAAGGGTGGGGGGGGGGGGAGATAACATAATTTAATAGTACTCGATTTTATGTAAATTGAGTTACGAGTAACTCAATTATACGTAAATTGAATACTATTAAAACCCAAGACGGACCCAAAGATTTTAGTGGTAGTATAACTTGGTTATACTGAAATCGAGTTTAATGTTTCACATAACTTGGCCCTGGGAAAATCGAGTATTATTTACTTCACCTAACAACGGTTGGGCGTGATTATACATACTCGTCTCTCTGAAAGGCGAGTTATATAGGAATCGAGGAAAAATCAGAAAGGAGTCGAATAAGGCAATAGGGAGGCCGTTGGAATGGATTGTCTTCGATGGGTCGAAGAGTTTTTCGATGGGGCGAACCTCCATATAACTCGATTTGTAGATAATCGAGTCTTGTACTCGACTCTATAGAAGTCAAGTATTGTACCCTTCTTATACTAAAAGCCAGCTTCCTTTCATTCTGGTTAGGGGGTATGAGCAAAAGAAAACATTTAGACATGGAGAAGAGAAGCCTCCTTTGCTTCTAGAGGTATCATGCCCACATGTTTTATAGTTATGATTAAACAATTTACCACTGTATAATTATAGATTATGCAACTGTTTGTCAAATCTTGGAACAAGCAACTTCAAGGTTGCTATAGTCCACCGGCACCTGTTGGTAGAGTTTCATGGTACATGTTTATCTAATAGCTCAGATTCGAAACTTGGTAAGTTCTAATTTTGTAGCATGAAATGAAGCCATCTTGAAATAGAAAATCCAGAAATGAACACCACTTAGCAACGAAACAAAAAAGGCATTTGCCAAACTTTTTCATTACCTAATATGCAGTTATGCACATATGGATCTTAACATATAGAAATGTACCTTTCCATTGCATTTAAAGATATTTGTCATTTTACATATATCATAGTGCCTTAGTAGAAGTTGTTCAAACATCTGTGTATAGAACCTAATATGTGCCGAGCTTCATTAGATACAGAAATTGGTAGATATTATTTCCAACAAAGTGTCCAATATGTTGTTGTCCACTAGCTGTCATTTGTATGTGCAATGTGTTGTCTATTAGCTGTGCAAAAAATTATCCAAAAATTTCGAGTAGCTTGGCAAGTAAGACATGCTCTGCAAAAAAATAATTCAAAAAGTCTCCAATATGGTGGTCTTCAAGGATTGAAAACTATCATCAAAGAAACTCTGAGAAAAAAACTGCAAATATGCCACCAAATATAAATACATGTATGAGAAAAAGAAAACAAACATAGGAAAAATAGAGCACTATGTCATAGGGACCTAGTAATTTTCTCAATAAGGAAGGTACAAATAAAATAAACTATAAGATGTGGAAGGTGTACTTATCACAATATTAGGAAGTATATCCAGCTTGAGCTTACTATGAATATAGCTTGGCTATTGATAATTCTATCACAACAATGTTTTGTGGATCTTCTCCAATAACATCTTAATGAGATGAACAAGAACCAAAGATATGATGGCAATCCTGCAGCATTCTGATAACAGACACACTCTTTTTCTCTCTCTCTCTCAAATCACTAGGTCTCCTCTTCTTATTCCTAAAATTTTTCCATCTGGAAAGAGGGATTGGTTTCCAGACAGTTACATTTCTTCTCTCCCGCTCAATGGAGAAACTGTACAACATCTCATGCTCAAGACTTGTTCACTTGCATCCATCCCAACTCACAATAACACGGGCATTTCTTCATAGGGCGAACCTAAAAATCATTAATGAGGTGACCAGTATTGGCCCCCATGCTATGCTGAAATCGGGATCGGGATGGAATATGACCCCTTCATCTCAATTAAAGTAGAAATGAAATAAAGCAGATTAGTTTTAATCTATATACCTAGCGCGAAAGTCGAGAGCAAGAAGCACTTGTGAACCCAATATGATCCCCAACTTTAGGCGATCCCAATAGGAACCATTTTGAAGTACTCGGTACAAAGTTGGAATTTGGAGTAGCTAACTAATCAGAATGCTAACATCATGCCCCAAATTAGCTAGGTTCTACACTACCCAATACCTGGATAGTTTATTGAAAGTTCAAAAACGTGTACAAAAACACTTTTGAACGTTTAGACCCCCAAAAACCAACTTAACCAACACAAGCAATATGTCAAACAACTAGTGTGCGGAAACTTAACATATGCTATAATATGGAATTGGTTAAACAACTATCTAAGCCATAACAAAATAAACCACAGCAGATAATGTAAAGGCAAAGATAGAGAGGAAGGAAGATGCAAACACAGAGATAACACCCGATGTGTTATCGAAGAGGAAACCGAAGACCTCGGCGAAAACCCTCTCCGCCGCCCTCCAAGCGGTAATCAATCCACTAGAAAATACGGTTGGGATACAAGGACAAAGAATAGACCCTCCAAGCCTAATCTACCCAATGCACCTAAGCCCTCCAAGCTTCTTGCTCCAACGAGGTTGCGCCGAACCTTTTTCTTTTCTAGCTTCCCGGATTCCGCTACTATACCATAGCATCAACCAATGTAGATTGGCTCCTTCCTAATCGCTTCCCGAACTCCAAACGACTGTCTCACGGTGATGATGATGGTGAGAACCAGGTTTGGTAAAATACCTCTCAAGGATTTGACAATGGAGAGGAAGAGAGTTGAGGAATATGAAGAGATTCTAAGGTAGGGATTGTGTGTGAAACAATCTTGTTTTTCTTTAGGGTTTCTCTCTCAAAATTCTCTCTGGAAGCTCTCTTTCAATCGTGGGTTAAAAGGGTATTTATACTTTGGAGTGAAGAGGAATGTGAAACGTCGGGTTTTTCCAAAACGGGGGTGGCTCGCGGCTTGACCTCGCGGCTTGACTAAGTCGCGAGTTCGATCGCGAGATAACCGTATGGCGATTGTCCTGTTTTGTCCTCAGAGTGCTCCAGCTAGCATGACTGTTCATCTTCCAAAGCATGCTTGGCACGTGTGCAGATTCTCGCGGGTTGAAGCCGCGAGTCCAGCCGCGAGTCCCAGCCGCGACTCTCTTTTTTCTTGCACACTCTTGAGCAATCTTCACTCTATCTCACTCACTACCCTTACAACAAACCCACCTAAATACAGGGTTACTAAATGCTGAATTACAAGCAAATTTGGCACGGAATAAAGCCAATTAGATGGTTGAATAAATTCAACCTTACATTTATATTTATATAGCATCGTGTCCGAGCCATTACCAGCATGAAGCAACCACCCAAGAACATCGACTAAACTCATTTTCCCCACATTTAGAAGTAAAAAAATATAAGATTGTGCAGATTAATTCTCAACTTAGCATGCTATTTGAAAATTTGAATGTAGCAAATATTCTAAATTATGAATTAAATTTATAATTTTTATTTTTTATATAACTTGTTCCTCAAACAGAGAAAGGGCAACATAGATATTGCATCCTATTTTTTTCTTTTTCCAAGAGAGAAAATGATGTTTAATGGCAAGATATGCTGCCAAAAAAATGTATTTGCCATTTTCCTTGCTTTTTGTTTGAAATTCATTTGACAACATAAAAAATGCAATATTTTAACAGTGAGCAAAACATTTGATCATTGCACAAAAGATAACACTTGTAACAATTCCAGGCAGGAAATTAAAACAAAAAGACAGTTAATCACAGCTTTTCTATGACAGCGTGCAAGATAAGTCAAGAATAAGATGACGTGACTAGAGTGATTCAAGAAAGCACATCCTACAAACACCCAAATATTTAGTTGGCCAATTTCTCATTCAGCATTGCTTAGAGAGAGATATGGTAATTTCTAACTAGACTTGAGGAATAATAACATAATGCAATTTCCAGCACCTTTGCATAACATAGTATATCAAACAAAACATATTGACTCAAACTTCTAAATTGAATCTTCTTTATTTTTTATTTTTCAAATTGATCTGTAATGCATTGAAATACAATTTGACTTTCATAAGTAAGACACAACAGTTGTTTGAGGATGTCTAACTGGTGAGTAGTAACAACCAAAAAAGAGTTCCAATCTGTTTCATTTCTCATCTTTACATTTTCTTAACATTACAAGTTTATAGTTTTACTTTTCACATTTTTCCAATTGCAAGAAGTTCTACTAGAAGGAGGAGATACCTCATCACATACATAGGGTGTACATAAAAATTTTCGCCTAAAGATGACATAAGAAGAGTTAATATTTGACTGCCTTATATCCCAGTAAATAAGAAGAAAGCAACAAAAAGAAGCCTTACAGGCCATGCATTTTACTTCCAGACTTTTTTTTTTTTTAGAAGTACACATCAATGAACTATTTGTTTCTTCTAACGTCAATACAACCAAGTAGACATATACATAGAATCAAATTCCCACAAAACTTTCTTCCTTTACTTCTATTCCTTTTCAAGTTAAAAACATAGGTAACATAAACAATTTACATCATAATCAAATATGCATACTATACGGCCAATTACTCACCTAGGTTTGAAACCCTTTTTATTTCCTTAGATTGGCAAAACTAGGTTTAAAATCTCATAATACAAAGGGGGTATACATGAAATCCGTAGCCACCACCAAGACCTGCACCACCAACTGCTCAGCACAAATAAGAACAAGTGAACAACAGCAATCATGATGATAAATAAAATGACCACCAACATCATGGTCAAGCGAAAACATAGTTAAGACAGATTATATGTTACTCTTTTTCTTTTTTTTCTTCTTTTTTTTCATGACTTAAAAGTGACCAGTGGGACTCTTACAGATCCTCCATTGCATAGATATAAGCACCCATATCACACATAACAATAAAATTGCATCCCTTCTCAAAAGTTAGTTGGAAAGATACAACACTAGAGTAATCTACACTAAAACCCTACATCTAAAATGAGTTCCATAATAACCAAGACAGAACAAGCCAACTTATTTTTGTCTCTTCTTAAGAACCCTTCTGAGCTTAATTTAGGCACCATAATTAAAACCTGAAATTTCCTAGAGAAAATCGTTTGCCTTTGTTGCATAACTACTTTGCCAATAAGCCTCCAGACAAAATTTCTCTCGACTTCTATGGGGGAGAACCACACAAACTCTTTTCCCTCTTTATTTAATCCAAATTACCATTCTGTAACCTCACCCCTGCTCTATATAAATCCTTCAGAAAGCACGCAATGGTTTCAAAACATTCAAATTCACACGTTAACAACCTTCCCTCCCCAGAAAAACACATAATTGGTATACAAACACAAACAGGGACTCAGAAAAGGTAAGAGAGAGGAGATAATGGCCACCAAATATAAATACATGTATGAGAAGAAGAAAAAAAAAACATAGGAAAAATAGAGCATTATGTCATAGGGACCTAACAATTTTCTCAAAAAGAAATATATTGAAACTCTAGTAGTTTGTATGCCTTTCATGGCTCAGAACACTTACCTCTCCCCCCCTCCATTTAAGTTCCCTATGTTCAGGTTGTTCAAGTTGTATAAATTTCTATATAGCTATTTTTGCTTTCCTATTCTCAAGCCAAGAATAATATGCATAGATCTATAATTTAACTTTCCTTTTAAGCACCATAAAAAAGTGTAAAATTCAATAAATTTGAAAACAAGGAAATAGACCAAGTTTCGATTTCACACTAGTCAATTAAATGACTAGAACTTCCCGTAAAATAAATTAGAGACACAAAAAACACCTACATTTCTGCAACATTATATGTCAAGTTTCAATAAACAGCTTATGGTTAAAAGGGTGTCAACAAGACTGAGCTGGTCTATTCTCATTGGATTATAGAAAGAATCAAATAAAATTTGTGAAATGAACAAAGAATAACTTAGAATTAAGCAATACCAGCAAAAGGAAAATGTGTGGAAAAACTTTTGTGCCAATTATAAACTATTGAACTAAAATATCATTTTGGAGAATTAACCAAATATATTTGTTGAGTCCATGAGATTAGGTTGGTAAATTATGAACAAATATAATCATATTATGAGTTTTTTAGTGTGGCTTGAGTGCATTTGAAGTCTATTTCAAGTCCTAGAAAAGATCAAGGTTCAAGCTTAAGAAGAACTGAGAGTTTTTGGAATCTCAATACCATCTCGACACCAACAGCTCAATAATCTTTTCGTTTCCTCACAGCTGCCTTGGCCGGTCTCATCTTACCCGAAATGGAAAGTAGAGCACAACACTTGAATGCAATTTAAAGAGAGGGATAGACCATGTTTTGTACTGTGTACA
Organism: Quercus dentata; assembly: GCA_028216015.1. Classification (NCBI taxonomy): domain Eukaryota; kingdom Viridiplantae; phylum Streptophyta; class Magnoliopsida; order Fagales; family Fagaceae; genus Quercus; species Quercus dentata. The sequence goes on along the minus strand of CP116449.1, from coordinate 55,030,362 downwards.
TGTATGTGTATGCATAATAATATTATTATTATTATTATTATTATTATTATTATTATTATTATTATTATTATTACCCATTATTGTTTGGAATAAAAGTAGTTTTTATAGAGTAAAATTTGTGAAAAAATAACTGTAAGGTTGAATTTATTCAACCATCTAATTGGCTTTATTTCGTGCCAAATTTGCTTGTAATTCAGCATTTAGTAACCCCGTATTTAGGTGGGTTTGTTGTAAGGGTAGTGAGTGAGATAGAGTGAAGATTGCTCAAGAGTGTGCAAGAAAACAGAGAGTCGCGGCTGGGACTCGCGGGTGGACTCGCTGCCGCAAGCCGCCGTGAGCTGCACACGTGCCAAGCATCTTTGGAAGATGAACAGTCATGCTAGCTGGAGCACTACAGGACAAAACAAGACAATCGGCCATACGGTTATCTCGCGATCGGATCTCGCGACTTAGTCAAGCCGCGAGGTCAAGCCGCGAGCCACCCCTGTTTTGTAAAAACCTGACGTTTCACATTCCTCTCCCACTCCAAAGATAAATACCCTTTTTACCCACGATTGAGAGAGTGCTTCCAGAGAGAGAATTTTGAGAGAGAAACCTAAAGAAAAACAAGATTGTTTCACACACAATCCCTACTTTAGAGTCTCTTCATATTCCTCAACTCTCTTCCTCTCCATTGTCAAATCCTTGAGAGGCATTATACCAAACCTGGTTCTCACCATCATCATCACTTTGTGAGACAGGTTGTTTGGAGTTAAGGGAACCATTAGGAAGGAGCCAATCTTCATTGGTTGATGCTATGGTTTAGTAGCGGAATCCGGGAAGCTAGAAAAGAAAAAGGTTCGGCGCAACCTCGTTGGAGCAAGAAGCTTGGAGGGCTTAGGTGCATTGGGTAGATTAGGCTTGGAGGGTCTATTGCTTTGTCCTTGTATCCCAACTATATTTTCTAGTGAATTGATTACCGCTTGGAGGGCGGCGGAGAGAGGTTTTTCGCCGAGGACTTGATTTCCTCTTTGATAACACATTGCGTGTTGTCTTTGTGTTTACATCTTCCTTCCTCTCTATCTTTGCCTTTATATTATCTGCTGTGATTTTATTATGTTATGGCTTAGATAGTGTTTAACCTATTTCACAATATAGCATATATTAAGTTTCCGCACACTTGTTGTTTAACATATTGCTTGTGTTGGTTAAGTTAATTTTTGGGGTCTAAACGTTCAAAAGTGTTTTGTACACGTTTTTGAACTTTCAATTGGTATCGAGCGGGTACACTTGTTATTGGTTTCATTACCATTGTGTGATCCTTGACTCCCTTTTGAGATGGATAGGTCTCAATCCCTTAATGCACCTCCATATTTTGATGGTAGTAATTATGCTTTTGGAAGGTCCGCATGAGAGCCTTTCTATGTTCTATTGATGAATCTGTTTGGGATCTTTGTTGAGATTGGTTGGACCAAACCCGAGGCAGCCAAATCCACATGGGATAAGGCGACTTGCTGCATCTAATGCTAACAAGAAAAGCACTCAATGCTATTTTCTACGTGGTGTGTCTCCGGATGAATTTCACAGGATTTCACATATTACCATTGCCAAAGAAGCATGGGAGATTTTGGAAACCACCTATGAAGGCACGAAGAAAGTAAAAGACACTAAGTTGCAAATGCTGACCACTCGGTTTGAGGAGCTCAAAATGAGTGAGGATGAGTCTTTTGACTCTTTCTATGGAAAGCTAAATGAGGTGGTTGTCGATAAGTTCAACTTGGGGAGAAAACGGAGGACTCAAAGATTGTAAGGAAGATCCTTCGATCATTGCCGGAAAGTTTTCGTGCAAAAGTGACAGCCATTGAAGAGAGCAAGGACCTTGATAACATCAAAGTACGAGCTGGTTGGTTCTCTGCTGCAGACTTATGAGATGTCGCTGCCCAATCAACGGAAGAGTAAATCTCTTGCTCTAAAGACCATTAATGAGAAGGTGGAAGATCAAGACTCATCGGGAGAAGATGGGGTTAACAAAGAGGTAGCTTACCTTGTCAAAAATTTCAGGAAGTTTTTGAAATTCAAAAATAGTGGCAAATTTGATGATAAAAGAAAATTCCAAAGTTCGGAAGGGAGAAGAGGGATTTCAAAAGAAAGATGGAAAAGAATCCCAATCCACACAAGGTGTCACTTGTTTTTAATGCAACGGGCATGGACATTTTAAGAAGGAATGTCCGAATTATTTGAAATCGAAAGGTAAAGTGTATGCCACGACCTTGAGTGACTCGGATTCGTCGACTCGAAATCAAGAGAGCTGTGATGGAGAGGGGAACTATTCAGCTTTTATGACTATTGCTCATGTTGAGTCTTCGGATGAGTTAAATCTGCTTGTACAAGACCTTGGAGAACATAGTGATGATGAATCACTAGGAATTGTTGAAGAATCGATCTTGAAGAAAATGAAAGCACAACAAATCTTCAAGAGAATTATAACTCACTCTTGGAGAAGTCGGGTGAGTACACAAAGGTGGCCAAGGCTGCTGTGAGAAAAATGAAGAAGGCCGAAGAGGACTACAAAAGTCTCCTAATCCGATATAGGGAGGCCAAATGTGAGATTGAAACACTGAATGGTGAGTTGTCCGAAGCTTACACAAAAGTGAGATTTCTTGAGAATGAGGTTGTGCAAGCGAATGCTAAAATAGAGAGAGTCACCACCAAGAAGCTAGATGATGTTATATCATCTCAAAAGAGCTTCTCGGACAAATCCGGATTGGGGTATACCGGAGGAAGTAGTTCATCTGTAAATGTCACTAAAGAAGTGAAGTTTGTAAAGGCAAAAGATCCAGTTGTAGCTGAACTTACTTGGTGAGAAGCTTGAGGTGGAGAAGAAGAAGAATTTGGTGAACCAACGGATGCTGAATCCCGTAATCGATCAGTGGGCAGGTCTCAATCTCGTGCCAAGTCACGTCCACGACCACAAAGAGGTCCTAGAGGAACTTATGTGTGCCATTATTGCGGACTTCAAGGATATACTCGACCAAATTGCCAAAAGTCGAGAGCAAAGAACAGTGCAACTCCTCAAAGGTCGGGAGGACCCGGAAATGATAGGAGAACTTGGGCGGGTGATCAACCTAGAGAGCAAAATGGAGATCCCGGAATGATGAACGTGATGAAGATGATTGGTGCATTCACCAACTGCTTGGAAAGCTTCTCACGAAGGTTTGAAAGCCCTAACTCCCGTACCCAATCCTATAAGGAAATCACCCCAAACGCAAGTGACGTGTGGGTGAAAAGGGGTACTCATGCATAAGCATTACAACATGTCCATGCATTAATTCTTCCTATGCTTTGTGACAATGTTTGTTTGGTTTGCTTGCTGTTTTTTTTTATGTTGGTTGTTTGCTTATCTTCTTGTGTATATTTTTTTTTTTTTTTTTGTTTTATCAATCTTTTTGTGTCTTGTGTCAAAAATCCAAAAATCACATAAAAATTAGAAAATCAAAAAGCTTGATTGACTTTGTTGAGTTTTTGTCTCAAAACTTGTTTTGCCTTGTACCTTTGTGCTAATGGCTTTGTGCATTTTCGAGCATTGCTTGTTTTCATGCACCTATATCTCTCATGGGAAAAATCTTGAAATCTATGTGATTGTTGTAAATAGATCTTCAAACTTGTCATGAATGATTAGTGAATGGTTATGTTGATCTTGAGACATGCATAGACTTGTGTCTATATCTCTTCCCACTCTTTATTTTTTGTTTTTATAAAAAGAGCTCACCAAATGTAAATCTCCAAATGAAAAGAGATATTGAGTGCAAAAAAGCCTGTCGCACATTCTAGTATTCGACTAGGAAAAAGGGTAAGCGACCTTATGTGAAAGTGAATGTTTATTCCAAAAAGCCAAAGGCTTGTTCATTAAAGTAAAATGTCAAATATCACTCTCACAATGAGAGATGATTGCCTCAAAAGATCAAAAAGATCAGTTGTTATGATCGAAAGTGGAGTCAAATGAAAAGCTCCAAGTTATGTTATCAAGTTGTGTGGGAGGTCATATATACATAGTTCTATAATTGAGATGGGTCACATGATCTAGTGCTAATTGTGTATGCCTTGATTGAATTGATCATTGAAGCTTCACATTAGACAAAGGACTATCTCATTGTTGATATCCACACACATTACACAAGTTTATGTTCAATAAATGCCATATTCATTTGTGTGATTGTACTTGATGAAATATGTTTTCACATGCTCAATCTTTGTTAATTCAAGCACAAAAAGATTTTTGAGTGTTTTAGGTGTTTTTGGAAAGTATTTTGTTTGAAAAATCTGAAAATTTCAAAAATACAGTTTTGCCCTGTTTTGGCGGCTTAGTCGCGGGTATGTCAAGTCGCGAGCCTCGATCGCATCTTCGCTGGTTATTTTTGGCGACTTGTTCGCGAGTGGAAGGTTCAGATCGCGAGGTTCACTCGAGAGATTTTCGCGGCTCACTCGCGACTCACTCGCAGGTAGACCTTCCAAATCGCGAAAAACACTTAGAAAAATTTTTCAAATTTTTGGTCTTGAGTGCTTTGGCGGCTTGCTTGCGCTGGCGATCGTGTGGCGACTCAATCAAGTCGCGAAAATCGCGTGTTTGGCGTAAACAGGAGCGGTTTTTAAACTTTTTCAGTTTTCCCTCGAACTTTTGTGACTGTTCATCTTCTCTCTAAACTATCTCCCTCCCAAACACTCCGTGCTCCCATTTCCAATCTCCATTGTTGCATTCTTGTAGCTCAAAATCGTCAAGTTACGGGTATGGGTTTTTCAGTTCTACACTCTTTTCTACTTGATTTTGTGCTTTTCCCTTTGATTTTTCGCATATGGTTGTGATTTTGAAATGGGTTTTTGTTTCGGTTTCTGCTCCTTGTTCATGCTTAGCTTGTGGATGCTGTTGCTATAGTTTGTGTTGATGATAGTCATATCCTTATTGCTCTTCATCTTGTGCTTAGCTAAGTATTTCTTTTGTTTCAATCTGAACTTTGAGATGTTGAGTTGTTTCTATTTGTTCATTTTAAGGTTGTGAGTTTTACTGTGCTAAATTTGCATGTTTTAGTGTGTTAATCTGTTGGGAGCTTCATTAGGCTCAAAATACTGTTTGTGCGTCATATCATTTTTCCATTATCTGTCTCAATGTCATTTATCCGCCTTTAGGATAGTTTCTCCTTGTTGTTCATGTGTTTCCTTTCTCGGGCTTGGTTTTCCCATGTGATTGATCTAAGTAGCCTTTTGTTTAAGTGTTCATAGTTATTTTGTGTGGATGATATCTCTTTGATAATCATGGTACTGACTAGTTCTGCACATATATTTGTCTATGCTGTTGTGGCCTTTTCTGATTATTCACAGATGGCTCCCTCACCTCAGAAGAAGAAATCTACCGCAAAGAAGGCCGACAAGAGATTAAAAATGGATTCTAAACTGTTTAGGTCAGTCCATCACTTTGAGAGATACAAGGATAACTTCTTGCATGCAGGAATTATTCAAGAAAGGTTTGTAGATTTGGAGGACTTAAGACAAACCTTTATTCCCAGCTGTTTTGAAGGAAGAGGATGGGAAAAGCTTTTGAGTGATTTCCCTTTGGTGTGTGAACCCCGATTAGGGAATTTTACTCAAATGCTTGTGATAAAGGAGAATGAGTTAAATTGTTGGGTTAGAGGTAAAGAATTCATTCTGGATGCACATGTCATAGATGATGTACTAGGGCTTGAAGGTTTAGATGATGAGGAATTTATCAATTTCAAGGATAGGAGTGTTTCTATTGAAACAGTTCAACAAAGGATAGGTGGGCGGAGAGAAGGGAAATGTTTGAATACCACTGCCTTTCCAATGGACATGAGGGTTCTAACCATAATCATGATGTTTAACCTCTATCCTATTAAGAAATTGACTACAATCAATTGTGCTAGAGCAATTTTTCTGATGGATCTCAAAGAAAAGAACTTCATAGATATAAGTTCCCACATATTTGACATCATTGTGGATGAGACAAGAACAACATCTAGGCCAAAACCGATCTTTCCCGGTTTGCTAATGAGGATATTTAGAAGGAAGGGTGTTCCAATCCCTCAAGACATCAGTCACATGTCCACACCCTCTGCAATTAACAAACTTACCCGCAAAAGGATCGGTGTTAGGCTTCCAGGAGAAGAAGATGAAGGTGATGAAGGAGAGGATGTCCTAATGGAGATTGATGCAGGCAAGGCAGGCATGCATCCACCTCAACACCCGGGAGGAGTGGCAAGAGGTCTAGAGCTTCAACTTTTGCAGATACACCTCCGGATGCTTTCTAGATCATTCTGGAAAGGCTTGATGGGATCGGGGCAGTCCAAACCGAGCACTCGACAGGATGAGAGCCATGCAAGACCAGTTGATGTCTTGGTCGCTAAACTTGACACTTCACAACTCAAAGATGACTAGTGACCCTTTGGCCATTCCAGTCAAAAAGGGGGAGAAATTATGCGAGAAAAGCAAATCTTAAGGGGGAGTAATGTGTTGAGGGGAGTTGTCATAGTTATCAAATTCAAAAACTTTGTTTATCTACGCTTATGTTTTTGGGTATTTTGTGTATAGCTGTTTCTAATTCATAACTTATACTCTTGGTTTAAACTTTAATATATTTTGATGATGTTATTCAGGATTTTTTTTGTTTTGTACCCATTTGCTTTTGTAAGTCATTAGGGTTATGTTTTTATGCATGTTTGTAGGCTTTATGGTATGTACCTTGCTTATGCAACCTTTATGCTTATGATTGAAATCAGTATTTTGATCTAAATGTTCTGCATTTTGATCTATGTACTTTATCACTCTTGTGCCCTAGTAGGATTGTTCCTAGATGCATATGCCTTGTGTGCTATGCATTGGTTGAGTGTTGAGCATACAAGTGTCTTGCCTTGTGCTTGTTAACTTGTATGTCCTTGTGTTCATTCCAAGTGTGAATGAACACTGTGATCACTACCTTGTGGTGGTCACTTGGTTGATCAAGCCATGGTTTGTATCTTACTCCATCTTTGCTTGATCACATTCTGCTTGTTTCATATGCGTTTATAATTTTCTGCTTACAATGATCATAGTGTATTGTTGTGTTTTAGGAGTATTTTGTTCATATGATTCAAGTGCTTCACAGCTTCTAGAGTTAGGTGTGAGTGAGTTTTGTTCAACTGTTCCCAACTCACATGTTAAGTCTAGAGTCTGTTTTTAGGGTTTTGTCACGGAATAGCCAAAGGGGAGATTGTAAGGTTGAATTTATTCAACCATCTAATTGGCTTTATTCCGTGCAAATTTGCTTGTAATTCAGCATTTAGTAACCCCGTATTTAGGTGGGTTTGTTGTAAGGGTAGTGAGTGAGATAGAGTGAAGATTGCTCAAGAGTGTGCAAGAAAATAGAGAGTCGCGGGGGACTCGCGGGTGGACTCAGCGCCGCAAGCCGCCGAAAAAACACACGTGCCAAGCATGCTTTGGAAGATGAACAGTCATGCTAGCTGGAGCACTACAGACAAAACAGGACAATCGGCCATACGGTTATCTCGCGATCGGATCTCGCGACTTAGTCAAGCCGCGAGGTCAAAGCCGCGAGCCACCCCTGTTTTGTAAAAACCTGACGTTTCACATTCCTCTCCCACTCCAAATAAATACCCTTTTTACCCACGATTGAGAGAGTGCTTCCAGAGAGAATTTTGAGAGAGAAACCCTAAAGAAAAACAAGATTGTTTCACACACAATCCCTACCTTAGAGTCTCTTCATATTCCTCAACTCTCTTCCTCTCCATTGTCAAATCCGTGAGAGGCATTATACCAAACCTGGTTCTCACCATCATCATCACCGTGAGACAGTTGTTTGGAGTTAAGGGAAGCGATTAGGAAGGAGCCAATCTTCATTGGTTAATGCTATGGTTTAGTAGCGGAATCCGGGAAGCTAGAAAAGAAAAAGGTTCGGTGCAACCTCGTTGGAGCAAGAAGCTTGGAGGGCTTAGGTGCACTGGGTAGATTAGGCTTGGAGGGTCTATTGCTGTCCTTGTATCCCAACTATATTTTCTAGTGGATTGATTACCGCTTGGAGGGCGGCGGAGAGGTTTTTCGCCGAGGACTTCGGTTTCCTCTTCGATAACACATCGCGTGTTGTCTTTGTGTTTGCATCTTCCTTCCTCTCTATCTTTGCCTTTATATTATCTCTTTGATTTTATTATGTTATGGCTTAGATAGTGTTTAACCTATTTCACAATATAGCATATGTTAAGTTTCCGCACACTTGTTGTTTAACATATTGCTTGTGTTGGTTAAGTTAATTTTTGGGGGTCTAAACGTTCAAAAGTGTTTTGTACACGTTTTTGAACTTTCAATAACCATATGCACAACCATAGTCATTCATAATTAATTCATAGTTATTGATATTATTACATGCATTTAGTCCATTAGCATATCTAAATGAACTATTAGCTTGACATTAATGCAATGTTTGGTGGGATGGAAGTCTAAATGAAGAGAATCTCAACAACTGCGCAATATATACATGAACATTGGGTTGTTTTCCCTTTCACATAAATGCATGCATGCATGCTTCTCATCTTATTGTTTAATTAAATAAATTTGGAAGAAGTTCGTAGGGAATGCATGGTATTTACCGTCACCAGTCCCGCAACCAGGGGGATTTATGTCGGTGCGGAGTGATCTTCACAACCCATGTACCAACTCAATATTTTCACTCTATATCTGATTAATCAGTGCAACCGGTTCGTCGGGGTTAGGAAGTGATGATTCCCGGGTGGGCTCGGCCTGAACTATAGGTGGGGTCGGTCGGCCCGTGTAGGTACAAATATACAGCCACCCTCGTGGCGAGAGCTACTGAATAATGGGGGAGACAATCGAGTGGGTGGTGGGGACCAAGGGCCGGCTTGAGCACGGGATGTGTGTTCTGCACTATCGTCATGGCCAACGGGGTGGGATGGCCTAGCAGTAGCATTAGGAGTGCATCGTGATGACCCGGCGCCATCCATGTACATGTCTCAATCGCCCTCCAATTTCTCATCATCTGTACAAAAAAATTTGTATTTATTAAGATGACAATAAGGGATTGAGTCGGTTTGATCTAAGATAAGTGAGAATCATTTCAGTTTTGGTAATAAAGTGGTGTTGAGCCATTGAAATTTGTGAAATCAGCAGAATGGGATATCATGTGTGGCTATGATGAAAATATACTTTGCTACTATAATACATCCTCCGAATAAATTACAACTAAAAATACTAGAATTGGAAGTCAGTAAGAATTGGAGATATTAAAGGTGGAAGTTACCCGACTCATCCTCATCCTCACAATCGTGTATGAGCACAAGCGCAAGCCCATGACCACCTCTACGACCTCCATTGCCTCCACGCCCTCCCGACCCACCACCTCGCCCGCCACGACCTGTGGCCTATGTGCTCGCCTCACTCGCACGCTGCGTGTTCTCTAATGCCACTCAGCTCAACTCTCCAACAACATCTTGCGTATGTAGCAGGTGGTTGTACATTTGGGAAACTAGTTCGCATTGCAATAGTACTATAACATTGGACTCAACCCGTGAAATAAAGGAGTCACATTAAAACTTTTTTGGTTACTTTAGTGTTGTGCAAAACTATGCCTTTAAAAATTGAGAAAGTATAAAGATTTAAGTGCAAATCGTATGATTGGTAATTCATGACCAATTTGGAAACATATTATACATGATGAGCTTATTCATATATAGCGCCGCTATTGAAATGGCACACCAAGACATATTGGTTGTGAAAAATGCATATCTAGTGGCAAGAAATGAAATGTTCTCTAGAATGAATGTCAAAATATTGATTCAATGGCTCCATAAAACTTAATTTTCAAAATGCATGCAACAACACACATATATTGTCAATCCATAAAAGAAGCATCAAATTGTTGCCTTACCAAGATTTCCTAATACGCCGACTCTCGCATAATGTACCGTTTGTTCATCCTTCGATACCACTCCATGTAAGTAGCAAGGTACGTTGTGTCCCCATCCAATAAACAGCATGTTCTCGCTCCCAAGTCCTCTCTAGTTTACCTTGGAAGGATATTTTGTGGAGATCAACTTATGTATCCATAAGATCCGATGGCGCTTGCTTCATCCCAAACTGACGAAAGACATGTTTGGGATGATGCTCCTCTACTATCCAAAAATATATAAACAACACAATGGCCCTCCATATATGTCGGCCAACATTGCAATATGGGGCAGCGAGTCTAGGACATCCCTATATGGCTCCTAAACAACCTGAATAAATGGTTAACAAAAAAGCAAATCAAATACGTTATTAACTATACACATGCAATATTTGACAACCCTACCAAGTGAAAAACAAAACTAGGGACAACTATATCCTCATGACATGAAGAGGTAGAATACCTGGTGTGCCCGTATACTTGACAATGATGCACGATACGTAGATAGCACATGTGAGGCATGCTCTGTCATGCTCTTCGACCCCTTTCATCTAGTAAACATAAAATTTCAAACAATGCTCATTAGTTAATATCAAACAACAATGTTGCCATTAGAGTAAAATGCTTAGCAAAAGACATTTCACTTATATACATATATATATATATATATATATATATATATATATATATATTATTTTTTTGCTCAACAGGGGCAAAAGGCTAGAATCTCCTTGGATTGTTGTTCTTTCTTGGTTGGGGTCCAAGATTTTATTTTGACTCCTTATATTTGTCTATTGCATTCACCCATTTTGTATTGTGGGCTCTACTTGGTCCTCCTCTTAGGGGACTATAGGCTGCTTCAAAGGGCGCGCTCACTGTCATAAAGCTCAAATAAGACCAACCAAAGCCCTCTTTCTCTCTCTCTCAAAAACACAAACGCATTCACTCTCATTTATTTCTCACTTTCACCACCACAGGACATTGATAAAGCAATCCAATTTGTTAAAGCACTTCACTGCCCCCTTACTTTCCTCTTTTTATTTTTTGAAGGCTCTCTCTCTCTCTCTCTCATTTAAAATTCTTCTAATAAACCCTACAAGGTATCACTCTCAAGATAATATCATCTCTCTTTACCATCTTCAACTCTAAGCTTTCACATAGGCCAACCCTTGACAAAGTCCCAAGTGATTCCTATCTAGATGCTTATCCCTTAAGACCCAGACTAGAATGATTTTATATATTTCTTTCATTTTGCATGGCTAGTGATGCAATCTCTCCCTATCTTACTTCTATGACCCTCTTCTTCTTTCTATTGTTACTTGTCTCTAATACCATCATGGCTGACAAAAACCTTAGGTTTTCACCACTTGTTGCCTCTAGATATGGAGTTCACTTCAAGAACACTTGGGGTTGGCAAGTCCAAGACCAATTCAACATGCAAAAGTGAATCAACTACAACCAATGCTATCCAAGTTCCTTCACCAGGTAGAAGGAAAGGAAGGTACCTTGCTAGTAAATCACCATTGCCATGGCAAGACAAAGTCTTCAATGCAAGTGAACATGAATATCCAAGTGGTCCAAATCCCATTTCCAATAGGTAAGTAATTAAGCAAAACAAAGAAAAAGAAGAAGAGGTAAAAAAAAAAAAAAAAGTTTCATCCATCTTTGTGGTTTGTGATTTTTCTTTTCCATTTTATATACAATTAATTAGGGCTACTACAACAGTGAGATATCTCTACAGTTTATTCTTATTATTGTTTTCCAAATAGAACCTACCAACCATTTAACTACGAGGATATGTATATGAGATTCTAGTATTGATCTTTGGTTTCTTTTTCGTTTTTTTGGTGGAGTGTCATCATTATGCTTCCCTTCTCTTCTAGTTACTGTTGTGTTTCCTTTCACGTTTCTTTATGGATGAAGCTGAGCTCACTGTTTAGTTTCTATTTTATATGCAATTATTTGTAAAGGATGTTGTTGCTTTTTGCTACTGTTTAATTATATATTCATCTATTATTAGGAGAAGCACTTGTATCAATTACTAGACAAGAGTCTATTCTCATACCTATTCCTCATTAATTTTTGGTACAGCACCGAAAGAAGAAAAGACAAATATCTTTTATTATCTAATCTATATATATATATATATATATATATATAACCGAAGCTTTTGAAGCTCCCACAATTTTACACGTCAGCATTTAATTTTTTTTTTTAATTTGATTTATATGTTTTGATTTTTTTCCAACCCATTTACTCACGTCAGCATTATTAATTTAAAAATAAAAACTAAATCTCATTATTTCCCCCACCAAATATGCATTACAAAACTGGTACTTCTTCAAAACCTAAACATAAAAGATAAAACCGATACTTCTTCAAAATCTCTCTTCTCTTCTCACACGCACATTACCTTCCCTAAACCTAAAACTCACCATTTCCTTCCCCAAAATCAAAACCCAAAACTCAGATTCTCCCACTACTGCTGCTGCCACCACGGATCGCCACCACTGCATCTTTTGGTTTTCCTGTATTATGCAACTCATTCTCTACCTGTTATTTTGTCAATTGAAACCAAACAGAGGAAAGGCAACCTACTTAATGATGAAAACAGGGGAAATATTTCTCTTTTTTTTTTTTTTTTTTTTTTTTTTTAAATTTGGAAATATGATTTAGGTTTTGGTATTGTGGTTTGATTGGTTTTTATTTAGGAAGAACAGATGCTTGACATTGATTTGTATAGCCTTTGCTTTTTTTTAGTTAGAGTTATTTTAGGCGGGGTACCGATGGTTGTTTTTCTTTGATTTTTTAGATTCCTCCATTTAAATTATTTAACAAATTTACCATCTTTGGCTCATATATTTGTTTCACATTGACCCATAAAGTTTATTTTGATGTTGAGATTGGTGGAAAGCCCGCTGGTAATGCTCTATTCCATTACATTTCTTTTTTGTAAAAGAAAGAGACTTGCTTTGTTAGGAAAAAAAAAAGGGTATTTTACTTTGATATTGTAGAAGTATTTTGCCAATTACATGTTGGAATTGGCTATGAGTAATGGGTATCAAAAGTTGTGAAATTTAAGGATATAGTGTTGTTAGAGGAACTGTAATCATGGTTAATATGATACTCTGGTTAATATGATACTCTTTAAATCTTTATGATTTGTCATCTTTCAGGTCGAATTTTGATGGGTCTTTTTGGGAAGGCAATTAAAAAACCATAGGTATGATTGTATATTATCTGTTTTAAAAACACTGGATTAGATGATAGATACAATACATCATCCTTTCAAACTTAATACATTATATGATTATTGACTTTTGCACCCTTCATTTTGGATTGCAAATGCCTAAAAGAGGTATTGTATGATGTTTGAAATTTCACCTTAGTATCAGAGGATGTAGCTAACTAGTGCCTATAATCTCTCTCTGATTTGTTTCTCTTTTATTTTCTTAGGCCTCAAACTCAAACCCTATCCTCTCTCTCTAATCTCAAACCAAAATCCATCACCACTCTCAATTTGCTTCACATCATTGATGTTGCATAAGGTAATGTTTTGTATTCAATTCTTTATTATATAATATTTTCTCAAATTTAGTCAGTGTTTTGAAACTTAGACCAATTCTTTTCTTAGTGCTATTTGATTACAATTTAGATGTCATGGAGTCAAACTTAATTTGTGTTGATAAAATTGTTGATCGGTCAATTACAATTATGCTTGATGCTCTATTCATTCTCTAACATAACAAAAGTTGTAAACTATACTTATCTAAGTTGCGTCAATACATTTATGGTTGCAAGGCTTCTTAGTGACAACACTACCATGCCACAAAGCCATTGTGAATCGCACTCGAGGCATGCCTTTAGTTTTGGTTTGGCATAAACTTGAAACAAATGCCATAAATATCTAGATTTTTGGCTTTTGTATTTCTTAATGTTTGAATAAAACCACAGAGTACGATTTAAACATGTTTCACATAAGCTTTTGAGGTTTCAGGTCATGTTGTATTTATATATGGCAAAAGATAGTACCATTTTCCACCTTGGCACAATTAAATGACTTGTATTTTAGTTATAACTTGGATGTATTGAAGTTTTTTTGTTTGTGAATAATCTATTTTTTTATTTATTTCTGAATTTCATGATGAAAACCAATGGAATACTTATTTTCATGAAGATTATAGAAATTTTGAACTTTTTTAATAATTCAATAGTTGGGTGGGGTTATTATGAAATTTATTGGCATTAAGAGTGTTTGGTTTTACATTGTAAATCTTTGATGAATTGGTATAATTTGGTGTTATACTTGATACTAATTTGAAGAAGTTGAGAATAGAGAAGAGCCTAAGAAAGGGAGGAAATACATTCTTGAAAAGTATTGGATAAAGCTTGAAGACGTAAGCATGATTGTATATTTATTCTATTTACTGGTTCTTTTGTAATACTTATTAAACCAAATGTAAGAGCACATTATGATTATTGTAATATATTACTTCATAATATTTGTATTTATCTCTTTTTTAATATTACTTCATAATATTACATGTTTCATCTTATATTAGTGCCAATTTAGCTTTCAATAATTGAAATTTGAGAAATGTTTAAACCTGGACATGTTAACATTTGATTTAAAACAATCTCGTGCATTGCACGGGTTAGTGACTAGTACTATATATAATAGCAGAAACCTTAAGGAGGTGCTACCACGTTAGGAGAAAAGACCCCTTAAAATGCTGACACATAGATAGTTTTCCCTTTAAAAAACCGTTCGGTGCATTTGGAAGACACACTTTCATCAAACGTGTATTTATAAAAACACCAAGCCGCCTATTAAAAAAAAAAAAAAACACAAACCCTAAAACACTCTAACATCCGTTTCTTCTCTTTCAGATACTCTCTCCTTTCACTTCCTTTTGATTTATTTAACACCGATGCTTACTATACAAAGATAGAGAAGGAGGAAAAAAAAAAAACTTGCAATTCAGAGATGAGAAGGAGACGGACGTTGAGAGAACTACCACCGGTAAGTTTTTCTTCTTTTCATTCTTTCTTAGATCCGGGTATGGGTATGGGTATGAAATATGAATTAATTTTGAGAAATTTGGTTGGATTGATTTCAATTTACGTATTTGGGTTACATTAGGTTTTGATTTGATTTTTTGAAATTTGGGGTTATATATGATTTAGGTTTGGAGAGGGCAAAAACAAAGAAATAAGAGAGAACAAGAGTTCGTTATTTGGAAAGAGCAAAAACCTTTATCGTTAATTGTTTTTTTTTTTTTAAATATTGCTTTAAACGTTTGAGTTGATTTAGTATTAGGTTTGGGTATTTAACTGAATTGAATTTGATTCAATATCTGTCTTCCTTTTTTTACCTTTTCCCCTTAAACTACACTCTTAGATACCATTTAGAGGACAAAAAAACAGCAAGTCGGAGATTGAAGAAGTTTGATTTTTTTAATTTGATTTTGATTGTCAATTTGTCAATTTGATGTTTTTTTTTTTTTTTTTCAATTAGTTTGTTCTGCGAATAGGAACAATTAAATAGGAATGTTGATTGAAATCACTAGCGGACAAATAACTTGCGAAGAATGACTTAGTTTTGGCTGATTAGTAGTTTGGATTTGTTTTGATTAACGTTTTTGGAATCCATTTATATATATATGTGGGCATGTTGTTCCTTTGGGAAGGTTACCGTGTAAATTTTAAGGATTTCTCTATTTTTCCGCATTGATAAAGATTAGTGATATAGATGCTCTTATGCTATGAGCGCATCAACTTTTATATGTTTATCCAAGTCAATGATATGGACATGCGAAACCATGACAAAGATAAGATAATCATGGCCTTTTATGAATCAAGTTCTAATTCAATAAAAAACAATATATCACATGTATTAATCACGGAACACATGAATAAATCTAATACTTATGTAGAAAAAATTACTGCAAAATTTTTAATATGAAGAAAAGAACTTTTCTTTCATTCTAAAACACAATTAACACATTAGTGTTGTTTTGTTCTCAATGCAAAATGACCTGTAAAATTGTTATGATTTCATTAATTTTTCCCACCTTTTCCCAGCAGCCAAATAGATTGTTAGAGTTCTCATTTTTCTTTTTTTTAAGGCTATGCTTTGTAGCAAATTTGGCTTATTTGTGTTTGTATAGTTTTACAATTCAGTCTGCCTCTAAGATTACATATAGTCTTAGTTTTGCGAAATTTGAGTTTCTATTAGTCATATTTCTATAACTACTAAATTTAAGTCCAAACCGAGTTTTATATATATGGTTTGTGGTCTCTAGCATTTTTTCCTACAAAACAAATACACATGTATAGTTTTAAGTTTGACTGAACCATGTTTCAATAGATTTTCATACTATACGTATTTTTTTAATTTATAAATTGACATTTAATGTAATTTTTCTCTTTCGTTAAATATGGATGATAGAAAGGTTCTAGCGAATGTGAAGGTGAGAGACATAATTTGGTTTATGGTGGTTGACTATTTCAACAATTACATGTTGGTGCATACACATGTATAGAAGGAAATCTATTTATGTGGGTGAGGTTGAGGTTGAACCAACTTATATTGAAGATTGAATTATATAATGTATTGAATGGTGTGATTAGAATCCTAACTTTGAATAAGAAAAATCTTTGAAGAGAAATGAGACTAACTTATTACTAAAAAATTTATGATATTATGATTTTGTTTAGCTATTTTATAGAGTTATCTTAGAAGTTTTATCATATCATGTTTATATTATTAGATTATGATAATAGTAGGTTTAAGCAATAAGTGAAAATTGTAGTACCATACTAATAGAAATGTTAGGTTCTAAAGTTTAGGATTCTATGTATTTAGAACTCTAATTTGTATTGTTGGCAAACCATGATCAAAACAATGGGTTTAGAAGTGTTTAAAACTAGCTCAAAGTTGTATGTCAATGTAAAGTTGGAATCAAGTTTAAAGCGGGAAGCACTGTGGCTTTCGGCCTGGCTCGATCGATCGAAGCTTAGGCTCGACCGATCGAAGCTCGGGCAGATTGCTTTTCTACTGATTCGTCCAACTCAGCCCTAGTTGTTTTAAAACGTTTTTAGGGTTTCTTATTTGTCCTAAGTATAAAAGGCAAACCCTAGTCACGTTTTAGTGTTGCTCATATTTGCGATTTGTGTAAATCTCTTGTGAGATCTAGAGGAGATTTCCTTTACACAAACTTAGGGTTTTCAAGGAGAAGATATTTTCTACACCTTGATGATCAATTCAGTTGCTGCCATTAAAGCTTAAAGAATACACAAGCGGGTGTGCTTGTAGCTGGTGGGAATCCAAGAAAGAAGGAGTCCGTGGATTCGAAGCTTGCACATGGTCGTGTCGGTAAGTTCTACTGGTTGGTAGCATTAGGAAGTCAAGCGGGGGTGCTTGTAAGTCCTTTTGTATGAACTTCGATTCTTTCAAGATAGTGGATTCAAGTTTACCTTGAGGATAGCTAGGTCAAATCCTCCCCAGGTTTTTACCGATTTGGTTTCCTGGGTGATCATATCATTATCTTATTTATTTTCCGCTGTTATGCATGATATAATTGTTTGATTGTGATAACCTAGACTTGGAATTTGGACTAAGTAACAACTTGGTTAATTACCTAGGTTAAATCAATTGTTTTAAGGGGTCTAAAAACCATCAAGAAATTCTTCATAATTCTTTGATTCTATACCTCTAATTAAAGGATTTTACATATTTTTCCATAATTAATTTATTTCCCCATGTTATATGCTTAATAATCAATGTTGTTTGGTTCTCTAGAATTGGTTTTTTGTTTTGCTTTCTCTTTCATTGTCTTCTCATACATAACCATCTATTGAATGGATAGAGTATGGAGAATATGTGTCTAAAATTAATGAGAAAATTTGTGGTTTATATGCATTTATGATTTTTTTTTTAGTTTCTTATCAAGCTTTTAAGATACATTTACATTGTGCAATATATAAATGTTGGGGTTGAACGGAATCTTCAAATGTCTATATTTATTCCTCACAAAAGAGACATGATAGGCGGAAAATAAAAAGGGGAAACGATATTTGACCGATTGGAAGGAAGCAGAAACAAAAAGAACAACTGAGATATGAAATGAGTGATCTTTGAATTAGCATCTTCAAATGCACTTGGTTGGATTGTTTTAGATTTAGATATTTGAGTTAGATTTGGTTTTAATGGGTTTAAAATAATTTTTTTTTTTTTTTGAGTATTTGTATTAGATTTGGGTTAAATTAGTTTTTGGTATCTGCCTATGGTGTTTGTAATTAGATTTGTAAATGGAGATATGTGTTGGGTGTTTAGTATGTGGTAAAAGTGTATTTAAATATTATTAAAAAAATTTCTTTTCTAATAAATGTAAATAAAAAGGTTCCCGCACATAGTGCGGGTTAAAAAGCTAGTTAGTATAATGGGAAAAGACAAGAAGAATATAAATAAATGGCTGTAATTTTCAAGCAAAAGCTCAAAGAAAACGTCAAAAATCAAAAAGTATGGAACATAGCTTGAATTATTTATGTTGTTTTGATACACAATTTTCTTGAATGTCCCTTTTGTTTGACTCAAGGTTCATGAAAATATTGGCCCACGATGCCCCAATTATGTTACTAGGCTACAAGCTAGGACTCTAGTCAGCGTGATATCTTGACAAAATGAGCAAAAATAAAAGATTTACTAATGTAAGCAGTATTTTTCTAGAATACCTTACGCACTTCTAATGTCAAATATGCATCATCAAACAACTCAAGGTTAAATATATTTATTCAAAAAAAAAATACTTATATTATAATTAAATTGTTATAATAGGTGGGAGAGATGATTTGAACAATGATTCTCCTTATAAAGGGAACCAGATTAAATACACATACATGATAGAGTTTAGATAATAAACTTCTTGTTTTATGGTAAAACACCTACCATAATATGCAGATTAGTAGTCGTAATTTGGATCACGTGCAAAAATTGAAAAGTGCAATGACAAGGTTGACAAATCGAGTCCAACCAAATATTTTGCTCAATGGGGCAAAAGGCTAGAATCCTCAAAATCCATGACTAGTCAAACCTAATCATGGAAAAAAATTAAATTGAATGAACATCATGAAAAGATGACTATAAATATACATAAATCACCATAAATTCATAAAAAAGAATTACTGCCAGCCACCCGCTAGTCCTCGACCATAAACACATTGAAACTCAAGTGGGCTTTATACCAATTATCAAAATATCATAATTTTCCATAATAAATCAACCAAAGAATTAAACTAAGAAAATGACAAAAAGATAGATTGAATACCTCGGAGGAGACTCTTAGGATGAAACTATTTATTAAAATCAATTCCTTCAGTAAAAACAATAGAAAAAAAGCATTGCATCCATCCCTGCACCATGAAAAAAAAAATATTACAAGGAATGAAAAAAAATTGTGAAAATTCCAAGTAAGCCAACACATATTGAAAACTTAAATGCATCTAAAAGAAATCATCTTTAACATGAATAGCTGAAAAAGAAAGAAAAATCCAACAAATAAATAAGACACGAAAATCAAGCACAACCATCAAATACAATAATCAACTAATAAACAAAGAAAGCAGCTTTATTTCTCTAATTATAAAACTACATCATACTAACCACTTTTAATTTAATCCAAAAGAACAATTTTTTGAAAAGAAAAAAAAATCTTTTACTATATTATTAGTGCATGGCCTCACTAAAGCATTTTAGTAGACAGTATAAGTTCCCTTTTTACCTAAGAATGTATATGTCAATTTTTTTGAAAAAAAGAAAAAGAAAAAAAAAAAGAGACACATATGTAAACAGAAAATTCAAAAAATAAAACGAAAAAGAGTGAGGGGAAACCTTCTTGCAAAGTCAGAGTTGAAAGTGGCGAGAAAACTTTCGGCATCGTGGTTGGAAACAACGAAGAGACAATTTCGAGCATTTTCCGACGAGACCGATGATGATCGGCGATGCTAGGTAGCGGCTGTCAAGGTATGGAGTTGATAGAGGGAAGATGGAGGTGTTGGTGACTGGTGTGCTACTGATCTTTGCGAGAGAAATAGAGAGAGAGGGCATTTTCCGACGAGACAAAGGTTAGTCTCGTCGGAATTGATGATGACCGGCGATACTAGGCGTGATTGTCAAGGTTTGGAGCTAAGAGAGGGAAGATGGAGGTACTAGTGAGTGGTGACCGATGTGGTACAGTGCTGCAAGAGAAATAGTGAGAGAGTGAGAGAGAAAGATGAAATTTTTATTTTTGGAGAAGGGGAAAAGGTAGAGTCGCGGGATGGGGGAAAATTCAAGGGTATTTGTGTCTTTTTGTTTTATGTAACCTGAGCTAGTGAGTTGTAATTTTTAATCCATTTGTCAAATTTTCATTGGTCTTAGAAACTCCACATGTGTGATGAGTTGGAGTTTCAGAAACACTATATACTTTCTCCACACTCACATCCGGGTGGGCTTCCAACCGGACACACCTGTCAGTTCCCCTTTTCTCGGACTCTTCCGTAGTGGTAGTTGAGCAAGTGGTGTGAGGGTATTTGGGTTATTTTGGGTAAGTTCAGTTTGAAATCTATGTTGTCCTCCAATTTTTGTCGTAGTTCAAAATCTATGGTATGGGAGTATTTTTGACCTACTAAAATGTCTATTTTAAAAAGGAAAAAAATCTTAAAAAGTAGTAAGTATAAACTATAGAATAGATATAGATAAGATTAATAAATAATTATATATTTAATTAGCAAAATTCAATATTATAAAAAATTTATTAAATAATTAGATTCATCACATGCACACATGCAATAATGCTTTTTTTTTTTTTTTTAATTTGACCTTTTAGTTTAGTGTTACGTGGAATAATGTTTAAAAATGAGATAGAATTAGTATTCAAAGTTTTAGGCCGAATGGGGAAAATAAATGAAAAAGCCTAAAACTTAGGAATAATAAATTACTCTTCTAATCCATCTGTTTTTCTTTAATTTAAAATTATTTAACTAAAATATATGGGTATTTTAGAGAGTTTAAAATTTTGTATAAGGGTATTTTATTACGCAAAATGTTGAAAATCAAATAAAGAATCCTATTATTAATAGTATTTTATTTGATTTTCTCGTCAAATAAAATAAAATTTATTTAGGGTAAATTAGTCTCTGAACTAGGTCATTTAATTTTCTCGCCAAATAAAATAAAATAAATTAGTAGCATAGGGTAAATTAGTCTATGAACTAGGTCATTGGATATTCTTGCCAAATAAAATAAAAAAATAAGTTTGAAAAATATTAAAATAATTATATAAATAAAAAAGCATACTTATATTATTAATAAAAGTTAAGCCTTAAAAGTTAAAATTATCACATGTAGCAACATTTTAGAAAACATAAAATAAAATGATGTCTTTGTTAAATAAAATCCTCTTACGGAACAAAAGTTTATCTAAAAAATTCTTAGGTGACATTCTATATATATATATATATATATATATATTGCATATCTTATTAGTTTTAATTCCATTGATTATGATCTTAGCTAAAATTATAAGTTTAATAATTCATTGAAATGTCCGACATTAATCTCTTGGGTTGCACGGGTTCAAAAAACCCATTGAATATCACCCGTTTAATGGCCAAAATGGGCAAATGCCCTTTTTCCGGAAATTAAACATCTTTGTGCCCTCATTCTGAAACTAAATAGGGAAATGCCCCTCTTTTGTAACTTGATAATCCTAAAATCGAGTTATATGAAATACTCGATACTCCAATGATCGAGTTATACACAGGTTTTTCCCGCATTGCTGGCATTTTTTTTTTGAATCTCTACATAACTCGATTATTTAAAAATCGAGTTAGTTATCTTGTTATAAACCCCGATTTTTGTCTTGTCTTTATGTCGGGTGGAGTGTTTCAATGTAACTCGATTCTTGTAATATCGAGTTATAAAGTATACTTGATATTCGTAAAGTCGAGTTATTCTCTTATAATTTCTGCACACCTTCTCCCACTCAATGTGCCTTGCTCTCTCGAATCGAGGACTTTCTGCTGAATCGAGTTGGAATTCCTCCACGGATCAACAGCGGCTTTCTTCAAACTCAATTGAAATTTGTATCACCTCGGGTAAAAAATTCACATCACAATTTTAGGGCAATGTTATTTTCATTTGATATTGTACTAAATTTTGATTTTTTAGATTGAATGAATGTGAAGTAAGTACATTGGTGTGATTTTGGTTATTTGTTGTAGTAAACGTTGGTGAGAAGAGAATGAAATAATTTCTTTACTATAGCAACATTTTGTTTTGCACATAATCATCATTGGTCAGACATTTACAACAACATTTAGTGTTGAAGACAATGTGTAGACATTACCAACAATGTCTATTGTTTATGGTCAAATGTTGGTGTTAGTGTTAGTATTTCATTTTTAGCATGCAATAGTACACAATTTTATGAATGTCTTTGTTGTGTACCATTCTATGCGGGATTACATTATTTAGCAACAGTTGATACACACTGTTAACTTGATCATTTGGTGTTATTGTATTCGGTGTCAATGTCTGTTACGGCAACCCACAACTCTATAGGCCTCATGATGTGTTCACTTTGCTATGGGTCGTTATTGGGTATTGGAAGATGAGTTCAGCTATCCAATCAATCCGAATTTGCGAAATAGTGCTTACGTTCACAATACCATGAGACAGGAGTGGGCTTGGTTATTTCGTGAACAACAAATGTTTTATGATGAGTTGGTTGGTTTTAAGTTGCGAGTGCCTCGGCGACTCGCATCACAAATGCCCGAGAGACAAAGATCGACGAACTTCGTAAAGCATTGAACCGCATAAGAGAAGAAAATAATCGAATGAAGATACGTCTTAATCGATATCGGACCCAAGTCGAGATTCGAGAGTCGGTGCGGGGAAGGGTGGTACGAGCATGCACAGTTCATGCAATCACTTCTTGCTTGATCCCATTTATCGATCGAGACATGGAGATGTCGGATAAAGAGTAATCGTGTCGTGTCGTGGTGTAATTAGATTTTGTTGGAGAACTATTTTGCTTAACTATGTGTTATATGTATGGTTGCATTTGTACTATGTAAACCTTATTATTGATTATGAGAAGCATGCACGTTATTCGTAATGTAGATTATTCTCACATAAGTCATAAAAGTCAAATATTCTCACACATGATGTTTTTCAATAAGCACGTACGACATAACACGAAAACATAAAATAACTTACACTAACATTATTAACTTAACCATAGACATAACACACACACACACACACACCACAAAGTGGCATTCATTCGATAGGTAGTCCTCGTAGTTGAGGACATTGTTACGTTCTGCACGGAGTGAGTTGCCTGTTTGTTGCAACGGCTTGCTCCTCCGCCAATTGTAGCATATGATACCTGGACCTACGAAGTATCATAAGATTGTTCTCTTTTTTATTTTCGTCACTTTGCACGCTCATATTGGTGCATGTTTTGTTGTGGCGTGTGAGCGAGCTACGCTCGACAAGAGGCGCTCCGATTTGCGGGAGATCATTGTGCGGAGCGTTGGACTCGTTCACGCGAAAGTCCCACTCTGTTGCAATCCAAGATAGTATTCCCTCTCGTCGAATCTCTTTGCGTTCTATAGTTATTTAGAAAACGAGGTAGCATCCAATTACGCATTGACATTGGAAAATGTGACTTTAGATCGGTATGTGTAGAAGTTTTACAAGGGTAGATGTATGTAAATGGGACTTCGGTATGTGTAGATGTTTTGCAAGGGTAGATGTAAATGGGACTTTATATAGGGGTTTTGCAAGGGCAAGTATTCAGTGGATGTAAGTATAAGTATTCACGTGAATAAAGATGATATGAGTTGACGATATATTGTTCGATGGCGTCTGTTGGTGCATGTGATTCGTTGAGGCAGTGTTTCATATGGCTATAGCTTGTGCTACGATGGCGGGCTGGTGATGTGTCTTTGCAAAAGAGGTTGCATATTTATTCACGTGAAGACTATTCAACATTGATGTGCTTCATCGACATGATTTGACGAGACAATGTTGAGTACATGTTAAATGTATCATAAACTTCTCAGGGATGCTATAGGTACATCCTTTAAAAATGCTGCGTTGCAAAAGGATGCATAGCTGTGTATTGACGTGCGTGTAGGTGATATGACTGGATAGGGTTCAACATTGCAAAGCTATTGATGCATAGCTGTGTATTGACGTGCGTGTAGGTGATATGACTGGATAGGGTTCAAATCAAAGCTATTGAGCATACGAACATCAATGTAGCAATAGGACCAATAACACTCGAAATTGATGCACAAAATTTTCTGCGTTGCTATGTGTATCGTGAATGTGGATGGGTACTTCTGGTCGGGGTTCAACAATCGAGCTATCCACCGTAGCTACGATCATTGCTCCCTATGGTGGAATTTGGCAAGTGTGATTGAAGAAAGTCGATAACAACATTAGGTTTTGTAATGGTTGGCGATTTCATTTGAATACCATTCTATCTGTTATGGTTATTTTTTAGTCTTCGGATATGAAGGAAATTCAAGCTTCCATATTGTTATATTTGATAAGACTGCCATTGAGATTCAATATCCACGTAGGAAGAATTGTAAATTGGAAGATCATCGAGGTAAAAATATCAAAAACTTAGATGAAGATGATACAAACATTTCTTCCTTAATGTACAAACCCATAAAACATGAAGTCGGAGAAAAGTTTGTTCTTAAAAATTACAGATTATGTCCAGAGGAAGAGAGAGAGAGCAATCCAAGCAGCCAAAAAATTGAAGCCTAAAAATCCTTCTTTCATGGGTATCTCGTGGCCACATAATATGGTGAGCCTTTATACATAATGTGATTATGATGTTCTCTTAAATATGGCTTGGAAACATATATGGGAAGCAAGTATATTATTGGGAAGCAATTTGTCACACATCAATGTCTTGTGCTATTACCCTCCATCAAAACATATTAAGCAATGAGATTCGGGAAAGGTGGGTTGCATTTTCGAAAGACAATAATTTAGAAAAAGGAGATGTCACTTTGCCAATGAGGTGATCGAAAGGACTCTTGTTGTGATTAGTGTCTCAATATTTCACTTGGTTGACCATCGAGTTTGGACAAGGATAACCTATTTAAAATTTAAACTAGTGATGTTTATGCTTATATTTAATTAGGGACTTTGATCACTACTATGGTTTATTTCTCTGACCATTTGGTATGTCTTGTTCAAAACTATTCGGAATTCACTGTGCTTCATCGACATGACTTGTTGAGACAAGATCTTGAGCTGTGTTCAATGTATCATAAACTTTTCAGCCATGCTCTGCATCCTTGAAAACGGTACATTGCAAAAGAAGGCATATCTGTGTATTGACTGGACAGGGTTAAACAGTGCGAAGGCTGTTAAGCGACACATGTAGCACTACGAACAACATCTGTGTACCAATGGTGGACAGCTCACACCCAAAATTGATGCATAGCCAATTCGGGGATGCTCTGCCTCTTCGAAACGGTGCATTGCAAAGGGTTGCACATATGTGTATTCACGTGAGTGGGGATGGGTACGTGTGGTCGTGGTTCAATAGTTTCGAGATGTTGAGTATCACATGCGAGAACTACATCAATCAAGTGTAGCAATGATGGACATGACTTACCCCCAAAAATTTGCTTACACTTTTGAAGGGTCTTCTGCATCCTTGAAAATAGTGCATTGCAAAATGTTGCATATCTGTTTATTCACGTGAGCATGGATGATATGACTGGACGGGGTTCAATAGTGTCGAGTTGTTGAGCAAAGCACATGCGGAATCTGCGAACATGACTTCGCCAAACAAAGTGCCGAGTCGTGTTAGCCTTTTCCAACCTCACTTGCCAAATGCTAGTATTACGAGCAGTAAGTGTAGCAACAATGAGAGAGTTTTATCCCCCTGTTTCCCTACAAACTTTTCAGGAGTCTTTGCGGGTAGAAAATGTAGTTACATTTTCTCAACATCAATGTAAAATTACATGAAGAAAACTATGCTTCCAAGTTTTACATCAATGGCTTCCGATCATCACAATTGCAATATTAGGGAGCTTTCAAGCAATGCTACAACAAACCAATAACTTGAATGAAACATTTGAAAGGCTGATCGGGCTTTTAGGCCTTTACTCTATTTTTAAGCAAACCAAATATCGTTGTGAGAGTGTGTTGGGTGAGCCATATGGATTTTCAAAGTGAGTGAGTGGTTAGTCCTGGTTTGGACGAGTCTTTATGTAATGTATCTATATAAAGTAGGACACTATTACAACTAAGATACACAGATACGTGCATATTATATCGTGACTCAAACAACTCATATAAAAGAATTATTCGAATTATTGAATCATATGCGCGGTTGGTCTATGTGGTTTGGATCGATCTGTATGTATTGAATCTATTAAATTTTCCTACAAGTAGTGTGCAATAAATATAATTTAGAGGCATTTCACTTCCTAAGGTTTTCCCTACATTACAAAGCAAAGGACATTGTTCGTCCATGACCCACATTACTTGAATGTAGCAACAAAGAACACGTATGAAAAAAATGAGAAAGTGATTTCACATAAACTTAGCCAAAAGTAATAAACAGTTAATCTTTAGAGTTGCAAAAGTTGAACATACATAATCATCATTTGTCACACATTAACAATAACATCATGTATTGCACATAATGTGTAGACATTAACAACAACGTCTAATGTTCGTAGGTAGAAATTTTTGGAAATCATCATTGCTTGAATCGAGAAGTCCGAAATATCTGTTTCATCATCTAACGCATAATTTCATTAATAGACTTCATGGCTCGCTCTTGCGCCTTCCCCTTTAGATGCTTCCTAGCTTTTTGGATTGCGTGAAAACGGTCTAGTCGCCTTTGCATTTGATTGTTCTCTTGTTCAAGACGAGCAAGTATGTTGGCGGTGTTCATCTCTAGGTAACTCGGCAGAGCGTGTCTTAGGAACTCGTAACCCGTGCCATCGACAATACACCTCTAACTCACACCTCTTCTCATATAGGGTTGACCATGGTGGTTCTGCTATAGTGAACTCTATTGCGGTGGTATCTGTACTTAGTTTTGTAGGTTTGCCGACCATGATGTGTCCGACGCTTCCAAGACTCTCATACGTGTATATTGGCATATTAACGAAATCTCTTTCTTTCCAACCCATTTTCCTCCATAGTGGTCTGTGTATGTATGTAGTTGTTGATCTGTTGGAACTTGTGATGATGCATTTGTTGAAGTAGGTCCAAACTTGTTTCGCATTGTGCGATTTGATGTTGAGGCATTGCGACTCATAGCTTAATCAATCTACGAAGTTAGCGGGGTAGAAAGTTAACATTATATCACTTTGGTGCATTTATAACCTCATTTCACGGTCCAGGCATTACAATTTCACTTATTAGGGCTGTCATGTCAAACCCTTCAGGAAAAACACTATATGAACAGGTTTTTAAATGTTCCTAATGTCACATCAAAGGTGGGCGTGGTTGCAACAGATAGATGTAAATGAGACATCTGTGCATCCAATTTCACAATTCTGTATTCACGTGAGTGTGGGTGTGAAACAGTGTCGACACTGGGTATCCACATCGTGTAGAGCACCGAACATGACTTGACTAAGCAGCGAGTCTGTTGGCACATGTCTTTGCGATTGAAGGAGTTTGATATGACTACGATTTGGTGCTACTGAGAAGCGGTGGTGACGTGTGTTTAGAGTTGGAACTTGGTCACCTTCAAACTTCGCTATATTAATTGTGTTTTGTCTTTCACCAAAGCAAGTTCGCAATATTAATTTATTAATTATGTTTGGTCTTTCACAAAATAAATTATGAAGATCACAAAGTGTTTTTACGTGATTTGGTCATTTTGAATGTCTGTAAACATCATGGTGTGTAAATATGACGGTGTTCATTATCTTTGGTCATTAAACATTTACAGGTTAAAAGCATCACTTTGGTCTCAGAACCATCACTCTTACAAATTACGTAGTGCCATAGGCTGAAACACTGAAATTTCTCTTGTAATCGTAGCCAATTGATGTGAGACTGCATTTGAGGGAATACCAACTTACTCGACTATTCGATCAAACATCGTGGTCAAAGACTTGTCGGTTTGAAGCGAGGCCCAATTTGGTCTGAATACCACATCTGTTATACCGTAGATGTTGGTGGTGGCTTGAGCTCCTGGTTATATCTGTTTAATTGTAGACTTTACCTTTACAAAATCTTAAACATCGGGGTGTTTATTATCGTTGATCATTTTCAAGGATGGTAGTCAAAACGCTCTTCCCATAATTCATGACTGTTGGTTAGAAGAGATTGCACGTAGGTAAAACCATGTTCAACCCTGAAACTAAGCTCTCAAACAAACGCGTGCCATAATAATTTACAGGTTGAAAGCACCACTTTGCTCTTAGAACTTTGATGTTAGTGGCTTGAGGTCACTGTTATATCTCTGTTTAATCGTGTTTGGTCCTTCACAACATACTTAAACTTCACGATGTTTATTATCTTCACTCACTTTGTTATCTAATATATTATGTAAGGGGCCACCACTTCAGTTTTGGATTCCTCATATTTGATTAAAAAAAATCCGTTAGACCTAATGCTAGAGTGAATGAGGTCATGCCAAGTGTCGCTTTTATCTTTTTCGACGAGTCTCATGACTTTGCAAGGTTTCATCAATAAATTTTGTAATGAAAATATGATGCATGAGGAATAGTCCAGGCGAGGATCAAATTTAGAATAATATAATTGCTGATTTAAGATCGACAAAAATATCCAATTAGTGGAAAATACTTGTAAGCTCAACAAAACCTCCAATAAAAATAGTTGCCTGAAGTCAAGATATAGCTTGACCATTGTTCCAAGGAAAATCTCCTAGGTGGTTCATCGTTAATATCAAAACCTGTAAACGAATTGTGCTTTCACAAAACCTTCCATTTGTATTAATAATTACTATAATCTAAAAACACGTGAGCGTCGTGCAGAATTATGAAATAAATGTTATTTACACATAGACTTGGATCTACTTGATATTATATAGAATCACATAATAACATAAAAATTCTTAGACCATTACATCCATTTCAATAATACTAATGATAGTAACGATGGGCATGAAACTAACCATCATATTAATATATCAAATTACTTTCAACGGATACCATGTTCTTCAAATTGCCACTAAAATAAAAAAATATAGAACTGTCATACAATTCTCCAAATATGTTATAGCAACCACGAACTGAAAATCGTCCCCCTTGGGTACAATACCCAATGGGAATCATCAAGAGTCGATGGTGTAGAAGGTGGAACAGGGGCGTCTATAGTGAGCTAAGTCCGCTCGCATAGCTCCAACCTCGGTAAGAAGACCATGTAGAAGCTGACCATGGGCTGCCCGAGTCGTCATAATGGTCTCCATCATAGCATGAAGAGAGGGAGGAAGAGGGCATGTATGCGCTGCATCAACAAAGTGTCAACATCTATCTCATCATCACCATCCTCGGCAACAACAGATGTGGGATCCCCATGCATGTCCTCATCTTGAACATCTCCAGTAGTAGACCGTACTCGTGGTCCATTGGATGGACCAACACCGAGGTCGACAACCTTCTTTTGGGCGAGTTCATTTTTTAAATTTGGCTCCTATAGGGGCTTGGATGTGAACCAACTCGTGGGAAGGAAAGTTCTTTAATCCTAAATATTTGAGGACCCTATGGATGAGAACTGGGAAAAACAAAGCATGCCTCTTATACTTGCTCCTACGCACCTTGACAATGGTTTCGATGAAAAGGAAGGAAAACAAATGGAACTATTGGTGACAAGGGCGTAAAGCAAGATACACCCGTCTCTGAGGATTGTATGGATATGAGAGATAGGGAAAATGTTGTGACAAGCTATCCTAAAGAAGATATAATTAAGCTCAGTCAACTCACTTGAGCTAATACTTGACCAGAATCCCGATTGTTTGATCGTCCACAAAGAACATCCATAACATCATCAATACGAGGAGACATAGAGTTTGGATAAGTAGGTGTACAAATTATAGGTACATCAAGGGCTTTAGATACGTGCTCCTAGTTATTGTAAACGGTACACCACGTATGGACGATGCCACCTTGTGACCACCAAGATCCTCATGCACCGATAGATTCGAATAGAATTCTCTAATCAAGTCACCGGAGGGGGTTGTATGTTTGTACATAGGGACAGCCAATGCCTAGACTCAGAGATTCTCACGAACAAAAGGATGCGGTTCTGTAAATTGATTTGCCTTTCTCCCCAAATACGCCTACGCTTAATCAAGGTTTCAAAGGTTTGCTCATTTTCTGGCGTGAGGAACCTTAATTGATCAAACACCACTTCGAGTTCGGATGCGGCTTTGCATTTTCCCCTCTTAGTCCTCTTCGGACCCATAACTAATCGATGGTCGATGAGTGCAAACACGATCAGCTCACACAAAAACAGAACCAAAATGAAGTTTGAAGCGAGAGAACAAAAATTGAAGAGTAACCAGCTACCATGTGTAGAAAATCATGCACACAATATACTTGTCTAGAGCGATTTACAACAACACAATGAAAACCAAATATTCTTATTCACGGGTTGTTTAGTTGGTACAATAATTGTAATGCATTTTGGTCCGAGTCAATAATTTGAAGTTAGAGACCTAGAGTATATAACAGAAGTCTTATCATATAGGAAACATACAAGTGGATTTAGGAACCGACATATATCATATCATCGTAGCTACATGTAGTAAGTTTCACCAGCTTCTACAAAAAAAAGAAAATAAATTGCACAATGTACGATTCGGACATACAACCAGCATATATCTATACCACACACATATGGAGCCACTTTGGCAAGTTCATTTTGTGGAAGGAAGACAACCTATGACATAGGCAACCTTACTAACAACAATGCATTTGACTAGGCAAACACCCAATTTCATCACAATCTTCATAAACATAGACATAGAAGTGTGAAGCATCAAAATGCAAAATTTGAGAATAATGCACCAACAATGTGTAATTTCAAAGACAAAGAACCGTTAAAAGAGTCTTACTATGTAAAATCCTCGGCCAATTTGCGCGGAAATTGTGGGTTCTAGCTGGATGAAGCGAGAGCAATCGAAGATGTAATTTCGGACAGTTGCAAGTTACTGCTGAGAATCTGGGGAAGAGTTAATAAAAATGGGTAATAGATTGTAATGTCCATATAACTCGATTTTAAAATCGAGTTACATGCAATCAAATTTTCAGCACAAGGGCTTGCACATAAACCGATTGTCCGTAAATCGAGTTATGTGTAGCACAAATAACAAGAATCCAGTTAATGGTGGAACGGCTTTCTCATAACTTGATGTTGCGGACAACGAGTTAATTTCAAATAACTCGATTATACATAACTCGAGTTATTTTTCTGGGCCCCAGGATATTTGGACTGGTCCGGATGCGAGTCAAAGACGAATCGAAGTTTAAAGGTAGGCTGCCACAATACTCGATTCTACTTGAATCGAGTTTTGTGCAGTGGACACTCACAAGAATTCAAATTCCTCGAGATTTGGAAAATCGAGGATTACGTTGTACACATGCACCCACCCAGCCCATATATTTGGGTGGTCCAGATGCGATCCAAGAGGAATCCAATCGTATATGGCTACCTCGCACAAAACCGAACTCCGGTAAAATCGAGTTATTTGCGTAGAATATCTCAAGAATGCAATTTACGTGTGTAATGGCTTGCATATAAATGGATACATCATAAAGCGAGTTATTTGCG
Source organism: Quercus dentata (assembly GCA_028216015.1). NCBI lineage: Eukaryota > Viridiplantae > Streptophyta > Magnoliopsida > Fagales > Fagaceae > Quercus > Quercus dentata. Next base: position 54,998,581 of record CP116449.1, on the reverse strand, counting down.
AGTTACTCAATTTTGTAGAACTTGAGTTATTTTCACTTTGGTCTCCCTTAATCTTCCTGTTAGGTGTAATCATTTCTCAACATTAATTGACAATAACAAGTAGTCTTCTAAGTTGTTCCAAAAATCATGCGGAGCCTTTTTTATTTAATATTTTTTATTTACTTCTTTTTTAGTGGTATGATTCTCAATAAAATGTAAGTTTCACGTTTTCATGAAAATTTCTTTTTCATGAAAATTTCTTGAGAAAATGGATTTAGAAATAATCCGGACTCATGATTCCTTATGACAATGATAGAATTACTTGCATTTCTACCGTGTGGATGACCCACTTTCATAAGCGATTAATGGCAGCATTATGATAGGAGTCCAGATGTTGTTTTTGCAGGTTTGTTTAGTTCAAAGATGATGTTTTTCTATAAATTTTGGTGTTTTGAATGCTTCCGTGTATCCTAAATCTCTCTCCTTTTTTATTTTCCCCTTATATTCATCCTTGCGTTTGCAACACTCTTTCTTTTGAAGGACTACTGCAAAAAAAAAAAAAAAAATATCATCCATTTTGTGTAGATTTGATTTCAATATAATTTAATTATCTTATCCGAGAAGCATGAGTATGGTCTCTCGAATTTTAATGTTTTTGTACATGCGGGGAGCTTGGCATTGGAATAGTTCCATACAGTCCTCTTGTTCGTGGTTTTTAGGCTGGCAAAGGAGCCGTGGAAAATTTGGCTGCAAATAGCGTATTGGTACATATTTCACCAGTATTTTGTGTTATTCATTTGTAAGATACAAAGATTTTTCAGGAAAAAATGATATTTTTCTTTGAGCAACGATTCATCAAGTTCATTGAATAAAACAGTACATATTTTAGTCCTTGCAGTTTACAAGAAGTTCCAACTTCATCTATAACATTTGAAAAATTGCTACCAAGTGAAATTTTGAAAATTTAGCTATCAAGCTTTTCAATTTGCCACATTATATTGATTGACACAATTGATGGATTAACTTCTCACTTATTTTTTAAACATCTAAATTTGCAAACATCAAAAATAATGACTAAAAATTATTGCACATGGTGTTATTGTATTAAAGTGTTACAATATATACAAAACATACAACAATGTCATCTGAAAAGAACAAAATCCTATAGCAATAACAATGTTGACCCCCTAAAATAAAATCCAAGAGTCGCCATTCAATGTAATATAATTGAATGACATGCAAAAAAGGCCAAAATCCAAACAAAAGCGCAGAAAAAATACAGCATCACATTCATTTTAAAATACATATGAAAGTTCATCATAGTAATTAAAAATTTCCCAAGAGTGAAACTCTAAACATCACAAAAGTACCCAATCAATAAAGTTGCAAACTGGGATGAACAAAATAGGGATGAATAGTAAAGTTGCAAAGTAAACACACTCTAAACATCACATAATATTATCATCACTTTGCATCCACCCTAACCACTTAGTCTTGGCACTTGAAAATGTGGACGTTTAACACAACACCGTCCCTCATAATCAGCTCAAATACGCAAACATCTCCTACTTGCAAACTATTTTCCCTCACAAACGCCTTGACCAACCAGCCGATACGACACATGATGAACCCCCACTTCGTTCATAAATGTATAGCTTCACGAGCCATAATCGGTCCACAATCTGGAGCTTGACAGGGGAGTATACTTGCTTTGGTGTAGTCCTTGGTAAACCCGTCTCTTGGTAAGTAGTTGATAATGTGTTGGGGTAAACTCTGTACAAGGAACAATAATAGATATTTAACAAATATATTCCAGCAACAAGTATCTAATTGATCTACATCTTTTCACCTAAAAACACAAATAAGAAAAAATCATTACCAACAAAATGTCCAGCCACAAGTATCTAGTGTGACAATCTTTCTAATTGATCTATGAAAAATGATAGTTAATGGGAGTTGCATTTCTAAATTACAAAAATATTCCATTTTAGTGAAGCTAAAAGCTTACCGCACAATCCTTGCCATTAACGTAGGATGGACGCATGATAACAAAGAAAAGGGGATTTTCGATTTAAAAGCATTGGCTATAACAAGATTTTTAGCTACACCACCGTCTTTCTTAGGATGGGCTGATCCTGAAAGAAGTTGAAAATACGAAGTCATGCACATAAAATTAATAGAGCGAGAAGCTAAACAAATCAACCAGTTTGCTTACAAAAGTGTAACATTCAAACCTGAACCCTCTCCCCTATAAAAGTGTTTGATGATTTCAACAGAGCTGTCATCACTCTCATCATCTTCGATCCTATGAACTTGGAGTTCGTCGTCCTAAAGTATAGTCTATTTCTGTTGCGGTGGCATCAAATATGAGTACATGAAACTGTGAATTTCCTTCATATTTGAAAACCAAAGCAAGTGCCCCACGGCTACACCATAAGAGCTTGCAAATTCGGACCAACCATTTTGAAACCAAACCCCCCAAAGATGTTGTGTCAACTTGACTTTCCATTTTCTACCATTTGGAATAGTGAGAAAGGCCATATCTGAGTCCACTCCAAATTTCTGCACGAACTTATCCGGAATCCATTGTAAAAGAATCTCCATAACATAAATGCAGGCTAGGGAAATAAACACATGCAATCAATCCTTATACACAATGCTAGAAAATAAAAGTTTGAATGATGGCGAATACTTCTTAGTTACACCCCCACCCCCACAAAAAAAGAAAAGAAAATCAAACAAAATAAAATGTAATCCTGCAACATTGACGTTATATTTAATAGCTATAACAAGAACAAATCTTATGAATTTTGAAACCAAATTATACAACCTAATCTTATAACCAAAATAACCATCAACAAATGTCAACATTTTACATTTCTCTGTTGTTGTTGAAATGTAAAAATTTTGGGGAAATGTTGTATTTTGATAATGTGTCTGTGATTTGGTTTTGGGGTGTTGGGGAAACATTGAAGATGACCCACTTTTGTTTATGGGCAGGATTTGGATTTAGACGTAGTAATTTTTGCCACTTAGCCACTTCATAAGTTTGTGAACTCTAAAAACAAATGATAAAAAGAGTGAATGATTTCTGTATCCTAGTTTGATCCCAGGACACGGTTTCACGGTTTAAATTGAGTTATACATCTGTGGTGACCCTATAAGCCCTATCACATTTTCAAAAAAATGCCATCTGCTCTTGCTCTGTATTTATTTTTCCTCAATCTCTACCATGCGCTTATCCCTGTTTCATTTTTTGTTCATATAAAAGTGTACGATGCAAAAGTACTCTGTTATGTGACCGTGTTCTTCTTAAAGTGTAACCTACGTATTGCAAAATGAAAGTTTTTCGACTACATGTAACAAATGTACATTTTTTCAAGAATCACAAATAAAGAAGATGAAGTGTTCAAAGTGTATATTAGCATATGATTTTCGAGAGGAATCTAGTTTATAAATTTGAGCATACTTACAAGCTTTCCTTCCCGAACAAAGATTCGGCGAATAATCTTGAAAAAGTGTGGGGACCGATCAGCAGGACCATCGTCGTTGTCTCTTCGCCATTGAGAAGCCATTGTTCTGTTCTCCAAACTTTCGGCCGAGAAGAAGTTGAACGATTCTTTGCCGCTTCGTGCGTTTGAGCACTAAATAGTGGGTTGGTCATACACATAACCCGATTATTAAGAAATCGAGTTATGTGTACTTTGGGACTAAAAGGAGTCCATGCTTGTGCGCAGTGTATCTCAGAGGAATCCATGTTGTGTGTGGTCGTTTGGAAGTCCATTTGAAGTAACTCGATATCCTGAACATCAGGTTAAAGTAGAATTACTCGATACTCAAGAAATCGAGTTACATGCGAATAACTCGCTTATAAAGAAATCGAGTTAAGATAATTGGACTGGTCCCGAGGCGGTCCAAGAGGAATCTAAGTGTAGACAATGGTGATCAACGTATCTCGATGCTATAGATATCGAGTTCCTTTCAACATAACTCGGTAACAACTAAATCGAGTTAAGTTGACTGGGCTTCCCGACCCACCAGATAATTGGACTGGTCAGGAGGCGGTCAAGAGGAATCTAAGTGTAGACAATGGTCTTCAACGTATCTCGATGCTAAAGATATCGAGTTTTTTTCAACATAACTCGGTAATAACTTAATCGAGTTAAGTTGGTGGCTTCCCGACCCAGCCAGGATATTTGGACTGGTCCGGAGGCGATCAAGAGGAATCTAAGTGTGCACAATGGTCTTCAACGTATCTCGAAGCTACGATAGCGAGTTCTTCTCAACATAACTCGGTTATAAGGAAATCGAGTTACCTTGACTGGGGCTCAAACACCTGATCCAGCTATTTGGACCGGTCCGGATACGATCAAAAAGGAATCTAGCTGTGTAGAGTGCTCTCCAACGTAACTCGGTACCCTATAAATCGAGTTATGTTGAACGTAACTCGGATATAGAGAAATCGAGTAACCCGGATACTTGACAATTGAGAATGGATACAGTCGAAGGGGATTGAAAATGGACTGCAACGTAACTCGTTAGCTGGAAAATCGAGTTTCATTTAGTATAACCTTTCTACTTGTAGTTTTGCTTGCGACTTGCACTATTCACACCCATTCAGTATCGTGCTTATTCATAGTAAAAGTGGACCTCACGACAACCATCTTTGTGAACAACAAGTCATCCATACAAATCATAACCAACCACATCCATTAGTAACATTCCCCATTTGCATTACGCGAATAAAAAATCATCCATATATACAAGCTTATTTGTAAGTAAAGAGCCTCTATGCATTTAAATCAGTTGATGTACAAAAATAAAAAGTTCCATTTCTGCATTTTAAACATTCTTCACAATTGTAAGTTGAAACTTGGACAAAGATCCGCCAACAATGGTTTTAGGCAAACATGGAGTCATAGCATTTGAGTGACACCTTCTTTTTGTTCTTTTCGAAGTTGCCTCCTTTACGAGGAGTAGCCAACACGAAATTAGTATACAACCCATGGTAATTAATAAATTGAATTGACAAATATAGAAGAGCATTCAAGCTTGCCTGCTTAAATGAGGAGCATCTACGATTACACCTTGGCAACAATTACAAATCTGCAGAAAAACATATACATTAGGGAAATAGAGACCTCATGAATACTAGAATATGTACACCACAAACAATAAGATTGAAAGAATACTACAAATTACTGCCCACATCTTAATTATAACTCATATAATGTAATATCTAAACATGTAAAGAAGAATAACTTATGATACCCCCTTGTTACTATGATTTGTAATTGTTACCTGCTACATAGCACCATGGCTTGTTGAAGCCACATTTCGAGTTGGACATGTACGACGGTAATGACCCTCTTGGCGACACAACCCACACTTCAACTTTGGTCCATTCTCAATCCACAATGAGGTTGGCAACTCCCTATCCTCATCATCCATCTCATTGCGGATTCTCGTGGACTTGGGCCGACCTTTTTCACGGATCAACCGCTGGTTTTGGCATCACGGTTCTCCTTTCTGCTGGCTCGGCCATTCTAACCTATCTTTTAGTGGTTGGAATATAGGCTCATAGCTGTGATACCGTTCTTCAAGGCGGTAGAAATGATCCATATACTCGGTGGCATCATGGTTGTGTTTGGCACAAACTGCTATCAAGTGGGAACAAGGGATCTTGTTTGCTTCCCATTTCTTTGCACGTGCATGTCATGTCTATGAGGGAAACCCTATGGGTGTGATCTCCCCGCTTGATGTTCAACAATGAAGACTGTGTCTCCATTGTATATAACCGTTGTTGCGCACTCATCCTTCTAACAATATGGAGCTTCGCCTTCTCTTGATTTTCCTCGAACTTGTCATAGGCATATTTGCACCACACTTGCCCCTCTTCCAACTTCTCTAGGGTTTTGTTTCGACGTTCGTCAAAGTATGAGTTCACCTTGTAAAATGTAAACTTCACCATTGCGATTATGGGCAAGCTACGTGCGCCCTTAAGTACCCCATTGAAGCACTCACGACGGTTGGTTGTCATTGCCCCATATCGGTGCCCATGGTCATGTACAAGTGTCCACTTTTCTTGATTTACCTCCTTAAGATAGTCGTATGCAGCCGGGTTGACATTCTTGATGCAATCCATGGTGTTCTCAAACTTCCTAACTTGATTCGCGATTCTTTGCGTTCCATACCAAGTTCTTCAACGGCACACTATTGAAGTTAGTGTTAACATTGCTTACTAAATGGCGGAGGCAATACCGGTGATGGGTTAAGGCGGTTGCAAGTAGCCCCTAGTGGTGTCATCGAAGCATGATTATATCCCACGATGCCTGTCCGGATATTATACACAAATTGGTGCGATGCAGTAACATAGGTCAACAGGCATGCCAAGAACCATCCCCATGTCTCCGTGCTCTCGCTTTCGACAACGGCAAATGCAAGTGGATAAACCTCGTTGTTACCATCTGTTGCCATTGCTATCAACAGCTTTCCTTTGTACTTGCCATAAAGGTGCGTTGCATCTATGCTTATCACCGGCCTGCAATGCCTAAACCCTTTAATACACGGACCGAAAGCCCAAAACGCGGAGTTGAATATACAAGTCCCCGGGACATTGGGGTCACACTTTAATGTGGTCACGATGATCCGGATCTGCATCGGACAATGCAGCTAGAAATCGTGGCAATTCTGCGTTTACGACTCGTCAAAATCCCCGTAAATACGTGCAATCGCCTTCTACATTTGGCTTCCCAAACCTTGTACATAGTTACATCATGCCCATGCCTTGCATGCAACATACTACGCAAGTCCCTTACCTTTCGGGTTAGGTCTTCCCGTACATACTTCTCAAGTGCAATGGAGATGAACTTTGAATCCATCATCCGCCCATCGGTTGGTAGGCTGGAGGGATGAGCAACTATGGGGACCCTTACATGTACCGATAACCCACATCCCGTGCTTCTTGCTGCAATTGGCCCGAATTGACCACAGACATGCCTCATTCTTACACCGCACTACCAGCCTATTGGTGTCGGACTTGATGACCTTGTATTGCTTATTATGCTCCACAGAGTAGAGGTCAACACATATTGAACAGGGCTTTATTCTTGAATAGCATCCCCCTTCTTTGGGTGGTCATCTTTATGCCAACTTGTAAGATGTCCTGTACCCAATGCGGGTGATGGGTCATTAATATTGTCCCATGTGTTTGATGTGAACCATTCTGGATAGGAACTGTTGTAAGGCAATCCTCCTCGTTATTTTCGATCAGTGGTACATCTAAGACCTCCGCGTCGTCCACTTTGGTCCATCGAGATCAATGAACTCTTCATACACATCTCGGTGGCATCAATATCAATTCCCCGTCCATATCGGCTTGGACATGCTCATATGTGTGAGTAGACCCTCCCACATCATGTGTATTGGTGGCGCCCACCACTTCGGTGTTGTCCAAATGATCAACCGCACTACATGGTTGATTATTGTAGGGGAAAGGCGTGGTATAGGCAAAGGGAGGATGCACGTCAACCGACAATGAGTGTGGCTCTTCCACCCCACGGCATCTTTGTGAACTTGCACTACCATGGAACCCAACAGCCTCAACAGATTACATACAAGTCGGACGCTATGAACTGGGGGTCCGCTTAATCACCGCCCACATCATGTCCACGTCGACATCGCAACCCAACGGATTTGAGTTGTAGACAACCCGAGTACTCACAAGTATCCGGGGGTACGGTACACAATGGATATCTTATGTGACTCCTTGTCCAACCGTAGAGCTTCCATTATCTTCCGGTGCATTTTTCTCAAGTGTGTTCCCCATTTCAACTCAATGAACTTACGCTTCACCGACTCGCCTTTATAGGACAGCCCATGCAAGTCATGGAAATCTGTTCCCCCATCATAGTAAACGTAGAAGCGGTGACGACCCATGCCGGACCTGGATAAGGACAATTAATTGTGGTTATCATGCGAGAAGATAGGGGTTATGTTAATGCAACAATAATTAATCTTTTACGGATGCACTATGATGCTATCCTAATTATAGGTGTACACACTTGATTCCTTTGGACACAAACATTGGCCTTTTAGGGAGACGTGCCACAACAAAGAATCGGGGTGTTTGTAATATCGCTTGGTAAGGATGCAATATGGAGTAGGAAAATGCAAACATGGTCAAAAACTTGTTCACCTCGCAGGCTTTCTTTTTCGTAACCCACACAAGAAAGACTTTCATAATTGAAAGAGCCATACAATTTAAACCTCGGTATACATTACACATCATTGTTAATATGTATGAATGAATGCATATGTCATCATATGAATTCACCGTACAATGTTTGTTTATATATATGTTTATTTAGAATGATTATATACATATTTCCCAAAAGAATTCTCAAAAATAATTATTATATACATTACTATATAAAACTCGACATATTTAGGAACAATATGTATACAATGTCACTATCACACACACACACACACATATAAGATTATTCTCACATAAGTCATAAGAGCACACAATAATTAATCGTTTCTTGGACAATTTTTTCTAGGATTTTCAATGCACTAACAGTTTTTGCAATTCCTAACAAAAATGTTTCAAAAAATTGGTGCCCTAAGCACATACATTATATGTAAACATACCTATACATGTGTGTGTGTATATATATATATATATATATACATGTGATCATATATGGGTAGGTAGCTTTGTTTATATTTACATATATTTGCATATACATACATACATACATGTATATATATATATATATGTGTGTGTGTGTGTGTGTGTGTATGTGTGTGTATATATATATACATATATTTGGGAATGCCACATATACATCTTATGATATGGGTAAGTACGTTTGTCTATATATACATATATCTATACATACATACATTTATGTATATATATACACACACATAATGTCGAGAATAAGACAGGTTGTAGAAAGCAATCCAAATTATAAGTAGTTATGTAAGTCAATCCATTTATAAGTAGTTATGTAAGTGAATATATACCTGCTCGGGAAGATGTGCGAACAAAGAAGAAGGGGACCACAAAGAACAAAGACGCCCGTGAGGATGCAATAATGACAAGGAAAATGGCGTAAGAGTTAGCAAACTTTGTTCACCTCATAGGCTTTCTTTTTCGAGAGACCAGGCAGTGAAGGTTTTCAACACGGATAGAGCCGGACACGTGCATGGATTCTGAAATGTGGGGAGGGGACAACATGACTCGATATTAAGGAAATCGATTTTATATAAAACTCGATACCACATAAATCGAAAGTTATCATTGACAAGACGTATTGAAATGACGGCATTTCGAAACTCGGTTAATTAGAAGTCGAGTTACATGTAACTCCGATGCTATAACTCGATTTCTATAGAATCGAGTTTTAGCCCCATTTCCTCTACAAAAGCTCACTTCACACGTTAGAAGGTGCAACCACATTCTAGTGCAAAGAGTTCCCACCATTGCGTTTTTGTAGAGCAAGATGGGACGAACCTATGTTGTGTTTAACGGTCGTGTTCCAGGCATATACGACGGTTGGCTAGATGCGAGTAGACAAGTTCATAAATTCCCAAACGCCAATCACAAATCATATAAAGATCGAAGGGAAGCCGAAGCTGCATACGTGGAGTATTTGCATGGTAATGGTATGGGCGTGCATGGTGGTGCGTCTACATCGTGGGAAACTCCAAACATATCAACCTCAACTCCACCTAGCACTTCTCAAAGCGAAGGAACCAACTATGGCAAAGTGGAGACATTAGGCACACTTTGTTAAGGTATCGCTTGGAAGTTGCCATTGAGGAGCGTGACCACGCAAGGAGGATCGCAACGTTGAGTGCAAACATGTTGAATGAAGTGGTGGCTCATGTTGTGGGGGATGATGAAGTTGATGCACCCACGAGACAACGTGCGGATGCATGAATGCAAAAGTACGACTTCTTGTTGTGGTATTTAGTAAGATATGTATACTTCCAAGTACCATCTGTTGTCATGTGTGCTTTAAGTAGAAGTGTCATCGTTTTCCAATTGTTTCACTTTGGCGAGATATGTATATATGGAAAAATAACCTTATTATTTTTGTTTTTGGACTACTTTGGTCTTATTCGGTCCATTATATCTACTTTGGTCTTATTCGGTCCACTTTGTGGTTTCTAGGAAAATCGGTGTACTACATTCTATTTACTCTATTTGATCCTATTCATCGACTTTTGGTCGCGTACCCGTCTATTTGATTCACTGCAGTCCATTATTGTGTAGTTACAAAATACTACATCACCTATACACAATGAGCCACGATTAACGAATGTACATGACGTAAAAACAACAATGAATTGCATAACCTCTACATGAACGATTTGGAAATCCTCCTCGTTGGAGGATTCACCGCAATCCATACCAATCAAAGAAAATTCAAAGTTTAAAAAGATAGGATTGGAATTATTCATACATGATAAATCGTCCAACATTAGAAAATTATCTAAATTCTTCAAGTCAATTCTGAAAATTTTAATAGCCACAATATAGAAAGTCCAGAACAAAATGACCATGAATAAAAATTGACACCAACCAACTAAAAAAACAAATAACACAGCTATATAAAGGTTCTTGAATCCCAAACACACATAAATAAAACCCTAAAATTATGATGTACCTTGTAATATTATTCTGAATTAGAAAAAAATGAACACTTAAAATTTAAAAGTTACGTAAAAGTGAACATTACATGGAATACTACGAGGTTTCAATAGATACATTACTATATCTTCCCTCTAGCTAGCTCCACTTGGACAAAACAGGTTCATCTCTATGAGAGTGGTCTTGCCACTGCCAATTCTGCCAACAATACGTATTTTGTGCCCTTCCTCAAATGTGCAACTGATCCCCCTCGAACAAGTGCATCACCTATATTTGATCTGTTTTATCAATGATATATAAAGCCATATTATAAAGCCAAGTTTGAAGCAAATAACACAACTCTCAATCATGTGAAGATAAATGCAAAACCAGTCAGATTGGTAATGAATGCCAAAGCATTAGTCCGCTTAGATAAAGTCCTAAGAGCAACTTCAAATCAAGAATCAATCTCACTTCCGTCAAAAGTGCAAGCATTCCTTTCCCACTAAATACTCCACAGGAGACAAAGAGGTATCATCATGTCTAAATTTTTTAGCAATCAAACCATGTAAAGCACTAAACATATGAGGATTACCCATGTCAACAGTTTGGTCAATTAATGCCAACTTATAGATCGGAAGTCTTATTAAATGCTTCTTCCACTTCTAACTTATAGGAAGCTCAAAGAAAATATGTTTGATGATCACCAAACAGACATGTAAGAAGAAAATTTTACAAAGATCGTTAGTTTGCAAAATCTACAATTATTTTCATTCCCACATGATTTCAACACATTGCGGATAAGGATATATATATATATATATATATATATATATATATATATATATATATATATATAAAAAGCACAATGAAGGCAAATAAATGGAAAAAATACCTGTATGCCCAACAAAAGTATGTGTACATTTGCTTCCTCTCCAAAGTTTTAAAGTTGTATCACTTGAACCTAAAATCGTGGTAGCATAAAAATGAACCCCATAAGTTCATAGTGAAAGACATAGTTGGATCTATGCATTCCAATCTGATGTAACCAGTTCAACTACCAACAAAATCTAAAACAATATCTAGCGAGCAGTCATCATCTCTTGAATCATATTATACCCTGTAACAAGCTCGCTTTGAAGGCGACTTTATGAGTGCTTGGATTGCTACCTTATGAGCCTCCCAGGATTCTGAAGGTTGGCCACTTCTCCAACGTCTTAATGTCTTTGTGGTGAAGGAGACATTAGATACTAACCGAAAATTATTGAGAAAAATGCATATACCTTTGTAAGCATAGATAATAATTCAAACCCAAAAAACGACAATACACAAACAATAAAAGTAACATTCAAACAAGTATGCAAATTTTTCATTAATGCCTCCATCATTTCATTAAAGCAAATGATGGACAAGATTTGATTCATTGGCCAATGACACACACAACATATATATATATATATATATATATATATATATATACTGAAAATCATAAAATAAGAAGGCTAATTGATGAAAAAATCAATAATCAATTAAATGTTTCTCATTGGGTTCCCAATTTGCTACCAAAATGAAAAGGTAATATATACAATGATAAATAACAATTACAAACCCCAAGAAGCGAAAAGGAACAAAACATGCACACATAACTAAGATTTTTGCCGTTTTCACTTTGGGTAAGTTATATTGTGAGTCGCTCTAGAACAATGCTAGAAAAAATATAAATTCTATTCTCCAAAGTTCCTACTAACGAACTTGTAATCAAATGTACACAGATCTAATCATTCTAGAGAGGAGGGGATTTAAAGGAGATTAAAAATAAGAAAATGGGAAGGAGGATGTACCAATCTAGGAATTGTAGGGAAGGCGAATCGAAAAATTAGGAGAGAGACACATACCTAGCCAAGCATTGTAGAGACTCGGATAAATGATTTGCTACAAAGGAGTTGGTTCTGCCATTGATCCGCATAAACTTCGTCATCAAACTCTTTTTACTGAAAGTACCAAATTACTTCTTCTTGCTTATCAACAATACCACACATTTGTTTCTCACAAAAATAACAAAAATAAAAAAACAAATTACTCTCTTACAACCCACTTTCTTCAGTAGCTAACAACATACAAAAACACAAGAAAGTTTGGCTTCAAATGAATACCAATCCGGACATTTGTCAAATTGCAATCAAAACTCCAAATGCAGAAAAACTTCCTAATACATCAATAAATACAATACGCCTTATGGGTTTTCTCCAAAATATCAATTTCTTGACAACAAACACATTGACAGCCAAGTATTCTCCCCAAGCAATGATCCGAGAAATAGATGCACAGACCACCAAGATTCTCCCCAATTAGTAGAACATTTTGCATGCTTATTCCAGTCACCTATACACATGAAGAATAAGCACACAAGGACAATCCAGCTCAATGGCCTTTTCGTGTCCACCATTGCGCTTAGGTCTAAAAAAAAAAAAATACGACTTTAGAAGAAAAGTGAAACGTAACTATGCGATCACCTATAGGCGGGAAGTATAAGCATACACTAAGGCATTTAATGATATTTTCGTTTCCGCCGATATGCCCCGACAAGTCTAATCTTACCTATTTCATCAAACACAACAGCATAATTAAATTAACATAATCAATCAAATGCACAGTACAAGTAGCTCAAGAAGATGGGAAGTGTAGACGAAGTACATACCATCACCGGTCCCGCAATCGGGAGCATGCGCACGCGGGCGTCGCGATCTCCGCAAAGCCTCCACCGGCTCAATGTCCTCACCCGGTATCTGCTCAATTTGTACAGCCTCTTCGTGGGCGGTTTGAGATGGAGCCGACATGGTAGGGTCTACATGCACTAGAGGTGGGGTGGGCATGCCTGGTGTGGGGACAAATATGCATCCACCATCATGGGCGGATCCACTTTGAAAACCGGGGCGACATACGAGGAGGGCCCTCAAAGTTCGTGCTAGCACCATGGGATGTAGTGTGGGCTGGAACAGTGCCACGATGATCGACGCTATGGGATGGCCCAAACCATCGCCAGGCGTGCATCGCGGTGTCTCCGCCGTCGTCATCGACAAGACCCAATCGGTGCCAAGCCATGCCTCTTCTACACCCTCCTCATTCCCTTCCTCGTAGATGGGAGCCGACTCGGTCGTACGGCTGCGACCAGCTTGACCACCTCCACGATGTCCACCCCCACGAGACCCACCACGTTGCCCGCCACGAACCGGGGCCTGTGTATCAATGTCAATTGCTTCTGCAAGCGCATTCGCCAATTTAAGTCGGCCTAGCTCCTCCACAAGCTCTAGTGTAAATGTAAGGTCGGTGTGCATGTCAGAACCTTCATCGCACCTCTGTATAGACCTAATCATCATTCGAACCTACAAAACAAGGGCGTCATAAAAGCAAGAACGCAAGTATGATGCAAAACTTGGATAAATCTGTTCCAAAATCAAAAGAAAAAGTAGCAAACATAGCTAATGAAATCCTTATATTACTTATAATTATGAAGCATCTTTAAAAAGACAAAGTGTATAAAAATAGGGGTTGGCCCCCCACGTGCAAAAATTTATAGTTCCAACCTAACACTCAGAATTTTCGGTTTCTGTTATGTTTATCGCTATGCAATCTAAACATTGAGATAATACTTCTAAAAAACACGTATAGTTGGTTGTACATAAGTTCAATCTTAGCATAAGTGAAAATATCGAATTTCACTACAGTATCTAGGCTTCACCGCAGTTTACAACTCCATTAATATCACATTGCAATCGGACACATATTTTGAAGTTATTATTTCCTAACGTACACGCCCAAATCAAATGAATTGAAAATATCAAACGCAAGCTTCAAGTTTCAATTAAGGGAAGTACCAAAAACTTAGAACATATATCATACTTGAATCTAGTATAAATGCACATCTCCTTGCTGCATACTTGCAAGATTTTAAATGACCTTTAAGCTGTTGGGAATTGCATTCTACCAACAGTTTAGTAAGGGACTTCCCAATCCTAGAGGTAATATCTATCAAGGAATATGTAATATATTAATCAGATCCTGGAGGAAAGGCTATCTAAACTATCATGAAATGTGAATTTATCACTACTACACGAGTTGCACCGTCCATTTTAAAGTACAAGCCAACCAAAAACAAAAAAAAATAAACAAAAAATAAAATAAAATACAATAAAACCCAACCCAACCTACCCTTTTTAAAAGTTGAATGTAATTATATGAACAAAGGTGTGGTCATCATTAGTCATTGCCCATTAACCATTCCTCATGCAAACAAATTGGATCAAGACAAATTCAGTTTGTTATGAACAACTTAAATCATGCGATATTTTGACTTTAAAAGATAATGACATGTCATGCGATATTTTTGACTTTAAAACAAAATGACAGAGAAACTTATAGAGATGTAACAACGATAATTATTATGGACTTTTGCATGCATGATAAAGCTGCTGAGGATATTTAATCCAACAATGGTTTCATCCATAAAATAGGAATTGTTGCCTCACCATGAGTTCCCAATACGCAGACTCGGGTGTTATGTACCGCCTTGTGTGGCGATTGTACCACATCATGTACTCAACGAGATACGTATCATCATCGTCTAGGAGATCGGACCCGCGAACTACATTCACTCGGTTGGCCCATTGCCGAATAAAGGGATCATGTTCTACCTCCCGATTCTTCTCCCATTTACCCCGAAGGGATATCTTGTGAAGGGTAGTCGACGTATCCACGACACTTGGAACTGGTTGCTTCATCCCAAACGACGGAGGACTCGCTCGGGATGATGCCACTCCACTATCCAAAAGAATATCAACGTCACCTCGGCCCTCCAAATATGCTTTTGAGTGCAATACGCAGTAGGGAGCCTAGCGTATGCGTGTACGGCTCCCATACAATCTGCATAAGTAGATTATGTTTGTGATAGTGAGACATCATACTAATTTAACATTATGTTTGTGATATGTAATATGCAAAGCATGGAATTTCTTGCTTCTAGTCGTACACAAAATCTTCAGGGATTATTGGGCGAAACTAAAAGAACAACAAAATTGACCTGCAAAAATATTAAAAGATCTAGGTTGTTCATGTCCACCATTTTCAGCCCCATGTTCATATCTTTGGACAGGGTTCAAAGCTAACTGACGCCATCAAATATTAGGGTTTTCAATCAACCAAACTTAGAGGAGGGTACTAGAGCATCCTTATGGTCTGTAAGATGAATCCAAGTTGATGATTTCGCAAAATCTTTTATCGTAATAGAAATATTGTGCTACATTAATTGCATTAGTCATTAACAATGTTTCAATGAATGAGAACAAAATGACTATTATAAGGTCTCATCAAGACATTGCATTTCAAGTACCACTTTATATTGCAAGAAATGGAAGCTATGTAAATTATTACATGGTATAATCCTCATCAAATACTTTGTTATTATATTTCTATGTAAATATATATTTCTTATAAATTTTAGTGTTGGAAATTACGTAAGCCTTTTAGTTATCTCAAACTAATCATGTCAATGTCTAAAATTACATTCCTCTTGAAGAATATGGTGAGCAAGATATTTTGCACGCTTCTAAAATTATATGAATAAAGTACTCGTTAATAATCCATAGCTTTTAATAATTTTAGGACTATTAAGGCAGCTAAAGTGGGGACAACTTAAGGAGTTGCATGCTGCAATTAAATTGTGTTCTCAACTTTGGTGCAAGGAGCACGAACTAACTTTTCATTTAGGTCAACAACAAGAGGTAATGTGTCAAGCGTCTTTATGTTTTCTCATATATCACTGATTAACAATTATTTGTTTCTTTAAACTTAGGCCATTGTTTTCCAAGAAGACAATCGAGGTACATGCATATTCAAAATATACCACTTGAATACGTAAATCGAAGTCAAACAAGTATTCTACTAGACTGTAAAAATATAACCTTCAATTTAGCAAAGGTAATTTATAACGTACAATGTAACAATGTTTTTGCATCACAATAACAATGTTTGTAATCCTGGATACCCCTATGTTAGAAGAAGAAATACTAAATTGTCTACTTATTAGGCGAGCAATAACTATGGTTTTAAGCTCATAACATTTTATTAATTAATTACAAGTGATTTCACAAGCTTAATTACAAACCGTACAAGCTTAAATTTTATTTGTTTAATCAAATTTGTAGCATATATTGAGACTATATGCAAAAACAACCGACTAAAGTAGAGCGTGATAGTAATCTGGTGCAATTGTACATATGAAACTTCTAGCCAAGAGAGTTCGATCGTACCTATGAAACTTATATCTATGCCCAAATGGAGCTCACACACTAAAACCACCTGCAACACCAAAGTGGCACCAATGAATTGTAAAGAGCTTAGATTCACATTGACTACCTATGAAAACACCATCAACTAGAACATCCCAAACGGATGTTTAGATAACATAAAAGTTTATATTAACCTTAGATGGTCACTTAATACTAAATATTGCTATGTTCTCATCACGGGGGTAGTGAAATGCATAAACTCCAAACATTAGTAAGTTTTTGAAGGCAAAGCAACAATTGAGACTATCTTCGGTGCTCACTCGGCATCCTAAACAACCCCAAATCTCACAAAGGGTTTAACCTATACCCTGGACTCTCGAGTTCCTAGTGGGGGGCACTAATGGCTTTGTATTTTGGAAATTTCACAGTGTGGACCCAAGCAATGACAACCATCCAAGCATTGGACAAGGACAAGCTATGGCAATGGCTTAGCCTATGGTCACTCTATGACATTCAAGGCAGAGTAACTCCATCCTTTAGTTTGCTTAATTTCAAATTTCAATGAAAGCCGAGAAGTGATCATGTGTTTTACGGGCCAATGATCAATAATGTCATCATTCCCTCTGTTTCTACGTACTTAGGCCAAAAATGCAAATTGGGGTTATATTTTTGCTCTCATGTCATGATTACACAATAATTAGATAAAATTTTCGTAGTTTAACATTTGCAGCTTTCCCAACGTCCTAAATTTAAAGAATTTTATCATTTTATGAGATTTAACACCAACTATATTACAACAAATGAAGAGAAGCTCTAACTCAAAGAAATTTAATTCAACGAAAATCTGGAATATAATTGTGGTAATATCTAAGTCAACCCAAAACTATAGCGAATCCGAAAGGTGTGAAATATTAATAAGCTTCAACAGTTCTAAAAAAATTTCTATTTTAAAGCTTTAATATTGAAGTATAACAACTATCAAAGATTCAAACTCTCTCTAAAAGAATTATGAGCACAAGTCTGGGCTAACTTTGTTGAGCAAGACTCCAAAACGCATGTAAAGAAGCGAGAAAGTGCAAAAACAACGAAGAAGACAGGTGAAGCGGAATTCACGCAAGGATTAGGGAAAGAAAAAAATTTGGACCATTTCTCGATTTATGCGTGTCATCCTTGCTTGCAGGGGGCCATGCGTTTTGAAAATATCATTTGTATTCTAATATGCCTTGATTCCCTTGTTCAAAAGACCCATATTTGTCAAGTTTATAGTAGGAAATTTGTTGTTTAGAATTTAATTGATATCTTCTGCGTTTACAATCATTCGCCTTATATAAAGTCTTAAGAAATATTGTTTTGAAATTTTTAGTTCATTTTCATAGCAGGCTAAAAGTTCTATTTTCTCATGTTAAATAGGTTGAAACGGTGTATAATGACATAATCAGAAAAAATGAACACAAACTTTTGATTCATTAGTAGTCGGAAAGAATTTAAAGATGTCATCGTCAGTTTTAAGATGCGTCATTAAAATCAAATGAATTACTTGAGCACACAAATACAACCAAAGACAAATCTGATTATCTTTGGTATACTATTAGGTAAATTCATTTCTCATTGAATTATAACCAATTACATAATCCAATATGTGCGTCTTCTCTTCATTGCATCAGCTTAATGACATTTGTAACAATTGGTGGAGTTTTTGTTTTTGGTTGCAACACAAGTTTGAACTCACTGTCTTGCACTAAACCAAGACTTCATGCTCAATCTTTTGCGCATGTTGCACATGCTTCAAACATCTTGGAAAAGGGACAATTTATTCTGTGTTTTTTTTTTTTTTTTTTTTCGAGTGTAAATCACAAACGTTTCCGTACATAATGAAGAATATAGCCAAATTCTACTTTATATATATGACTAAATTTATATATAACCCATTGATTTAACCCAACTTAACCTTGAGTCATGTGAGTTGGGTTGCATTGGAAAAAACCCTTCAATCCAACCCAATTTGGAAAAAACCCTTTGATTTAACATTCAAGAATTTTTTACTTTTGTTTTACTTTATGTAAGGACGAGCAAGTATTCATGCGGGTGCTACAAATGGAAGTTCTAATGTGAAGTACTTCACGATGGACATTCCAATTGAGTTAAATGATGGGATGGAAATCCAAGTATCAAACAAAATGATTGGATGGTATTATGAAATCAACTCATTCCTACAACAATCCAAGAATTCAAAATAAAATAAAAATTGAGGGAAACGAAAATAAAAGCATGTGTGGTGCATTTGAGGGAAACGTGCTCGGCCCGTAGTCATAAGAATTGAGGGAAACGTGGTCATAAGAATTCAAACTAAATTAACCGAATACCTGCTCGGCCCGTCATCGTGCCAGCTGACGCGCCGACGCAAACAAAGACGTGTGTGGCATGCTCTGCGGTGTGCATTTTGGCCCGCTCCACCTACCAAACATGAGGTGTCGACAAATGCTCATTACTTGAACTTTACATTTAACAAACTTTGCTTTTATATTTCACATCCATATACTAAGCATTGATAAGTTTCTTTCGTTTGTTAGTTTGGCATATTTTTAATTATATGAAAGAGACAAATAACGAGAACTCAATGAACGTACCTAATGGCAAGGGGCCCCGAGTGCACTTTGGCGGTAGAGGCGGCCTCACAACAGGGCATAATTGTGGGAACCTTGAATAGGCCCATAGCTGCACCAACAAGAGTGCTCCTCCAATCTGCATCGCATCCTTCTTCGATGCACTACAAAGTTGCCTATACAACCCAGGCCAATGCCGCACTACCCCACTATACCGTCTCGCATTCTTGATCAGGTTGAGCAACTCGCAGAGGGCAGCAGATGAGACCCGGTCCATGAGACTGTCCATGAACAAGAGGGCCCCCA
The DNA here is from genome assembly GCA_028216015.1 of Quercus dentata. Taxonomy (NCBI): domain Eukaryota; kingdom Viridiplantae; phylum Streptophyta; class Magnoliopsida; order Fagales; family Fagaceae; genus Quercus; species Quercus dentata. The sequence goes on along the minus strand of CP116449.1, from coordinate 54,978,764 downwards.
TCCGTACAAGTAGGTGGTAGCGGGCATGTTGCTTTGCACGACTTCGTCGGCAGCGTCCACAACTAAGGGATTGGCAAACTGTGCATCAAGCCAGGTGTATCTTATCCTCGCCCGAAAAAGGGTAGACTTGTTTGAGTTTGGTATCGGGGTGGAGGTTTATGGCCCAACAACTGTTCACACAAACTCACTCCATTTGTAGTCTGTCTTCCCGGTGACGAGCAACCCATCCACCGGAAGCCCCAACATCACCTCCATATCTTGCAAGGTGATACCCATTTCTCCATGGGGTAAGTGGAACGTGTGCGTCTCCGGACGCCACCGCTCAACCAACGCCGTGATCAAGGCGTGGTCGACCTCCATATCGGGAACCTTGAATAAACCAAATCAACCTGCTGCATCTATGTGTTGCATGATACGTGGATCTAACCCACCCTGTGGCAATACACATTTACTGGCGTCGAACCTTTATCATGCCAGGCGCCTCCTGCACACGGACGAGTATTGTGTTAGGAGATTAAACACGAGGTAATTATAAAACAAACATGTATTAATAATACTACTACATACCTCGTCAACACACCCTCCAAAGTGGACTTGACCGATGATTCGATTTCTTTGGGCCAACCGGGTATCCACATCGGGTCCAGCCGCACTCTATCTAGTGCCTGCATATCGACATGGCAGCAAATACATTGTTAGCAATTTTCTAACAAGTAAACCACATTTAATATAAAATAAAAGCATAGATTCATAAGACATTATATTTTGAGCACAAGATTTTCAACATCACTTCTTAAATAAATAAGAACTTGCCATAAAAAAATTATTTGAGAACTATTTAAATCACTTCTTAAAGCTTCGGATAATTATTAATTAACTATTTATGAAAATATAAGTTATAACACCACTCGATTTGCCAAAACCCCTCATCAAAACCCCAAGCACATTTAAACTCATTAATGAGAAAATCATCATTGCAACATATAAAAGACAACAAAATTCTCATCTTCATTAGTAAATTTACTACTTCCTTAAGTTTCAACAAAATAATCAAAATCCCACACAAAACGCAACCTAACATTAACCAACATCAGAAAATATTTCAAAGGGAGAGGACCGTACTGTAATCGGGGCGGCGGGAACCAACGACGACCGATGGAGACTCGAGGAAGAGTGGGGAAGCCTGATCGCAGAGCGAGAGAGACAGAGTGTGGAGAGAGAGTGATGGCGGAGAGCGAGGAAAGAGAGTGTACGGGGAGAGCGAGTGACTGAATAGAGTTGTGAGACGTTAGGGTCCTATTGATTCAAACCGCTGAAAATAACTCGATTTCCAGTTTCCCGAGTTATGACCGTCTACACAAACATTTTTTATTGGGAAAAATTCGAAGGTCGGACTAACTCGACTATACAAATATCGAGTTATTCATTAAAACTCGATTTCTCTATTGTCGAGTTACAAAAGAGGGGCAATTCCCTATTTAGTTTCAGAAAGAGGGCAAACAAATGTTTAATTTCCCAAAAAAGGGTATTTGCCCATTTTCTCCCCCGTTTAATGGGTTAGATAGCGATTGGGTTCAAGTCGAACTGATTGGCTCGGTCCGGGTTTCACAAGACCCAATTCATAAATAACCCACCACCAAGGCACCGACAAAGAAAAATACAACCTCGGCTTCAACACTACCTCCCCAACCAAAATCATAGCTAATCGAACTCACTCGGATCCGGGTCGACTCAATACAACCACGAACGAGTCGAGCTTAGAATCAAAACCATTTTCAGTCAATTTTTGTTTTTGTTTTTTTTGCTTCTGAATAATTGACAAGCATATATTCAGCAGTACGTGGATTGGAGATTTTTCTTTGGCACTAGGGAAGCAGCATAAACATATTATAGTTGTCCTTTGGAGTCGACTCTTTCTCAGGGGACTATTTTGTGTAAAATTATTTTCTACACCTTAGTTTGAATCCGGCCATATTTTTGGCATTTACCAAGGATATAATTAAGGTACTATTTTTTAAGACTATAATTTGTTGGAAAGCACAAAATCGATGGCTACGTCCTGCTGAAATGTGTGAAATTCTTCGAAATTATGAGAACTTTCGTATGGCTCAAGAACCTCCGTACATGCCACCAAGTACGGCTCTTCAACTGCATTGCTTTTGTTTAATATGAGGGCACAATTTTGTGTTTTTCTTAAACCTCCCCTAAGTTCAAATTATTTTTGCAACTGGTTTAATGGGTGATAATTCTTCAATATTTGTGAGTCTATTAGTCTAATCAATTCTTTGGTTACCATTTATAGTATTCGTTTCATTTCCCTATGGTTTCTATGTCCAATTTTTCCCATTGAATATATAACGATTAAAATTGGGAATTTTTATTTACACTAGACGTTATTTTCCCAACTTATCTTCCCCCTCCCCCCACCCGCGTGGGTGTATATGTGTAACTCATCTATATATCTATATAATACTAAAAGCTCAAGCGTATCATTTAATATTGTTACGCTCCCGTTGAGCCACGTCAACATCTATGTTATTATCAATTTCTTTCCAATTTTTTATACAATTTTTTAACAATTAAAGTGAATTAAAAACTCTATTATATTACAGTCAAAATATCATATTTAATCTATCTTATTTTTAATTATTCTTATTTATTATTAAATTTTCAATTCCATTTTAACTTTTCATATCCCCACTACTCTCAATATTAATATTATTCTATCTTTTTATCTTCCTTTATTTTTTACTCTTCTTATTCTTATCCTCATCTATATTCTATATCTATATCTATGTAATACTAAAAGCTGAAGTGTAGCATTTAATGTTGTTACGCTCCCTTGAGCCACGTCACCGCCAAATGCCATGTCAATTATCAATTTCTTTCCAATTTTTTTATACAATTTTTTAACAATTAAAGTGAATTAAAAACTCTATTATATTACAATCAAAATTTCATATTTAATTTATCTTATTTTTAATTATTCTTATTTATTATTAAATTTTCAATTCGATTTTAACTTTTCATATCCCCACTACTCTCTACCTTAACTTTCTTCAACCTTTCTCATTCCATTTCAACTTTTCATATCCCCACTACTCTCAATATTAATATTATTCTATCTTTTTATCTTCCTTTATTTTTGACTCTTCTTATTCTTATTCTCATACTATAAAATTGTCATTCTCCCCTCTTATTCCATGCATAATTTCTATTTTCCCACACACAAAAGCCTCTCTCTCTCTTTCTCTCTCTCTCTCTCTCTCTCTCTCTCTCTCTCTCTCTCTATATATATATATATATTCTTTTTCTTCAATTTTTGGTATATATTTTTAATTTTAGTGTAACAGGTTAACCATCAAAACATACTAATGCAATATTGAAAGCTCCACCAAATGCATTGCGAAAATCAGTTTTAGACTACTAGAAGTCACTCGGTTTGCTAAAATTGGAATTCACAGTTAATCCAGCTTGATACGATTTAGTTTTATGTTTTATGTTGTTAGCTTTTTTATTCTCATTGGTTGTTAAATGTTATATTATTGCATTACAAAGATAGTATATAAAAATATAATATTATTTTATTACATAGCATAACTAAAATAATATGGTGTTTATTGCTATACATTTCATTTTTATGATTTTCTTCTCATCTTATTTTAATCAACATTTAAATTTAGCAACATCCTCCATATCATAATTATTTATATTTTGTCTCATTTTTTTTAATTAAACATATAATATTTTATTCAATAAATAAAAATTGTTCTTATAAAGTCTTCCCATGAAATGTTACAATGCATCAATGGAAAAATGAAATACAAAACAAATATCAATTTAGAAACTCTCAATTAAAAAAAAAAAGAATAAACAATTTTCTTAAAAATTGTTCCCACAAAACGTTACAATGCATTAATAGAAAAAAAAGAATACAAAACACATGCTATTTTAAAAACACTAAATTTATATTAATAATAATATCAAACCAAGCATATCATAAAATAAACTAATAGTTATGCATGTACTAACTTCATGGCAGCAAAATGGAATAAAATAAAAATAAAAATAAACATTACAATATGCATATTTAGTACATTAGAATTATCAGCAAATTTGGGAAAACAATAGGATGTTAACAAAGAGGGAGAGAAAGAGATTAGTAAAAGAAATCAAACATCAATTAAATAAATTAATTAGTAATTGTTAATTGGAAAACAAAGAGACTGACGGCTAAAGGAGTAAAAACTTAATTAAGATGACCTTACGAATGTTATTATAAACTTTACAATGCAAATAAATAAATCGTTAAATTCACTTAATTAAATCATATAATCAACAATTAAATAAAATCATACAAAATTTAAACTTGAAACTAATCAAACTATAATCTAGAAAATCATATTTATTATCAAAACTAAAAGGAAGACGTTCTTTAGTAATAATAGAAATATATAAGAAATAAAGATAAAAATTTTCAAAATTTTTTTTTGACATTTCATTTAACATTATTTATAGATAATAAAATATAAAAAAGTCCTTAAATGCTTATATTCTTCACACACCATGACTTTTAAAATCTAATGACAGGTTCTAAGAATTGAACTCTCATTTAATGCCTCTATTATGAAAATCAACAACTAGTAAAATATGACAATAGTAAGAAACGTTATAAATGAAAACAGAAAAAACTAATTAGCCACTATTATTATGAAATAGATGTCTTTTTTTATGCATCTAAGAAAATGAAATGTATAGGATTTACTTATTAAGGTATATGTAAAGATTCACGTTAAAAAAAATATGTAAAGGTTTTTGGAAAAAAAAAAAAGTATATGTAAGATTTTTATTAACTTAAAAGACAATGAAAAACCAATTTTTAATTACTACAACCGTCACTACTCTATAAATCACACACAACACTATATTCAATATCCTAAACAACAAAGTTAGGCCATTTTGGACATACATTACCATATTCAACTTATAAATTACAACCCAAATCAATCATACAATTACACAATCAAAGCATGAACATGTAACATGTATTACCTTCTGAATTATTGTTTGGAATTTTCACAATTATTGAAAGAGAATTTCCAAATTTAATTTTTAGAAAACATCGAGACAAGGTGAATTTTATTCTTTTTAACTTTCATAGAAAAAAATATTACCCACATTATGTCAACCCTTATGGAAAAGAAGGTTTACATGAAGCATACAAAACGTGTTTAATTGACTTAGAGATATAAAAAGTAGTCAACCAACTATGGTAGAATTAAGGTTTCAAATTTTAAATAAAACAATTCTATAATAACAAAAAATTATTTTGTAATAAATATGATTATGAAATGCATTACATTTCATTAAATTAGTTCAAACTACAAAATAATAATAATAATAATAATGAGACCACCATAAAAAATAGTTACACGCAACACGCAGTTTTGCGACTAGTTGTTTATCAAAAATTAACAAAGCTTCCAATAAAAATAAAAATAAAAAATTAACAAAGCTAAATTAGATGGAAAATTATTAGGTACTGAAATGGAGGACGAAAAATCAGGGAGATTTGTTATTTGCACAATGATTAAATTACTTACAAATTGTGCTTTGTTTTCTATATATAGAAAGGCAAAAAGACCGTTTTTGTCCCTTTATTTTGTCCATATTTTCAATTTGGTTATTAAGTTTTCACGATTTCTGGCATAGGGGGCTTGGGTTCGATTCTCCATACACTTGCCTTTTGTCCAATATTTTACCTATCAAAAAAAAGTTTTCACAGCTCTCATTTTGATTTTTATATTTTTTAAATCACTGTCATTTTGGTCCATGCCATCATCTCACTTATAGAAAACGTTGTTTTGAAACTAACAATGCAGTCCAATTAGCCATGTAGGCTTTTTTTTGTAAGTGAGATGATAGCAGAGACCAAAATGACAGAAAAAAATATAAAGATCAAAATGAAAGCTATGAAAACTTGAGTAACAAATTGAAAATAGAACCAAAACGTAGGGATAACATGGTTGTCAACTAATGAAGTTCAACTAATCAACTAACGCAACTAATGAACTAACTAATTAGACGGGCAAAATGGCCCATTAGCATTAATTTTTGAAATATTTAGTCTCAAAACACTGTTTGGGAAATATATAGGGAAGTAGCACTTTTTGTGGTCCTCGAGCTTGGTGAGCTCGAGTACCCCATTTTTCTGTTCCAGCGTGGCACCCGACGTTGGCATCCGAATTTAAGGTCTCTCTTCACCCTCACCCTTACCAGAACATAGTCTCACTCTCACTCTCACTTACACCTAAACGTTCAAACCCTCACACCCTCACACCATCGGCAGCAAAAATTAAAAACGTCGTTGTGATCGCTTTCACGTATCGATGATGGCCGGGGGAGTGGAATCGTGGTCTCCGTCGCCGTCGCGCCTAAGGGAATAGGAGAAGGGAAAGTAGTGGTTGTTGGAGGAGCGATGGTAATGGACTTTCCGTTGGATGACAATGGTGCGGCGTCGTCTTCGTCCTCTTCTTCTTCTTCGCCCTTTCTTCTCCCTGTCTCCGACCAATTAGGGTTTTCAATTTCATTTCACAGAGTCGCCACATGGACCATTTCCCCTTCAATGGCGCTTTGTAAGCTCTCTCTCTCCGAAAAATTTGAGTCCTTTTTCTCTTAATTTTCACTAATCCAACTGGTTTTGGTGCTGCAATTCCATGTCTTGGTTTTTGTTTAAATTTTCAAGAAATTTCATACTTTTTTGAATTTTGGTGCATAATGTGTTGTGAAGAACTTAGCATGTTGATTTTTTTGAAAAAAGTTCTAATTTTTTTATCCGGGTTTTAGTTTTTGGTGAATAATGTGTTGTGAAGAACCTAGCTAGTTTGATTGTGTGGGTGCTGTGAGGTTGTGTTGGTGATTTTGGAACTTAGTGTGTTTGAATGAAAATTGGAAGCAATCAAGGTCAAGGTATAAGGTATAAATCTTGGACTTTTATAGCTTTTTTTTTTTTTTTTTTTTGACAGTAGTGATAGAATACTTTTATAGCTTTAAATTGCACTAATAATGTAAACTTACGTTATAGACAAACAAATCCACATTATCAAACCCCAAGCATTCATTGTAAATGAAAAGAGATACTACTACAAATCTATCATTTAACAAAATGGCGATTTCCACTAAAAAAAAAAGAAAGAAGGGGGACATTGTTAGTACGGACCAAATTAAGATAAGATGGACCACATAATTGTGTTTATGTGGACCAAGTTAAATGTTAAATTACTGTGAATTATGGTCTTATGCATTGTCTTTGGGGTGACACAAGAATTGTGTTTCCTACATGTGCTTCATGATTCTCTTAATGTATAAATTCAGTTTAGGATTCTATTATTGAAAAGGAGATCATTACTAGAATAAGTACACCTCACAGGAAAAAAAAGGTTAGTCCATAATTAAGGATATGGGGTGTGTATTCTCTAGGAAAAAGAAAAAGGTTATGAGGGTGCGCATCCCCCCCTGCCCATCTCACCCTAAAATCCATATTTTTCATGTTTCTGTCTTTTTATGTAAGCTCCCTAATAAGTGGGCTGCCATCTCTTTCAAGCTTAAAACACACTAACATCCCCCATCATGTGTAATCCCATCCAACAACCTTGATATTAGTGTAGACCTTAGTGCCGTAAGCATGCGGAATAGATGAAATTACCGAAACAGGGGTTTCCTAAGATTCAAACTTAAGACTGAAGATATGCAAAAGCTACCAAGTTTTGGAATTGAAAAAAAAAAAAAAAAAAGAGAAAATATGGAATTGGGATTGCTTTTCTAACCACCAACTTCTCAAAAATCCCTCTTGAAATATTTTTTCAAATAAAGAGGGCCTGCCACAGAGTTTCTCGCTCCTCGATATAAATCATAAACAAAGTCTACCACGCTTTCAAGTGCGTGTGCATGTGGTGGATCGCACCCTCGCTTCTTTTAGTAGTCCTGGCCATTGATTGCAAACCAGTTCCATTGACCAAAACAGAAAAAGTTTTTTCTCTTTTGGCCTGTGACTTAGTAGTAACATACGTAATCAAGTAGATTAATATATCAAATTTTCACAGAATTTTTAAACTAATCAAGTTAATCATAACAATTAAAGTAAGTAGTAATCAGTTTCAAAGGGGCTTAGAATGCTTTATATGTGAATAAGTGTGTGAATAATGGTGCCGATAGTCACAACGAATGGGATACCATACCAAATAAAAATCAGCAGATTGCGACATACTATGAGCAAGATGTCGGGGAGAAAGTTCATGTTCTTGATTGGGCACCTATTGTTTATTCAACTGCAATAGTTGGTCATAATGTTGATAAGTATGTCCAACTGAACCATAAAAGAATATCTTTTGTTTCATAACTACAATCCAGTTGCATTCTTTACCAAATTCTATCCTTCCTCTGCACTTCTAATTGTCTCTAAGAAAATTCTTTAGGATTAATTTTACTTCCCCACCTAGCTACTCTAGGTTGGGGGTAGGTCCTAGTGGGGAAGTCATAGATACCTTTCCATACACCGTATATGATACCCCAGCATCTTAGCATAGTGAGTCCTAGGCTATACAAGAATCGCATTTATGCTAAGTGCGGGATCATTGTTGCTGCTAGTACAGTTGAAAAGGAGAGGTCAAGAAGGCTTAGCACTTCCATATTAAATCAAGTTGTACAGGAATCACTAGCTTTCAAATCACCTCCAAGGACCCGAGGTCGCAAGAGAGGACGTGTTTTTTACTGCACTCGTGTAATACAATATATATATATATATATATATATATACACATATTGGTGGTAGTCTATGTACCATGGGTGTTTTGATGCATTTTGTCGTTGATGCATTATCATAGTTTCTGAGAAAAGATTCAATTTAGAACAAATTCATTATGTTATTATGTTAGATAGAGTCATGCAGATTTATAACATACAATACTGGCCAAAAGTATGCGATTTTAGTTCGAGTTTTACTGGATCTAAAGATGTTGAAATTTTAGGGACCCACTCCCTCTTTGAATATGTCCATGAAAGGAGTAGTAACTATGAGGATGTTAAATTGGATTTGTGGCAACACTAGGATTGTGAGAAAGCGTTATGAGACACATATTTTTGGGTGGGTCCAATTGCACCCACTGAATTATTATTATTATTTTATGGGGTCAATTGTGAGAACCTCTGAAAAAAGATTAGATCCTATTGCAATTCTAAAAGTGGTCCTAAAAGATAAACCTCATTTAAGTATTGGCGGGTTTAGTTACATTTTTTATTAGTTTAGTGCAAAGTTTATGTTGGGTTGTTAATTTAAAAAATTGAAATTAAATTCTTAAAAGTGTTGAAGTTGCTATTTTTAAATTATTTATGGATAAATTTCTCAAGAGAAAACCAATATCAAAACAAATGCTACTTGCCCAAGAAAGTAGTAGTCACATTAACTGAACGAAATTGTTCAAAGTAAAACCATCCATCTTAAAGTTGACTTGGAAAATCTTCTTGTATATCTTGGGCTATAGGCTAAAATTTTAGAATGCCATTCAAATTATTGTGATGAAGTTAAAAGGGCATATCTACAAAAGGGTCCTTATTAACCTCATGACTGCAACTTTCCACGAAGGAAAATTGGATTTTTTTCATTGATATTCAATAGTGCTTGGTTTGATGAGTATGGAAATTGGTTGTAGTATAGTTAACAAACACCTTTTTGTTTTTCTTTTAAGCAGAATATTATCAAATCCATGTATTTATTTACTTATTTTATTTAAGACCCATGTGAAAAAATTCCTAGCTCTGCCTATGTGAGAATGTGAGGGTGGCATCGATTGAAGATAGAATATGGAGGAGCATTGTCCGAGATGGTTAGATATGTGCAATGAAGGCGTAGGAATGAACTAATACAAGTGTATAATATTAATCTGGAAAAAGACAAAGAAAAAATGAAGGTAAAAAAAAAAAAAAAAAATTAATGACAATTAAAGAGGTAACTGACAACATGGTCGTACATAGAATTAGAAGGCATAAAAGGATTTATGTAGCCAATCTCAATTCCTCGGGATTACAGCTTAGTTTCGAAGAATTGGAATTTGGAAATGATGTGGATAATAAGAGCAGGGCAGGGCGGGATAAGACTATTTTCTTTTCTTGCATGAGGGTTAATGGTAATGGGAATGGGTTAGAATTCATTGAATTTGTGGTTCTTGTAAGTTTTTTATTTGGGTTTTAGTTTTTGGTGAATAATGTGTTGTGAAGAACTTAACTAGTTTGATTGTGTGGGTGCTGTGACTTGTGAGGTTGTGTTGGTGATTTTGGAACTTAGTGTAGCTAAGTGTAATTGAAGTTTCTCTATCTTGGACTGGGAAAAAAAAATCCTGTTGCTTTTAGTCATGAAATTTACTTGTTCTAAGGCATTTTGAACTAGTTTATATTATACAATATGATTTGAACATAGTTTTATTGTACGATACTATGTTTTAAATACATGGTTTTTGTAGTCAAATGGCCATTAGCAATGTGGCTATTAGCAATGTGGCTGAGAGTGTTTGCTTTTCTTGCATGAGGGTCAATGATAATGGGAATGGGTTAGAATTTGTTGAATTTGTAGTTCACGTAAACTTTTTATTTTGTTGGGTAGTCGGTATTGAGTTTTATTGTGTTGATTACATGTTATGAGGCATTTCAAACAAGTTTATTCTATATGTTATGATTCTAACATGGTTTTACTTTATTGTACTTATTGTATGTTGTAAATACATGGTTTTTATATAGTGTGGCCATTTAGTAATGTGACTGAGACTATGATTTCTTGCATGAGGGTAAATGATAACGAGAATGGTTTAGAATTTTTTGAATTTGTAGTTCTCATAAGCTATGTTTATTTTGTTGATGGTTGTCAAGGTGGTGGTATTGGGTTTTTTTGTGTTGAATGCAAATATTTAATTGTTTTATCTTGTTTTTCTGGTAGGGTATATATCCCTATTACTACTGGAAAGATCCTAGAGCATATGAAATGTCCCGAGTGTCCATGAGTCATGGAGGCCTATATTTGTTTCAAGTGTTGCCACATTGACGGTGCTATGAATGGACTGCATTACATCCCTACCTCTCTTTCTCGCTGGCTTGTATTGCTACTAAATAATGTTATTATGTTTAAGACTTGTCTTTTTATGCTAATATAGTGTTTAAGATTTTTTTGGTTAGTAACCAGTGCCACTAGGTGGGTGTGTCTTTGAGACTTGAGTAATGCTTGAAAAAAAAAAAAACATCTTTATTAATTTGGTTACTGATGCCCACATTTGTGGGGTGCATCTTTATATAACGTCAAATATTGACATTGCAATAATGAAGGCATCTTTATTTATGACTGCTTGCTAGCAATTTTTTTGTAATAATCTTTTTTTAGATTAAAAGATGAACTTTGTAGAGATAATTCGAATGAGATTTTGAAAAAAGTAGGCATATTAGTACCAAGCTCGGGGTACCAATCTACCTATTTTCAAAATTCTCAAGATTGGTACTCGAGTTTGGTGGACTCGGGTACTTCACAAGGTACCCGAGTCAACCAAACTCGGGTACCAATCTACCTAATTTTGAAAACTGTTAGATTTGTACTGGGGGCTCCACGGATATGTCCCTTTCCCGCCAAGGATTTCTTCACAAATAGCCGAGAAAAAGCTTTCAATCGAGCAAGAGTATGCCCTGAACTATGCTCTAGATGTACATCTTTAACTTCTTTGGTAAATATAGTTGCCATATTAAAAATCAATGGACTTCATTGTTTCTTTGCAATGGTTATTGTGTGAACAGGAAACTGTTCAGAAATGGATTTTATTTGTTATTACGAATGTGACTGTAATTATTATCATCATCACAGCTTGATTCAATAAGCGATAAAAATAGAGAAATATATCAAATACAAATCTACCACAATATCAGTCTTGAAGAGCAATCATATTATTTCTTGTATCAAACTTGAGATCCTGGCTTAGTTTGACATTACGCAACATTGTACAAAGAAAGATAAAATCATGTCTTTGTTTTGGTAGTACTAAAAGGATATAAATCCAATCACCCATTAAAATGCTTTCAAGCCATTCAAGATTAGAGTAGTATGATAAGAAAAAGGACATCAAAGGCAAGGCCCACTAATAATGACAGCCATGCCGTAAAAGGAAACTATAACAATATCAGTAGTTAGAAGATGGTGACATCAAGAATATCCTAATTGGGCTGAAGGGTTCTCATTTGAGATACAAGGTATGTGTTAGTCAATGCAGGTGCATCGATGACTCTGCAGCAGACTTATAATTTTGATTGTTAAAGAGTTTTTTTCTCTATTATTATTATTATTTTTAAAGTTTATTTAGGTAGTCGAGATCATATTCATTTATTTTGAAGTTATAATGGTCAGCGGTGTTCTTTGTTTCAGTGTTCCTCCTAGATACGTGTCATCCCAAAATTCTACTTACGAAGCTTGATGCTAAAAAGTTATATGATAAAGAAATCTTAAGCATGAAATGGACTTTGAACTCTCTCCATTTCAAGTGAAATAAAGAAATTTTGTTCCATCCTAGGTAGGGTTACTCGCTTGTGTCTAGTTCTTGTCCTAATCGGACACATCCAAATGTGGACTTGTGGATACAAATGACACTTGTCCACTTCTGGTTGTTTCCAGTTCCTGCGAACTATTCATAAGCTAGATCTATTCTACATACTTTAATAATTTAAGAATTCATCTCCTAAACTGCTTATAAATCATAAAATAATAATTTAAAAATAAAAAAAATAAAAAAAAACTAATAACACCAAACTGACTCTCTTGGTGTTATGTGCAAAAATCATGAGAATAAGACATCTAGAGACTAGAAATTAATTTCATGTTTGGCCAAGTACAAAGCAGACCTCAAAATCACCATTAATGGCCATTCTCTATGTCTTCCTATTCATCTTCATATTCCTAAGCAATTCTCACAGGACAAATTCAAGTAAGCATGCTAAAAAATATATATAACCAAAGTTAAATCAATCTCTATCCTTAACCACCGCTGACGAACTTTATTCTTATGTTTCGTACTTGCAAATAACTAATTTCACCTATAGCTAATATTAAGTGTGATGGTGCTAATAACTAATACTCCAATATGTCTCGGTTAGCAAACATATTACTTGACCGAGAAACTAGAGCCTAAGATTTCGGACCCCATCTTATCAAACTACAAGTTAAAGACTCGAAAGGATGGAAACCACTTTGCAAATGATGTTTTCAATTTTGGGGTTATGCTACTTCAACTTTTGACAGAAGAAAGCGAGAATCTCTGTTTAAAGAGGTATGCTCTATTTAACATGTTGTCTCCCATATAGTTTAGCATGTTACTATTTTATAAGTAGTTTTTTCACCTAAGATGGTACATTCCAAATGGATTAGCTGAATATATTTCTATTGTCAATTGTCACCAAACAGTAAGGAATGCAATAATGAAAGGAGGAAGCATAAGTGCCATGGCGATCCATGCTTAAGTGGGGCTTATATTGTAACTGAATTTCAAAATGTATTATCGATAGTTGTTCAATGTACTACTCCAAATGAACATGAAAGACCAAACATGGAAGAAGTCTTACAGAAACTTGAAGAAACCCATATTTTAAGTCTAAACTTCAAATCCAACTGCAAGAATTTTTGAAAAAAAAAAAAAAAAAGTTTGGAAGTTGGAACCAAAGAATACTACAAAACATGTTTTATGGATTTGTATTATATATTTCTCATTATAAAATTAAGTGCCAACAATGGTCAGTCTTGCACACATAGAATTGATAGGTCCGTCTTGAATGGTTCAATGATGGGATCACCCTAAGGGATTGGCTTAAACCTGGGCATAGTAAACTAAACAGAGCAGAAAGTGTGCTTATATTCATGTAGTACACTCATGTAGTACACTCATGTAGAAGACTAAAAGTCTTTCCCTTAATAGAAAATAAAAAACCCAAAAGACAAGCACAACCAGACCAACATTCTAGTAATCATCGAAAAATATATATTAACTAACTGACTAAATTGATCACAACCTTAATCAAATTAATTTCGGGATCAAACCCCTAATCAAATTATGCATAAAAATCACAAATTTACAAACAAAAATACCCACAAGCTGAACATGCAAGCTAAGCGAGACATACCTTGTGAGAGGGAGACCGAGAGCGTAAGCAATAGCGCGAGAGGGAGACCGAGAGCGAGACGGCGACGGAGAATGAGGCAAATCGCGAGATTGAGAGGGAGAATGAGAGTATTTGCGAGATTGAGAGGAAGAATGAGAGTATTTGTGTGGAAATAGCTTTAGATTGAGAGAGGGAGATAGCGAGATTGAGAGAGGGAGATGAGGGAGATAGCGAGATTGAGAGAGGAAGATAACGAGATTGAGAGGTTTCGTGTTTGTGGGTATGTTTTGCTCTGATGGGGGTTGGGGGTAACAGATGGTTTAAGTGTGGGGTAATAGGGAGACATGGCTGAGCAGTACTCGAGCTTCATGAGCTCGGGTACCAAGTTTATTTTTTAAATTCAAATGCCCAGGTGAACAGAAAAATGGGGTACTCGAGCTCACTAAGCTCGAGTACCACAAAAAGTGGTACTTTCCTATATATTTTCCAAACAGTGTTTCAAGCCTAAATATTTCAAAAATTAATGCTAATGGGCCATTTTGCCCCTAATTAGACAACAAACTGACTTTTTTTTTTTTTTTAAACAAGAATTACTTCAAACGACTTGGAACCTGATAATTAACCAATTCTAAATGACATGACGACTTGTGTAAACTACTCATTGCAGCAAGTAGGAAGCGTTATATGCAACTTGTTGTCCAGAGTCAATCTTCAAGTCTTCAATCTGTGCCATTCTTTGAGCTTTCAACCGTACCCTTCCCTCAAGATGGAGAATAAATATTATGCAGTTGCATCTTGGACACTAAAGCATTAAATTCTTGTGAGCCCAAAGGTTTAGTTAAAAGAACAGCAAGTTGGTGGTGTGTTGATACATGAAGAGCAACACAGTAACCTCTCTTGAATTTTGTCTCCAATTAAGTGGCACCAATTCAAGAGGTTTTGCTCTTTCATGATAGACCGAATTAGTTGTAATATATTCAGTGCAACTTGGCTATCACTGAATAGGAGAATTGCTTGAGTATGATCTATATTAAAGGTTTTGACAAAGGAAGTAACCAAAAAATCTCATGCACTATTGATGACATAGCTCTATCCTCTTTTTCTTTTGAAGAATGAACGAGACAAACATTATGTGTTGTTTTTTAGATTTCCGGGAAGTTAAGATTCCCCAAGAAAAGCACAATATCCTGTGATTGATCTTCTTGTATCTAGACAACTGGCTCAATCCGAGGCTGATTCATAAATTGACTGGACAATATCGCAAAAGGCTTATAAATGCAATGATGATGATGCAGGAAAAAATAAGCCTTGTGTTGGACTTGATTTGAGGTATTGCAACACTTGATGGGTTGCATGTAATTGAGGTTCTCTAGGCTAATTCATAAATTGACTGAGTTTTTGAATAGTGTAACCCAAGTCATGCCTAGTAACAGTCAAACAAAGAAGTCTTCCAATCAACCTTCAATAAACAGATGGATCAATAAGAAGTTTGCCATCATTTGGGTCTACCCTTAGGTGCTACTTTCAACTAGAAAGCTACATGGGCTGGTGTGCTGGAGAAAATGGAGCGGCAGTTGGTGGGGTAGAAAAGATCATATCTTTCTAAGGGGGGCTAAATTATTTTATTGAAGAGAACCTTATCCAGCTGTCTTGGTGAAAAAATTGGGGTTCAAAATGAGAAGAGACAGCTAAAGTAAATGATTTAGGTTTGGAGGACAAGTAAGAGTAAGAAAAAGAGAATTAATGCCATGGGGCTTACTTGAAGAGGAAGGACCTGCATAAACAGAATGCGATGTAACTGGTAGTTAAGAGGAAAAGGCCAATCCGCAGTGATAACTATGCAAGTTAGTAGGTGTCTTAATGGATCTTGTTGATATTCTGACAAGACAAGTAGGAACAGTAGTGGACTGAGAAGGTGGAGCAAGAGAAGATATTGAGGAAGGAATAAGATGAGGTTGGTCTATACTAGAGTCATGGACTAAAGGAGAATCTGGGACAGAACAAGGAAGAATGGGTTAGCAGGGGGAATAGAAGAATTGTGTAGTTGAGTATTAGTTGACTGTGGTAAAAAGGTTGATAGGGTGGATGCATGGAACCAAAATGAGAAGACATGGAGTGATAAGGAAAAATGTGTTCATAAAAAATGACATCCCCATAAATAAAAAAGGTTTTGGACTCAATGCCATACAATTTACTATAGGTCAGTTTGGATACCGCTTATTTTATTGAAACTGAAAAATTATTGCTGAAAGTACTATAGATAAAGATAAAAGTTAGTTGAAATAGTATAGTAGAGCCCATAAATAGTGCCAAAAAGTGCAGTGGAGTCCATGAATAGTAACAAAAAATAAGCTCAATAGTGAAATAAACTTCATTTTTCATCCTAACCCAAATGCACACTATATCCCTTGATGCCAAAATGATATCCAAGAAATATATAAAACCTTACCCTTGGAGCAAACTTGGTTCTACCATGAGAGAGGGTATATCCATAACAAAGGAAGCCAAAGACCTTTAAATGACCATAAGAAGGAGGCTTTTAAAATACAAGTTCATATGGACTCATATTTAATAAAAGAGGATTGGGTAGCCTATTGATTAAGTACACTGCTCTAAGTACACAGTCTCCCCAAAATCTCGGAGGAACATTAGACTAAACTCTAAGTGCCCTGGTCAAATTTAATATGTTAGTGTGTCCTTTCAACTACAGAATTTTGCTGTGATGTAACAATGTAACACTTCTCTAGAGTTAAAAATTCTGGCATACAATATTCTCGACCACTTAGTGTCTGTTTGGATTACGCATTTGTGCGTCCAAAGATCAACGTTTCCGTCTTTTTTTCTTTTCTTTTTTTTTTAGCCATGATTTTTGACTTTTCTGTGCACACTAGTGGGTCCCGTGCACTCTTCACAGGACCCACAAACCTCACTTTTCAACAACTTTTTCATTAAAAATGAGTCCACAGTACTATTCACACATTTAAAAATTATTTTGCTACAGTATTTTCAGTTTTTAGTTTTTAGCAAAATAAGCAGTATCCAAACAGATCCTTATAATGGGAAGGAACTTAATTCTAGAATGAAACCATGTGTAAATCATGGTAATAAGGATTTCAAGAATAAAGATAGCATCGGACTTTAGTTGCATTAGGTAACTCCATGTACATCTAGTACAATCACCCGCAATAGTCAAGAAACTTTTTTTCCAACATTACAAGTAGAGAATGACCCCCATACATCACAATGTATTAGATAAAAGCAGAAGTAGCAATGTGATTATTATGAGGTAAAGGCGGTCTTCCTTGTTTAGCAAGGTAAACACAAAGTGTATCTCATTATTAGACACTTTCAAGTGAGGTTCAATATGAGAACATAATGATAGTTTACTAAATGATGGGAGACCTAATCTACAATGCCATATATGCAAAGGATTATTAGGCATTGGCTGTCTATTGAAAGGAAACTGATCCGTGGGTTGTAAAGCTTTAGTAAATGATGCGGTGATAGCAGATTTAAAAAAGTGTATAAGCCGACTTCCTCTCTACCGTCACTGATCATCCTCCATCTCAAATGTGCTGAATATAACACAAGTTGGACAGGAAAATAAGGCAACATCTCATACAAAGAGTAAGCTTGCTGACAAAAATCATGTTGAATGTAAAAGACGGTACACATAGAATATTAGTGAGAGTTAGGGTTGTAAGTCGGATGGGTTCCTATGTGTGTTACTGTGGTAGATTTCCCATTGGGAAATTTGGCAGAGATTTGAGTTGTTGAGGTGATTTGAGTGAGAAGAGACATCAAATGGACCATATGGTCAACAATTCTAGTGTCAATAACCCAATCATGAATTCATAATTAGAAAATTGAGACTGATCACAATTTTTCTTACTTTGCAGATTTGGTACTTGCTATGGTTATGATTAAATTGTTAAACTTGTGATCCCATAATTGGCCTAGTTGGTGAATAAATGATTAATCTGCTACCTAATCGTTTTGGGGTCTAAACCAAGACTTTCAAGTCTAATCACTTATCTCAACTACCATACCATGCGGTGCCATCATGCTTATTTGGTGGACTAAAAAACCCATCTCAACATGATGGGTAATTCTCTAAACATACTTTCATGATCGGTGGCGCCACGCCACGTGTCGTGGTGTTCTGAAAAAATTAAAAAAATTATATTTAATCCATGTTAGGAACACCCTCAATCCAAAATTTGGAACACCCTCAATCACAAAATTAGGAATACCCTCAAATTAAATATATAAAAAAAAAATATATGTTCTACTTTCAAGCCAAAAAAAAAAAATTGGTAATAGATCCAAGCCCACCGCCCACGGCAAGCCCGGAAAGCCCAACACAATACCGAGGTAGCAAACCCATGGATTCTCACCCAAAAAAAAAAAAAAAGTACAGAGCAAATCGAAAATCAAACCATGGTCACGTCGTTGGCAGAGATCAATACAGTCTATGCTCTATACAAAGCAAAAGCAAACCAAACCCCATTACCCAACATTGCAATACAGTGGTGTTTATCAAAAAAAAAAAAAAAAACCAAATATAGAGCAAAAAAGAAACCAAATACAGAGCAAACCAAACCCCAAACCCAGAGCAAACCAAATCCACGGTGGCACCGCCACTCGCCGCAGCGCAGCTCGCTCCATGACCTCCGTCGATCGTCGTCCTCGTCTAGTCGCCGTCCCTCGCTCGCCCATCGTTGTCGCTCGTCACTGCCCACCGTTGTCACTCGTCGCTTGCCCATCATCGCAGATCGATCGCCCTCACCGTCTTAGTTACTCCGGTGCTCGGCTAGTCGGCCTCAAGGTATTTCTCTCTCTTTTTCTCTCTGACTCTCTCTCTCTCTCTCTCTCACACTGAAATGAAAAGTATGAAATGAAAATGTTTGATGTCTCTCTCTCTCTCTTTATTCTAGTCTCTAACTCAACAACTCTCTCTCTCTCTTTTGAACTCGTAAGACTGCGGTTGGTCAAGCTGCCGAATCTTTACTCTTTTTTTTTTTTTTTTTTGGGGAACCAATCTTTACTTTTAACTTTATTTTCCATTTTGTCTGTTTTTTTGGCTTTATCTTATTCGTTGCTTTTGCCTCTTGGTCGGTGACTCGGTGTGTATTGGTGTGGGTGTTGGTGAGATATTGATTAGTAATGTGTATTGTGATTGTGAAATTTTCTGATTGGCGGGTTGTGATTGGGGATGGTTTGTGCTTGTCTATTGAGTGGGGTAGGGATAGATGGGCTGATGGGTAGTGGGCACATGGGGCCGGGTAGTAAATAATAATTAAAGCATTGTAATGTGTTGCACATTATACTGCTTTTATTATGCTACACATGGGATGTATAATGTTTAGCTCTTTTAGTGTAATGTGCACAAGGAACTAAACAATATAACAAATTAAAGCAATATAATTAATAACAAACAAATTAAAGTAATATAGTTTATTGTTACGCTAAACAACAATAATTAAAACAGTATAATTAACCAATACATTATAAAAGACAAATAAATTAAATTATGTTAGGCCAAATAATAATTAATAATTTTATAATTAATGAAACAATAATGTAACAAATTATAGTTTATAAAAGACAAACAAATTAATAAAACAACTAAACAACAATAACTACTAATTTTATTAATATTTCAAATAAACTTATAGTTTTTTGTTTATTCTTTTGCTAGAATTATGGACAAATATTTGATAAGAAAACCACGTACCCAAGATTCAGCTCTTGCACAAGATTCATCTTCATTTTCTAAGCGAATTCGTGTTGACTTTAACGTAGAGAATCTTCCTTCAGATCCTGGGCTACGAGAAAAAATATCATCTTATCATCCTAATCATCATGATGAAATAAGAAGATATTATATAACAAAAGGCCCTTGTCAACCTGTTTTACACAGTGATGATTACCCTATATCTTATTTTTCCGGAAAGCCCCGTCGATTTATATCCAAATGGCATAAAAATAGATACTGGTTGGAATATAGTATAGACAAAGATGCAGTATTTTGTTTTTACTGCTACCTATTTGGGCAAGATGTTGGTAAGCAAGGAGGAGGTGACACTTTTGTAACGAAGGGATTCAAACTTTGGAATCAGAAAGATAAGTTAAATTCCCATGTTGGAGGAGTTAATAGTGCTTATTACCAAGCTGTCCAGAAGAGTGAAGATCTATTGAAGGAAAAGCAACACATTGTTTTTGTTAAGCAATCAAATCAAGATAAAATTGAATATCAGATTCAATTAAATGCAATAGTTGATTGCATAAGATTCCTTTTATGCCGGGGATTAGCTTTTTGTGGTCATGATGAATCTCAAGGTTCAAGTGATAAAGGAAATTTCCTTGAGCTTGTACAATTTTTGGGGGATCACAATGAATCTATCAATGAGGTGTTGCAAAAAGCTCCGAAAAATTGCAAGCTTACCCACCCCGATATTCAAAAAGACATTGTGAATGCAATTGCACGTGAAACATCCAAAGCCATCATCAAGCATCTTGACAATGGGTTCTTTTCAATATTAGTTGATGAGTCATGTAATATCTCGGTGAAAGAACAAATGGCCCTCGTTCTTCGTTATGTGAACAAAGAAGGAATTATTATAGAGCGATTCCTTGGTATTGTACATGTAGCAAGTACTATCACTTTGTCACTCAAACATGCTATTGAATGTTTACTTTGTGAACATAATTTGAGTTTATCGAACCTACGTGGGAAAGGTTATAACGGGGCTAGTAATATGCAAGGTGATATCAATGGTCTCAAAACTTTAATTTTGAAAGAGAACAAGTCAGCATTTTATGTCCATTGTTTTGCTCATCAACTTCAATTGACACTTGTTGTCATTGCTAAAAATCACATTAACATTGCTGAATTTTTTTATGTGGTTAGTAATTTAGTAACTCGTTGTTGGAGGCTCTTGTAAAGACGAGATGCTCTTCGAGATACACAATTTGCCAAAATTAAAGAAGATTTAGAGAATGGTGTACGTAGAAGTGGGCAAGGTTTGAATCAAGAGACAAATCTTAAACGTCCTGGTGATACACGTTGGGGATCATATTATGGGACTATTCTCGACTTGATTTTGATGTTCTCTGCTTTGTTGTTGATGTACTAGAGATTATTGAAGAAGATGGCCTCTCCGACCAAAAAAGTTGAAGCTCGATCTATTATGACGTCAATTCTTTCTTTTGAATTTGTCTTTGCTCTACACTTGATGAAAAATATTTTAGGGATCACAAATGAGTTGTCAATAGCATCACCAAAAAAAAAAAAAAATAGTAAATGCTATGAATCTTGTTAAAGTGTCTAAGCAATGGTTGCAAGTGATGAGAGATGATGGATGGGCATCTTTATTGGCTGAGGTATCTTTATTTTGTACCTCACATGATATTCCTATCTTGGACATGGAAGCGATATTTGTAGTTAGTGGGAGGCCGCAACGCAACACCCAACAAAATACAAATTTACATCATTATCGTGTTGAGCTATTCTACACAGTCATAGATATGCAATTTCAAGAGCTTAACAACCGCTTTTCTGAGGCGAATACCGATTTGCTACTTTGTATGGCTTGCTTGAATCCAAGTAATTCATCCGTGGCTTTCGATAAGGAAAAGTTGATACGTCTAGCTAAGTTCTATCCCTCCGATTTTCTTGGGACAGATATTTTGGCACTTGACTCTCAACTGCAGAATTATATTTTTGATATGCACAGCAATGACTTCTTTTTAGAGCTTCAATGAGTTAGTGAACTTACTGAAAAGTTAGCGAGCACAAGAAAACACGAGACTTATCCACTAGTCTATTTACTAGTGAAGCTAGCTTTGACCCTTCCAGTTGCTACTACAACAAGAAAAAGAAGTTTTTCAACAATGAAATATGTAAAGAATGAACTACACAATCGAATGGGAGATCAATGGATGAATGATTTCTTGGTTGTGTATATTGAAAAAGATGTAGCTTGTAACATTGATAATGAGACTATTATGCAACGATTTCAAAATATGAAAACTCGTAGAAGGCAATTGTAAATTCTATGTATTTGTGTATTTTTTGATTGTTGTTGTTGTCAATATATAAAATTTTCTTTTTATTAGATTATGTAATTTATGCTTATTGAGGAACACCCTGAAAAAATTTCCTGGAGTTGCCACTGTTCATGATCATCTCATATATCTTAGGATTACTTAATCTACAATTACATTTAAACCATTATTATGCTATACCCTACGTGAACATCATGTGTACCACACTATCAGTATATAGATTAAATTTAGTCCGAGATTGCAATTGGTTTACTTCTATCAACTCATATTTTCTGGTATGATCTATAGTATACGTTTCATTTCCAAATTTTATTAGATTTCTAGACTAGTTTGTTGTTGACTTCTTCCGAATGGAACCTATTCTCTCATTCTTCTGCTACTTATTATATAGTCTAGGATGCACGGACGCGGCTCCAAAGGCGCCGCACCCGCATTCGACACGGCGCGATGCAAATGACGTGCGAGGGATGGATGTCACGCGTGTCGAGCTGCGTCTGCCATGTGGTTTCTTTTTTTTTTCACCGACTCGTGTCGACGCGGCCGAGACTCAACCCAATTCGTGCCGATTCGTGCCGACTCAAGGTCAGACGGTGAAACCGCTAAAATGGTGGATTCAAGCCGAAACGGACGATTCACGCCAAAATTCAAACACTCTCTCTCACTCCGTCACTCTTCTCTCTTCTCTGTGCTCTCTGCAGTGTGCGTGTGCTCGGCTTCACCGAATCTCTCTCTGCCTCTTTGTCTCTGCTCTCTATCTCGGAGTCTCCACAACAACACAACACAAATGCTACTCTGTTGGCCCGTGACAAAGAGTTGCAATATAAAAAGACTTCGATTACCTCAAAATGTCCTTTGCTTTGTATTCTATTGGACCCCCTAGTTGCACCCAAAGTCATGTGGTTGTTTTGGTCATTTTACCTTGATGTACACGTGTTGGTTGAGATGGGTACAGTGAATGATCCGATATGGCATGATTAGGTGAGAGGGTAGGACATTTCGTTTTTGTTTTGTGTTTTTTGCTTTCTTCTTTCTTTGTTTTGTGAATCTAATATGTTTTTTAAGAATATTTTAATAGTAAAAATAAATAGAAAATATAAATAAAAATGTTTTTAATAATTTTTTAATTGCCGAGTCCCACCACACCCGCACCCACCTTTTTCAAAAATTGTCGAGTCCCGCACCAACACCAGAGTTTCGAAACGCACCCGTGCTTCATAGCTATATACAAGTTTTGCCTATTGCCTATTGCCTATTGCCTATAACAATTAAAATTGGAAATTTATTTACTTTGGACGTAATTTTCACAACTTCATTATTTATTTGGTATGTCTAACCCGTAGTCTTGCAAAAATCTATTGTGATAAGTAGGGATGGCCATGGGTAGGGTATGGATCGGGTATACCCATACCCTACCCGAAAAGTTTATTCATGGATATCCAATTATCAATACCTATTAATATCCATACCCGAATCTTACCCGAATATATTATCCATGGATATCCATACCCTACTCGAAACCCATTTAATTTTTTTTTTTAACCCAAAACATTTTAACATAAAAACTAAAAACTAACCGATCTTAAAAAAAGAAAAAACTAACCAATCTTTAAAAAAGAAAAAACAAAGCTCTGGAAAATATCTCTCTTTCTCTTTCTTTTAGATCCAAATATGGAATTCACAAATTCGGATATGATTTGATGTTGATGAAGATGAGTGAGTACAAATTCGTGGGCGGCGAAAATGGTGGCGATGAGGACAGAGTGACGGAGTGGGAGGTTGGGCTACTGAGCATCGACGATTTGACGCTGTTATCGCAACTGTTGATACTGCCGGAGCTGGCTTTGGCGTTCAGTATTTCGCCGGAAACCTACAGGACCGCCGTGGAAGTCAACCGCGCATCGCAAACAACGTTCTCGACTCTCTGTGGGGTCAACCACTCGACGGTGAAGGGATCGCTGTTCGAAACGACAGATCCAGATCCTGACCCAGACTAGGACCCGATGGTTGTGGAGGTGGACGAGAACGAGATTATCGATCGAGACGGGTCCGGATCAGATCCGAAAAGATCGAGAAAAGACGACGAGTGTTGTCTGGAAATAGAAGTAGAAGAAGCCGATTCGGCACTCCGTAACAACGAGAACGACGAGTTGTCGGTGGCGGCCAAGATTAGCGATTCACAGACGTGGTGGATCAGTGCTGCTATGACTGACCAAGAGATGTGCTTGGATGGGTTGGGAAGAGAAGAAAGTAGCTCTGGTTTGGAGAGGCAGAGAGAGTGTGAGTGAGTCAGTGACGGTGAGAGGTTTTGAGATTTTTTTTTTTTTTTTTTTTTTTTTTTACGGGTTGGGTTTGGATAATATCCATACCCTACCCGAAAAATTCAGGTAATATCCATACCCTACCCGGTTAAGCTCTATCCATGAAGAACAGGGTATTACCCGAAACATTTGGATCGGGTAGGGTTGGATATCCATTACCTAATGGGTATGGCCATCCCTAGTGATAAGTGCTGGTTTCAGACCTAGGCCTGAAGTAAAGTGTTCATTGGTGATTTCTCATTTATTCCTCTCGAGTTTGTTTCTCACTGGTTCAGCTTTGAAAGAATTGCAGCACATTATTTATTTATTTTCACCTAGAAGCTCTTGTGGCTTGTGCAGAACGCCTTGTTGTTGAACTTAGAAGCATATCTCACTTCTTAATTATCCTTATAATTTTTAGTTTCCTCTTTTTTCCATTTTTGTTTTTAATGAACTTGAGTCTCCTTTGTTGCCTATAAATGGGGGTTTTAGATGGCCAGAAGCACATGTAGAATGTTGGAAATTGTGTCAAATTCCAAAATCTGGAATTCTTTATTGAAAATAGGGAATGAAGGAGGTGCAATCATCCTAGATAAGGGTGGTAGTTCCACATTGCTAAGAAGAGTAAAATAAATTGGAGCTACATATACAGGTATTGCTATTAAGGATGTTGTGTTGTAGCATATGCATAATGTGGTATTGTTTGGAAGCAAAAAGATTGATGCAAATCACGTTATGAAGAAACAAATAGTTTTTATTGTTTTCCTTTTCCTATTTGAATTAGGATTTATTTACTCTAGTACTTTGAATTAAAATCCTTTTTCTAGTTGAATTGGGATTTTAATTGTTTTTCTTTTCCTAGTTAAATTGTTTTTCCTTTCTCAAGTAGAAGTAGGTTTATTATTTCTTTTCTTAAAAGGAGTAGGAGAAATTCTATTCCTATAAATACTCTTTATAGAGAGATTATTTATGTTATGTGTGTTTTGAATAAAAGTTTGCTAGAGAGGTTTTCTCTATTACTGTGCCTATTAGCCTAGTGTTCTTGTAGAACTTAGGTTTAGTGGAAGAGTTGTAGTATTTGTGTGTTTTAGATTATGCTTCTACACGCCTACGCTGCATCAATGGATGGTAGCCTTTGGGGATATAAAATGGTCGCCTAAGTGAGCTGTGTGTAATTCAAGTGTGATAAACTTTGAGCTTGTGAAAAGTATTAAGTATGTAAGTTGAGACTGAGTCTTGAGTTGGATGTAATGGGAGCATTGTATATATTGGAGAGAGTTTGTGTTTAAGTTTGTGATTCTTTTTTCTTGTGGTTTGCAAATGTTTTTAATCCCTATCCTTAGTAACAAATTTGGCTGGCAGTACCCATGATTCTAGGCTCAAAGTTGGCCAAACTATGTTAAACCTTGTTGTCTTGTTTGGATGTTTGATTTAATTGTTTATATGAGTGTGCTTCTGCTAATCTCAAGCTTGAACACATTGGTATCAAAGCTTTTGCTGTTGCAACATAGATTATATTAGCTCATAAATATTACTATTTCTTGCAGTTGTAGGTACATTTTAAGGCATCATCTACTCCAAAATGAGGCACTATTTGAGCATTTTTTTTTTTTTATCTTATTTCTTATTTACTATACTTTAGAATATATATTCACTTAACTTGTATTTCCAATTTCAGGTGGTTCACTTTTTATTTTTGATCGGAAGGTGCAGAGATACTTCAAGAGATGGCCATAACTGGAGGAAGAAAAAGGATGGAAAGACAGTGAAGGAAGCTCATGAGTGGCTCAAGGTAGGCATTAAACATCATGCTCGAGGAAAGACATTTAAATTATGCTGCTGTTTGCTGTTTACTAAATCATAGGGTTATTGTTCATACTCATTTAGAGTGTGATATATGTTAAAAGGATTCTTTGTGCTGCCTAATTAACTTTGTAGTGAAAATTGTACTTCCTTTCAGGCTGGAAGCATTAATGCGTTGAACTGCAACTATGCCCATGCTGAAGACAATGAAGATTTTCAAAGATGCATTTATTGGTCACTCGAAGAGTGAATTTCTGTATAGTTATTTGCTTGGTGTTTAGCAAAAAAATTTGTTTGAATTTTAGCCTTTTGCACAATATGTTCTGTATGTGTGCATCTGTGTGTCGTAGCAAACTAGATGATGAAATGTTAATTTTCTTTGTTCTGTTAATTGAAGAATTACTAAAAGATGATGCCACATTCACTCAATTGATCTTAGAATATCATAGCTTATTTTAGTTTCCCAGTTTTCGGGATTTGTTTAGTATCAAGTATGTTATATAACTCTTTTTGCATTTTATTTTGAGACATTTTTTTCCTAATTTTTACTTCGTATAAGATTTTTTTTTTTTTTTTTTTCTTTCTATGGCATTGCAATGAATTGATTGTTCAATGAAAAAAAACATGTATGGTTTGCCTCTTTACTCTCTCTCTCTCTCTCTCTCTCATGCCACACATGTACACATAAATCACAAGTAGACGCACTAGACCTACTTGTGACCTGCTTGTGTTTTATTTCTGACGCCATTTGGGATGGAAAAAGGATGTGCAAGTAGAGAAATCAAGTAATTAAGAAAATCAAAATGATTTTTTGCTTCAAATCAAATCACCAATAGACCATCCGACCATGCAAGTATACAAACTTAACATCTGGTGGATTGTTTCCAATAAACTAGTCTCCAAGTCCAAATAACTCTTAATCCATCAAAATGCTAATAAATAACATTATGTTTGGAAGTTTGGAAGGGGGAGAGGAGAGGGTATGAGGGGGAAGAAGAGAAGAAGAGAGGGATTTCTCCTTGTAATAACCTAGTGTGTGGTGGAGGGGACTGCATATACCCGAAGGAATAGCCAGGTACTAGAAAAGGTTTGGATACCCTCCTTTCTTAAATAAATAATAAATGAGGGGTTGGAGGGGCAACTTGCACCCTATTTGTCTCGACATTAACGTTTTCTAGAAAATGAGTAATTGTTCAAAAAAAATTTATAGAAAATTGTCTCATTTTCTCATCTTTGGTAGTAACACTGAAAATGAGCTTTAAAACGTGAATCTTTACTCCGATTCACATGGTGTGAGATAAAGTTGTTTTTTGAAAAATTTATCAATTTCTAAAAAATAAATCATGATTTTTCCATTGATCAAAAATAGTTTTCCTTTGACCTTTTTTTTTTTTTTTTTTTTTTAATGCTACCAAAAGCAGGAAAACACAGAAAATTTACATAAGGTTTTTGATGTAGGGAAGGTGATGGGTTGTGATATGATTCAGAATTAGATGGAAAGTGAGTTGCTTAGAACACATTGATAGGTGGTTAGGCACCTTTGCAAAGAACACAGAGGTCTCAAATAAAAGCTCTTAAGGTTTATTTTCAAATCATATATCAAAGTTGATTTACAAAGAGCTTACATTTTACTACTTATACTAATTGTTTGGCATTGGCAGCCTCTAGATGGTTGACAAGTTTCTAAATCCTATTGGTCAAAGCTTAAGAAATCATCTAAACTAACTAATTAGTTACAAGAGGATTAGGATATAGCTACTTGAAATTTCTGCATCAGTTTCCATTGAAACAAATAGAATGTTAATCTCCAATTCCCCGCAAACCCTTTCCCCCCCTTAGGTTTGAAAAAATCCCAATAGGGTGAATTATGATAACACAACAGGCATGGGATGTGCAGCAGAGTCAACCATATCTGCAGCAGATGACTCTGCTTCATATTCCATATCTGCATTGCCATAAAGACAAATTTAGAAACTCTATCTCAAGTTGAGGCAGAGGAAGATTTTGTATTTACATACATGGGTGAATTACGTGCTTAATCATTGGGATGTTTACAATGTAACAAGATTCTATTATGGGTAGATACATGGCTAACAAAGGAATATGTGGAGTAATCTGAGCAAACACAGTTGGCAGAAACTGTAAAGGACACCAGCTGTTATGTTGAGATTCAAACCATCACTATAGGCAAGAATTATGAAAGATAATTTAAGGATTATGGAGAAGCTGATTAATATGGAAACTGCGACAGATATGGAATGGTGCAGCGGAGTCATCTACTGCAAATTTGGACCCCTTATATGTTGTGTTTTCAGGTTGACTCTCTCTTTTTTGGTGTGATGGTGGTTGCTCAACCGCAGTAGGACATGTATCTTTTTTTTGGGTATGGGTGATGTTAGAGTTATGTGTGGGGTGGAGAGTTGCTGAAGTTTTTTTTTTTTTGGCTGCAGTTTTGGTTGTGACCTATGAGATACTTAAAATAAAGATTGAATTTTTCCCTAACAAATTTGACATAGGACAAAACCAAAACGATGGAGTAATTAAATGCTTGGGGAGCAAGACTACCTACCAATTTCCTCTCCTAAGCTCTAGAAAAGTGGGAGTTTTGTGCATTGCGTATGACCTTTATAACCTAAGAGTTAGCATATGTGCTTGCTTAGATTCAACTCCAAGAAAGAGAGAACAAAGTCTATAAAAGTTAGCACCTAAGGTTGAAATGAGTCAAGAACCAAATCATCGGAAAAATTTCAAGTGAAATTTTATTAAATCAATCAAATTGTAATTTGTTTACATAGATTTTTTTTTCTTGAAAAAGAAAAAGTACTTTTACCAAAGAGATTTATTTATATATTTTTGAAAATGTATTCTTTAAATGCTCCTAAATTTAATGAATTATATATGGCAAAAAAAAGAAGAGACATTAGCAAGTTTTTGTAGTTCGTACACTGTTATTAAAAAATAAAATAAAAAATGAAGGGAGGGAGGGAGGGAGTCCATTAGGTATAATTAAAAAAAAAATTATTACTAAAATAGAGGGGGGAGTGAAGGAATTTGAAAATCTAGAAAGGGGAGTGGGGGCCAATCAATGCTCTTCAAGTAGGGTATGTGATTAAATTAGCAACATTTACACTTGTAGTTATGAAGCAGTCTTGTGCAGCTGGTAATCTTATTGATTGAAAAATCTGTAAGGCTTGCTGAAGTAATTGCCACTTTTGTTCCTTAAACTCACTATTTTTTGGAATATTTCCACTTCTAGTTATAATCTTATTGATTCAAAACGCCATAAGGCTTGCTGAAGTAATTGCCACTTTTGTTTCTTATACTTTCAATTTTTGGAATGGCTTGTGGTTGGGGGTTTCTCTTATGTTGCTTACCTAACTCACTACTACTACAGGGAGTTTTCACACATTGCTTTTGTCCACTATCAAGAAGTAAAGGTAACACCTTATCCTTTTACCCTTTATTTTTGTTTACCCAATAAGTCATAAATGGGTAAACTTTAAGAATAATATAGTCCTTTATGGCATTATTAACTTAATTATTTCCTAGTATGTAAATGATTCTTCTAAAAAAGGTATAATCTAACATTTTCCATTATCAGTTTCTTTGCTTCATCATGGTTGTTGTGGTAATTGTGGTATTTGAAAGTTTGTTTAGACCCTTAAATGCGGTTTGCTACCAATTTTACCAATTTGCAATTGATGGTCCATGTGATTAATTAATTGGTTTCATGGATAATGAGAACATTGCAATAATTCAACAATCACATCACAACTCACGCCCACTAACACCGTGAATTGTTTACGGAGTGAAAACTCAAAACGGTAAAAACACTTTGAGGTCACACAGAATTCACCAAATCCACTATGAAGATAGTTGTGATACAATACACTCACAAAATCTTCAGTCTTAAGTAATTGTACTTGTATCTGAGCTCCCTGCTGTTGCTAACCACAAGCTACACTAGCTGATTCTCTTCTTAGGAATCCAATGACATAGGTTGATCACCGACTACAAATCCAATCCCTCAGAGACTCCAAGGATACTTAAAGTTATGTGCTTGCCTTTGTGGTTTCCAGCAGCAATCCCAAGACACTCAGCAGATGATCTTGATGTTTGGAAGGAATCTCCTCTCAAAAATACGTCAATATGGAGAGGGTAAAGGTTGAAAGGCTGCAATAGCTTTTCTCTCAAGGGTTTGGTTATCTCTGCCTTCAGTCTAAGTAATTGTACTTGTCTCCGAGCTCCTTCCAAAATATTCTCAATAATTATCATCTCTTGATTTCTTTCATTACCACAATCAACTCAACATTCTTTTCTTTGACCTCTTCATCAAACTTTTGACAAGCAGTATCTTCAAGCTTCAATTAAACAACTTGTTGCAAGTTTTGATATTTTTCAACCACTTCAAAATTTTCTTTTGAAATTGCCTGCATCTTGTCAACCCTCAAATCCTTATATTTTCTTGACACATGGACTTGGCTGTGATAATTTTGGTTTTGTGGTTGACTTTTTGTATTTTGAACATATTGCTTTTCATATGAATATACAGATTTATAATTGTTAGAATTATGATTAAATAATTAAACTCACCATTTTCTAATAACTTAAACTTTTGGGACAATTGGTAATTTAACATTGTATCAGAGTAGGAGATCCTAAGTTCGATCCCTATCTTCACTCTACCTCCCGTTTAAAATGTTAAATTCTCACTTATTGGGCCCCCATTTATTAAAGGGAAGTTTAAACCCACAAGTGAAGGGGAATGTTAGAATTATAGTTAAATTATTAAACTCACAATTTCTTAATAATTTAAGTTTTTAGAACAATCGATAATTTAACAATAATCAACACCTATATAATCTTGTATATCATAATAGTCATTTGGAAACCATTAATCAATTAATACCATTTTCAGTCTTTGCCAAGAGTGAATTGGATGCTTACCTTGATGCTTTCTATCGATTTGAATGTCTTCCCACCATTCTTTTGCTTCATCATCCAATTTATTAGATGCAAACTATACTTTTTCTTTGTCACAAATCTTCCAAAAATTAAAATACTCTTCCAAATCAAGAAGCCGGTCAATAAAATCCAACTTACATGTTGTAAGAATTTGGTGAAATAAATCTGTTTACACAAGGTTAAAGAAGAGAAAGAGAAGATAATATGACACAAGGAATTTACGTGGTTCGGCAATATGCCTATGTCCATGGGAGGCGACAGAATAAATTTTCACTATAATTGTGGAGATTACAACAATGACATGAAGACACTCTCACACAAACCCAAACCCAAACCCCAAATACACCCTTGGTTCTCTCACAAGTAAATAGAGAACACCCTATTATATTTAGATAAATTGCAAGACACAACTTCCTAGCTCTGGTGCGCACAAACAGAAGAAGTTATTTTGCTATCTCCCTAGCTCACATAGGAAATCCTTTTTTTTTTTTCTCACACAGCCTTGCTCTCAATTGCTCCTCCTCTATTTATAGCTAAGCTCCACCCGAAATACCAAATTTCAGCACACTAGAGACTTCTATTGTTAAGGAAGTCAACAACGGTGGCTAAGCAATCCATGCAACATTTAATGCATGAGTATTGTGTTTCTTCACACAAGCTTACATACAAGGAATTGTATATCTTTGACTTTGTAAATCAAGTCATACTTTCACACATAGGCATGCATCCATTTATGGCCTATGGAGTCCAACATTTTGGCTATGCATGAATTTGGTTTGCATGTATTTTCGGCTAAAAGGTAAAGCATGGATGCATCTAAAATGTTCCAGAACATGAGAGAATAGTGCAAGATTTCTATCAACAAAGAAGTCAAATATTTCGGCCATGTGTTTATGCAATGTTCTTGATGATTGGTGGCTAATGTCAAGCCACCAATTTGACAATTCAAGCCATTCCAACATTACACATATCTCCATCAAAGAATGGAATTTTCTTGTAGTTAGGAGTGTGTCTTTGAATATATTGATCATTGTTGTTGTGATATGATTTCCTAGCAAGAAGAGTAGCAATCCCTTGCCGGATTTCGTGCATAGTTTGTTGTCTCTCTTCACAAAATTGGTGGAACTCAACCCTAGTGAGAATTGTGTCTTCAACTTGGTTGTTGTTGTTGTTGTGGTGGTGGTTACTATCACGCCAATTAGCCATCGCACTGTGTAAGTCAAAGCTCTAATACCAACCGATGTCGTGGAAGCCTAAAAAAAACACTCACGATACTCTTTTTGATGGAACAAAAGCTAAACTATTTGTTTATGGTAGTAAACCTTGAATCCACAAGAAGTTTCTTGAATTACAAGGTGACAGGTATGGAATCCACTAGAGAACACAATAGACAAAATTTTTATTTTATTAATCTAAAAAATGAATTGCCTTTGGAGGCTACAATGCATTTAAATAGTAAAAATAAAACCTAGGTGGCTAGAAAACCAAAGACAACTAGAAAAACGTACAAAGCCCTAATTTGACTAAATAACATTAAAAACACCTAGAAATAAGGAAATAATAACCCTAAGCCTAATAAACCTAAAATAACAAAAATTACATAAAAATACCAAAATTAATAAATTATAAAAATTAAATAGTAGATTATGTCCTACGGCAGAAAGCTACCAACAAGGGACAACAAAACCAAATCCCCACCCATAATACACCCTACCCAAAATTGGCAACACCCAATACAACAGTTAGCAAACTACCCTTACCCAAAAAAAAAAAAAAAATCAACTAGATCAAAATTTACAAAGACAATTCTCGACTTTTTGCACAAAATTCTATCACTAGTAGACAGTTTGGAAGGAATGAAGCCCTCTGCTCCCCATCTCATGCCATTCAGGATATTCTTCACCATTTGAACTTCTCAACTTCCAAATATGTTAGACAAGAGCAGCCGCAATCTTCCATATAGTTGCTTACAACCCCTTTGAAGCATACAATCCCAATCACAAGGAATTGTTCTACCAAGGCAAGCACCAAATTATTTGCTTTTACACCCTTTGGGAGAAAGGACACTCAAAGAACAAAGGGTAAAATGTAAAACTGACCCTCTAAGTTTCTTCGGATTTCATTTCAGTCATCTAACTTTTTTTTTGTTCATTTCAGTCATCTAATCTACCCAGTGCACCTAAGCCCTCCAAGCTTCTTGCTCCAACGAGGTTGCGCCGAACCTTTTTCTTTTCTAGCTTCCCGGATTCCGCTACTAGACCGTAGCATCAACCAATGAAGATTGGTTCCTTCCTAATCGCTTCCCGTAAATCCAAATAAGCGTCTCACGGTGATAATGATGGTGAGAACCAGGTTTGGTATAATGCCTCTCAAGGATTTGACAATGGAGAGGAAGAGAGTAGAGGAATTTGAAGAGACTCTAAGGTATAGATTGTGGGTGAAACAATCTTGTTTTTCTTTAGGTTTTTCTCTCAAAATTCTCTCTGAAACTCTCTTTCAATCGTGGGTAAAAGGGGTATTTATACTTTGGAGTGGGAGAGGAATGTGAAACGTCGGGTTTTACAAAACAAGGGTGGCTCGCGGCTTGACCTCGCGGCTTGACTAAGTCACGAGATCCATCGCGAGTTAACCGTATGGGCCGATTGTCCTGTTTTGTCTGTAGTGCTCCAGCTAGCATGACTGCTTCATCTTCCAAAGATGCTTGGCAAGTGTGTCTTTATCAGCGGCTTGCAGCCGCGAGTCACCCGCGAGTCCCAACCGCGAGTCTCTGTTTTCTTGCACACTCTTGAGCAATCTTCACTCTATCTCACTCACTATCCTTACAACAAACCCACCTAAATACAGGGTTACTAAATGCTTTGAATTACAAGCAAATTTGGCACGAAATAAAGCCAATTAGATGGTTGAATAAATTCAACCTTACAATCTCCCCTTTGGCTATTCCGTGACAAAACCCGAAAAACAGACTTTAGACTTAACATGTGAGTTGGGAACAGTTGAACAAAACTCACTCACACCTAACTCTAGAAGTCAGTGAAGCACTTGAATCATATGAACATAATACTCCCGAAACACAACAATACACCATGATCATTGTAAGCAGAAAATTATAAATGCATATGAAACAGGCAATATGTGATCAAGCAAAGATGGAGTTAAGAAACAAACCATGGCTTGATCAACCAAGTGAACACCACAAGGTAGTGATCACGGTGCTCATTCACACTTGGAATGAACACAAGGACATACAAGTTAACAAGCACAAGGCAAGACACTTGTATGCTCAACACTCAACCAATGCATAACACACAAGGCATATGCATCTAGGAACAATCCTACAAGGGCACAAGAGTGACAAGACATAAACCAAAATGCAGAACATTTAGATTAAAGTACTGATTTCAACATAGCATAAAGGCTGCATAAAGCAAGGTACATACCATAAAGCCTACAAACTATGCATAAAACAATAACCCTAAAAGCTTACAAAAGCACATGGGTACAAACACAAAAACATCCTGAATAACAGTTTACAAAACACAATATATCAACTTAAAGAGAAAATTGAAATCAAGAAGAATGTAAAGACACTCCCCCTTAGGTAATGACACTCCCCCTTAGGTAATATCCTCCCCCTCCGATCATGTCTATCACTCCCCCTTTTTGTCATGGAATAGGCTAGTCATCCTCTTCCAGCTTTCTCTGAATTTGATCCAATTGAGTTTGAAGAGAAGTAAACTTCATATCCCATCGAGTGCTTTGATGGTGTAGAGAAGCGGTGAGTCCAGACATCTTTGTATTCAACTCGTGGACAGAGGATACAATGCGATCAAGTTTCTCATCTAGGGAGAGAGTGCTAAACCGAGAGTCACCGTGAGATGCGAAGTTTCTGGTTTGGCTCTCTTCGACTATGTCCAATGCTTGCATTGAATGTACGCATGTTGATTGGACTTGGTTTGGAGATAGGAGATTCATCAGCCGTTGGATAAATTCCCTTGAGCTTCAAGATCCGTGAAATGAGACTCGCAGAAAGGAACGCATATCCGAGACTCTGTTCAAGAACCGTTTTGCGCAGAACATGAAAGATATGAGCACAGATGTCTATTT
Source organism: Quercus dentata (assembly GCA_028216015.1). Classification (NCBI taxonomy): domain Eukaryota; kingdom Viridiplantae; phylum Streptophyta; class Magnoliopsida; order Fagales; family Fagaceae; genus Quercus; species Quercus dentata. The sequence continues at coordinate 54,943,350 of CP116449.1, read as the reverse complement.
CCACATCGTAGATTAGATCATGAAGAAACAAAGCACGTCCGAGGTTCATATACCCATTGTGCTTGATAAAGGGTACAAATTGTGAAACATCACAATTGTAAGCACTCTCGATTTTGGAGAAAGAGAGGAAACACTGATGGATTTGCCATTGGGTGAGAACTCCAAGTCTTGACCAAGACTTTCTTTGAGAAGCTCCTCATCGGGACAGAGATCATCATAAAACCGGTGAATGTCGGAAAATGGGTCTCTTGATGTGAAGAATTTCTGCCAGATATGTAGGAGAGACAGAAAAGCTCTTTTTCCGAACCCAAAGACTTAAGTTCATCTCCTTCCACAATTGCGTTAGCATAAAATTCTTTTACCAACTCTTCATACACGTCATCCGGATCGGAGAGAAGGTAATTCCAATCCTTGTGAGCAAACCATTTCGGAATGTCGGTGTCATGAAGTGAGGACTGATCCAAAGCTCTTTCTAGTAATGGTTTGGCATGTAGAAAGAAATTCTCATAAGACCGATAGGGCCGCATATGATCTCGAACTTGTTAGGATCGAATCTCTTTGATGAAGAGCGAGTCCCTTTTGGTTGAGGTGGGTCTTCATCAACATCAATTCTTGGTTCCTTCCCTTTGGAACTACCTCCTTTCACAAAGAGCTTTCTTGAATGGTGACATGACCACCGCATTATGAACAAGGGAAATGACAGAACACAATCCAACAGACTATATTAGCGGTGGGTTAGTGGAAATTTAGGGACAATGAAGAAACCCTAATAGCTGGATGAAAATGGTCGAAAAATAGCAATGAGGGACACAAATGGCCCAAATTGAACTACACAAAGAGAGGAGTCCAAATAGAACCACATAATCAGCTGAAAAGGACCCACATTCAACAATACATCAATAGAATACCACACAGGATCATAGTGAAACACGACATCAATCAGCAGATCGGACAAAAATAGCTAACCCTAGCTAAGCACATGATGAAGAACACAACCACCACAATAAACTAGCTCAAAAAAAAAACACAAGCTTCCGTAAGCTAAGCATGGACAAAGAGTAATAGTTGAGCTAAAAACCCATCACAAAATCACAATCAAGTGTGAATAATCCGGAGGGAAAACCATAACAGACAAGTAAAATAGAGTTCAAGACAGAAAAACCATACCGTTAGTCGACGATTTTGAGCCGAAAAGAGGCAAATAATGGAGATCGAAAATGGAGGCACGGTGTGAATGGGTAAGAGTAGATGAGAAAGACAATGAACAGTCACAAAACGATCGAGGAAAAAACACAAAGTTTAAAAAACTGTCCCTGTATGACCAAAACACGCGATTTTTCGCGACTCAAACGAGTCGCCAAATCAAGCCGCCAAAACACTCAAGGACAAAAATTTGAAAATTTTTCTAAGTGTTTTTCGCGACTAGAAGGTCTACCCGTGAGTGAGTCGCGAGCTGAGCCGCGAAAATCTCTGAGTAAACCACGCGATCGGACCTTCCACTCGCGAACAAGTCGCCAAAAATGACCCGCGAAGATGCGATCGAGGCACGCGACTTGACATACCCGCAACTAAGCCGCCAAAATCGGGAAAAACAGGATTTTTGAAATTTTCAGATTTTTCAAACAAAATACTTTCCAAAAACACCTAAAACACTCAAAAATCTTTTTGTGCTTGAATTAACAAAGATTGAGCATGTGAAAACACATTTCATCAAGTACAATCACACAAATGAATATGGCATTTATTGAACATAAACTTGTGTGTTGTGTGTGGATATCAACAATGAGATAGTCCTTTGTCTAATGTGAAGTTTCAATGATCAATTCAACCAAGGCATACACAATTAGCACTAGATCATGTGACCCATCTCAATTATAGAAATATGTATATATGACCTCCCACACAACTTGATAACATAACATGGAGCTTATCATTTGACTCCACTATCAATCATAACATTTGATCTTTTGAGGCAACCATCTCTCATTGTGAGAGTGATATATGACATTTCACTTTAAAGAACAGACCTTTGGCCCTTTTTGAATAAACATTCATTTTAATAAAAGGTCGCTTACCCTTTTTCCTAGTCAAATACTAGAATGTGCGACAGGCTTTTGCAGCTCAATATCTCTTTTCATTTGGAGATTTACATTTGGTGAGCTCTTTATAGCAAAACAAAAATAAAGAGTGGGAAGATATATAGACACAAGTCTATGCATGTCTCAAGATCAACAAAACCATTCACTAATCATTCATGACAAGTTTGAAGATCTATTTACAACAATCACAAAGATTTCAAGATTTCTCCCACAGAGATATGAGTGCAAAGAAACAAGCAATGCTCGAAAATGCACAATGCCATTAGCATAAAGATACAAGGTAAAACAAGTTTTGAAACAAAAACTCAACAAAGTCAATCAAGCTTTCTGATTTTCTAATTTTTATGTGATTTTTGGATTTTTGACACAAAAGAAGAAAATGATTGAACAAACATAAAAAGAAACAACCGTATTCACAAATGGACAAACAAGCAATAAACATGTTGCACAAAGAGCTAATCAAAGAGGTGTGTGCCCCAACACAAACAGACTTATCATATTATAAATATGTGAAGCACACAACACACAAGAGAGTCAAGGGATTGTACCAACACCAATGGTCTTACGGAATGATTCAAACCGTGGACCATCGAGAGGCTTGGTGAAGATATCCGCCTTTTGATTGTCGGTGTGTATGAACTCAAGACACACAACTCTTTCCTCTACCAAATCCCGAATGAAATGGTAACGTATCTCTATGTGTTTGGATTTTGAATGCTTTGGACAGATTCTTGGAAAGATTGATGGCACCGGTGTTGTCACGAAAGACACACATCGTTTCTTGAGGAATTCCATAGTCATGAAGTAATTTCTTCATCCAAAGAAGTCTGAGTGCAGAAACTTCCAGCAATGATGTATTCTCGCTTCCGCAGTAGATAGAGACACTGAATCTGTTTCTTGCTCATCCACGAGACAAGATTGTTACCAAGATAAAAACAGCCGCTGAAGTGCTTTTCCGATCGTCTACACTTTGCCAAATTTCAACAAGATCTCAATACCCAGCCAGACAAGCATTTGAGTCTTTGAATACCACGGACCATAGTTTGCGGTACCATTCACATATCGAATGATTCGCTTAGCGTGATCCGGATGAGATTCCTTCGGATTAGCTTGGTACTGCACAAACGCCCACACCGAAAGCAATGTCCGGTCTCATCGGGTCGTAAGGTAGAGCAAACTCCCTATGATGCTCCTATACAATGTAGGACTTACTTCAACTCCCGACGAATCCACATTCGAGTTTAGTGGAAGAGCTCATGGGAGTGGAGGCATGTTTTTTGGAGTCTAGTCCAAACTTCTTGACAATGTTTCTGCATACTTCTCTTGAGATACAAATATACCCTCCTTCTGTTGTTTGACTTGAAGACCTAAGAAGAATGTGAGCTCCCCACCATACTCATCTCAAACTCCTTCTTCATCTCCTCGAAAAATTCAGTAGCACGATCTTCGATAGTTGCCTCAAACACTATGTCATCAACATAGACTTGTGCCACAAGGAGATAATCTTCATCATTTTTGACAAACAGAGTTCGATCGGCATACCCTCTCTTGAAACCTCTATCTAGAAGATAATGTGTAAGACGATCGTACCAGGCTCTAGGCGCTTGTTTTAAGCCATAAAGGGCTTTCTTCAATCTTAATACATGATCTGGAAAATGAGGATCCTCAAATCCTTTTGGTTTCTCAACAAATACTTCTTCATTTAGATATCCATTCAGAAATGCGCACTTTACATCCATTTGATAAAGTTTGAAATTCAAAGTGCACGTAATGGACATAAGGATTCGAATGGATTCGAGTCTTGCCACCGGAGCGAATGATTCATCAAAATCCACTCCTTCTACTTGAGTGTATCCTTGAGCTACTAACCGAGATTTGTTTCGAATTATCTCTCCATCTTCATCAGTTTTGTTTTTAAAAATCCACTTTGTGCCTATAACATGAACGTTCTCGGGCCGTGGAGCAAGTTCCCACACATCATTCCTCACAAACCGATTCACTCTTCATGCATTGACTCAACCCAATTCTCATCTTGAAGAGCCTCTTCAACCCTTTTTGGTTCAAACTGTGCAAGATAACAAAGTGATATGTTACATGATTGGCTAGCAAAATGTTTCCTTTCCTGAGGCGAAAGACCGTCATCAAGAGATCCTATGATATTACTTTCCTGGATGATTCTTGATGACTCTTGAAGATGGTCTTTTTGAAGTGGAAACTTCATCACTACGAGAGATAGGAGGATGAACTGGAGGAGTAAGAGGACTTGATGTTCTAGACATCGATCTCGTTTCCATTCTTGGGTTGATGGGAGTCGATTCTACTTCTGGTATAGGTTCTTCACCTTCTATATCCAAAGCTTCTACCTCAACATCGGGCTCTTTGGTGCTTGGCCCTTCTACATCATCAATCATTTCCACCTTAGGTAAGGCATCATCAATCTTGACATTTATGGACTCCATCACAGCCTTTGTTCTCTTGTTAAACACTCTATATGCTCGACTTGTAGTAGAGTAGCCAAGAAAAATACCCTCATCACTTCTCGCATCAAACTTCCCAAGATTCTCTCGTTCATTTAGGATATAGCATTTACTTCCAAACACCCTAAATACTTCACCTTAGGCTTCTTCCCATTCCATATCTCATAGGCGGTCTTCTTTGTACCAACTCGAAAGAAAATCCTATTTCCAATGTGACACGAGGTGTTGACAGACTTCTCCCAAAATTTTTGAAGTATTTGCTTGTTAAGCAACATGACTCTTGCCATCTCCTGAATCACACGATTTTTTCTCTCTACCACTCCATTTTGTTGTGGAGTTTTGGGAGCTGAAAATTCTCTTTTAATTCCATTCTTCTCACAGAAGGACTTGAATCTTGCATTCTCAAATTCCCTCCCATGATCACTTCGACTTTGGTTATCGGAATCCTTTTTCGTTTTGTAGTTTCTTGCACGAGAATCTCCAACCTCTCACAAGCTTCTGATTTTTCTCTAAGGAATTCAACCCAAGTGTATCTTGAGTAGTCGTCCACAATGACCATAATGTATCTCTTCCCCCCTAGGCTTTCAGTTCTGGTAGGCCCCATTAGATCAACATAAAGTAACTCTAAGCACCGAGAGGTGGCTATCACATTCACCTTGTGATGACTTGCCTTAGTTTGCTTCCCCATTTGACATGCACCACAAACGGTCTTCTTCATTTTTCCAAACTTAGGAAGTCCCTCGACCGCTTCAAGTTTGGAGACTTTTGCTACTTGTTTGAAGTTGGCATGCCCAAATCTGATGCCACAGCTCAACATATCCACACGAGCACTTCTACACGATATGGATGCCGTGGGAACTATTCCATAACAGATTATCCGTAGTCCGATTTCCTTCCAAAACCTGAATCCCCTCTTCATTGATGATTAAACATCCCTTCTTAGAGAATTGTACCAGGAAATCATCATCACAAATTTGAGTAATGCTCAAAGCAAATTCGCCTTGACCCTTTTATATGTACAAAGACATCTTTCAACAGAGGCAAACCAGGTATCTCAATGGTTCCTTTGCCTAGAACTTGAGCATGACTTCCATCACCAAAGGTCACATAGTCACCAACCTTTTCTTTGAGTGTCTTAAACAGTGACTTATCCCCTGTCATATGGCGAGAACACCCACTTTGTCAAGATACCACAAACACGCATTAAACACCTTCAATGAGGTATGCACAAATAGGTTCACATGTGACAGACATTCTTGACCTTCAAACACAAACTCATCATCGGTTTTCATGCTTCTTTCAGATTGATTTTTCATTTTCAGATTCTCAATCATTTCACACAACATTCTATTCTTTCTTTTATATTTCTTAATCAATGATTTAGATTCAGATATGCTCTTGTGTAAGACATGATTCTGATTTTCAAAATATTCCAAAGATGTGAACAAATACTCTAGCATGTTTCTTAGTTTTTAACAACTCTACAAGAACATCAAGAAGACACCTTTCGGACATATGCATAGAGTCATTTTCACAAACACTTAAGCTACAATTCAGCATGGTATAATCCAAAACAACAATCACAACACAGGGGTCTAGGATCACACTTAGGTAATAAAACCACAACAAGTGTACCCGCTCTGATACCAAATGAAAGTTCAAAAACGTGTACAAAACACCTTTGAACGTTTAGACCTCAAAATACAACTTAACCAATACAAGCAATATGTCAAACAACTAGTGTGCGGAAACTTAACACATGCTATAATACGAAATTGGTTAAAGACTATCTAAGCCATAACAAAATAAAACCATAGCAGATAATAAAAAGGCAAAGATAGAGAGGAAGGAAGATGCAAACACAAAGACAACACGCGATGTGTTATCGAAGAGGAAATCAAGTCCTCGGCGAAAAACCTCTCCGCCGCCCTCCAAGCGGTAAACAATCCACTAGAAAATACAGTTGGGATACAAGGACAAAGAATAGACCCTCCAAGCCTAATCTACCCAAAGGCACCTAAGCCCTCCAAGCTTCTTGCTCCAACGAGGTTGCGCCGAACCTTTTTCTTTTCTAGCTTCCCGGATTCCGCTACTAGACCGTAGCATCAACCAATGAAGATTGGTTCCTTCCTAATCGCTTCCCAAAATCCAAACAACTGTCTCACGGTGATAATGATAGTGAGAACCAGGTTTGGTATAATGCCTCTCAAGGATTTGACAATGGAGAGGAAGAGAGTAGAGGAATTTGAAGAGACTCTAAGGTATAGATTGTGGGTGAAACAATCTTGTTTTTCTTTAGGGTTTTTCTCTCAAAATTCTCTCTGGAAGCTCTCTTTCAATCGTGGGTAAAAGGGGTATTTATACTGGAGTGGGAGAGGAATGTGAAACGTTAGATTTTACAAAACAGGGGTGGCTCGCGGCTTGACCTCACGGCTTGACTAAGTCGCGAGATCCATCGCGAGTTAACCGTATGGCCATTGTCCTGTTTTGTTCTCAGAGTGCTCCACTAGCATGACTGTTCATCTTCCAAAGATGCTTGGCACGTGTCTTTGCTTCGACGGCTTGCAACCACGAGTCACCCGCGAGTCCCAGCGCGAGTCTCTGTTTTCTTGCACACTCTTGAGCAATCTTCACTCTATCTCACTCACTACCCTTACAACAAACCCACCTAAATACAGGGTTACTAAATGCTGAATTACAAGCAAATTTGGCACGGAATAAAGTCGATTAGATGGTTGAATAAATTCAACCTTACAATTATATGTTATGGTTAATTTTTCAATTTTATAAATTTTTCTTCAAATTTTTTTAATTAAAAAAATTCAATTAATGATTGAAAAATATTTTCCAGATTTTTTTTTTCAAAATAACGGAAATGTCTTAATTGAATAAATCAGAAACTTAGAGAACTGAAATGAACGAAAGGAAAGTTAGAGGACTAAAATGAAATCTGAAAAAAGTTAGAGGGTTAGTTTAGCATTTTAGCCAATAACAAATGACCCCTACTCTCCACTCTGTTTCTGCAGAAGAAACATAAAGGTCTTGTCCACCAACCCCAAGAAAGCATCCAATCACAAGTGGTTAGTCTATTTTTAACAGCTAACCACATAATGAAAGCATGTTTAGGTGTAATAAACCTGTCCCATATCAACCTCCACCAGTCAACCTTTTCACTTTTAAATCTTCAAATTTGCCAAGCCGAGCTGCAATAGTATTCACCAAGATTAAGATGATGTCCATATAAGCTTATTATTATTGCAGATCGAACCTCGCAAAGAACCATTTTGCAATGCCCTCACCGCATCAACTCTAGGGGGCCTCCAACACCAATTCCCATTGGTCAACACACTAGAAACCTTTGCTTTTTATAACTCCCAGCCTCTACTATAAATTGAGAGCCAAACACCTCCAGCAGATTTCCTTTAGGATGCCAGTTATCAACCCACAAAGAAACTTGGCTTCCAGCAATAAGCCATTTGAACAAAGGCCTAACTGAGGAATTTTGGGCAATTAACTCTAGCGAAGATTGATGGAGGTTTGAAAATTTGGGCAAGAGGGGTGTTTTGAGCAAATTTGAAAGGGTTTGGGACAAATGATCATGAAAATCACTTAAATTCGAATCCTTAAGGGTTTGCTTGACTGAGTTTCAGGCAAGGTTCAAGTAAACCTTTCTGTCCAACAATTTAAAAAATTCGCATGACACATTCTCGGGTAGATTTTAGGCAAAATGCACTGGGACTTAAAATTTACTTGATGCTCCAAATTTAATGCATGAAATGCACTTCCACTCAACCCAATTACTCTTAAGAATGATGAAAACATAAAAATTCAAGCAAAACAAACCACCGATTAATCAATTCTATATTTAAAATTAAAATTTATGTTGAATAAAAATGACATTTATTTTTTGAAACAGATCTACCGGGCTTGTGGGTTCGATTGTGTCGATAAAGGAATTAACCCATTCATTAATCGTATCATGAACCTATTTATACTAAACACTAACCCACAAAAAATCATGTTAGGTTCACAAGTCATATCAAATGCTGCCATCTTTACATCTCATAGCAAAGTAACAATACATGAAGGTAACACTGTTCTTGATGCTTGTATCATGCAATTGATTCTAAGTTCATGTGCGGTGGTGATCTTAAATAGGATTCTAAGTTAATGTGCTGTGAATGGTGTTGTATGCTCATCATTACTTAAGTTCAGATTTGATGCCCCCTTTTGATCACTTGGTTGTTGGGAAACAGATTTTAATCCCCTGATTATATCTGTTAAATATTAAATTTTTATTTACCTTAAAATATTTGTATGGATTTTAATTCTTTCTATGTTTTCCAACCTGTTCAGGGCAATAGGACAAATTTTAACCGCATTAAAGAATCTGAAGAAGCTGTTCCCAAGAAACCGAACCCAATTCTGAGATGGATAGCTCTGTGCTCTCTTGTATTCTTCCAAATAATTACCAAGTTACTTCACAAAGTACAGATTCAACAGGCCTCAACGAAGGCTCGGGCATTAGAACATGTGGCTAGTGAATCAAGTAGATTTATTGTGTTTATGCCTCGGTTTAGTTTTACCTATAAGTCGCTAAGTTACTTCACAAAGAAGATTCCATATATGTTTGAGGATGATGTTTCCCTTGGTTATTTATTTTCAGCATGTTAAAAATCTTGTTTGATTATATCTTTGTAACTTAATGTGAAACGTAGCTGGTAATCACCAAGCAAGTTCTGGATTCCATCCTTTCTTCCAATTACAAGCCCATGGTGGCGGTGGCGACTCCGATAAATTTTGTTAGGGTATTCCTCAATAAGCATAAATTACACAATTTAATAAAAAGAAAATTTTATATATCGATAACAACAACAATCAAAAAATACGTAAATACATAAAATTTACAATTGTCTTCTATGAGTTTTCATATTTTGAAATCTTTGCATGATAGTTTCATTATCAATGCTACAAGCTACATCTTTTTCAATATACACAATTAAACAATCATTCATCCACTGATCTCCCATTCAATTCATTCTTTATATATTTCATTGCTGAAAAACTTCTTTCTATTTTTGCGAGCAATCGGAAGGGGTCAAAGCTAGCTTCACAAGCAAATAGACTAAAGGATAAGTCTCATACTTCCTTGTGCTCACTAACTTTTCAGCAAGTTCACTAACTCCTTGAATCTCTAAAAGGAAGTCGTTCCTGCGCATATCAAAAATATAATTCTGCAGTTGAGAGTCAAGTGCCAAAATATCTGTCCCAAGAAAATCGGAGGGATAGAACTTAGCTAGACGAATCAACTTTTCCTTATCGAAAGCCACAAATGAATTACTTGGATTTAAGCAAGCCATACAAAGTAGCAAATCGGTATTTGCCTCATAAAAATGGTTGCTAAGCTCTTGAAATTGTATATCTATAACTATGTAGAATAGCTCAACACGATAATGATGTAAATTTGTCTTTTGTTGAGTGTTGCATCATGACTTCCCACTAACTACAAATGTTTCATCCATGTTCAAGATATAAATATCATGCGTGGTACAAAAAGAAGATACTTGAGTCAATAAAGATTCCCATTCATCTTCTTTCATTACTTGCAATCTTTGCTTAGACACTTTAACAAGATCCATAGTATTTACTATATCCTGATTTTTTTTTTTTTTTTTTTTTTTGCAATGCTATTGACAACTCATTTGTGATCCCTAAAATATTTTTCATCAAATGTGGGGCAAAGACAAATTCAAAAGATAGAATTGACCTTATAATAGATCGAGCTTCAACTTTTTGGTCGGACAGGCTATCTTCTTCAATAATCTCAAGTACATTAACAACGATGAGAACATTAAAATCAAGTTCAAAATAGTCCCATAATATGATCCCCAACGTATATCACCAGGACATTTAAGATTTGTCTCTTGATTCAAACCTTGCCCACTTCTACGTACACCATTCTCCAAATTTTCTTTGATTTTGGCAAATTGTGCATCTCGAAGAGCATCTCGTCTCTTACAAGAGCCTCCAACAACAGTTACTAAATTACTAACCACATAAAAAAATTCAGCAATGTTAATGTGATTTTTAGCAACAACAACAAGTGTCAATTGAAGTTGATGAGCAAAACAATGGACATAAAATGCTGACTTATTCTCTTTCAAAATTAAAGTTTTGAGACCATTGATATCACCTTGCATATTACTAGCCCCGCCATAACCTTGCCCATGTAGGTTCGACAAACTCAAATTATGTTCACAAAGTAAACATTCAATAGCACATTTTAGTGACAAAGCGGTGGTACTTGTAACATGTACAATACCAAGGAACCGCTCTATAATAATCCCTTTTTTGTTCACATAATGAAGAACGAGAGACATTTGTTCCTTCATTGAGATATCACGTGACTCATCAACTAATATTGAAAAGAACTCACTGTCAAGATCCTTGATGATGGCTTTGGATGTTTCACGTGCAATTGCATTCACAATATCTTTTTGAATATCCGGGTGGGTAAGCTTGCAATTTTTCAAAGCTGTTTGCAACACTTCATTAATAGATTCATTGTGATCTCCCAAAAATTGTACAAGCTCAAGAAAATTTCCTTTATCACTTGAACCTTGAGATTCATCGTGACCACGAAAAGCTAATCCCCAGCAAAGGATCTTATGCAATCAACTATTGCATTTAATTGAACCCAATAATCATGTTTATCTTTATTTGATTGTTTAACCAAAACACTTTGAATGTGTTGCTTTTCCTTGAGTAGATCTTCACCCTTCTTGACAACTTGGCTATGAGCACTATTAACTCCTCCAACATGGGACTCTAACTTCACAACCTGATTCCAAAGTTTGAATCCCTTCGTTACAAAAGTATCACCTCCTCCTTGCTTCCCAACATCTTGCCGCCCAAATAGGTAGCAATAAAAACAAAATGCCGCATCCTTCTCTATACTATATTCCAACCACTTTCTACCTATATACCAGTCGGATTTAAATTGACGGGGCTTTTGAGAAAAATATGATACAGGGAACTCATGAAGAACAAGTTGACAAGGGCCTTTTGTTAAATAATTTCTTCTTATTTCATCATGATTATTAGGATGATAAGATGATATCTTTTGTCGTAGCCCAGGATCCGAAGGAAGATTTTCTAAGTTAAAGTCAACACGAATTCGCTTAGAAGATGAAGATGAATCTTGCACAGGAGATGAATCTTGCATAAGAGATGATTCTTGGGTACGTGGTTTTCTTATCAAATATTTGTCCATAATTCTAGCAAAAGAATAAACAATAAACTATAAGTTCATTTGAAATATTAATAAAATTATTAATTATTGTTGTTTAGTTGCTTCATTAATTTGTTTGTCTTTTATAAATTATAATTTGTTATATTATTATTTCATTAATTATAAAATTATTAATTATTGTTTAGCCTAACATAATTTAATTTATTTGTCTTTTATAATGTATTGGTTAATTATACAGTTTTAATTATTTTTGTTTAGCGTAACAATAAACTATATTGCTTAATTTGTTTGTCATTAATTACACTGCTTTAATTTATTATATTATTTAGCCCCTTGTACACATTACACCAAAAAAAACTAACATTACACATTTCATATGCAGCACAATAATTAAAACAATGTAATGTATAGCATATTACATTGCTTTAATAATTGTGCTCTCGGCCCCATGTGTGATGTGCCCATCAGCCCATCTATCCCCACCCCGCTCAATGGACAAGCATAAGCCTGATTGCACGATGCCCAATCACAATTGCCTGCCAATCAGAAAATTTCACAAGATTCACAAATCACAATATTCACTAAAAGACAATTAACATCACACCAACATAGAACACACACTGACCAACAACACAAAGACCAACAAATAAAATAAACACTAAAGCCAAATTCAAAAAGACAAAGAATAGGAAAAAGACAAATATAAATAAAGACAAACAATGATCCATTCGACCAGCCAATCAGAGAGAGGAGTGATTCATTCGGCCAGCCAAATAGCCAATCGTAGAGAGAGAGAGAGAGAGTTACTGAGTTAATTTAAATAAAGACCAAAGAGAGAGAGACGTTTATCATTTTAGAAAATCACACTTAGTGAGATAAAGAGAGAGAGACTGAGAAATTGAGAGAGAAAAAGAGAGAGAAATTAGAAATACCTTGAGGGAGCCAAGCTCGGGAGGTTCCGCCGGTCCGGAGGGATCTACGATCTGCTAGCACCGAGCCACGGCGATGACGATCGCGATCGCGATCTGCGATCTGCTAGCACCGAGCAGAGCGATTTGCGGCTGTGATTGCGATCTGCGGATGTGATTACGATCTACGATCTATGAGACTACGACCTACGATCTGCGATGAGGGACGAGCTATGGCGGCGACGACGAGGAGCGAGCTACGCAACCGAGGAGCGAGTATTGGGGTTTTTTGGTTTGGTTTTGTCGTTTTGGTACAGAGGCTCTGTATTGGGTTTTTTTTTTTTTTTTTTTTTATAAACACAGTATTGCTTTTGGTTTGTTTTGCTTTTGCTCAGTATTGTATAAACTGTATCGTGTATTAGGGATTGGTTTTTTCTGCAGACGACGTGGATGTGGGTTTGATGGGTAAGTTTGATTTCCGATTCTGTGTTGTTTTTTTTTTTTTTGAGAATCTGTGGGTGGGTTTGCTCTCTGTTGGGCTCGCCGTGGGCTTGGCTTGCCATAGGCTCCGTTCTGTTTCAATTTTTTTTTTTTCAGATTTTAGTTCAATTTTTTTTTTGGGATTTTTTTTTTTATTTTTTTGGGCTTTTTTTTTTTATTTTTTTGCTTGAAAGTTGAACAGCTAAATTTTGGCTTGGCTTTGTTACAAAATTTTTTTTTTTTTCAGATTTTAGTTCATATTTTTTTTTTGGGCTTTTTTTTTTTTTTTTTTTTTTTTTTGCTTGAAAGTTGAACAGATAAATTTTTTTTCTAATCTGAGGGTGTTCCTAATTTTGTGTTGAGGGTGTTCCTAATTTAGCTTAAATATATATATATATATATATATTTTTTTTTTTTGTAATTTTTTCAGTCGGGGTGTTCCTAGGAACACCCTGACCTATACGTGGCGCCACCACCGCATGGTGGAGAAGTTTAATCTTGGACTCACTGATCCTTCTTTTCCTGGACCAATTTCAGGTGCAGGTGTTTGCTTCATTTTTCAATTTAATGGTTTTTAGACCCCTTAAAACACAATTGGATTAACTTAGGTAATTAGCCAAGTTGTTACTTAGTCCAAATTCCAAATCTAGGTTATCACAATCAAACAATCATATCATGCAAAGCAGCAAAAAAATAAATAACACAATAATATATAACCCAAGAAAACCAAACTAGTAAAAAACCTAAGGATGATTTAACCTAGCTATCCTCAAGGTAAAAAGCAAATCCACTAGAAAGAATCGAAGTTTATACAATAAGACTTACAAGCCCCCATGCGCGACTTCTTATTGCTACCTACCAAGAGAACTTACTGACATGACCACGTGCAATCTCCGAATCCACGGACTCCTTCTTTCTTTGGCTTTTGCAAAACATAAACACCCTCTTTTGTGACTTTGAGATTCCACTCTAAGGTTTAGCAACGCAAACTCTCTTGTTTGTGACTCCAAGACCACCCTTGAAGGATTAGATCATCAACATCTTTGATGACAAGAGAAGGCGATAACTTCTACAATACCAGATCTTGAGATTCTTCAAGGAATAATACCAAGATGCTTGAGACATAGAGAGAGCTTTTTAGGAACAAAACCCTAAATACAAAAGAGGCACCCTTTTTTCTCTCTAAAAAGCCACATAAAAACGTACTTAGGGTTTCCTTTATATACTGGGAGAAGTAGATTAGAAACCCTAATCCTTAATGGGCTTGAACTGCTATTTGGGTTTAATTAAAATTCTACAGATGCGACTTTCGATCGATCGAGCACATCTTTTGATCGATCGAACCGGACATATTGTGAAATCTTCTTCTGCAGCTTATATGTTCTTGAATTTTTACTTGAATCACCTTAAGCATTGTCTAATAATACCAATAGCCTCTAAGATCTATATCTAGACAAGTTTGTGTTCACAATTTGCCAATTTTTCTAAACATTTAAAACCTAACAAACTGCCCCTTTGGCAATTCGTGACAAAACTTTCATACAAAATGAAATGCTCAAATACAAGAACAACCCAAAACAATAAAATGCCCAATTACATCACAAATCCCAATCTAAGACTCCTAACCTAGAAGTTGCAAGAAGAGGTAAAAGGTCTTGATCGAAATGCACTGTCTTTCCTGAAACACTCAACAAATGCATAAATGCATGTGTGACAGAAAAATAAAAACAATAAATCAACATATATGCAAACTAACTCTCCCCCTATGTTAGATACATCAAAAACAATGTTAACTCCCCCTAAACAAAACATTCTTTTATTTTCCACACATACTCTCAAAAACAATTTCAAATAAATCTCCCCCTTTTTGTCACGTATTGACAAAGACAACTCAACAAAGAGTAAACATACGGAATAAAGGATAAGAAAAAATAGAGAATCAAGGGAACGCAAAGCAATTCAACTCTATAGAAAATAGAGACAACTCCCCTTATGAAGAGCAACAACTCCCCCTAAGAACAACAAGGGTTAAAAACAAACTTCTCCCCCTATAAAAATAGGAAACACAAAACAAGTGTTGGGAAAAACAGTTTTGGGGAAAAATTAGGAGGTGGTGAAAAGAAAAACACACAAACCTAACTTAAAAACTAAGTTGAGGATACACATGAAGAAAAATATTCTCTCTTTCAATAAATGCAAACATGACACTATGTGACCCATAAACAGTTGCATGAGTAAAGAAAATATTTGCACATTGATTATCCATCATATCTCTTAAGAAAAATATTTTCTACAGTTCACACATAAAAAAAAGGCATATATTAGAAAGTACATAGCTCAAAAATTAATCAATCAATTTTTTGATCAAGTTGAGTACCTAATGTAGCAAAGTGTATACATGTGACGTGTGAAAACAACAAGAGATATGACTGCAAAACTGCAAGATGGATACAAAAACAATGCAATGCATGTAAATCCTAAACACAAATGATGCATGGAAAAATCAACTTTTTGAAAAATAGAACAATTTAATGCAGAAACTCCTCAAAGCACAATATTTCATGAATGAAATGCATGAGTATGAGATTAAAAATTTTTCAAAAACACTTGAATTCAACCTAGATTTTCCAAAAACAAGTTTTCCAAACAATTTGTTCTCAAATCTCAAACTTTAAACATATTTTGCATCAAAATCAAAAAATTTTCAATCTTGGATGGCCAAAACAAGATCACACACAATATAATGTATCAAGTTTAACAAAAAGTAACTTGTGTAGTATGTGCAACTAACAAAAGCTTGAGATACATGTGAGGTAATATGTAAATAGAAATCAATCACAAAGTCTACAAAATTCATCACATAGAATTTGAAAGAGACTATCACATAAAGAGTTACATCATATAACTCCCACATCTCCTAGATCATAAGCTTACAATCATGTAAGTTTCTTGATTTTGCCTCATATTGTACACACCAATTTTATTTGTTTGATTTAACATTAAGTCCAATAATGTACACACCAATTTTAACATTTAAACCGAGGCTACACCTTATATTCTTTTTGTACATGCACTACACTTTCTCGAGCACAAAATCTTACGATATGCACTAAGGTGTTCATAATTAGCTAGTAAACAATGGTGAGATGGTTATTTATGCCTTTCTCAAAAGGTTCAAGTCCGATAGTCAAATACATGTGACTTCAAGATCAAGACAAAGTGATCAAAAACTATAAACATCTTTCCCACACAACATGCACTACAAAACTTCAACTAGTAAAGTGCAATAAGTAAGCTCATCAAAGCTAAACAAGGTACATAAACTTGTTATGTAAAGATAATATGGCCAATCCTTGATTATAAATCCAAGATGTGAAATACAAAACACAAAAATCTTTTTGGTTTAAAAATTTGTGACCAAAAACAAAAAGCACACACTATGCTAAATGAACAATGCAAATGCAATGCATGACAATGCTTAACTAAGCTATAGAGGGTACACAAACAAGAAATATCAATTTCTTAATTAACCCATAAGTACATGTACAAACTAGTACATACTCATACAAAATCAAAAAATAGTTTAGCACATATATAACACATTCTATTCAAGTTTCTTCACAATGTCAAGCATGTTCTAAATCAAGAGAGAGATATCATAATTCATGTAATCCTCAAGAAAAATAAAACAAGACTCAAAATAAAATATTTTTGTCTTTTTGAAAAAAATTTCAATGTTTTTGGATTTTTTTATTAATAAAAAAAAACAACCAAAAACAAAAAACAAGACATGTCTAGAAACAATTGAAAGAATTAAATTAGGGACAAGTCAGCAACACTCACTTTAGAGAATCTTTTCTCACCCATATAGCACAAGTCTTGAGCTTTGTAGGTGAAAATCCATGAGAGACAGAGTGTATTTGAGGAATTACACCAATCTTCTGAAAAATACTAAAATCCTGCAAATTCCTTTCACAAGCCAACAAGCTCAAATTTTTCAAAAGAATATGAAACAATTTATATGGACTTATGACAGGAGAAATATCATCACAAATCCTAGATTGAAACATAGAATGCTTAAATTTCAATTTATGACAATTAGGACGAATGTGACCAGAGACACCACAAAAGTGACAAACAGGAACAAATTTAGGAACATCAACATTCCTAACAACAAGACTAGTCTCAGATTTTGGTTTTTACCTTAACAAAGAACAATTTGGTCTAATATGACCAACTACACCACAAAGGTGACAGGTAAGCACAAAAATAGATTTATTATGCTCTCTAATAGTAGGTTTAGATATAGGTTTAGAAACTTCAGCATCTACATTAGAAGTTTCACCTTTGTCTAACCTAGCAAAATAAGCATTTTCTTTATTATTTCTCTTGAAAGGAGGGATATAAACTTCCTCAGTTTTAGGCTTAAGAGAAACAGAAACACTTCTATTATCAACAGCAAGCTTAGTACTAGTCAAATTTACAATTTTAGCTTTAGATTCAATTAACACTTGTTCCAAGCTTTTCATCTTCTCATCTTGAGAGGAAATTTGATTTCTCAAAAATTCATTATTTTTATTAGATTCATCTAATCTAACAACCAATTCCTTTTTTTCAAGATTAGCCAATTTTAACTCTTCCTTGAATTTCTTAGTAATTTTCATAGATTTTAATAATTCCTTACGGAGAGTTTCACAGGCATCAATAAATTCAACAGAAGCATGAACAGAAACATGATCGAAAAGACACTTCAAATTATCCATGACAACAGGGGTCAAGGATCGGCTCTTAGATTAAAAGGTCTAAAACAAAAGAGCAACCTACTCTGATACCACTTGATGGTTTTTAGACCCCTTAAAACACAATTGAATTAACCTAGGTAATTAACCAAGTTTTTACTTAGTCCAAATTCCAAATTTAGGTTATCACAATCAAACAACCATATCATGCAAAGCAGCGGAAAAATAAATAACACAACGATATGATAACCCAGGAAAACCAAACTGGTAAAAAACCTAGGGAGGATTTAACTTAGCTATCCTCAAGGTAAAAAGCAAATCCATTAAAAAGAATCGAAGTTCATATAATAAGACTTACAAGCCCCCATGCTCGACTTCTTATTGCTACCTACCAATAGAACTTACTGACACGACCGCAAACTCCGAATCCACGGACTCCTTCTTTCTTTGACCTTTGCAAAACACAAACACCCCCATTTGTGACTTTGAGATTCCACTCAAAGGTTTAGCAACACAAACTCTCTTGTTTGTGACTCTAAAACTACCCTTGAAGGTTTAGATCATCAACACATTTGATGACAAGAGAAGGCAGTAACTTCTACAATATCGAATCTTGAGATTCTTTAAGGAATAATACCGGTAGCAGCCATAAGAGAGCTTTTTAGGAACAAAACCCTAAATACAAAAGAGGCACCCTTTTTTTCCCTCTAAAAAGATACATAAAAATGTGCTTAGAGTTTCTTTTATATACTGGGAGAAGTAGATTAGAAACCCTAATCCTTAATGGGCTTGAACTGCTATTTGGGTTTAATTAAAATTCTGCAGAATCGACTTTCGATCGATCGAACCTGTCTTTTGATGGATCGAACCAGGCATGTTGTGAAATCTTCTTCTGCAGCTTGTATGTTCTTGAATCTTTACTTGAATCACCTTGAGCATTGTCTAATAATACCTATAGACTCTAAGATCTATATCTAGACAAGTTTGTGTTCACGATTTGCCAATTGTTCTAAACATTTAGAACCTAACGCAATTTATTTTGTGTCACCAATACATCAAGGATTATTAATATCCCCGATTGGAATCTGACATGGCATACGAACTTCATTATAAATTCATAATACTCTAAACAATTAACAGATGATTATCAAGGAAAATTCTCAACCATTTCGGGGGTGGATTTTGCTTCACTTACTCAAGCAGATAAAGCAAAGGACAAAGAACAATGTCTTTGGCTAGAAATCCCAGATTTTCCATCTTGGGAGGATGACTTGGGAAATGGTACTTTTGGTAATCAAGCTGTGACTTTTCAGCCATCATTTCTTGAAACACAACCTGATACCAATGGAGTACTTCCTGAACAAGAAGACCCAATCTTTGGGGACCTTTTCAATAGCAACTTTGATGAGACCTGGGAGTTTAGGAATCACCCTCGGATCCAAAACGAGTGTTAGGTACAAAGTTATCTACTATTTATAGTATGTTCCAAGAGCTTTATGGCCCAATGGTAATGCCTGATCTCCCCCAATAAGAGAACCTGGGTTCAAAACCCTCCTCCCCCGCTCATTGAAAAAAAATTATAGCATGTATCATTGGTGTCATGTATGCATATTTTTGAAATTGTTGACCCTTTATCATGGTTGTTCTTGTGTATCATAGTATGTTTGAAGAAAAAAATTTATTTTTATGTTACAAGCAGATCATGGAAGTTCAATAGAGATATGGGGTGACACATTTAGAGTTGTTGCTTGGAATTTTATGATTTTGACTTATATTAAGAATCCTATCCTAGTTTAAATTGTGTCAATGACTTACTTAAGACTCATGAAAACATAAAAATTCAAGCAAAACAAACACCAATTAATCAATTATATATTTAAAATCAAAATTTATGTTGAATAAAAATGACATTTATTTTTCGAAACAGGTCTCTTGGCTTGCATGTTCACTTTGCATCGATGAAGGAATTAACCCATTTATTAATCATATCATGAGCTTATTTACACTAAACACAAACCCACAAAAATTCATGTCGTGTTCACAAGTCGTATCAAATGCTGCCATCTCTAATTACATTTCACAGCAAAGTAACAATACTTGAAAGTAACACTGTTGTTGATGCTTGTATCATGCATTTGATTCCAAGTTCATGTGCGGTGGTGATCTTAAATAGGATGCTCATTTGATTTGTAAGGTTGAATTTATTCAACCATCTAATTGGCTTTATTCCATGCTAAATTTGCTTGTATTTCAGCATTTAGTAACCTTGTATTTAGGTGGGCTTGTTGTAAGGGTAGTGAGTGAGATAGAGTGAAGTTTGCTCAAGAGTGTGCAAGAAAACAAAGACTTGCGGCTGGGCCTCGCGGGTGACTCGCGGCTGCAAGCCGCCAGACGCAGCACACATGCCAAGCATGCCAGAAGGTGAACAGTCATGCTAGCTGGAGTACTACAGGACAAAACAGGACAATCGGCCATATGGTTATCTCGCAAATGGATCTCGCGATTCAGTCAAGTCGCGAGGCCAAGCCGCGAGCCAGCCCTGTTTTGAAAAACCTGACGTTTCACATTCCTCTCTCACCCCAATATATATACCCCTCATACCCACAAAAGAAAGAGAGCTTCCAGAGAGAATTTTGAGAGAGAAACCCTAGAGTAAAACAAGATTAATTCATCTACAATCTTTACATAAGTACCTCTTCAAATTCCTCAACTCTCTTCCTCTCCATTGCCAAATCCTTGAGAGACTTTTTACCAAAACCTTGTTCTCACCATATCCATTCTTTCTGTGAGAGGGCTGTTTGGTGTTAAGGAAGCGATTAGGAAGGAACCAATCTTCATTGGTTGATGCTATGGTCTAGTAGCGGAATTCGGGAAGCTAGAAAAGAAAAAGGTTCGACGCAACCTCGTTGGAGCAAGAAGCTTGAAGGGCTTAGGTGCACTGGGTAGATTAGGCTTGGAGGGTCTATTACTGTCCTTGTATCCCAACTACATTTTCTAGTGGATTGTTTACTGCTTGGAGAGCAATGGAGAGGTTTTACGCCGAGGGCTTTTCCTCTTCGATAACACATCGCGCGTTGTGTTTGTGTTTGCATCTTCCTTCCCTTTTATCTTTGCCTTTTATTATCTGCTGTAGGTTGTGATTTCAATTTGGCTTAGATAGTTTTTCCAATTCCATATTATAGCTTATGTTAATTTTTCGCACACTAGTTGTTTGACATAATGCTTGAATTGGTTAAGTTGTAATTTGGGGGTCTAAACGTTCAAGAGTATTTATACACATATTTGAACTTTTATGATTTTAATCTCCTGATTATTTCTGTTAAATATTAAATTTTTATTTACCTTATAATATTTGTATGGTTTTATATTCTTTCTATGTTTTCCTACCTGTTCAGGGCAATAGGACAAATTTTAACTGCATTAAAGAAACTGAAGAAGCTGTTCCCCATTCCCATGAAACTGAACCCAATTCTAAGATGGACAGCTCTGTTCTCTCTTGTTTTCTTCCAAATAATTACCAAGTAACTTCACAAAGGACAGATACAGCAGGCCTCAACAGTGCTCAGGCATTAGAACATGTGGATACCGAATCAGGTAGATTTATTGTATTTATGCCTCAGTTCATGTTTTACCTATATGCTGCTAAAGTTACTTCACGAAGAAGATTTTATATAGGTTTGAGGATGATGTTTCCCTTGATTATTTATTTTCAGCATGTTCAAAATCTTGTTTGATTATATCTTTGTAACTTTTTTCAATTTATTTTGTGTCACCAATACATCAAGGAATATTACTATCCCTGATTGGAATCTGGCATGGCATACGAACTTCATCGTAAATTCGTAATACTCTAAACAATTAACAGATGATTATCAAGGAAACTTCTCAACCATTTCGGGGGTGGATTTTGCTTCACTTACTCAAGCAGATAAAGCGAAACACAGCAACAATGCTGGGCTAGAAATCCTTGATTTTTCATCTTGGGCGGATGACTTGGGAAATGTTACTTCTGGTAATCAAGCTGTGACTTCTCAGTCATCATTTCCTGAAACACAACCAGATACCAATGGAGTCCTTCCTGAACAAGAAGACCCGATACAGTGGGACCTTTTCAATAGCAACTTTGATGAGACATTGGAGTTTGGGAATCTCCCTCAGATCCAAAACGAGTGTCAGGTACAGAGTTATCTACTATTTATAGTATGTTCCAAGAACTTTATGGGCCAATGGTAATGCTTGATCTCCCCCAAGAATAGAGCCTGGGTTCAAATCCTCCTCCCTCACTCATTGAAAAAAAAAATGATTGCATGTATCATTGGTGTCATCTATGCATATTTTTGAAATCCTTGACCCTTTATCGTGGTTGTTCTCGAGTATCATATTATGTCTGAGGAATCAATTTTATTTTCGATGACATACTTAAGACTCATGAAAACATAAAAATTCAAGCAAAACAAACACTGATTAATCAATTATATATTTAAAATTAAAATTTATGTTGAATAAAAATGACCTTTTTTTTTTTCGAAACTGATCTACCTGGCTTGCGGGTTCAGTGCATCAGAAAGGAATTAACTCATTTATTAATCGTATCATAAACCTATTTACACTAAATTCTAACCCACAAAAAATCATGTCGCATTTACAAGTGGTATCAAATGCTGCCATCTCATTGCCCCTTTTAATCACTTGATTGTGTGGAAACAGATTTTAATCTCCTGATTATTTCTGTTAAATATTAAATTTTTATTTACCTTAAAATATTTGTATGGATTTTTATTCTTTCCATATTTTCCAACCTGTTCAGGGCAATATGCCAAATTTTAACCTCATTAAAGAAACCGAAGAAGATGTTCCCTATTCCCAAGAGAATGAACCAAACTCTCAGATGGATAGCTCTGTGCTCTCTTGTTTTCTTCTGAATAATTACCAAGTAACTTCACAAAGTACGTATACAACAGGCCTAAACAGTGCTCAGGCATTAGAACATGTGGATACTGAATTAGGTAGATTTATCGTGTTTATGCCTCAGTTTATGTTTTACACTTTTACCCATAAGTTGCTAACGTTACTTCACAAAGAAGATTTTATATAGGTTTGAGGATGATGTTTCCCTTGATTATTTATTTTCAGCATGTTCAAAATCTTGTTTGATTTGTAACTTAATGTGAAATGTAGCTGGTAATCACCAAGCAAGTTCTGGATTCCATCCTTTCTTCAAATTACAACAGCCCGTGGTGGAGAAGTTTAATGCTGGACTCACTGATACTTCTTTTCCTGGACCAATTTCAGGTACAGTTGTTCGCTTTATTTTTCAATTTATTTTGCGTCACCAATACATCAAGGAATATTAATATCCCTGATTGGAATCTGACATGGCATACAAACTTCATCATAAATTTGTAATACTTTAAACAATTAACAGATGATTATCAAGGAAACTTCTCAACCATTTCGGGGGTGGATTTTGCTTCACTTACTCAAACAGATAAAGTGAAAGATAGCAACAATGCTGGGCTAGAAATCCTTGATTTTTCATCTTGGGATGATGACTTGGGAAATGGTACCTCTGGTAATCAAGCTGTGACTTCTCAGCCATCATTGCCTGAAACACAACCAGATACCAATGGAGTCCTTCCTGAACAAGAAGACCCGATACTGGGGGACCTTTTCAATAGCAACTTTGATGAGACATTGGAGTTTTGGAATCTCCCTCAGATCCTAAACCATTGTCAGGTACCGAGTTATCTACTATTTAAGTATTTATAGTATGTTCCAAGAGCTTTATGGCCCAATGGTAATGCCTGATCTCCCCCAATAAGAGAACCTGGCTTCAAATCCCTCCTCCCCCACTCATTGAAAAAAAAATTATAGCATGTATCATTGGTGTCATGTATGCATATTTTTGCTAAAATATTTGTGAAATCAGTGACCTTTTATCATGGTTGTTGTCGAGTATCATAGTATGTTTGAGGTATCAATTTATTTTTATGTTACAAGCTGAACATGGAAGTTCAATAGAGATATGGGTTGACACATTTAGAGTTGTTTCTTGGAACTTTTTGATTTTAACATATATTAAGAATTCTATCCTAGTTTAAATTGTGGCGATGACTTACTTATCCCCCCAACCCTCCTTTCTTAAAAAAAAATTTGTTGATACCTCATTAGAGATGGAAAGTTGCATTCTTTCTTAGTTTTTGTTGGAACACTTCTATTATCTATCCTTATATGAGATTTCTGCATAGTTAATTTTATCAAAGTATAGATGATGATGCATATTAAGATTTGGCACCATGCATTATGTATCACAAAATTGAGTCTTTTATGTGATGCTTAGTTGCTTACCATGTTAGTTAAGTTAAGCATGTTGAGGTTGATTAGGTGAAAATCTATGTTATTGTTGATAGCACAACCATAATTAGAGAAAAAAAATATATCATCTTCAGAAATCTAAAGTTAAGGCAAATTTCAAGGATAAGTGCCCATGCCAGTTAATTAATTTTTTAGTATTTTATTTAGTTTTTCTAGAGTCAAGGATATTCTGCAATTATTGGGCATGAGCCATTGTTATGGGCCTTTTTTTTTTTTTTTAATTCTTTTATTAATAATTTAGTCTTTTTGACTTTATGGGTCTTTATGTGTGTGCTATGATTCAATTCATTTGGGTTTAGTTTATTAGTTAAAGTAGGGGTTCTAGTTCTATTTGGAAAAATTTAGGGTCAATATAAGAAAAGTTTATCAATAAATCAAGTGTTCTTATTATTCCACGGTGTTTTTTTTTTTTTTAATTTAAATAGTGTTGCACAGCGTTGGCTTTATTGTTCTTTTTCCTTTTTTTTCTTTTTTCCTTTTCCCTCGTCTCTCTTTTCTCTTTAATATTCTGTCACTATTCACAGTACTGTTTATTGGTATCATTCAAAGATTGGTACTGTTCATGGTCTATTCCCTCTAATCTCTTTGAAACCCTAAATCAATTATTTTATCTTCCTTACAAAAACCATAGTTATTCTTGAAACCTAACCCTTCGTTCTAAAGGTTCTAAACCATAAATTCACAATTCCTTCTAACACTAAGCCCACCACACACACATGTAGAAAATTCCCCAATACGTCCCA
This sequence comes from Quercus dentata, assembly GCA_028216015.1. Lineage (NCBI taxonomy): Eukaryota > Viridiplantae > Streptophyta > Magnoliopsida > Fagales > Fagaceae > Quercus > Quercus dentata. The sequence continues at coordinate 54,918,277 of CP116449.1, read as the reverse complement.
CATCACTTGAAGTCTTTACTATGTTTCTCTTTCACAATATGTATGACATTGGGACAACGGTGTAGCTGCCATTAGTTTTTTTTTTTTTTTTTTTTTGTAAGTAATAAAAATATATTAAAAAGAAGAAGGGTGTCACCTGAGTATACAAGAAATATACATCAAGGACAAAAACAAATCAAGTGCATTAAGTACAAAAGTCCATGAAACCATGGACTGAAGAAAAAGAACGAAAGCCTAACACTGCAACCCAATCTAGAAGAGTCTCAAGGAAGAAGACTTTAAGATCTGAAACTGATCTCTCTAAATCCTCAAAATGCCGATTATTCCTCTCCTGCCAAATGCACCACATCAAACAATGGGGCACAGCCATCCAAATAGCAGAATTCCGATGCCTCCCAAACTTTCCTTGCCAATAAGCCAATAGCTCCACCACTGTTTTCGGCATAACCCAATGAATGCCAAACAAAGTAAACACCATAGACCACAAATCAAAAGCGATAGGGCAATGGATAAGGAGGTGGTCTACTGATTCCCCATTTCTTTTACACATACAACACCAATCCAAAATCAAAATCTTCCGTTTCCTAAGATTATCAATAGTCAAAATATTCCCCAAAACTGCAGTCCAAAAAAAAAAAGAAACTCTAGAAGGGACCGTAGGCTTCAAAACAGTCTTCCAAGGGAAAGACTGATCGAAAGTTTTTGTCAGAACCTAGTAATAAGAACGAACATTCAAACCTCTTCCCATAGCAGGTTAATAATGACGTTGTAGTTACTGACTGAAAGCTTCTGGCTGGTGACTTAGATTTCTGATTTTTAGTTGTGTACAAGATATTTGCATTTTAACTATCTAGCAGAGTACATAATTCTTTATATGTTGGTTTAAGAGTTTATAGGGCCATAAGTTGTTTTCTCGTCAAATCCAACTATTTGTGTTCAGGCTTTAATTTGCCTTGTAAACAGACTTCTGAAGGTGAATGGCCCTTAGATCAGAATGTGCATGCAGAATCAGTGTATGGTGTCACTTCTAGGTTTCATGAACAAGATGTTAATTGGGTCAAACTACTTAATTCTCGGGAGCCTTTCCTTCCAAAGACTGATAAGCAAGATAATTATCCTATGCAAAATAACCTTCAAGCACAGCTTTCAAATGCAGATCATGGATATTATCTGAAATCAAATCCAGAGATCAATATGGCCCTAGAGGGAAAAACCAACTCCTATTTCACTTTAGAGCAAACTTGGTTAGATGGCTCTTTAACAAAAGATCTGAAGAAGCTTGACAGTTTCAACCGAAGGATGCGTAGGCTTGGAGATGTAAATGAGTCACATACGCAGTCCAGTTCTGGGGCCTATTGGGATATTTTTGAAAGTGAAAATAGGGTTGATGAGTCCAATATTTCTCCCCAAGTGCACTTGGATAACTATACTCTCGGCCCCTCTCTATCCCAGGACCAGCTTTTCAGCATTATTGATTTCTCACCAAATTGGGCATATGAGGGCTCAAAAGTTAAGGTATTCTAGGATTTAATCTTCTTTCTGTACTGCTGTTATATCAACTAAGCTTTCAAATGTGTTATTTGTTAGCTAGAAGTATTATACATATGTTGTCTTATCTATCATGGTCTGGTTATTTTTCATTTTTTTTCCCCTAAAATCTATACAGGTCCTTATTACTGAAAGGTTCTTGAGGAGTCAACAAGAAGTAGAAAATTGTAAGTGGTCCTGTATGTTTGGGGAGGTGGAAGTTCCCGCTAAGGTTATAGCAGATGGTGTTATACGATGTCATACTCCAGTACATAAGGCTGCAAGGGTTCCTTTTTATGTGACTTGTTCCAATAGGTTAGCATGTAATAAAGTGAGAGAATTTGAGTACCAAGTCAGCCTTATTAATGACGTGGATATAAAAGATAATTATAGTAACACATATGACGTTCTTCGTATGCGATTTAAAAAACTTTTGTCTCTGACCTCTGCCGGCCCTCTGAATACTAATTCCATCAGTGGGAGTGAGAAATCCCAAGTAAGCAGTAAAATCAGTTCATTGCTAGATGGGGACAATGATGAATGGGATCAATTGTTAAAGCTTGCTTCTGAAAAGGATACTCTCCTGAAAAAGTACAGGACAAGCTTCTTGAAAAGCTACTGAAAGAGAAGTTGCATGTATGGCTCCTGCAGAAAGCAGCAGAAGATGGAAAAGGCCCTTCTGTATTAGATGGGGATGGGCAAGGTGTGCTGCATTTTGCTGCTGCTCTTGGCTATGATTGGGCCCTAGAACCAACAATTATTGCAGGTGTTAGTGTCAATTTCCGAGATGTGAATGGATGGACTGCACTTCATTGGGCGGCATTTTGTGGCAGGTGAGCACTTAAGATTTCTTTATTGCTTCTTTGTAGTAGGCTTTGCCTTAGCCTATTCTTTCCTCTGCCTTCCACTTTAGAAGGCACTACATTCTAGGCTGAATCTCATAGGAGAAGGGAAAAACTGTTGGAAAAATTCTATATTATTGTGAATAAATTTTAGTAAGTATAGCGGAAGCATAATCACACAAAAAACACAAAGATTTACGTCGAAACCCTTTGTCATTGAAGGGAAAAACCACGGAAAAAACTCCGAATAATTTCACTATATAAAATAGATATTACAACACTTAGAGATACAACTTAAGTAAAAAAAAAAAAAAAAAACTTTCACAACTTAAGTAAAAAAAAAAAAAAAAAACTTTCTTTTTCTTTTCACTCACTGCTCTTTTCCTCACTATATATTTTCTCTTACTCTCTCTATTTTTCTCTTCTCTCTTGCTTGCTCTCACTCATGCAGCTCTTCAAGACTGCACTAGTCCTCACCACACTCTTGGGACTTCACTTCTTTTCTTCCTCTGCCCCAAATGGCCGAATGGCCTCTACCTTTATTTCTTCATCTTTTCTTTCTTTTCTCCGTTTCACACTCTTCACATCAAGTCACATTAAATACAAGCCATTTACTTTGACTTTGCTTCAACCAAAATCCCCTTTTTCAGCTCTCATTGGCCGAATGGCCTTGCTTGTTTCTTTTCTCTTTTCTTGAGCTCTGCCATAGCATAATGACTCTTGCTTTTGCTTCTTTCTTTTCTTTCTTTCTTCAGCGTATTGGACACGCCTAAGCCAACCAACCCAATTACTAATGCTGACTTTTGTACATGATGAAGAAAAGATAAGAAACACTAAAGACAAGCTCATTAAATGATCTCTTGACAAAAAAATATATAGGCTGGACTCATGGTACAGTGCAGCCAACAATCTCCCCTCCAGCCCACTTACGGAGGAGATTCAACTTAAATTTTCAGATAGAATTTATCCCGATCAAGCCAACTCCAGACTCAACCTTTTTCATTATCTTCACCAACACCGAGAAAATATCATCAAAACTAATGCCTTTCATTTTCAAATAATTAATTTCACCTTGGATATCCTTAATCCAATTTCTTGGCTGCCCCCGCTCAAGACCTTCATGGTCTTTCATTTCATCATTCTTCCTAGCATCATAATATTTTTCATCAATTATCACTTTCTCATTTAAATCACTATTGGGTAGAGAGAATTTTACTCTCTTGATTGCAACCCCATTACTATCAACTCTCAACTGTGGAGTTTTCTTAAAAACTTTGACTACATCAGACTTTTTCTTACAAGCCCTCACACGAGTTCTATACATGCCACAACAAGCACTTCCTCTTGCAATAACCAATAATCCTTTAGAAAGTTTCCATCTTCCATTGCCAAGATGGTTACTATAACCCGCTCGATCCAAAGCCAATGTAAACAACACATTCATCCTTAAATCTAAAACATGCCGCACATCCTTCGATATCAACATGCAACCAACATTGGTCTTGATGTACACATCACCAATTCCCACAATTTTTGAGTAACCAGAGTTACCCATCTTCACATCACCAAAGTCACCTGCTTTGTATATGGTGAACAACCTTTTTGTGGGGATAACATGGTAGGAAGTCGCTTGAATCAACAACCCACTCAACATCATTCTTAGTAACATGCTCACACTTTTGCTCTTCAAGAGAAAGCATCAAAACATCCTCATGAAACACAACTGTTGCAATATTCTTCTCATCATCATTCTTTTCATCTTTCTCTTCAATTTGTTCTTTATTCCAATGCCAACAGTTTCTTTCTATGTGACCTTTTTTCCCACAATAGAAACATTCTCTCATCTCTTTAAACCGAGATCTACCTTTTGACTGTGACCTATCATTGGATTTGGCCCAATCATCAAGCCTCCTATTTCTATTTCTGCCCTTGTTCTCCATGACAAGAGCTTGATCTTATGCATTGTTTAAAGCAGCATCTCTTCTACGAACCTCCTCACTTAGAATCAAATCTCGAATATCATCATATTTAAGTTTGCTCTTCCCTGCAGAATTGCTCACGGTCATTCTCATGGCCTCCCAACTGTTTGGCAAAGAAGCCAAAACAATTAATGCACGAATCTCATCATCAAAATCAATCTCCATAGAAGACAATTGATTTGTGATGGTGTTAAACTCATTCGGATGCTAAGCCGCAGGAGTACCATCCACCATCTTTAGATTAAATAACTTCTTCATCGGATGCACCTTATTGTTAGTTAAAGGCTTTTCATACATACTAGACAAGGTCTTCATCGGATCCACTATGGTCTTTTCCTTTATAACGTTGTGTGCAACTAATCTTGTTAGAGTTAATCGTATAACTCCTAGCACCTGTCTATCAAGAAGACTCCATTCTTCTTCTTCCATACTATCTGGTTTCCTTCCCAAAAGAGGAAGATGTAATTTCTTCCCATACAAATAATCTTCGATCTGCATCTTCCAATAGCCAAAGTCTGTGCCGTCAAACTTCTCAATTCCTGACGTCTTTCCTTCTTCTCCAGCCATTGCTCCCAATCGAACCTACACTCTAATACCCCTTGTTGGGAAAAATTCTATACTATTGTAAATAAATTTTAGTAAGCACAACGGAAGCATAATCACACAAAAAACACAAAGATTTACGTGGAAACCCTTTCTCCTTGAACGGAAAAACCCCGAGACAAATTCCGAATAATTTCACTATATAAAATAGAGATTACAACACTTAGAGATACAACTTGAGTAAAAAAAAAAAAAAACTCTCTTTTTCTTTTCACTCACTGCTCTCTTCCTCATTGTGTATTTTCTCTTACTCTCTCTATTTTTCTCTTCTCTCTTGCTTGCTCTCACTCACGCAGCTCTTCAAGACTGCACTAGTCCTCACCACACTCTTGGGACTTCACTTCTTTTCTTCCTCTGCCCCAAATGGCTGAATGGCCTCTACCTTTATTTCTTCATCTTTTCTTTCTTTTCTCCCTTTCACACTCTTCACATCAAGTCACATTAAATACAAGCCACTTACTTTGACTTTGCTTCAACCAAAATCCCTTTTTTCAGCTCTCATTGGCCGAATGGCCTTGCTTGTTTCTTTTCTCTTTTCTTGAGCTCTGCCATAACCGAATGACTCTTGCTTTTGCTTCTTTCTTTTCTTTCTTTCTTCAGCGTGTTGGACAAGCCTAAGCCAACCAACCCAATTACTAATGCTGACTTTTGTACATGATGAAGAAAAGATAAGAAACATTAAAGACAAGCTCATTAAATGATCTCTTGACAAAAAAACATGTGGGCTGGACTCATGGGGCGATGCACCCAGCAAAAACACTTATTTCATATGTGTAGATATTGCAGGAAAACTATGTATGTCATGAAAGCCTTCTCTATGAGAAGGAAATTAAATTCTATATAAAAACCCTGATTTAGGTTAATGAATGGCTTACCTGACCAGGACACACGAACAATGAGTGTCCCCTTGAACTTGTCAAATTTTAATAATCACTTTTCACTTTTTCCTTTTTCTTCTCCTTCCTGTTAACTTCTTGTTTGAACTTTATTTATTAGAGCGCAAACAGTTGGTTTCCTTGTCTCTCTTGGTGTGGCTCACGGTGCATTAACTGATCCAAGTCCCAAATATCTATCCTTCAGGCGGAAGAGCTGCTGACCTAGCTTCTGCTAATGGACACAAAGGAATTGCTAAATTTTTTGCAGAATCTCATTTGAGCACCCACCTTTCATCTCTTAAGTTGGACACCAGGAAGGTGATCTTTGTAGAGAGATTTCTGGATCTAGAGCGATTAAAAAGTTTCAGAACAAAGTGCAACCCCGATCGGTGATGGGGATTTACCATATGAATTATCATTGAAGGATTCACTAACTGCTGTCATTAATGCCAACCCTTTTGCTCGTATTCATTAAGATTTCAGGGTGGAGTCCTTTAATAAAAAGCGATTAAAAGAGTCTGGTGATGATACATTTGGAATTTCGGATGAAGAAGCTCCCTCACTTCTTGCTGCTATGACAAACAAATCAGGACAACCTGATCTTCCAATGCATCTTTCTTTGCATACTGATATACAAAATAAGTTACGTAGAGCTGGAATCGTAGACAAGAATTTTTGATAATCACACAGCGAATTGTTAAAATTCAAGTGCATTGCCATTATTGCTTTTGTATGCTTGATTTATTGTCTCCTGTTTTACTCTCAAATAATTATTCTTCCTTGTATCTATTTTACTATCTTTTTCCCTCGGATGAACCCGGTATATGATGTCCGAAAGTTCAAAATAGTGTAAAAACACCCTTGAACGTTTAGACCCCCAAATTACAACTTAACCAATTCAAGCATTATGTCAAACAACTAGTGTGCGGAAAATTAACATAAGCTATAATATGGAATTGGAAAAACTATCTAAACCAAATTAAAATCACAACCCACAGCAGATAATAAAAGGCAAAGATAAAAGGGAAGGAAGATGCAAACACAAAGACAACACGCGATGTGTTATCGAAGAGGAAACCGAAGCCCTCGGCGTAAAACCTCTCCGCCGCCCTCCAAGCGGTAAACAATCCACTAGAAAATGTAGTTGGGATACATGGATAGCAATAGACCCTCCAAGCCTAATCTACCCAGTGCACCTAAGCCTTCTAAGCTTCTTGCTCCAACGAGGTTGCGCCGAACCTTTTTCTTTCCTAGCTTCCCGGATTTCGCTACTAGACCATAGCATCAACCAATGAAGATTGGTTCCTTCCTAACTGCTTCCCAGAACACCAAACAGCCCTCTCACAGTAATGGATATGGTGAGAACAAGGTTTTGGTAAAAAGCCTCTCAAGGATTTGGCAATGGAAAGGAAGAGAGTTGAGGAATTTGAAAAGGCACTTATGTAAAGATTGTAGATGAATCAATCTTGTTTTACTCTAGGGTTTCTCTCTCAAAATTCTCTCTGGAAGCTCTCTTTCTTTTGTGGGTATGAGGGGTATATATACTAGGGTGAGAGAGGAATGTGAAACGTCAGGTTTTTTAAAACAAGGCTGGCTCGCGGCTTGGCCTCGCGACTTGACTGAGTCGCGAGATCGAGTCGCGAGATAATTGTATGGCCAGTTGTCCTATTTTGTCTGTAGTACTCCAGCTAGCATGACTGTTCACCTTCTCATGCTTGGCACGTGTCTTTGCGTCTGGCGGCTTGCGGCCAGTCACCCGAGTCCCGGCCCGCGAGTCTCTGTTTTCTTGCACACTCTTGAGCAAACTTCACTCTATCTCACTCACTACCCTTATAACAAGCCCACCTAAATACAGGGTTACTAAATGCTGAAACACAAGCAAATTTGGCACGGAATAAAGCCAATTAGATGGTTGAATAAATTCAACCTTACGATGTCTAACTATTAGCTTTCATAATGAAATGCCCATGTAAGAGGCCACCAGTCGGGAGGTCGGGAAGAACTACAAAATGATTACCTAGTTGCTAGGAATTGTCGAGAAGATTATTTTGCGTTGGCAAAGAAAAGGAAGTGGTTTGCGTGGATTTAAATCAAGCACTTTCTGAGGGCCACAGAATGCAAGATAAATCTTGGAGGATGACTATGATTTCTGAAAGAAGGTAGAAAGCAAACAGAGCAGAGGCTGCAAAAAGCGCTTGCTAGGGTGAAGTCCATGGCTCGATATCCGGATGCAAGAGATCAATATCGTAGGCTGCTGAACGTTGTGACTGATATTCAGGGATTCAAGGTACTTTATTATTTTGATTTTCTCCTTTCTTTCTCTGAATTTTTTCTTCTCAATCTTTCATGTAACAATATCTTTCCATTGTGTTTCCTTTTGGAACATAATCTGTGTTCCTTTTAACCGTTATAGTTCTGGATCAACTCATTTTATCAGTCCATGTGGACTTTTAGCATAGTGAGTTTTGCAATGCCTCCTGTTCACATTCTTTTGGTTAGATTAGTACTTATTAGTCCAATGAGAACCTAGAATGGATGGACTAGGTTGAACTCTAAGCTGGAAAAATATTATCTACCATCTAGAATCTCAAAATATTGAAGTACTTGTTATTCAATGCTTGTGTTGACTATATATGCCATTAACCCGGAAAATGTAATATCACTTGTTACCCTATAGTAGTAGGTGCACAGCATGCTGTCGATTTGGGATCTCATCTTCAATGGATCACTAAAATAGGATGGAGCTTGTTGTATATTGTAATATACTTCTTCTAATTGGTTTTATATTCAACGTCTTTCTGTACACTCCTGTTGATTTTGCAGGGGTTGGGTGATGGGGTTCCAAGCAGTTCAGAAGAAACGGCTGGTTATAATGATGACATGATTGATATTGAAGCATTATTGGAGGATGACACTTACATGCCTTCAGCCTGAACCTCTGGTTCATTCTCTTTTCTTGTAAAATATTGTTATTAGTGGCAGTAGGAGTGGTATTATCAAATTGGGTTTGCTAAAAATTCTTGTATAAATAAAAAAATCCTACTAATTCATTTAACAAAACTTAAAAAGCAGCTTTGCTATCTTGCCTTATTGCCGCCGCCACGTCTGCAAGGTTATGAACTTGTGGTGTGAACACCTTTTGCATCTTCAAATCAATTATGTATAATAATAACTAGTCGCTAACCCGTGCATGCAGAAAAACTATTAGAAAATAATAAAGCATGCATATATTAAAAGACAATTTAAGTTCATGTGTGCTTGCAAGGGATACATACCTAAATAGTTCTTGCGGTAGAAATAAAAGCAAAAAAAAAAAAAAAAAAAAAAAAAAAAAAAAAAAAAAAACCTAAACCTAAACCTAAACCTAAACATAAGGACTAAATATATAAACAAAACTAACCTTACAAAAACTGAACTTTATAAGCTAAAATCTATACCGTGCATTGTAGATCTTGAATGCTTTAGGGCTTCCAACGTCTGGAGAGAGAGAGTTTACAGAAACCGTAGCTTTATATTTCTCAACTTGAGAGAGGGGTAAGATTGCTAGGGTTTTGTAGATCTTGAATGCTTTAGGGCTTCCTACGTCTGGAGAAAGAGAGAGTTTGCGAAAACCGTGGCTTTATATTTCTTAACTTGAGAGAGGGGTAAGGTTGCTAGGGTTTTGAGGAGTTATAATTTTTATTTATTTTTTATTTTTTATTTTTTAAATATTGTGCTGACGTGGAAAATTGTGGTGCCAAAAAGACTTGGGTTTTATATATATATAGATTAGTTGCTAACCCGTGCGATGCACGAGAAAATCTTATAAAAGTATAGTTTATACATTAAAACATTTTAATTTTACATGATCCATAATAGTTTTAATAATATTTGAAAAAAATAAAAAAAAGTGAAAATTCAAGCCAATTCAAGATGAACCACTGCAATAACAAAGGCGGTCCTCCCATTCATTCTTGCAAGCCAATAGGAACTGCAAGAGCTATAATGCGGGCATTCCATTGGATAGTTTTGTCCCAAGTATGCTCCTCCTTTATTTTAATCCTATACATCAGCAATTTGAAGTGAGTTTTCACTAAGTGGTATCAAGTAAAAATCACGCTTGCACAAAACCTAAACAGACATCAACAATTTTACCAAGTTTTTTCTCACTTCATAATAATTATGGAACACCGTGCAAGCTTTAATCTCCGCTAGCACATCATTGATGTTGAAGTTTATACATGTTCTACATGTGGTATTAAGTTTTAGGGTTTTATAGATGTGGAAGCCAAATGATACATGGAAAGACTTTTATCACATAATAATGATATAGCAATCAATATATAAATATATATTGTGTAACAACATTTAAAAGGAACAAATAAAAAATAAGTGTAATTGTTTTGAATTATCCATTCATCTTAATCAGAATTTAACAAACTAAATTTGATAAAATAGTTTTCATATGAATAAAGCTTTATAAAGCTTGAGTATAGTTTCCTCTTATTTCCACATAATTCATCCAACAAAGTCTACAACTCTTCCTGGACCTTTTTTGTAAAAGTGAATGACTCTTCCCAGACCTCACCAAACCTAGAAGAAAAGAATGAAAGAAAACTTCAAATCAAATAATCATTCAAAGGAACAACTGCAAACAACCATGAAAAATTTATGACTTGAGTTTTTATTCATTGAAATTGAACATTTACATGTTTCCTGCCATAAGGTTTTGGATTCTAACTCCAATTCCAAATGCCATGTCGCTTAATGTAAAGTTGTAAACTGTCGACTTCTCATCTTTTTTAGAAATCCATCACCTCTTCTCAAAGGCATTATCCTAGCATGCTGAGCTTTCACCATCCCTGTTAAACTTTATCCCAAACAACTATATAAAGATGCTTGAATCCCAAACATACTAAATAAAAATCCAAAACTTATCCCTACACTTTCTTATTAACCAAACCAAAATTATTATTAAAACAAAAAATACAAACATGCACATAATGATACAAAAAGAAAGAGCGTGTTTAGAAGAAAACTCAGATAATACCCAATTGTGATAATCATAGTCCATTGGTAGCCCATGTAAAAAATACTTGTAGTCAATAACAATGCAATACAATCTGCTACATAGATTAAGATCATTCACCCAAAAAAAAAAAAAAGTGAAATGGGAAGGGACATAGATAATAAATTTGAACATCTTGATAAATCCTATGAAAATTTCAAAGTAATCTGACTTTCAAATGAAAATTTGCTAGAGCATACATCAAGGAATTTAGGATTTTGAACAATATTGAGTCAAGATCTATAACAATGCACAGAATAGTCCATAAGATTTGTGTAGACAAATCATCAAATTTAAAAAAATATAATTTGGGTATCCCCAAATTCATCAAAAACACAAAGTTTAAACCACTATTTGCCTATTAGATTCAATAATCAATATATCAGCTTGGATCACAGTGAAGTCTCTCAAAATATGCTTCAAAAATAGATATGGAAGAAAAAATAACACAGCTCTACCTTTTCAATTTGCTATTGCTGGAATTTGTAGACAGATTCTAAATTTTATAAGTTCAATCCTTCATTGTGCATGGCAAAAAGCAGAAAATAAAAGTTAGTAGTAGGAACGAATCTTAGCTTCCATGGTTATACCAAAATTTAAAATTCAAACCTTACCATAACTAACAAATAAAAGTTGTAGATAAACAACAAAGCCAAGAAGGAGGACACTGGAAAAGAAGTCTGGGTCTGCAATCAAACAAAAAATCAAACAAAACCCCTCAAAATTCTAGATGTTGCTCTTAAAGAAGATTCTTATCAAATTTATTATAAAAAAAAAAAATAGCATGATTCTTTGATAAAGTACAAATTCTACATACCCATAAAAATTAGATAAAGAAGTAATAAAAACAATGATAAACTTGAGATGAAATAATAATTAAACTAAACATAAAACATGCGAAGCTATAGAATTAGTTTTTATTTCTTTGAAACTAAACCAAAAAATAGAACCGCACATATGTGAGGATAGTGAAAATGATGTCAAATATTATCATGATGAAGAACTTGGAAATTCATAACTACCTTAAAAGAACAATGATATTTATTTCACAACATTATATTGAATGATTAAAACCCTTAAAAATGAGTGAGGAAGACAAAAAGTTGTGTAGATCAAGAACTGAGAGTAATTTGGTAGAATTGTAGAGTAATGCCTTCTTTCGTATGCAAACATATCTCCAAAGTACAAAGCATCTAACGGAACCATAGAACATGAAAATATATGTTCTTCTCACTAACATACAAATAGCTTAATTAAATTTATGACTAATCAACAACAACATGGTGTGGAAATTGTTTACCAAAAAAAGGGGAATATCTAACGATCAAACATATGTCTCTAATAATTCTAACCATAAAGCAACTGCAACATGAGAATCTGGTTCAAAGTATTTAAACAATAACTAAATTTACAAAATGCCCTTTATATATATTTATAGTGATGGTGTGATGCCCCACCAACAGTGATAGGGCCTCACCTATTCCACAGATGCTCACCATCCATGGAGGTCTTCCTAGAATTCCTGTTTTGCACTTCACTAAGCATCTTATTTGCATCTCTCTACCTTAAAAATAAAACAGAATGAATAGCATGAATAACATTCTCCAATGAGGGTTTCAATTACAAAAACTCATCAAGATTTACAAAAAAAAAAAAAAAATAGAAAAGAAAAGACAAAACTAAACATTTTATTAAAAAAAAAAATAGGGCATTAACAAATTAGAAATTCAAAGCATGAAATCAACTACCAAATACCACTTATTATTCAACATTATGAAAGCTATGATGAGTTGATAACAGATTTTGAAGCTCCTAGTAATGAAGAATGGCAACCCCCCAACACAACAACATTTTTGCCAAAAAATGCATATTGCACATCAAATAGTGTATTATAACTACCACATTGAAATTTGCTGTCAATTCATAAAAGTTAAAAAAAAAAAAAAAAAAAAAAAAAAAAAAAAAAAAAAAAAATCAACTTGCCAAACTGTTAATTTTTTTAATTTCAAAAACCTCAAAATATAAGAAAGACATTTAATGAAATTAATCATTCACAATGGAGACAATGCATAACCCATATATAAATTTAGGGCAGTACAAACATTAAACGGTTTTTGAGCTAACCATAACATCAATCTCAAAATAAACTTAAAAATCTTTTGTTAATGTCCATATCATAGTAAAACAAAAAACCTTCAAAACCCAAAACCACTGTCACATTCACTTCACAATAAAAACATTCTAGTTGACCATAAATTAGCAGTTTATGAAAACAATACATGAGGTAGTATCAAATATAGCCCAATCATGAAACCATGAATCCCAGATAGGCAAAAAAAAAAAAAAGCCATGAAACTGAAACGCATTAAAGCAAAACCTATAGGATTGGGAGGCTAAGATCGGAACTGAATACTGCCACCAAGTATATATAATTAACCACAAATCCACATGAGGCTAAAATAATTCAATAATCTACAATGGAAAGTTAATTATTCAATAACTAAATTAATATACTTGCATTTGTATACAAACCCAGAAACTTAAATTAAATCCAAACACAAACAAATGACTCACAAAAACATCAAGTGCATGCCAAGGATGCTCGTCTAATAAGGACAGGAAATATCATTACACAAAACATAACAAATTATTAATAATGAAACAGAATAACAACCCTAAAATCCCAAATGGATTTTCTCGCTGCCAATAATTGAAATTAATAAAACCCACTACGAGCTCCAATCCCATCAATCTAAACTAACCATTCAAAAGAAACTCTTCCAAACGAAACCCTAAATCAAATTTACCAACCAAAAATGAAACCCTAAATCATATTTAACAACCAAAAACAAAACCCTAAATCATATTTAACAACCAAAATTATAGAACAAAATAAAAAACTTACCAGTAATGTCTGTGGAGAGAATGTGGTCTGGAAAAAAAAAAAAAAAAAAAAAAAAAACAAAGTATCAAGGATGAAACCCAGATTGTGCGAAGGGTTTGGTTGAGTTGAATCCACCATTAGAAACTTATGAGAGAAACGAATTAGTGAGAGGTTAAAGGGGAAGGTCTATGTTTAGATGAGAACGATGAGATAGAGCAGGAATTGTCGAATGGTTAGGAAAGAAGAGACGTGAGAAGAGAGAGTTATAGAAGTAATATCGGGTTTTGTTTTAAGTGGCAGAGAATTTTTTTTTTTCCCAGTTTTATAGTAAAATTAGAATTTTTTTTTTAATTTAAGTAATTCTGACGTGGAAAATTGTGGGAGTTTCAAAAGTTTCGGTTATATATATATATATATATATATAGATAATAGCATTCTAATTAATGAACACTTTAGCAAGGATTTTATTAAAAAATAACTATAAAACCCAAACTATTTTATTAGTTAGGTAAGGTTTGAAATAAATTTTATTTCTAACAAATCGAGTCCAGAGGACTCGATTTTGCTACGAGAAAATCAAGTGTGAGACACTTGATTTCCAAGTGAGTTTGGAAATCAAGTGTCGTGCACTCAATTTCCAAATGCAAATTCACTAGGTAAAATCGAGTGCAGAAAACTCGAATTGTTAGAAACCAAATATGTTTCAAACCTTACCAACTAATATTATAGTTTGGGTTTTATAGTTATTTTTTAATAAAATCCCTTTAGCAATTTAGTTTTAAAAAATAATAATAATAAAAATAAATTGCAATATCAATAAATTTTTTTAAAAAAATGTTATGAAGCCATCACTAGATCAGGAAAAAGAAGATAATCATGAACGTGGCTGGAACAAGGAGAGTAAGTAAAGCAGGGTGGGAAGGTATGCTTATGAAGCCATCACTAGATCAGGTCAAAGAATTTTTGAGGGATGCAGCAGTACTAAAATGGATGAGAATCAAAGAGTGCAGGAAAAATGGCAATACGGGAAGCAATCCCTAAATTCGTATTTGGGGTTTCATCAAATCATCATTTTAACCGGTAGCAAAGAGAAAGAAGAATCATGGCAGAGAAGAAAGCAAAGCAAATGGCAAAAGCCAAGCTATTCTCTGAGAGCAGAGCACCTGGCACAACAAGGAGTCAAAGGATTGAGACTCAGGGTCAAAGCAGTCCCAAGAAAATTTCTGAGAACCAACCAGGACAAAGCCAATTATGCTTCTAAAAGCCCAATGCAATCTTTCGATTACAATTAGCAGATAGGACATATAATGAAAATGGTTTCCTGTTTTTGTTGAGCATCTTTTGTACCTTGGATTGATATCTCTTACTTTCCAGCGATGTGAACTTTTAATCATGGTATAAAATAGATTTTTATTAAAAAATTTAAAAAAAAAAAAATGATGGATTTACCGGGCCTCCTTAGGGACATAGCATCTTATTGGCACTTATGTTGCCAATTTTCCTATGATTTTAAAAAATAAAATAATTTTTTTATTAAAAAAAAAAAGCATTGAATGGAACAAAACACTAATCAGTTTTTGGTGTAGGTGGAAATTAAGGGCCCATTTGGTTTAGAGGTGTCTCAATTTTCATAACTCAAACTTAAAACCCATGTAAGGTGGTGGGCCTTGTTTGTGATGTTGGGCTGTTTCCCTCTGCACTAGGCCCAAGTTTTCTAGATAAAGGAGTTGGGACCGGTCCAATCGAAACCCACCTTAGTCCGGCGTGTGCACAAACTACACCACGTTTACCGGACTTTGGTTACATGCCCATGGCAAGCAGAGCCGCTATTAAAGAAATTATGGTAGGCAAATATAATACGGATAACACAAGAAAATATAGTCACTACTTTTAACTACAATAAATAAAAGTGAGCAACAAGAGGATCTCCGTACACAGAATAAGCTAAGTGAAGGATAAACAGAGTTAGCAAAATCAAAGTGTTAGTCTGTCATGCCAAGTAATACACGAGATTGAAACCAAGAAAGGGACGACCGTTCTCTCAACACGAGTAATCTCGGAGAAGAGATTAATTGTTTTGAGAGAACAGGCCTAAATGGTCTATGCTCAAATACAGATCTTTTGTCTTTTATAAAGAGCAAGGCTATTGAAGGAGAGAGGAAATCAACCTATTGGTGCATAACTGCCGTTCTAAACTCTCTGTTTTTCTTTTCCTCTCTTTACTACTTCTTATTTTTCTTTTTCTTTTGTTTTACTTCCTTTCCTTCTCATGCTTACTTACAGGTTATGTTTTTCTCTAGTAATTCCTATTACTATGATTTTTTGAATCCCCTTCTCAATGCACAACAAGGGGTCCTTTATAAAACCTGCCATGACCGATATTTACTGTTTTAGCCCTTAACTGCCTTTATTTAGTATGGATGTCTTTGTCGACCACTTACTAGTCGTCAGTGGTTTAGCCACCACCACTTACCCGTGTTGGCTGTGCCACTCCTCTCTACCGCACAAAAAAGGCTATTTTGTTTGTTTGTTTGTTTGCTATGGCTTTTCTACCCGTTACAGTGTGTGTGCTCTCTCTCTATCCCTCATGACATGCACCTAGTGGTTCCAACTCATCCTTACTTCTTTTTGGTGGCATGTCATCCCAACAGGACATTTCCCCCAAAAGAGCCTAAGCAAAAACCCCAAAATAGGTTTTTTCCCTCTCCCCACCGCCGGACCATACCCTCTCTTACCTCTGACCCATGACCCACCACTTCCTATATTGGTTGGCTATAGGCTAGTGGTGCCTAGATCTCGCGCGTACTTCACCTTCTTCATTTGCTGCTCATGTATTTGTCGTGTTCTGGAGATTGGTCTATACGTTCTGCCCTACATTTTTGGCTTCTTATGGCATGGGTTGTTTTCCGATCTACCATTCTTTATAACTTGCTTCTTTTGGAGGTTAGGCCTTGTTGGATCATGGGCCTTCCTTCCCCCGGCCTATTCTGTGTTCACTTTGTGGCCTTGTTAGCATTTTCCTGTTGTACCACTCTAGTATTCCTGCTATAATGTTATTTGACACAATCCTGCTGGCCTCTTTGGGCTTGCTATTTGTTTCCCTCTTAGTGACTCGGTGTGTGCATTGGGCCTTTTCTTACATTGTTTACGGGCTCCTATGTCCCATTTGCTTTCCTTGAGCTTTCTCGGTCCTTTTCCAATCCTACTTTCCCATGGGCCTTTACTAACTCTCTTGGGCTTCCCCGACCCAATTACTTTATACCTTATCCTTGGGGCTGATGGGTCTTCCATTAGTCTCTTACTTTCTTTGCTTGCATTACTTTGGGTCTGCTGTGACCCATTCTTGCTTTTCTACATACTGTCCATGGGTTTGCTTCTTCTCTCTTTCCGGGCCCATTCAATCCCATTTCCTTCCTCAGGACCCATTTTATGAGCGCATGAGCCATTCATTCCTGCCACTTGGGCTCAATGGTTTTTTTCTTATTTGCTAACTTTGGTTTGCCCGTGTTGCTGGGCCTTTTCTCTTACCAGGCTTGTTAAAAATGAGCCTCAATAACCCATAACTCATAACTCAAACTCCACTATCACTCAAAAAATCCAACACTTTTGTTTAGTCACAAAACTCAGTCATGTATCTCGGTTTTTAACTTCACTTTTTGCCAAAATAATGGACCCACCCACTAACACTACACAAAAGAATATGGTTGCTAAATACGTTCCTTTTTTTTTTTTTTCTTACTCTTTAAACCTAGCTCCACCACCACCAATGGCAAACCCTTCATCCACCACCACCAACGGCAAACCCAGAAATCCACAACCACAACCATCACCACCAATAGCCCTTGACACAACCATAACCTCCACCAAAAATCCGAATGAATCAAAAATCCAAACCCACGAACAGCCCTCAACCAAATGTGTTTGATTGAAGAAAAAAAAAAAAAAAAAAAGAAGAAGAAGAAGCATTAGGTCTCATCGCGTTATAGCCATCATCGCGTGAAGAAAAAAAAGGAGAGCTCTGGGTCCAATTTGCCAACGAAGCTTGATCTCTAGTCTTGGCTTAGTCCAATTTGCTCGCAAAGCTTTCGATCTTTGTGAAGCATCGGGTCTCATGATCCGGCCGGGCTCACCCAATTTGCCCGTGAAGCTTGATCTCTAGTCTTGGCTCAATCTAATTAGCTGGCAAAGCTTGATCTCTGGGTTGGAGAGAGACGTTACTTGATGGGACAAAATCAAAACTCAAAGACCGCAATTATGGTCTTGGTGTTTCGAGGATCTTGCTTTGATGGTGGCGGCGAAACTGGGCTAAACCAGAGAAAGGAAGAAAGAAAGAACCAAACAAAGAACTAGAGAAAGGAAGAAAGAAAGAAAAAACAGAGAGAGAGAAGCCGAAGAAAGAAAGAAAAAGAAAAAAGTGGGAGAAGAAAGAGAGAGGTAACACCATCAACACATATAGGCCCTACAGAGGTCAAAAATTTACAATCCTGCCATTGAGTTATGTATCTCAGAAACTAAAAACACCAATTTGGTGTTTTCGGTTTTCATCACTCTCATTCAAAAATTTTGAGTTTGAGTGATTAAAACAAGATTAGGAAGTCAAGCCAAACCAAAAAAAAATTGTGTGGGTCCCACGTTCTTTGATAACTTAGTTATGAGTTTTGGATCATATCACTCAAAACACCTCTAAACCAAATAGACCCTAAATCTCGGATCTCTTATTCAACCATTAGATACTTTAAGCTAATTGAAACACTATTTTCAAAGTTTATTGGGCCAAACGACCCTATCGCTCATTTGGAACTTTCTAGTATACCTTACTTTTGTAGAGTCAAGTATTAGGCCACATTAGCCGAGGCGGCAATGGTATTAAAATATATTGGTCATCTTGGATGTTGCAAGGGTATTTTGATTATTTTGAAAATCTAGAGATATTTTTGTGTCATTTTATAAGTTTTGGGAATATTTTTAGTTGATTTTGAGGTCCAGGGGCAATTTTATATTTTTAGATATTAAGAATATTTTCAATAAATTTAATATTATAATTGTAATCATTCCTAAACATGTTATTAACCAAGTATAGGAATGCTAGATTTTTGAATAATGATGGAAATCTAATTAATGAATCAAATGTCGTAATCTACTATAATATAATTTTATGGACTAAAGATTCAAGTTGTTACATAAATAATGATTTTCATTATATTTTTGACAATAATAAAGTTGAAAACTATAATTCACGACTCTTTATTTATTTATTTATTTCTTATTAAAAACCTATGTAAGGTTGAATTTATTCAACCATCTAATTGGCTTTATTCCGTGCCAAATTTGCTTGTAATTCAAAGATTTAGTAACCCCGTATTTAGGTGGGTTTGTTGTAAGGGTAGTGAGTGAGATAGAGTGAAGATTGCTCAAGAGTGTGCAAGAAAACAGAGACTCGCGGTTGGGACTCGCGGGTGACTCGCGGCTGCAAGCCGCTGAAGCGAAGACACGTGCCAAGCATGCTGGAAGATGAACAGTCATGCTAGCTGGAGCACTACAGGACAAAACAGGACAACTGGCCATACGGTTAACTCACGACTGGATATCGCGACTTAGTCAAGCCGCGAGGTCAAGCCGCGAGGTCAAGCCGCGAGCCACCCTTGTTTTGTAAAACCCGACGTTTCACATTCCTCTCCCACTCCAGTATAAATACCCATTTTACCCACGATTGAAACAGGGCTTCCAGAGAGAATTTTGAGAGAGAAACCCTAAAGAAAAACAAGATTGTTTCACCCACAATCTATACCTTAGAGTCTCTTCAAATTCCTCTACTCTCTTCCTCTCCATTGTCAAATCCTTGAGAGGCATTATACCAAACCTGGTTCTCACCATCATCATCACCGTGAGACAGTTTGTTTGGATTTACGGGAAGCGATTAGGAAGGAACCAATCTTCATTGGTTGATGCTACGGTCTAGTAGCGAAATCCGGGAAGTTAGAAAAGAAAAAGGTTCGGCGCAACCTCGTTGGAGCAAGAAACTTGGAGGGCTTAGGTGCACTTTGGTAGATTAGGCTTGGAGGGTCTATTCTTTGTCCTTGTATCCCAACCGTATTTTCTAGTGGATTGTTTACCGCTTGGAGGGCGGCGGAGAGGTTTTTCGCCGAGGACTTGATTTCCTCTTCGATAACACGTCGCGTGTTGTCTTTGTGTTTGCATCTTCCTTCCTCTCTATCTTTGCCTTTTTATTATCTGCTGTGGTTTTATTTTGTTATGGCTTAGATAGTCGTTAACCAATTTCGTATTATAGCATGTGTTAAGTTTCCGCACACTAGTTGTTTGACATATTGCTTGTATTGGTTAAGTTGTAATTTGGGGGTCTAAACGTTCAAAGGTGTTTTGTACACGTTTTTGAACTTTCAACCTATCATTCACGAAGTGTCACTTGATGGTAGGGTTGTAAACGAGTCAAAATTTGTCGAGTATTGAATGTTCAAGCTCAACTTGACAATAAATGTAAAATGTTTAAGCTTGGATTGAGTTTGAACCCTAAACTTGAGCTCAACTTAACTTGGCTTGATTCATTAGTCAAGTCAAACTCGAGTTCAATATCAAACTCAAACTTAAGCTCAATATCAAGCTATTGAGATCAAGATCCAATACAAGTGCATTATCAAACTTGTTTGATTTGGGTGAGTGTTCTCAACATTCACTTAATGAAAGGCTTAGCAAAATATGAGTTAATTGTTCAAACTCATATTAAACTTATTACCGAGTCCATAAACCAACCTAAACTTGACTAAATTTTTCACTAATGCTAGGAGCTCAACAAAACCCATAACTTGTTTTTGTGGTGAGTTGTGAACCTACATGGACCCACTACTCTTACTTTACCACTCACAACTTGCCATGTGGATATGTTATAGCAAAAGTTGTGAGTTTTGTTATGATCCTAGCATTTTTGCTATTTTTTTTTATTGAGCAATATTGTTTATAAGTTTGTTCATGAACAATTTTTTTTCTTAGGTTTAGCTTGTTTATTTAATAAACCTAAAATTAAGGATAAAACGTGACTTTTTATAAATAAACAAACATTTTTTTTATACGAAATAAAAATTTTATTCTAGTCTAATTTAAGTGTGTATATGTGTAAATCTTCATCATGAAGACTTGAACCTCACTCCTTGCCCCCTTACCTCACAAGTACTTATACTTGTGGAATGACTATCGCCCCAAGGGTGCGCAGTAGTATAAATAAATAAGGGCAAATTACAACTTACCAACTTATGGTTTGACCAATATTTAAGTTGCATACTTATAGTTTGAAATTTGACACTTTACCCACCTGAGATTTGACTATAATTTAAGTTGTCTACCTATGGTTTGAAATCTCATGATACAAGTGTTTCACCAAATTCTTTTTGATCTTGTATTTTAATGTTTTTTGTGTTTTTGGAGGAGAGAAACATGAAAGTATAGCAAAATTATATTTTTAGCGCTATTTTTAAGAGATGTGGGTTCCATAACTTGAACTAAGCTAATCTCATGTGAGTAAAATTTTAAATTTTAAATCAAAAGTAGGTAACTTAAATTTCGGACAAATTACATATGAGTAAGTTATAATTTATCCAATAAACAAACATTTACAAATGGTCAAGTCGAACATTTTGGATAATTTTTGGCCCCACTTGACGGCTTGTTAGATATTTTGATAATGGGTTCAGTTGGTCATTGTTGAAGAAAGATTTTTGCCGATGTAAAAAGTAATACGCGGAAAGCTTTTTCATGGGAAAAATAAATAAATAATAATAAAAAATGTGGAAAGCTTACATTTTTGAAGACTAAGTCCGTTTGGATTGAACTTATTGTTGCTGAAATTGAAAACTGAAAAATATCGTAGCAAAATAATTTTTAAATTGTGAATAGTGTCGTGAGACCTATTTTTAATATATGAACAATCTTTGCTGACAAAGAATGAACAATGTGTGAACAAAGTGATTTTAACAGTGCATGAATAGTAAAATTTGTCTCATGAACAGTAAATTTTACTCCCTTAAACGCGTGAAAGCAAAAAAAAAAAAAAAAAAGAGGAAAACTTGACGCAGGATTCAGTGGAAACGCTGAATCCAAACCCACACTAGAAAAAAAAAGTGGAAGGCTTTTTTGCCTCTTTCTACTCATATATATAAATAAGCACTATAATTCGTTTATTTTGTTAAAATTAAAATTTTTTTCTGAAAATATTATAAATAAAAGTAAAAATTAGTTGAAATAATACAATGAGACCTATAAATAATATAAAAAATACAATAAAATTTATAAATAATAATAAAAATAAATTAAATAATAAAATAAACTGAGGTTTTATGCTGAGCAAAATGCACACATTAGTTAGCAAATTCTTGATTTTTTTTTTTTGCCAATGTAAAAAATAATACGCCGAAGGCTTTTTCATGGGAAAAATAAATAAATAATAATATAAAATGCGGAAAGTTGACATTTTTGAAGACTAAAGGGTCCATTTGAATTAAACTTATTGTTAATGAAACCAAAAATACTGTAGCAAAATAATTTTTAAATGTGTGACCCATGAACAGTGAGTGAAACAAAGATATAAACGGTACATGAACAATATTTTTTTCCCTATACAATAAAGTCACTGTTCATATACAGAAAAAAAAAAAAAAAAAAAAAAAAAAAAAAAAAAAAAACTAAAAACGTTGTTGCAAACATAGACGCAGGATTAAGAGTCCGTTGAAAACTTAAAACTCAAACTGAAAACTGAAAAACACTATAGCAAAATAATTTTTAAATGTGTGAACAGTACCGTAAGACCCATTTTTAATGAAAAAGTTACAGAAATGTGTAGTTTGTGGGACCCATGAACAGTGCACAAGAGCACTGTTCACAGAAAAAAAGTCAAAAAGTTATGGCTGAAAAAAAAAAATTCTGAAATGCACTCTAAGTTGAATCCAAACGCGTTTGGGAAGCACCAAACGCACGTTTTGTGTTTTCGACCTCTTTTTTTTTTTTTTTTTTTTTTTTTTTTTTTTTTGTACGGGTTTCATGCCAATATTTTTACTGTTCATTCACTGTTGCGACTACTATTCATAAACAATAACCGCAATATATGACTTTTCCCATGAATAGTGCACCCGTGCCTTTGTTGATTCGATTCGATTTAAAAAAACGTGGAAACTTTTTTGCCTCTTTCTACTTGTGTCTAAAAGGTCCGTTTGGATTGAACTTATTGTTGCTGAAATCGAAAACTGAAAACACTGTAGTAAAATAATTTTTAAATATGTAAATAGTATCGTGGGACCTATTTTTAATATTTTTTAATGTATAAACAGTGTTACTACGGTGACTAATAATGCATAAACAATGATGAACAGTCATGAACAGTAAATTTAAATATAGTTAGCAAATTCTTGACGTTTCATCATATAGATGTTCTTAACGTGTAATAAGTCTTTGGCAAATTCTCTCACACTTCTCTAAACTAGTGTCAAGTTGTTGACAATCTTACCCTCGTGTCGGTCACATACTCTTTCTGCTATCAAAAGGTGCTTTGCAAATCTCAACCCTATTTCAAATCAAAGAACAATTTATCTGTCACAAATGGTAGTGTTTGAGAAGATTGATTTCTGAGTATTAAGTCGTGGTGAGTAACCTATAACGAGTTCATGGCGGAGGGCAGGCACTCCGGTCCTGGTAACCCACTAGGTGAGGTTTTGTTTTTTTTTTTTCCTCAAGAATCGTTTGCTTCTTTGGTATTTTGATCTAAGTAGAATTGTGGGGTTTTAACTGATTTTGTTTTTGTTTTCATTTTATTTTATTTTATGTATCATGGGTTTTGCATGTTTTAATGAGATTCACTGCGGAAATGCTTGTGCTTTTTGGTGTGGGGTATTAGACTTTGTATTGCAGTCTTGTAGATTAGTCTTTGTATTTTGTGCATTGTATTTTAGTCTGCATGTGATTTTTTTTTTTTTTTTTTTTTGAATAGTCTGCATGTGATTTGTATTTTCCATATGTGATTTTTGTAACTATTTAAGAATTAGTTAGTTAGTTAGTTTTAAACAAATCCACAACGGGAATCACTGGCAATAGCACCAAATCAGATGGACTAAAATTCAACAAATCCAAAAAAAAAAAAAAAAAAAAACGTATGAGAGGATGCAGGTCTTTTGATTTTAGTGGGTGTATGTTGGCTTAAAATTTCTGAATATGCAGATCTGTTTCTGGGTTTGATTGTTGGTGTATGTTGATTTCTGGGTTTTCAATTTTGGTGGGTGTATGTTGATTTCTGGATTTTGGTTGGTGTATTTTGATTATTGTTTGATCTATTTTGAATTTTGATTTGTTTGGTTATAAAGAAAGTACTGGAAAGGCAAAGAAAAGAAAAGACAAGAAAATAGGAATTAATTTACTAAAAACATGAAGAAAATATGAACGGTAAGAACATGAAGAACACAAAGATGATCTTCCAACAAAATAATGAAAATGCTGACGTGACTTTTTTAAAAATTAAAATGCTGACATGGCTTTTTTTAAAAATTAAAATGCCGACGTTGGCATATAAAAATGCCAAATAATATTTTAATCGCCATGTCAACTAATAGGGTGTTTTGTTTGCCACCTAAGACTTTGCCGTTAGGGCACTGGCGGTAGGGACAAAAACGAGATCGTTTTTTTGATTTTAGGGACTAATAGCAGTGAAAATAAAAAATAGGGACCAAAGTGGGAATATCGTGAAAATGTAGGGACGAAAATGGGTTTTTCGCTTATTTTTTATATAAGCAGTTAATTTATTAGCTTAGCTGACGTTATGTGCTGGGGTTTTAAATGAGTTGAGATTTATTGGGGTTATTGTGAAGGTTTCCACTTTCTAAATATGGTCATAAGTAGTGTTATTTATCAATGCTAGAGCAATGCTCAAAATTGAGCTATCTGAGTTCACAAATACTCTTGGCCTTGTTTAATGTTTAGTGAGCTTGGAAAATGGGAATAAGATCCATTTCAAGTTTCATTTCACGATTAAAATTTTATTTTCTAGATTTGATAGTGTAAAGAGTGTCAAGCCGTTTAGTCTATAGCAGTCCTTGACAGTTGACCCTTTCTTACAAGGCCCTATATTAGTTATTTTGATAAAAATGGAAGGTGCATTGGCATAAATTTGACAGTTTAAGTAATATTTGTGTAAAATTATTTCTACTTGTTATTTTGAAGCTGCCCATACTTGTGATGTTTCCCAAGGATAGAATTAACTTTACAGATTTTTGATGGATATAATTTTGTGGAATGCAGATATTGAGCAAATACACATAGAAGCACAAAGTCGATGGCTAACTCCAGCAGAAATTTGTGAAACTCTTCGAAACTATAAGAACTTTAGAATTGCTCCAGAACCTGCAAATATGCCACCAAGTATGACTCTTAACTGCATTGCTTTGGTTTGATATCAGGCATAATAATGGTTAGAAGTTACTTCTACCAGATAATGACAGTTATCTCATTGCTATTATTGACCTGGATTTCTGGATGAACTTTTTGTTTTTCTTATTTCAAACCCCCTCCCTGTTTTATAGCTGAGATCAAGTTTCACTAATTTGGAAGGGGGAAAAAAAAAGAGAGATCCGGTTTCTGTTGCAACTGGTTTTATTGATGATAATTTCTCAACATTTGTGAGGTTAATCAGTTCTTTGGTATCATATTCTCTGTTATCATCCATAGTATATATTTCATTACCCTGTTGTTATCAGTTTCTGGACCTTTCTGTTGCAGGCTTCTTGTGAATGAAATCTATTTTATCATTCTTCTGCTACATACTATGTCCAATTTTTCTCCCATTGAATTTAACAATTAAAAGTGAGAATGTCTGTTTGCACCAGACATTATTTTCCAAACTTATGATTTTTTTTGGATATGTGCAGCCCAAAGTCTTCCAGAAACCCATTATGGTGAATGCTAATTTCAAACCTAGGCCTGAAGTATGGTGTCGATTTATGATTTATCATTCATTCCTCTGGAGTTTGTTTCTTGTTTTGCTTGTTCAGCTTTATAAACAATTGCAGCACCTTTTTTTTTTTTTTTTTTTCACATCAAAGTTCTTGTGGCTTGCGCAGAACACCCTGTTGTTGAACTTGGAAGCGTATCTCACTTCTTAGTTATCCTTATAACTTAGTTCCCTCTCTTTTCCCTCTTTTTTTTTTTTTTTTTTTTTTTTTTAATGACCTTGAGTCTCCTTTGTTGACCATAATGGGTGTTTAAGAGGGCCAGAGGCACATGTAGAATGTTGGAAAAATTTTCTTAATTTTCAAAATTTTGAATTCTTCATTGAAAAATAGGTGATGAAGGAGGTGCAAGCATCCTATGTAATGGTGGTAATTCCACATTGCTAACAAGAGGGTAATAAAGTGCAATTGGAGCTTTATATATAGGCATTGCTATTAAGGCAAAAATATGCTGCATTGAAACACATGCATAATGTGGTATTGTTTGGAATATAATGATGTATGGTAGCTTTTAGGGATGAAAAATGCTTGCCTAATTGAGTTGTGTGTAATTTAGATGTAATAAGATTTGAGCTCATTAAAGTATTTAGTTTATAAGTTGAGATTTGATGCTCGTAATTTATGTATTTGATTGTTTTGGTCCCCTGCTGTATACTTTCTATATACTAATTGGGTGACTCAATATTATGTCTTTGAATAAAATTTTCTTTACTTATCAAAAAGAAAAAAAAAGAAAAAGTTGTGATTAAGTCTTGAGTTGGGTGCAATGGGAAGGTTGGTTTATGTTGGTAGGGTTTATGTTGAAGTTTGTGTTTGTTTTTTAATGTGGTTTGCAAATGGTCAAGTATTTTGCTTCCCCATCCCATTATTGATGGCATGGAGTTGGCCAAACTACACTAAATCTTGTTGTCTTGTGTGGATGTTTGATTTAAAAGTTTGTTTTAGTGTGCTTCTGCTAATCTCAAGCTTGAAAACATTGGTACCAAAGCTTTTGCTATACAACATAGATTATATTAGCTCATAATATTAACATTTCTTGTAGTTGTAGGTACATTTAAGACATCATCTACTCCAAAAATGAGGCACTGTTTGAACAATTTTTTTCCTTAATTTTTCTGAAGTATACTTTAGAACATATATTCACGTAGCATGTATTTCCAATTTCAGGTGGTTCACTTTTTCTTTTTGACCGGAATAAGCTGAGAAACTTCAGAAAAGATGGCCATAATTGGAAAAAGAAAAGGGATGGAAAGACTGTGATGGAAGGTCATGAGAAGCTCGGGGTAGGCACTAGACATCTTGCTCGAGGAAAGACATTTAAATCATGCTGCTTTGTGCTGTTTACTTAATTATATGGTTATGTTTCCTTCTCATTTAGGGAGTGATATATGTTAAAAGATTCTTTGTGCTTCATATTAATTGTATAGAGAAAATTTTACTTCCTTTCAGGTGGAAGGCGTTGTCATGTTGAACTGCTACTATGCCCATGGTGAAGAAAATAAAAATTTTATAAGACGCAGTTATTGGTTGCTTCAAAGGTAAGTGTCTCAAGAGTTAATTGTGTGTTGCTTACCAAGTTTTTTGTTTCAATTTTAGCTTTTTGCACTGTATGGTCTGTGTGTGCATCAGTGTGTCATAGAGAAATAGATGACGTAAATGTCAATCTTCTTTGTTCTGTTAATTGAAGATTAAAGATAATGAAACATTCATTCAATTGATCTTAGAATATTATAGCTTATCTTGGGTTCCCACTTTTTGGACTTGTTTAAACTCTGTTATTAGTATCAAGTATGGGGACTGAAGTCATTTTTTCTTTTTCTTTTTTTAAAAAATTATGCAACTGTTGTTGCATTTTATTTTGAGATTTTTTTCTAATTTTTGTTTCATATACAAATTAATAGTTGGCTGTTTCATATACAACAATAACAAAACTTTAGTCCCAAAATTTTTAAGTTGGCTATGAATTCTCAACAAATTAATCAAGGTAGGTCATGTGAATTATTTTCCTTTTATTTTATTCTATCCAAGAGCATACATTTTCATTGAGAATTGAGTCAAGTGGTGATAAGAGTAAAGACTGGCAGTTTGGTGCAGCTATTGGTGGGTTATCAGTTTGGGCAAGGTGCAAGATGGCTGGTGGCTGGTGGGTACGGGTTTATAGTTGATGAGGTTGGGGTTGCTTTGGGTTGGGTTGGTTGAATCTCTTGTTGTTGGTGTGATGGTGGGTGTTCAATGGCTGTAGGATCTCTTTCTTTTTTGTTTTGTTTTGGGTTTTTTTAGGTACATTCGATGTTGGTATCACTTGACATGATTTTAAAAATTGAACCGATCAAAGAAACAAAAAAGGGAGTGATTTTTGGTTCTCTAATTCAACTGGGATGAATTGATGGTTGAATCGTTGATGTCATAAATAATTAAATTTTTTAGGGGTTTGTAGTTTTGGTTGCCTAGAGGATGCAAAAAATTAAGAATGAATTTTGCTCTAATATCAAATTTGACGTTAGAAAAAATCAAAATGATTCAACAATTAAATAATAATGGGCAAAATTGTCAACCAATCACTTCTCCTGGTTCTTGTTTGGATTCAACACCAAAAAAGAGTGAGCAAAATCTATAAAAGTCTGTACTTAGAATTGGTTGGAGTCAGGAGTTAAGCACTAGATCATTAGAAAAAATCCAAAATAAATTTTTTGTATCAATCAAACTGTAATATTTCTTAATAGGAAAGCAAGGAGTACAATATTATGTTTATTCTTGAACTAAATCTTAATAGTAACAGTAAGGAGAAAGGCCCAAAATCATATAATGGGTTTTGGGCTTCACCTGAACAATTGAGAAGTCCGAGGAGAGGCAAATGGTTGTAAAAGGAACTCCCGATTAAAGTCTCATAAACAGGAAATGCATGAAGGACGATCCGAGGAGGTATCCTCCTCGGATGCAATCGTTGTGGCTCAAATGCGTAACTCTAGAAATTAGAGAGCCCCTCCGAAAGGCCCTAGTAATAGGAGTGTGCCATATAAACATACGAGGAAGAAGGAAACACAAAATATCTAAGGAAAAGCTGCTACCACTGCATTAAATGCATTGCAGTTACTTTTCCGGCCATATTGGAGAAGATCTCTGAATAGTGTTGCCTTGACTATCACAACTCATAGAAGGTCAAGGGGGTGTCTGATGGGACGGGTCCTCAAGTGAGAATTCGAATGATCAACAAGTGTAGGATCAAGATAGCTTATAGAAGGCTATATAATGTAAGAGATCCCCATGAGATGGGGAAGAAAAAAGGAGAGAGGGAGAAGACGGTAGTAATCTAAACTGTCTTAGTATCCAACTGTGATTAATATACAATAATTGTGGCCTCCTCGGATTGAAAGTCCATTGATATCAATATCTCTTATTTGTGTTTGATTGTCATTTAGTTCAATACTAGCCGTTGTCCAATTCACTAGGACCTAGTTCTTTGACCCATTCTCTACAAATTCATTGTATTGGGCTCATTAGACCAAGACTCCATATATTTTGGGCTTGGACCCCAAATTGTGACCCTATAGTAACTTATATAGAAAAAACCTTAATTATATTTCAGAAGAAAAAGTTATGTTTACAACATTTTCACAATAAATTGTTATTGGTTTTAATTTGAATTCAATACTAAAATTACTCTGTACCTACCAATAATCGATAACAACCTGTTACTTAAAATTTGTTGTGAAAGTATTATAAAAATGTCGTGAATATAACAATTCTCTATTTTTAATTGACTTGAAAAACTCTAATTAATTATAAAAAGAACATTGTCTCTAGGAAATAAAATACTGATACTATAACTAATTTACCTAAAATAGAAATATAATTGACCAACACTAATTATAAAAAATAATTGACCAATACATACATTGACGACTTTCGATATTAAATTAAAATTATTATTCCCCCATCACACCGAATTCACCAAAGTCATGCTTTGAGTGGATGTGGAAAACATATCTAGTCAAATGAGCTTGGGTTTCACCTAATCGGATTTGAGTTAAAATGGCCGGTTAGATATATGATTGAGATTAGGTGAAATACCATACCCCACAGCTGCTGCCTTAACTGGCGAGCCCAATTAGTGAACCCATCCGTGAAATCCCACCCCAAATCGGCAACCAAAAACCCCAAATCATCAGGTGGTTTAACTCTCCATGGTGCAAAGCATGTTCAATGGAAGTGGAAGATGGTGTATTCATGTTGTTTGGGGCTGTCAATCTATCAAAGAAGACTAGGAAAAAGCTGAAATCAGTTCAAATCTAAGTAGTCGCAGCCTTGGAGGTTCTCCAATTCTTTTTACTTACTACAGTAGGTCCTTGAACAATGCAAATAGGACAACGAAGACTTTATTATGCTTTGTTGGTGCCTGTGGACTAGCAGAAACAAGATTCAACAAAATCAACCCGATACCAACCTATGAGGAACTAGACTGATGGCATCTCAGTTACTGAGCAACTAAGTTTTTTTTTTTTTTTTTTTTTTTTTTTTTTTTTTTTTTTTTTTTTAAATCTTGCAAAGTCAGACAAATTTCCTAAAGCTTCACGCAAACCTTTCACAATGACAAAAAGATTCAGATCAGCCCAAAAATTAATGTCACCGGTATGGGGTTGGGATTTCACGGCTGAGGTCGCTGCCTTGGAGTAGCTGATTGGGCTCGCTGGTTGAGGCTGCCGCAATGGGGGTTTAGGCGTTGGGCTCTACAGTGGGGGTAATTTTCCACGTGTGCCAATAACTTTGTGCCACATGTTCAAAATGTTTTAAATAAAATAGTTTTGTCCATGCCATGTCATCCGTTTAGCCGGATCTTTTTTCAAAATAATTAAATTCCTCAAACAATTTCATTAGTTAGCAAGGTTTTGAAATTATTTAGCAATCTAACAAATCATGTCTATAAGAAGCGATTTTGCTCTTTGAAATCTGGAGGCGAGTTTCGGTTGGAAATCGAGTGTTTCACACTTGAGTTTCATACTTGAGAGTGAAACACTTGAGTTCTATAGCAGAGTTTCATGGAACTCAAGCCTTTAAAACTCGGAAAAATTTGCAGAAAAGCATAGTTTTGGAAAAATACTAGCAAAAAAGCATGTGGAGGAAACTAATTAGTTAGTTAGACTTTTTTTTTTTTTTTAAATGGAACTCGAGTTTCTGAAACTCGAGTTCCAAGTTTTTTCACACGAAACTTGAGTTTAGGAAACTCGAGTTTTGTACAAATGGAAGAAACTCGAGTTCCACCTTTTCTTTTCTTTTTTGTCTATGTCGGACTTCATCTAAAGAGGGAATGGGTTGGAACTCGAGTTTGTTAAACTCGATTTTCAAAAGCAGTCCAACTAACTAAAATATTTCATCCGCATGCTATGTAGCAAATTTTTTTCTAAAAATCTACTATTTGGCAAATTTTGCCTTAAAACTCGATTTGCTACATTTAACCCAGCTAATAATTGGGTGGGTTTGGGTTTAATTTAGGTGGGCAAATGGGTTTGGGCTTATTTTACCACCCCTAAGTGAAATCGAGTTTGAAAGACTCAGTTGTTAGATAGCTAAATAGTTTTAAAACTGTGCTAACTAACAAAATAGTTTAGCTTTTATAGTTATTTTCAAAAAAAAAAAAAAAAAAAAAAAAAAAAAAAAAACCGACATAAACTACCAAACATAAAGTAAAGCGCTTTGGAAAGTTTAAGGGTTCGTTCGGCTCCAAATTAAAAAATTAGCTTATTTTATTATTTAGCTTATTTTTGTTTCTATTTATGAGCTCACTGCACTTTTTGGTATTATTTATAGGTTTCATTATACTATTTTAGTTAACTTTTACTACAATATTTTCAGTAAAAAGTTTTCAGTTTCAGTAAAATTAGCGGATTCCAAATAGACTCTAAGGATGAAAAACGAATTTTTGAAAGTTTAGTAACGAAAAATAAACTTTTTTAGGGTCAAAAATGATATTTTACCACCAAAAAAAAAAAAAAACCTATAAAATTCTAGGATCGATGCTTCTCGTGTGAATAACCAGGCCAAGGGCTTAAATTGAGTAAAACAGGAATCACCCAAACCCGTTTTCTGTGTGGGTTAACAGTTATAGTCCAATTTTGTCAAGTCTAACACTAGCACTGAGTACTAGTATATTGGATTATTATTCTGAAGTCAAAGCATTGGAATCACTACTTCTTAAAACCTGATTTATAAATAAATAAAAATATAAACTATCGGATGAAATCGAAGAGGAGGAGAAACGACGTAGTTTTAAACTGCTGTTGCGTTTGGAGACTTCAAAGCTGGATGGATCTCAATCTTGATCTTTGTTAGGAACCCAATACAAATAAAGGCGTATTTTTGAGAGTTGAGGGGAGGCCCAATCTTGTTCTTGTTCTTCCCCATTCTGTAATGTATCAAACCTTGGCCTGTCTAAGTAAAGAGGTTCGAATGGACCAGACCAGGTCAGGGAGAACTCAGAATCGGAGTCGTTACGTATGGACTCGGCGGCGGTAGAGTGCAGAGCTCGGCGAGTTTGACGGGGAAGAGGAAGTGGCAACGGAGGAATTGAACTGATGTGATGTGTATGCCAGAGAGTTAGATAGGGAGAGCTTATAGAAAGAGAATTTGGTGGTGAGTGATTTTTATTTATTTGTAGCATGCGTTTGAAAACTGAAAACAATAAAAAAATAATTTTTTTTTTTTTTTGTTTAGTATTGTTCAGTATTGTTTATTGGCCCAAAATCACTGTTCATGACCAATGAACAGTGCATAATGCGCTGGACTTAAAAAAAAAAAAGCCCAAAACTTCAAAACGCAGACGCAGCCGCACTACCCAAACGCACCTGTAATTTATGAAATTCGATTTTAAGAAGTAGTGTTGGTATGGGGCAGTCATTAGGGGGTGTAAAATATGGGAGAAATTATTATGCAAATGAGTGAGGCAGCTTTCAAATAAAAATAAATTATAATAAAAAATCACTCACATTTGCATAAGTGGCAATATTTTATTGCTTTGTGAGAATCACTTTAGCAGTTCTTTCATTCTCAAAAAGAAAAAAACTTTAGCAATCCTTCGATGGACATGATAACGGGGGATTGCATCTCGATTAAATTGAATGTATTCTCTTGAGTCATGACTTCCCCTTTAAATACATGAAAGAGTTTGTTTTTAGAAAAAGAAATGGATTTTTTATTAAAGAAATTTACTCTTTTTTTATTTTTTATTTTTTATTTTATTTTATAGCATATGTTTTAAATGCTCCTAAAATTATAAAGTTATGTATGGAAAAAAAATTGAAAATATTAAAAGAAAAAAAAAAGGTATGTGAGTTAATGAAAATATTAAATTCTCCTAAAATTATTAAGTTATGTATGAAAATATTATGCTAAAATTTTATATCATTAAAAATAGAAGGGAGGGGAGAGGAGGGGTTTCAAAAATCTATATTCTCTACTTTTCATCAACTTGTAGGTATGTTTTTATTTATTTATTTATTTTGAGAAACAAGTACACACACAAGCGAGAGAAAAATGAGTTATAACATAAAAGCACATCACAATTCCACTCAAAAGCCATAGTGATTTTAAGAGAGGATGAGACAAGTTATACTACACACAACACACTTTTTTAAGTAATGTGAGATTGGTTGCAATATTAACTTGTAGGTATGTGAGTGAACAAATTAGTAATATTTCCACTTCTAGTTATCAACCAGTCTTTTTCAGCTGGTAATCTTATTGACTATAGCTAAACACCATAAGGCAACTTTTGAACTTATTGCAACTTTTGTTTCGTATACTTTATATTCTTGGAATGGCTTGTGAATGAGTGTTTCTCTTATGTGTTTTTTTTTTTTACCAAACTCACTACTAGTACTACTGCAGGGAGCTCTCTAATGTGGCTCTTGTCCACTATCGAGAAGTAAAGGTAACCCCTTATCCATTTACCCTTTATTTTTGTTTATCCAATGCGTCAAAAATAGGTAAATTGTAAGAATAACTTAAATTATTCCCTAGTTTGTAAATGATTCTTCTAAGATAGATATAATGTAACATTTTCCATTACACAGCTTCTTTGATCCAAGTTGGTGGTTGTGGTTTTTGTGTTGGTATTTCAAACTTTCACCGCGAGAGAATCTTTTAAAGAGCCTCAGGTTTTTAATGATAAGAGGTTCGTAGGTAATACCAAACAATATTTTGACTTGTATGCGAATGAGTTCAAACTCAATCAGAACTTCTTGTTAAATCATTAGACCCCCAATTCTTATTATGGAATATAAAAATTTCAATTTATTACCAATTATCTCAATTATGTGATCACAATTCTCTTTTTGATAGGTAATAAGAGTATTATTAAAAAAACTATAAAACTAAAGTAAGCAAATACAAGGTGTTCATGATGGTGAACACAAAGAAATGCAACAAGCAAACAATCAGCATCAAACAACAAGTAAAAACTTAAAGTGCAATACTAAGAAGAAATAAACTTCAAGATAGTAGAGCAATCTGAGAAGCCCTAACACCTAGACCAATCAAATAAAGTCTTCTGCCATAGAGCTTGTAATTGAATCAAGGATTTATCCTCAAAAGAGTGCTGGTTCCTTTTCGTCAATCCTCATCAAACAGCCAGGAACCATATTCCATATGTCTGAATTAAATTTTCCCAGCTAATAGCTCCAACAATACACCAAGCTTTCCACAGAGCCTAACACGACCCATTGGATCCCAAAGATCTGAAGGATATATACCCACAATGAGTGAGCTATAGGACAATGGAGGAGGAGATGATCCATAGTTTCCTCATTACAATGGCACATACAACACTGATTCACCAAAATGCGCCCCTAAGCATAGGATTATCCAATATAAGGATCTGCCCAAGAACCGCTGTCCACACAAAAAATGCCACCCTCTTAGGAATCTTAACTTTCCAAACACCTTTCCACGGAAAATTGGAGGTAGATGCACCCTGAATGTTATTGTAATAGGATCGAGTATCAAACTTGCCATTCCCATTGAGACA
Organism: Quercus dentata; assembly: GCA_028216015.1. Classification (NCBI taxonomy): domain Eukaryota; kingdom Viridiplantae; phylum Streptophyta; class Magnoliopsida; order Fagales; family Fagaceae; genus Quercus; species Quercus dentata. The sequence continues at coordinate 54,883,505 of CP116449.1, read as the reverse complement.
CCAATGAGAAGTGTCACTTCGAACACCCCTAGGGATCTGAGATTGAATGAACTCAAGGAAAGAGACGACAGCCTCTAATAAATTCCTATAAAATCTTAGATTCCAAATTCTATCGTTTCTGCTCTCCTTGTAGCATACTACACCAGAAATGCAAGCATCCTTGTCATTAGAACACACATACAATTGAGGATAGAGCATTTTAAGTGTGTTATCTCCAACCCACCTATCATGCCAAAAGAGTATACGAGTGCCATCACCCACCACTAGGGCCACATGTTTGGAGAAACTCTCCCATCCATCATGAATACCACGCCACAGACCACATCCGTGGGCCCTTCTACATGCTTTAGTAGTCAAGTCACCAAATATGTAGGTGTAATAATAAAAGCAATAAAAACATAAGACAACGATATGGTGACAAAGTGGAAAATCAATAGAGAACGTCTTCAAAGGAAAAACCTATTTCAGGGGTAATGTATCCCAATTAAGGCACTCCATTATATGAGAAGGAGTTTACAATTTAAAACAGAACTTTTGTTTTCTAGACTCTGAGACTTCAGCTTAGTAGACAAACTCATTGCTGTGACTCATAGTAGCTTTAGAACTCTAAAGAGTCTAAACTTATCATACATGGATCCTTTCACAAATGACCCGTCCATGTCAATGAATCAGCCCCTCTAACCTACTTCAAGGCACCTCCATGAAGGTTTGATCTACAATGAACTCATTGGGATGAAGACTGTGGTTTCAAGCTCTTGGATCACAAGTATGCATATAAACTAGAATGATTCTCTCTTTTGTACTCACTGATGGAGGCTATAATTTTTTCACTGTGTGGCACTTAGTTTCTGCCTCCTTAAGCCTCATGGAAGTCAAGTATATAAGAATTTATAGAGTTTTCCTAAGCAGGGTTCAGAGAAATTAGTCCTTGTCTAACCTAGCAAAATTAGTCTTTCTCACAGTGTGGCACTTGGTCTCTTACCTTTGTCTAACCTAGCAAAATTAGTCTTTATCTCTTCTTTATGATTCCTCTTAATGGAGGAATATACACATTTTTTCCTTTAGAGCCAGAAGCCTTTGTTGGAATGGAAGACCCTATCTTCATATGTCCTAGGTTGGTTTTATCAGAGTTGGACTCTACATCAATCTTGGAATTAGATACTTTTTCCAACTTGGCATTAGATTCAGCAAGTTCTTCCAAAAGCTTGACCTTAACCCTAAGGGAGAAATTCTCAATTTCTCACTCTTGACTTCATCTACCAACTTGTTGGTTTCTTCAAGTTTGACATTTATGTCCTCCTTAATATATTCAAAATACTTTAATTTTTCCAAGTACTTTTCCACATTTTTTTTTTATAATCAACTTATTGCATTCATTAAGTTTTACAGTTAAAACTCCTATTTCAGGTTCAATCTTGCTCAATTTCTAAGGGATTTCTTAGAGTCTTTCTTGGATTTGATAATTTCGCTAAAGAGATTGTTACCAGCAATTCTAGGATCTCCTATAGAATTGTTTCAAATTACATCATCACTATTGTGAGTATAATGACTTGACTTTATCCATGACAAAACGGGGTCAAGGATCATACAAGGAAATTAATCCTACAGCATTGAACCAAAGCTCTGATACCAATTCAAAAACATTGTTTAGACCCGTAGTATGGCTTACTACCAATTTTAACCAATTAATTCAATTGTTCACCGGGTAGGTAATTAGTCAATATTCAAGCACAATCGTAGAGAACAAATGCACAATGGTAGAGAACAAATACACATGCACACAGAGACAAGGATTTGTTCAGGAAGTGAAAACCTAAAAGGTAAAAACGTTCCAGGGCCAAGCCCAATTCATCAAATCACTATGAAGGTTTTGCGATACATACCATACTTTTATAGACTTCCCATACAAATAGATAGGCACCTTACCAGAGATTCCCACTCCTGCTAGCAAGTGCAGACTCCTACCTTGTGATTTCAACACATCTTGATGCCGCAAGTCAATCCACTGACCACAAAGTCGATCTCTCAATCACTCCAAGGCTTCTTGAAGATTTGTCTTGATCTGGTTTCAAACAGGAAGTCCAATACAAGTATGGTGATCTATGTGTTTGGCATACTCAACCTCTCAAAGATGTTCAATGGGAAAGGGTGGAAGAAAAAGAATAGCTCTCTCTAGGTTTTTATTTGTTTTCTATGGCCATCTTCGTTCTCTGGAAATTGGGGTTGATATAGGGTTTAAATACAATTAGGTTTTAGGCTTGCAGTGGGTACAAACAGGACTCTGGAAGCAAACCTTGGAATTTCTATTATAGGGTTCAGTCAATTGAGAGTCTACCAAGAGTTTTTGTCTGAATCACCAAGCTCACATGATTGAGCTTTGACCCGATCAAGATCTTTAGTTTTGTGTAGTGAACAGAAGATTCAGCCTTTAGCCCTTGTTGCAACCATTCATATTAGAATTATGAAACCCAAAATTACAAATAAATTTGTCATGGAACTAGCCAGCACTAAAAATCCTAACAAAAGTTACAATACATGGGGGTAATACTGCTCTTGATGCTTATATCATGCATTCAATTCTTAAGTTCATGTGCGGTAGTGATCTTAATTACGATACTCATGCAGTTTTTGTCGTATTTTTTGTTATTGGTGTTGTATGCTCATTATTACTTAAGTTCAGCTTTGATGCTCCTTATTGATTGTTTGGAAACAGATTTTAATCTCCTGATTATTTCTGTTACATATTAAATTTTAATTTACCTCCAAATTTTTGTATATTGGGTTTTATTTTTTCTGTTTTCCAACTAGTTCAGGGCAATAGGACAAATGTTAACTGCATCAAAGTCATTTTGCATGAATATGATGAGAAAATTCAATGTAAAGAAAGAAAAGGGAAAAAAAAAATAAAACTTTCTTTTTATGAATAAGCAAATCTTATTAACCAAAAACGCAAGAAAACAACTCAACAGCCGAAATATACATGTAGAAAGCTACCAACAAGGGACAACAAATCCAAATCCCCACCCACAATACACCCTGCCCAAAATCAGCAACACCCAATACAACAATTAGCAAACTACCCCTACCCAAAAATAAAAAATACTCTACTAGATCAAAATGTACAGCACAGTTCTCAGCTTTTTGCACAAAATTCTATCACTAGTAGACAGTTTTGAAGGAATGAAGCCCTCTGCTCTCCATCTCATGCCATTTAGGATATTCTTCCCCATTTGAACTTCTGAAACCAATACCCCTGGTGAAGGATTTGGTTTCTCAACCTCCAAATATGTTAGACAGTAGATGCCACAATCTTCTTTCCATTTAGTTGATTACAACCCCTTTGAAGCATACAGTCCCAATCACAAGGAACTGTTCTACCAAGGCAAGAACCAATTTATTTGTTTCTACACCCTTTGGGAGAAAGGACACTCAGAAAATGATCCATACTCTCCACTCTGTTTCTGCAGAAAAAACATAAAGGACTCACCTGCCAACCCCAAGAAAGCATCCTATCACAAGTGGTCAGTCAATTTTTAACAGCGAACCACATAATGAAAACATGTTTAGGTGTAACAAACCTGTCCCATATCAACCTCCTCCAATCAACCTTTTCACTTTTAAATCTTCAAATTTCCCAAGCTGAGCTGCAAGAGTATTCACCAGTATGAGATGATGTCCATATATGCTTAACATTATCGTGGATCACAACCTGGCAGCAACCATTTTGCAATGCCCTCACTGCATCAGCTCTAGGGGGCCTCCAACACCAATTCCCATTGGTCAACACACTAGAAACCTTTGCTTCTTTATAATTCCCAACCTCTTCTATAATTTGAGAGCCAAACACCTCCAGCAGGTTTCCTTTAGGATGCTAGTTATCAGCCCAAAAAGGAACTTGGCTTCCAGCAATAAGCCATTTGGACAAAGGCCTAACCAAGGAATTTTTAGCAATTAACTATAGTGAAGATTGATGAAGGCTTGAAAATTTGGGCATGTTTTGAGCAAATTTGAAAGGGTATGGGACAAATGATTGTGAAAGCCACTTAAATTCAAATCCTTAAGGGTTTGCTCAACTGAGTTTCAGGCAAGGTTCAAGCAAACCTTTCTGTCCAACAATTTTAAAAACTCACAGGACACAATTTCAGGTGAAATGCAAACTTAAAATTTACTAGATGCTCCAGATGTAATGCATTAAATGTAATTCCACTGGACCCCAATTACTCTTAAGACTTGTGAAAACATAAAATTTCAAGCAAAACAAACACTGATTTATCAGTTATATATTTAAAATTAAAATTTATGTTGAATAAAAATGACACTTATTTTTTGAAACGGATCTACCCGGCTTGCGGGTTCAGTGCGTCAGTAAGGAATTAACCCATTTATTAATTGTGTCATGAACCTATTTACACTAGCCACTAACCCACAAAAAATAATGTCATGTTCACAAGTCGTATCAAATACTGTCATCTCTAATTACATCTCACAGAAAAGTAACAATACATGAAGGTAACACTGTTCTTGATGCTTGTTTCATGCATTTGATTCTAAGTTCATGTGCGGAGTGATTTTAAATAGGACGCTCATGCTTTTTTGTCATATTTGCTGTTATTGGTGTCGTATGCTCATTATTACTTAAGATCAGATTTGATGCCCCTTTTGATCACTTGGTTGTTTGGAAATAGATTTTAATCTACTGATTATTTCTGTTAAATATTAAATTTCTATTCACCTTAAAATCTTTGTATGGATTTTTATTCTTTCTATGTTTTCCAACTTGTTCAGGGCAATAGGAAAAATTTTAACTGCATTAAAGAAACTGAAGAAGCTGTTCCCTATTCCCAAGAAACTGAACCCAATTCTGAGATGGATAGGTCTGTGCCCTCTTGTTTTCTTCTGAATAATTACCAAGCAACTTCACAAAGTACAGATACAACAGGCCTCAACAGTGCTCAGGCATTAGAACATGTGGATACTGAATCAGGTAGATTTATTGTGTTTATGCCTCAGTTTATGTTTTACCTATAAGCTGCTAAAGTTACTTCACTAGGAAGATTTTATATAGTTTATGTATCCGTTGATTATTTATTTTCAGCATGTTCAAAATCTTGTGTGAATATATCTTTGTAACTTAATGTGGAATGTAGCTGGTAATCACCAAGCAAGTTCTGGATTCCATCCTTTCTTCAAATTGAGACAGCCCATGGTGGAAAAGTTTAATGCTGGATTCACTGATCCTTCTTTTCCTGGATCAATTTCAGGTACAGTTGTTTGCTTTATTTTTCAATTTATTTTGCGTCACCAATACATCAAGGAATATTAACATCCCTGATTGTAATCTGACATGGCATACGAACTTCATCGTAAATTCGTAATACTCTAAACAATTAACAGATGATTATCAAGGAAACTTCCCAACCATTTCGGGGGTGGATTTTGCTTCACTTACTTCAGCAGATACCAATGGAGTCCTTCCTGATCAAGAAAACCCAATACTGGGGGACCATTTCAATGGCAACTTTGGTGAGACATGGGAGTTTGGGAATCATCCTCAAATCCAAAAAGAGTGTCAGGTACAGAGTTATCTACTATTTATAGTATGTTCCAAGAGCTTTATGGCCCAATGGTAATGCCTGGTCTCCCCCAAGAAGAGAACCTGGGTTCAAATCCCTCCTTCCCCACTCGTTGAAAAAAGAAATTATATCATGTATCATTGGCGTCATGTATGCATATTTTTGAAATTGTTGACCCTTTATCTTGGTTGTTCTCGAGTATCGTAGTATGTTTGAGGAATCAATTTTATTTTTATGTTACAAGCTGAACAAGTAAGTTTCAATAGAGATATGGGGTGACGCATTTAGAGTTGTTGCTTGTAATTTTATGATTTTGACATATATTAAGAATTCTATCCTAGTTTAAATTGTGGAGATGACTTGCTTAGCAGCCCCACTCCCTCTCCTCTCTTAAAAAAAAAAATTGTTGATACCTCATTAGAGATGGCAAGTTGCATTCTTTCTTAGTTTTTGTTGGAACACTTTTGGGATCTATCCTTATATGAGATTTGTGCATAGTTAATTCTGTCAAAGTATAGATGATGATGCATATTAAGATTTGGCACCCATACATACTTATAAAAATAAATAATAAAAAGATTTGCCACATATGCATTATCTATCACAAAATTGAGTCATTTGTATATAATGCTTACCATGTTAGTTAAGTTAAGCATGTTGAGGTTGATTAGGTGAAAATCTATGTTATTGATGATAGCACAACCATGATTAGAGAAAAAAATGTCATCTTTGGAAATCTAAAGTTGAGGCAAATTCCAAGGATAAGTGCCCATGCTAGTTAATTAGTTTGTTAGTATTTTATTTGGTTTTTCTAGAGTCAAGGATATTCTAATAATCCTGCAATTATTGGGCATGAGCCATTGTTAAGGGCCTTGTTTTTTTTTTTAATTTTTTATTAATAAGTAAGTCTTTTTTAGTTTATGGGTCTTTATGTGTGGGCTTTGATTCAATTCATTAGGGTTTAGTTTATTAGTTAAAGTAGGGGTTCTAGTTCTATTTGGGAAAATTAAGATTTAGGGTCAATATAAGAAAAGTTTATGAATAAATCAAGTGTTTTTAGTATTCCATTGTTTTTTTTTTTTTTTAAATTTATATAAATAGTAAATGTTGGCCTTATTGTTCTCTTTTTCCTTTTCCCTTATTTCTCTCCTTTCTCTTTAATATTCTATCACTATTCACAGTATTGTTCATTGGTATCATTCAAAGAACTGTACTGTATATATGCACGGTTCATGCTACTGTTCACAGATTATGCGCAGACTCAAATTCTGTTCCCTCTTATCTCTTTGAAACCCTTAGTCAATACTTTTATCTTCCTTACAAAAACCATAGTTATTCTTAAAACCTAACCCTTCGTTCTAAAGGTTCTAAACCATAAATTCACAATTCCTCCTAACCCTAAGCCCACCACATGCACATGTAGACGATTTCCCCAATATGTCCTACATCACTTAAAGTCTTTACTATGTTTCTCTTTCACAATAGATATATCATTGGGACATTGGTATAGCTGCTATTAGTTAGTAATGAAGTTGTAGTTACGGACTGAAAGCTTCTGGCTGGTGACTTAGATTTCTAAATTTTTTGTTGTATAGACGATATTTGCATTTTAACCATCTAGCAGACTACATAATTCTTTATATGTTGGTTTAAGAGTTTATAAGGCCATGAACTGTTTTCTTGTCAAATCCAACTATTTGTGTTCAGGCTTTAATTTGCCTTGTAAACAGACTTCCGAAGGCAAATGGCCCCTGGATCACAATGTGCATGAAGAATCAGTGTATGGTGTTACTTCTAGCCCTAGGTTTTCTGAACAAGTTGTTAATTGGGATGAGCAACTCAATCTTTTGGAGCCTTGCTTTCCACAGACTGATGGGCAAGAAATTCATCCTATGCAAAATAACCTTCAAGTACAGCTTTCAGATGCAGATCATGGATATCATCTGAAATCAAATCCAGAGATCAATATGGCCCTAGAGGGAAAAATCAACTCCTCTTTTACTATAAAGCAAACTCAGTTAGATGGCTCTCTAACAGAAAAACTGAAGAAGCTTGACAGAGTCAACCGATGGATGAGTAAGGAACTTGGAGATGTAAATGATGCACATACGCAATCCACTTTTGGGGCCTATTGCGATACTTTTGAAAGTGAAAATAGGGTTGATGAGTCCAATATCTCTCCTCAAGTGCACTTGGATATCTATACTCTCGGTCCCTCTCTATCCCAGGACCAGCTTTTCAGCATTATTGATTTCTCACCAAATTGGGCATACGAGGGCTCAAAAGTTGAGGTATTCTAGGATTAATCTTCCTTCTGTAATGCAGTTATATCAACTAAGCTTTCAAATGCGTCTGTTTGCTAAAAGTATTATACAAATGTTGTCTTATTTTTCATTTTTCTTGGTCTTTTTATTTTTCATTTTTTTTCCCCCAAAACCTATACAGGTACTGATTACTGGAAGGTTCTTGAAGAGTCAACAAGAAGTAGAAAATTGTAAGTGGTCCTGTATGTTTGGGGAAGTGGAAGTTCCAGCTGAGGTTATAGCAGACAGTGTTATACGATGTCATACTCCAGTACATAAGGCTGCAAGGGTTCCTTTTTATGTGACTTGTTCCAATAGGTTAGCATGTAGTGAAGTGCAAGAATTTGAGTACCGAGTCAGCCTTATTAAAGATGTGGATATTATAGATTATAGTGGCCGCACAAATGATGATCTTCTTATGCGATTTAAAAATTTTTTGTCTCTGACCTCTGCCGGCCCTCCATCTACTGATTCTGTCATTGGGAGTGAGAAATCCCAAGTAAGCAGTAAAATCAGTTCATTGCTAGAAGGGGACAATGATGGATGGGATCAAATTTTAAAGCTTGCTTCTGAGAAGGATTTCTCTCCTGAAAAAGTACGGGACAAGCTTCTTGAAAACCCACTGAATGAGAAGTTGCGTGTATGGCTCCTGCAGAAAGCAGCAGAAGATGGAAAAGGCCCTTCTGTATTAGATGAGAATGGCCAAGGTGTGCTGCATTTTGCAGCTGCTCTTGGCTATGATTGGGCCCTAGAACCAACAATTATTGCAGGTGTTAGTGTCAATTTCCGTGATGTGAATGGATGGACTGCACTTCATTGGGCGGCATTTTGTGGCAGGTGAGCACTTAAGATTTCTTTCTTGCTTCTTTGTAGTAGGCTTTGCCTTAGCCTATTCTTTCCTCTGCTTCCGGTGTAGAAGGCACTACATTCTAGGCTGAATCTCATAGGAGAAGGGAAAAACACTGACTTCATGTGTAGATATTGCAGGAAAACTATGTATGTCATGAAAACCTTCTCTATGAGAGGAAAATTAAATTCCATATAAACCCGGTTTAGGTTAATGAATGGCTTACCTGACCAGGATACACCTGAACAGCAATTGTTCCCTTGAACTTCTTGTCAAATTGTAATAATCACTTTTAACTTTTTCCTTTTCTTCTCCTTCCTGTTAATTTCTTGTTTGAACTTTCTTTATCAGAGAGCGGACGGTTACTTCCCTTGTCTCTCTTGGTGCGGCTCCTGGTGCATTAACGGATCCAAGTCCCAAATATCCTTCAGGCAGAACAGCTGCTGACCTAGCTTCTGCCAATGGACACAAAGGAATTGCTGGTTATCTTGCAGGATCTCATCTGAATACCCACCTTTCATCTCTTAAGTTGGACACGGGTGAAGGCGATGCTGCAGAGATTTCTGGGGCTAAAGCAGTACAAAAAGTTTCAGAATTACAACAGCCCATGGTGGAGAAGATTAATGCCAGACTCACCGATCCTTATTTTCCTAGACCAATTTCAGGTAAAGTTGTTTGCTTTATTTTTCAATCTATTTTGCATCACTAATATATTAAGGAATATTAATATCCCTGATTGTAATCTGACATGGCATATGAATTTCATTGTAATACTCTAAACAATTAACAGATGATTATCAAGGAAAATTTCCAACCATATCGGGAGTGGATATTGCTTCACTTACTCAAGCAGATAAGGTGAAAGACGGCAACAATGCTGCACTAAAAATCCTTCATTTTCCATTGTGGGAGGATGTCTTGGGAAATGGTACTTCTGACACTCAAGCTGTGACTTCTGAGCCATCATTTCTGGAAACAAAACTTGATACCACTGGAGTCCTTTCTAAACAAGAAAACCCAATACTGGGGCAGCATTTCACTAGCAACATAGGTGAGAAGTGGGAGATTGGAAGTCACTCTCAGGCCCAAAAAGAATGGCAGGTACAGAGTTATTTACTATTTATAGTGTGTGCCAAGAGCTAATGCCTGGTCTCCCTCATGGAGAGAACCTAGGTTTGAACCCCACTCCCCCACTTGTTGTAAGCAATATATTATGTAGCATTGGTATAATGTATGCTTGTTTTTGCTAAAATAGTGTTGAAATGGTTAGCACTTCATCATGGTAGTTTTTGAGGACCGTAGTATGTTTGGAAAATCATTTTATTTTATGTTACAAGCTGGGTAAGGGAGTTTCAATTGAGATATGGTATGATGCATTTCGCGTTATTGCTTGGAATATTATGGTTACAACATATTTATTGATGACATTTTCTAGGTTCCTTCTTTTTAGATACTTCCAACAACAAATTGTTGTCAATGCAAGTAATACTGATTTTGCTGGTATATTTTTGACACAGGACAAACCAAAACAATGCAACAGAAATTAAAGAACAAGGAAAATAAAGATAGAAAACCTAGGAGTCAACACCAAGGGTTGGCTAGCGTCGCCACCAAACTATTGTGACAATTTCAATTTTATTCATCAAAATAATCCCCCTCCATAGGAGTATAATTCTTTGCTTATACAGGTTACTAAACACTAATTTTAACTGACATTGGAAACCCTAGTTCTAATTGACTTGGGAAATCCTAATAAAATAAAATACTAATAACCTAATTAACTACTAGGATAGAAAGAAAAAAAAATTTTGACAGAAAATTGCAATTGACTCCAAAATTGAAAAAGATCAAATTATATATATATATATATATATATATATTTATATATATATATGTTGTTTTAGCTATCAAAAATGAATACTACTTCGCACTTCCTGCATCAATTTTTAGGATCTGTCATAGTGAAATTTATCAAAGAATAGATAATGATGCATATTAAAATTTGGCATCAGTATCTTATCTATTACAAAATTGAATCATTTGGTTGTTATGCTTCCCAATTTACTTAATTTTAAACATGCTGAGGTTGATTATGTGAAAATCTTATAATCTTGAAGTCTTTACTATGTGTCTCTTTTGGAATATATGACATTGAGGCAAGGGTGTAGCTGCTATTAGTTAATAATCAAGTTGTAATTGCAGACTGAAAGTTTCTTGCTGGTGACTTAAATTCCTAAATTTGTGTTGTACAGGCAGTAGTTCCATTTTTACTATCTAGCAGAGTAAATAATTCTTTATATGTTGGTTTAAGAGTTTATAGGGCCATAAGCTGTTTTCTTGTCAAATCCAACTATTTGTGTTCAGGCTTCTGAAGGCATATGGCACTTGGATCAGAATGTGCATGCAGAATCAGTGTATAGTGTCGCTTCTAGGTTTAATGAACAAGATGGTAATTGGGTCAAACTACTCAATTCTCGGGAGCCTTTCCTTCCAAAGACTGATAAGCAAGATAATGATCCTATTCAAAGTAACCTTCAAGTACAGCTTTCAGATGCAGATCATGGATATTATCTGAAATCAAATCCAGAGATCAATATGGCCCTAGAGGAAAAACCAACTCCTCTTTTTCACTATAAAGAAAACTCAGTTAGATGGCTCTCTAAGGGAAGAAAATCTGAAGAAGCTTGACAGTTTCAACAGATGGATGAGCAAGGCACTTGGAGACGTAAATGAGTCACATACGCAGTCCAGTTCTGAGGTCTATTGGGATACTGTTGAAAGTGAAAATAGGGCTGATGAGTCCAATATTTCTCCTCAAGTGCACTTGGATAACTATACTCTTGGTCCCTCTCTATCCCAGGACCAGCTTTTCAGTATTATTGATTTCTCACCAAATTGGGCATACGAGGGCTCAAAAGTTAAGGTATTCTAGGATTTAATCTTTCTTCTGTAATGCAGTTATATCAACTAAGCTTTCAAATTCGTCATCTGTTTGTCGTCTTATTTATCATTTTACTTGGTCTGGTTGGGCTTTTTTTTTTTTTTTTTTTTTTTTTTTTTTTTTTCCCCAAAACCTATACAGGTCCTGATTACTGGAAGGTTCTTGAAGAGTCAACAAGAAATAGAAAATTGCAAGTGGTCCTGTATGTTTGGGGAAGTGGAAGTTCCAGCTGAGGTTATAGCAGACAGTGTTATACGATGTCATACTCCAGTACATAAGGCTGCAAGGGTTCCTTTTTATGTGACTTGTTCCAATAGGGTAGCGTGTAGTGAAGTGCGAGAATTTGAGTACCGAGTCGGCCTTATTAAAGATGTGGATATTATAGATTATAGTGACAACACAAATGATGAACTTCTTATGCGATTTAAAAATTTTTTGTCTTTGACCTCTGCCGGCCCTCTGTCTACTGATTCTGTCATTGGAAGTGAGAAATCCCAAGTAAGCAGTAAAATCAGTTCATTGCTAGAAGGGGACAATGATGGATGGGATCAAATTTTAAAGCTTGCTTCTGAGAAGGATTTCTCTCCTGAAAAAGTACAGGACAAGCTTCTTGAAAACTCACTGAAAGAGAAGTTGCGTGTATGGCTCCTGCAGAAAGCAGCAGAAGATGGAAAAGGCCCTTCTGTATTAGATGAGAATGGCCAAGGTGTGCTGCATTTTGCAGCTGCTCTTGGCTATGATTGGGCCCTAGAACCAACAATTATTGCAGGTGTTAGTGTCAATTTCCGTGATGTGAATGGATGGACTGCACTTCATTGGGCGGCATTTTGTGGCAGGTGAGCACTTAAGATTTCTTTCTTGCTTCTTTGTAGTAGGCTTTGCCTTAGCCTATTCTTTCCTCTGCTTCCGGTGTAGAAGGCACTACATTCTAGGCTGAATCTCATAGGAGAAGGGAAAAGCACTTATTTCATGTGTAGATATTGCAGGAAAACTATGTATGTCAAGAAAACCTTCTCTACGAGAGGAAAAGTAAATTCCATATAAACCTGGTTTAGGTTAATGAATGGCTTACCTGACCAGGATACACCTGAACAGCAATTGTTCCCTTGAACTTCTTGTCAAATTCTAATAATCCCTTTTAACTTTTTCCTTTTCTTCTCCTTCCTGTTAACTTCTTGTTTGAACTTTCTTTATCAGAGAGCGAACGGTTGCTTCCCTTGTCCCTCTTGGTGCAGCTCATGGTGCATTAACTGATCCAAGTCCCAAATATCCTTCAGGCAGAACAGCTGCTGACCTAGCTTCTGCCAATGGACACAAAGGACTTGCTGGTTATCTTGCAGAATCTCATCTGAATGCCCACCTTTCATCTCTTAAGTTGGTCACAGGTGAAGGCGATGCTGCAGAGATTTCTGGGGCTAAAGCAGTACAAAAAGTTTCAGAACGAAGTGCAACTCCAGTCAGTGATGGGGATTTACCATATGGATTATCATTGAAGGATTCACTAGCTGCTATCTGTAATGCCACCCAAGCTTTTGCTCGTATTTATCAAGTTTTCAGGGTGGAGTCCTTTAATAAAAAGCAGTTAAAAGAGTATGGTGATGATACATTTGGAATGTCAGATGAACAAGCTCTTTCACTTCTTGCTCTTAAGACAAACGAATTAAGACAACATGATCTGCCTGTGCATGCTGCTGCAATACGGATCCAAAAAAAGGATGGATCTTGGCCCGTCTAAGTGAAGAGGTTCGGATGGACCAGGCCCGGGCAGGGAGAACTCGGAATCGGACTCGATTGGTGACTCGTCCGAGTTACGTACGGACTCGGCGGAGGCAGAGTGACGAAGAGGGCAACGGAGGAGTTGAACAGATGTGTATGGCAGAGTTAGATATGAGAGAGAAAAATTTGTGGTGAGTGATAATTTATTTGTAATTTATGAAATTTGATTTTAAGAAGTACTGATGGTATGGAGGCAGTTATTTGAGGGTGTAAAATAGGAGAAAAAATTAAAAAATAAAAATAAAAATCAAGTGACGTTGCATTTGCATAAATGACAACGATTTATTGTTTGGAAAGATCACTTGAGCTAAGGGTGTCAATTCGGGTTAGCGTGTCGGATTCGTGTCGTGTCGAGGTAGGGGTATTCGACTAAATGACTCAACCCTAACCCGACCCATTTAATAATCGTGTCATGATCCTTCGACCCTAACCCGACTTGTTGATAAAACAGTTGACTGACGATCCAACCCATTTGACACACTTAATAAACGAGTCGTGTTAGGTTGACACGAATGTAACACAACTCATTTCAACCTGCATAATATTAAATATAACATCCATCTAGAAATAATTTTTATTTTTTTACCTCCCAAAAAGCGAAAGCATACACTTTAAGTCTTCAACCCATATTAAAAATAATATAATTCAACAAAAATATAATATTCATCTAGAAATAAGTTCTTTACACTATAAAGAAGTGCATACACTTCAACCCAAATTCAAAATAACAAAAATAAAATAACATAGTTCAACAAAAATATAATATCTTTGGAACTCGCCAAATGCTAAGTATCAATATTGAAAGAATTTGAGCAAACAGTAGACTAATCCTAACTATGATCATGATTATCATCCATAGATTCTTTGATGATGTCCAAATTCAAAACATCTTCCACAAGCTCATCCAATTTTATTTGTGCAAGATCCATCCCCTCCCCCCAAAAAAAGTATTAGTAATTCTAGAGTCTGTAAAGTTTCAATTTTCAATTATATCTCTTGTAAATTTTTATAATTACTCACTTTTCTTTTTAAATTTAAAATATATGTTGGATATAAAAAGTATTTGGCAAATCTAAAATAAAATAAATATTTATTTGTTATACGAGTTGTGTTAAGTGGGTCATTTCGGGTTAACACAAATAAATTGGCATGTCAAATGTGTCTATTGCGGGTTGCGCGGGTTGACCCGCTTATGACACGTTTCTTATCGTGTTGCTTTCGGGTCGACCCGTTTATAACCCAAACCCATTAAAGCCCAACCCTAATCCCAAAAAACACGTGTTGGGTTCGTGTCGTGTTCGTTGGTTGGGTTGAACATTGACACCCCTAACTTCAGCGTTCTTCCGGTGACCTAATAATGGGGAATGCTTTTTATTTTAGGAAAAAAAGGGAGTTTTTATTTTAAAATTTTACTCTTATTTATTTATTTAGTTTTTATAACATATGTTTTAAATGCTCCTAAAATATTTAAGTTATGTATGGAAAAAAAAATTGAAATTGTTAAAAGAAAAGGAAAAAAAAAAAAGATAGGTATGTGAGTTAAGGAAAATATTAAATTCTCCTAAATTTTTTTTTTTTTTTTTTTTTGAGAAACAAAAAATTATTAAGTTATGTATGAAAATATTATGCTAAAATCTTATGTTTTTAAAATACGAGGGGAGGGGAGGAGTTTCACAAGTCTCTGATCTCTACTTTTCATCAACTTGTACTTGTAGGTTTGTGAGTGAAGGAATTAGCAATGTTTCCACTTCTGGTTATCAACCAGTCTTTTTCAGCTGGTAATCTTATTGACTCTAACTATAAATGCCATAAGGTTTGCTGAAGTTATTGCAACTTTTGTTTCCTATACTTTCTATTCTTGGAATGGCTTGTGTCCGAGTGTTTCTCTTATATTTTTTTTGCCAAACTCACTACTAGTACTACTGCAGGGAGCTCTCTCACGTGGTTCTTGTCCACTATCGGGAAGTAAAGGTAACCCCTCCATTTACCCTTTATTTTTGTTTATCTAACAAGTCAAAAATAGGTAAATTGTAAGAATAACTTAAATTATTTCCTAGTATGTAAATGATTCTTCGAAGATAGAGATAATCTAACATTTTCCATTACACAGCTTCTGTGATCCAAGTTGGTGGTTGTGGTTTATGTGTTATGATGGTATTTCAAACTTTTACCGCGAGAGACTCTTCTAAAGAGCCTCAGGTTTTTAATGATAAGAGGTTCTTAGGTAATACCAAACAATATTTCAACTTGGATGCAAATGAGCTCAAACTCAAACAGAACTTCTTGTTAAATATGATTTAGACCCCAATTCTTATTATTCAATAGAAATTGTCAACTTGTTACCAATTATCTCAATTATGTGATTACAATTCTAGTAATATAAACCAAAAAAAAAAAGAAGGAAAAAGCAAGTCACCAAATATTTAAGTGTAACAATAAAAGCAATAAAAACATAAGACAACGACATGGTGACAAAGTGGAAAATCGATAGAGAATGTCTTCAAAGGAAAAACTACTCCAGGGGTAATGTATCCCAATTAAGGCACTCCATTACACGAGAAGGAGTTTACAATTTAAAACAGAACTTTTGCTATCTAGACTCTATGAGACTTCAACTTAGTAGACAAACTCATTGTTGTGAGTCATTGTAGCTTAAGAACTCTAAAGAGTCTAAACTTATCATACATAGACCCTTTCACGAATGACCTGTCCATGTCAATGAATCAGCACCTCTAACCTACTTCAAGGCACCTTCTTGAAGGTTTGATCGACAATGAACTCATTGGGATGAAGACTCTGGTTTCAAGCTCTTGGATCACAAGTATGAATATAAACTAGAATGATTCTCTCTTTTGTACTCACTGATGGAGGCTATAATTTTCTCATGGTGTAGCACTTAGTGGCACTTAGTTTCTGCCTCCTTAAGCCTCATGGAAATCGAGTTTATAAGAATTTATAGAGTTGCCATAAGTAGGGTTCAGAGAAAGTAGTCTTTGTCTAACCTAGCAAAATTAATCTTTCTCACAGTGTGGCATTTGGTCTCTTACGTTTTTCTAACCTAGCAAAATTAGTCTTTTATCTCTTCTTTATGATTCCTCTTAAATGGAGGAATGCACACATTTTTTCCTTTAGAGCCAGACTTCTTTGTTGGAATGGAAGACCCTATCTTCATATGTCCTAGGTTGGTTTTATCAGAGTTGGGCTCTACATCAATCT
The DNA here is from genome assembly GCA_028216015.1 of Quercus dentata. Lineage (NCBI taxonomy): Eukaryota > Viridiplantae > Streptophyta > Magnoliopsida > Fagales > Fagaceae > Quercus > Quercus dentata. Next base: position 54,866,849 of record CP116449.1, on the reverse strand, counting down.
TGGAATTAGATACCTTTTCCAATTTGGCATTAGATTCAGCAAGTTCTTCTTCCAAAAACTCGACCTTAACCCCAAGGGAGAAATTCTCAATTTCTTGCTCTTGACTCCATCTACCAACTTGTTGGTTTCTTCAAGTTTGACATCTAAGTCCTCCTTAATATATTCAAACTACTTTAATTTTTCCAAGGACTTTTCAACATTTTTTTGATTATAATCAGCTTATTGGATTCATCAAGTTTTACATTTAAAACTCCAATTTCAAGTTCAATCTTGCTCAATTTCTAAGTGATTTCTTAGTCTTTCTTGGATTTGATAATTTTGCTAAAGAGATTGTTACCAGCAATTCTAGGATCTCCTATAGAATTGTTTCAAATTACATCATCACTATCATGAATATAATGACTCTTGACTTTATCCATGACAAAACAGGGGTCAAGGATCACACAAGGAAATTAATCCTACAGCATTGAACCAAAGCTCTAATACCAATTGAAAAACGTTGTTTAGAACCCTAGTATGGCTTACTACCAATTTTAACCAATTAATTCAATTGTTCACCGGGTAGTTAATTAGTCAATATTCAGGCAGAGTAGTAGAGAACAAATGCACAACAGTAGAGAACAAATACACACGCACACAGAGACAAGGATTTGTTCAGGAAGTGAAAACCTAAAAGGTAAAAACGCTCCAGGGCCAAGCCCAATTCATCAAATCACTATGAAGGTGTTGCGATACCTACTATACTCTTATAGACTTCCCATACAAATAAATAGACACCTTACCAGAGATTCCCACTCCTGCTAGTAAGTGCAGACTCCTACCTTGTGATTTCAAAACAACTTGATGCCGCAAGTCAATCCACTGACCACAAAGTCGATCTCAATCACTCCAAGGCTTCTTGAAGATTTGTCTTGATCTGGTTTCAAACAGGAAGTCCAATACAAGTATGGTGATCTATGAGTTTGGAACACTCAACCTCTCAAAGATGTTCAATGGGAGAGGGTGGAAGAAAAAGAATAGCTCTCTCTAGGATTTTATTTGTTTTCTATGGCCATCTTCGTTTTCTGGAATTTGGGGTTGATATAGGGTTTAAATACAAGTAGGTTTTAGGCTTGCAGTGGGTACAAACACAACTCTGGAAGCAAACCTCGGAATTTCTATTATAGGGTTCAGTCAATTGAGAGTCTACCAAGAGTTTTTGTCTGAATCACCAATCTCACGCAATCTAGCTTTGACCCGACCAAGATCTTTAGTTTTGCATGGTGAACTGAAGATTCAGCCTTTAGCCCTTGTTGCAACCATTCAGGATTTTTTTAGAAAATAACAATAAAATTCAAACAATATCATTAGTGGGAACGTTTGAAACTAATTTGGAATATAACAACTCGAGTTCGGAGGGGACGTTTTCTGCGTTATAAAATCGAGTATGTTTTACTCGATTTTCCTATTTTGCCAGTCCCCGAGGTGGGTCCGATATGCCAGAAATCGAGTTCGTTGGAGTCGATTTGTAAGACTAGAAAACGAGGTTAATGAACTCGGTTTGTATTCTTGCAAACCGAGTTTATTGAAGTCAATTTTTATAGGTATAAATCGAGTTCAATGAACTCGTTTTGTAAGACTAGAAAACGAGTAATTTCATGGTTATCAAGACCCCTGTCAAAGTCACCATCGTCAATCCTCTCTTCATACTCATCTCTATCCTCACCATCTTCCCAGGCACGGTCTTCGTCTTCATCTTCATCTTCAACTCTTGGAACTCAGAGGATTCACCTCGATGTGTACAAAATTGATCTTCATATCTATTTCCGGGTTCGCTCTCAATTGTTCTTGGTGTCTCTTGAAAAGGGGGTGTATAGCCTCACAATGTGGTGCATCGATCATCTAGGACTGCAAACTGTAGAGATGTAGTTGTTTGTACAATTTCTTCCTCTACGCCGACTTCTGCACGCGGCTCCAAAATGACGTACAACTCAAAATCTGCTGCTTGTTTCCATTTGTCCATCTTACTAAACATGAATTTCACATGTTTGTCCTCTGTTATCGCCATATATCTGTAATTAATGCATTGATTGAGGACTTCATATGGAGAACGGAAAGTAATATGTATGTCATGCAAAACAGGATTTACTTGCAACTCTTCCATAATTTTTACTTTCAGCTCATTCAGGGTCTTTAGCTTACGGCGTATCATCATATAGTAGCACTGGATACCCGGACCTTGAAATGAGACTCCGTCATAAGGGTTGGCATTGCTAAGGGGTCCACCGTAGTATATATTTATATGGATCATTGTCAACCTATAGATCATCAAGTGCAATTGTGTTAGTGACAAATTTATAACGCTCAATCAACATCAATCACAAAACTTTGCGTATGAAATGCCAATAATACTAACCTCAACCAAATTTGCATATACTCACCTTTAGTAATCTTACAAAAATAGTCATTACCAATTTCATATTCTTTAAAAATTCTAAATCATTCTAGAGGCATGACTTTCAAAATCCATTTAAATAAGTTATGATGAACAAAAATATTATATACTAACCAGTTATCCATTGAAATCTCGATTACAAATATTAAACAAATATATCTTGAAATAATTTATGGTAAAAATACTACTATCTTAGGTATCAAACTCATAATCCATTTCATATCCATGAGAAAGACCTAAAAGTACTAAATATTCCTAACAATTTATCACAATATTTAGTACTAAATATTCCCAATAATTAATCACAATTTTAATTTTTTTTAAAACTTAGCATATTATCACAATATTTACATTAACAAACAAAAAAAATATTCCCATATGTTGTAATAACATAATAATCACAATATTTGGTACTAAATATTCCCAATAATCACAATATTTGTAGTTATTTTCTAAAAAATCCCCAATGACTCCATTTTTTTTGCGTTCTTCTAATCCCCTAAAAGCCTAAAGGGCTATGGAAATGGACAACTTTTGCTCTCTTTTTATTTTTAAAGTTTGCTTATTTTTTCCTAACTTGGAATGTTACAAACGGTAACAACACCAAATATTTGTAAATTTTTCACAAATTATACGTGCTCGTGCTGCACCATCCTTACACATTCATTCATTCATGGTCATGGTCATGCTCATGACCATGTGTCTATCACACAAACAGATTCATGTTACAATTTTACTGTTGCAACTTCCTTAAAAAGAAAATAATAATAATAATAATTGGATTTATAGATTTTGAGCTTGGAACCTTTAGCCAAAAAAGTCTTATACATTCTCTTAAATAAAAAAATAAAAATAAAAAACTAATAACAAGGAAAAATTGCATATCTAGAGTACTCAAATTTTCACATAATAATCACAATATTTGGTACTAAATATTCCCAATAATCACAAAATTAACTTTCTTAAAAAAAAAAAAAAAAAACTTAGCAAATAATTTAATCACAATATTCACACTAACAAAAAAAAAAAAAAAAAAATTCCCCAATATGTTGTAATTTAATCACAATATTTACACTAACAAAAAAAAATTCCCCAATATGTTGTAATTTAATCACAATTATTTACTAAATATTCCCAACAATTAATCATTAAATTACTACTCATTATAGATATTTTTCTTAAGTAGATTCATGATCTTATATAAATGTGTCCTAACATTAATTTAAAAAAAAAAAAAACTAGCAAATAATCACAATATACTAACAAATAAATTAATCACACTATTTACACTAACAAATAAGAAAAACAAAACATTTCCTAATATGTTCTAAATTTTTCTTTAAAAAAACCTAGCAAATAATCACAATATACTAACAAATAAATTGATCACAATATTTACACTAACAAATAAGAAAAACAAAACTTTTCCTAATATGTTCTAAATTTTTCTTTAAAAAAAACCTAGCAAATAATCACAATATTGTAAAAATATTACCCGAGAATGTTGTGTGATGAGTGTTCTGTGAGTGTAAGGGAGTTTAGGAAAGTTGTTTCAAGAGAAGAGCTGAATATAGAGACTGAGTTTCTGATATGGAAGACATATTCACAATACAGAGAACTTATGAGACCCCACGGCAAGAGGGACAGGTCCAGCTGGGACCCACAGACACGTGGAGGGTCGGGGACCGATCTTCTGTGGGGGAACTGTGATGCCCACGTGATGTTGCTGTTGTGGGGAATTGATGCTTTCTGTGGGATGGGAGTGATGAGACGAATCGATGGAACTGATGCCGCCAGTTTTTTATAAAAGGAAATCGAGTCCAAAGGACTCGGTTCCTAAGCCTGAAAAACGAGTTAGTTGAATCGGTTTCAAAAAGTAGAAACCGAGTCCAATGGACTCGGTTTCTAAGCCCAAAAAACGAGTTCTTTGAAGTCGGTTTCAAAGCCTAGAAACCGACTCAAATGAACTCGGTTTTAAAGCCTAGAAACCGACTAAAATGAACTCGGTTTCTGGCTTTGAATATACACGATACTCAGGCCAAAATCACTGACCATGCAAAGATTTTCATCCTTGTGCGAGGTTGAATTCTTCCCTCTAATCTTCTTTGGTTTTTGACAATTTTTCCCTGCACCTTCTGATCAACTTAGGAGTAGATTTATTTTACAATTGCAATCACATATTGAGATTCATTTTTTCTTGTTCTTATTCAGTGTTGGATACTCATAGCACATGTATTCTATACAGTCAACAAATTAGGTATGTGTCAAATGAAATTTTGATGTGAATTCATTCAAAAGTTCTATATGAATAGTACATACTTCAGCTATAAAGAATGAGTCCATCAAGTTTATGGAATTTTCTTATCAGCTAGTATTCTTAGGCTTGTTGTTATGATTTATCATGTATCTCTAAATTCATTTGCTGCATTAGAATATAGAAAACTGGTTTGGAATTTTTATTTGTTGTAGAAGTTTCTGCAATATACTTTGCAATTTGACTTCTTTTTACATGTCAAACTTGTAGTCTTGACTAAGAGCACCAGTAAAGGTTTATGGGCCTAAGGTAGCTCCATTTGCTAAGCCAATAACTATTGATGAGACAAAGGAAAATAGACTTTTTGTCTAAGCTTTCACGATACTAGTTGAGCCCACCCCTCTGTAGGGTCTTAGAGAAGGGTATGCTCCCGATTGTCCTAAAAGCTTAGACTATTGGGATATGACAAATTTAATCATTTAATCACACAATTCTAACACTTCCTCTCATGTGTGGGCAAAAACTACCTTTTAATAAATGAGGCCCAACATGTGAGAATTTAAATGGGAGGTACAGTAGAGGAGACAATGATCGAACTCAAGATCTCATGCTTTGATACCATGTTAAATTACCGATTGTCCCAAGAGTTTAAACTATTGGGATATGGTAAATTTAATCATTCAACCACACAATTCTAATACAGACAAAGCAAATGTGAAGTAGGATAAACAAATATGCTTCAGACATAAGTTATCATACTCAAAACAGTAAAATGACAATGAACAGAGCACATAATTACATAATAACTTGAAGTTATCCCTATTATCCATTACCTTTATCTCATAAATGCAATTTACAGCCGCTAACTTTGCCCAAAAATCATTTTAGTCTTTTAAGTTTGAAGTTGGTCATTTTACTTTGTTCTTTAAGTTTAAAGTTGGTCATAGAAAATCTTATTAGCCCTTTAGTCCTTAAAGGACTAAAATGATTTTTGGGCAAAGTTAGTGTGTGTAAATTGCATTTTTGCCAAAATAATACAACCGTATAGAAACATTTATCCTGATCATATATATATATGTATGTATGTATGTATATGCATTAGATCCAAGGTTAGCATTGTGTGATTTTATCAATATTGTTTGAGAACATAGTTTAATTAATACTTTTCCTCTCAGTGAAGTAAATGCAGGCTTTTTCTACTCAAATGCAGAGCAGAGAGAGGCAATGGTTGCAGCTGAAAGGCGTCAGGTGGACGAAAGAGTTAATAAAATCATTGAACTGAAAAATAAGGTACCTACTTCTAGTTGTGTCCTTGTTTAGATTGTAAGTACATTAGTGCAGATGTGCAGAATTTATGGTTTTTGATATATTACTAATTCTTGTGGTTGAATGCAGGTTTGTTCTGGTAATGACAATAACTTTGTTGTCATTAATCAAAAGGGAATTGATCCCCCATCACTGGACCTTCTTGCAAGGGCAGGGGTAAGCTGTGCACCATTGTTGTCCTGTTTCTCACTTATTGATTTAGCTTTGTGTTTGTTTAATCTTTCAGTGTTTCCTGAATGGTCTCTATTTGTGTTTAAATGGATCCCATGCTACTAGTAACTTTGATCACTTTGTTGTCAAATTTAATCCTCAATCAATGTTAGTGAATAAAACATGGGGTGGAACTAATACTTGATGCCATACTACTTCCTTTGAGATGCTAAATTTACATGTTGCAAATCATTGTTATCAAGTCATTCTGGTCACTTATTTGATGATTACTGTTCAGTATATAATCATGCTGTAAACTTCTGTTTCACATGCCTGGTACAATATTTGTTGATGAGTATGAGGATTACATGAGCAGTTGTTTTGCATTGTAAATTTCTTGTGAGCTTATTAGTTATACTATAATTTGTTGCATTTTACTTTTAACTTGTTTCCAGTTTTCTAATTCACTGCTTTTCTAGATTATTGCCCTTCGGAGAGCAAAGAGGAGAAATATGGAACGATTGGTTTTAGCCTGTGGAGGAGAGGCTGTGAATTCTGTAGATGATTTAACTCCTGATTCCCTTGGTTGGGCTGGACTAATCTATGAGCATATCCTAGGGGAAGAGAAGTATACCTTTGTTGAAAATGTGAAGAACCCTTATTCTTGTACAATCTTAATCAAAGGTACTTGAACCATTTTTATAGCTTCTCCCAACTGTTAAAAGGTAGACATTATTGTCATTATTCAACCACTTGACCAGAAGGCTATTGCAATAACTTTTTTTGGCAATGCTTTTATGGTATGTGTTATAATATGACCACGGGCAAACTCAGTTGTGATCTAATCCTTATTGCCATCATTGATGCTGCAGGGCCTAATGACCATACAATCGCCCAGATAAAAGATGCTGTTCGTGATGGTTTTAGGGCAGTCAAAAATACTATTGAAGATGAATCTATTGTCTTAGTGAGTTTCCTCTATAGAAGTTTCTTGGAATTTGCATGAAGATTTTGAACCTTCTGTCATACCAATTCAATAAATATTGTCATGTTAATTTCCTCGATAATGTTTATCTTAACATCCTTGATACAAATAACTCTTGCATATGTAAATTACCCAAAAAAAAAAAAAAAATAGTATTATTCTACAGTTTGCAACGGTCTGATCCCTCTTGAAGTAAATGCTGAACATGGAATTTTTTTATTTTTTTTAATAAAAAAAGTGATAGGTGAGAAAAGTTTGAAATTTGACAGATTAGTCTTCCATGATATGGTAGACCCCAAAGGTATGATGGATGCTAGTTGAGTGTGACCGAAGTTGTTTAGACTAGCATTTTTACAAAGCTTCTACCGTGAGTTTTATCGGAATGATTGCAACAAGGGGACTGATTTGTCTTTTTAGATGGGGAAACATACAGTGGGATTATAGGATTTTTGTTTACATGCCTAAGGTTTGATTAAACACCTGATGGAAGGAATTTTTTCAGTTGTTCAGATGCATTTATTTGCCAATTGAATTCTTACTACAATTTGTTCGCTGGGAATATGAGTAGGCCAGGTTACAACAAGATTGAGTCTTTCTTGGTTAGACATGCTTAGTAGGAGACTGTTCCTTCATGTTCTGCCACCCTTCACTGGAAACTTGCTGGTTATTCTTTGGATGCTGTATTGGTGTTTCATATTCCCATCCTATAGATAGGAACATAAATTGAGAGATCAAATCGTCAACAAAAAGGAAAAATAGAGAGATCAGGAAAAAGAAATAGGATGCATCAGCAACTATTACAATCACTGAATTTTTTTTTTTTTTTTTTTTTATTTATTGCTGAGTAATACAAAGGCCGAATTAGTTGTTCATTAGCTCCTGTATGTACTCTTTAACTTAAATTATTGTTTTGAGTCTTTAATATGGTTGGCTGTTGTAAGACTCAGCTTTAGACCATGCTCGCATCAGTGCTAGTTGTAATAATGGCTTGCTTTACTGGTGTATATTTTGGATGATGAAGTATGCTTGTCTTTTGTTCAGGGTGCTGGAGCTTTTGAAGTTGCTGCCAGACAATATCTAATAAACGAAGTAAAGAAGACTGTTCAAGGGGTAACAAAATGTCTCCCAAAATTTTCCCTGCACATAATTTTTTTTAAGCATTAGTTATCTCTCTGATCAGTTTTGAGGGACCAAACCAACCTTTTTGCGTTCCTGACGAATATTTTTTCTCTTACTTTGTTTCATGTCCATCAAAAACTCATCAAAACTGCAGCACACAAGGAGATTCATTCATTTTATATTATTTGTGCATACAACACAGCAGAGCAAAAATAAAGAAATACTGAATCATGCAGCAACTAATAAGTTGAGGCATTTCAGGGATTTACTACTGCAACTTGTTCTAATTATACAATGCTTATACTTATGTTGACATTTAGGAGCAGAAGAGCTAATAATGTTATGCTTAAAAAATTCGCCTTCTCTTCCGTGGTCGGTTTTTTTTTTTTTTTGAAAATTTGATTTTAACCTTGAGGACAGAATAAATATGAAAGGACCAGAAATCAGAAGGGATGCATTAAACCCAAATAATATAACAACAGAAAAATCAAATTTGTTAATATTCTAATTTTCAAAACAGTCCCAAGTTTACTACCAAAATAGGCGTAATAGCCAGAACTAGAGATGGATGTTTTAGTTCATTGACATTGTTGTCAATCTCATTTGCAAGCAATTGAATGCCTATATCTGAGTTCTGTTGTTGTACAAATTCCGCTTTGCCTCCGAGTTCTGTTGTTGTACAAATTCTGCTTCGCTTGTGGGATGGGAGTGAGAATTGGACTGGTTTTTGCATACAAAGAAACCAAGTTCAAAGGACTCGGTTTCTAAGCCTAGAAAACGAGTCCAAAGGACTTGGTTTCTAAGCTTGGAAGCCGAGTGTAATGCACTCGGTTTCCAGGCTTTGAAACCGAGTGCAAAGGACTCGGTTTCCATGCTTTAAAACCAAGTCCTTTGGACTCGTTTTCCAGGCTTAGAAACCGAGTTCTTTCAACTCGATTTCTCGGAATAATAAAATAAAAAACCCAAGAAATCGACCCCTCTGAACTCGAATTGCTAAAAACCAAATTAGTTTGAAACGTTTCCTAACTAATGATATTGTTTGGGTTTTGTAGTTATTTTCTGAAAAATCCCCAACCATTCATATTAGAATTACGAAACCCAAAATTACAAATAAATTTGTCATGGAATTAGCCAGCACTAAAAATCCTAACAAAAGTTACAATACATGGGGGTAATACTGCTTTTGATGCTTATATCATGCATTCAATTCTTAAGTTCATGTGTGGTGGTGATCTTAAATACGATGCTCATGCAGTTTTTGTCATATTTGTTGTTATTGGTGTCGTATGCTAATTATTGCTTAAGTGCAGCTTTGATGCTCCTTATTGATTGTTTGGAAACAGATTTTAACCTCCTGATTATTTCTGTTACATATTAAATTTTAATTTACCTCCAAATTTTTGTATATTGGGTTTTATTCTTTCCGTGTTTTCCAACTAGTTCAGGGCAATAGGACAAATGTTAACTGCATCAAAGTCATTTTGCATGAATTTGATGAGAAAATTCAATGTAAAGAAAAAAAAAAAAAACCTTTCTTTTTATGAATAAGCAAATCTTATTAACCAAAAACGCAAGAAAACAACTCAACAGCCGAAATATACATGTAGAAAGCTACCAACAAGGGACAACAAAACCAAATCCCCACCCACAATACCCTGCCAAAATTGGCAACACCCAATACAACAATTTGCAAACTACCACTACCCAAAAAAAAAAAAAAAAGAAACTCTACTAGATCAAAATGTACAGCACAGTTATCAGCTTTTTACACAAAATTCTATCACTAGTAGACAGTTTTGAAGGAATGAAGACCTTTGCTCTCCATCTCATGCCATTTAGGATATTCTTCCCCATTTGAAATTTTGAAATCAATACCCCTGGTGAAGGATTTGGTTTCTCAACGTCCAAATATGTTAGACAGTAGATGCCACAATCTTCTTTCCATTTAGTTGATTACAGCCCCTTTGAAGCATACAATCCCAATCACAAGGAACTGTTCTACCAAGGCAAGAACCAATTTATTTGTTTCTACACCCTTTGGGAGAAAGGACACTCAAAGAGAAAATGATCCCCACCCTCCACTCTGTTTCTGCAGAAAAAACATAAAGGACTCGCCTGCCAACCCCAAGAAAGCATCCTATCACAAGTGGTCAGTCAATTTTTAACAGCTAACCACATAATGAAAACATGTTTAGGTGTAACAAACCTGTCCCATATCAACCTCCTCCAGTCAACCTTTTCACTTTTAAATCTTCAAATTTCCCAAGCTGAGCTGCAAGAGTATTCACCAGTATGAGATGATGTCCATATAAGCATATTATTATCGTGGATCACAACCTGGCAGCAATCATTTTGCAATGCACTCACTGCATCAGCTCTAGGGGGCCTCCAACACCAGTTCCCATTGGTCAACACCCTAGAAACCATAATTTGAGAGCCAAACACCTCCAGCAGGTTTCCTTTAGGATGCTAGTTATCAGCCCAAAAAGGAACTTGGCTTCCAGCAATAAGCCATTTGGACAAAGGCCTAACCGAGGAATTTTTAGCAATTAACTCTAGTGAAGATTGATGAAGGCTTGAAAATTTGGGCATGTTTTGAGCGAATTTGAAAGGGTATGGGATAAATGATCATGAAAACCACTTAAATTCAAATCCTTAAGGGTTTGCTCAACCGAGTTTGAGGCAAGGTTCAAGCAAACCTTTCTGTCCAACAATTTTAAAAACTCGCAGGACACAATTTCAGGCGAAATGCAAACTTAAAATTTGCTAGATGCTCCAGATGTAATGCATTAAATGTAATTCCACTTGACCCCAATTACTCTTAAGACTTGTGAAAACATAAAAATTCAAGCAAAACAAACACTGATTTATCAGTTATATATTTAATATTAAAATTTATGTTGAACAAAAATGACATTTATTTTTTGAAATGGATCTACCTGGCTTGCGGGTTCAGTGCGTCAGTAAGGAATTAACCCATTTATTAGTCGTGTCATGAACCTATTTACACTAACCACTAACCCACAAAAAATCATGTCATGTTCACAAGTCGTATCAAATACTGCTATCTCTAATTACATCTCACAGAAAAGTAACAATACATGAAGGTAAACACTGTTCTTGATGCTTGTGTCATGCATTTGATTCTAAGTTCATGTGTGGAGTGATATTAAATAGGACGCTCATGCCGTTTTGTCATATTTGCTGTTATTGGTGTCGTATGCTCATTATTACTTAAGATCAGATTTGATGCCCCTTTTGATCACTTGGTTTTTTGGAAATAGATTTTAATCTACTGATTATTTCTGTTAAATATTAAATTTCTATTTACCTTAAAATCTTTGTATGGATTTTTATTCTTTCTATGTTTTCCAACTTGTTCAGGGCAATAGGAAAAATTTCAACCACAGTAAAGAAACTGAAGAAGCTGTTCCCTATTCCCAAGAAACTGAACCCAATTCTGAAATGGATGGCTCTGTGCCCTCTTGTTTTCTTCTGAATAATTACCAAGTAACTTCACAAAGAACAGATACAACAGGCCTTAACAGTGCTCAGGCATTAGAACATGTGAATACTGAATCAGGTAGATTTATTGTGTTTATGCCTTAGTTTATGTTTTACCTATAAGCTGCTAAATTACTTCACAAGGAAGGTTTTATATAGTTTATGCATCCCTTGATTATTTATTTTCAGCATGTTCAAAATCTTGTGTGATTATATCTTTGTAACGTAATGTGGAATGTAGCTGGTAATCACCAAGCAAGTTGTGGATTCCATCCTTTCTTCAAATTGCAACAGCCCACGGTGGAAAAGTTTAATACTGGACTCACTGATCCTTCTTTTCCTGGACCAATTTCAGGTACAGTTGTTTGCTTTATTTTTCAATTTATCTTGCGTCACCAATACATCAAGGAATATTAATATCCCTGATTGTAATTTGACATGGCATTAAAACTTCATCGTAGATTCATAATACTCTAAACAATTAACAGATGATTATCAAGGAAACTTCCCAACCATTTCGGGGGTGGATTTTGCTTCACTTACTTCAGCAGATACCAATGAAGTCCTTCCTGAAAAAGAAATCCTGATACTGGGGGACCTTTTGATTAGCAACTTTGGTGAGACATGGGAGTTTGGGAATCACTGTCATATCCAAAAAGAGTGTCAGGTACAGAGTTATCTACTATTTATAGTATGTTCCAAGAGCTTTATGGCCCAATGGTAATACCTGGTATCCCCCAAGAAGAGAACCTAGGTTCAAATCCCTCCTCCCCCACTCATTGAAAAAAAAAAAATTTATAGCATGTATCATTGGTGTCATGTATGCATATTTTTGCTAAAATATTATTGAAATTGTTGACCCTTTATCATGGTTGTTCTCAAGTACCGTAGTATGTTTGAGGAATCAATTTTATTTTTATGTTACAAGCTGAACAAGTAAGTTTCAATAAATATATGGGTGACGCATTTAGAGTTGTTGCTTGTAATTTTATGATTTTGACATATATTAAAAATTCTATCCTAGTTTTAATTGTGGTGATGACTTACTTAGCAGCCCCACTCCCTTTCCTCTCTTAAAAAAAAATTGTTGATACCTCATTAGAGATGGCAAGTTGCATTCTTTCTTAGTTTTTGTTGGAACACTTTTAGGATCTATCCTTATATGAGATTTGTGCATAGTTAATTTTATCAAAGTATAGATGATTATGCATATTAAGATCTGGCACCTATACATACTAATTAAAAAAAAAAAAGGTTTTGCCACCCATGCATTATCTATCACAAAATTGAGTCATTTGTATATAATGCTTACCATGTTAGTTAAGTTAAGCATGTTGAGGTTGATTAGGTGAAAATCTATGTTATTGATGATAGCACAACCATGATTAGAGAAAAAAAAATCATCTTCGGAAATCTAAAGTTAAGACAAATTCCAAGGATAAGGGCCCATGCTACTTAATTAGTTTGTTAGTATTTTATTTGGTTTTTCTAGAGTCAAGGATATTCTAATAATTCTGTAATTATTGGGCATGAGCCATTGTTAAGGGCCTTGTTTTTTTTTTTTTTTTTTTTTTTTTTTTTTATATATTAATAAGTAAGTCTTTTTTAGTTTATGGGTCTTTTTGTGTGGGTTTTGATTCAATTCATTAGGGTTTAGTTTATTAGTTAAAGTAGGGGTTCTAGTTCTATTTGGAAAAATCAAGATTTTGGGTCAATATAAGAAAAGTTTATGAATAAATCAAGTGTTTTTAGTATTCCACTGTTTTTTTTTTTTTTAATTTTTATAAATAGTATTGCATAATGTTGGCCTTATTGTTCTTTTTTTCCTTTTCCCTTATTTCTCTCCTTTCTCTTTAATATTCTGTCACTATTCACAGTACTGTTCATTGGTATCATTCAAAGAACTATACTGTATATATGTACTGTTCATGTTACTGTTCACAGATTATGTGCAGACTCAAATTCTATTTCCTCTTATCTCTTTGAAACCCTGAATCAATACTTTTATCTTCCTTACAAAAACCATAGTTATTCTTGAAACCTAACCCTTCGTTCTAAAGGTTCTAAACCATAAATTCACAATTCCTCCTAACCCTAAGCCCACCACATGCACATGTAGAAGATTTCCCCAATATGTCCTACATCACTTAATGTCTTTACTATGTTTCTCTTTCACAATAGATATAACATCGGGACATTGGTATAGCTGCTATCAGTTAATAATGAAGTTGTAGTTACCAACTGAAAGCTTCTGGCTGGTGACTTAGATTTCTAAATTTTTTGTTGTATAGACGTTATTTGTATTTTAACTATCTAGCAGAGTACATAATTCTTTGTATGTTGGTTTAAGAGTTTATAAGGCCATGAACTGTTTTCTTGTCAAATCCAACTATTTGTGTTCAGGCTTTAATTTGCCTTGTAAACAGACTTCTGAAGGCAAATGGCCCTTGGATCAGAAAGTGCATGAAGAATCAGTGTATGGTGTCACTTCTAGGTTTTCTGAACAAGTTGTTAATTTGGATGAACAACTCAATTTTTTGGATCCTTTCCTTCCACAGTCTGATGAGCAAGAAATTCATCCTATGCAAAATAACCTTCAAGTACAGCTTTCAGATGCAGATCATGGATATTATCTGAAATCAAATCCAGAGATCAATATGGCCCTAGAGGGAAAACCCAACTCCTCTTTCACTATAAAGCAAACTTGGTTAGATGGCTCTCTAACAGAAGAACTGAAGAAGCTTGACAGTTTCAACCGATGGATGAGTAAGGAACTTGGAGATGTAAATGATTCACATACGCAGTCCAGTTCTGGGGCCTATTGGGATACTTTTGAAAGTGAAAATAGGGTTGATGAGTCCAATATCTCTCCTCAAGTGCACTTGGATAACTATACTCTCAGTCCCTCTCTATCCCAGGACCAGCTTTTCAGCATTATTGATTTCTCACCAAATTGGGCATACGAGGGCTCAAAAGTTAAGGTATTCTAGGATTAATCTTCCTTCTGTAATGCAGTTATATCAACTAAGCTTTCAAATGTGTCTGTTTGCTAAAAGTATTATAAAAATTTTGTCTTATTTATCATTTTTCTTGGTCTTTTTATTTTTCATTTTTCTCCCCAAAACCTATACAGGTACTGGTTACTGGAAGGTTCTTGAAGAGTCAACAAGAAGTAGAAAATTGTAAGTGGTCCTGTATGTTTGGGGAAGTGGAAGTTCCAGCTGAGGTTATAGCAGACAGTGTTATACAATGCCATACTCCAGTACATAAGGCTGAAAGGGTTCCTTTTTATGTGACTTGTTCCAATAGGTTAGCATGTAGTGAAGTGCAAGAATTTGAGTACCGAGTCAGCTTTATTAAAGATGTGGATATTATAGATTATAGTGGCAACACAAATGACGATCTTCTTATGCGATTTAAAATTTTTTTGTCTCTGACCTCTGCTGGCCCTCCGTCTACTGATTCTCTCATTGGGAGTGAGAAGTCCCAAGTAAGCAGTAAAATCAGTTCATTGCTAGAAGGGGATCAAATGTTCTTTTTGAATGATTTCTCTCCTGAAAAAATGCCAGACAAGCTTCTTAAAAAGTTACTGAGAGAAGTTGCATGTATGGCTCCTGCAGAAAGCAGCAGAAGATGGAAAAGGCCCTTCTGTATTAGATGAGAATGGCCAAGGTGTGCTGCATTTTGCAGCTGCTCTTGGCTATGATTGGGCCCTAGAACCAACAGTTATTGCAGGTGTTAGTGTCAATTTCCGTGATGTGAATGGATGGACTGCACTTCATTGGGCGGCGTTCTGTGGCAGGTGAGCACTTACGATTTCTTTCTTGCTTCTTTGTAGTAGGCTTTGCCTTAGCCTATTCTTTCCTCTGCTTCTGGTGTAGAAGGCACTACATTCTAGGCCGAATCTCATAGGAGAAGGGAAAAACACTTATTTCATGTGTAGATATTGCAGGAAAACTATGTATGTCAAGAAAACCTTCTCTATGAGAGGAAAATTAAATTCCATATAAACCTGGTTTAGGTTAATGAATGGCTTACCTGACCGGATACACCTGAACAGCAAGTGTACCCTTGAACTTCTTGTCAAATTCTAATAATCACTTTTAACGTTTTCCCTTTCTTCTCCTTCCTGTTAACTTCTTGTTTGAACTTTCTTTATCAGAGAGTGGGCAGTTGTTTCCCTTGTCTCTCTTTGTGCAGCTCCTGGTGCATTAAGTGATCCAAGTCCCCAATATCCTTCAGGCAGAACAGCTGCTGACCTAGCTTCTGCCAATGAACACAAAGGAATTGCTGGTTATCTTGCAGCATCTCATCTGAGTACCCACCTTTCATCTCTTACGTTGGACACTGGGGAAGGCAATGCTGCAGAGATTTCTGGAGCTAAAGCAGTACAAAAAGTTTCAGATCGAAGTGCAACTCCAGTCAGTGATGGGGATTTACCATATGGATTATCATTAAAGGATTCACTAGCTGCTGTCTGTAATGCCACCCAAACTTTTGCTCGTATTTATCAAGTTTTCAGGGTGGAGTCCTTTAATAAAAAGCAGTTAAAAGAGTATGGAGATGATACATTTGGAATGTCAGATGAACAAGCTCTTTCACTTCTTGCTCTTAAGACAAACAAATCAAGACAACATGATCTGCCTGTGCATGCTGCTGCAATACAGATACAAAATAAGTTCTGCAGTTGGAAGGGCAGAAGAGAATTTTTGATAATCAGGCAGCGTATTGTTAAAATTCAGGTGCATTGCCATTATTGCTTTTGTATGCTTGATTTATTGGCTCCTGTTTTATTATTCTTCCTTTTATTTATTTTACTTTCTTTTTCCCTCAGTTGAGCCTAGTTCATGATGTCTAACTATTAGCTTTCATAATGAAAGGCCCATGTAGGAGGCCACCAGGTCAGGAAGAACCATAAAAAGTTTACCTGGTCGATAGGCATTGTAGGGAAGATTATTCTGCTTTGGCGACAAATAAGAAGTGGTTTGCGTGGGTTTAAATCTGAAGCACTTACTGAAGACCACAAAATGCAAAATAAATCTTCAGAGGATGACTATGATTTCCTGAAAGAAGGTAGAAAGCAAACAGAGCAGAGGCTGCAAAAAGCGCTTGCTAGGGTGAAGTCCATGGCTCAGTATCCAGATGCAAGAGATCAATATCATAGGCTGCTGAACGTTGTGACTGATATTCAGGGATCCAAGGTACTTGATTATTATATTGATTTTCCCCTTTCTTTCTCTGAATTTTTTCTTCTCAATCTTTCATGTAACAATATCTTTTCATTGTGTTCCCTTTTGGAACATAATCTGTGTTCCTTTTAGCACCCAGTTCACATGCTTTCAGTTAGATTTCTTATTAATTTAATGAGACAACCTAGGATGGATGGACTAGGTTGAACCTTCTCGAATCTCAAAAGATTGAAATACTTGTTAATTCAATGCTTGTATTGACTATAAGCCATTAATCTTGGGAATGCAATATCATTTGTTACCCTAAGGGTCTGTTTGGATGGAGGGAGGAAGGAGGGGGACTGGAGGGAAGTATAGTAAAGGTAACTAAAAATGGGCTAATTTTGAGCCAAATCTATTTTACTCCCCCTTCCCCTCCCTCTCCCTCAATCCAAATGGACCATAAAGTAGTAGGCACGCAGCATGCTGTCGACTTGGGAGCGCTCATCTTCATTGGAACACTAAAATAGAATGGAGTTTGTTGGCATATTGAAATATACTTCATATGATTGGTTTTATATTCAAAGTTTTTCTGTCTCGCTCTTGTTGATTTTGCAGGTTGTGGGTGATGGGTTCCAAGCTATTTCAAAGAAATAGTTGATTTTAATGATGACCCGATTAATACTGAAGCACTCATTGACGAGACATTGACATGGCTACAGACTCAACCTCTAGTTGATTCTCTTCTCTTGTAAAATCTTGTGCTTGGTGGCAGTAATAGTGGTATTATCAATTGGTTTGCTAAAGATATTGTATAAATTAAAAATCCTAATAATTCATTTAACCAAACTTAATCTTATAAAACAGCTTTGCTATCTTGACTTATTGCCATCGTGCCTGTGATGTGAACACCCTTTACAGCATCAATTATAAAGTCGCCCCAAAAAAGAAATGGAACGGAAAATAGAGGAAAGAAAAAATTTGTAATAGTTATTAGCATAAGGAGTTATAAATAAATAAATATATATATTTTTTTCATTTGACACTAAATTTTAGAGTTATTTTATTTATTGGTAAAAATACCATTTTGGGGCTACGGTCAATTTGATTTCTATATTTTATTAGTCTTCAATTTAATTCCTGTTATTTTGAAGTTACATTCAATTTGTTCCCGACCGTTAAGTCATTAACAGGAAATGCTTCCATGGTACATGACATGCATAGTTGGCACAATTAACACCTACATGGCTACTAAAATAATAATAATATAATTATTTATCATTTAAATAAATTTCATGTCAGCATTAAACAAAAACTCCAAAGTAGGAAAAAAAAAATTTTGAACGGATGAGTTTAAAAAATTCCCTAGTTTTTCTTGGCAGCCAAACCCAAAAATGCAAAAATAGAAATCAACCCAAATAATTCATAATAACTAAATTTTGTTTCATGAAAGTACAGATTTTGGGTTTCGATTTCATTATTTTTCAATTACACTTCTTTGGAATAATTTTGTTGGATTGATTTGCAAACTCTGTCTTGAGAAGTTTCTTAAGAGGAAAAAGATTAATCGCAAATGTCTTCATTGACGTGGATTTGGTTATTATGAATTTTTTGGGTTGTTGAGTTTGGCTGCCAAGAAAGAGCAACAAACAGGGGCTCATCCATTTGTCTTTATTTAATATTGACGTGGCATTTTTAAATGGTAAATAAATCTATTATTATTATTTTCGTTAGTAAGTTAACGATAGAAACCAAATTCACTGTAAGTTCAAAATAATAAGGACCAAATTGACTGCTACCAAAATATAAGAATCAAATTGATTGTGGTCTCAAAATGTAGGGACCAAAAAAACATTTTGGCTTTATTTATTTTAACACACCATTACACAACTCCTATATTTCATTTCTTATTTATCACATCACACCCAACACTATTAATTTATTGTTGTTAATACACTCTTATCCCTTAAGGTTTTGGAAAATGAAACTCCATCTCAAACTTGAAGGGAAAAATATTTTCCCCATTAACATCCGTTTGATCAAACTCTATTAAATTGATGTTAAAAACGTTACATACTAACCTCATCGTAAGGGCCAGATTTGGATCTTAACCTAAATGATAGATGGACTCAAGCCCAAAATGTCCAAAACAATGAATGTGTAAAGAGTGGGTTGGAAAACTAAGTTTAAACAAGTTGAATGACTAATAGAGTGGGTTCCAATGACAAGAACAAAAATACAGATTGATTCAACTAAATAAAATTGTCCTTGACATAGTTCGAGGAGATCAATTTTTATATATTTCTCTTAAGTTTAATTACAAGTTTTTTTCTTGATTTCTCGATCCCTTTTTCTCAATGCCTCCTCCTTTTATACTCTTTTCCTCTTTCATCTTTGCCCTTCACGTTCGGGCCGGATGGTTGGAACTTGATACTTGTCCCATTAGCACCTTTTTTTTTTTTTTTTTTTGAGAAATCGGACCCAAAGGCCCTATAATATTAATAGCAAAACAGAGAGAAATTACAAAGAGTCACGAGTGACAAAGGGAGCTATATCCTCGGGGGTAGTATTATACCAAACCCGTAGCTCACTACCGGACTTAGAACTTCTAGTTAAATAGTGGGCAACTAAATTGCCTATACATTTTAAATGGGAAAAACAACAAGACTGAAAATCATTAGCTAAGAACAGGACATCTTGAATCACATGACCATACTTTGGGTGAGATGAGTCCTTTTGCCTAATTGCTTTTATAATCACCTCAGCATCACCCTCCACTATGCACTGCACAACCCCAAGATCCTTAGCAAAAAACAATGCATTACGGCATGCTAGAAGTTCGACAATTGCTGTAGAGGAAGGCATCATGATTCGTTGGGACAAAGCACCAATAACAGCCCCTGTGGAGTTCCGAACAACAACACCGATTCCTGCACATCCCAATTCCTTGAATGTAGCACCTTCCCGAAGTTTTTAGATAGTAGTTGTAAGGTTGAAAACCACTGTTTAGGTATCACCTCTACATTAATGCGGCTAGAAAGTTAATCGTAGAGCATTTAATTTAATGGCAGCAGCTTTCTCCTTAGATATTTTAGGACTCCCCCCTTGTCCCATGTTTCTGCAATGTTTACCCTTACCATTGGAACTTCTTGGAACATTCCCCCGGATGGCAGACCACCTTTACGGACCTCGGCTTTGGTTGGCCGAGGAGGCATTCATCCTCACCCCAACCTCCTAAGCCATTATGATCAAAACTAACTTCTTCATTTACTAACACGAGCTCCGTTGACAATGTTTTACACCTCCTCGGACAACCCCTTTTCCTCGGCTTGGGCCTCGGGCCCAATATAAATATTGATAATGAGCTCTTGGTCCCAATATCCCTACACCTATCATTTGCTAAAGGGTAAGTCTCCAAAATTATCCCCCCTTTTAGAACTAAAATTTATTGATTTAAAATTTTAATTAAAGAATATTTTAAGATATTTCATATGATTTTTTCTTATTTTTAAGTTTTTCAAATTGTTTGTGTTATTATTTGACGTTGCAAGTATTTTGGTGACTGATAAGTTTTGTATTATTATTTTAAATTTTTTAGTTATGTTTTTATTAATCATGGTTAAACTATGGTATAAATAATTTTATAGAAATTTAGAATATTCTGTTACTAATATAAACACTTAAATAGAAGGGAGTGTTATTTTTTTCAAACCTCAAGTAAGGGAAGTGTCTTTTCCGTTCGGGTTTGGGATGGAGTGCTATTCATCCAAACCTCAAGGGAGGGAAACGAAATTACCCCTAATTGATTTATTACTTTTACTCTCTTCCTCTTTATCTCTCTCTTCTTTGACTCTTCTCTCTCAATCTCCCTTTCATCTCCATCTAATTCTAGAGAGAGAGAGCGAGTTGAGTTCAAGTTATACCACTCAATATTTTTTAATTAGATGCAAATTTTGACAAATCTT
Source organism: Quercus dentata (assembly GCA_028216015.1). Classification (NCBI taxonomy): domain Eukaryota; kingdom Viridiplantae; phylum Streptophyta; class Magnoliopsida; order Fagales; family Fagaceae; genus Quercus; species Quercus dentata. The sequence goes on along the minus strand of CP116449.1, from coordinate 54,845,944 downwards.
TCGTTGATTACATTATTTTCGTATATTTTTTATGCTTGCAAAATTTTAAGGTGATCAAAGATTAATAGTCATATAATCAATCAATTGTTTAAATTCAAGTATTTGTTATTTAAAATAATGCATAAAATATGAATTTAAGAATCGAATGGTAATTAACATCCAATTGGCATGAAAATTAGCATGCATATGAAGAACATGTAAACTAATGGTGAAAATTTTAAAATAAGTTATTGAGTTATGTGAAGTCGAGGCTGCAAAAAAGGCTTGTTGGGGTGAAGTCCATGGCTCAAGATCTAGATGCAAGAGATCAATATCGTAGGCTACCGAACGTTGTGACTGATATTCAGGGATCTATGGTACTTGGTTTTATTTTTTTTAATTTTCTCCTTCCATTCTTAAATTGTCGGGCAACAGTCCCGGTCCAATGATTTGAGGGCCCCGCTGCTAGAAGAAGCCCAATACAATTAATTTGGAAGAGGTGGGTGATCAAGGTCAACAATCCAAGCTTAAGTAGAGATACCTTAGCAAGACTAATGAAAGGATAAGTAAAACCAGGAATACATTATAAGAAAAAGCTCAAGGAACAAAGTTTTGGTAATAAAAGATCTTCCTCGGTCAGTCCAAGGAACTCGAATTACAACATAATTATTCAATAATTATTGTAGGGATGGCATTAAATCCTCGACCCATGGGTACCTGACCTTAATGGGTCGGATTTTACCCAACCCGCAAACAATATGGTTAGGTTTGAGTTTAAAAATAAAACGAGGAGCAGGTTTGTGTCGTGTGTGGGTTTTAGTGATACTTGCCCCGAACTCGACTCGCATACACCATAATTACAAAAAAACCAACATATATATGTGTGTGTGTGTGTACATACACACCACTTTTCTAACCTAACCCTAACTCTCATTCAGCCTCACAAACGACCTCAAATCACCACCCCCTCCCTCACCCTCAAACACTCTCACCCTCACTCACTCACTCTCACTCTTATTCCTACATCACCACCGCCATCATACACCCCCATTTGTTCCCTTGCCGCTGGCCACACCCCTCAAGCCCTTACTCATCCATGCATCACCGCCGACCTCCCCTCATTGCCTCGCTCAGCTACTTTTTCACGGCCTCGCTCCCTCCTCCATGTATCTCTACCCCGTTCTCCATCTTTTTTTTTTTTTTTTTTTTTCCTGGGTTCATTTCATCTCAATCATGTGAATTTATGTTTGTGTTTGTGTTAGGATTTGTGATTTTGAAAGGGAAAATCATATATTTGAAATTTTTGTGCTTGTGTTTGTGTTTGGAGTAGTGGTTGTGTTTGTGATTTTGAAAGGAAAAATCATAAATCTAAAATTTATGTGTGTTTGAGTTTGTGATTTTGAAAGGGAAAATCATAAATTTGAAAATTTTGAGTTTGTGATTTACGTGTTTATGTTTGTGTTAGAATTTGTGTTTGTGTTTGTGATTTTGAAAGGCAAAATCATAGATATGAAATTTTTGTATTTGTAATTTTGAAAGAGAAAATCATAAATCTGAAATTTGTGTTTGTATTTGTGATTTTGGGCTGGAAAATCATAAATTTGAAATTTGTGTTTGTGATTTTGGGTCGGGCATGATGGGATGGGGTGAGTTTGGGGTTTAAAAAAAACAATTTATTAAATGGGGCGGGTTTGGGTAACTAGGGTAGGCCCACAAGGCAGGTCCGGGCATAAAGAAACCCACCTTTAGCCTAACCTCTTGCCATTTCTAAATTATTGCATTCCACTTTTTATCTTTTTCTAGGAACTTCTTCTCCAATGTTTTTTTCCTCCCCCTTCAAATAGGGGACTTGTTTCTTTATATATAGGAGGAAGTGCATCCTGAACTTCCACTTAGACGTCCCTCAAATTTGGCTTTGGATACTTGTCCCATCACCGCCTTGCTGGTGGTGGTAAAGCAAGCTGTGAAAACTATGCAAGTACTGTTTAGGGGTTATTCTCCATTTAATGAAGCGGGGTGATTTGGCAAGTAGTATTGAACATGGAGGTGATGGGTACATTTCTAGGAAGATATCTCCTACTTCACTTGCTTAGTCCTACTTCCTTTCTCGGCAATTGTCTTAGGGGCACTGAAGCTGGATTCTAAACTCCTGAGAAGGGCGTGCTCCTAAGGCTCCTTGGGTGAACCATTCCCTACTCGATTCCTAGTTTCCTGGCTATCTTGCCTCAACTAGGCCTAAACTGACGAATGTTAGGGCCCATCTAACTTCTCGGGCAATCCATCCATTATGTCCTTCTGCCCTTGGGTTACTCCCTCCTACAAATAGCATTCTAATTAATGAACACTTTAACAATTTGGTATTTTAAAATTTAAATTAAAAAAAAAAAAAAAAAAAAAAAAAACGCCTTCAGAAGGTAGTGTCAATGGTGGCCAACTCAAGCGAAAATCAGTAACCTGCAATGTCAATAAATTGTAAAAAAAAAAAAAAAAAAAGGTTATGAAATCAATAAATTGTTAAAAAAAAAAGGGTTATGAATCCATCATTAGATCAGGTCAAAGAATTTTTGAAGGATGCAGCAGTACTAAAATGGATGAGAATCAAAGATTGCAGGAAAAATGGCAACACGGGAAGCAGTAGTAAAGAGAAAGAACAATCATGGCAGAGAAGAAAGCAAAGCAAATGGTAGCACCTGGGAAGGATTGAGACTCTGCGTTAAAGCAGCCCCAAGAATTCTAAGAAGCAACCAGGACAAAGCTAATTATGCGTCTAAAATCCCAATGCAGTCTTTCGATTACATTAGCAGTTAGGATGGATGGTGAAATTGGTTTCCTGATTTTGTTGAGCATCTTTTGTTTCCTGGATCAATATCTGCTACTTTCTAGTGTTGTGAACCTTTTATCATGATATCAAAAAAAAAAAAAAAAAAAAGGATGGATTTACCGGGCCTCCTTAGTCCTTGGCATCTTATTGGTAGTTTATGTTGCCAATTTTCCTTTGTTGATTTAAAAAATAATAATTATTATATATATATAAAAAAAAAAAAAGATATTTGTGAGGTGGCAAATTTCTCCGAACTCGACTTCCTAGTACACCTTGACTCTTGTAGAGTCAAGTATTAGGCCACATTAGCTGAGGTGGCAATGGTATTAAAATAGAGAGATATATCGTCCACAACATTTTTATAACAAATCACGGATGGTTAGTTATTATAGGTTCAAATTTGAACATAACATAAAGATTACTTTTTTGCCCCAATAATCAATAACAACCTGCCACTTAGGATTTGTTATAAAAATGTTGTGAAAATATTGTAGACATATCATTTCTCATTAAAATATATTGGTAGTTTTGGATGTTGTAAGGGTACTTTAGTCCATTTGAACATTCAAAGATATTTGTGTCATTTTATAAGTTTTGACATAGTTGTCGAGATCGTGCGATATGCGATATTATATCGCATGATATCGATCGTATCGTGTGTAAAAGTTCTATATCGTATCAGCAGATCGTAAGTGCTCATGAATCGCATGCGATACGATTATGCGATCGTATGAATCGTATCGTATCGCACGATACATAGACAAATGCTTTAAAATGAGATTTTTTGTTAAAATTTGTACTTTTATTTGAATCTAACAAGTTGTTAGACTTGTTTTTAACAAAAAATTATTAGTTTACTTAGTTCACCCTACTAAAATAACATATTCATAAGTTTTTTTTGCTTTCTCTCTCCTACAATTAGATTACATAGTACACACTTACCCTTCACTTTAATATTTACAAATTTATTTTATATACTATAAATAAAATATTAATTGACAGTATAAATTTTTTATTTTTATCATTATTGTTATAAGTCAAAGAAACTAGAATGCCAAAAAAATTGTTATAAAAATATTATTAAAATAAAAAGAACAAGAAGAGATGGTAAATGTTAATGACAAATGATGATGAAGAAAATTTTAATGAAAAAAAAAGTTTGCAAAATTATAAGAGTGATGATAACATTGACTTAGATGGAGTTGATTAGGCAATTTGATGAATATAATGAAAATAAATTATTATTTTTTAGTCATTTGTAATATATTATTACTTTTGAATTTAAGAAATTTGAATGTGTATGTTATAAACACATGCTAGTTTGATTTATTTAGTTAGCTTGTTAAATATTATTACATAAATGATGAATAAATTAGTCATTTGTTGAATATATTCAAAATTTATAATAAATATACCCTTTATATATGTATATTTATAATTTTTTATAAATTTTTTTAAGTGTTTGTGTATCTTACAAGACACGATATGATACGATACACAATACAGAAAAATTAAAAATCGATTCATGATACGATTCACGTTTTGACAACTATGAGTTTTGAGATTATTTTTAGTCAATTTTAAGGTTAAGGGGAAATTTTGATATTTTTAGGTATTGAGACTATTTTCAATCAATTTATTATTATAATTGTAATTATTTCTTAATATGTTATCAACCAAGAATATGAATGTTACATTTTTGGATAATGATGGAAATCTAACTGATGAATCAAATGTCATAATCTTATATTACTATAATGTAATTCTATGGATTAGAGATTCAAGTTATTACGATATGGTGATTTTTATAACAATTAAGTTAAAATATTTCAATTAGTTCTTATGTGAATCACCACCGATATTATTTTATCAAATTATCATTCACGACTCATTATTTATTTATTTATTTTTATTAAAAATCTATCATTTACGACTTGCCACTTGATGGTAGGGTTGTAAATGAGTCAAGTTTTGTCAAGTATTGAATGTTCAAGCTCATTTCGACAATAAATGTAAAATGTTCAAGCTTGGTTTGAGCTTGAACCATTCCTACAAACAATGTTTGAGCTACAGCTTGTTAGAAAGTCCAAAAGCTTGAACTTGGCTTGACTTGGCCTGATTCATTAGCAAGCCAAGCTTGAGTTCAATATCAAACTCAAACTTTAAGCTCAATATCGAGCTATTGAGATCAAGTACATTATTAAGCTCATTATTAAGGATATTATCAAGCTCATTTGATTCGGACAAGTGTTCTCAATATCCACTTAATTAAAAGCTTAGTAAGATATGAGTTAATTATTCAAACTCATATCAAAATTATTATCCAGCTCATAAACTAACTTAAGCTTGACTAGCTTTTTCAATAACATTAGGACCACCCAAAAAAAAAAAAAAAAACCCATAACTTATCCACATGGCAAGTTTTGAACCCACATGGATCCATCATCCACAACGTTCCACATGAGCAAATTCTGGCAAAAAATTTGAGTTTTGTTATGATCTAGTATTTTTCTAGTTTTGTTTTATTAAGCCATATTGTTCACGAGTCTGTTTATAAACAATTTATTTTTTAGGTTCAGCTCGTTTATTAAGGGTCTATTTGGATACCGCTTATTTTGCTAAAACTGAAATCTTATTATTGAAAATAATGTAGATAAAGATAAAAGTTAGTTGAAATAGTGCAAACAAGGCTCATGAATAGTACCAAAAAGTGCAATGAGACCATGAGTAGTAGCAAAAATAAGTTGAATAATAAAATAATTTTAATTTTTCTTTGGTATCTAAACACACACTAAATAAACTTAAAATTAAAACTAAAACTTGACTAACCAAGTCTAAATCCGAGCTCTTTATGAATGGTTTGTTTCATTTCCACTTTTTCAAAAATTAAGGGTCTGTTTGGTAATGTTATTTTATTAACGTTATTTGTATTTTTTGAAAATATGTGTAGGTAAAAAAGTATGTGAAAATATATGTAATATTGTTTAAAAACTAAAAACTGTTGTTTAAGTTGCGGTATATCCTCCTAAATATTTGATTTACGTAACTTAAAAGAAAGATTTTTGCCGTTCAAAAAAAGTATTACGCGGAAAGTTTTTTAATGGCAAAAACAAACAAATAATGATAAAATAAACGCGGAGGCGGAAAGCTTCTCCGTCACTTCTCATAAACAAAAAATTTTTGAAAAAAAAAAAAAAAAAACGCGGAATGCCTTTTATACTTATTGACGTTTCATCATAAAGAATTAAAGATGTTCTTAACCATCTTTGGCAATAACTGGAAGTTGTTTGTTAATGTTTTACTGTCCGAATAATTCTCTCACACTTCTCTATTGAAATCCTAAACTATAGTGTCAAATTGTTGACGATATATTTTTTCTCTTATCAAAAGCCGCTTTTCAAACCCAAAGAACTATTTTGTCTGTCACAAATAGTAGTGTTTTTGAAGACTGATTTCTGAATATTGAGTCGCTTGGTGAGTAACCCATAACGAGTTCATGGCGAAGGACAGGCACTCTGGTCTTGGTAGCCCACTAGGTGTGGTTTTTTTCCTCAAGAATCGTTTGCTTCTCTGGTGTTTTGATCTAAGTAGAATTGTGGGGTTTTAACTGTTTTTGTTTTTGTTTTGATTTTATTTTGTTTTATTTATCATGGGTTTTGCATGTTTTAATGAGAGTCACGCTTGTACTTTGTGGTGTGGGGTATTAGAATTTGTATTGTAGTCTTGTAGATTGATCTTTGTATTTTGTACATGTGATTTTTTTAACTATTTAGGAATGAGTTAGTTAGTTAGTTAACTTCTTTTTAAAATATTTATTTATTTATTATTTTTTATATATAGGCAGTTACTATTTATTACTCTATTTTGACAGAGCAAAACCAAAACTTCTTGTCATCAATATCGTTTCTTAATCCATATTAGATATTCTTCTCCTTCTGATTATTATACTATCTCTGTATTTTGACAAACTTTTGAATTTTGATTGTTAACTATTTATAGGTGGAAGTTGTGTGCTGGGGTTTTAAATGAGTTGAGATTTATTGGGGTTATATTTATGAAGGTTTCCATTTTCTAGATATGATCATAAGGAGTTATTTACCAGTGCTTGAGCAATGCTCAAAATTGAGCTATCTGAGTTCACAGATAATCTTGGTCTTGTTTAATATTTAGTGATGCTTGGAAAATGGGAGCAAGATCCTCTCCATTTCAAGTTTCATTTCACGATTAAGATTTTATTTTCTAGATTTAACGGTGTAGAGTGTCATGCTATTTAGTCTATAGTAGTCATTGACAGTTGACCCCTTCTCACAAGGCCCTATATTGGCATAAATTTGATGGCTTAAGTAATATTTGTGTAAAATTATTTTTACTTGTTACTTTGAAGCTGCCCATACTTGTGATGTTTCCAAGGATAGAATTAACTATACAGATTTTTTTATGACTATGATTTGGTGGAATGCAGACACTAATCAAATAGTCACAGAAGCAAAAAAACGATGGCTACGTCCTGTTGAAATTTGTGAAATTCTTCAAAATTACAAGAGCTTTCATATTGCGTCAGAACCTGCAAATATGCCTCCAAGTATGACTCTTAACTGCATTGCTTTGGTTTGTTATTGTTGACTTGGATTTCTGGATGAACTTTTTGTCTTTCTTATTTCAAACCCTCCCTGTTTTATAGCTGAGATCAAGTTTCACTAATTAGGAAGGAAAGAAAGAAAAAAGCTCAGATCCAGTTTCTGTTGCAACTGGTTTAACTGATGATAATTTCTCAACATTTGTGAGGTTAATCAGTTCTTTGATATCATATTCTCTGGTATCATCTATAGTATATGTTTCATTACCCTATTGTTATCAGTTTTCTGGACCTTTCTGTTGCAGGCTTCTTGTAAATAAAATCTATTTTCTTATTCTTCTGCTGCTTACTATGTCCAATTTTTCTCCCATTGAATTTAACAATTAAAAGTGAGAATCTCTATTTGCACCAGACATTATTTTCCCAACTTATGATTTTTTTGGATATGTGTAGCCCAAAGTCTTCCAGAAACCCGTTATGATGAATGCTGGTTTCAGACCTAGGCCTGAAGTATGGTGTTGATTTGTGATTTATCATTCATTCCTCTGGAGTTTGTTTCTTGTTTTGCTAGTTCAGCATTATAAAGAATTGCAGCACCTTTTTTTTCACATTAAAGTTCTTGTGGCTTGCGCAGAACACCCTGTTGTTGAACTTAGAAGCATATCTCACTTCTTAGTTATCCTTATAATTTAGTTTCCTCTCAATTCCTTTTTTGTTTATAATGTCCTTGAGTCTCCTTTGTTGACTATAATGGGTGTTTAAAAGGGCCAGAGGCACATGTAGAATGTTGGAAAAATTGTCTCAATTTTCAAATTTTGGAATTCTTCATTAAAAAATAGGTGATGAAGGAGGTGCAAGCATCCTATATAATTATGGTAATTCCACATTGCTAATAAGAGGGTAATGAATTACAATTGGAGCTTTATAAATGCTATTAAGGCAAAAATATGTGCGTTGAAACATATGCATAATGTAGTATTGTTTGGAATCTAAACGATGTATGGTAGCTTTTAGGGATGAAAAATGCTCACCTAAGTGAGTTGTGTAATTTAGATGTAATAAGATTTGAGCTCGTTAAAGTATTATGTTTATAAGTTGAGATTGAGTCTTGAGTTGGGTGCAATGGGAGGGTTGATTTATGTTGGTGAGGGTCTGTGTTGAAGTTTATGATTGCTTTTTAATGTGGTTTGCAAATGTTCAGGTATTTTGCATCTTCTATCCCTGATAACAGATATTTCCAAATAGCTGATTTGTATTTCAGTTCTGGATTGACTGAATCATAGGCGCAAGGTTGAAGATGATTGAATTGGGGATGACCGTTGGTTTACATTCAGCTGCAACGCACCGTTTCACTAAAGTAAATATAAGCTCAACGCACCGTTTCGTATATGTTTGTTATTTAAGCTTCAGCTACTGGAAACGGTGTCGTTTAAAGCTGGAACAGATTTATAAATACAATGGCGCGAAACCTGTGTCAGTTAGAGTTCGTTAGCTCTCCTAAATTCACGGAGATTGATCCGGATGATCAGGATCAATTCTGTTATTCAATACCATAGGCAGATTACATTATATATATATGTATGATTGTACTCTCAGAAATAATCAAGGAAAGAAAATTCATTTTCTCATTCTCTTCTCTCTTTCTCTCTCTCTCTCTCTCTCTTCTTCTCTCTGTTCTGTTAAGTCTTTTCTCTGAATATTTTCTCTTCACACAAACAGATATTAATCTCAGTTTAGGTTACTCTAACACTGAGTTTGTTCTTTACAATCCATTAAGAAAATCTTCAGGCTGGCATTACCCATGATTGATGGCATGAAGTTGGCCAAACTACATCAAATCTTGTTGTCTTGTGTGGATGTTTGATTTAATGGTTTATTTAAGTGTGCTTCTGATAATCTCAAGCTTGAACACATTGGTACCAAAGCTTCTGCTATACAACACACATTATATTAGCTCATAAATATTAACATTTCTTGTAGTTGTAGGAACATTTTAAGACATCATCTACTCCAAAACTGAGGCACTGTTTGAACATTTATTTTCTTAATTTTCATGTAACATGTATTTCCAATTTCAGGTGGTTCATTTTTTCTTTTTAACCGGAAGGAGCTGAGATGCTTCAGGAAAGATGGCTATAATTGGACAAAGAAGAAACGGGATGTAAAGACTGTGATGGAAGCTCATGAGAAGCTCAAGGTAGGCATTAGACATCATGCTTGAGGAAAGACATTTAATTCATGCTGCTGTGTGCTGTTTACTAAATCATATGCTTATGTTAAAAGATTCTTTGTGCTTCATAATTAATTGTGCAGAGAAAATTTTACTTCCTTTCAGGTGGGAGGCATTGAGGTGTTGAACTGCTACTATGCCCACGGTGAAGAAAATAAAAATTTACAAAGACGCAGTTATTGGTTGCTCCAAGGGTAAGTGTCTCGAGAGTTATTTGTGTGTTGCTTACCAAGTTTTTTGTTTCAATTTTAGCTTTTTGCACTATATGATCTGTGTGCCTCATTGTGTCATAGAAAACTAGATGATGTAAATGTCGATCTTCTTTGTTCTGTTAATTGAAGATTAGAGATAATGAAACATTCATTCAATCGATCTTAGAATATTATAGCTTATCTTGGGTTCCCACTTTTTGGACTTGTTTAAACTCCGTTATTAGTATCAAGTATAGGGATTGAAGTCTTATTATTATTATTTTTTACTTATGTAACTGTTGTTGCATTTTATTTTGAGATTTTTTCCTAATTTTTATTTTGTATACAACAATAACAAAACCTTAATCCCAAATTTTTAGGTTGACTATAAATTCTCAACAAATTAATCAAGATAGGTCATATATATTATTTTCCTTCATTTTATTATATCCGAAAGCATATATTTTTGTTGAGAATTGGGTCAAGTGGTGATAAGAGTAAAGACTGGCGGTTTGGTGGGTTGTCAGTTTGGGCAAGGTGCAATATGGTTGGTGGCCGTGGAGTGCGGGGTTATAGTTGATGAGGTTGGGGTCGCGTTGGGTTGGTTGACTCTCTTGTTGTTGGTGTGATGGTGGGTGTTCAATGACTGTAGGATCTCTTTCTTTTTCGTTTTGTTTTAGTTTTTTTTTAGGTACGATTTTATGTTGGGAGTCACCTAACATGATTTTAAAAATTGGACTGATCAAATAAATGAAAAAGGGAGTGATTTTTGGTTCTCTAATTCGACCGGAATGAATTGATGGTCGAATAGTTGAAATCATAAATAATTAATTTTTTTAGGGGATTGTAGTTTTGGTTGCCCAGAAGATGCAAAAAATTAAGAACAAATTTTGCTCTAATATCAAATTTGATATTAGGAAAATATCAAATTTGATATTAAGAAAAAATCAAAATGATTCAACAATTAAATAATAATGGGTAAAATTGTCAATCAATCATTTCTTCGAATTCTTGTTTGGATTCAACACCAAAAAAGAGTGAGCAATATCTCTAAAAGTTCGTATTTTTACAACACTTTCACAATAAATTGTTAATGGTTATAATTTGAACTCAATACTAAAATTACTTTGTACCCACCAATAACAATTGATAACAACTTGCCACTTAAGATTTATTGTGAAAGTGTTATGAAAATCTCGTGTACATAACATTTTTCTATTTTTAATTGACTTGAAAAACTCTAATTAATTATAAAAATAACATTAACTCTAGGAAATAAAATACTGATATTATAACTAATTTACCTAAAATAGAAATATAAGCAGTGTTTGGATAACGCGTTTCACATTTACAACATCTGTGTTTTTTTTTTTTTTTTCCTGCATGCGTTTCAGCTTTAGGGGATAAGTGTACTGTTCACGCACCGTTGAGCATCGTTTATGCACTGTTCACATACTATTTACGAGACCCACAACCATTTTATAATATTAAAAATGGGTCTCATGACACTATCCACACATTTTAAAATTATTTAAAATTATTTTATTACAATATTTTCAGTTTTCAACAAAATAAACTCTATCCAAACGGGCCCATAATTGATCAACATTAATTAATAATAATTTTTTTTGGTTAACATTAATAATAATAATTGACCAATTCAAATCCGATTGACGACTTTCGATGTTAAATTAAAATTAATACTCCCTCCGTCCCACTTTGTTTGTCCTCTATTCCATTTTGGGATGTCCCAAAATATTGTCCTGTTTCTAATAATAAAAGTCATTAATTTACTAATATTCTTATTATACCTCTATTAATTTACTAATTCAATTTTTTGATAAATTTATTTAAGGGTATTTTTGGAAACTTATACATCTTTAAAAGATAGACAAAACAATAAATGATGTTCCCTTAAAAAATTTGACTTTTCAAACAAGACAAACAAAGTGGGACGGAGGGAGTATTAATTTTGCAATTCCCATTAAGGAGTGGGACACCAATTATGAGAAAGGAGAACCATATATGATATACCCGATTCAAGGTATAACTTCTCCTAAAATTAAGTACGTAAGTGTTAATTCAGGAAAAAAAAAAAAAAGTACGTAAGTGTTAAAAACTTAAAAGGAAAAATTTGTGCAAGATCCACATGTTATTGAAACATTCACGTGATAGACTTAAAACAGGAGCTTGTGATTGGCATCACCCATACCCGTTTTCTGTACGGGTTAACGGTCAACCGTTAATGGTTGGAATCACTACTTAAAACCCGATTTTAAAAAGAAAAATAATAATAAAAACGATAGAATGAAATCGAAGAGGAGGAGAAACGACGTAGTTTTGAGCTGCTGTTGCGTTTGGAAACTTCAAAGCTGGATCTTGTTCGATCTTTAGGAGGAGGTCCAATCTTGTTCTTGTTCTTGTTCTTGTTCTTCCCCATTACTGTAATGTATCGAACCTTGGCCCGTCTAAGTGAAGAGGGTCGGATGGACCAGACCCGGGGTGGGAGAACTCGGAATCGGACTCGATTGGTGACCCACCCGTCCGAGTTACGTACGGACTCGGCGGAGGCAGAGTGACGAAGAGGGCAACGGAGGAGTTGAACAGATGTGTATGGCAGAGAGTTAGATAGGAGAGAGAAAAAATTTGTGGTGAGTGATTATTTATTTTATGAAATTTGATTTTAAGAAGTAGTGATGGTATGGGGGCAGTTATTAGAGGTGTAAAATGGGAGAAGTAAAAAAAAATAATAATCAAGTGACGTCTCATTTGCATAAATGACAACGATTTATTGCTTGGAATTCGAGGGGAGGGGAGGGGAGGGGAGGAGTTTCAAAAGTCTCTGTTCTCTACTTTTCATCAACTTGTACTTGTAGGTTTGTGAGTGAAGGAATTAGCAATATTTCCACTTCTAGTTATCAAATGCCATTAAGGCTTGCTGAAGTTATTGCAACTTTTGTTTCCTATACTTTCTATTCTTGGAATGGCTTGTGTCTGAGTGTTTCTCTTATATATTTTTTGTCAAACTCACTACTAGTACTACTGCAGGGAGCTCTCTCACATGGTTCTTGTCCACTATCGGGAATTAAAGGTAAACCCTTATCCTTTTACCCTTTATTTTTGTTTATCCAATAGGTCAAAATGGGTAAATTGTAAGAATGACTTAAATTATTTATGTTAAATTATTTCCTAGCATGTAAATGGTTCTTCTAAGATAGATGTAGTCTAACAGTTTCCGTTACACAGCTTCTTTGATCCAAGTTGGTGGTTATGGTATTTGTGTTATGGTGGTATTTCAAACTTTCACCGCTAGAGACTAGTCTAAAGAGCCTCAGGTTTTTAATGATAAGAGGTTCTTAGGTAATACCAAACAATATTTCGACTTGGATGCAAATGAGCTCAAACTCAAACAGAACTTCTTGTTAAATCTGATTTAGACCCCCAATTCTTATTATGCAATAGAAAATTTTCAATTTATTACCTATTATCTCAATTATGTGATCACAATTCTAGTAATATAAACCAAAAAAGAAAAACAGCAAGTCACCAAATATGTAAGTGCAACAATAAAAGCAATAAAAACATAAGACAACGATATGGTGACGAAGTGGAAAATCAATTGAGAACGTCTTTAAAGGAAAAACTACTTCAGGGGTTATGTATCCCAATTAAGGCACTCCATTATATGAGAAGGAGTTTACAATTTAAAACAGAACTTTTGCTGTCTAGACTCTATGAGACTTCAACTTAGTAGACAAACTCATTGTTGTGGCTCATTGTAGCTTAAGAACTGTAAAGAGTCTAAACTTATCATACATGGACCCTTTCACGAATGACCTGTCCATGTCAATGAATCAGCACCTCTAACCTACTTCAAGGCACCTTCTTGAAGGCTTGATTGACAACGAACTCATTGGGATGAAGACTCTGTGGTTTCAAGTTCTTGGATCACAAGTATGAATATAAACTAGAATGATTCTCTCTTTTGTACTCACTGATGGAGGCTATAAATTTCTCACGGTGTGGCACTTAGTTTCTGCCTCCTTAAGCCTCATGGAAATTAAGTATATAAGAATTTATAGAGTTGCCATAAGTAGGGTTCAGAGAAAGTATTCTTTGTCTAACCTAGCAAAATTAGTCTTTCTCACGGTGTGGCACTTGGTCTCTTACGTTTGTCTAACCTAGCAAAATTAGTCTCTTATCTCTTCTTTATGATTCCTCTTAAATGGAGGAATGTACACATTTTTTCCTTTAGAGCCAGAAGGCTTTGTTCGAATGGAAGACCCTATCTTCATATGTCCTAGATTGGTTTTATCAGAGTTGGGCTCTACATCAATCTTGGAATTAGATACTTTTTCCAATTTGGAATTAGATTCAGCAAGTTCTTCTTCCAAAAACTCAACCTTAACCCTAAGGGAGAAATTCTCAATTTCTTACTCTTGACTCCATCTACCAACTTGTTGGTTTCTTCAAGTTTGACATCTAAGTCCTCCTTTATATATTCAAAATACTTTAATTTTTCCAAGGACTTTTCAACATTTTTTTTTTTTATAATCAACTTATTGGATTCATTAAGTTTTACAGTTAGAACTCCTATTTCAGGTTCAATCTTGCTCAATTTCTAAGGGATTTCTTAGAGTCTTTCTTGGATTTGATAATTTTGCTAAAGAGACTGTTACCAGCAATTCTAGGATCTCCTATAGAATTGTTTCAAATTACATCATCACTATCATGAATATAATGACTTGACTTCATCCATGACAAAACAGGGTCAAGGATCACACAAGGAAATTAATCCTACAGCATTGAACCAAAGCTCTAATACCAATTCAAAAACATTGTTTAGACCCCTAGTATGGCCTACTACCAATTTTAACCAATTAATTCAATTGTTCACTGGGTAGTTAATTAGTCAATATTCAAGCACGGTAGTAGAGAACAAATGCACATGCACACAGAGACAAGGATTTGTTCAGGAAGTGAAAACCTAAAAGGTAAAAATGCTCCAGGGCCAAGCCCAATTCATCAAATCACTATGAAGGTGTTGCAATACATACTATACTCTTATAGACTTCCCATACAAATATATAGACACCTTACCAGAGATTCCCACTCCTGCTAGCAAGTGCAGACTCCTACCTTGTGATTTCAAAACAACTTGATGCCGCAAGTCAATCCACTGACCACAAAGTTGATCTCTCAATCACTCCAAGGCTTCTTGAAGATTTGTCTTGATCTGGTTTCAAACAGGACATCCGATACAAGTATGGTGATCTATGAATTTGGAACACTCAACCTCTCAAAGATGTTCAGTGGGAGAGGATGGAAGAAAAATAATAGCTCTCTCTAGGTTTTTATTTGTTTTCTATGGCCATATTCGTTCTCTGGAAATTGGGGTTGATATAGGGTTTAAATACAAGTAGGTTTTAGGCTTGCGGTGGGTACAAACACAACTCTGGAAGCAAACCTCGGAATTTCTATTATAGGGTTCAGTCAATTGAGAGTCTACCAAGAGTTTTTTTCTGAATCACCAATCTCACACGATCGAGCTTTGACCCGACCAAGATCTTTAGTATTGCATAGTGAACAGAAGATTCAGCCTTTAGCCCTTGTTGCAACCGTTGATATTAGAATTACGAAACCCAAAATTACAAATAAATTTGTCATGGAATTAGCCAGCACTAAAAATCCTAACAAAAATTACAATACGATGGTGATGATCATAACAAAAATTTGTCATGCATTCAATTCTTAAGTTCATGTGTGGTGGTGATCTTAAATACGATGCTCATGCAGTTTTTGTCATATTTGTTGTTATTGGTGTCGTATGCTCATTATTGCTTAAGTTCAGCTTTGATGCTCCTTATTGATTGTTTGGAAACAGATTTTAATCTCCTGATTATTTCTGTTACATATTAAATTTTAATTTATCTCCAAATTTTTGTTTGGGAATGTTTTGAGCGAATTTGAAAGGGTATGGGACAGATGATCATGAAAACCACTTAAATTCAAATCCTTAAGGGTTTGCTAAACCGAGTTTCAGGCAAGGTTCAAGCAAACCTTTCTGTCCAACAATTTTAAAAACTTGCAGGACACAATTTCAGGGGAAATGCAAACTTAAAATTTACTAGATGCTCCAGATGTAATGCATTAAATGTAATTCCACTCAAACCCAATTACTCTTAAGACTTGTGAAAACATAAAAATTCATGCAAAACAAATACTGATTTATCAGTTATGTATTTAATATTAAAATTTATGTTGAATAAAAATGACATTTATTTTTTGAAACGAATCTACCCGGCTTGCGGGTTCAGTGCGTCAGTAAGGAATTAACCCATTTATTAGTCGTGTCATGAACCTATTTACACTAACCACTAACCCACAAAAAATCATGTCGTGTTGACAAGTCGTATCAAATACTGCCATCTCTAATTACATCTCACAGCAAAGTAACATTACATGAAGGTAACACTGTTCTTGATGCTTGTGTCATGCATTTGATTCTAAGTTCATGTGCAGAGTGATCTTAAATTGGATGCTCATGCCATTTTGTCATATTTGCTGTTATTGGTGTCATATGCTCATTATTACTTAAGATCAGATTTGATGCCCCTTTTAATCACTTGGTTGTTCGGAAATAGATTTTAATCTACTGATTATTTCTGTTAAATATTAAATTTCTATTTACCTTAAAATCTCTGTATGGATTTTTATTCTTTCTATGTTTTCCAACTTGTTCAGGGCAATAGGAAAAATTTTAACCGCATTAAAGAAACTGAAGAAGCTGTTCCCTATTCCCAAGAAACTGAACCCAATTCTGAGATGGATAGCTCTGTGCCCTCTTGTTTTCTTCTGAATAATTACCAAGTAACTTCACAAAGGACAGATACAACAGGCCTCAACAGTGCTCAGGCATTAGATCATGTGGATACTGAATCAGGTAGATTTATTGTGTTTATGCCTCAGTTTATGTTTTACCTATAAGCTGCTAAAGTTACTTCACAAGGAAGATTTTATATAGTTTATGTATCCCTTGATTATTTATTTTCAGCATGTTCAAAATCTTGTGTGATTATATCTTTGTAACTTAATGTGGAATGTAGCTGGTAATCACCAAGCAAGTTCTGGATTCCATCCTTTCTTCAAATTGCAACAGCCCAGGGTGGAAAAGTTTAATGCTGGACTCACTGATCCTTCTTTTCCTGGACCAATTTCAGGTACAGTTTGCTTTATTTTTCAATTTGTTTTGCGTCACCAATACATCAAGGAATATTAATATCCCTGATTGTAATCTGACATGGCATACGAACTTCATTGTAAATGCGTAATACTCTAAACAATTAACAGATGATTATCACTTCCCAACCATTTCGGGGGTGGATTTTGCTTCACTTACTTCAGCAGATACCAATGGAGTCCTTCCTGAAAAAGAAAACCCGATACTGGGGGACCTTTTCATTAGCAACTTTGGTGAGACATGGGAGTTTGGGAATCACCCTCAAATCCAAAAAGAGTGTCAGGTACAGAGTTATCTACTATTTATAGTATGTTCCAAGAGCTTTATGGCCCAATGGTAATGCCTGGTCTCCCCCAAGAAGAGAACCTTGGTTCAAATCCCTCCTCCCCCACTCGTTGAAAAAAAAAAATTATAGCATGTATCATTGGTGTCATGTATGCCTATTTTTGCTAAAATATTATTGAAATTGTTGACCCTTTGTCATGGTTGTTCTCGAGTATCGTAGTATGTTTGAGGAATCAATTTTATTTTTATGTTACAAGCTGAACAAGTAAGTTTCAATAGAGATATGGGGTGACGCATTTAGAGTTGTTGCTTGTAATTTTATGATTTTGACATATATTAAGAATTCTATCCTAGTTTAAATTGTGGTGATGACTTACTAAGCAGCCCCACTCCCTCTCCTGTCTTTAAAAAAAAAAATTGTTGATACCTCATTAGAGATGGCAAGTTGTATTCTTTCTTAGTTTTTGTTGGAACACTTTTAGGATCTATCCTTATATGAGATTTGTGCATAGTTAATTTAATCAAAATATAGATGATGATGCATATTAAGATTTGGCACCTGTACATACTTATAAAAAAATAAAAAAAAAAGATTTGCCACCCATGCATTATCTATCACAAAATCGAGTCATTTGTATGTAATTCTTACCATGTTAGTTAAGTTAAGCATGTTGAGGTTGATTAGGTGAAAATCTATGTTATCGATGATAGCACAACCATGATTAGAGAAAAAAAATATCATCTTCGGAAACCTAAAGTTAAGGCAAATTCCAAGGATAAGTGCTCATGCTAATTAATTAGTTTGTTAGTATTTTATTTGGTTTTTCTAGAGTCAAGGATATTCTAATAATTCTGTAATTATTGGGCATGAGCCATTATTTTTTTTATTTTTTATTAATAAGTAAGTCTTTTTTAGTTTATGGGTCTTATTGTGTGGGCTTTGATTCAATTCATTAGGGTTTAGTTTATTAGTTAAAGTAGGGGTTCTAGTTCTATTTGGAAAAATTAAGATTTAGGGTCAATATAAGAAAAGTTTATGAATAAATCAAGTGTGTTTAGTATTCCACTGTTTTTTTTTCTTCTAATTTTTATAAATAGTATTGCACAATGTTGGCCTTATTGTTCTTTTTTTCCTTTTCCCTTATTTCTCTCCTTTCTCTTTAATATTTTGTCACTATTCACAGTACTGTTCATTGGTATCATTCAAAGAACTGTACTGTATATATGTACTGTTCATGCTATTGTTCACAGATTATGTGCAGACTCAAATTCTGTTTCCTTGTATCTCTTTGAAACCCTTAATCAATACTTTTATTTTCCTTACAAAAACCATAGTTATTCTTGAAACCTAACCCTGCGTTCTAAAGGTTCTAAACCATAAATTCACAATTCAGCCCACCACATGCACATGTAGATGATTTCCCCAATATGTCCTACATCACTTAATGTCTTTACTATGTTTCTCTTTCACAATAGATATAACATTGGGACATTGGTATAGCTGCTATTAGTTAATAATGAAGTTGTAGTTACCGACTGAAAGCTTCTGGCGGGTGACTTAGATTTCTAAATTTTTTGTTGTCTAGACGTTATTTGCATTTTAACTATCTAGCAGAGTACATAATTCTTTGTATGTTGGTTTAAGAGTTTATAAGGCCATGAACTGTTTTCTTGTCAAATCCAACTATTTGTGTTCAGGCTTTAATTTGCCTTGTAAACAGACTTCTGAAGGCAAATGGCCCTTGGATCAGAAAGTGCATGAAGAATCAGTGTATGGTGTCACTTTTAGGTTTTCTGAACAAGTTGTTAATTTGGATGAACAACTCAATTTTTTGGAGCCTTGCCTTCCACAGTCTGATGAGCAAGAAATTCTTCCTATGCAAAATAACCTTCAAGTACAGCTTTCAGATGCAGATCATGGATATTATCTGAAATCAAATCCAGAGATCAATATGGCCCTAGAGGAAAAATCCAACTCCTCTTTCACTATAAAGCAAACTTGGTTAGATGGCTCTCTAACAGAAGAACTGAAGAAGCTTGACAGTTTCAACCAATGGATGAGTAAGGAACTTGGAGATGTAAATGATTCACATATGCAGTCCAGTTCTGGGGCCTATTGGGATACTTTTGAAAGTGAAAATAGGGTTGATGACTCCAATATCTCTCCTCAAGTGCACTTGGATAACTATACTCTTGGTCCCTCTCTATCCCAGGACCAGCTTTTCAGCATTATTGATTTCTCACCAAATTGGGCATACGAGGGCTCAAAAGTTAAGGTATTCTAGGATTAATCTTCCTTCTGTAATGCAGTTATATCAACTAAGCTTTCAAATGTGTCTGTTTGCTAAAAGTATTATACAAATGTTGTCTTATTTATCATTTTTCTTGGTCTTTTTATTTTTCATTTTTTTCCCCCCAAAACCTATACAGGTACTGATTACTGGAAGGTTCTTGAAGAGTCAACAAGAAGTAGAAAATTGTAAGTGGTCCTGTATGTTTGGGGAAGTGGAAGTTCCAGCTGAGGTTATAGCAGACAGTGTTATACAATGCCATACTCCAGTACATAAGGCTGAAAGGGTTCCTTTTTATGTGACTTGTTCCAATAGGTTAGCATGTAGTGAAGTGCGAGAATTTGAGTACCGAGTCAGCTTTATTAAAGATGTGGATATTATAGATTATAGTGGCAACACAAATGACGATCTTCTTATGCGATTTAAATTTTTTTTGTCTCTGACCTCTGCCGGCCCTCTGTCTACTGATTCTGTCATTGGGAGTGAGAAATCCCAAGTAAGCAGTAAAATCAGTTCATTGCTAGAAGGGGGCAGTGATGAATGGGATCAAATGTTCTTTTTGAATGATTTCTCTCCTGAAAAAATGCCAGACAAGCTTCTTAAAAAGATACTGAAAGAGAAGTTGCATGTATGGCTCCTGCAGAAAGCAGCAGAAGATGGAAAAGGCCCTTCTGTATTAGATGAGAATGGCCAAGGTGTGCTGCATTTTGCAGCTGCTCTTGGCTATGATTGGGCCCTAGAACCAACAATTATTGCAGGTGTTAGTGTCAATTTCCGTGATGTGAATGGATGGACTGCACTTCATTGGGCAGCGTTTTGTGGCAGGTGTGCACTTAAGATTTCTTTCTTGCTTCTTTGTAGTAGGCTTTGCCTTAGCCTATTCTTTCCTCTGCTTCCGGTGTATATGGCACTACATTCTAGGCCGAATCTCATAGGAGAAGGGAAAAACACTTATTTCATGTATAGATATTGCAGGAAAACCATGTATGTCATGAGAGGAAAATTAAATTCCATATAAACCTGGTTTAGGTGAATGGCTTACCTGACCAGGATACACCTGAACAGCAAGTGTACCCTTGAACTTCTTGTCAAATTCTAATAATCACTTTTAACTTTTTCCTTTTCTTCTCCTTCCTGTTAACTTCTTGTTTGAACTTTCTTTATCAGAGAGCGGACAGTTGCTTCCCTTGTCTCTCTTGGTGCGGCTCCTGGTGCATTAACTGATCCAAGTCCCCAATATCCATCAGGCAGAACAGCTGCTGACCTAGCTTCTGCCAATGGGCACAAAGGAATTGCTGGTTATCTTGCAGAATCTCATCTGAGTACCCACCTTTCATCTCTTAAGTTGGACACCGGGGAAGGCGATGCTGCAGAGATTTCTGGAGCTAAAGCAGTACAAAAAGTTTCAGAACGAAGTGCAACTCCAGTCAGTGATGGGGATTTACCATATGGATTATCATTGAAGGATTCACTAGCTGCTGTCTGTAATGCCAGCCAAGCTTTTGCTTGTATTTATCAAGTTTTCAGGGTGGAGTCCTTTAATAAAAAGCAGTTAAAAGAGTATGGTGATGATACATTTGGAATGTCAAATGAACAAGCTCTTTCACTTCTTGCTCTTAAGACAAACAAATCAAGACAACATGATCTGCCTGTGCATGCTGCTGCAATACGGATACAAAGTAAGTTCCGCAGCTGGAAGGGTAGAAGAGAATTTTTGATAATCAGGCAGCGAATTGTTAAAATTCAGGTGCATTGCCATTATTGCTTATGTATGCTTGATTTATTGGCTCCTGTTTTACTCTTAGCAATTATTCTTCCTTTTATTTGTTTTACTATCTTTTTCCCTCAGTTAAGCCCAGTTCATGATGTCTAACTATTAGTTTTCATAATGAAAGGCCCATGTAAGAGGCCACCAGGTCAGGAAGAACCATGAAAAGTTTACCTGGTCGATAGGATTTTTAGGGAAGATTATTCTGCGTTGGCAACAAAAAAGAAGGGGTTTGCATGGGTTTAAATCCGAAGCACTTACTGAAGACCACAAAATGCAAGATAAACCTTCAGAGGATGTCTATGATTTCCTGAAAGAAGGTAGAAAGCAAGCTGAGCAGAGGCTGCAAAAAGAGCTTGCTAGGGTGAAGTCCATGGCTCAGTATCCAGATGCAAGAGATCAATATCGTAGGCTTCTGAACGTTGTGACTGATATTCAGGGATCCAAGGTATTTGATTATTATTTTGATTTTCTCCTTTCTTTCTTTGAATTTTTTCTTCTCAATCTTTCATGTAACAATATCTTTCCATTGTGTTTCCTTTTGGAACATAATCTGTGTTCCTTTTAGCCTCCTGTTCACATGCTTTCAGTTAGATTTCTTCTTATTAATTTAATGAGACAACCTAGGATGGATGGACTAATTTGAACCTTCTTGAATCTCAAAAGATTGAAATACTTGTTAATTCAATGCTTGTATTGACTATAAGCCATTAATCCTGGGAATGTAATATCATTTGTTACCCTAAAGTAGTAGGCACGCAGCATGCTGTCGACTTGGGAGTGCTCATTTTCATTGGAACACTAAAATAGAATGGAGTTTGTTGGCATATTGAAATATACTTCATATGATTGGTTTTATATTCAAAGTTTCTGTGTTGCTCTTGCTGATTTTGCAGGTTGTGGATGATGGGGTTCCAAGCAATTCCGAAGAAATAGTTGATTTTAATGATGACCCGATTAATATTGAAGCACTCTTTGACGAGACATTGACATGGCTACAGACTCAACCTCCGGTTGATTCTCTTCTCTTGTAAAATCTTGTGCTTAGGCCTTAGTGGCAGTAATAGTGGTATTATCAGTTGGGTTTGCTAAAGTTATTGTATAAATGAAAAATCCTAATAATTCATTTAACCAAACTTAATCTTATAAAACAGCTTTGCTATCTTGACTTATTGCCATCGTGCCTGTGATGTGAACACCCTTTACAGCATCAATTATAAAGTCACCCCCAAAAAAGAAATGAAAAGGAAAATAGAGGAAAGAAAAAATTTGTAATAGTTATTAGCATAAGGAGTTATAAGAAAATATATATTCATTTGACACTCTAAATTTTAGAGTTATTTTATTTATTGGTAAAAATACTTGTAAGGGCCAAGTTTGGAACACTGGCTCGGATGATGGATGGACCTAGGCCCAAAAAACCCAAAACAATGAATTTATAGAGAGTAGGTTGGAAAATTAGGTTAGAATGAGTTGGATCTCGAATAAAGTGGGCCCATGGACCGAAATGTAAAAACAGTTAAATTGAATTAGAGAAAATCGTCCTTGGCACAGTCCAAGGGGATTAGTTCTTATATATTCCTTACAAGTTTGATTACAAAGTTAGTTCTTGATTGCTACAGTGTTTCTCTTGTGATTTTTTGATATTCTATCCATGGAGGATCTCTTACATTATATAGTTCCCTTTGGATGATCTTGATCCTACACTTATCGATCAATCAAGTCATTACTCGAGTGCTTGTCCTATCGGACACTTTTTCGGGCCTTCTGTGAGTTGTGGTAGCCAAGACAAGATCTTTTTCAGGGTCTTCTCCACATAAATGCGGTCAGAAAGTTAGTTAGGCAGAGGGCATTTAATGTGATGGCAGCAGCTTTTCTTTAGATATTTCCTAACTTCCATTCTTCCAGTACGTTTTAACATGCACGCCCCTCTCAAAGGAGTTTCTTGTAGGGTCATTTTGAGCGGTAGAATAGGCATTTGATCTCAGTAGCCGTTCATCCGAGGAGACAATCCTCCTCGGACGACCTTTCTCGACCTCTCCACTTACATGTTACTTATATGACTTTGAATTTGACATCCTCACTGTTGTTTATTCGTCTTCGGACCAATCAACGTCTTTGGCCAAAGCCCAATTCCCTATATACAATTTTGGGCCTCTATCCCTACAATAGTTCCTCAAAACTTTAGTTTTTCCCTCTTATTTGAGGAGAAAAAATGGGGTTTTGATTAGTTATGAGTTAAGGTCACCTATTTCCTTCATTTACACGTGTGAGAGTACCGTTTTGCGTGCCCCAAAATTGTCACAGACGCTTCTAAGCCCGCAATGCGTCATTAATTGCTACAGGTGGCGCGTTGTTCCCTTCATCCAATGGTGAGGAGTAGATTCTACGGTGGACATTTCTCTTCGAATTTTGAGCGGGATAACTCCCACTCAATTCCTCTTCCTATATAAGGCGCCCGAAGGGCTCCTTCTTTCTCACTTTACAAAAACTCTCAAACTCTCAAGAACTCTCAAACTTTCAAGGACTCTCAAACTCTCAAGAACTCTCAATTTTTCAAGAACTTCCTACAGTGTCATTCACTCATTTTCCCGTAAGTTCTTATTTTTCTTTTTAGGTTGTTTCCTCCTCGGCCAATCTCCTCGACCCTTCATTCTTTGCCTCATTTCTTTAAAAACTTCACCCACTTCCTTTTAGTTTAACCAAATGGGTAGGTTCAAGCACCTCATAGATTCGATCTTTGGTATGGAAGGTTTTAAAGCTAGGTATCACATTCTGCGAGGAGTAGCCCCACGGTATTGTTCTCTTGACCAAATAGTAACAAATAGGAAGGAATGGGAGGTTGTCATTCCAATGATTGCTTTCATAGAAGGAGGAATAACCCTTCCTATAGGTAGGGTGAGCCGGGACTATCTGATCAACCATAGGTTGACCCCCCATCGATGCGCCCTTAACCTATTTAGGGTCTTGGGTAGCGTAGACACTCTAAACGAGCAGATGGGCCTGAGACTTATGTGGCATAATGTAGTTCATATGTATGAGTGCCACAAGCTCTCCGGCGCCGGATATTACCTCAAGTCTCGGTTCGATGTTGTTAGACTAATATCATGTCTTCCTAAATCCAACAAAGCCATGAAGGATGACAACCTGATCGCCTCCGGGGAATGGCACGACGGTCTTCACCGCCCAACTTGGGAGGGAGATCTAGGTGGGGTACCCTAGGTTTAGGTCCCTTGGCATGAGATTTAGCTCCCTTAGCCTTACCGTATTTTCTTTCTAACACTTCGTTTTACCTCGACAACGGATTTCATCAATCTAACCATGGTTTACTCCTCAGATGTTTTTGCAGATAAAGCGCATGTTGCTCCTAGACTCGGTCTTGTCAACGTAGCGGCTCTCAACAAGGTGTTTGCGGTCCGAGATCTTTGTGAGCAAAGACAGACAACTACGAGCCGTCCACTTAGTACTGGACTTTGAGCCCTTGTCAAACGCATTTCAAGACTTAGGCCAAGCAATAAGGGCAGGCGATTCGAGAATCAACCGGATAGACCTTTCGTGCCCCGGTTTCTTGGCTCAGGAGTACCTTCCACTTGTTGAACTTCTTATTCAATGTTCTCCGCGAGTAGTAGCCGCGTCAAGGGAGGAAACAACTTCTTCGTGTCTAGCCCTCGAGGCCGAGATTGACCAATTTTACCTCGAGGAAGACAAGGAAGAAAGGGCAAATCCCATAATCCAACTCCCGGACTCAGAGGACGAGTTGAATAGGCAATCCGCTGCCCAATCTCCTAGGCTCATTATTGCCCGTGTTGACCCTAGTTCCGAGGAGGAAGAAGAAATGGACATCAACCCAAGGAAAGGATTGAAGGGTCTCCTCGTCACGAGGAACAAAGGAGGGTTGTCCAAGGATGTCCCCAAGTCCCAAGTTCCCGCCAACCTCCCGCTGCCTCCTCCTCTCCCGGTGACTTCATTGATCGCTCCCCTATCTCGACTTGAAGAAGAAGAGGAAGGTGTAGGAATTAGAGGAGGGTAAGGTGGTTCCTCCAAAGGGGACGTAGTAGCAAAAAACTGTCCGAGAAAAGAGGGTCTCCTCTATATGGGATCAAATATTAATAGTCATATAATCAATCAATTGTTTAAATTCAATTTTTTGTTATTTAAAATAATGCATAAAATATGAATTTAATAATTAAATGATAATTAACATCCAATTGGCATGAAAATTAGCATGCATATTAAGAACATATAGAACATGTAAACTAATGGTGAAAATTTTAAAATAAGTTATTAAGTTATGTGAAGTCAAGCCGCAAAAAACGCTTGCTAGGGTGAAGTCCATGGCTCAAGATCCAAATGCAAGAGATCAATATCGTAGGCTGCTAAACGTTGTGATTGATATTTAGGGATCCAAGGTACTTGATTTTTTTTTATTATTTAAATTTTCTCCTTCCATTCTTATATCATGTGGCAACAGGCCCGGCCTAATGATTTGAGGGCCTTGCTGCTAGAATAAGCCCAATACAATTAATTTGGAAGAGGTGGATGATTAGGGTCAACAATCCAAACTTAAGTAGAGATACCTTAGCAAGACTAATGAAAGGATAAGTAAAACCAGGAATACATTCTAAGAAAAAGCTCAAGGAACGAAGTTTTGGTATTAAAAGATCTTCCTCGATCGGTCCGAGGAACTCGAATTACAACACAATTATTCAATAATTACTGTAGGGATGGCAATAAAACCCCAACTCGGGGTACCTAACCTGCGAAACAATAGAGTCGGGTTTGAGTTTTAAAAATAAAACAAGAAGTGGGTTCCAGTCAAGTGCGGGTTTTAGTGATACCCGCCCCGAACCCGACCTGCATACACCATAATTACAAAAAAAAAAAACCCAAATATATATGTATATATGGGTTCGGGTTAGGTGCGGGTTTTAGTGATACCCTCCCCAATCCCGACCTACATGCACCATAATTACAAAAAAAACCAGCGCACATACACACACACATACACACCACTTTTCTAACCTAACCCTAACTCTCATTCAACCTCATTGCCTCAACCCAGCTGCCTTCCACCCTCACCCTCACCCTCACGCACTCTCACCTTCACTCACTCATTCTCATTGTAATCCCTACATCACCGTCGTTGGTCATACCCCCATTCATTCCCTTGCTGCCAGCCACACCCCTTAAGCCTTCCTTCATCTATGCATCATCGTTGGCCTCCCTTCACTACCTTTCTCAACTACTCTTTCATGGCCTCACGGCCTTGCTTAGCCCCACGGCCTCGCTCCCTCCTCCATGTGTCTCCACCTCGTTCTCCGTCTTTTTTTCTTTTCTTTTTTTGGGTTCATTTTGTCTCAATCATGTGAATTTGTGTTTGTGTTTGTATTAGGATTTGTGATTTTGAAAGGGAAAATCATAAATCTGAAATTTTTGTGTTTGTGTTTGTGATTTTGAAAGGGAAAATCATAAATTTGAAATTTTTTTATTTATGTTTGTGTTTGTGTTAGGATTTGTGGTTGTGTTTGTGATTTTGAAAGGGAAAATCATAAATCTGAAATTTGTGTTTTTGTTTGTGTTTGTGATTTTGAAATGGAAAATCATAAATTTGAAATTTTTGAGTTTATGATTTCTGTGTTTATGTTTGTGTTATGATTTGTGTTTATGTTTGTGATTTTAAAAGGCAAAATCATAAATATGGATTTTTGTGTTTGTGATTTTGAAAGGGAAAATCTTAAATCTGAAATTTGTGTTTGTGATTTATGTGTTTGTATTTGTGATTATGGGCTGGAAAATCATAAATTTGAAATTTATATTTATGATTTCTATGTTTGTGATTTTGGGCCGAGCATGATGGGACGGGGCTCGACATGGAGAGTTTGGGGGTTAAAAAAAAAAATTGTTTATTAAATAGGGCGGGTTCGAGTAACGAGGGTGAGCACTGCGGGCGTGTTTGGGCATAAAGAAACCCACCTCAAACCTGACCTATTGCCATTCCTTAATTACTACACTCCACTTTCTATCTCTTTCTAGGAACTTCTTCTCCAATGTTTTTTTCCTCCCCCTTCAGATACGGGATTTGTTTCTTTATATATAGAAGGAGGGAGTGCATCTTGACCTACCACTTAGACGTCCCTCAAATTTGGTTTTGGATACTTGTCCCATCACTACCTTGCTGGTGGTGATAGAGTAGGTTGTGAAAACTATGCAAATACTATTCAGGGGTTATTCTCTATTTAATGTAGCAGGGTGATTTGGCAGGAAGTATTGAATGTGGAGGTGATGGGTACTTTTTCTAGGAAGATATCTCCTACTTTCACTTGCTTAGTCCTACTTCCTTCATCAACAATTGCCTTAGAGGCTCTGGAGCTGGATTCCAAACTCCCTAGGAGGGCGTGCTCCTAAGGCTCCTCGAGCGAAACATTCCCTACTCGATTCCTAATTTCTTGACCATCTTGCCTCGACTGGGCCTAAACCAACGAATATCAGGGCCCATCTAACATCTCTGGCAATCCATCATTATGTCTTTTTGCTCCCTCCCACAAATAGCATTCTAATTAATGAACACTTTAGCACGTTGGTATTTTAAAATTAATTTTTTTTTTAAAACAAAATCCCTTTAGTAGGTAGTGTCAGTGGCCAACTCAAGCAAAAATCAGTTACCTGCCATATCAATAAATTGTAAAAAAAAAAAAAAGTTATGAAATCAATAAATAGTAAAAAAGAAAAAAAGGTTATGAATCCATCATTAGATCAGGTCAAAGAATTTTTGAAGGATGCAGCAGTACTAAAATGGATGAGAATCAAAGAGCGTAGGAAAAATGGCAATACGGGAAGCAGTCCTCGAAGCCAAATTTGGGGTTTCATCAAATCATCATTTTAACCAGTAGTAAAGAGAAAGAACAATCATGGCAGAGAAGAAAGCAAAGCAAATGGTAGCACCTGGGAAGGATTGAGACTCTGCGTTAAAGCAGCCCCAAGAATTCTGAGAAGCAACCAGGACAAGGCTAATTATGCTTCTAAAATCCCAATGCAGTCTTTCGATTACATTAGCAGTTAGGATGGATGGTGAAATTGGTTTCCTGTTTTTGTTGAGCATCTTTTGTTTCCTGGATCGATATCTGCCACTTTCTAGTGTTGTGAACTCTTTTTATCATGGTATAAAAAAAAAAAAAAAAAAAAGGATGGATTTACCAGGCCTCCTTAGTCCATGGCATCTTTTTGGTAGTTTATGGCTTTATGCTGCCAATTTTCCTTTGTTGATTTAAAAAAATAAAATAATTTTATATATATATATAAAAAAAAAGATATTTGTGAGGTGGCAAATTTCTTGGAACCCGACTTCCTAGTACACCTTCACTCTTGTTGAGTCAAGTATTAGGCCACATTGGCTGAGGTGGCAATGGTATTAAAATATATTGGTAGTTTCCTGTTTTTGTTGAGCATCTTTTGTTTCCTGAATCGATATCTACTACTTTCTAGTGTTGTGAACCTTTTATTATGGTATCAAAAAAAAAAAAAAAAAAAATGGATTTACCAGGCCTCCTTAGTCCATGGCATCTTATTGGTAGTTTATGTTGCCAATTTTCCTTTTTTGATTCTAAAAAATAAAATAATTGAAAAAAATAAAAGATATTTGTGAGTTGGCAAATTTCTTGGAACTCGACTTCCTAGTATACCTTGACTCTTGTAGAGTCAAGTATTCACATTAGCTGAGGTGGCAATGGTATTAAAATATATTGGTAGTTTTAGATGTTGTGAGGATACTTTAGTCAATTTGAACGCTCAAAGATATTTGTGTCATTTTATAAGTTTTGGGATTATTTTTAGTCAATTTTGAGGTCCAGGGGAAATTTTTGATATTTTTAGGTATTGAGACTATTTTCAATCAATTGATTATTATAATTGTAATTATTCCTAAACATGTTATCATCCAAGTGTATGAATGCTACATTTTCAATTTTTGGATAATAATGGAAATCTAACTAATGAATCAAATGTCGTAATCTTGTATTACTATAATGTAATTTTATGGATTAAAGATTCAAGTTATTATGCATATAATGAATTTTATAAATTTTTTTACAACATTTAAGTTGAAATATTTTTATTGGTTCTTATGTGGATCACCACCGATATTACTTTATCAAACTATTATTCCCAACTCCTTAATTATTTATTTTTATTAAAAACCTATCATTCATGACTTGACACTTGACGGTAGGGTTGTAAACATGCCAAGTTTTGTCAAGTATTAAAGGTTCAAGCTCACTTCAACAACAAATGTAAAATGTTCTAACTTGGCTTGAGTTTGAAGCATTACTACAGACAATGTTTGAGTTAGAGCTCATCAAAAAGTCCAAAAGCTTGAGCTAGACTTGACTTTGCCCAATTCATTAGTCAAGTCAAGTTTGAGCTCAATATCAAATTCAAATTTAAGCTCAATATCAAGCTATTGATATCAAAATCCAATACAAGTACATTATCAAGTTCATGTTAAGCATATTATCAAACTCATTTGATTTGGACGAGTGTTCTCAATATCTACTAAATTAAAGGCCTAATAAGATATGAGTTAATTTTTCGAACTCATCGAATTTATTACCAAGCCCATAAACCAACCTTAGTGTTTTTTTTTTCAAAATTTTTTTATTGAGCCCTATTGTTCAAGAGTCTATTCATAATTTTTATTTTTTATTTTTTTGTTTAGGCTTGGTTCATTTATTAAATAAGTCTAAAATGAAGGTAAAAAATGAAATTTTTTTTTTTTTTTTTTAATCAAAAGTCCAAGCATTCCACTTTTCCAACCGTTAAATATTTTTATTTTTCGATAAGGACAACAGTTAAATATTTGACTCAGGAGAGTTGGTCATAGCTTAAAAGAAAGATTTTTGCCGACGTAAAAAGCATTACGCGGAAAAACAAATACTCCAAACAATAATAAAATAAACGCGGAGCTTCTCCGTCACTTCTCAACCAAAAAAAGAAAAGAAAATATATATATTTGAAAGGAAAAAAAAAACGCGGAAGAAAGCTTTATCTACTTATATATATATATATATATATATATATATATATATATATATTTATATTTATATATATATATTTATATATAAGCCTTAGCAAATTCTTGACGTTTCATCATAAAGATGTTCTTAACCATATTTGGCAATAACTGGAAGTTGTTTGTTAATGATTTACTGTCCGAATAATTCTCTCACACTTCTCTATTGAAATCCTAAACTATAGTGTCAACTTTTGGACAATCACTCACCCTTCGCATACTTTTTCTGTAATCAAAAGCCGCTTTTCAAATCTCAAACCTATTTCAAATCCAAGAACTATTTTATCTGTCACAAATAGTAGTGTTTTTTGAAGATTGATTTCTGAGTATTGAGTCGGGTGGTGAGTGACCCATAACGAGTTCATGGCGAAGGGCAGGCACTCTGGTCTTGGTAACCCACTAATAAGTGAGGTTTTTTTTTTTTTTTTTAAATTTTTTTAATTTTATTATTATCAAGAATTGTTTGCTTCTTTGGTGTTTTGTAGAATTGTGGGGTTTTAACTGTTTTTGTTTTTGTTTTGATTTTATTTTGTTTTATTTATCATGGGTTTTGCATGTTTTAACGAGACTCACTACGGAAATGCTTGTACTTTGTGGTGTGGGTATTAGAATTTGTATTGTAGTCTTGTATATTAGTCTTTGTATTTTCTACATGTGATTTGTACTTTCCACATATGATTTTTGTAACTATTCAGGAATGAGTTAATTTAGTTATTTATTTATTTTTTTTTAATTTTTTATTTTATATAAACAGTTACTATTTATTACTTCCTATATTTTGACATGGTATGATCGCAAAAGCAAAACTTCTTGTCATCAATATCGTTTCTTAATCCGTATCAGATATTCTTCTCCTTCTGATTATTATGCTATCTCTGTATTTTGAAAAACTTTGGAATTACTGTTGGATTTTGATTGTTAACTATTTATAGGTGGAAGTTGTGTGCTGGGGTTTTAAATGAGTTGAGATTTATTGGGGTTATATTTGTGAAGGTTTCCACTTTCTAGATATGATCATCAGGAGTCAGGACTAAGGAGTGTTATTTATCAATGCTTGAGTAATGCTCAAAATCGAGCTATCTGAGTTCATAGATAATCTTGGTCTTGTTTAATGTTTATTGATGCTTGGAAAATGGGAACATGATCCTCTCCATTTCACAATTAAGATTTTATTTTCTAGATTTGACAGTGTAAAGAGTGTTAGGCCATTTAGTCTATAGTAGTCCTTGACGGTTGACCCTTTCTTACAAGGCCCTATAGTAGTTGTTTTGATAAAAATGGAAGGTGCATCGGCATAAATTTGACGGTTTAAGTAATATTTGTGTAAAATTATTTCTACTTGTTACTTTGAAGCTGCCCATACTTGTGATGTTTCCCAAGGATAGAATTAACTATATAGATTTTTTTATGACTATGATTCGGTGGAATGCAGATGCTAACCAAATAGTCACAGAAGCACAAAAATGATGGCTACGTACAGCTGAAATTTGTGGAATTATTCAAAATTATAAGAACTTTCCTCTTGCTGCAGAACCTGCGAAAAAGCCTCCAAGTATGACTCTTAACTGCATTGTTTGGTTTGCTATTATTGACCTGGATTTCTGGACGAACTTTTTGTTTTTCTTATTTCAAACCCCTCCCTGTTTTATATCTGAGACTAGGTTTCACTAATTAGGAAGGAATGAAAGAAAATATCTGAGATCCAGTTTCTGTTGCAACTGGTTTAATTGATGATAATTCTTCAACATGTAGAATGTTGGAAAAATTGTCTCAATTTTCAAATTTAGGAATTTTTCATTGAAAAATAGGTGATGAAGGAGGTGCAAGCATCCTATATAATGGTGGTAATTCCACATTGCTAAGAAGAGGGTAATGAATTACAATTGGAGCTTTATATATAGGTATTGCTATTAAGGCAAAAATATGCCGTGTTGAAAAATATGCATAATGTAGTATTGTTTGGAATCTAAAAGATGTATGGTAGCTTTTAGGAATGAAAGATGCTTGCCTGAGTTGTGTGTAATTTAGATGTAATAAGATTTGAGCTCGTTAAAGTATTAAGTTTATAAGTTGAGATTGAGTCTTCAGTTGGGTGCAATGGGAGGGTTGGTTTATGTTGGTGAGGGTTTGTGTTGAAGTTTGTGATTGGTTTTTTTTTAATGTGGTATGCAAATGTTCAGGTATTTTGCATCCCCATCCCATGATTGATGGCATGGAGTTGCCAAACTACATTAAATCTTGTTGTCTTGTGTGGATGTTTGATTTAATGGTTTATTTAAGCGTACTTTGCTAATCTCAAGCTTGAACTTGAACACATTGGTACCAAGGCTTCTGCTATACAACATATAGATTATATTAGCTTATAAATATTAACATTTCTTGTAATTGTAGGTACATTTCATGACATCATCTACTCCAAAAATGAGGCACTGTTTGAACTTTTTTTTTCTTAATTTTTCTGAAGTATACTTTAGAACATATATTCATAACATGTATTTCCAATTTCAGGTGGTTCATTTTTTCTTTTTAACCGGAAGGAGCTGAGATGCTTCAGAAAAGATGGCTATAATTGGACGAAGAAACGGGATGGAAAGACTGTGATGGAAGCTCATGAGAAGCTCAAGGTAGGCAATAGACATCATGCTCGAGGAAAGACATTAATCATGCTGCTCTGGGCTGTTTACTAAATCATATGCTTATGTTTTTTTCTCATTTAGGGGGTGATATATGTTAAAAGATTCTTTGTGCTTCATAATTAATTGTGTAGAGAAAATTTTACTTCCTTTCAGGTGGGAGGCATTAAGGTGTTGAATTGCTACTATGCCCGCGGTGAAGAAAATAAAAATTTACAAAGACGCAGTTATTGGTTGCTCCAAGGGTAAGTGTCTCGAGAGTTATTTGTGTGTTGCTTCCAAGTTTTTTGTTTCAATTTTAGCTTTTTGCACTATATGATCAGTGTGTGCATCAGTGTGTGTCACAGGGTCAAATTTTTCACAGGGTCAAATTTTTCATTCAAATTTTTTGCTTGTGATGGCCCTAAGTTCGTGACTTAGTCTTAGCCAGCACCACACATATATACTGCAATAATACTTAGAACAGATTATATAAGGATGTATACACACATAGCACACACAATATTTAGGGAATCCACCCCCAACCTTTATTATTTAATCTCAAGTACAAAGGAAACCTTTTTGCCTAGAGAATTACACAGAATTTTTTCAAGGCCAAAATACACTCTACTATTGATACCCCCAATAGCCTTAGGGTTAAATACACGAATAATCGCTATGGCAAAATTTGCCTAGTAACTACCTAGGTCTTAGACAACTTGCCACTTGTGTTCTGACTTAGGACACCTTCAACTGATATTGTCTTGGCCTACTCTCCACGTTTCTAGCCCCTACACAGCAGGTCTGATCATCAGGAAAGCCAGGAACTACCATTGCACATGCACAACCCATGTCTCGGCAGATCATGGGGCTTCTGCCCACCATCCAGCCGCCCACACAACATATTCTTACATGTTTTGGGAGGCTTGACCCATGCTTAAGGCCTCCCCCATCAACAATACAGCCTACACAGCATGCCCACATGTAACACACAAAGTAACTGTCATTAGCCTACTAGCACTTGTCCATGCCTTCAAACAACACCCACTACCCTAATGCTTTGCACATAGCATTTGATCATCACATGAGTCTTGGTCCTACCTTGCACTTAAGCCACTAAGCCTATACACATGAAACCAGCAACTAAGCAACCAATGTCATGCACCACTACATAGGGTCGGCACCAACTACTCTTGCCCAACATCAAAATCCATCTCTGCCCACCATGGCCCTCCTTTGCCATGGCCTTGAGGCATCACGTGGAGCAAGGTGCCTCTTCATCCTGCTCATCGATCCAACTCGAGCGGGGAGGTTGGGCAGATCCCCCTTAAAGAGCCCTTAGAAGCATTACTAATTTGGCATGAGGAGCCATGAGTGTGTTGAGAAAACAGGAAGCCAAGTGACTAACCCAATGCTGCACAAGCACTCTCATTCCTCATGCCATCATCAACAACAAGTAAAACTCCTATCGATGTGTCATAGAAAACTAGATGATGTAAATGTCGATCTTCTTTGTTCTGTTAATTGAAGATTAAAGATAATGAAACATTCACTCAATTGATCTTAGAATATTATAGCTTATCTTGGGTTCCCACTTTTTGGACTTGTTTAAACTCAGTTATTAGTATCAAGTAGGGGGACTGAAGTCCTTTTTTTTTTTTTTTTTTTTTTTTTAATTATGTAACTATTGTTGCATTTTATTTTGAGATTTTTTCCTAATTTTTATTTTGTATACAACGATAACAAAACCTTAATCCCAAAAATTTTAGGACAAATTAATCAAGATAGGTCATATGTATTATTTTCCTTCATTTTATTCTATCTGAAAGCATACATTTTTTTTGAGAATTGGGTCAAGTGGTGATAAGAGTAAAGATCGGCGGTTTGGTGCGACTATTGGTGGGTTGTCGGTTTGGGCAAGGTGCAATATGGCTGGTGGGCGATGGGTATGGGTTTATAGTTGAAGAGGTTGGGATCGCATTGGGTTGGTTGACTCTTGTTGTTGGTGTGATGGTGGGTGTTCAATGGCTGTAGGGTCTCTTTCTTTTTCGCTTTGTTTTGGTTTTTTTTTTTTTTTTTTTAATACGTTTGATGTTGGGAGTCACCTAACATGATTTTAAAAATCGGACCGATCAAAGAAATGAAAAAGGGAGTGATTTTTGGTTCTCTAATTCGACCGGATGAATTGATGGTCGAATCGTTGACGTCATAAATAATTAATTTTTTTAGTAAATTACGATTTTGGTTGCCTAAAGGATGCAAAAAAATTAAGAACGGATTTTGCTTTAATATCAAATTTGACATTAGAAAAAAATCAAAATATTTCAACAATTAAATAATAATGGGTAAAATTGTCAACCAATCACCTCTCCGGTTCTTGTTTGGATTCAACTCCAAAAAAGAGTGAGCAATATCTCTAAAAGTTTGTACTTTTACAACACTTTCACAATAAATTGTTAATGGTTCTAATTTAAACTCAATATTAAAATGTGGGTTCCAGTTAGCTCAACTGGTAAAGTCTCTGAATGTTGTATAAGAGATCCGGGTTTCAATCCCCGTTTACATTAAAAAACTGATTGGTGTCTTGGTCTGATGATAGAGAGTTATCATCAGAAACGGACACCATAGGTAGATATAGTTTTGGTTGCCCAAAGGATGCAAAAATTAAGTAAATGGATTTTACTTTAATATCAAATTTGACGTTAGAAAAAATCAAAATGATTCAACAATTAAATAATAATGGGTAAAATTGTCAACCAATCACCTCTCCAGTTCTTGTTTGGATTCAACACCAAAAAAGAGTGAGCAATATCTCTAAAAGTTTGTACTTTTACAACACTTTCACAATAAATTGTTAATGGTTTCTAATTTAAACTCAATATTAAAATGTGGGTTCCAGTTAGCTCAACTAGTAAAATCTCTAATGGTTGTATAAGAGATCCGGATTTCAATCTCCGCCTACATTAAAAAACTGATTGGTGTTTTGGTCTGATGATAAAGAGTTATCATCAAAAGCGGACGCTATAGGTAGAAACTTTTTCCAAAAAAAAAAAAAAAAAAAAAAATACTAGAATAACTTTGTACCCACCAATAATAATCGATAACAACATGTCACTTAAGATTTGTTACAAAAATTTTATGAAAATCTCATGTACATAATAACATTTCTCTATTTTTAATTGACTTGAAAAACTCTAATTAATTATAAAAATAAATAAATAAAAACATTAACTCTTGGAAATAAAATACTGATATTATAACTAATTTACCTAAAATAGAAACACTAATTAAAAATAAATTGTTAATGTTAAATTAAAATTAATATTAATTTTGCAATTCCCCCATCACACTGAGTTCACCAAGAGTCATGATTTGAGTGGACGTGTAAATGGGTACGAGTGGTTCTGGTGCCACTACTTTGTGCACAATTTTGTGCACAACTCGTCCACGTGGCGAGTTGTGGTTGGTGAAGGCACTCCTCCACCAACCACAAGTCACCGTGTGGACGAGTTGTGCACAAAATAATGACATCAGAATTTTCCGGTATTGGTTAGATTCTCGTTAAGGAATGCGACACACCAATTATGGGAGAGAAGACGCACATACCCGATGCTGGAAAAATTTGTGTGAAACCCACGTGTTATTGAAACTTATTGAAACACATGTCTCACGAGATAGACCTAAAACAGGAGTCTTGAGATTCCCATTACCCATACCCGTTTTCTGTCCGGGTTAACGTTTAACCGTTAACGGTTGAAATCACTAATTCTTAAAACCCGATTTAAAAAAATTAAAAAAATAAATAAAAACCATCGGATGACATCGAAGAAGACGAGGAGAAACGACGTAGTTTTGAACTGCCGTTGCGTATTTCAGAGAGTTGAGAGGAGGCCCATCAGAGAGTTCGATACATTACTGTAATGTATCGAACCTTGCCCTGTCTAAGTGAAGAGGGTCGGATGGACCAGACCCGGGGTGGGAGAACTCGGAATCGGACTCGATTGGTGACCCACCCGTCCGAGTTACGTACGGACTCGGCGGAGGCAGAGTGACGAAGAGGGCAACGGAGGAGTTGAACAGATGTGTATGGCAGAGAGTTAGATAGGAGAGAGAACAATTTTGTGGTGAGTGATTATTTATTTTATGAAATTTGATTTTAAGAAGTAGTGATGGTATGGGGGCAGTTATTAGAGAGTGTAAAATGGGAGAAGTAAAAAAAAAATAATAATAATCAAGTGACGTCTCATTTGCATAAATGACAACAATTTATTGCTTGGAATTCGAGGGGAGGGGAGGGGAGGAGTTTCAAAAGTCTCTGTTCTCTACTTTTCATCAACTTGTACTTGTAGGTTTGTGAGTGAAGGAATTAGCAATATTTCCACTTCTGGTTATCAACCAGTCTTTTTCAGCTGGTAATCTTATTGACTCTAGCTATAAATGCCATAAGGTTTGCTGAAGTTATTGCAACTTTTGTTTCCCATACTTTCTATTCTTGGAATGGCTTGTGTCTGAGTGTTTCTCTTATATTTTTTTACCAAACTCACTACTACTAGTACTACTGCAGGGAGCTCTCTCACGTGGTTCTTGTCCACTATCGGGAAGTAAAGGTAACCCCTTATCCATTTACCCTTTATTTTTGTTTATCTAATAAGTCAAAAATAGGTAAATTGTAAGAATAACTTAAATTATTTCCTAGTATGTAAATGATTCTTCTAAGATAGAGATAATCTAACATTTTCCATTACACAGCTTCTTTGATCCAAGTTGGTGGTTGTGGTTTATGTGTTATGGTGGTATTTCAAACTTTCACCACAAGAGACTCTTCTAAAGAGCCTCAGGTTTTTAATGATAAACAATATTTCAACTTGGATGCAAATGAGCTCAAACTCAAACGGCACTTCTTGTTAAATCCGATTTTGACCCCAATTCTTATTACGCAATAGAAAATTGTTAATTTATTACCAATTATATCAATTATGTGATCACAATTCTAGTGATATAAACCATGAAAAACAGCAAGTCACCAAATATGTAAGCGTAGCAATAAAAACATAAGATAATGATATGCTGACGAAATAGAAAATCGATAGAGAACATCTTCAAAGTAAAAACTACTTCAGGGGTAATGTATCCCAATTAAGGCACTCCATTATATGAGAAGGAGTTTCAATTTAAAACAGAATTTTTGCTGTCTAGACTCTATGAGATTTCAACTTAGTAGACATTGTTGTGAATCATAGTAACTTAAGAACTATAAAGAGTCTAAACTTATCATATATGTACCCTTTCACGAATGAACTGTCCATGTCAATGAATCAGCACCTCTAACCTACTTCAAGGCACCTCCTTGAAGGTTTGATTGCCAATGAGTTGATGAAGACTCTGTGGTTTCAAGCTCCTTAAGCCTCATGGAAGTCAAGTATATAAGAATTTATAGAGTTTCCATAAGTAGGGTCCAGAGAAATTATTCTTTGTCTAACCTAGCAAAATTTGTCTTTCTCATGGTGTGGCACTTGGTCTCTTACGTTTGTCTAACCTAGCAAAATTAGTCTTTTTTCTCTTCTTTATGATTCCTCTTAAATGGAGGAATGTACACATTTTTTCCTTTAGAGCCAGAAGGCTTTGTTGGAATGGAAGACCCTATCTTCATATGTCCTAGATTGGTTTTATCAGAGTCGGGCTCTACATCAATCTTGGAATTAGATACTTTTTCCAATTTGGAATTAGATTCAGCAAGTTCTTCTTCCAAAAACTTAACCTTAACCCTAAGGGAGAAATTCTCAATTTCTTACTCTTGACTCCATCTACCAACTTGTTGGTTTCTTCAAGTTTGACATCTAAGTCCTCCTTAATATATTCAAAATACTTTAATTTTTCCAAGGACTTTTCAACATTTTTTTTTTATAATCAACTTATTGGATTCATTAAGTTTTACAGTTAGAACTCCTATTTCAGGTTCAATCTTGCTCAATTTCTAAGGGATTTCTTAGAGTCTTTCTTGGATTTGATAATTTTGCTAAAGAGATTGTTACCAGCAATTCTAGGATCTCCTATAGAATTGTTTCAAATTACATCATCACTATCATGAATATAATGACTCTTGACTGTATCCATGACAAAACGGGGGTCAAGGATCACACAAGGAAATTAATCCTACAGCATTGAACCAAAGCTCCTGCTAGCAAGTGCAGACTCCTACCTTGTGCTTTGAAATCCACTTGATGAAGTCAATCCACTGACCACAAAATCGATCACTCAATCACTCCAAGGCTTCTTGAAGATTTGTCTTGCTCTAGTTTCAAACAGGAAGTCCAATACAAGCATGGTGATCTATGTGTTTGGAATACTCAACCTCTCAAAGATGTTCAATGGGAGAGGGTGGAAGAAAAAGAATAGCTCTCTCTAGGTTTTTATTTGTTTCTATGGCCATCTTTGTTCTTTGGAAATTGGGGTTGATATAGGGTTTAAATATAAGTAGGTTTTAGGCTTGCAGTGGGTACAAACACAGCTCTGGAAGCAAATCTCAGAATTTCTATTAGAGGGTTCAGTCAATCGAGAGTCTACCAAGAGTTTTTGTCTGAATCACCAATCTCACACGATCGAACTTTGACCGGTCCAAGATCTTTAGTTTTGCATAGTGAAAAGAAGATTCAGCCTTAGCCCCCGTTGCAACCATTCATATTAGAATTACAAAACCCAAAATTACAAATAAATTTGACATGGAAATAGCCAGCACTAAAAATCCTAACAAAAGTTACAATACATGGAGGCAATACTGTTCTTGATGCTTATGTCATGCATTCAATTCTTAAGTTCATGTGTGGTAGTGATCTTAAACAGGATGCTCATGCAGTTTTTGTCATATTTGTTGTTATTTGTGTCGTATGCTCATTGTTACTTAAGTTCAGCTTTGATGCTCCTTATTGATTGTTTGGAAACAGATTTTAATCTCCTGATTATTTCTCATGTATGTATATTTTTGCTCTTTTTTTTTTTTTTTTTTTTTTTTGTGTGTGTGTGTGTGTGTGTGAATTTGTTGACACTTTATCATGTTTGTTGTCGAGTATCATAGTATGTTTGGAAAATTATTTTTATTTTTATTTTTATTTTGCGAGCTGAACAAGGAAGTTTCAATCAAGATATGGGATGATGCATTTAGAGTTATTGCTTGGAATTTTATGATTATAACATATATTAAGAATTCTATCTACTAGTCTTAAATTGTGATGATGACTTACTTAGCCCCCCCCCATAAAAAAAAATGTTGATGCCTCATTAGAGATGGAAAGTTGCATCCTTTCTTAGATTTTGCTGGTGCACTTTTAGAATCTATGCTTATGAGATTTGTGCATAGTTATTTTATCAAAGTATAGATGATGATGCATATTCAGATTTGGCACCTGTACATTATCTATCACAAAATTGAGTCATTTATTTGTAATACTTACCATGTTAGTTAAGTTTAAGCATGTTGAGGTTGATTAGGTGAAAATCTATGTTATTGATGATAGCAGAACCGTGATGAGAGAAACAATATATTGTTTGGAAATCTAAGGTGTTGAGTCCAGCCCATGATAGGAGTGTTTAGAGAATTCCTCATTGGTTTTGAAATCCCACTTTGGTTAGAGGAATAATAAGGAGGTGACTTGCTCTATTAAAAAGGTAGTCCCACATTTTAAAAGAGAATTAGCAAGGAGGTGTGCCCCTCCCTTATAAAAGAAGTGGTAGAGTAGCTTTATTGCGTGAGATAGTTAGGCACAAAGGTTTGTCTTGTGAGAGAGATAGAGGCTAGCTTTGCCTAGTGAGTTAGTGTCAGATCACCTTACCTTTGGATGTATTGTGATCTTGGGTTAGTTTTTTGTGAGAGTTTGTGTGATTGTAATTCCTATTATTAATAGTGAATTTTGGTTGGCATTGCCCATGGAGGTAGGCTTGGTTGGCATCCCATGGAGTTTGTGTGTCTTGTGCTTGCTTTTTTGTTGTTTTGCGTGTATTTTCACAACATAAGGTTAAGGTAAATTCAAAGAAGTGCCCATGGTAGTTAATTAGGTTGTTAGTAGTTTATTAGGTTTTCCTAGGATCTAGGTATTCTAGTAATTTTATAATTATTAGGTATGGGCCATTGCTGTGGGCCTTGAGTTTTTTTATTAATAAGTAAGTCTTTTTTAGTTTATAGATCTTTATGACTGGTCATTGGTTCAATTCAATCAGGGTTTGATTTATTTGTTAAAGTAGGGGTTCTAGTTCTACTAGGAAAAGTTAGATTTAGGGTCAATATAAGTAAAATTGATCAATAAAGTATTGCACGGTGTTGGCCTTATTGTTATTTTTCTTCTTTTCTTATATCTCTTTCCTTTCTCTTTAATATTCTGTCGCTATTAGTACCACTCATGGGTACCGTTCACACAACAGTATATATACACTGTTCATGATACTGTTCACAGATTATTTGCAGACTTGAATTCTGTTTCTTCTTATCTATTTGCAACCCTAAATCAATTCTTTTATATTCTTTACAAAAACCATAGTCATTCTTGAACTCTAATTCTTCATTCTAAAGGTTCTAAACCAAAAATTCACAATTCCTCCCAAGTAGACGATTTCCCCAATTTATCCTACATCACTTTGAAGTCTTTACTATATTTCTCTCTCACTATATATATATATATATATAACATTGGGACAATGGTGTAACTGCTATTAGTTAATATTGATGTAGTTAATTGACTGAGTTTCTGGCTGGTAGCTTAAATTCCTAAATTTTTTGTTGTAACATAGTAATTACCTTTTAATTAACTAGCAGAGTACATAATTCTTTATATGTTGGTTTAAGAATTCATAGGGCCATAAACTGTTTTCTTGTCCAAATTCAACTATTTGTGTTGAGGTTTTAATTTTCCTTGTAAACAGACTTCTGAAGGCAAATGGCCCTTAAATCAGAATGTGCATGCAGAATCAGAGTATGGTGCCACTTCTTTGTTTCATGAACAAGATGTTAATTTGGATGAACAATTCAATTTTCAGGAGTCTTGCCTTCTACAGACTGATAATCAAGAAATTCATCCTATGCAAAATAACCTTCAAGTACAGCTTTCAGATGCAGATCATGGATGCAAAACAGCCCTAGAGGGAAAAATAGATTTTGCCATTATAAACCAATGGATTATGAGTGATGAAGTTGAATACCAAGTCAACCATATTAAAGATGCGGATACTTCAGATATTTATAGTGGCAAAGCAAATGAAATTCTTCTCTTTCGATTTGAAAAACTATTGTCTCTGACCTCTGCCTGCCCTCCAAATGCTGATTTCATCAGTGTGAGCAAGAAATCCCAACTAAGCAGTAAAATCAGTTCATTGTTAGTCGGGGAAGATGAAGAATGGGATCAAATGTTAAATGTTATTATTTATCCAAAAAAAGAATGGGATCAAATGTTAACTGAGAAGGATTTCTCTTCTAAAGAATTACAGGACAAGCTCCTTAAAAATCTACTGAAAGAGAAGTTGCATGAATGGCTCCTGCTGAAAACAGCAGAAGATGGAAAAGGCCCTTCTGTATTAGATGAGGGTGGCCAAGGTGTGCTACATTTAGCAGCTGCTCTTGGCTATGATTGGGCCCTAAAACCAACTATTATTGCAGGTGTCAGTGTCAATTTCCGTGATGTGAATGGATGGACTGCACTTCATTGGGCAGCATTTTCTGGCAGGTGAGCACTTACAATTTCTTGCTTGCTTCTTTGTAGGAAACTTTGCCTTGGATACTTCTGTCTCCTATTCTTTGATCTGCCTTCTGGTTTAGAGGACACCACATTCAGGCTGAATCTCATATGAGAAGAAAAGGGAAAAACACCTATTTCATATAATGAATATATTGCAGGAAATCTATGTATGTCATGAAAGCCTTCTCTGTACATGAGAGGGAAATTGAAATCCATATAAACTCAATTTAGGTTTAAAAATGGCTTAATTGACAAGGATACACCTGAAAAGAAAGTGCTATCCCTTTTCCTTCTCTTTACCTTCCTGTTAACTTTGTTTGAACATGCTTTATCAGAGAGTGCACAGTTGCTTCCCTTGTCTCTCTTGGTGCGGCTCCTGCTGCATTAATTGATCCATGTTCCAAATATCCTTTAGGCAGAACAGCTGCTGACCTAGCTTCTGCCAATGGACACCAAGGAATTGCTGGTTATCTTGCGGAATTTCATCTGAGCAGCCACCTTTCATCTCTTATGCTGGACACTGGAGAAGGCAATGCTGCAGGGATTTCTGGAGCAAAAACAGTTGAAACAGTTTCAGAACGAAGTGCAACTCCAGTCAGTGATGGGGATTTACCTTATTCACCAAAGGGTTCACTAGCTGCTGTCTGTATTGCCAGCCAATCTTTTGCTCGTATTCATGAAGATTTCAGGGTGAAGTCTTTTCAAAAAAAGCGGTTAAAAGAGTATGGTGATGATAAATTTGGAATGTCAGATGAACGAGTCCTTTCACTTCTTGCTCTTCGGACAAAAAAATCTGGACAACATTATCTACCCGTGCATGCTGTTGCTGCAATCAGGATACAAAATAAGTTCCGCTGCTGGAAGGGTAGAAGAGAATTTTTGATAATCAAGCAGCGAATGGTTGAAATTCAGGTGCATTGTTATATTTTTTTTGTGGCTCCTATTTCACTCTTAGCATTTATTCTTGTATTTGTTTTACTAGCTTTTTTTTTTTTTTTTTCCTCAGTTGAGCCAAGTTCATGAAAACTAATTATTTTTATAATGAAAGGCACAAGCAAGACAACACCAGGTCAGGAAGAACTATAGAAAAATTATCTGGTCGGTAGGAATTGTAGAAAAGGTAATTTTGCGTTGGAAACGAAAAGGTGGTGGCTTGCGTGGGTTTAAAGCAGAAGCACTTGCTGAGGGCTGCAAAATGCAAGATAAATCTTCAGAGGATGACTATGACTTCCTGAAAGAAGGCCGAAAGCAAACAGAAGAGAGGCTGCAAAAAGCACGTGCTACAGTGAAGTCCATGGCTCAGTCTGCAGAGGCAAGAGATCAATATGATAGGCTGCTGAACGTTCTGACTGATATTCAGGGATCCATGGTACGTTATTATTATTT
The DNA here is from genome assembly GCA_028216015.1 of Quercus dentata. NCBI lineage: Eukaryota > Viridiplantae > Streptophyta > Magnoliopsida > Fagales > Fagaceae > Quercus > Quercus dentata. The sequence continues at coordinate 54,801,782 of CP116449.1, read as the reverse complement.
TGATATTCTCCTCTCTCTCTCTCCATTTTTTCTTCTCAATCTTTCATGTAATAATAATGTTCCATTGTGTTTCCTTTAGGAACATAATCTGTTTTCCTTTTAACTGAAATAGCTCTGAATCAAATCATTTTAGCATAGTGAGCTTTGCAATGGTTCCTGTTAACATTTTTTTGGTTAGATTAGTTTTTAAGCGAATGACACAACCAAGGATGGATGGACTAGGTTGAACTCTAAGCTGGATAAAATAACCTAGGAGTCTCAAAATATTGCAAGTACTTGTAAATCAATGCTTGTGTTGACTATACGCCATTAATCCTGGGAATGTAATATCACTTGTTACCCTACAGTAATAGGCACACAGCATACTGTCCACTTGGGAGTTCATCTTCAATGGATCACTAAAATAGAATGTAGTTTGTTGGTATATTGTAATATTCTTCATCTGATTGGTTTTATAGTCGAAGTCTTTCTATTGCTGTTGATTTTGCAGGTTGTGGGGTGATAGGGTTCCAAGCAGTTCAGATGAAATGGCTGATTATAATGACCTGATTGATATTGAAGCATTCTTGGATGAAGACACTAACATGCCTTCAGCCTGAACCTCTGGTTCATTCTCTTCTCTTGTAAAATATTTGTTATTAGTGGCAGTGGGAATGGTATTTATCAATTGGGTTTGCTAAAATTCTTGTATAATATTTGTTCATTCTCGTCTCTTGTAAATTCTTGCTAAAATTCTTGTATAACAAAAAAGAATATAGAGGAAAGAAAAAAATGTATAATATTAATAGCATTCTAATAGCAATTTTTGGTTTAATAAAAACACAACCTTTAGAAGGTAGTGCCAATGGTGGTGGATTAATGTGAAAATCAATGACTTGCCGCATCAAAAAAAAAGAAGAAGAGAGAGAGAGAGAGAGAGAGAGAAGAGAAGAGGGAAAAGAGAAAAGAAGAAGATTGATTCAAGGTCGTTTGGATGCGTCCTCTCAGTTGTGTGAGTTCTCCGCCATCCTATCTAGTCCGAATCTTGTCAAGGATGGATTGACAGGCCTCCATAGTAGTCCATAGCACCTTATTGGTAGCAATGTTTCCATTTTTCCTTGGTCGGTTTAAAAAATTAAAAAAAAGTTCAAACATTTGGCCTCCAATTTTTTCACTGACAGTTTAAATTTTAAACGTCTATCCTTTTGGGATTGGGATCATGCGTCATATCTATTAAATAATTTTCCAATAAATCCAAAAATTTGCAACTGAATTGCATTCTCTTTTATTAAACTAATAATGTTTTTTGGTTCTGATCTACAGAAATGCTGAAAGACTTCACACTGTAAATTCGACATCTCATTAACGTTTCTGTAAGGAATTTCCTGCCGCCATTTAATAATTAGCGACCAATTCTGAAACTCAAAAATGATTCATCTTATTGCAGTGCCTTGTTAAGAGTGTCAAAACATTATAAAATTGATTAGAAATAATCAAGGCTTATAGCAAAACCGGTTTAAATGAGGCTCTTTTCGGTACGCTTTTACGCTAAATTTGTTTTAAGCACTGGATCAACCAAACCATTATAACACTTTCACAAGCAGGGAAAAAAAAGCCACCAAAACGAACACAACCCTGAAGGCTAAAAGCCTTGGGGATGTTTGTAATGGAGGGAGAAGGGCTCTCCTCTCATCTCCCTCCATCCAAACATAGGGTTAAGGAGAAAACCTACAACAATTACAACATTCCTACCCAAGTAGTTTTAAAATAAAGGCGAAAATATTATTTTCGTCCCTAAATTTTCACCCAATTTTCACTTTGATTCTTACTTTTTATTTTTACTGCTTTTAGCCCCCAAAATCAAAAACTATTCCATTTTGGTTCTTACCGTCATCCCACTAACGAAAAATAGCTTACATGGCAAACAGAATACACAGCTCAACATTTTAAATATTAAAAAAAGCCACATCATTATTTTTCCTTTTCTTTCATTATTTTAAAATAAAATAAATTTTTAATTATTTAAATAATAATTGTTCTTTATGTTCTACCCCCAAGAACATAAGAACATGGTTGCCTGAAAAATAAGAAATTCAAGATTTTCTTCTCTTTTCTTGCATTTTCTTAGCATCCAAACAAGCAAAAACATATACAAAACCATGATTAAACTCGGATACTATAACACAATCAACTAACAAAACCCAACACTTAATCCACAAAATAAATAAATAAAACAAACAAAACCCAATACACGGTCATATCAAAAACACAATACCACAAATACCAAAACTCAAAGCTAATCCTCATCAATAAAATACACCAAACCACGGTGACCATCAAACGACAGTGACCATCTAGGTTTAGAGAGAGAGAGAAGATGAGATCTCAATCAAGGTGGGTTCCGGCCATGGATCTTTAACCATGGGGTTTTGGCCATGGATCTTCAACCATGGGGTTTTGGCCATGGGTCTTCAATCATGGATTTAGAGAAGATGAACACAAAATTTAAAACCCGGAAAATTTGAATTCAAACCCAGATTGGCCAAAACACAAAACTCAAAACCATATTTCAAACCCCCACACCACCAAAGCATCAAACACAAAAATCAAACCCAAATTTTCAGCCCCTAAACACAAAACTCAAAACCCAAATTTTCTTATTTTCTGAGAAACCAAACACAAACCTTAGATCCAAACCTTTTTTCTTTTGAGAAACATCTGGGTTGATATTTTTGTTGTTCTCCCTTTCTTTTGTCTTTGTTGTTTGCTCTTGGTCAGAGAGAGAGAGAGAGAGAGGGGGGATGAGGAACTTGGATATGGGTACGGATCTGTTTGACCCGAGAATGGGGATGGAATTAGAGCTCACCAGAGGTGGTGTATTGGCTTTTATAGATGTTGATTTCGCATTTGCTTTCAATGATAGTAACTTCTCAAACCAGCAACTCCGGATCGAGATTAAAGGCAACCCACTCAAGAATTGGCCCGATAACGAAGGTTGTACAAGTATCTCATGAATGATGATCGCCGATTGAGCTCGCCATCGGAACGGAGAGAGAAGGATATCAAGAAAGATATTGTTGTGGATCTCACTTTGTGTGGTGAGGAGTAAATTTTGAATAGTAACTAGCCTGATATGGATGATTGTGTGGGCTATGAAAATCCTGAAGAAGAAGCAGCTACAATGATTGCAAAATCACCTTCAGGTGATGAAACTGTTCAAGATGCACTTAGATCTTGATTCATGTTGTTTTTGGTTTTTAATTCTGTTTTTAATTTTTTTTTTTAGTTAAAATTGATAAATTAGTTTTAAAAATTTAGATATTGACGTGGCATTTTTTAATGCCAAATAACATTTTTTATTATTATTTTAATAATCACCTCAACTTTTAATGTGCTAACAGTGCACTCCATTTGCCACGTAGACTTTTCCCCGTTAATGAGATGACAATAGGAACCAAAATGAAACGGCTTTTGATTTTAGAAACTAAAAGCAGTAGAAATAAAAAGAAGAGACCAAAGTGAAAATAGGATGAAAATATAGGAACAAAAATAGTATTTCCGCCTAAAATAAAATAGGACAGATAAGATAACCCCCACTATTACTGAAGGAATTTTTCTTTTTTTGGCAAAAGGTATCTTTAATAGTTTATAATACAAGTATGCAGATCCATATAGGTGGACCGCATATACATATAAAAATGACGTTAAACATATCCATTACAAGAGAGAGAGAGAGAGAGAGAAAGTTCATATAGGTGGACCGCATATACATATAAAAATGACGTTAAACATATCCATTACAAGACAGAGAGAGAGAGAGAGAGAGAACTTGCAAGGAACTAAAGTGGGTAGAAGATAACCAAAATTCAAGGGCACAAAATAAGCTTTACTGTGATGAAATTTCTTTTTTTGTAAAAGTAATTATTATGATGACCAAATATTACTACTAATATCTGCCTCCAACAACCTAAAAACTCAAAAAAAAGGAAAACAAAGCATACAATGTTACAGAACCGTCGTGAGCAGATCCGATTGCATTGCATTTCTGATGTCAATTAAACATTCTTAGTCATGAAGAATACAAACTTTCTCTGTGAAACTCTCTCACACCATATACACTGCTCTTTTTCTTCTTATTGTGAAAAACCAAAGGACGGTGTGCTTCCACCATCCACTGTACATGGCAACCACCTAAGTATACATTTTTCACAACCCATAATATCTCATTGATATTTGACATCTCCTTCCCATAGGTTGAAAAAGGAAAAAAATAATAAACATAAAATAAAAACAGAAGAAAAATGAGTCCAAATAATTAAATTATCTAACCTTGGTAAATTCAAAAGTCCCTCTTCTCAGCTCTTGTTACTGGTGCTGCCCAGGCACTCATAGAATAAAATGTACCCATGGTCTGTATTACTCGAATATTCCTGCGCTGACCCAAAGAATGTCTGCACAGCGGACTCATCAATCATCTCCACGTTTTCATCATCGAAAAACAACCAATGGTTATGGCTTTTCACAAGGCTTACATAGTGTCCATGGTTGGGCCCACTTCCAACATGAACAACTACTGCAAACAGGGAATACTCAGAATCTGCATCTTCCATTGTGTTGCTCAGCTTCAGCTCAAGTGGGAAGACAACCCGGTATGACAGTTTCTTGTACCGACCCAGCTGCTCAATGTATTTGAACCGCTTCAGATGGATGACTAAAATGTGAGGTGGTTTCTTTATCTTCATCCTCTTCTGTGCTTCTTGTAAACTGCATGATAACGAGATCCATTTTCACTAATCAGCCGAAAAGGTATTATAAAATATAACAAATATTTTATATAATATAATTTCTAGAATAATTTCTAGAAGACCCTTTATGGCATGTTTGAGTGTTGCTTTAATACAAAATAATTAACCCAAGAGAAACTAGTAGTTGGCTGCACTCATTGAATTTGAACGCACAAGACAATATTAAATCATCAGAGGATAGAACCATAACCATATGGTGTCAATCACCTTCATAAATGTGAAAATCATCACCTACTTTTAGGAATCAAGTCAATAATTGTTTTCACATATCAAAGCAAGAGAGCTTTGTGGCGATAGAGGGCAAGAGAATTGTAAAAGAATAATGTAAATTCATTACTTTTAACCTATGGTGCCCATATATCTTGAACCCTTATCTCTGATCGGAAGTTGCCATCAACAGATTATGGTGTCAATAAATTGATAACCTTTACATGATTGCTATACCAGGCAAAGAAAAAACAAATATTTTAGCTAAACAAGCAATCAATAAAATCTATTAGCACACACATACCATAGACAAATTAACAGAACTTTTCATATGATTGCTATTCCATTTTGTAGTGCTTTGGTAAGCTAAGACCTAAGGGCAAGCACTGAGTGTCAAACTGAGAAAAATGGCAGCTCAAGTATACAATAGTTCGATAAAATGCCCAATCCAAATCACTATGAGAAACATGTAATCGAAGCACATATCATATGGTATTCATATCATACAACTAATAACAAGGTGAAGAGAAAAGAGAAAAGGAAGGAGGGGACAGAATAATGAAAGCTGCCTACCTACAGCATTTGTCACAGAAAAATTTGTCCTCGGCATTCAATGTCTCTGTTGAGCTGAAGTTTTTCAAACAACTTGTAATTGAACTATTCTGTTCAATATCGAGGCTCAAGTCAAAAAAAGTTTCATCCCTTGCTGTCACTGTCTCACATCGCAGGCACCTTGTTTCATTGGTGAGTATTCCCTGACTCAAATAGCCATAGAAAGTTATGAGAATCTAACAAGAGTCAGCGAAGAGAAAAGTATTTACACCATCACTGCTAAACAATAAATAAAGGAGAACAAATATGCTGCACAGACACTAGGATGTCCTCCATTTCTCTCTCCTTTATTTTTCCTTTGTTAATGGGGGCAGGGTGCTCATTGGTGACAAGAATAAAACAGGAAAAGAGAATACAGAAATAAAGAATTGGACCAACTGTGAAATCACCATGAATCAGCAACATATCAATCATATAACTGATAATCAAATAAACTATCAGAAGTAATTGATATGAAGAGAAATGCATGCAATATAGGAAGAACACAAAAACTGGTTTTTTTTGGAGTAATTTTGTCATTCATCTTCCCTGGCAATTTACCAAAAGCAAATAACTTTATTGAAATAACATATGATATGGCAGAGCAAAGTCACCTGAAAATTTTTGTGCACCCAGGTAACTAAAGGCTCCTTTAGAGCACCATTAGCCTGTGCATTCTTTGGCCCATTTGCAATTTTATCAGAAGGTGATGAAGTTTCTGGATCACTTTTCACAACTTGGGCCTCTTTCTCCAGTATGTCAACAAGTTCATTCAGCAAAAATTCAAAAACTCATGGGCATCCTACAAAAAGAAAATATATATGTTATGTATATAATATAGTAAAGAAAATCTGTTCTTAATCTTATAAATTTTGTATTATACAAGAGAACATTGAAGAAATTCAACCAATATAATTTGAACCATTGAAGAGAAAGATTTAGCATAGATGCAAAAATGAGACAGATGTTGATATTAAACCATGGAACCTCAACTTTCTACAAGATTATGTATTTTGTCCCATTTAGTAAACGTCATCTCATACCTTACGTGTTATCAGATGTCTATTCATGATCACATTCTCAATCTTTCACCTAAGATATATGTATATTTTTTAAAAAAGGGTAAGGAAGCCCCAGACTTCATTACAATACAGTATAAGCCAAGATGCAACAGGCCTCTGCACACTGGACAAAGCGCAAAATAAGGATAATCAATCCCAGTCTACAATACTATACATCTAACATCTCTAGAGTACCAGGATTCTCAATTTGTCATCTGAATCTCCACAATCCAATTAATTTTTTTTATTGGTAACACAATCCAACTATTATTAGATTGCCACCAATGCAAAAAAAAAAAATCAAAAACTGGCATTCCAATCATAAAATCTAGTCATTCTGATAAAGAGATTGATCAAAACCAAGTATACATTATAATCCCCAAGTAATGATATATAAAATATAGAAAAAATTCAGCTTCTCTAACTGCTCGAAATATTTCATAAGTTGGCATCTCTAAATACACTCCACACTAAAAAATTGCAGTATGCATGTGTGTGCACATTAGCAAACAGAGGTGTATACACATGCATTTCTTGTCATCCTTCCACTCCCTTACAAAAAAAACCCTTGTTGAACAAGCACTGCAATTAAATTACTAGTAATCACTTTTCTGAACATCTAGCCGACAATTTTCTTGATTAATTTGTTAAGGATTCATAGTCAACCCCAAAGTTTGGGACTAATGCTTTGGTTAGTTGCAGAAAAAATTCAATTTCCTGTATTTTTCAGAAATTAGATTCTTTATATTTTAAGAAGAAATTTCTATATATGTTACTTTCCCAATTCAAAGATCATTTTCCTTAATATTTCTATTAGATACATACCTGGTGCATATAGCTACGGAAAAGCTCATTTTGTTTCTTCAATCTCTGTACAAAGCGCTTTGGAGCAATCACGCCTGTTTTCTTCTTCTGAGAACTTATCTACACAAAGGCAACAATGAACTGTTGGCCCCACTATCATGACTGAAAAAATTAACAAGTAAACTGCATATATTTGTCATGGCATTAATATAGACATTCCCATTTCAGGGGAAAGAGGAAAAAAGATTCTAGTTAAAACTTTTAAATGACACAGAGGGAGCATGGATACTTAAAACTGCAGTGAACATTTAACAATACAAAACAAAAATCTTCTAAAAAATTTTTATCAGATGCACGAAAACCTAAAAGTGATGTCCCAAAATAAGTCCCTGGAACATTTTATGTTAATTCTAAAAACACAAAATATATAGACATCTATAAGACAGATGAGGCTAGATGTATCAACAAAGGAAGCAAGATTCAACAGTAAAACCTGCCAATCAAATATAAGTAAATGCCAAAATAGTGCCTGAAATAGCAGAAATAACTTATGGAAATTGTATTCCAACAAACGCACAGGAAGAACTTGCAAGAATAATATCTAACATGATAAAGACCACTAAAACATGATTTCCCACTATTGCTAGGTAAGATTTTACTATCTAGTCTGAGCCATGCTCTTCCACAATATCAATCATATCACATCGCAAAGAAACAAGCTAGTTTACCAACTTTTTCAAACTATACATATTATTTCTTAAGACATCCTACATACATACATGTGTCTTGGTTTTTTTATTTATTTATTTAAGAGGGGGAGGGGCATCCTTTTTCAATTTATTGAAATCTTGTACATAAACCTCTCTCTCTCTCTCTCTCTCTCTCTCACACACACACACACACACACATACATACTGATATTCACCTGTGAAAATAGGTCTGCCAAGCATGTTAACAGATTTTCTTCCACATCACCAATGCTTTTGTTATTTGCATAATAATCCAGCAGTTGCTCGCGAAATGGGACACAAAAGTAAAGTGCCTGCACGCAAAAAATGACAATCAAATATAATAAAATTCTTTGTCATCCATCCTTAGCAACAGTATTTGCAATATGTAATCAAAATATCAAATCAAAACACTAAGTGTGCCACTAAATATGATCAACAAGAGCGTGCACAGACACGTCAATCATTGAAGATCCCACATAGGAACTTTTTTTTATAACGAAATTTTATTGATCAAAAAGGAAACACCCGTGTACACCAATGTTATACTTGGAGAGCAGAACAATCAATCTTTTAAATTACAAAGCTCAAGCACATAAGGAACCAAAGATATAATATAGACTTGTATTTGAATGAGTCTCATGTCTTTCATCAACACTGCCTCAAGCAACCAAACACAATGTAAACAAGTGCCTAAAGCACATTTCAAGTAATCATACCCACCATAAAAATAACAATTGAACCATACATACCCACAAAAAGTAGTTGAAAGATATAAAAGATTTCTTTAAATATCTTGACATAACTCAAAAGCATAATTCCTCCCACTCCTCTAATTCTAAATACAAATTGCCAGAGAAACCAAGCAAAGCATACAATCAAACCCGGACGATATTTCCAAATAGTTCTAACACCACCATCCAACACACCAAGAACTTGAAAAGAGTAACTAATCATTTCAGCTACACAAATTTGCACGAACAAGAACTAATTCACACAAATGAGTAAACAAACAACTCAAATTTCCTGAAAAAGAAAACCCTAAACTAAAATTGATTTTGCAAATAAGGCAACCCAACAATAAAAATTCAAGCTCGCGATGAAATACAAATTCCATTAGAAATTGAAACCCTAACCACAAAATCAAAACGAAAAAAAAAATTATAAAAAAGAAGCAAAACGATTCGGATTGAACCTGCAAAACGCTGTTGCAATAGCAAGTGTTGCCGAAATTTTCGAGACCGAAGTAGCGCTCGCCTTCAGGGAACTGGTCTCCGAGAGCTTTCTCGAGCTTCGAGCCCGCAGCACCCATGAGAGCGCGTTGCAAAAACCGAGCGATGACTTTTTCTTTGTTGTTTTCTTCGAAAAAAATTATATATATCTCTCTATCTCTCAGAACTCTCAGATCTTTCAACTCGGCGGAGTTTCAACTCAGCGATTCGCTCTCCATCGTCGACTCGTAGAGACGAGCTTTGTGTTTTGTTTTTTAATTTTATGTGTTGGAATCGTTAGGGTTTGTTTGGAAAGTTAGTTCGGATGGTTTTTTTTCTCTCTTTGTGAGTTGAAAGAGGAAATGAGGGTTTCGTTCGAGACTGTAAGAGAGAGAGAGTGGACGAAGAGATTGAAGAAAGAAAAAAATAACAATAATAAATGGATAAAATATAAAAACAAGGTTTGACACTACCCATTGTTTGCTGCTGGCGCCACAGATCACGTGGGTTGCCAAGCTGTACAGGGTCAATATGAGTTGTTATTAATATTTGGGCCTAGATATTTTGGGTTGGGCTTCATTGTGTTTTGTTAGCCTAGCCCATGGTTTTTTAAGTTTTTTTTTTTTTTTTTTTTGTAAAAAAAAAATTTAATTGAGTAAAATTTTGGATTATGACCCAAAGAATTTAGTAAGTATAGAACTCCATTATTTTCACAATTTTTTACATGTGATATGTTGTGATTGGTGAAAAGTAAAAATGATGTTAGTAAACAGACTTATGTGAAAATAATGTTATTCTAATCATGTAATGAAAAATTGTGAAAAATATTGTTTTTTAATATTAATTAATTGAAAAAATAAATTCTTTGGTTTTTAATGAATTATAAATTTATTATTTGTATTAAATGTCTATATGACTTTGGTGGTTGTTTAGGTGTACATTTATAATATGACAAAGCATTAAATGGAGGTAACTTGTTGGTAATAATATTTGACAATGTAATTTGAAAAGTAGTATTAAAGACAAAATCAATAATTCAACGTAATTATTTAAAACAATCAAAGACAATGATGTAATATATAACTCTTAAAATATATTGCTATACTTAATTTTAACAACCTAGGTATAAAAATTTATTGGTGTCTTGATCTGATAATAAAAAGCTATCATCGATGCGCGGACATCATAAGTTGAAACCAAAGTTATCGGGATTGAGATCAAGATCTTACACGAGATCGGTGAGAGGGTTTAGGGATCAAATCATAGGATTGGCACAAGAATTGAGATCCTACATAAAATCGGTGAGAGGGTTCGGGGATCGAATCATAGTATCGGCACGAGGATCGTAAGATCCTACTTTTTGATTAAAAAAAGTACTAAAAAATATCCATAATTATAATTCATAATATATATTAAAGAAATATTGAAAAAAAAAAAGGTAATTTTTGACACAAATTAGTGAAATTACTAATAAAGTACCAAATTACAAATTATTACAAGAAAAAAGCCTTATTGTAATGAAATTTTTTGTTGCAATAAACTTCAATTACGACGAAAAAATTTTGTTGCCCATTATTGCGATAAAATCTGTGGCAATAGACTATTGCAACAAAATTTTCATTGCAATAGAGTTTTGTTGCAATAAAATATTTTATTGCAACAAAAAATATTGTTGCTATAATTTGTTGCAACACAATTTTTGTTGCAATAGGTTTTTGCAGTGCAGTTGATCATTATAAATAACATTATCATCATTGCTAGTAGCCACATGACCTGTATCATCCATTAGATAATCATCAAAATCTCTTAATATTGCATTTGGGGGTTCATCCACTTCATTTTCATTGGCATGACCAAACTTAAATTCATCACTAATAGTATGAACTTTTTTTTTTTTTTTTTATCATTTTCACCTAGCAAAAAAAAAATAAAGGAAGTTTGTATTTAAAGTTTTATCAATTTTGGGCTAAGGTCATTGGCTAATTTGTTTATTATATTTTTTATATCAAGTGGGCATTTGGAGGCCCAATTTTTTTTTTTCCTCTATATCACATAATCTTAGTATTGCTGTGGGATTGGAATCCTATAAAATTCTAAGATTTGGATCGGGATCCCACATGGATTTGACCTTACTAGAGAGTTTAGTGAAATCTAGGATGGTTTAAGGATGAGATCCTAAGATGTAGATCGGGATACTAAGCATGCATTTGGATTGGGATTATAAATTAAAATTATTTTACTATTCAACTTATTTTTGCTACTATTTATGAGTCTTACTGCACTTTTTGATACTATTCATGGGCCCACTATATTATTTCAATTAACTTTTATCTTTATTTACAAGATCTTTCATTAATAATTTTTCGATTTAAAGAAAATAAACGGTATCCAAACACATCTTAATAACCATGGTTGAAACTATCTCTAAAAAAACCTAAGTATAAAAAATAAATTAGGATATACATATTAGATTAAAAAAAAAAAGATTTTACATGACGATTATATTATTTTATTTATATATATATAAAGGAGTTGAGTCAAAATTTGAGTTTAGGAGCAAAATTGGAAGCAAAATTAATCTTGAAAAGTCAATCAACATTAGATAAATATAAGTGGAGAATGGAAATTTAAACTCTTGATATCTTCCCTGTACATTCCATAAGTCTATAATATATTATTTGACCCAAAGGTGGTTGCCAATATATTGCCGCTAATCAAACTACACCTTGACGACATGAATAAAACTTCAATTTCATGAATAATTACCATTTGCATGGTGGCGACCAGACAGAAATACACTTGCATTGAAGTGTTTCAAAACATCAATGATTAAAATTGAGTCAACTGGCACACTGTAGTTCATGATTAAATTACAACTAGTTCAAGGACCAAAATTATATTTTGATATGACCACTATGTTGAGGTCCATATCAATTCAGATATTTTTTTAAATTGACAATGATTTATGGAGATTGCTGAGCATTCGTATTAGTTTGTACACAAATTTTTGTTTATTTTAGTACAAGAATTTTTTATTTTTTATTTTACATAATCACTTTTCAAAAATACACATGTTAGATTATCTATTTTATATTATATTTTATTAAAATATTGTATTTTATCAATTTTTTATTACTATCTCAAATTCTCTCTCTCTCTCTCTCTCTCTCTCTCTCTATATATATATATATATGAGTAAAAAATTATTAAAAAATGGATTTGCATGTGAATAGTAATCTTGTATATTTTTTGAAATAAAAAAAAAGTAATCTTGTATATATTTATGAATTGACTAATGTTTGTAGTTTTTGGGCTTTAATGCGCAAATGTAACACCTTTTTCTATTATACACACACTGAACTGGTTGCTTAAAGCCAATTTTAGAGGTTTTGTATTTGTGAAAAGAAAAGTTTTGTAATGAATATTTTAAATGGCAGCAATATCAACATGATGATTATAGGTAGACTTTTTTTTTTTTTTTTTTGAGAAGAAGAGAAGAAATTTAGTTTTGGAGCTTGGTGTCCACTTTTAAAAGTTATCCAAATATACAACGTACTATCTCATATTAAAAAAAAAAAATCCATTACACAGTTAAAAAGTGAATCTAAAGAAAATATATGATAGCCAATAGCCTTATATGCTTGTAGTTCAATTGGTACTTTTTGATATTTTTAATGGAGATATTTATGATTCAAATTATTACTCTTTCATTGCAATTATTGAATAAATAAAAAAAGTATACCATAGGGTTAAAAAAGTAAAAAATTCCCTTCCTTTAATTTTAATTTAGGATTCATGGTTATCCCATCATTTAATACATGGGAAGCACAAACAACATGGCGATACAAACAATTTCTAAAAAATTACTGTATAATATTAGACAGCCGATGCGACATAGATATGACATGGGTATGACACGCTATATAAAGTGTTCATACTTCATAATTTAATATAGCTAAACTATATCATTTATCAAAATTATATACACATTCTCATAAAACGTTTTTCTGAAGCTAAGAAAAGTCTATTTTCCCCTGTTGATTTTCTTTATTACAAGAAGCAGGCAATTGATAAAGATAATAATTATTCTCCTCTTCCATCCACTGATGTTGGTATCCAACCCCTTTTCCCTTTATGAAAATCCCTAGTCTAAATTGCTGTGGGCTTGGGATCCCATAGGCAATTCAAGAACTATGTTGTTTGGCACGATATGAAAGTCCCATATCATGCGTTCTTGTGTGTGCGGTGTATTAAGGAAACTAAATCATGTAACCATTTATCATGGGATTATTTATTTGCTTAAGTCGTTTGGCTTTCCGACTCTGGAATTCTTTTTTTTTTTTTTTTTTTTTTTTTTTTTGTCCTTTCAAATTTTTTTGGATCTCATAGATGATGCTCTTCATTAGCTTCAATCTATGGATATATTCATTGGAAGTAGCTTGGATTCTTGAGGATATTATGCTTAAATGTGAGAATTTTGTTAATATACCATTTGTTAACATACCTTTACGATGTAATTGTCCGACTCTAGCCCTGGCTAGTGTTGCAAAAAAGAATAAAGATGTTATTGTTTAAGTTAGAAAAATGTCCCTCTCTTCTCTTTCCCATTGTATAGGGTGATTTTGAATAAATAAAGTATAGTATCGTTTCTGCTAAAAAAATTTATGTATACATTCAAATTATTAAATTCAAGGTTTTGCACCTGTGTGTAAGGGACTACTTGTTATTAACTTAATATCATTGTCAATAGTCTTTTTAACTCAATTAGTTGACATTTTTTAATGTTTATAAATGAGGCATACAAGGTTCATCTCCCCTTCCCCCCACTATTAAATTATAAAATATATACAAGTTTCACCTACCTATGTTGCATAAGATATTTAATATAAATTTTTATCTAAATTAGTTCGGAGAAATCTTCTCAAGCTCACTACGTAATGACTCATGAAACAATCCATATATATTATTTAAACAAATCACACATTTCATTAAATAGGCATAAATTTTGAATATTATCATATGATTCATATTTTTTCTTCTTTTATTATAATTCATAATTGGAGGTATGATAATTAATTTTAGGGTAAATTCTACTAAACCACCCTGAGATTTGGGCTAATACCAACTAGGTCCAAGACTTTTAAAAAATGACCAACTTGGTCCTTAAAAGACAATTTTATCCCTAACTTCGTTTAGCGCAGTTATTTTTTTTCTCACATTCTATTCACTCTTCTCTTTCTCATCTCAGACCCTCTCTTCACTCTCTTCTCTCATATTTTATCTTCTCTAGTAAATGCTTATTACATACTAAGGTATTTGAGTTCTATTCATTGTGATTACACTAACATGAGCATGGATTTGGGCACAAATCACACTACACAGCTGCACCATGTCATAGAATACAAACATACACACACATAGCCATATAAATTCCAAAACCTGAAACCCCCAAAAATCATCCCAAATTACCAATCATACACACATATTCAAATGCACACACCAACAAAATCACCATATTAGAGCCATTTTGAGACAAACCCTAAATCAAAAAATACCCATAAATTTGCAAATGACCATACCCAAACCCCCTTTCAAATCCAAATAAAAAAATCACCAAATCCTTATATCACATAAGAAAACCCAATCCCTAAATTGACCAAGACCCAAACCAACAAAGAACCAAACCAAAAGAGAAAAAAATAGAACATATTAAGAGAATAGAGATTGACGGCCACCAGTGGTGGCATCGCCGACGGTGGTGGCGGAGCTCGTGGGTCTTTGTCAAACATTCCCTTGATGTTTGATATACAAACCCAAACACAAACAAAGACCCAAACCCATAAATAGAGACCTAAACCCAGAAACAAAGACCCAAACATGTTTAACACCATATCAGAGCTGTTAGCGTGGAACAATAGTAGTGTTAGTGATGTGAAGCTCGAAAATCCCTAGCCAAATGTCTCCATGGCACTAATTTGAGAAGAGAGTGGAAGATGGTAGTGGAAAAACATGGTTTTCGGCCATGAAAGGGGGAGTCTTCAGCTGCCACGGAAGTGGGTGAGAGAGAGAGTGAGCCGCTGTGGATGAAAGAGAAACAAAAAAAGAAAGAGCCAGAGGTTCGAGAGAGAAAGAAAGGAGAAGGGTTTGAGTCTGAGACGAAGAGAAGAGAAGGGTTTGAGTTAAAATAATGGTGCTAATGGAGTCAGGGACAAATTTGTCTAAGTTGGTCATTTTTGAAAAGTTTTGGACCTAATTAATATTAGCTCAAACCTCATAGTGGTTTAGTGGAATTTACCCTTAATTTTAAATGTCTCAATTGAAAACACCAGCCAAAGAGTTAATTTAAAAGTATCTTCACATTTTACAATTTTTTTTTGGGGAAAAAAAAAAGAACAAAATTTAGCTACAAAATTGGTTGTAACCTAAAGTTATAACTTTACTTAATATCTTTTTATTGGAGGTGAATTTTGAGAATTTCATTTTCTTCTTATATCTTCCATACTTGCAAAATTTTTAGAAAATTAAAGATCAATAAGTATACCATCAATAAATTATTTAAATTGATAGTTTTTATAGTTTAAAATTATGCATTAAATATAAACTTATAAATTATATACTATATAATATCTTATTGATATAAAATTTGATACGTGTATTAAAAGTGTAAAAAAATACAATTCAATAATTAGATTTTAAAAATATATAATAATATTTATTTTATTGAATAAATCTGCTAAAATTAACTTATAACAAAATTTGTAACTAAATTTCGTGAAAAAAAAAAAAAACAAAAACAAAAGGAAAACAAACACAACGAAAGGAGAGCGCCTTATCTACTAAACTTGAGTTGTGAAATCCGAACTCCGAAGCAGTACCACTGGCCAAGAAAGAAGCAAGCAGAAGATGTTGAGTCTCTCAATTGCCTCACCTTCAACCATCATCTTCTCTCCGAAACCCCACATTCCAATCCCCAAATCCTCATCCTCCTCCTCATTCAATGGCGTTAAGATCCAAAAGCACATTCGCGTGCCTCCCCAGAGGGTCTCCTTCTCTCCATCGTCGTCGGTAGTGATGATGTCGAAGCGGTTGGATGAAATGAAAGAAATAAGGACCAAAACCACTGAAGAAATCAACGAGGAGGTAGTGGACCTCAAGGGCGAGCTCCTCATGCTTCGCCTCCAGAAGTCCGCACGCAACGAGTTCAAGTCCAGCGAGTTCGGTCGCATGCGCAAAAGGGTACTCTCCATTTCCTTTTCTTTTCGTTTTTGCTTCTTCAAACTTTGGACTACCCTGTTTCTGTTTGTTTTACATTCATTATTGAAACATAGAAATGGGAATTGTAAGTTTTTCATGGAAATTTCAGATTTTTTACGTTTTTTTAGACTAAGGAGCTTATATAACACTAGTAGAAGTAGTAAAATTTGGATAAGATAGAATGGCGGAGAGGAATACATGTGAATGACTTGATTAGTCTGTTGAGTATTTATAGTCGACCCCATGATTTTGGGACTAAAGCTTTGTTGTTGCTGTTGTTTAGACTATGAGCTTCATACTGTGGTTTGAAGATTCTATTTTAGAAGAAATGAGGAATTTAGTTGGGCTAAGTAAGGGTGTCGTGTGAAGCTGTGAAAACTTGCTTTTGCTGGCTGCCTACATTTTGTTATATTTGGTTGCAGCGCATTGTAAAGGGTTCATTGTTGGAGTATTAAATATGAAGAAGGCCTCGATTGAGCGGTTAGAGATGATGTTAGAAGAAGGGCTGATTCTTTTCCTAATTTTGGGAAATTCTGTGTTGAATTGAGTCCTATGTAGCCTTTCGTGGCTAGGTTTTTCTGTGGCTAGTGTTTGCTTCTCAGATTCGATAAGAAGTATGGATGAGGTAGAGTTTTGTTGTGATTTAATTCATTAAAGATTGATACATTTGGGGAATGTTGGTATTGATATCTAATAGCATTGCAATGTGATACTATTTCACTGTGCTTTATTGAGCTCAGGAAACTTTGATAATTCTAAATTGCTTATATGTAGGTTGTGGTGAATAGGATTATAGGAAGTAGCACCTAGAGTATGCTGGAATGAGAAAGCTTAAGTGTATTGTTATGCTAAAAAGATGACAATAGGTTGAAATGGACTGTTTGTTAGTTTGAGTTAGGACAGTTGTCAATCTATTGTGTCAGGTATGAGGTTAGGATTTTGGTTTGTATAATAAATAATAAAACCAAGTTTATTTCTGTAAATTTGACTATGCATCTCTTCTACATTGTGAAAGAAGAGGAGTTGCTATATGTGCTAAATCTGGAGTAATGATGGAGTAAAGTGAAAAATGCTGATAACTCCTCGTGATATAGTAATTGACAACAATTTAAAGAATCTATGAAAAAAAAAGACTAATTTAAACTTGTTCTTTCATAAGCTCAAGCGGATAACTCTGTGCCAAAGATTGTGTTTAGGTTCTTTGGAATTTAAAGAAGGGTAGGCAGGAAGAAAAAGGGGAGATTTGGCCTGGCAAGTGATGCCACTATGCTCAAAGTGGAGCATTTGGAATGAGCCCAAAAATAGGGCCTTCAAGGGTGTGGCTTTGATGTTGTATTCTTTCAAATAAAATTTAATAAAGCCATAACAAGTTTGTCCATTTATAATGGCATCATAAATCAAAGGCATATTGTTGATATTTCTAGTTGCAATGAACATATCATGTCTAGGTTTCAAAATTTGCTCATCGGAAATATTTGGAATACACATCATATTCAATTATTCTTTTAGCTTCAGTTTTCTGTTTGAAACTGTCTCTAGGCTGCTGCATTACTGGGATTGGTAAATTTTGGTTGATCTACTAATATGATGGTGAGGTTCTTATCTGATAATGCAAGCACTTGTGGTTTTTTTTTTTTTTTTTTGGGTTCTGTTGATGCAATGTGAAGCATATGGCAAGGGTTCAATTTCTAATAGTTGACATATATACGCACTTATATGTTGGAAATTTTGTCGGGAGGTGAGATGAGTTAGTGACGTGGTACTAAAATTTATTATTGGGAAAATGTTAGTGAATCATCTAGTTGTATGGACTATAGAGATGTTTCAGACTGTCTATGTTTCAGAGGTGGGTGAATGTATAGCTACCTATTGTTTATGTTTTATGTACCTTGAAAACCTCCATGCTAATATCTACGTCATTTTTTTTGTAAATATAAGAAGTTAATTTGTTTGCTCCTTTCAGAATATACAATTCAGTATTATTTTCCTCATTTCTCCTTTTTCTAGAATAGACAATTTAGTGACATCAGATGCTTTGTTATCTATATTTCAAGATGCAAATGTGCTACAGCTTGTTGATTTAACAAGCTTTCCTTATATAATATATGCTGGTTTTATGATAATCTGTGAAACTGCAACATTGTATTCTGGACTTGACTCTGCATATTTATTACCCTTAAGATCTATATTATTCTAATATGGAGGCTGATATCAATAATAGATTGCTCGTATGCTTACTGTTAAACGGGAAAGAGAGCTTGAGGAGGGAATCAACAAGAGGTTGTCAAGAAAGTTGGACCGACAATGGAAGAAAAGCATTGTTGTCAGACCACCTCCTTCTTTGAAGAAGTTGCAAGAAGAAGAAGCAGCTGCAGAAGCTGAGAAATCTGCATGAGCCAATCTCAATATCTTCATAATGAATACGATGTTCTTTCACGGTTTAGAGTGCTGCTCTATTTCAGGCCTTTTCTTTTTTGTTTTTTGTGTATAATGTCTTCTTGCTAGTAGTGTAATATGATTCCCCCCATTCCCCTCCAATTGTTGTTTCTTGCTCAGGTTTTCTTTGAAGTCCAAACTCATTAGAATGTTGGATGAAAATCTTGAGTATATGCTCATCTCGTTGCTAATTAAAATCTGTTTTTGAATTAGCTCTGTTTGGTTGTATAGGAGCAGATTGGCAGTTTTGCTAATGAGTCTAATAAGAACAGATGGAAAGGATGAAAGAGTTTTATTCTCTGCTTGTTGGGAAGCATGATATTTTTTCTTGATAGTCTGAAAATGTCACTGAGCTGCATATGAAACCCCAGCCTTTATAATCACCATCTTGTTTCCTTACTTTCCCTTTCTTCTTTAAAGAGATCCTTATCTTGTTCCCATGAAGATCCTAACCCCATCTTTGGTGGAAGTAGTAAGGCTTCCTTTGGTTGGAGGTGAAATAGGGAGAGTGGAAAAAGAAGAAGAGAAAACAGGAGAGAGGTGTTTGGTTGGAAAGGGGAGGGGGAGGAAATTTTGGTGGGCCCGGGTGTTTTCTTTCCTAGCCCACCAAAATCCTATCTCTCCAATTTGGAGAGAAAACTTGGGGGACTTTGCTTCAACTCAATCAATTATATTTTTGCCCCTCTTTTTGTAACGTTGAACATGGAAATCTCGGGTAACGTTGGTATTTGACTTTGAGCCATTTTGTATCCAATTCAAACGCAATGAATTGAAAACATAAATAGACACAACTAGGCCACATTCATGTCCACAAAGTCCTTTAGGATGGAGAGGTTATCAACTATGCCAATTACTTTAGAGAAAGAGTGATTGAGCTTATGATGATTTGTGAGCCATAACAGATCATTTCAATAAGGAACTTGGTAGGGGAGGATTTGGCACATTTTTGAAGGGATTCTAGTTAGTGGCACAAAGGTTGCGGTGAAGCGTCTTAATGGTTTTAGTCAAATCAAAAAATCATTTTTAGGCTGAAGTTAAGACAATTGGCAACACTCATCATTTCAACTTGGTAAGATTGATTGGATTTTGTCTTGAGAAATTTCATAGGCTTCTTGTTTATGAATACATGTCTAATGGGTCTTTAGATAAATGGGTATTCCAAAAAATCCGAGATGCTACTTGATTGGCAACATAGAAAGATCATCATGGACGTAGCAAGGGGACTAACTTATTTACATGAGGATTGCAAACAAAAGATAGTTCACTTGGATATTAAACCCCATAATATCCTCTTAGATGAGAACTTTAATGCAAAAGTCTTTAATTTTGGATTGTCTAAACTAGTTGATTGTGACCCGAGCCAAGTTGTGACAACCATGAGAGGAACTCTTGGATATATGGCTCCAGAATGGTTGAGTTCAAAAATTACAGAAAAAGTGGATGTCTATAGCTTCGGAGTAATGGTCTTAGAGGTATTGTGTGGAAGGAAAATTTTTGAACACTTTCAGCTAGAGGAAGCAATGCATCTACTTGACTTTTTCAAGAAAAAAATAGAGGAGAACCGATTGTTGGATCTAGTTGATAAGTATAGTGAAGATATGCAATTACATGGACTAGAAGTAGTGAATATGATGAGAGTTGCAACCTGGTGTTTGCAAAATGATTTCACAAAGAGGCCTACCATGTCCATGGTGATTAAGGTCTTGGAGGGTGTTGCAAATGTTGAATCTGACCTAGATTATATCTTCTTGAATCCACCTTTACCAAAATGAGAGCTAGAGTTGATAACCAGGAATATGTTGTTACTGCTACTCCATTATTGCCTTCAATCTTATCAAGACCACGTTGACAGTTCACCATACCATCTTTTTTTATTTATTTTTGGTTAAAGGAAACTTATATTAAAAACTAGGAATTACAAAGTCTGGGGTAGGCCACACCCCAAGCATCAGCCAATAGTTGGTACAAAACAAAGGGAGGGGGGGAGAATACAAAAGGAAATTCTCTCTAATGGAGCAGCCTTCTTTAGCAAGTAGTTCAGCACAATGGTTTCCTTCGCAGTAGGTGTGGCACACAAGCACTTCCTCAAAGGTTTGGATGAACAACCACAATCAGAGATTAAGGCATTGCAAGGATGGTTAGCCATGATGTTGTTTTGGGCAGTGACGAAGTCAGTGACTACTTTGACATCAAGCTCAATGCGGAGTTTCTTAATGTTTAGATTTTTAGCTAATGTGAGACCGTCTCTTAAACCCCAAAGTTCAACGGCAAGGGAGTGGGTGAAGCCAATGTTTCTAGAGAATCCTCCAATCCAGCTACCTCTATGGTCCCTGATAAGATCACCAGCACCTGCCATGCCTGGATTGCTTCTTGAGGAGCCGTCGGTATTGAGCTTAAAGAAACCAATGGGTGGTGGCTTCCATTTGACTGAAATTGTATTGCAATGCCATTTTAGAGTTCGGAGAGGGAGTGCAATGAAGAGCTCAATGGATAAGGATTGAATTTTCTTGAGGATGTCATCCGGTGTGAAAGGTTTGCTCTCCATAACCAACTTATTCCTAGCGGTCCAGAGTGCCCAAATCGAAATAGGGAATAAGGTTTGCCACGGTAAGTCCGAGAAGAGGCTTGTGGGGATGCTTTTGGAAGACATGGTTTTGATCCATGATGCCGTGGTGTTTGAAGAGTAGAAAAAAGGTGGGGGGTGACGGATGATTTTGGACCAAATGTGGGCGGTGACAGTGTAGTCACGGAGTATGTGCAGAGGGGTTTCAGGGGTAGTGTGGCATAATGGGCATGAGGAATCCATGATGATTTTCCCAATGTGGAGCAAGGATTTAGTGGGAAGGCTATTGTGGCAGGAGAGCCATATGAAGATACTGATTCTTGGGAGAGTAGGGAGTTTCCAAATCCCATTTCCATTTGTTGTGAGGAGCTTCGGAAGTGAGACCACAAGCAAGGTGGTACGCAGATTTAGTGCTAAACTCACCATTCGGTGAAGGAAACCAGTAGGTGGAGTCCTCATGTAAGGGAGTGTGGGGCTTGGGAGTGGCACGAATTAAGTCTTTGATGAGGGTGGGGAGGTGGAAAGATATTCTGTCAAGACACCACATCAGTTGCCCGAAATGTCCCAAAGCTCACCAACTTTTAGAAGCTCTTCGTTTCTGCTTAGTGGGTCGTGGATCATGCTTCTCAAAGGGCCTCTACCTGACCAATTATCAACCCAAAAATTTGCCAAGGAGCCATTGCCCAATCTCCAACCTGTGCCTAGAGTGCAAATGTGGTCAGCCTTGAGCAGACCAATCCATGTTGTAGATATATTTTTAGAGGCCGATGGTTGGGTGGGTATTTAAGTGACAAGGTTTTGGCCCAAATGTCCATTGAGTTATTTCGAAGAGCCCACACTCTTTTAGCCAGAAGGGCTAAATTTCTTGCATAGGCTTTTTTGATTCCTAGCCCACCGAGGAATTTTGGGCTTGTCACTGTGCTCCAATTTTTGAGGTGGATTTTCTTGCTAGCTTCAGTATCACCCCAAAAGAAGTTTCTATTGATTTTTATCAATTTCCTTGCAGCCTTGTTGGGGTAAAAGGGTGCTTTGCATGATGTAAGTGGGTATGGCGGAAGTGATGGAGTTGATAAGAGTGAGGCGACCCGCAAGGGAGAGAGTTTTGGCTTTCCAAGAAGCCATTTTGTCATGGATCTTGTCGATGATAAAACTAAAAGCTCTTTTGTCTCTCTTGTTTACTCCAAGGTATTTTCTGAAATTTCTAGAGGAGGAGATTCCGAGCTCATTTTCCATGTTCGCCATATTGGAGGGTAAGGTGTGAGGAGAGAAGAAAATCTTTGACTTGGCAAGATTGATTTTTGACCCGAAAGTTTACAAAAAGTGTCAAGAACTTTCTTGATGGTAGAGCAATTTTTCTTGGTGGCTTTGGCAAACAAAATGAGATCATCAGCAAAAAATAGGTGAGAGAAGGGAAGGCTATTTCTTGCTGTTTTGATACCTTTCCAATTACCCAATGAGACATCCTTGAGTATGAGCAATGCAAGGTGCTCCATGCATAGGATGAAGATGTATGGAGAGAGAGGGTCGCCTTGACGGATGCCCCTAGTGGGAGTGAATTGGGTGAGGCATTCCCCATTAAGAAGAACGGAGAGATTGGATGAGGTAATGCAGGACATTATAAGTTCAATCCAAGCAGGGGGAAAATTGAAGTGATTAAGGGTATGCTTGATAAAACTCCATTCAAGCCTATCAAAAGCTTTTTCAAGGTCAATCTTAATAGCCATGGAGCCAACTTTACTTTTGGAAGTAGTCATCGAGTGTAAGATCTCTTGGGTAAGAATGATGTTGTCGCTAGCCTTTCTACCCGGAATAAAGCTAGCTTGGAAGGGATGAATAAGGTCACCGAGGTGAGGTTTAAGCCTGCTCACCAGAATTTTTGTAATGGTTTTGTACAGAGTATTGCAAATACCAATGGGGCGAAGTTAAGTATTAGCCTGCTCACCATACCATCTTTCATTGCCTAACAAATGAGGTAATTTCCATACTACTAATAAAGTCCCTCATCCAATGACTAATACTAGTAGTTCGAATTTTTTTTTTTTTAGATGGAAGCTTTTAACAGGAATAAATCATGTGGTCATTTATTCGCAATAGCAAGGTTTCTCAGTGAACACTTATTGAGTTATTTGACATAGTTGCAGTCCTAGCTGTATGAGTGTTTACTCTGTCATTGACACTAAACTTTTAGTTTGAATTGTATTATGAGAGGAAGAGTTGTTGACTTTGTTATTGTAATGTTTTGTTTCGACATATGCACATAATTCATGCTGTTTCTGCTACTCCATTGTTGCCTTAGTTTTATCAGAAACACGGTGATTGTTCACTACACCATCTTTTGTTTCTTCTTGACAAATGAGGCAATTTCCATACTTCTAATAAATTCTCATTTCCATTGACAAAGATTGGTAGTTCATATTTTGATGGAAGCTTTCAAGATGAGTCATGCCTATTGTCATTTATTGGCAATAGCATGGCTTCTTAATTTGTTAACTTCTATTTGACGTTGTTCAGTGATGCAAATGAGTTTATTCTGTCATTGGCACTGAAATTTAAATTTGAGTTGCAGGCTTTTTTAAAGTGAGGTAGAGTTGTAGACTTTGTTCAGTTGTTGTATTGTTGTGTTTCGAATCATATGCGTAATATATAGTTGCATTGTTTATGTAAGTTTGAACTGAGGTAGCGGAACTTAGATTATACTGTAGTTGTGTGTGCTGGATAGTGTCCCAGTCACAGAGGTCGTTGCCGAGGACTGATTGCAACTTAGGTAATGAATCCATTATTTACATTCTCAGAGACTGTAGATTTGCTAAATCCTTTTGGTTCCCGGAATTTGTGCTCTAAATTAAACAAACCTTGTAGGTAGGTGGCAGAGACCAAGAGATTGGGACTTCTTCCAGCGTTGTTGCTGAGTGCTGGGTTGATCCTAGCTTCTAAGCTGTGGTTCAAGAGTCTTGAAATAGAGTTGTATGCTAAATCTTTTGTGGATTTTAGTCAACTCCGATCCGATTCTTCTTCTAATAGATCTCTCTCCTCTCTTTTTATGTGGTTTAGCAATACATTCTGAAGCATGTCCTCTGTGAAGCCAATCACCGCGCTATGTGTTGGCTAATTAATTTTGGATGTAACCAAGAAGAGAACATAGACTTTTTAGTTAATTTAGTTGTTCCTTTTTGAAATCGTTTTGTACCTTGATCAGGATGCTATTGATTTTTTTTTTTTTATTTCTTCTTTTCTAATCTACTCTATGGAATTCCTCATGCACATTCTAGTATCCTGAAGCAGCTAAAAAACTTTTTTCAGACAAGTCAATCTATGGCAATCAAATCTTTGGTTTATTGTAGTTACGTCCATTTCTTGGATGCTACTCGGTCTTAGAAGCAGAGGTTTCCTGAGCACAAGGACTGAAGGACATTTGATATGGTTTTTTATTTTTTTATTTTTGACATGTATAATGCATAGATGTCCAATTGCAAAAATGGTTGATTCTCAACCAAAAAAAAAAAAAAAAAAAATGCAAAAGGAGTTGTTTTGAAAAGTTTTTTCGTGCAATGTTGCTGAAAAGTCAGATTTAGTAATGTAGCGGAATAACGAATTAACTGATAGATTTCAATTATGTCCAAAGTTTTTTTTGTTTTGTTTTTTTTTTCGTTACTAATTTTGACATGTATAATGCATAGATGTTCAATTGCAAAAATCCTTATTTATTGAAAACTTAAAAGTTAACAATTTGATATATTGAATTGAACAAACACAATAAGTATCACCAAAATCTCCACTGCCAACTATTGAATTATCAATTTAAAAAAATATAAGTATCATCAAAATCAAAATTTAATAAATAACAATAAAACTCATATAAATTTGTAACAAAGTGGAATTTTTGAAGAACTTTTCAAAAGTATTAGTTTTGCTGCAATTTTGGTTAAGCAAGCATATAAGTATAACAATGATTGAGCAACTTTTGGATACAACATAACTGTGCCAACTTTAAATAGTCATGTTTCACTAATTTCAAATTCTAATTAGATTATTTAAAGCCCTAAAAGTTACTTTCTAATGAAACAAAATTCACTCAAAAACTAATTGTGTTGTAAACTTAATTTGAGCTGGTGCTATTATTTTATCCTTTTTTTTTTTTTTTTTTTTTTTTTGAGATACAATGTTTTTCTCCCTTTAAGGACTAGATGGATACAATTTGAAGACTAAGATGATAATGTTATTGTCAATCACATTATTTCTAATTAATTTATAGTAGATTTTATATTTTATATTTAGAATTTATTTTTCATTTTTTTTATATGCAAAATTACTAATTTTGTTACAAAAAGTTGCAAATATATAGTTTAGCTTTAATCTTTATCTGATATGGTCAATATTAAGCAGGATTTTATGAATTTTGATTTTGACAAAAAATCTTATTGCAAAAGAAACTTCATTTCACCACCTCCTCACTCTCTTCAAAGCCCCTCACAGACCAATCACCCTTCCCCTTCATTTTCTTCACCAAAACCCGATTCCGTATTCGGAGCTCCGCCTCCGACGCCCAAACCCAAACCCTCCCCAAATCCGCTATCCAACGCATTGCCCACAAGCTCTGCTCCTTCGGCTTCACCGAAGATTCCCATTCCCCAAACCCAAACCCGAGCCCAAATGCCAGAAAAATCTTCATCCCTCTACCCCACCAATTACCCAAACACCGGGTCAGACACACTCTCGGTACGAGCTGGTCCACTCCCGAGAACCCGGTTTCGATTCCGGGTACGGGTTCCGCCTAACCAAATTCCACCAACTGAGGCGCGAGGTGATTATGCTGAAGAAGGAGAAGAAAGCACCGGCATTGGAGGAGCTGAGCTTGAACGAGGAAGAAGTTGAAGGTAGGGATGGCAGGGATTGTTAACGAGCGGTGAAGGGACTATGAATATGAAGAGGACTCATGAATAATTGGAGGTTAGCTTTGCTTCCCAATTCTTTTTATTTGAATTGTAAATTGATTGGATAGTTTATGTGTAGTTATTAAAGTTTGTGTTGTTATAACGCTTGAATTACAATCGAATTCGTGAAGTAGTGTGTTAGTGGAAATTGAAGATCGTAACTTGTAAGTGGAAAGGAAATGAAAGTAGGATAGAGTTGTATAAGTACTTAAACACACTGTTTGTATAAAGATAATTTTCTGTATTTTTTGAATGTTTGGTAATATAAAAAATGAATCAAAGGAAAAATGACCTATTATTATTAGAGGTTAGACCTTAGTGTGATGTTAAGTGTCAATAACTACCTATTATTATTATTATTTTTATTGGTGCCATGTAGATACTTCTCCTATATAGACTATGGATCTGCTTGTGATTGTGGTTTCTTCTGTAATCAAACGTGCAACAGCTCTCTCTTTGGCCTTTTCCGAATTTATTTTTTAAGCAGCAACAATTCAATATTAACAGACGGTTCAAATGTAGTATGGTCTGCTAATCCAAACAATCCAGTTAGATATAATGCGACTTTGAAACTCACTTCAGAAAGAGGAACTATAGCTGATGGAACTATAGCTTGGTTCACAAACATCGGCAACAAATCTGTGGCTGGCCTACACTTAACTGACACGTGCAACCTCATGCTCTTGGATGAAAATAATACTACAATTTGGCAGTCTTTTGATTATCCAACAGACACGCTGGTTCTTGTGCAAAAGTGGGTGGCAGGGCAGCAACTCACTAGTCAAGGAGGATTTTTTTCCAAACGCGGTGTGGAAGAGCTGGGCTTTTGTAGGTCCACCAGTCAACGCTGCGCGTGTACTGAAGTTGATTTTGTGAGTCAACA
This sequence comes from Quercus dentata, assembly GCA_028216015.1. Lineage (NCBI taxonomy): Eukaryota > Viridiplantae > Streptophyta > Magnoliopsida > Fagales > Fagaceae > Quercus > Quercus dentata. The sequence continues at coordinate 54,774,329 of CP116449.1, read as the reverse complement.
AGTAAACGGTGCGCGTGAAAAAAAGCAATGCCGAGTGATTTGCAGACTAAGGTTGTGTTTGTTTCATGTAAGTGATTTTTCAAAAAATACTTATTTTCTAGAAATGTTATTTTTCGAAAAGGAAAATATTTTTAAGTGTTTGGTTGTATTTTAGAAAATGTTGTGAAAAATATTTTCTGGTGTTTGGTTGTATGGTTGAAAATGCTATTTTTCTACAAATTTTTCACACTGCAATTCAACCCACGGCAACAAACTCTAGCAATCAAAAGCCACAACCACCAAAACACCACCACCACACCACCACAACAACAACAAAAATCAAAATCACACGAAAATCAAAACCACACAGAGAGAGATCGGTGGGTCAAAGATCGGGTCGCGACCGGGTTCGACGAGAGGCGAGATCGCGCGAAGCCTATTGGTGCTGTGATCGCGATCGGTGCGATGGCGAGATCGCCCGAAGCCGATCGATGCTGCGATCACAATTGGCATGAAGGCGAGATCGCGATCGGGGGCGACGATCCGGTCGAGGACGATCCAGCGACGCGGTCGAGGACGACGATCAAGCGAGGCGGTGCGATCGTCGGACCGGAGCTCGCGAGATCGATTGGTGCGTGCGATTAGCGCAGATTGGAGCTCGGGGTTCGCCGCGATCGTCGGGCTGGATGGAACTCGGGGGCCTCTTCTTCCTCTCGCGCACTCTCTCTCTCTCTCTCGGTCTAGAATTCATTTGAAGTGAAAATAGAAACGGAAATTCATTTACGTAGCCAAAGCCTTTTTTTTTGGGTCAACGGAAATCAATTTACGGAAAATCCTATTTTCCGAACCAACCAAACACCCGCATTTTCGGAAAAGCATTTCCGGAAGTGATTTTCACCCAAAACAAACACATCTTAAGGGTGAGTTTGATTCAACTTTTTGAATAAGTGTATAATGAAAAAGTGGAGTTTTCCAAAAGTGTATAATTAAAAAGTATTTTTTCAAAAGACTAAGTATTTGGTAAAAACTGTTAAAAAGTGCATAATGAAAAAGTCGAGTGTTTGGCTAGCACTTATAAAAGTGGTAGTTCCAAAAAGGACAATATATATATATAAAAGAGAATTCTTTGTTTTAATTATCTCTCTTAATGCAAGCTATGGACACAACATTTTTACAAAAATTTTACAATAAAGTCTATATGACAAGTTATTAATGGTAGATAAAAAAATAATAATGTCATTAGTAGGTCCAAATGAGAACCAATAACAACTTATTGTGTAAAATTTATTATGAGAAGTATTACGTTCACAACATTTTTTGCAATATTTTCACAACAAAATTTATGTAGAAAGTTGTTACTAGTTCTAATTTAAACTCACCACTGAAATTATTTTTTTACTAACCAATATTAACTAATAACAATTTATTACTTAAAATTTATTGTGAAAATATTATAGTAGTATTTCTCAATTATGATTTTTTATTTTTTATATTATTTTTCCTTTCTTCAATTCACTTTCGGCCATACGTTATGTTTCATTTCTTTTTCTTTTTTTTCCTCCTCCACACACGTGGCCACTGTCTCTACCCCATTCTTTTATTTTCCTTTTCTCCCTCATTGAGAACATTCCAGGAGCTCCATTCTCTCTTTTTCTCTCCAGGTCTCACTTTTTTTTTTTTTTTTTTTTACTTGATTCCAAAACTCTCTCTGCGATAAGAAAATTTTCCTTTTCTCCCTCATTCAAGAACATTCCAGGGAGCTCTCATCTTCGTGCCGTTGCTCATCTTCATCCCCAACACAGTCCGGATGGGTCAGATGGCTTGGCTTCTTCTTCCTTTTTTTTTTCTTTTTCTCTTTTTTTTCTTTTTTTGCTTTTTTTGTTATGATTTGATTAATTTTAAAATTGTGTTTTTGAGTTTGTATTCTGATAATCTGATTATGCTTGAGTTTAGAGATGTTTGAGAGAAAGATTGTTGTGTATGTTCTGTAGCACGGAGAAAGATTGTTGTGTTTGTTCTGTAGTAGAGCAACACGGAGAAAGATGGTTGTGTTTGTAGTGTTTGTTTGTAGTGTTTATCAAGGCTAATTTGGTAATTGACTAACCAGCCCAACGGATAGTTCCAACGAGCATGGACTTTTTGCTTTATGGACCTTTAGAGCTCCATAAATTTTGCGCATTCTCGGCGTGTTTTTAGCCTTGGCCAAATGCAACTTTTTCCAAAAAGTTGCGTTTTGAAACTGAACCAAATGCACAAGTTGCTCCTGCTTTTATATAAACGTGCGTTTCAGCTCCTAAAAGCTGAAACAAACGCACACTAACTGTGTTTATTAAGAGCAACCACATTAGTGCAAATTTTTTGTCTATTTTGCAATGAAAAATCTATTTTTTTATTTTACACATCCACTTTTACAAAATACCCACATCAGTTTATCTATTCTATACCTTTATTTAATAAAATATTCATTATTTTTACATTTTTTATTATTTCCTTTCCTCTCCTCTCTGGAACAAACTCACAAACTCGTCTTCTCCCTCCGTTGAGCCACACCCACACCCGGCCAGCCTCCCTTCAACAAAATCAGTCGAGCCACACCCACACCCATCCTTCAACAAAATCACCCACACCCAGCCAGCTACCGTCTTCTCCGTTGAGCTACGGACCCAACACAAACCCAAAATCATCCACACCCAGCCACCAACCACCATCAACGACATCAAACAATGACATTAAACAAAAACAACACCGACTCACTAAAGGACACCGATCGAACAACCCAATAATCAAACCCTTCCAACGATTTGACTCGTTAGCCACAACTCATTTCGCCAACTTTGACCCATTTAAGGACTCGGCCATTGATTCACCGATCTTCCACAACAACAATCATAACAACAACGGCACCTCTTTCTCTGCCAGAGATGATGCATTCCCGTCGCAGCTAGTCTAGGAGATCTACGCCGATGAAGTGATTGATGAGGACTTCGATGGAGGGTTTCCTGGACCGGATGGTTCAATTTTGCCCCCTCCGATGGAGATGGAGACTGAGGAAGGCTTCGTTCTCGGGGAATGGAAGAGGCTGGACTCAAGGACTGAGGGACAGGAGAGAGAGGTCAGAGTAGAAGCTGAAAAGGAGAGAGTAAGGTGAGGAGAGAGAAACAAATAATAAATTAATAGATAGATGAGCTATAGTAACCATGTAAATATACATAGTTACTGTAGCTCATGGAAATATTTATACATCTTTACACATTTTTACACCCACCGATGTGGGTGTTTTTTTGCTCAAAATGTGTAAAATTTGTCATTTTTTCTATTTTAGAAGACTATAGATAAGCTGATGTGGTTGCTCTAAAAGCAATTAAACCATGTTTTTAAAATTGAGGGTCTAAACAATGTTTTACATTATTTGAGCTTTCAATTGGTATCAAATAATGTAAAATACTATAACTTGTTTAACGCCCCGATTTTAAAAACACGACTTAATTGATTTTACTCTAAGTTATCAAAGTGCGAAACAAGAGTAAATTATACGCAATAACCGAAACTACTCTCTAAACCATAACCACAACCAAGTAACAACAGATATAAAGTATAAAGAGTAAATGAAGAGAGATGCAAATACAAGATAACATCGTTATCGAAGAGGAAATTTAAGAACTCGATGAAAAAACTCTCCACGACCCTCCAAATCGAAATGATTCACTAGTGAATAAGTTGAAGCATAAAGATACCAACAAGACCCTTCAAGCCTAATCTATCCAAAGTACTTAAGCCCTCCAAGCTCCAACTACCAACGGACTTCTCGGAGTCTAGTCTTCACTAGCTTTCCGGATCCCGCAATATCGCCCAATTGCATCCGCCAAGTCTTATCGGCTTATTTTGGCAAATCTCCAATGCTTTCCAAGTTCTAAATCATTATCTACGCTCTGAATAAGTGTGGGTTGTAATTGAGTACAAATCTCCTCTCAAGGTATAACAATAGGAGAGGGGAGGAGAAAAGATTACAAAGGAATTCTCACTTAAGGATGAGTAGTTCTCTCGAAAATGGTGGGTGTTGTAGAAACCTCTCTAGGGTTTTATTGTCAATAGCTTTCTTATAATTTTGTGGGTAATGAGGGTATATATAGTATAGGTGAAAGGTATAAGGGTCACATTTAAAATCCCAGTGATCAGTGCATTTCGCGGGTCATCTCGCAAGTTGGCCAAGTTGCAAGATAAGTCGCGAAACTCACCGACTCTTCAACTTTTGGCATGTGCTCCTCATGTGCCCTTCAACTGTCTTGATCATATTTTCACCAACTTAATACTAAACTAATTACAATTAAATCCCACAAAATATAAGGAAATAAATTAATGCAATTACAACACTTTTTGTCATGGAATAAAGCGAACATAAATGTTATGTGAAAAACCATAACTTAACAATCTCTCATTTTGGCTATTCAAAGACAAAAACACCCTATAATAGACTTTAGACTTAAACGTGAGTTTGGGAATAATGGAAAAACTCACTCACACCTAAATTTAAAACCTGTGAAAAACTTGGAATAAAATACCTGTATTCTCAAACACTTGCACAAAACACATTAGACCCGCAAGGTAAAGCAAGTAATAAAGAATAAGTATAAAGTAACAAGTAAAATGTGATCAATTAAACATGATGTGAACATATGAGCAACTTGATCAAACACATGACAGTCATATGGAAATAATTACAATGATCATAGTAAAGTAAATGATCATCCGAACATGCAAGCAAAAAAACACAATAATATAAGGATGAAAGCATGTCTAACACATAAACATGATGCGATGAGAGAAACAAAGAATAGATACTAAAAGTAACTCAAAGCACCATAAAGAAAAACAAGAAACAAACATAATGTAAAACAAACAGAACAAGGTTTTTTCATAAAAGATGTCTCTCCTATGAAAATTCCCTTGCGAATGTGCATGAGTTCAATAGACTCTTTAGTATACTCTCCAGACTCTAGTATACTCTCTAGTATAATATATATATAACTAAACCACATAATCATTAAAAGTTTAATAAATAAATAAATACAAATACAAATACAAAATCATTAAGAGAACAAACAAGGAAATCTCTCCTCGTCTAAGAAAAAATAATTACAGCAGGACTGAAAATAGACACCGCAACTCCTTGTCTAATAAATTGCTTACTTTCTCAGCTCTAGTACATAAGATTGTATCAAAATCGAATTAAAAAAAAAAAAAAAAAAAAAAAAAAAAAAAAAAAAAAAAAGGAAAACCCAAATAGTAATAATATTGGATGCAGTTTGATGCAGCAATTCGGATTAATCAGAAAAATTTATGTTTTTTTAAGGAATTAATCACAAAAATGTTGTACATGTATCATGTGTGTGCGTGACATAGACAACCTTTAAACATGGTAGGGACTTGTAAGTCAACCAGTCAACTAGGGGAGGATCGATGAAGTTGCATTAGTTGTTGCGTCAAGTCGTTGCAGAAGATGATCATTAATTTTTTATTTTTTATTTATGCCAGAAGGAGTTGTTACTAGCTATGCTAGTCATTCCATCCCTCTTTCCTTGTCCAGTGTCCATTTTGCCTTTCTTTCTTCACCACCATATACATGTTCCAGATAATGGGTGTAAGCTGGGCTTGCTGTAGTCTTTTTCTTTACTTTGCTTTTTTTCTAACTCCTTTTCCCATCTTGGTGACTGCCGACCCAGGGCCAACTTATGGTTATCTGCCTGTAAACTCTCCTATTTCATGGACCAACGGAGCGTTTGGCGATTTTGACAACTCTCCTGCTTCATGGACCGAAGTATTTTATACTAAACCCTATGCGAGAGTCATACTTGCCAGTAATTATACAGAAGATGGATCTGCTTATTGTGGTTGTGGCTTCTTCTGTAATCAAACGTGCTCTCTCTTTGCCCTTTTCACTTTTCATGAATCGACATTCTTTGGTGCAGAAGTACCATGGTCTGCCAACCCAAACAATCCGGTTAGAAAAAATGCAACTTTGAAGCTCACTTCAAAAAGAGGTTTAGTATTACAAGATGCTGATGGAACTATAGCTTGGTCCACAAACATCGGCAACAAATCTGTGGCTGGCCTACTCTTAACTGACACGTGCAACCTCAAGCTCTTGGATGAAAATAATGCTACGATTTGGCAGTCTTTTGATCACCCAACAGACACGCTGGTTCTTGGGCAAAAATTGGTGCCAGGGCAGCAGCTCACTAGCAAAGGAGGATTGTTTTCGCTCTCTCTCACCAGTGGAGAAGGGATGGTTGCTTATATCAATTCTAACCCTCCACTACGCTACTTTTCTTTTTCTCAAGCAGGTAACATTGACAACGACTTTTATGTTCAACTTCTTAATCAAAGCTTACATCCCTTCAGCAATAAATCATTTGAGCCATATGAGGAATCAGTAACATTTTTAACACCAATGAAGTACGTGAGATTAGAGTCCGATGGACACTTGAGAGTGTATGATAAGGAGTGGAATCAAGGGTATGATGTTCTTACACGATATATTGGAGGTGAAAACTGTGGTTACCCTACATTTTGCGGCAATTATAGTTTTTGCTCAAACGGTGATCAGTGTGTTTGTCCCCCACCAATAAATGGTAAAAGCTATTTTCGGCATATTGATGACAAGCAGCCTCACCTTGGATGCTCCCTAGTTACTCCCCTGTCTTGTAAAGCTTCCAAAAATCACATTCTTTTAGAGCTCAAGAACATCACATACTTCCCCTTTTCAAACGACGTCGGATATATAGATCCAGACTACCAAAATATGACTTCAGAGAATTGTACAGATGCATGCTTAAGAAATTGTTCGTGCAAAGCTGCTATTTATGATTCAAGCTCCAATTTGGGAAATTGCTATTTACAATCCCAAATTTTTTCATTGAAGCCCTATTTTGAAGAAACAGAGTTCAATTTTGAAGAAACAGAGTCCAAGTTTAAATTATACATCAAGGTGCAGAATATTCCTCCTTCACAACTCCAGCTTGATATACTATTGGGATCCAGCCTTGCATTTGCCCAGATTCTTTTTATCGGAATCTTTGTTTTTCTATTTTGTAAGGAGGAAGTTGTTGATGAAGGTGAGGATTATTGTTTAGATCAAGTAACAAGAATACTCACAAGATATTCTTACGTTGATTTGCAAGCCATAACAAAAATTTCAATAACAAACTCGGCGAGGAGGATTTGGCACTGTTTTTGAAGGGACTCTAATCAACAACACTAAAGTTGCAGTGAAGCTTCTTGATGGTTTCGGTCAAATCAAGAAATCATTTTTAGCTGAGGTTATGACAATTGGCAACATTCATCATTTTAACTTGGTGAGATTAATTGGATTTTGTGTTGAGAAATCTCATAGACTTCTTGTTTATGAGTACATGTCTAATGGGTCTTTAGATAAATGGGTATTTCACAAAAATCCCGAAATGTTGCTTGATTGGCAACAAAGAAAGAAAATCATCATTGACATAGCAAGGGGGCTAACTTATTTACATGATGATTGTAGTCAAAAGATAGTTCACTTGGATATAAAACCTCATAACATCCTCTTGGACGATAATTTTAATGCAAAAGTTGCTGATTTTGGGTTGTCTAAACTAGTTGATCGTGACCAAAGCCAAGTTGTGACAACCATGAGAGGGACACCTGGCTATATGGCTCCAGAATGGTTAAGTTCAGTAATTACTGAAAAAGTGGATGTTTATAGCTTCGGAGTAGTGCTCTTGGAGATATTGTGTGGAAGGAGAAATGTGGATCACTCTCAACCAGAGGAAGCAATGCATTTACTTGATATTTTCAAGAAAAATATTGAGGAAAATCGATTGTTGGATTTGGTTGATAAGTGCAGTGAAGATATGCAACTACATGGAGCTGAAGTTGTGAATATGATGAGGGTAGCAGCATGGTGTTTGCAAAATGATTTTACGAAGAGGCCTTCCATGTCCATGGTGGTTAAAGTCTTGGAGGGTGCTATGCATATTGAATTTGACCTAGATTGTTTCATCTTGAATCTACCTTCACCAAACATGAGAGCTGGAGTTGATGATCAAGAAGTGCATGTTGTTGTTGCTACTCCATTATTGCCTTCTGTTCTATCTGGACCACGGTGACTTTAGCTGTACCATCTCCATTGCTTCACCAATGAGGTAATTTCCATGCTTATAATAAATTCTCTCATCAAGTAACGAATATTAATTGTTCAAATTTAATGGGAGCCTTCAACACCTGTCATTCATGTGTTCATATTGGCAATATCATGGCTTCTCTGTAAACATTTATTTGGCAATGTTGCAGTGATGTATATGTGTGTGTACTCTGCTGGTGACACTAGGGTGGGGTTTGGATACAAGTTGCGTTTCCTGCATTTAGAGTTTCCTGCGTTTTGCCCCTTTTTTTGTTTTTTTTTTTTTTTTCACGCGTTTTCCATAAAGTGGTTACTGTTTATGCACTGTATATAAACAGTAGCAGCAACTTGTGATCAGTCTTCTCAAAAAAGTGCATGAATGCACTGTTTATGGACCCACAAATTTTATTTTTTATCAACTTTTTAATTAAAAATGGGTCCTACGGTACTATTTACATATTTAAAAATTATTTTGCTACAGTGTTTTCAGTTTTCAATTTCAGCAAAATAAATTCTATCCAAACAGATCCTAGAATTTAAGTTTGAGTGGTAGATTATTTGTTGTATTGTTGTGTTTGGATCCTAATGATCAGTGTGTAAAATATAGCATTGTTTATGTAAGTTTGAACCGAAGTTTCAGAGCTGGGATTTTTCTGTTCATGTATATATAGTTCAAACTCGCATGGTTTAAGTCACATGAGAATGGTTGGAACTGTGCGGTCACTGATCAAGTTTGCATATTGAAGTTCCTATTACCTGGAGAAAGGATCAGATCATGCAAGTTATATATATATATATATATATATATGTATATATTTTGTTTGAAAAGCCTCTTTATACAGATGTTGCTTAAAAATCTTATTTAGACCCCTGCAACCTATGTGACAGAATAACGAATTTACTGGGCTCGTTTGTATTGATGGGGAGTGAGGGGAAATGGAGAGAAGTTAGTAAAGTTGGTTGAAAATTAGGCTAAAAATGGACAGATTTTTAATGCAATCCAAAAGTTAACAATTTGATATACTGCACAAATACAATAGGTATCACCAATCCACAATAAATAACAACAAAAAGCATATAAGAATTTGGTAATGAAGTAATGTTTGACACAACATGTGAACACAACACATTTTTTTGCCAGTTATTGTTTAGTGTAAATAAATTAGTGTCAAAGCAAGTTGACACAATTTAACACAATTAGTAAATGGGTCAATTGCAGGTTGACTTGCTTAACTTGCAATCAACCCGAAATGATTGGTTCCTTTGAATAAATATTATTTTATCTAACATATATAAATTAGAATTCTAAAAAGATTTGGGTAATTTAAAGAATTTTAATGGTTATATTGATAAATCTTTTATTGATGCTCTAAAATCCTAATCCTTTTACCCAAAACAACGAAAACAACTCTATTTTTTGCTTTATTTTCCAAGACCTATTTAACTTGTTTGACTCAACGTATGCCCTCTTTACAATACTAGATAATGCCGAGCATAGTAGTACGCAATGGTGTTGCAAATGAAGAATTAATCAAGCCCAATGGGTGTTTGTCGATTATGTGTAGCGGTAGACATCCTGATGTGCAGACTGATATTATGGGGCTTTTGGAGGGCTGGCCCTAATGAGCTTCCACTGGAGCCTTGATCGAGGATCATATCTTGGAAGTGTAGAGGCTTAGGTAATTCCTTTACAGATAGTTCCAGCTCAAAAAAAAAATGTCAGAAGCAAAACCATCCATCTTATTTCTTATGGAAACCAAGCAATAAGTAAGGGAAGGAAATACTAGGTTCACAAGTGGAAGCTTGAGGAATTTGTGGAAGTAGCACGGGAGGTCTATGCCTAGGGCCTTTTGTTGTGTTGGTCAGGTATCCCATTTTAAGAATACAATCCTCCACCCCACTTTAGGTGTTAGAACTAGACCACGATGGTAAAATAGCTTTTTAGCTATTTTACCACCTCAAACTCCAATTTAGTACCCAACATTAACGATGCCAAGACAATGTTTTTTTCTTTCTTGCTACAGTGAATTGCCAAGACCAACAATTCACTGTAGCAAGACTGCATAAAAAATAAAAAAAAATTATCACTTAGTTGGGTTTCGTGGCAAAGAGGAAGTGAGAAAAAAATGAATAGTATTTGGGTGATGGAAAAAATAAGAGAATTGATGCAAAATGTGTTGTGAAATTGTGTGTTAAAATAGATGAAGTAACTTTTCACGGTGTTAAATGTGAAAATTTTTAGTTTCACCAATGTGGATGCCCTTAGAAGCAATAAAAAATGTAATCCATGTAGTAGGTGAAAAAGGAGTTTTGTTTTTTGGAAAAATAATATAATTTTATTATTAATTATTAAAAACAGAACCTTTTTTTTTTTTTTTTTGGGAGAAAAGCATCTTCATGATTTTAAGCATTGAAATCATGTTTTGAAAATATTATTTCACCTAAAATTCTGTTGATGTGGCAGGAGCTAATAGGGCAAATGTCCATCTAGAAATTGTGTTTCTAAAACACCTCAGTTAATAGTGCAAAATTTTCTCCATGCCCACTTATTAGATTTCACCTACCCTCACCCAAATTCAGAGTAAAAATCAAAATTTCAAAATTTATACTGAAACACAATTTTACAATTTAAACACAATTTCAATGTAAAAACACAATTTACATTGCATGGATTATAGAATTTAAAATTTTACATTAAATCTTGTTTTGGAAACATGAGAGTTACCTTATTAACAGTAAAATTGTAAAAAAAATTGTGTTTTGAAAACATGATTTTAAGGTAAGGATATTCTCCAAAATAGTTTTTCCAAAACCTATTTTTAATAATAATTAATAAAATGATATTATTTTCCAAAAAAACCCATGTTCAAATTTATGGGCAGCCATGTCTCCATAAAAGGCAAGAGGGTTTGGTCAAGCTAAAGGCGGTGATAAATTCTCCCTAAACAGTCCAGACTTCAGACTATCCAGTGGCAATGGTTCAACTCCATGAAGGCATGAAGCTAAAGGCGCCCATTACAACTAGGACAAATAATAGACAAAGCAATGATCTTGTACTTGGAACGCATTGATATAGCTTTTGTTAATGAGGAATGGTTAACTAACTCTTGGAATATCAATATATCTTGTTCTGCTGCACATATCCTTTGAAAGGATTCCTTTCCTCCAAACTAAAAAGTGCTCCAAAATAGTTTTCTGGAAGGAGTAAAATTGTGTTTGGTAACCTCCACTACAAAATCAAGGAAATTAGCCACTAATGATTAATGAATTGGTTGATGTTCAAAACAAGGCTTTTAACCCTGAATTCAATCAACAAGCAGAAGCTCTAAGAATTATTGGACATGGAGGAATCTTTTGGGCTCAAAATGCAAGGTGGAGAATAGTATGCGTCTGTCCATAGCAATGGGAAATAAAAAATTGAAGCCTAGTCCATTGGATATTTTGCAAAAATTTTTGTAAGCTTGAAAATTGAAGCCTAGTAAATTTCTTTAATTTTTTATTTATTATATATATATATATCTTGTTTTGTTTCCAACATTAAACTCAATCCGTGTAAGTAGTGATATTTCTTGAAGCATAGTAATTTTAGTAAAATACGATATCATGAATCATTAAAAGGTTAAAAGGCTAGAAACTTCGATGAGTGTATAGCTTAGAAGGTTAAGAACATTTGCACGTCTAGCTTTGGTAAGGACTTGGAAACATGTTTGTGGGGGACAAATATCTTGTCTTCTCCATCTTGATCCCAACTCCCCAGCAGAGTCGTCAAAATGTTGAGGGTTCTTTTTATATTTCTTGTACCTTTGACACGCGTCTTGATGTTATTAGACAACGCTTAGTCTAGGCTTTTTCTAAGAAAGAAGTTGGACCTAGTGCTTTGTGGAATGGGCTCCAAGGTACCATTCTATTGCTTCTAGTTTGTGCACAAATGTTGAGTTCAAAGTCCGAGGGAAGATGCTGCAAAGTGAGCTTATTCTTTGTTTCCACCATAGAAGGAACATTTCTCCAGTTTCTACCGCAGAGCTGACTTTTCTTAGCTTTCCACTGTGCAATAAAGTTTTCTGCACTTTTCTACAGCGTGAGTGACTTTACTCCATCTCTACTACAAAAGAAAACTTTTTCTAGCTTTTGCTACAGAACTAGCTTTCCTTAGCCTTCTATTGTGTAGTAATGTTTTCTGCACTTTTTTGCAACGTGAATGACTACTTTTCCTTTTCTACTGTAGAAATACTTTTCTATTTCCTGCACATAAACAAATCTAAAACCCAAAGAAAATAACCATTGAGCAAATGTTAGTTTACATGGGTTATCATATTTGCAAATACATATATCTGTATATATACTTATACGTATTAGCACATATATATGGCAGAATAATAATTAGTTCGTGTTGAAAGAAAAACACGTAATAACAAAGAAATAAGGAAGCTTCAGCAGAAAGATTTAGCTAGCATAAAAACCAACACGATAAATATAATAAAAAGGTGCTACAACAGAATAACTAGTACAACAAGTAAAGATACCACAGTAGGATAACAAATACATCAAGTGATAAAAAACGTGTTATAACAGAATGACTAAATATAGTAGATATAAGTTCTAATGAGTGAAATGAAATGTGTTTGCAATCGAAATCAAGTATTGAATCTTCTCACGAATAAGTAAACCAAGAAGGAACCTAAATCTCAACTTGAATAGGCTTTTGCCATCAAAATTGTGTATTTTGGAGAGTAGGTCTAAATGGCTACTAGCTATTACTTTTGGGGGACTTCAAAGAGTGGGTTTGCTAAGAGGGAGAGAAAAGATAATCTATTGATGCATGCCCCTATTTTTGCCGTGTTTTCTCTTTTCTTTTTTTACCACTTTCATTCTTTTTCTTTCTTTCTCTTCTCTTCGTTCTTTCTTTCGTTCTTAGGCTATGTTTGTTTTGGCTTCAAATCACTTCCGGAAATGTTTTTCCGTAAATGCGGGTGTTTGGTTGCACATGGAAAATAAATTTTCCAGAAAATATTTTTAGTTGATTGTGTGTTTTAATGGCTTTGACTCGGAAATTGGTTTCAGTCAAAATTTTCACTTCAAAATATTTCCAGAATCACGCACAAAGAGAGAGAGAGAGAGAGAGAGAGAGAGAGAGAGAGAGAGAGAGAGGAAGAAGAGAGAGCCCAGTCCTCGGATCGAGCTCGGTCGACAACCACAGAAGCGCACTCCTCGACCCGAGCTCCAGTCCGACGACCACAAACCGAGCTCCAGTCCGACGACCCACACTCCACCGGTCTCGTTGATCGCAGCATCGCGCCGATCAAGCAAAGATCGACTCCAACGCTGCTCGTTCTCACCTCCGCCGTGCGATCTCACCTTCGCCTCTACCACGCGATCTCGCCTCTAGATCGAACCCGTTTGCCTCTCTCTCTTCCTTTTTCTCTCAATTTGATCGGATTTGATGAATTTTTTTCTCTGGGTTTTGTTTCTTTTGTGTTTCTGTATTGAGGAATGATATTATATATTTGTTTGGCAGCTAAGAAAATGTGAGCAACAAGTAGAAAATGTGTTTTCTATGGTATTTTCAAGAACACAACCAAACACCAGAAAATATTTTTCAAAATTTTTTTTGAAATGCAACCAAACACTTGAAAATATTTTCCTTTCCCAAAAATAGCATTTCCGGAAAATATTTATTTTCCGGAAAATATTTTACATGAACCAAACACAACCTTAGTTTTTCAGTTTACCCTTGGCTTGTCGTGGGTTGCTCTCTTCTCTTTACCACTTTCTTTTCTTTCTTTCTTTCTTTCTTTTCTCCGTTCTTTTTACTCTCGGTTTCTTGCTATTATCTCACCCCGTGTTCCTCCCCCCTTTCATCTATGGCTACCTCCCCTTTTTATAGTGAGCTGATTCAATGAAATTTCTCTCTTTTACCCCTAGGGCTTCACCAACCGTTTTTGGTTTGTTGTGAATATTTTTTCAGGACTGCCCACCAACTCATTGGTTACCCGACCACTACCATTACTCAATACGTGTTTGCTACACCACTACTAATTTCATGACAAAATTTCATTTTGTTTGTTCTTGTTGTATACCTCTACCTCTGGGTTCAAATGGATAAAGATTAGGCTATTTCACCACCTACCTCTATGGTATGCATCAGATGGTCCCAACCATCTACTACCTTTTTTGGGTAAGATACCATCCCAAACAGGTATATTCCCAAAAGAAGCCATGATTGGAAACCAAACATAGACCCCTTTTCCCCCCACCGCCAAACCACACCCTTTGAATCCCTTAACCGTGGGCCTACCTCCCTTGTATTGGCTGGTGTTGATGTTCATTTATGGCAAAGGGCCCAACAACAAAAGAAGCCCAACAATAGAGAAGGTGAGGAAAGGAAAACGGTAAAGGAATAAGGAAACAAGCCCAGTGGGTTGAAATGGCGGGATTGATGGCCAGTAGGCCCACAAGATAAAAAAAGAGGTAAATAAGAAGTAAATAGGCCAAGAGAGCCCAAAGAATGAAGTAGTAAATACATGAGAATAAAAAAAGTAAAGAAAAAGTAAATGAGGCCGGGAAGCCTAGGAGATGAATTAGTAAACTCAATGGATTGGCTTAAAGGCCAATAAACTTGAAGAGTAATAACAAGTAAAGATGTGGTAATTAGGCCGAGGAAGCCCAAAAAATCTAGCAAAAAGCCCATTGACTAAAAAAAGTAAAGAAGAAGTAAACGGGTCGAGGAAACCAGAGGAATGAAGTAGTGAAATGGGCTAGTACAAAGAGAAATGTTGGCCAACAAAGCCCAATAGAGGTAAAGATGTAGAAAGTGAGCCAAGGAAATCCTGAGTAAAAGATTGATGAAGAAGTGCGCTGGCAGGGCAGGAACATCAGCCCGCAAGCCCATGGGGTAACAAGAAATGAAAGGAGAGATAAAACTATAGCAGGCACGATGAAGTGATATGGCGTAATCGGTAGCCAAAAGGCCCACGGTCACGAAAAAGGAAAACATAGGCTCGACAGGAGATGAGGGGTTTTGCCCAAGTAATGCCCAGTCTAAGAAGGGGTAAAAGGCGAGAGAATATGAGCCCAAAAGCCTGCACATCCTTCACACCACAAAAGATAAACACCAACCAAAGACTTACAGTGAGAATCAAACAAACACGAAGATAGTAGAAACGGTGTGAAGGCCAAAAAGAAACAAATTCAGATGGAGTGAAGCATGCACAAAAGGCTAGGGCACCACCTACTTGTACCCAGCCAATACATGGGAGGTGGGCCACAGGTCAAGACTTTCGGATGGTGGTGGGGAGAAAAAGGGGTCTATACGGGGGTTCTTGCTCAAGCTTCTTTAGGGAGAGATGTCTTGTTGGGATGGCATCTCACCCAAAAGAGGTAAGTATGGGCTGGGACTACCTCATGTATGCCATAGAGATAGGTGATGAGAGAGCTAGATCCTTATCCGGATGAGTGAAATGAAAACGGAGAGAGGTAAAAAAATGAGACAAGCAATTTTGTCCGGGAATGGAGAGTGGTGCAACCAACACACTTTAAGTAGAGGTAGTGGTTGGGCGGTCGGTAGGCCAGTGGGTAGTCATGGAAGTATAGTTATTAAACTCGGACCAGGCGTTGACCCGGTCTATGAGTTGGGTCATCGGGTCACTAGTTCAACTAGTGGGTCATCAGTCGAACCGTAGGGTCAAATAGCAAGATTTAAAAAATTAAATATATATAAAATTAAGTTTGAGAAATCATAACCTAAATATGTAAATTTAAAAAAGAAAAAAAAAGGCATATGTGTCATTATAATTCAAAATCAATGTTTCATAAGTAATAGCATTAGAAATTCTATAAAATGCATTAGAAATTCTATAAAATTCACAAGGAAAATAAACAAATTTCCTATGATTGCAACAAAGTCTTTGCTAAAGAAAATCTTGTTACATGTCTAAAAATTATGTATATTAAATAAATAAAAAGGAAAATCTCAAACTCTTATGTGTATTTCTCTCAGTCTCTCACACACTCACACTGTACATGAAAATAAAAATTAAACAAAAGATGCTTAAACTAAAAAGCAATCAAGAAATAAAGTATTAAAAAAAAAAAAAAACCCTAAACAAAAACAGATAGTTGGTGGCATAGAATTATATGGTCATACTTACATGCTAATTGTTGGTCGTGATGTCCACTTTGGCAAGGAGACCTAATAATAGGAAGAAATCCAACAATATGGGAGGGATAAAGAAAAAGAATTAGTAAATTGAGAAGAAAACCATTAAGTCCGAATGACAGGAATAATGGACCATAGGCTTGCAAAATAGTAAAAAGGCCTCAAAGAAAGCAAACAGACCCAAAAGAACCCGAAGAAAGAAGTAGTAAACCGATGAGTATTATGAAAAATGGAAAGCAAGCAAGAATGGGCTGAAGGAGCCCAAGGAAGGAATTAAGTAAATAGGAGTTAGTGGAAAAGCCTATAAACCCCGAAAGTAAATGATATGGTAACTTGGGCCAGAGAAACCCAAAAGACTTAGCAAAAACCCATGAGAATGGAGGATTAGAATGGACCGGGGATGCCCAAGGAAATGAAGCGGGCTGAGGATGCCTAAAAAGAATAAAATGGGCCAAGGGAGCACAAAAGCAATGAAATGGGCCAAGGAAGCCCAAAACAACATGAGAACAAGCCTAATGATAATGTTTGGGCTCTTTGGAATTGAGTAGAAGGATAGTATTAGCAGGCCCAAAAGAGGCCCAACAAGCACAAGTCAAATAATAGCATGGCGGGAATGATAGGATGGCATGGCAAGAGTGTCAACCGACTCGCAAAAAGGGTAAGGAATGGATTGAAGAAGGAAAGGCCCACGATCAAGCAAGGCCCAGCCCAAGAAAAAAGTAAGACATAAAGAATGAAAGTTTAGAAACTCATCCACGCTACAAGAGATCAAGAACGAGTAGCGAGAATGTGCGAACAAACCCTCGGGTCATGGCAAACGTATGAACAGCAGACAAGTCATGGACGCACATGAAAGTGGAGCATGCACAAGAGTGGTGGGCCCTGGGTCAGAGGTAAGAAAGGGTATGGTCCGACGGTGGGAAAAAGTGAAAAGCCAATTTTAGGGTTCCCGTTCAAGCTCTTTTGGGAGAAATATCCTGTTGGAATGACATACCACCCAGAAGAGGGAAAGATGAGTTGGAATCACTAGGTGCATGCCATGAGGGTAGTGAGAGAGAATGCCACCCTTATCCGGATGGGAATGCCATGGTAAGCAAGACAAAACAAGACTCTTTTGTCCGGGAATGGGATGTGGCACGACCAAAGACAGTAAGTGGTGATGGTCAAGGCAAACAGCACAGTGGATGGTCCGAAAAGGACACCCATACTAGGAAAAAACGGTTAATGGGAAAAATAGTAAAAACTCGTCACAACAAGCAAGTATAAAAGGGCCTCACTTGTGCATAGTAAAGGGGAGGCAACAGAAATGTATAGAACAAGGTAGAATAGAGGAGAGAAAGAAGTAAGAAAAGGAGTGAAAGATAGGAGGAAAACAGAAAACTTAGAAAGAAGAAAAGGAATTAGAGAGAAAAAACAAAGAGTAAACAAGAGTATGATAGTGGGCATGCACCAATAGGATATTCCCTTCTCTCCCTCTAAAATCCTACTCTCTAGTGAGGATTAAGGAATTTGAGGATAAGCCATTTAGGCCCATTCTCTCAAAGTGGGTAATTTTTGTGGTAAGATTTCCCTATGAGATTGTCCATATTGAAAAGTGGTTCTCTTTCTGGGCTTAACCCCATAAAGAAATCAAGCATGGTAGACTGACCATTCTTCCTTTATTTTATTGATTAAGCTTTAGGCAATAGAAAACTCTATCTCCTTATCTGGTGGTAACCCCGACAAGTCTTCCGGAAACACATCCGGAAACTCTCTCACTACAGGAATGTCCTTCAGCTTCAATTCACCTTATTGTGTGTCTCTCATGGTGGCTAGCTATCCTTTACACCCTTTCTTCATCATATATCTAGCTTGTAAAGCTAAAATCACCCGTGGAGTAGTATATGCCCCACTTCCCACAAAAATGAACTCGTCTCACCAGGTACTTGGAAAACTACCTTCTTCCTATGACAATCAACCATAGGATAATGGGTTGCCAACCAATCCATCCCAAAGATTATGTCAAAATCCCGCATCTCCAACAATGTTAGATTTGCTAGTAATTCTTTGTCTACTATTTTGACAACACAAGACTTGTAAACACTATCAATAACTACTACACCCCTAACTAGGGTATCCACACATAATTTAGACTCCATAGGCTCAAATTTAAAATTATATTTCTTTGCAAAATTAGTAGATATGAAGGAGTGAGTGGCACCAGGATCAAACAATGCATAAGCATAAGTTGTGGAAACTGGAATAATACCTGTTACCACAATATTAGAAGTATTAGCATCCTATTGAGTGAGTGAATAAACCCTTCCTTGGATCTTGAACTTTTGGTTTGCTCCCTGACTCTGTCCTGTTATTGGTCTTGGAATGGTCTGAACCTCATTTCGTTGGGGACACTCGGCAATCCTGTGACCCTTTTGTCCACATGAGAATCATGCTCCAATATTCCAATGGCAATCCTTATCTACATGAGACCTACCACATCAAGAGCACTTTGGCGGTGCCTTGGTATCAGCACGTTGTGTTCCTTATTTCTTGGCTTGAAAGCTAGAGCTTTGCTCTCCTTGTCTAGGCCTCTTCTTCTGGTTGTTATCTCTATATGCCTGGGGCTCATTAAGCCCCATCTCCACTAACAAAGCCTTACTCACCACTACCCTAAAGGTAGTCAACTCAAAGGGCACAACTCCTTGTTTGATTTGAAACCTTAATCCATTTTCAAACCTTCGAGCCTTAGTTTCTTCATCCACTACCATTGTCGGAGCAAATTTGGCTAACCTAGAAAATTCTGCTTCATACTAAGCAATTGTCATGTTACCTTGAGTCATCTTGATAAACTCTTTTTCCTTTTAAAAACGGATGCTTTTATGAAAATATTTCTTATAGAATATAGACTTAAATAGCTCCTAAGTCCAAGGCTCAGTCTCTTGGCTACGTTTGTCTTCTTCTAACCACCATCAGTCATAAGTATCTCCACGCAACATATATGCTGCAAAAGCCACTTTCTCACCCCGATAGCATTCAAGAACTTTGAATACTTTCTCCATCTCAATGATCCATTTTTCTGCTTCCATAGGCTCAGTAGTCCCTTCAAAAGCTGGAGGAGACAACCTCTTGAATTCAATCATCCCACCATGATGACCTCGGCATTGCTCCATCATCCTAGCTAGGTTATCTCCAATAGTGCCAATAGTGACCTGTTGTTAGACCACTCCATCCAAGTTCTACATCATGTGGATCATTTTAGGTGGCTGGCCTTGGTTGTGCCTAAGTTCTTGGTTCCCATCTTTCTGATTCCTACCATTTCTAGAGTTGTTGGAAGTGTTCCCAATGTTTTTGCTGTGAGGTGGCATCCTAACCTCTGTTCATTATGCACATGACAAACTAACATGTTATCAAATTTCTAATTTAATTAAAAAAAAAAAAAAACAGATCAGAAACTCATCTAGTATATATATCATATAATGTTTCCCCAAATGCCTAATTTCTACCCTTCTCACCATTTAGTTTCAAAAATCAATGCCTAAGGATCCAACCTAGAGCTCTGATACCATATTTATTGTCAAGCCCCGAACCCAAGTAAGAGCTAGGCACATGACAACAGCCACACACTTATAAAGTTTACACCCTACAAGTGTGAAAGACCTTCTTAACAACTAAAGATTTATCCTCAAAGAAAATTTCATCAATAAATTTAAAAATATCCTCAATAATGTAATTCTTAAAAGATCTCCAAATAATAATCTTCCAACATCAAAATAAAAATAAACTAAATCCTTTAAATCTAAAGGTCTACACAAATGGTAATTTTAAACATAAAAATTCAAATCTTATTCCATCGATTTCCTAAACTTCACTCATGTGCACATTCTAGCGGAAGCCCAAACATATGCTACTCTTCCTAATCGAGAATCGAAAGGGGAAAAGGGGGGGTGAGTTGACAACTCAATAAGTAACCAAAGTCCTAATAAGTTCTATGAAGCAAATAGATCTCAGAAAATAACAAGTTGTATATAGATCAACTATTTTAAATCTTACAAATATATCATAGATGGATTAGAAAATAATCAGTTTTCCATATATCAAATCTATAATTTACAATAAGTTCCAAAAACACATAAGTAGTTTCAAGGACTTAAAATAGTTCAGATATTCAAACATAATTCATTTTCTTAACAATTTTTACGACTATGGTCACGCTGTATCCCCGATCTTCGGGCACCAGATTTAGATGAAACTAGTTCCGTGCTACTGTATACCCCCATTGGTTGGGTCCAGAAATATGATAGGCTCGTGATGCCCCGGATAGGACTAGTTTTAAGACCAATGAATAACCCCCATTAGCTGGGTATCAAAGTAAAAAAATAATCAGATTATCTAAAAATCATATATATCAAATCATAGTTCAAACAAAAATATATTTCATTCAAAGACATATGTAAAATCATATATTTAGTAATCAAATATATTTGTAATAATTCTTTATTATTTACTTTAAATCAATGTAGCTAAAACAATTAAAATAAAACTGTAACAATTATAAACAGATTTCGGTAGTTAAAATATGCAAAACAAAACCAATTAGGATAAGGTTACTTACCTCAACTAGCTCACCACAAAAGAACTTCCTAACACTTTCTCTAAAATCCTTAGACGTAACGTAATTTAAAGCACCATTTACTTGATAATCAAATTGTAGGGTCACGTTCCGATGCGAACCGCAACAGTAGTTTTCGGGTCCGCACATGAATGGGCCCATACAATATCATTTGTAGAGAGTGGGTTCTAAAGGCTAAGTCGAGATTACTCGGCGGTGGTTTTGTTCAGTTGTTCATGCATGGCTTCTAGGTCCTTTTCTCCGGAGGGACCTCCTTTTCATTAGGTTGCATATTTTTCTTTTATATCGGCATGCGTTCCATTTCCTTCGTCCACGTGTAGGGTCACCTTTCCAAGACTGATATTTGTCCCATCAATCTAATCCCGAATTTGTTGGAGATTGTCGGTAAAGCCTAAGAATCCGGTTTTGTCAGGTGTAGTGTCATTTTAATGAAGGGTACTAGGGACAATTCCCCGAGATATTTTCTGATCCTTTTAGTTCGCTGGTATCCCATCCTCATCCATGGGATTTGAGTCGCCGAGGACTATGCGGTCCTCGGCTGTATTTGTGGGCCTCTTTGGGCTCCATATTTCGAACTTGGGCCCTGGCCTCCTTCGATTTGGGTCTGTGGATTCCTCATAAGCGAGCAGGCCGGGCCCATAAACTATTGGGCCCCACAATAGCCCCTCAAAACCCTGTTTGTCCAACTCCTCGGTTGGAAAGGTGGGTTTTGGTAATCTGAGCCTTTATTGCGGCTCATTAAATTCGACCCTTGATCAATGTCGGCGACTTTTCACCTCCCAAAGGAACGCGCCGGGTCTACGAGATGTTTCCCTCGACTTACGCGTGATGCATTTATTCCGTTTGGTTATTCGTAGTGCGCCTTTAATACCTTCCTTTTACGAGGCCTCCCAAATCTAGCGGTTACGGATAGCTTGGAGAAATGAAACGGATTCACATTTATTAGCGATTTCCTAGAGGATCGAACGTGTCACGTACCTCGTCTTTCTCCCCTATATAAAGAGAGAAGACAAGAAGGTGAGTCTCTCATATATGAATCCCTCGGACTCTTCTCAGAATTCACTTCTTCCATCTGGTTATTCCTCATTTGATAACACGTCCCCCATAGTGACCAACCATGAATGAATCCTTCCTTTCCCGGAAACACCATTCCCTAACAAAACTCGAGATGGCTCGGTCGGGGCAAGGGTGGCGGAGACTCAAGGTTTGCCTCCCCATTCTTTTAGCCAAAATCCGAAGCGGGGGCTCGTCACATCCTATTTCCGGTGTGACCGAGTCGAAAAACTCCCTTGTCATCTCCATCCGCTCTCTCATGAGCATACCTAACATGTCTCCCCTTTTCCCTCTTTTGCTCCTTTTACTTTCTTTTCATTGCTTCTCTCTTCTTCTCCTCCTTCCCGCTCATGTCCTCCATCTTCTTTTCCCCTTGCATTCTTCAGCGACAAGAGTTTGTTTGAGTGCTTCCATGTGTTCCAATTCTTCTTCCCTCTCCTTCATTATTTTTGTATAAGGATCTTCTCCCGATATGAGCGATGAAAAGGCGGAGATTTGAGAGAGACTTTGAAGGCGAGCTCGGAAGACACCTGATGATTTACTTATTTGTATTACGGATATTGTTAATGTTTTAGTAATTCATTTGTTGTATAGGCTTGTTTAAGCCCTCCCTTGTACGTTGTAACCATTTTTCATATTAATAAAAGTTATTATTACTCTATTTCGTATGTCTTGTTTACATATTCTAATAAATGTGAAAGCGCTGCTCGGCATAATAGTGTAGCATTTGAATCAATAATAACTTAGGCCAAAGTAGTCGCCGATAAAAAGATGCCATGATAACTTTAACGAAATTGTTATTCAACATAGCAATCCGACCAGTGAGGAAGGAGACTTATCTTAAAATTAGCCGTGATGGATACTAAATGCCCGATAAGGTGTAAGAAGTAGTTATCCGAGGACATGTTATCCACCGGATGAACGGCCTCCTTAGGTTGACGACCATTAGGCCATTTCGCCATTTCCATGACACGTGGGCTTTAACCCTTCCCAATATTGGAGCCGAGAAACTTCTTCATCCAAGTAGTTGATTTCCCAAAAAGCCTGAGCCCGAGGACTTTGCAAAACCTGAGTTTTGTTTAGGACTTGTGCTTTTTATCTTATGTGCTTGGTTTCCCCTTAGGCTTGAGTCCGAGGACCATGCAAGTCTTAGGCTCTGTCCAAGGCCTTGGGTTTTTCTCCGTACTTGGTTTCCCCTTAAGCTTGAGTCCGAGGACCATGCAAGTCTTAGGTTCTGTCCAAAACTTGTGTTTTTCTCGGTACTCGGTTTCCCCTTGAGCTTGAGTCCGAGGACCATGCAAGTCTTAGGTTCTGTCCAAGACCTTAGGTTTTTCTCCGTACTTGGTTTCCCCTTGAGCTTGAGTCCGAGGACCATGCAAGTCTTAGGTTCTGTCCAAGACTTGAGTTTTGATTTTCCTTTTCATCAAGCATTTCCCGAGGCGCTGAATGCAGTGTCCCCGGGCCCTTACGCAAGGCGGGCCGGGCCGCGAATCCAATTAGTCCGCGAATTAAGAGATATTTCTGCAACCTCGGCCACGCAGATTTCTCTCGACGCCCCAAGGATCGAGGTGCGCCTTTACGAGGCTCCTTGAATCTTGTGGTTGCGATTGACGTTGGAAGTTGAGCCAAGACCATTTTGTCCGTAGCGCTCCTTGGGACGCCGCGTGAGTTGACTACCATCATCCTGTCTTTTCAAATAAATAGGAGGGAGGGAGAGTTGCTTTATATACGCACCAATCCTTTAGCTTTCTCCTACATCATAAATCCCATATCCGGAGCTCTCCTTTCCTGGCATAACATGTTGAAGGCGAGGGTTGGGAAGAAAGAAATCTCTCCGCCGCAGAAGCGCCATGTCCTCATGAGGTTTATAACAGAAGGTATATGGGCACAGGGAAGCACAAGTTCGGAGAGTACTCCATCTCGACCGAGGGGGAACGCGTCTCTCCCTCTTTTAGTCAAAATCCAAAGCGAGGTTACGCTCATGCCAAAGACACTGCGGTATGTCGAAGAAAGATTCTCCGCCATCGGCGCCTCTTAGCAAAGAAGGCGAATATTTAGAGAAAGCCCCTCCGCTTCCCGCTCTCTGCACCTTTCCTTCTACGGTGTCGGGTTCAAGTTGGGTTTCTTTTGCTGCCTGAGTTATGGGCATGTAAGAGCACGGGGAAGAATAAGGTCTCGGAGCGGTAGCCAACCTATCCTCCGACATGCCTCCTCGGCTTTCTCCAGCTTTCTTGTATTTTTCTTTTTCTTGCTTTCGTTGTACTCATGTAGCAAGCTTTGACGTAGGCTGATTCCAGCTTTTCATTGTACACTGTACTATTTCTTCGTTGTAATAAAAATAGAAATTTATATACTTGTTTTGGGTATTGTTCTTTTGGCACACCACCTCGTGAATGAGTGTACTCCCTGTATGTGCTTTCTCTCGGCGATACTTAGGGCAAGAGCCCATTGAAACGCGATTTGACTTGTTCTAATTTACTTATACTACCAGGCATAATAATAATTGATAGCAAGTTAAATTTAGGAAACTAACCGAGGTATCGCTTGCACGTCCCGTGATAAGCGGGGATGTTGTCCGAGGATGACAAATTCTAAATAATCCATCCGAGGAAGCGACCGAGCATTGCATGACTCGGTTATGCCTTTGGAAACACGTTACTCCGTTCTGTACTGGTCCCTTTAGCTTTGAGGGTCCGAGGGCGAACCAGAAAATCCATGTAACCCAGCTTTTCCTTTTAAGCAGCTGGTTTCCCCAGAGGCTTGGGTCCGAGGACCATGCAAGGCCTTGATTCTGTCCAAAACTTGTATTCTTCTTTGTAAGTTGTTGGTTTCCCCGGAGGCTTGGGTCGAAGGACCATACAAGACCTTGGTTCTGTCCAAAACTTGTATTTTCTGAGTGAGTTGTTGGTTTCCCCGCAGGCTTGGGTCCGAGGACCATGCAAGGCCTTGGTTCTCCAAAACTTGTATGTTTGCTTTGCAAGTAGTTGGTTTCCCCGAGGGCTTGGGTCGAAGGACCATGCAAGGCCTTGGTTCTGTCCAAAACTTGTATTTTTTCTTTAAGTAGTTGGTTTCCCCGGAGGCTTGGGTCCGAGGACCATGCAAGGCCTTGGTTCTGTCCAAAACTTGTATTTTTCTTTGTAAGTTGTTGGTTTCCCCGCAGGCTTGGGTCGAAGGACCATACAAGACCTTGGTTCTGTCCAAAACTTGTATTTTCCGAGTGAGTTGTTGGTTTCCCCAGAGGCTTGGGTCCGAGGACCATGCAAGGCCTTGGTTCTGTCCAAAACTTGTATGTTTGCTTTAAGTAATTGGTTTCCCCAGAGGCTTGGGTCGAAGGACCATGCAAGGCCTTGGTTCTGTCCAAAACTTGTATTTTTTCTTTAAGTAGTTGGTTTCCCCGCAGGTTTGGGTCCGAGGACCATGCAAGGCCTTGGTTCTGTCCAAAACTTGTATTTTTCTTTGTAAGTTGTTGGTTTCCCCAGAGGCTTGGGTCGAAGGACCATACAAGACCTTGGTTCTGTCCAAAACTTGTATTTTCTGAGTGAGTTGTTGGTTTCCCCGCAGGCTTGGGTCCGAGGACCATGCAAGGCCTTGGTTCTGTTCAAAACTTGTATGTTTGCTGCAAGTAGTTGGTTTCCCAGGGCTTGGGTCGAAGGACCATGCAAGGCCTTGGTTCTGTCCAAAACTTGTATTTTTCTTTAAGTAGTTGGTTTCCCCGCAGGCTTGGGTCCGAGGACCATGCAAGGCCTTGGTTCTGTCCAAAACTTGTATGTTTGCTTTGCAAGTAGTTGGTTTCCCCGCAGGCTTGGGTCGAAGGACCATGCAAGGCCTTGGTTCTGTCCAAAACTTGTATTTTTCTTTAAGTAGTTGGTTTCCCCGCAGGCTTGGGTCCGAGGACCATGCAAGGCCTTGGTTCTCATCCAAAACTTGTATGTTTGCTTTGCAAGTAGTTGGTTTCCCAGGCTTGGGTCGAAGGACCATGCAAGGCCTTGGTTCTGTCCAAAACTTGTATACTTTACGTAAGTAGTTGGTTTCCCCGGAGGCTTGGGTCCGAGGACCATGCAAGGCCTTGGTTCTGTCCAAAACTTGTATTTTTGCTGCAAGTAGTTGGTTTCCCCGCAGGCTTGGGTCCGAAGACCATGCAAGGCCTTGGTTCTGTCCAAAACTTGTATGTTGTTGCTCGTTTATTCGTTCCTTAGAGGTTAGTTCATCGAATAAAGTGGGGGAAGCGATCTTGATGCTTGAAGCCCCTAGACCTGCTACGCCACCGGCATCATGAAGCGTAGCCCCCCTGGTGGGAACCATGCGGAACAACGACATGGTGTCGCCGGTCATGAAGGCGTCCTCGTAGACCCTCGTTCACCGTAAACTTAACTCCACCACCGCTCGAGCTCACACGTAAGCCTCCCCCCAGACGGCGCCAATTGTAGGGTCACGTTCCGATGCGAATCGCAACAGTAGTTTTTCGGTCCGCACATGAATGGGCCCATACAATATCATTTGTAGAGAGTGGGTTCTAAAGGCTAAGTCGAGATTACTCGGCGGTGGTTTTTTGTTCAGCTTGTTCATGCATGGCTTCCGTGTCCTTTTCTCCGGAGGGACCTCCTTTTCATTAGGTTGCATATTTTTCTTTTATATCAATGCGTTCCATTTCCTTCGTCCACGTGTAGGGTCGACCTTTCCAAGACTGATATTTGTCCCATCAATCTAATCCCGAATTTGTTGGAGATTGTCGGTAAAGCCTAAGAATCCGGTTTTGTCAGGTGTAGTGTCATTTTAATGAAGGGTACTAGGGACAATTCCCTGAGATATTTTCTGATCCTTTTAGTTCGCTGGTATCCCATCCTCATCCATGGGATTTTGAGTCTGCGAGGACTATGCGGTCCTCGGCTGTGTATTTGTGGGCCTCTTTGGGCTCCATATTTCGAACTTGGGCCCCGGCCTCCTTCAGTTTGGGTCTGTGGATTCCTCATAAGCGAGCGGGCCGGGCCCATAAACTATTGGGCCCCACACAAATAATTTAAGAAAAACTTATAACGGTACTTGGCCAAAAGAGACACTTCCAAAGTATCCAATAATTTTCTCACTATTAACTCTCCTACAGTTTCTCTATGGCTATATTTCACATTCTACAACACAAAAGATCATTTGTATCAACTTTGTTTAAATTTGTTTCATGCAAAAAAATCCCAAGCACCATGTAATATAAGACTCTCCTCATAAAGGACAAAATTTTAGTTCGTTCAAAGCCTCTCTCGATCTTTGATCCTTTTTTTTTTTTCCTCACACGATTATTTTTAGTCTAAAAAGTTAGAGCATTCCCATCAAGTGTGTCAAATGTCAAATATTTGGCATTTGACAACCAAACTCTAAAAAACCACTTTTAACAAGTGTTTTAAATGCTATAATATTTGGCATTGATGAACAGTGCAATCTCAAATTTGAGACCGCAATGTTCACAAATTGTAAAACTTATATTATTTTTTTATTTAGGTGGGGCCGCTTTGATGTTTGATGAAGTTGTAAAACTTATAGGAAATATTAAAGAAAGAATATTTAAATGAAGTTGTAAAAAAATAGAATGTTTGATGTTTGGTATATTGTAAAATGAGGTGTTAAAATTGTAAAAGTAGTATTTTAAAATTGTAAATGCTAAAATTTTTACAATCGTTGATGAGAATGCTCTGCTGAGTACAATCTCTAATAAATAACATCGGTCTCTTATCTTCGTAGACTCTAAAGTCTAGTAGGCTATTAGACTAATGGTCTAATGAATAGTCCATTTTTTCTTATAATTAATATTCACAAAAGAGTAATATGCGCCAAGCAACTCCATGACCAACAAAGCACCAGAATGGAAGATATTACAGAGAAAGACGTCACAAAGTGAAAAGGGATTTCATCACTCAATTCCAACCCTTCTCTATTTACACTTACGTTGTAAAACATAGAAATTTTTAGATAATTTTGTTACTGGCCAAAAATACCAACATAAAAAAATATTCTAAATTCAAATAAAACTTAGATTTGATAAGAAAGAGATTCTTAGGCTCTTACCTTAATTGTACAGTCAAATCTTCTCTACTTGGGTATTTTGGGTAGTTTTATCTCTCAAAATATCTGTCATTAGCTAAGGTTTCAACCTTATTTTCTAAAAACTCCATTAGTAATATTAATTATAAAATTGACCTCATAAACAAATTTACTTAAATACCCTCCTTTTAAATCTTTTTTTTTCTTTCGAATATTACAAGATTGATAAGTACTATGAAGATTTGTGGATTCTCTAGATCTATTGGGACCAGGGTTGTCAAAATCCCAATTTGGATCCTTCAATTTTACGATCCCACCTGCTCAAAACGATCCAGATCTTTCAAGAATCTTAGCGATTGTTTAGGATTGTACGATTCTGACGATTCCAAATGATCCTACTTTCTTGTAATCTTCTTTAACTTAATAGAAGCTCAGTTGGATCCAAATGAAAAATAATATCCCAATGGACTAAGTTTTGCTATTCTAATGTAGAGAGATAGAGTGTTAGTTGAACCAAACGAAAAAAAAAATCCCAATAGAGTGTGACGTTTTGAGATTTTTGGCCTCTTTAAATGATGCTTACAAATAGATGTAATAATGTATGGTAATTACATCAAATAGATGCAAATTTTTGGTTTTTTTTATGAATGCATAATTTATGTGATTATTTAATATACCAATTGTTTTTCTCAAATAATGTAAGATCTTACAATTCATGATCCGATCCTATGATCCACGATCTTACGTAGAATCCCGATTTTGAAAACCTTGATTGGGACTTCTTCCTACGTGGTTGCTGAGTTCTAAGCTAATCTTGGCTTCTAAGTTGGGGTTCAAGAGTCTTGAAATAGAGTTGTATGCTAAATCTGTTGTGGACATAGTCAACTCCAACTCTTCTTCTAATAGTTCTTTCTCCTCTCTTTAATTTGATTGTAGGTGGTTGTTGAACGAGCTTGAGCAATACAGTTTGAAGCATGTCTTACATGAAGCCAAACATTGTGCCGATGTGTTAGCTAATTTTGGAAGTAACCAAGAAGAGGACATAGGCTTTTTAGTTTATTTTGTTGTACCTTGTGAAATCGTTTTGTATCTTAATCAAGATGCCATTGCTTAGTTTTTGAACTGAGTGATCTCGGTTGTTAGAGATATATTAGTCATATTAGCCCAATGTAATAGGCCCAAGCCCACTCCTATTTGTACTAGTAGTTTAGAGTTTAGTCGTCTATATATACTCATATTAGGGTTCATTGTAACACATATTATTGTACTACACTCTTACATAATAAAGATGTAGTCCTTAAGGGATTCCTCCGTGAATGTAAGCCGACAAAGTTGAACCACGAAACTCTCGTGTTCTCGTTGTTCCTATTCTATGTCTCCCATTCCGCATCTACTCTAGCATATACAACATGGTATAATACATCGCATTGCTAATATATTTAATATCGGTTAAGAGCTTTGAAATTCGTTCTACCCAAAAAAAAAAAAAAAATTTGTTTATAATGGTGGCATATTTGAAGAGCGTATTACTTGGAGGAAGGATCAGATGAAAAGGTTTCTAATCTACTATATATAGAATTCCTCAAATACATTCTAGTCTCCTAAAGCAGCTAACAAACTCTTTTTAGGCAAGTTAATTTATGGCAAACAAGCTAATAGTATTTAAAATGAACATGTAAGCAAATATAAATATTATTGATCCATGTGAAAAAGATAGAAAAGCAAATGTCATATAAAAAAAATTCTCCAAATTCAATTCCAAATTTCTAAATATGTAGAGGGCCTGTTTGGTTAACTCAAATAAGCACCGATTTTTATTTTCATTTTTAGTGGATCCCACCACTAAAAAACTTGTTTGATTTTAGTATTTGTATTTAGTTTTCATTTTTAGTATTCTAAAAGTTAGAATTGAATACAAAAAATGAATACAACTTTTCAGTGTTTTCTATGAATACGAATATAGTGGCACATTTGTAAATATTGTGAAAATGCTAAGTTACTTTTTGTTTTTTTAATGTGTGATGTGTATGAGTGAGAAAAGTTACTTTTTATTTAAATAGAAAACAATGACCAAACACGGGTATGGTGTATTCTATACCTAAATTATGTACTCAAAACAACTTACCAAATACTACTAAAGGTGAAAATAAATGTTTTTTTTTTTTTTTTTTTTTTTTTTTTTCTATATTCAAATTCAAGATTTGAATATAGAATAAAGAAAATGAAAAATGAATACACCACTTTTTAAAACCAAATAACCCTAAAATTTCACACACACACACACATATAAATATATATATATATATATATACCTTGCCTCATTTTATGAGCAACCAAAAAAAGGCTATAGAAAGTTTACTATCTAGAAAAAGAAAAATATGAAGGAGAGAGAAAGAGAGGATAAAACCTTGAGAGATTTTAAAGAGTTGTAATACGAGGATGACCATCATTTATGACTTGGTTTGTACTTAGTGGCTATGCTCATAGTCGAGGTACCATCCTTGTCCTTTTGTCTTGGTTCCGAGAAAATCAAAGATGGCAATTATGATGCAAAGGCTCAATGTTTAGCTTTGAGCTTCAACTAGTAAGCCTCATTCATGGTGACTATCTCATTGACTGGATTTGATAAACTAGTGCGGAAAAAAGAACATGATCCTCTTCAATTAACTTAAAATGGAGAGTCTATTTACAATTAAGATTTTATTTCTTGAATCTAATAGAGTACAAAGTGTCATGTTATTTACATTTTTAAAGGACGTGACATTGAATTTAGCTTCACCTATCATGTAACTCTAAAATTAATGAATTTTGTCATTTTTGGGTGCTTCATCATCAATATAATGTCATTATCATGCTATGAACTTTCTCAATTCTTTGCAATGTAGAGTGTTATTAAGTTACACATCAACTTCCTTTGAGGTTTCATGAAATAACTCTCTCAAAATTATAATTGAAATGGTTCTCTCTAGTGGTGGAGCTAAGAATTTATCTTTGGAGGGCCAAGTAAAAAAATGAGATAATTATTATTATTATTATTATTTCTATCTATATACAATATCTATATTATTAGTAATAGTCTAACAATTATTCTACAACTACATACTTTTGTTACAGCTTTTGTTACAACGTGATGATGTGTGCTATTGTAATTTGTTAACCATTACTTGCACATGGAGTCATTATTATTTTTTACATCATTCACAACCCTATATGTTAGGTATATGTTAGGGATGTAGCAAGAGTTATAGCACAAAATTACGTCCATAAACTTTTTTATTGTCTAAAATAAAATTATAAATATAATGCAATTGTCATTAATTGCATAAATAAATATAATAAAAACAAATAGAAGAAGAAAAGACACGTAACTGGGAGTTAATCAGTAATTTGATATCAAATTATCTACTTTAGCTTTTGAGATTTTAGAAATAATTTTTAATAACTTGAGTATTATGTCAGAAATGTTAGACATAGATTTATCTCATTATCTGTAAGTGGGTCATTTTGTGAATAATAGTTTTTAGGGGTGCAATTTGGTAAAATCAATTTCCAACCCAACGTCACTACTCACTACCCAGGGAAAACGCAAGAAACGCCGTCGTTTAAACAATTGAACTAAGAAATTTAACCCGCTTCTATTTCGTTCCTTTTCTGATCTCTCTTCTCTCCTCTCTCACACACACACAACAATGGAAAACGAAGAAGAAGTTCTCGCAACCTCAAACGAACCCCTAGACCCTAACCTCCACAAGAAGCACATCTCAATGATCGAGCGCCTCTCTAACCGCCACCAAACTCGCCTCGACAACTCACTCGCTCGCCAATCCGAGTCCGACTCGTCCTCCTCCTCCACCGCCACCGCCACCGCCACCACCACCGCCTCTTTCCTCTCCCGCTTCTCCGACTCCAAGCGCTCCATCGACTCCCAACTCGCCCAGTCCCGGCTCACCGATCCCGCTCAACTCAGATCTCACCTCGACGGCATCTCCGCCTCCATTTCCGACCTCGAAAAGCTCGTCGCCGAGTCCTCCTACTTCTTGCCCTCCTACGAAGTCCGCTCCTCTCTCAAAACCATCTCCGATCTCAAACAAACCCTTGAGAATCTCAACTCCGAGCTCATTCCCAAGAAGAAATTCTCTTTCAAGAACAAAGCCTCCAAGCAAGACCGGGACCGATCAGTCTCCGATTCAAAACAAACCGCGCCGGAAAATGCCGATTCGTTTTCAGTTTCCCTCGAGAAATTGAGTTTCCAGGTGAGAGATTCGCCCGGTTTGAGAAACAAAAACGGCGAGACTTTGGTGAAGAATTTCAAAGGCTCGGAGGTTGGGGAATTCACGGTTTCGGATCTCGATTCTTGCGAAGTGAGACTGATTGGTTCAGTGAGAGCATTATTTGTTCATAGGCTGAAGAATTGTAGGGTTTATGCTGGGCCTGTAACGGGCTCCATTCTGATCGAGGGAGCTGAGGATTGTGTGTTTGTAATGGCGTCGCATCAAATTCGGATCCACAATGCGAAGGGAACCGATTTTTATTTGAGAGTGAGGAGTAGGCCGATAATTGAGGATAGTACTGGGGTGAGGTTTGCGCCGTATTGTTTGAGCTATGAAGGGATTGAGGAGGACTTGAGGGAAGCGAGTCTCAATGAGGAAACGGGGAATTGGGGCAATGTAGATGATTTCAAGTGGTTGCGTGCAGTGCAGTCACCGAATTGGTCGGTTTTGCCGGAGAATGAGAGGGTTGGAATGGTACAAATTTCGAATTCGGGTGATGGAATTGAAGGAAATTAACTTTGTTTGATCTTCTTTTTATTAGTGATTGTTCAAAAGTGCGTGTTTTAGTTTAGGGGGCCTGTGGAGCTATTCAAATTTCAGGTAATGTTCTTTGTTATACTTGTTATTTGTGTTGATGCAAAATATATTGTTACCAATTTTTCAGTCCCCGATTAGTTTGATGAGGATTCATTCTTGTTTGTTTATGTAATAATTGCTTTTTAATTGGATTTGATTGTGGCGAGAGAGAAATTTTTTTGCTATTTATTACTTTGCTTTCTCCATTACTAGTTCTTAGATAGATTTTGGTAGTATTAACAGACTTGTGGGAAAAGGAGTAAACATTTTGATTAAGTTTACTTGGGAGCAATTTTGTGTGCAATATGGAGCATGGTTCTTTACTGATGGTGTGTTTAGTCTTCATCCAAGCTGAAGATTTCACATAGTTTATAATGAGAATGCTTTATTGATGGATAATGGGTCTAATAAAGACACGGGTTGGCTAGTGTTTACTGGTTTTTTGACGATGATGCGTCTCTTCCTTAATCTTCACTGCTTCCCCTTTCTTACTGTTGGCTCAAAACTGTCCCTTTTTCACAGTTCTGTCAAGGCTCTCCAAAAGGGCTATTCACTCAGATTAAGGCCATATATGGTCTAAAGAGTGAAGTTTGAATGTTGAGCTGTTAGTGAAGGAATTTTAGAGTTGCATTTGAGTTCAATTTTCCCTAGACATGGTTCTTTGTTGAAGTCTGTTCGGACTAAAATGGTGCTACTTTTGACTAAGTTACACCCATGCAAATGCAATAAGTTTTTCCTCATGTCACAGTACTACATATATAACATTCTTACTGTTGGAGGTTTTCTATCTACAATAAGAAAGGGATGATAGCATTGATGTTTCTTTTTCCCCTCAAGTTAAGGGAATATGAAACGTTTTCTCAGATTTAATGTATATGGCAGTCCATTGAGATATACCATATTTAAAGCTTATTGGTTCAGATTTAATTGGTGACTGCAATATTTTTTCTTTCTAAGGAGTGACAAGGTCCTCCTTCCTTAATTGATTATATCATTTTATATAATATTTTTTTTGATAAGTAATACGTATTATTAGATATATATATAAATGCACCAAGTCCACAGGGGTATACGTTTTTCGTACTTTTTATGTACTAAAGCCATATAAAGATGTTTGCTGCCGAGAAAGCAATATATATAGAATCTCTGCACTAATGTTGTGCAAATGGCTAAGCAGGTCTTCCATTTTCAGCCTCCCATGTTGAGAGGTGAGAGCCAAGGAACTACATAGTGCTTCTGCTATTAGGTTATCTCTTGGTCAACTGTCTGAAGGACTAAGATGTTTGAAGGCATTAGGATTCTTCTAAGCAAAAACATGATAAGATAGCATGCTGATGCAGCTGATCCGATTTCTTGGATCCTTGTAGTTTGTACCCATTTTCAACTGCACATAGTATACCCATACAGAGGGTCTAACCATGGTGGTTGTATTTGTGGTTAGGATACTCTTATTTCAATCAGAAGGGATTTTTTTTTTTTTTGGGGGGGTGGGGGGGAATCATAAAAGTTGCCAGCTTGGATAGTGGACTCCCTTAAGGTGAAATTGATGCTTTCTGTTCGCTACTGTTGGCACTAAATCTCCTTACATTGAAAATTTTTATAGGTTGAAAAAAATCTGATCCCAAACCCTCTTCCAGAAAGAGAAAAATTAACTAGCTGAATCCCTTGAAAATCAGTTGAAAGTAATTTTTTTAGAATATATAAAGAATATCTAAGGTTGAATTTTATAGGAAAATCCATCCCTTCCCTTGTTAAGAAGAAAGAGATGTGAAGGTTGGACAGCCATCTTTCTAACGTTGAGTATTATTGAACATCTAAGTCAGCTGAAGTCCTTTGATATATTTCAATTTATGGTTATAATTACTAAATGAATGAAAATATAACTTGAGCAACCATTCTTATTGAATCAGATTTCATATTAGTGCAGTTTCAAATGATTTATGAGGATTTTTTTTTATTAGTTCTCTGTGATTTATACTTCTTTTATTTATTTTATTTTTTGAGATGGTTAGAAATATTTTGTTGCTGCTGATCCTGCAGCTTGAACCTCTCCCCGTTAAACCACCACTGACCTTACATGTGAGAGGTACCATTCACCCACAAGGGCGATGGTGGATTCATAGTTGATTCCTTAGGAACCTTCTATATGTCATGAGTGCATTTTAGTTGATTCCTTAGGAACCTTCTATATGTCATGCACGCTCCCCTTATTTTGTTTGCTGAGTTGCTTGTGGTTTTCCAACTCAAGTTATTAACATGATATTAATTGATTATTTGTTCCTTGATAATGAATTCAATGGAAACGTTTTTTATTTGACTCCTTTTTAGCTTTGTTAGTTATTCTTTAAGTAGGGCAATTTTTCCTTATAGTTTATAAGGTTCTTTAAGTTTGAATTTTCTACATGTTCTCATTCACATATTGTGAAAAAAAATGGATTAACATAAGTTTCAAAGGGTCTCTCTCTCTCTCTCTCTCTCACACACACACACACACACACAAGGCTATTTTAGAAAATATGAAATCTATTCCAATTTATTGGAATTTTATGATTTTCGATTTGGAAGTTGATTTTACATAATTATCTGTATTTGGAGTCTACATCTTGATGATTGTTTTGGTTGGTATCCATGCTAAATTGAAGAAGACCAAGGACTCAGCAAAGCTAGAGTCAATCCCTTTAGAGCTGTAAAACTCTAAGGCTAGGACATATTCTTCTCTTTATGATGGTTAGGAGGCTTTGACTTTGAAATCATGGGAGTTCATTTGTTTCTTTTGATGCTTTCTAGATGTTGGCAACCATAATTCTAATTAATCTCCTCCATCCGATTTGGATAACTTACCTTTAAAGCTAGAATTTCGAAAGAGTGAATGAACTTATCAAAAAATTTTTCCAAAAGAGTGAATGAGTGCAAAATCCTCCTATATATATATATGGTGAATCCAGTTCTTTCATTGCAACCTCTATCATCCAAAGCAAGTAAATATTGGGTGTGGGCGTCTCTGCTCCAACTGTGAAAGGGGCATTGATAAGGTTTCCATTTGCCACAAACAATAGTAAATACTGCAAGATGGATGGGTAAAACTTAGGTACAATCCTCGGTGCTATATCTTGGACTCCCCAATTGAATTCAACCATATAGTTGAAACCTAATTGAGTTAGAAAATTAAATTTATAAGTTCATTGGTCAATGCAATTACATGATTGAATTTAATTGAGGAATATAAGATACAATTCCCGAAGGAATTATAACTAAGTTTTACCCAAAGGTGGATTTTATTGGTTAAGAGGGGGCAGCAGACTCTCTAATAACAGTTGGAAGTATCCTTGTGTCCTGAATACATTTAACAGAAGGATCACTGATCCTTCGATTTCATATTTTTATGTGAACCATGGAGAAAACTTACTGGTTTTGACTATCAGATTATGAACTCATAATCAGTCAACAGATATCTGCATTTTGGTATCACTGGATTTACATATTGGGTGGCCTGGCCCTATTTTCACGCTAAGAATGGTTGCATCCACACCCTCTCTTATGTTATGGGCCCTGATGTCTGTTTTGTTAAAAGGATAGTGCTAGAGAAACCGAGTGTGGAAATATCATTTCCCTTGAGTAAGTATTTCTTCCACTCGGCTATTCCACTACTTTCTGGTGCTAGCTAGGCTAGAAAAACATATCTATTATAATCATTGACTCTGTCTTGACTATATTGTTGGCTTTGTAGGAGGGAATCTAGCCAGTTTCTATTAACGGTTCCAATTAAAGAACTACATGTTTGAAAATGAAGGAGTTTTGCACTTATTTTATGGTTAAATAAATTTATGCAGAATACAAAATCAAAGATCCCAAGGTTTGATCCCTGTCTTTTCAATTTTCACTGTGTTTGTTTGCACATGGGTAGGTAAGAAGTGAAGAAAAATAGAAAAGAGAGGAATAAGGGGAAAGAGAGAAAAGAAAATGTTTCTAGAAGAATTTACTTTCTACATGTTTGGTTTGCACAAGAAAAAGAAAGGAAAATAAATGATTTAACCTATCAAAAAGAATTTGACTTTTATTTATTTATTTATTTTTTTGCAAAGAAAAATTAACTAGCTGAATCTCTTGAAAACCAGTTGAAAGTAATTTTTTAGAATATTAGAATATCTAAAGTTGACTTTTATAGGAATTTCCAAACCTTCCCCTGTTAAGAAGAAAGAGATGTGAAGTTTGGACAACCATCACTCTAAGGTTTAGTATTAATGAACATCTAAGGTCAGCTGAAGTCTTTTGATATATTTCAATTTATGGTTATAGTATTCTAAATGAATGAAAATTTAATTTGAGCAACCATTCTTATTGAATCTGGTTTCATATTAGTGCAGTTTCGGATGATTTATGAGGAGCTTTTATTTGTTCTCTATGATTTATACTTGTTTTATTTATTTATTTTTTTAGATGGTTAGAAATATTTTTTTGCTGCTGACCTTGTAGCTTGAACCTCTCCCCCAAACCTCCACTCACCTTACATGTGGGGAGCTACCAATTACCATTCCACCTACAAGGTTGGTGGTGGATTCATACTCCTAATGGACCTAATTTACATGAATTCATTTTTAGTTGATTCCTTAGGAACCTTCTTTATGTCATGCACACTCCCCTTATTTTGTTTGTTGAGTTGCTTGTGGTTTTCCAACTCAAGTTATTAACATGATATTAATTGATTATTTGCTCCTTGATAAAGAATTCAATGGCAAAAGTTTTTTATTTGACTTCTTTTTTGCTTTGTCAGTTATTCTTTAAGTATGATAATTTTTCTTTATAGTTTATAATGGTCTTTAAGTTTGAATTTTCTACATGTTCTCATTCACGTATTGTGAAAAAAATGGATTAACATAAGTTTTGAAGGGTTTCTCTCTCTCTCTCTCTCTCTCACACACACACACACCCACACACACACACACACAAGGCTGTTTTAGAAAATATGAAATTTATTCCAATTTATTGGAATTTTATGATTTTCAATTTGGTAGTTGATTTTACATAATTACTTGTATTTGGAGTCTTCATCTTGATCACATTGTTTTGCTTGGTATCCATGCTAAATCAAAGAAGACCAAGGACTCAGCAAAGCTAGAGTCAATCCCTGTAGAGCTGTCAAATGAGTCTCCATAGAATACACTAATGCTAGGGCAGATTCTTCTCTTTATGATGGTTAGGATACTGACTTTGAAATCATGGGAGTTCATTTGTTTCTTTTGATGCTTGCTAGATGTTGGCATTCCTTGGACAGATATAGAATGCAACCATAATTCTAACCAATCTCCTCCATCTGATTTGGAAAACTTACCTTTAAATGCTAGAATTTTGAAAGATTAAATGAGTGCAAAATTCTCTTTTATATATATATATATATATATATATATATATGTTGAATCCAATTCTTTCATTGCAACCTGTATCATCCAAAGCAAGTACATATTGGGTGTGGGCTCTAAGTACACTAGTCTCTGCTCCAACTGCGAAAGGGGCTTTGATAAGGTTGCCACTTGCCGCACACAATAGTAAATACTGCAAGATGGATGGTAAAACTTAGGTACAATCCTTAGGTGCTATACCTTAGACTCCCCAATTGAATTCAACCGTATAGTTGAAACCTAATTGTGAGGGTATATGGCCTACTAAGGTGCCTAGAGGGGTGTCTTTCTTCTTATGGACAGCAGTTAATGATGAGATACTCACCATTGATAACCTTGTTAAGAAAGGTCAGTTTTTGGTTAATAGGTGTTGTTTGTGTTGTTGCGATGGGGAATCGGTGGACCATCTTTTTCTTCATTGTAAGTTCTCTTATGCCTTATGGTGTGAAGTTTTTGCGGTGTTTGGGATTCAATGGGTAATGCCAAGGTCGGTGAAATCTTTTTCTTTATATGGAGAAACTGGTTTGGAAAGTATCTTTCTATCATTTGGTACATGGTCCCGACATGTTTAATGTGGTTAGTTTGGCAGAACGTAATGCTCGCATTTTTGAAGACAAGGCGAGAACTTTGGAACATTTAAAATGTTTACTTTTTCATACTCTATTTCTTTGGGCTCGTATTTGGGGGTGTCTGAACTGTCTTGTTGTAGCTGATTTTTTAGTTTCTATTTCCTTTAGCTCTTGATCTTCTTGTATTTGTTTCATTGTTCAAAGTGTTCACCATCGTGCACATGATGTTCAATTTTTTCAATAAAAGTCTTATTACTTATCAAAAAAAAAAAAAAAACTTAAATTCAAAAGTTCATTGGTCAATTCAACCACATGATTGAATTTAATTGAGGAATATAACTATATAAGATACAATACCTGAAGGAATTATAACTAAGTTTTACTTGAAGGATGATTTTATTGGTTAAGAGGGGGCAGTAGAATCTCTAATAACAATTGGAAGTATCCTTGTGTCCTGAATACGCCAAACGTAAGATCACCGATCCTTAGATTTCTTATTTTTATGTGAACCATGCGAGAAAACTTAACGTTTTCGACAATCGATTATTAACGCATAATCAGTCAACAAATGCCTGCATTTTTGGTTATCACAAGATTTAAATATTGGGTGGCCTGGCCCTATTTTCACACTAAGAGCATCCACATCGCTGGATGTAAAATCTTGCAAAATGCAAAAAACCTTCATTTTACATATTT
The DNA here is from genome assembly GCA_028216015.1 of Quercus dentata. Classification (NCBI taxonomy): domain Eukaryota; kingdom Viridiplantae; phylum Streptophyta; class Magnoliopsida; order Fagales; family Fagaceae; genus Quercus; species Quercus dentata. Next base: position 54,734,840 of record CP116449.1, on the reverse strand, counting down.
TGACCAAAAAAACACCTACATTAGTGGGTGTAAAATTGTGTATAAATATACAATTGCTACAATAACCATGTATATATGCACGGTTATTGTAGCATTCGCATTTAATATTTTATTATTTTTCTCTCTCATTCTATTCACTCGCTCACTCTTTTTGGACACTCTCTCTGTCTCTCACTCTCTTTTAACTCTCTCTTTGTTTTTCGATCAGAACTCAAGCTTCACTCTCGGCTTCGCCACCGGCTTCGCCATTCGCTCTAATCTGCGTGTTGGGTCATTGTCATCGCTTCCTGCATGTTGGGTCATCGCCGTCCCTCACTCTCTCTAACGTTTACCACCGATGGTTTTCCTTTGTTTCTAGTGGGTTTTGGGATTTTGATAAATGGGTTTTGAATCTTTGGATTTGGGTAGGTTGATGATGGTGATGGTGATGATGGTGATTGGATCTTTGGATTTTTGTTGTGGCTTGATGATGGTGATTGGGTAGGTTGATGATGGATCTTTGGATTTGGGTTTTGGAGGTTGGTTGATGGTGGCTCGGTTGAATGGGTATGTGAATTTCATTGATGGTAGCTTGGTTGAATGGGATGGTGGCTGGGTTGTTGTGTGGCTTGATGATGGTGGCTGTGTAGGTTGTGTTGGGTTTGTGAGAGAGATGAAAGTGGAAAAAAAAATGAATATTTTATTAAATAAATGTGTATAATAGAGAAACTGATGTGGGAGTTTTGTAAAAATAGGGCAGTGAGTTTACAATCGTAAACACATTGTTCTTTTCCATCAATAAAATTCTTATTATCTATCAAAAAAAAAGTTTTGTAAAAATAGGTGTGCAAAATAAAAAAAGCAAGTTTTTTTTTTGCAAAATGGACAAATTTTTGCATCAACCGATGCGGATGCTCTAAGAATGGTTGCATCCACCCCTCTCTTATGTTATGGGTCCTGATGTCTGTTGTGTTAAAAGGATAGTGCCAGAGAAACTGAGTGTGGAAATATCATTTCCCTTGAGTAAGTATTTCTTCCACCCGGCTATTCCACTACTTTCTGGTGCTAGCTAGGCTAGAAAAACATATCTATTATAATCATTCAGATGACTCTGTCTTACTCTTGACAATAGTTAGCTTTGTAGGAGGGAATCTAGCCAGTTTGTATTAACAGTTCCAATTAAAGAACTGCATGTTTGAAAATGAAGGAATTTTGCACTTATTTTATAGTTAAATAAATGTATGTGGAATACAAATTCAAAGATCCCAAGGTTTGATCGCTGTCTTTTCAATTTTCACTATGTTTGTTTGCACATGGGTAGGGAAGAAGATAAGAAAAATAGAAAGGGAGGAATAAGGGGGAAGAGATAAAAGTAAATGTTTCTAGAAGAATTTATTTTCTACATGTTTGGTTTGCACAAGAAAAAGAAAGGAAAACAAATGATTTAACCTATCAAAAAGAATTTGACTTTTTTTTTTTTTTTTGCAAAGAAAAATTAACTAGCCGAATCTCTTGAAAACCAGTTGAAAGTAATTTTTTAGAATATAAGAATATCTAAGGTTGACTTTTATAGGAATTTCCAACCCTTCCCTTGTTAAGAAGAAAGAAATGTGAAGTTTGGACAACCAACCCCCTAAGGTTTAGTATTAATGAACATCTAAGGTCAGCTGAAGTCTTTTGATATATTTCAATTTATGGTAATAGTATTCTAAATGAATGAAAATTTAATTTGAGCAACCATTCTTATTGAATCTGGTTTCATATTAGTGCAATTTCGGACGATTTATGAGGAGCTTTTATTTGTTCTCTATGATTTATACCTCTTTTTTTGTTTATTTTTGAGATGAAATATTTTTTTTTGCTGCTGATCCTGCAGCTTGAACATCTCCCCCAAACCTCCACTCACCTTACACGTGGGGAGCTACCAATTACCATTCCACCAAAAAGGTAGGTGGTGGATTCATACTCCTAATGGACCTAATTTACAGTTCATTTTTAGTTTATTCCTTAGGAACCTTCTATACGTCATGCACACTCCCCATATTTTGTTTGTTGAGTTGCTTGTGGTTTTCCAAGTCAAGTTATTAACATGATATTAATTGATTATTCGTTCCTTGATAACTAATTCAATGGCAAAAGTTTTTTATTTGACTTCTTTTTTGCTTTGTCAGTTATTCTTTTAAGTGTGCGTTTGGGTCCGGCTGATGCGTTTGCATTTGCGTTTTTTTCTTTTTTTTTTTTTTTTTTTTTTTTTTTTTTTCACGCGTTTTGGGACAAATTTTACTGTTATGGCTACTATTCATGCACTGTTCATGAACAAGAGCCGCAAAGTTTGACTTGTAAAACAATTTTCAATTAATCGATTGCACACACCGTGCAATCGCTTCATGACCTCACAAATTTCACTTTTCAGCAACTTTTTCATTAAAAATGGGTCCCACTAGGGGTGTTCGAGGTGCGGTTTTGGGCCATTTTTAGTACCGCACTTTGTTTTTACGGTCATATGTGTGGTGCGGTGCGGTGTGGTGCGGTTTAGAGTTTAGCAAAAACCATAACCGCACCGCACCTCATTTTTGTAGTCACATGTGCGATACTAAGTATAAGATGCGATTTGAAGTCGGTATATTTTTCAAATTTTAGGCTTTTCTTATTCAGCCTAAAACTAATTTTTCCCTTTTTTTGGGCCAAGTTTTAAATTATTGAGCTAGTTTTTTTTTTTTTTTTTTTTTTTTTTTTTTTTTTTTTTTAATTTTGGGTTGGCTTTTCTACTCAACACTTGCTAGGATTATTATTATTATTTTTTTGAAAACTAGGGTTATTAAACTATTAATAATATATTTAATATTAAAAATAAATATATTAATATATAGAGAGAGTGCGGTGCGGTGCGGTTTGTGCGGTTTTCTTATTATAAAACCGCAAACCGCACCGCACCATGCAAAGATGGGTGCGATGCGGTGCACTATTATTTGCGGTGCGGTGCGGTGCGGTTATGCCATTTTGCGGGCGGTTTTGGTGTGGTTTTTGTGCTTTGTGCGATTTATGCGGTTTGATGAACATCCTTAGGTCCCACGGTACTATTCACATATTTAAAAATTATTTTGCTACAGTGTTTTTCGTTTTTCGGTTTTCAGCAGTATCTAAACGCACCTTAAGTATGGTAATTTTTCTTTATAGTTTATAATGGTCTTTTTAAGTTTGAATTTTCTACATATTCTCATTCACATATTGTGAAAGAATGGATTAACATAATTTTCAAAGGGTCTCTCTCTCACACACACACATACACGCGTGCACACACACAAGGCTATTTTAGAAAATATGAAATTTATTCCAATATATTGGAATTTTATGATTTTCAATTTGGTAGTTGATTTTACATAATTACCTGCATTTGGAGTCTTCATCTTGATTACATTGTTTTGCTTGGTATCCATGCTAAATCAAAGAAGACCAAGGACTCAGCAAAGATAGAGTCAATCCCTGTAGAGCTGTCAAATGAGTCTCCATAGAATACACTAATGCTAGGACAGATTCTTCTCTTTATGATGGTTAGGATGCTTTGACTTTGAAATCTTGGGAGTTCATTTGTTTCTTTTGATTCTTGCTAGATGTTGGCATTCCTTGGACAGCTTTAGAATGCAACCATAATTCTAATCAATCTCCTCCATCTGATTTGGAAAACTTACCTTTAAATGCTATAATTTTGAAAGAATAAATGAGTGCAAAATTCTCTTATATATAAATATATATATATATATATATATATATATATATGGTGAATCAATTCTTTCATTGCAACCTGTATCATCCAAAGCAAGTAAATATCGGGTGTGGGCACCAGCCTCTGCTCCAACTGCGAAAGGGGCTTTGATAAGGTTGCCACTTGCCGCACACAATAGTAAATGCTGCAAGATGAATGGGTAAAATTAGGTACAATCCTCAGGTGCCATACCTTGGACTCTCCAGTTGAATTCAACCCTGTAGTTGAAACCTAATTGAGTTGGAAAATTAAATTCATAAGTTCATTAGTCAATGCAACCACATGATTGAATATAATTGAGAAATCTAAGATACAACACTTTAAGGAATTATAACTAAGTTTTACCCCAAGGCGGACTTTATTGGTTAAGAGGGGGCAGCAGAATCTCTAATAACATATGGGAGTATTTTTGTGTCCTGGATACGTTAAACCGAAGGATCACTGATCCTTCGATTTCATATTTTCATGTGTACCATGTGGAAGACTTTCCAGTTTCAACTATCAGATTATGAATTCATAATGAGTCGACAGATATCTGCCTTTTGGTTATCACAGGATTTAAGTATTGGGTGGCCTGGCCTATTTCCACACTAAGAATGGTTGCTTCCACACCCTCTCTTATGTTGTGGGAATGTGGGTCCTGATGTCTGTTGTGTTAAAAAGGATGGTGCCAGAGAAACCGAGTGTGGAAATATCATTTCCCTCGAGTAAGTAGTTCTTCCACTCAAGCTATTACACTACTGTCTAGTAGCTAGGCTAGAAAAAAATATTTATTATAATCATTCGGACGACTCTGTCTTGACTATGTTGTTGTCTTTGCAGGTGAGAATCTAGCCAGTTTGTATTAACAATTCCAATTAAAGAACAACATGTTTGAAAATGAAGGCATTTTGCACTTAATTTATGGTTAAATAAATGTATGTGGAAAACGAAATCAAAGATCCTAAAGGTTTGATCCTTGTCTTTACAATTTACACTATGTTTCTTTGCACATGGGTAGGGAAGAAGAGAAGAAAAATAGAAAACGAGGAATAAAAATAGAAAAGGAGGAATAAGGGGAAAAAGAGAAAATAAAATGTTTCTAGAAGAAAATAATTTTCTACATGTTTGGTTTGCACAAGAAAAGGAGAGGAAAATAAATGATTTAACCTTTATGCCCTTAATCAAAAATAATTTGGCCCTTAATGAGGAGCATATGAAGAACTTGTGAGTAATTTCAAACAAATGATTCGCATGTTTCAGATGTCAAACTTTCTTTCTTCCCATTTCCTTATAATTTAGGCAGACACTGGAAATTCAGTCTCTTCTCTCAATTTTCTCTTCACTCTGCTTCCTAGATGTTTGACTGAGATCTAGATTTGATCAAACTGTTAAAATACCTCCTTCAGCATTGTCAAAGTTGGACTTGGCAGGATGAGATCTCTAGGATACATCCAACCTATCAAAAGTGAGAGCATGGAATCCTGTAAAGACTTTCTGCTTTCCAGCCTATCTATAATTGTCTTTCCAAGAAAATCATAGACACATCAGAGAGAAGATGCCCCTGCACATGGTTTGTTACTACCTTTTCATTTCATATGTTGACATTTTTTCTAAAAGCTTGCTCCAAATCAGTCTATTGGTGTTGATTTCAATAATCAAAATGTTAGTGACTTTGAGATGGCTTTAATAAAGTTTCTTGTCGAATTAGGGACTTGAGGTCGAATTTTCTCTACACAAGAAATTCATCAGTGTCTTCTTGACTTTATACTTTAATAGTAAAAAACAATTATCATATAACGAATGACATATAGATTCCAACCCAATTATATCTTAAAAAAATAAAAAAGCAAAAAGAAAAAAAAGTTTAGGTTAATATAAAATTGAACTTGTATATTTAAGTACACATGGGAAGGCGAGCTCATAGCTAACTGTAAGAGGACGCTCTCACAGTAGCCTTACTGTCATATCCACTGAAGATTGTTTTATTTTTTCAATTCTCTTTCTTACCAACTCCAACTTCGGGTTTAGCATGCAGCATATTAAAAATGATTGAACAAAATATAATCAAACTTTGACTTGATATTGCATTGCAGCCAGTACACTGATACACCCAATAACAGAGATGATGGTGGCGATCTTTTTTACTTTGAACTCCATGTGACCAGCTTTGCATGCAGCATATATGAACCTTTGGATAGATCTTTCACACTATCCATTTAGATATGTATATGAACCAACCTGGATGATAGTGATCTCATCATCTCTCTCTCTCTCTCTCTCTCTCTCTCTCTCTCTCTCTGTGAACATTTGCTGCTACATACACAAGTGCTTATCTTCTTACCAGGCCAAAAACACCAAAAAAGTGCTCCTAAATTTTGTTTCCATTCTCCCATTCCATCAATATTGCCTCCAGCTCCTCCTCTACCATGCTTTCTTTGGTCAAAATCCTCTTCTAAGGTAGAAGAAGACACTTTACAAGATCACTGCAATTCTTTAAGGTATGTTTATCTTATATATATCATAAAGCTTAATAATTGCATATGTAATCTGTGATTGTGTTGTATTTTTAATGCAAATGCGACCGGACCGTGGTCCAAAATATTAGATTTTATCTTCTTATTCTAATTACACGTCTAGAATTGCTATTTCCTCACCGGAAAATAGTGCCACTCTTTACATTTTCTTCTTGGAAATCATCCCTTTGACAATAATGAAAGGTAATAAGCTTAACCCTACAGCTACAAGCAATGGTTTCATATTTATGCTTTATTTATTTACTTAGATGTGAGTTCATAATTGAAATGGGGGTTAAAGGATTGTGCAAATGGACTCAAACGACTTATGCTTTAGGAAACATTTAAGTTTCGTCTATACTTAGTTGCACTTTTATTCCTTTGGTCCTGTGATTTACATATGTTACTTAATTATAATATAAAGTGAAAAAAAAAAAAAAAAATTGTTGGGATTTAGCTAACTTAATCGGTGAAGTCTTCTATTATTGAATAAGAGACCTAAATTTGAATCTCATCTATACAGATAGAAAAGCTATTAGCATCTTGGCCTAATGGTGAAAAGCAATCATAATAGAGCAGATACTATATTGCCTACACCAAAAAGAAACTCATTGGTTAGACACCGTAGACTTAAAATCCGATCTTTCTTTTTTTTAGGAAAAGAATATAATGCTGGTTGGGTGATAATTTTTTACAAGTTGTGCGAGTATAAGCCTTAGGTAGTCCAAAAGTTAATTTGTTTGGGGGCAAGTACTTTGTAGATGTGCATAACTTGGGTATCAGTTTTTTGTTTTAATGCAGCTGCAATTCATTTGAACAACAATTGATTGTATCTTTGGCACACAGCCTACTTCTGTGATATATGATGCCAAAGGAGCATGATCTACTTAGTCTGTATACCATCTTGTGCGATTCAATCTACCCTTTTGATTTGACCAAAGTTACTTGTGAAGATTTAGTAGCTAGGTTTAGCACATTTAGAATCCGTTAAAAAAAACAGTGTTACGTTTAGAAACTAGTCATTCAGTTTAGCGCAATTAGCGCAAAAACTAGTTGTTAGTCATGCCAACAATTCACTGTTTTTTTTGGGATTGCTACTATAAGTATTACAAGTTTTATCACATAAATTTTATAGGGATGAGATCTCTTACTGAATCTTTTAATTCGCTTCATTTTTTATTTAGGTATAAGACGAGTGACATTTAAAAATGAAGCAAATGACACATTTGCTTTTATATACTTGTATGACATACGACAAGAAGCCCACCTCTATTGGGCCCAAGATAAGGAAGCCCATGAATAGTACCACCCTTGGGCCTATCCCACCGTGGTCGGCCCATGAACGCCCAAAAGCATTAGCCCATTGTTCGTGACCCGGTGTCCGGATACTCCTCGGGGACCACATGATCAACCAATGCACTAACGACGTTCGGTTATATCTTGACAGACTGAGTGTCTTAGGAGATTGCACTTTGCCCGACCAAGTTTTAGTAACCAAGACTAGTCCCAATGCGCCAAACCCCATTCCCAATGAATATTCCTTGCCAAGAATAATTAATTTGGGTCCTACCCACATGAGCGAAATCAGAAAGTAATCATAAATTCCACCGCTAAACTTAAACTATAAATAGGAGAAGGTACAATGAAGTAGGGGTTGGACAATTGGGTGCGAGATTGAGAGAATAACCGAGCATGCTACGGAGTTGAGAGAGGGAAGAAGAGAAGTGGGTTTTGAGTGCATTCTATCCTTATGCCCGCCTAGGAGCTACCCACGGTAGGATACCGAATACTCACTGTACATATAAATTGTGAGCCCAAACGCTAGGTCCGATAGGGTGAGGTGTTTTGGGTACGCACAATACTAATCTATCAATTTTTATATATAATTTTTTTAAAAACTTTACTTTTGTTGATGTAGCACCAATTTTATTTTATTTTATTTTTATTTTTATTTTCAGTAAACATTTTCCTTTTCATGAATAACCATTCAACATATTGTTAGTAATGATTGGTTTTGGTTTTTTTTAGTTTTATTTATTTATTTTAAAATTTTTAAAATTTAATTTAATTAATGATATTCCCATTTTCACTGAAGAATATAAAAATAAATCGACATTAGTTAAGTTTGGGCTTTCTATTTGATCATTAGGCTTTGTTTCGCCGTAGCATCAAACATGTGTTAATTCAGCCCATAAACCTCTCAGTTTTTTGAGGACGGGTTAAGTGGGCTGGGTTTAAAATAAGTCTAAACATCACATTTGATGCCTTTTTAAATTATGATAGGGTCCTGGGCAAACAAAATTATGATAGGGTCAATGGGTGCAATGGATAAAACCTGGACCCATGTTGTATGATTTGGATCCAATCTATGGGAGTTTGGACATGGGACCTTGTTTTTTTTTTTAGTGAGAGGGAAGGGAAAGGTCACCAAAATATATAAACATTAATATATTTTGGCCACCTTACCCTCTCATTTTCTCCGTATTTGTTCCAATTCCAAACGTATTTGTGTTCGGGAATATGAAAAAAATGGGTTGTTGGAAAAAGTTGGAGGGACAAAAATTAGAAAAATAGAAAATATTTGTGTTTTTACACTGTATATGCTTGGTTTAGAGAATAGAAAAGTGAAAAAACGGAGATTAAATTACTATTATATTTTTATTATATAAAAGTGGAAGAATTGAAAAATAGGGAGATAATTTAATTATTTTCTTCTCAATGCCACTTTTCTCTCTATGTTCTTCTCAATTTGGACGAAAAAAAGTGGGTTAAAATTCCAACCACGATATATTCTTCTCTCCATTTAAATCACTACTAAACAAAGCATAAATTCATTTGGTATTTCTACAATACAGTTCTAACAATAGAATTGCACTATGAGATGTTGTATTTATTTTTTTAGCGTTTTTTAATCGACTCTCTCTCTCTCTCTCTCCTCAACTAAAAGTGGTAAAAGAAAGAATATTTAATGTAAAGTGTATTGTAAAATGGTGTGATAAATTAAGTGATAGAAAAAAAAAATATTTATGTAAAGCGGCAAAAGAATAGAATATGTGTTAAAATAAAAAAGAAATAGCTTTTTGATATGTCAGAATAACATTTTTTAACAATACCTGATGCTAATGTTGATACGGTGTGAATGCGACCTATAACATAGGAAAAATAAGGCAAATCTTATGAATTGAAAAATAAGGTGCGGACAAGGGTAGTTGGTAGAAAAGATTTTGACTTAGTATCATGATCGGATTCACCATTGTTTTTTGGGTTTATAAAATTATGGAGAGAGAGAGAGAGAGAGAGAGAGAGAGAGGGTATAAGTAGAACGCAGCTTCTAGGTACCTAACAGTGGTTCGAATTGAGTTGTTTTTTTAAATCACTATATATAAAAGCATAAAAATAGATGTTGATTCTTGACCCCTATAATGTGGTCCATTTGGAGCACTATATAATACCTACACTTTATGATCATACCTATTGACAATGGAAAGGACAATGATCGTATTTAATATCTAATTTCTTGGCAAGTTTAGGTGGAAATTCTACTTTGGCCTATAGAATTATCTAATATCTATAGCCGTTTAATTGTATGATGATACATTTTTTTATGTTATATTTTAATATTGTTTGCTTGTTAAGTATAAGGGATTGAATCTCAATATTTTTCGACCAATAAAGGTGGAGGTGTCACTAGGCTAAAAGGTCATCAATTTTTTTTAAATATATATATATATATATATATATATATTTTGATTGATAGTTTCAACCTCATATGATATTTACTTTTAAATATTGTTTTTTAATTTATATAATCAAATTAAGACATCAATTGGATTTTTGGTGTGCACATGGATCGAATTCCAGATTTCTTATTTTACGATAAGAGACTTTACCAATTGAAACTTTACAATTCTTATATATAGTTTATTATACTTTGTGTTGTTTTCAAATTTTATTGAAATTATATTTTAATAGAAAAATTAATTTTCTATAATTTCCTAAGGTTTCATAATTAATTAAGTGCTCGAGTATATGGCTGAAATATTAAGAATATTTGATATTACCAGGGAATATGAGTGGTCCAATTGTAAAGGTTTAGTTCCATGTAATTTGGTTAGGGTTAATATCTTGAGTTCAAATATTTGAAAACAAAATTGGTTCTTATTACGATGTCCAAAATTTTATTTTATTTGGAAAATAGATTTGAATTATGGATTATTTCTATTAGAAACACCAAAAATTAATAACTAGTTGAGCTATAAGGCCCTTGACAAATGTCCAACCACTAATGTTACAAGAATTTCTTTGGGATTGAGGTTAAGCTATGGTTAAACCCACTTCAAGCATTAGTTCCTTATTCCGTAGGTGCTGCTATATTCAGCCACTAATAGGGCCTTACATGAATTGGTCACCCCCAGCCTTTATTTTTTGGGCAAGATTTATTATACAAATCTGGCAATTTGATCTTTGAATAATTAACTATTGAAATACATTTTACAATATTTTCTTTAGCAAATTGCTTCCGTTCAAACATATATCATTGTTCATAAGATAGGTCTTAGTTGCACCTGGTCTTTTTGTTACATGCCTTTTGTACCAATGTAACATAATTAAAATGGTATTTTCTGTTTTATTTTAATATCAGTTTCAGCTTAATTCCATGAGTAAATTTTCTTCCTCCATCTTACATATTTGTTGTCTTTCTATAAGCTTTTTTTGCCTTCATTGATCTTTGAAAAATAGGGCATAATTTTACCAGAAAAGTGCCTAAAGGGCTCCTACCCAACAATGTATGGATAAAGTTTCTATTTAAATTAGTTTGGAGAGAAACCCTTCAAACTCTCTTTGTATTTTTTTTTTATTGAATTTGAATTTTAACAAATCCAACATTAGATTGCTTTTTAAAAAAATATATATATATATATTTATATATATATATTTATTTTCCATGCTTGCAAAATTTCAAGAAGATAAAAATTAATAATTATATCATCAATTAAATGTTTAAATTTCAAGTTTTTGTAATATTAAATTATACATAAAAAATAAGTTAATGGATTGAATAGCAATTAACATCCAATTTGAATATCATATAACATACATGTTAATAACATAAAGAACATACAATCTAATGGTTAAAATTTTAAAATATATAGCCATGTTAATTTTTTAATGAGAATTTGAAGGGTTTTTCTACAAAATAGTTTGGAAAGAAACTTTGTCTGCAGTTTATTGACACTAAATTTCCATAATTTTATGTTTTATAGATAAAAAGAAAAAGAAACAAATATTTTGGTGTAAGTCACTAGCTAGATTCTATTTCAGCACTAGTTGCATTTAATTTTAATTCAACATATGTGGACTATACTAATTCTAATCTTGTTTACATTCTGCTATTGCAAACAGGCCCATGTTATGTAATATAGATACAGTCAAAACATAGTATTATATTTTGCATACAAAATTTCTCCAACTGCATCATGTGGATTGTGGATGATCATTTTAGGTAAGTAACAATCGCATGCATGCAAGATTAATTGAATTCCCACTGTACAGTTGCCAAATTAGCCTAATCAAGTATATATACATTATTGGGATCAGTTACATACTGAACTCAGTAAAATTCTAAATAGATAATAGGACAAATGCAAGGGAAACGTTAAACATAAAATAGCATGATGATGATGACTGTTAGTGCTATAATGCGACTTGTATATATGCAACAATTTTATGACATCCGAGCATGAAGAACATATATGGAATTATAGATCTACTAAGATAATAAAAAGAAAAGAAAGTGGTTGCTCGGCATGAGTCCCACGGCTGAATTAAATAGCTACAATAATTGTGTTGTAACACTAATTTTATATTCCTCTTACTTGTGCTAAAAAAATCTACGTACTTTGTCATCAATGAGATTAAGGTTATATATGATTAAAAACTGTGGATGGACCTAATGATAATGCCCGCTGTCACTTGGGTTATGTCAACTACTATTTTGGGCTCTTTCTGTTTTCTTCAAACATAGCTGAAAATGATTTCTACATATATACCCAATCTTCTTCTGCTGTTTGGGAAGTAGAAGAGGTTACTTTAAATAGCTTTCGTAAAAATGATTTTCCGCGTACCTGGGTCATCTTCCAAACTCAAATAACTTTCTAAAAAAGAAGAAGATAATAAGGGTCTTATAATAATTGTGAATAATATTATTGTTGTATTAGAAACAATAAGGGCTAGATAATGATAGCTATACTATATCCTGAAGATCAATAATCAACTCAAACAAGCCATTTCTCAGGCCCTTCTATTGGTTTGTTAAAATGAGGATATGCTCACCATTCATTTTCTCAATAACTCAATATAGTTGTTACTTGTTAGTGGTCTCATGACCTAGTGATATTGGGATATTTACCTAATCTTATGTGCTGTATTTTTGGATCGTTTGGCACTTCTGAATTATTGTCATCTTTATTTGTTTTATATTCTATCTTATATCCTCAACTAAAGAATAATATACGTAAAATATTCAACAAATTTTGGTGATCAGTGGCCAATTCATCTGAATTCTGAACCACTATGTGCTTCAATTTGGTATCAGAGCCAACCAACCATCATGGCTTCCAATTCTTTGACTTCATCTCATCCATCTTCTTCCAATGTTCACCCAAGTAATATTTCCCCACAAATTTCTTTTGTTCATTCTCTGTCAAATTCCCACCATTTTTTTATTCATCAAGTTTACCAAAAAAATGACCTCGATTGGAAAACTAAACTTATTCCATGTCCACCTTCTACAATCTGTGTCGATAACATTATGACTCCGAATCCTGCAATCATCTCTTGGACTCGTCAAGACCAATTCCTAATGAGTCTTCTAATTTCTTCGCTCTCAGATGAGACTCTACCAGTTGTTGTTGGTCTTACTACCTCTCAAGACAATTGGGTCAAACTTGAATCATCACTTCTCTCTGCTTTCAATACCCAAAATTTTCAAATCCATTGGCAACTCCAAAGTCTCAAACAAACCCCACGATTGTAGTTCAACCTTCTCTTGAACTTTATTATTATTTGTCATGGTTTTTGTGTGTCTCGGGTTGATGCATCTTTGTTCACATAAAATTGGGATGGTGTTTGAGTATTCATCCTCGTGTATTTTGATGACATCCTTGTCACTAGCAAAACTCCCCATCCTATTTCCTCCATCATCTCTACCCTGAAATCGAATTTGCTCTTAAAGATCTAGGGCTATTGCATTACAGCTTTCTAGGCACATAGATCATTCATCTCTTGACTAGTCTTCATTTGTCTTAGTGCTACTATATTTTGACATTATTGAAATCTCTAGGATGGCCAACTGCAAGCCTGTAAGCAACCCCCTTCTATCCATCAAGCACTATCTCCAAACATAATGAGTTGTTATTCCATAATTTTACACTTTTTTTGTCAAGTTATGAGTTCATTACAATATCTATCCATAATCCACCCTCAGGTGAACACTGGTTCTTTGTCAAACACGTTTATCGTTACTTAAGCACACACTTTATATCGGTCTCTTTATTTCCAAAAATACATCTCTCCAATTCTAATTCTAATTGGATTGGTTGTGTGGATGACCAACACTTTACTAGTGGTTTTGCCATATTTCTTGGTCATAATCATTGTTTTAAAAATTGAACCAGACCGGTTAATTCAACCGAGAACTAGTTCGGTATGGTAAAATGCCCCAAAATCAGTATAAAATTGTCTTAAATTAAGAACGGGGTAAAAACTGGTTTTTTGACTATACCAATTTTTAAAACAAAGGTCATAATTTCATTTCCAGCTTGGTCATCAAAGAAGCAACAGATCATTGTGCGCTCCTCCATTGAGTCCGAATACAAGGACTTGGTAGATACTGCAGCAAAACTCTCATGGCTTTGTTCTTGGCTCAATGAACTTGGTTTATCTCTTCCTCATCCTCCAATTCTTTAGTGTGACAATGTTGGCGCAACTTATCTTGCCACACATCCGGCGTTTCATGGATGCACGAAGCATGTGGAAATTTATTTTCCCTTTGATCCTAATAAGATTGCCTAGAATGCCCTTGAATTGCACTTCATCTCTAACAAAGATCAATTAGCTGACATCGTGACCAAATCACTCTCCACCACGATTTATCTTTTTACGTGTCAAGTTGAAGCTCTCCTTATGAGAACCTTTAACTTAAGGGGGCATATTGAGAGATTTAATCTTATTTGTTGTATTTTTATTTTTGTTGGAACTTTTGAATAATGTCATCTTTATATATATATATATATATATATATATATATATATATATTTTATATTCTATCTTGTATCCTTAACTATAATATTATACATACAACACTCAACAGATTTGTCTGAATGATCAATTCATCCAATTAAACCACCGTGTGCTTCAATTAGTGACATCTGCTTTCATTTTGCAGGGTTTAGTTTTGGGGTTAAATCCATTCATTTACTCTTAGCAAAAGAAAAAAAAAAAAAAAAAAAAAAAAACCCAATCTAATCCTTTTCAATTAGTAGTATTTTATTTCATATATTGTCAGTTTCTTCTTTCTTTGAAGTTACGATTCTGGTGATATGCATGTAGGTCTGCAGACCAATTTTAAATAGTCAATTCTGATTTGTCCCTTTAAATTATATATAGTTTTTTTTTTTTTCCTTTTTATTTTACTATACTAATTAGACCGGATATAATGAGATAGCCTTCGGCTTACCAAATTTCCCTAATCCAAGGCACCCTTCCCTTAATAAAGGGAGATAAGAGCCACTATGTCATAATTATTTCGAATTGATGACTCAAAGTTCTCTCTACTCGACTAATCTTGTCTCCTTTTTATGTCTGTGTGGCTAATATATAGTCTTCTGCTGCCTACCATTAAAGAACACCTCTCAATCTCATTGATCTTCACCAATTTCTCCCACTCTAATGGAAGAGAATACTTCACCGTACTAGTCCATATGTCATGTATTGATCGAGCTGGTATCATGTTTGGTGGTCTACAATGATATAAAGGGGGGCATAAGAGTGACTGAAAAAACATTTTGTCGTGAATAGTGTAGTTACATAAAATTGATACTATGTCAGTCACAATCTTTCACTGTCCATAGCTGTGACGGTGAGGTCATTGCCAACGGAAGTTAAGCCAACATGCAACATATAGGACGTAGTAGTGGATAGCTAAAACAATGATTTAGAAGAGTGCCGACGGAAGTTAAGCCAACATGCAACATATAGGACGTAGTAGTTGATAGCTAAAACAATGATTTAGAAGAGTACTTGATTCAATAAAATATTAAGCATATATGCTTAAACATAAATATTCATCAATCGCATGATATTAAATTTATGAATGGTTGCTTATGTATTTATGTCAATGCATAATATATTCCTAATCAATCCCACAATGTTGGACAAAACGGTTGAGAAAACTAGAGGCTATACATGGACCTATATTAATTTTGTAAATTATTAAGGAGTCAGTAAGAAGCTTTGAGCAATGTTTAACTAAAAATTTCAATAGACGACACAAAGTCCTGGTGTCGTTACAGAAGAAATCATAATCTGAGCCAATTTTACATATAAAATGCATGCACATTATAACAATTAGGTGGGAACTAGATAGCCTGTATGGATGTTTGGCTACGTAACAGACCAATAGGGTTCAAGAATTGAGCACCTATAAAGTAAACTTACCTTTTGACATGTAGTTATCATTGAAACGGTAAAGATATGATGAAATTAGCATAGATTTTCTAGACCCCACATTATTTTCTATGCTTTTGTGTTAGGGTTGTTTGGCTATGAATAGGGTAAAGTTGGTGTTCGATCTATGCCCACAAATACGATTCACGTGTAGTAGACGTAATTGAAGTATCTTTTAATAACTATTTTTTGGTGGCCTCTTGGTTTTCAATACGTATTTATTTAATCAAGTGTTTAAGGATGCTTAAATTGACTATACGTATTTGTTTAATCAAGTGCTTAAGGATGCTTAAATTGACTGTCATTGTCACTGATAAAGAAAAAGAAAGAAGCACTCTCAGCTTATTTTATCATTGTATGTTAACCAAACACAAAGAAGAATAACAAAAACATCAATTCTTCAATTATATTTGTTTTTCTTCCTTTATCTTAATAGAAGAATGACTATATTCTATTTATTCTTAATTTAAGTCGTTTGAAGATGCAGCTAGAAACCATAGAGGTGGCAAGAAGTTCTTAACTTTGTCTTAAAACTCATCTGGGTGTTTATCAAGCTAGTCAACGTACTACTCATGTCAATGCTAGAAACCGAGATGCACTTTATTGAAGGTTCTGAACCTCATTAAAGGTAGTGTATATATGCTTAATTTACTTTGGAATCCATGAGCTTTCTTCTTAGGTATACTATCATCATGTTATAGAACATTGATAGCCAAATTTTCCTCTGGAATTGTCCGAGAATTAAGTAATTAATTAAACGCTTAGAAAGGCATGGAAAATAAACTGTTTTCATTGGTTTTCTGATATATATTTTTTTCCTTCACTTGTGCTTATTCTATAATGGTTGACAAGAAGAATGAGTAAAACTAAAGGAAATTTCTTTTAATGCTTGAAAAAATATGTACATTTTAATATATTCCTGATTGTTTACCTCAAAATCTCCGCAAGAACCAAATGAAATATCAAAAAATTTATAATATATACATGGGGCACGTGCCTAAGTTAATTATAAAGTATTAGAGTAATGTTTTCTTCTGCATGGAATGGGAAAGACAAACCATATACGTGTCATGAAAAAGCATAGAAAGTCCGAGTTTCAGATGTATTGGGTAGAAACTTAACCGAGCAAGCAAATCAGTTGTTTAGCTGACACTACAAACCATGATTTTCTAATGAATAACACAAGGTTAAGGTGACATCACACGCGCTCTAAATTCTTTATAAACCTGCTTCCTTTTTGATTTGAGAAAGGTGGTCCACCGGACAAGGAACCTTAGTTGAAGAAGCAACTAATTTCTCTCTGTGTGTTTGTGTAAAATCTGTCACTAGCTAGATTTCGTGAAGAAGGTGTTAATGAGTTCTTAATAATAATTCTAACTCTTTTCTCTCATACTTTTCTTTAAACCTTAATTTGATAATTGATTTGTTTAGTAGTTATTAACTTGTGGCGACAGCAACATATACAGAGGCTGGCGTTCTCACTTGTCGTCCTTTTTTTACTTTGATTCTACGTGGACATTGATGTGATGCTTTTGTATGAGTTTAGGTTTGAAAGAGCTAACTTATGAAATAAGAAAATAGTCATTTTAGTGCCACATAAAATGGCACAGAAAAAACCACAACTTGTCCATGTGGCAAGTTGTGATTGGTGGAGGGATAGTAGTGGGACATCCCTCCGCCAATCACAACTCACCACATGGGCGAGTTGTGGTTTTTTTTGTGCCACTTTATGTGGCACAACTGCACAAGACTTTTCTATAAGAAAATGACATCTTTGTGGATAAAATTAATGGACCCTAGATTTGAGTTTATATACGAAATGGCCATTGACTAACCCTTGTAATGCATCATACACCTTTATCAGTGTGAATAGCATGTGTTTCAAAGACGGCAAATTAATGAGTATAATGTTTGTGAACAATTCAAAGCTCGAGCAAATGCTTTAAGCTAATGTTTAGGCTCATTAATTAATAGATAACTAAGTTAAAACAAGACAAATTAAGCTCAGTATACTAGGCTAGCTTGCGAACTTAACTATGATCAATGATTTTGGAATTCTATGATACCGAGGAAAGCTTTAAATTGGAAGTTTAAATTGCAATACATTAGAATATCTTAAATTGATCTTACCCAAAAATGCATGGTTTTGAAAACGTGAAAGTGATTACTGCAACTATATTTCTTATATACCATATATTTGGGTATCAAAATATTAATTTCCTAAAGCATAATAACATTGCACAATTTTGTATGATATATACTAATCTTATACTGTAATTTTTTGTCAGAATATGTTTGGATACTATTATAAATGAAGAAATTATGATGAATATCATAGACCATGCATATCTGAATATTATGGGCTACTGTAATTTTGTAATATCACATATTATTGTGGTTTTAGAGTACTATACTAAACCTAATGTATTACTCTATATGCCATACATTGGGTTCATTTTAGCACACTTGGAATATGAATTAAATGATTAAATTCACAATTTTTTAATAATTTAAACTTTTAGGACAATCAGTAATTTATTATAGACAATTTAATATATTAAAGATATAACTATTTGGGGCTTTATGCTGTGGATGTAAGTTGTCAAATCAAAACACGTCATCTCTCTCTCTCTCTCTCTCTCTCTCTCTCTCTCTCTCTCTCTCTCTCTCTCTCTCTCTCTCTCTCTCTCTCTCTCTCTCTCTCTCTCTCTCTCTCTCTCTCTCTCTCTCTGTTTTATTCTTTCTACTTTAACATGGTAGAATCACAATCTAAATTCTTTATTAACCTTCATTGTCATTTCTATTGTCGATATTATAGCTCACACCCAGGATCTAAATCCATGAGGACCCACCTATATTCATAGGCTCCCCATATTTGCATTCGAGTCCTTTTAGAATCATTGTTTCATTGTTGCACTTACACACGCCCTCAAGCACGCCTCTTAGAGCAACTGCATCGAGTATGTGTAAAATTTCTCTTTTAGCATAAAAACCTACTTTTTCTATTTTACATGGTTACTTTTCCAAAACACTCACATCAGACTATCTATTATACACCGTTTTTTATTTAAATATTCATTTATTATTATTATTTTTACCTTTATTTTTTCTCACACGTTTTCTCTCATTCTCATCTCTCACACGTTCTCTCATCTCTCAACTCTCTTCTCTACTGAGTTCGGACCACCACAAAACTTCCCTGGTTGAACCTCCATAGACAAAACTTAAATAGCCACCGCAAAGGCGAACCTCTATCTCTAGGCCGCCATTTCCTTCATCTATTGTTTGTCGTTGTTTGCTTTGTTGTTATTGCTTTGCTTATTCGATCTTTGTCATTGCTTTTTTTTTTTTTTTTTTTTTTTTGCTACTTTGCTATAGCTGCTACTTCTTCTTCTTCGTCTTG
Organism: Quercus dentata; assembly: GCA_028216015.1. Classification (NCBI taxonomy): domain Eukaryota; kingdom Viridiplantae; phylum Streptophyta; class Magnoliopsida; order Fagales; family Fagaceae; genus Quercus; species Quercus dentata. The sequence continues at coordinate 54,715,474 of CP116449.1, read as the reverse complement.
ACCACTTCTTCTTCTTTGATGATTCACATATATTTGTATATGGGTTTGATGATATGGTTTTTGTAAATGGGTTTGATGAGTTTGAGATTTAGATTTAAGAAAACCATATGGGTTTGATGAGCTAAGATCTAGATTCGGGATTTGTTTGATGATTTGTGTGGAATTGATGATTTGTATAGAGGAGACAGAGATGGAAGAGAGTCAAGTGGAGAAGGGAGAGAGTTGATGGAGAAGAGAGAAAATATGACTTGAGAAGTGAGAGAAAAAAATTATTAAAAAAATAAAATACAAAGCTACGAGAACTGTGCATATATACATGGTTATCAGTAGCAAATGTGCAAATATGCACACTTTTAGAAACACTGATGTGGAGCATTTTTAGGCAAAATGTGTAAAATTTGTGTCTTTTTGTATTATGCAAAGGTTTACATCCTCTCGATGTGGATGCTCTTAGTTTTGTTCATGTGCTTACCAATGGTTGCATCCACCACTTCCTACTCTAAAGACACCCTCCATGTATCTCACATGTGCTTAGAGTTCTCATGTTCCTGTTTCACCTTGGTGACATATTTGACCTATTATTTGATTTCCATAGGTCCTCACTCAACACAACATACATGATGGAGATGCGCCTACTTTCACTTTCACACCATAGCTCATTCCTCCATTATGGGGATTCTTTATTTTTAAGCGTTTTTCTTTGTTTTTCTTCTGCTAAAAAGCACAGCAAACACTCTTTGAGACTGTAACAGCATGTTTTCAGTGAGATAGAGTCTTTCATATGCATCACGCATTTCAAGGGCTTCTTCTTTTTGTATGATGAATTTTTTTAATCTTTTCTTCGTGGCTCCTAGTTCATTCAATGAGCATTAAAGACATTCCTTGCATTGAATTTTTTTCTTCTTCCAAAATTTCAAATGATTGGTAGAATGTAATGGTAATTACATAGGAATAAGAATATATATTACAAGGAATACAAGATACAGTAATGTAATATTTATTATTATTTATTTATTTGGTAACAATATAATAATAATAATAGAATCCTGATGACAATGGAATGAAAGCATTTTAAATCAAACTTAAGATATATTTAGGAAATATCTTACTCATATAATTATATTTTCTAAAAAACAATATTTTTTAAATTTGAAAGAGAGATTAGTTATTTTTTTATGATTTTTTATTTTCATAATTGTTAGGTGCATATGGAAATATATTAATTTTAGAAATTAATACACATACTAAGAAATAATTATTACAACCCTTTTAAAGATGAATAGTTATTCCTCATTTTAACAAATAACTATTCATAAGAAATGACTATTCCCTCTAATAAAAATATAACCAAATTATTGAATAGCTAAATTATAAGAATAACTATTACATTATAATGCCTATTACAGTCTACTAAATGTACCCTTAGATTTTATCAAACCTTTGCCTCAAGTTTGAGGGAAGATGTTAGCATATATTAGGATATCATATATCAGGATATTAGTGTAAATATTGTAGACCATAATTGTCTAAAAATGCTATAGGCTACCATGGTTTTTGTAATACCACAGATTGGGCTTCTAGGGTTTCCATACTAAACCTAATATATTCTTCTATATACTCTACATTGGATTTATTGTAAAACACAATTTAATATTGTAATGATGCAATTGTTTGGGGCTTTCTACTGTGGATGCATGTTGGCTGTGAGGCTCTCTCTCTCTCTCTCTCTCTCTCTCTCTCTCTCTCGTTTAACAGTGATGATCAATAACAAAAAAATCTTCCTCCATCTTGGAAGAAAAAATATGGTGAAACGATCCCTCTCTGTGATGAATCTTTCTATACGGGACAAAGAAGAAAGGACGGAGGCATCACAGCCGACACGTTCTCAAGGTTGTAGAAATTTGTCTTGGGGTGTCAAAGGGGGTAGAAATTTGGGGTGTTTGCTACACCAACTTCCTGTCTAACAATCACCTCCAATGGTCAAAGGGTCACATCTTTTCATGTCCCTATCTTAGAAAGTTTTGTGATAAAACCTAAGTTATTTGATTGCCTAGGTGTTAAATTTCTCATCTCACATTGGATTTGGTTCTCTAGGATCATATATTTTTTTAACGTTTTAGCGTGTGATCTTGGTTGACATTGACAGTGTCTGTTAGAGTTTCATAAATAAATTCACAAATATTAGTTGCCGTTTTCTGATACACAGCTTGAAGAAGGTTTTGTTGACTCCAATTTTCTCAAGTAGCTAAAAAAGAAACTGAAAGTCCCAGATTGAGCTGGCTGATGAGCCATGCAGTTGGCGAGCACTCAAAATTAATTATGATGCACTATTCAAATTCAACATATTAGAAATCCCAAAGGACAAGAGTAATAATTTTATGTATAGCCTATATATGTTACATCAGGTAATTATGCATAACATTGTTCTTCTACTTTTCACCTTTATTAAGAAATAGCCTCCGTCAGAGTCTTTATTACTTTGTTGCTTATGATCACTATTTCCTCCTTACAAATTGGACATGAATAGGGAATCAAGTGACCCACTGGCTCGCAAGGGTGCTTCATTCCCAGCCTCCCCTCTCTCAAATCTTCCACATTGATTCAGTTATAGAAAATGATCAATAATCTATTATAATTTTTTTAGTGGCACTAGTATTGAAAAATCTTTTCTATCTCTATACATTTATAAAAACTATGTCTTGGTGTCAAAATAAGGTATATGGTCTAAAAATGATCCGGCGTTGATTTCCAATTGAAATGTCAGAATCTAAAACACTTCAGTGATAGTTCTAGATCTCTTCATGCTTACCTATGTATATCATCACTATATTTGGAAGTCTATCGGAGATATTTTTAGTAAATGTATGCATTGTACTTTGAAGTTACTTATAAAAAAATTCCTATTCCTTTGTTTCACAAAGCAAAAAAGAAAATTTTAATAATTGTGCAACTTCTTGGCCAACAACTAAAAAAACTCGTCCAGCCCTTCTATGTCCTGTAGCTGATCTAACTGTGATATTTGCTTTTGAGATAAAGAGTAAAAACAAAGTAGTGGCAGCTTTAAGTCTTTAAGATGGTTCAAAAGGATATATTATTATACTTGCAATCATTTTTAGTTAAGGTTTTTTTTTTTTTTTTTTTTTTTTGGGGGGGGGGGGGGTGTGGTTTTATAGTTTCTTCGAAGTGCCAAATGAGCCTCTCTCCATGTTGAATATTTGCTTCTACATTTGTGTGATTTGGCGCAATGTGATTGGTTTGTGGATAACCATTACTAAAGACAAAGCCAAACTCATTTGAGAGACTAGTGGTAGTGGCGTAGTACTACGTCTAAAAATGCGTAAGCTGGCCAGAATTGTAAGGGGAGAAGAGGACCCATCTATATAAATACGTAAAAAGATTTATGAAAGAAACCATGCAATAATCAGTGACGAAACCATAGCCTTTGTTGCGTGCATGGAATAGCCTCCGACCAGCAATGACGTGCATGCCACCTGTTCCCTGATGCTGACTTTTACTTTAAGCTAGCCCTAATTTAATTTGTACGTACCCAAAGGATAATAATGGCTCATAATTAATCAGTTAAATTAGGCACTTGAAACCAAACATTGCCCTGACACTTGGGTCTGTTTGGATACAGCTGAAAATCGAAAACTGAAAACTGAAACTGAAAACTGAAAAACACTGTAGCGAAATAATTTTTAAATGTGTGAATAGTATCGTGGGACCCATTTTTAATGAAAAAGTTGCTGAAAAGTGAAATTTGTGGGTCCGTAAACAATACACGATGTCTTTGTGATTGGTCCAAAAAATTTAAAAAGTCAAAGTTTGCGACTCATTGTTCATTAAACGATTGCATGAACAATGAGCGCAACACCCAAAACGCTCCAAAACGTGTGAAAAAAAAAAAAAAATATATATATATATATATAGACAAAACGCAAACGCAGTTTTTTTGAGTCGAATCCAAACGCACTCTTATTGTATTCTCACGTTTGCTCTTTCCTCTTATAGATTTGACAAATCTTGTTTAGAACTTTAAATGGCATTTCCAAAGCTTGTGGTATCTAATTAGGGCTTGCTTCACTCATCAAGTAGTCTATATTATGTACGCACATAGAAATTGTGTATATTTTCGACTATTTCTATGATGTAAGGTTAAAAGCAAAAAAATCAATTAAATTGACCTGAAGGTGTATGCTGTCTTCAAAGATATGTATATTGATTTAAGACAAGAACTTAAGAGTTAATGCTTCACTTCAATGAGCGCTTAAATTTCCTACCAATATGCATATTTCTTATGTTGTAGTTGCTTTAGCACATCTAAATACTATTCTGACTTTCACATAACAGGATGGTAAATTTAAGAAGTAATGTCATTTACATGTATTCTATTTACTTGCATATAATTTATTTTTACATTTGTTCTTAAATCACAATTGCTTATCCGAGAAGTTATGCCCCCCCCCCACGCACACACGCACTTTTTTTTTTTTTGATAGGATATCCACACATATTTTTAGTGCACTGATCAACATGTAAAAATAGATTTAGCTAGCCATTTAAAAAGAATTAGGATATGAGTCACATAATTAAAAGATTGCCACTCCATCAGACTGTTTGGATGCTATATGTTTGTGTCTCCCAGACAAACACAAAATCAGGGTCCACTTATGATTAATTATTTAAGACTAAATGCCAAAACTAAAACAAAGTCAATCCTTGTAAAAGAAATGGTGCAGAGAGAGAAGGATACTTTTGTCATTGCAAGAAGAAAAAGGAATACGGTTGTTTTGCTAGCAAATGGGGAATTAGCACGTCAACCACCTTCTATACAAATTGGGAATTATTTAGTCAGGGGGACATACAACACCAAAGAGTGTGTGTATATATAGAAAGGTTAGGTTAGAATTAAGGAAGGCAGCCCCATTCTTAAGAAAAAGGTTGGATTTGAGGAAGGCAGCCATTTTTCTTAAGGAGAAAAGAAGAAGTTGGGAACAAACAAACATGGGAAGGCCTCCTTGTTGTGATGAGAATGGCCTCAAGAAAGGCCCTTGGACATCTGAAGAAGATCAAAAGCTTGTCAAATACATCCAAAAACATGGCCATGGAAGCTGGAGAGCTCTTCCCAAACTTGCAGGTATATATGGATCCATGACACTCCAATCCCATCTTTGTCTCTCTTTCTCTCTTTCTCTCTCTCAAAGTGATCAGTCTACTTTGTGTTTTTTTACAGGGCTTAACAGATGTGGGAAGAGTTGCAGGTTAAGATGGACAAATTACTTAAGGCCAGATATCAAGAGAGGGAAATTTTCCCAAGATGAAGAACAAACAATTCTGAATCTTCATGCTGTTCTTGAAACAAGTAATTTTAGCAATATTTATAATTTTATTTATTGAAAAATAATGATATATGCCTTTTTTTTTTTTTTTCTAATAAATAGGAAGGGGAACTTGAACTCTGATTTTCCACACAAGAAGGATTGAATAATACAACTGAATTACTATACTCTTGACAATTACTTGTTTAATTATTCTAACTTTTTTTTCTTTTTCTTCTACAAGATGGTCAGCAATTGCAGGCCACCTACCTGGTCGGACTGACAATGAAATCAAGAACTTCTGGAATACCCATTTGAAGAAAAAGCTTATTCAAATGGGATTTGACCCCATGACACACCGGCCTCGAACTGATATCTTCTCGAGCTTGCCTCATCTTATAGCTCTGGCTAATTTGAAAGAGCTTGTGGATCACCACTCATGGGAAGAACAGGCTGTGAGACTACAAGCAGAGGCTATTCAAATGGCTAGGGTTCAATACCTACAATATCTTCTCCAACCCCTAGCTTCTAATGGAGCTACCAACAACAACTTAAACAGTAGTTTCATGGACATGGACAGTACTCTTAGTCTTTTGAATTCACTTTCTTCCATGAAAGATAACTTAGCTTTGAGTTCACCTCATCAATTGGATACCCCAACACAATCTCTTGGAACTTCCACACTTCAATCAGTCCCTGATTCAATCCTTTTCTCTCATTTGCCCCAGTTGGAAAACCCTTGCACCTATCAAACACCATTAAACAAGGACAATATGGTTCAAGCAAATGAGTTTACGGCATTTAGCCAAGGCGAAAACTCTCCCAATTCTCCATGGCTTGCTTCATCTTCAAGTACTCCATCTCCTTCCGTGGCTCCACCCGCAGAGACTAATTCCATCGATGCTTGCAGTACTTCAAGCTATGAAGGAGCCCCTTTTGCTTGGCCTGACCTACTCCTCGAGGACCCTCTATTCCATGAGCTTTCTTAGTCTTAGATGTGTGTGAAAGGTTTGTAGTTGCACTTGCACCACCACTTTATACTCTGTGTGTAATAGTAATTCTCCTAAGCGTATTATACTCTTCGTCGTGTGTATAATCTTCGTCATGATACGCCAGCTGGTTCTAGTGGTTGAGTAGTATTGTAATCTATGGATTTGAAATCTTAAGAAATGCTTGAGCTAGGTAATGTTTTTATCGTTAAGAGAACTAGCTAGGGTACCAGTAGCACGAAAAAGAAAAAAACCTTAGCAAGAAAAAAGAGAAAAAAGGTTTCTCATACATTAACACAAACTAGTCATATGATCAGATTTTTTTTTTCCTTTTTTTTTAAAATTAAATATCATTCACGCACCATATGGATTTGAAGTTATGGTATATATAATGTTATGATATGTGGGAAGAAGCAGAAAGAATGTTATAAAACATATTTGCGCCGCAACCTCTATCATTGAGATCCATCTTTTCATTCACACAAACTGTGCAACATAACAAAAAGATAATTACAGAAAATTAGATGGGAAAACACCAAATTCATGTTATTTTTATTGGTTTAGAGGCTATTCGAGAAGTTTTCTCCAAGTTCGGATGTTCACACAGGAAAAAAGGTTCTCTTTACTTTTATGTATATAAAATGTAGCTTATTTTATCTTGTAATATCCATTTATAATATTCTGGGTAAGTTAAACATGGACCAGCCAACCACTATGCAGGAAGAGGAAGGTCCATTTCAATTTCTTGAAAAATATAAATGCCATTGAAACTATTGTCTTCCGAGAGAGAGAGAGAGAGAGAGAGAAAGTTGACCAAGGCATCAATGTCAAAAAAGTGACGTAGAAGGATTCGCAATGAGTAGCTAGGAAACACAAGTGTTCTCGGAATTTTCTGACTTGCAAGAGATGATGGATAAATTGTCAGGCCAGGCTAACAACCTTGCAGTACTTCCTAAAGACTGCACGCATATTCCATGCAATCATTATCATTTTTAGAGCAACAAAGGCCAAGTCCAATTAATGTGAGAACCCGGTATTATTGTTAGAAGTTCGTTTCAATTGTATTATGACCTAACTTAAGAAAATGTAGGAACAAGGTTAGTCATATCTGTCCTATTTTTCCAGAATGACTAGTCAGAGATGAAGAGAAACTCTAGAATAAATTTTATTTTTCAACGAGTACGAATAATTTTATTTTTCACAATCATTCCTACTTTTTTAAGCATCCACAATTTTACAATAGAAGTGATTCCATTTTGTACAAATTTATTTTATGGGAAGCACATTATTTCTTCCAAATTATAATATTTTCTAGAGTTCTTAGGGTAACTCCACTATGGATTGGATACCACATCATTAATAATGGAATAATTCTAGAGATAAAACTTTTCTACAAAATTTTATACAAATCATGTTGATGTAGTACTAAATGGTTATTGAAAAATGAAAAAATGATGTTAATGGTAAGTTTAGATAAAAACTAATAAAAAACTGGTTACATCAACAATTTGTAAAGATATTTTAAAATAATTTGTGACTGCAACATTATTCTTAATAATGTAAATAGATACCTAAATGGTAAAAGTTGATTTAAAAAAAAAATATTTATAATATAATGATAAAATCTAATCTATTCCGTTCAAAATGAACTTTAGAGTAAGCTATCTTGTAATAGTTTGCAAGTTTCAAACTTGATATAACTTTACTATTTTAAAAAAGAAAGAATAAGGAATATGTAATTTTTTTTTTTTTTTTTTTATAGGAGATTATGTAACTGTTTGATAATTGATTTGATTCTTTAAAAAAATTATTTGATGATTTTTACGTAGTTAATTTCTATAGACTTCTCTAAAAATATATTAAACAATAAAATTTATACAGTGATAAAGCCAAAAAAAAAATGATTTATAAAATTTGCTAATTAACAAGCAATTAGTTGGAAGCTTATGGTAGTCTCCAATTTTATTTTGAATGATTGGAGATCATAAAATAGTATTTACATTGTATTAGGTTCTCACACTCCATTACTATAAAGTGAAGAAAGAAAAAGTCAAGGTCATAACATTTGGTTGGACTTAAAGAACCATTGAAACGTTTGATTTGGTGAGATTTAAAATCCAATATTAAAAAAAAAAAAAATCTTTCTGCATATGTTCAAATATGTTTTCATATTCGTTTCTTGCCTTGTGTGCTATGTATGTATAAACGAAGGCAGATCGAGACCAACGACTATAGTAACATATGTGTGGATAATTAGATCTGCAAAGGATCATTAGGGGTTCTATTATGTTATCCCATTGAACAGTTTCAAAAATTGTAGCGGTGCATATCACCTACGTACGTACAGTTTCTTCACATAAGAACAGAGAAAAAAATGGTAATTTTTCATATATTCAGTATATGATTTTCGAATGCATAATCCAAATAGGGTCTATCTATCTATCTATATATTTCGTTTGATTTTTTTCTAGTTTGACTCTTAAGGGATAAGAGGTAATAGAAAATCCATTGTTTCTTGAAAAGAAGTGAAGCATCACCTTTTTGCTAATATATAAGCATTCTGATCGAATGTGATCAAACTTCATTTATACATTTCAATACGTGATTTTAAGGAAAAGATCCATGTGTCTTCCACACATTGCACCTTATTAGGCCTGTGTCACCTTTAGTATATATATGCCAGATAGCATGTATGCTAACTAAATGTGTATTGAATAAACGAATAGCTCATTTTATTAGCACTTTATCATGTTAATATGTAGCTTGGTTAAATATCATGTCAAAGATCTCATGAAATCAACTGGTAGTTGGTGACGTGTTTATGGATAGGAACTAAATAGGACTGTATGAAACTGGAACCAGACTTGCCAATCAAAGTTAGGTTTATGACAGATTTGAATATGACTTGGTGCCATTAAAATATATATGTATATATGCATATTTGAGTGTTACTACTTACTACTCATCATAAGTACATTTCTTTACCCTTCCTCTTTATGAGATGAATTTACAACAGGCCGGTGATTAGTTTAGGGTAGGCCTTTGAAACTGGGAAAAATGTTTGAAGTCAGCGGTGAATGCCGTTCTTATTCGGAAGTAGGAAAGTTTATGACTTGAGAGTCACTAAATATTCATTGTCGACGTCTTAGCTAGCTATATTGGATATATATAATTAATCAGATTTGAAATATTAACCAAAGAGTAGAGTTCAAGATATAAATAATTAATAACCACAATGATTAAAATAATAATATTAGTGATAAGAACCTCTATAGGTGAGGAAGATTTGAAAAAACACATCCATACAATAATATGCTCTCGTAAGAAAATGGCTAAAAGAACCTGGATGGATGCCACTATTTCCTTAGTTAGTAGGTTCATGTTGTTACTTTTCTAACAAGGGATTGACTGTAATACTTCAAATTAACTGTTCCATTAATGTCACTAATTAAAACCATTTCTGCTAAGTGTAGAAGATAGGGATGCCGTGTGACAATAATCAAAATCTAGTGGGCGCTGAGGGATTTGATTAATTAAGTCTCTGAGTAAGCTGTATTTTGAGCTGTTGTGGAAAAGAGTGGAACTTAATTAAAGTCAAGGTCATGATTGTCAAAGCAACATGAAAATTCCTAATTGTATATATGCAAAACATGTTATCAAGTCATATCCAAAAAGAGAATCAAAAAGTTTACCACCTAATCCTCTTCCGTTTGGTTGGATGATGACCAAAGTTTTGATTGTCATGAGTTTTTTCGTCACAATTTAACGTCTAATTGTGCCATGTTTAACTTTAATAATGATAGACCAATATTCTGAGACTTGTCAATAGACTTAGGTCTTATGTTACCTTGTTTCTTTTTCATCTAAATGACTAAATAAACATATATTATATATGATATCTTGATGTGGCATGTGATTTCAACAGGACCATAGCCTCTATTTTCATTCTATGATGTAAAACAATGAATTTAAGCGTACCACAATGATTTATTGTTATGAAAAGTTGAGCTACAGAGACTAGGCGTGAGGAAAGCATAGATTAAATATACGCTAGAAGAAAGTGAAAGTATAATTAGAGTGGGTTGAATTCAAGGTGGATAAAAATCTTTAGTTTAAGTTCAACTAAGCCATGTAGAAACAAAAGAGGAAAGAAAGAACGAAATTGAATGAATACTGTTCCCCCTATGATTAGTGGTTATCTTGTAAAGTAGCTAAACTCAAATATCGAGATTAATTGTGAAAATATTATAGACCTGAGAAAAATATTTAAAATAAATAATAAGAATAAAGAAAAATAGATACAAAGAGAAGATTAATATTTATGTGATTTGACAATGACCTACATCTACAGGTAATAGAGAATAAATTTACTATATCAAATTTGGGAGAATAGAAGGATAGTCTAGAGACACTCTCACATAATACAAATTGCACAACACCTTCAAAAAGATTTCTCTAAAATTCAAACCAAAGAACCAAAAGTTCACAAATATCAAGTTGTAGCACCACACACAAAATAAGAGGCAAAACTCCAAATCAAATACAAATTTCCGCACCACCAAGAGAAAGCTTCTCACAAACTAATTGCAGGTCACATACAAATCTTGTGGCACACCTCTCTCAATTTGCTACAGCAGCTACAAGAAAAAAAAAAAGAAAAAAAAAAAATCCCGCAACTCACAATTACAAAATCTGTTTAAGGCTCTTTCAAACTAATTCAAAGTCCTTTCCATGTGAGAGCCAAAGACCTTATGTGATATTGTTTACTTATAAGATTTAAATACCTATTCCTTGGTCAACAAAAAATACTTTCTTTCCCACCAAAAAAAACCCAAACCAAATGTAATTAGAAATTTGTGACAATGCCTAACAGTTTATATAGAGGACTGATCCTTTTTGGATGGCTTAGAGAAGGCTAGCTAACAAGTAACTTGGTATTTAGTTTGAGAATTTTGAGGACTTTAGAATCTTCCACTTCTAAGGATCTTCGTGTGTTATACTCTTCAAATCAATCATAAAACCCAAAATTCTTTGCTAAGCTAGAAGCCCTAATCTTGATGAAAATGGAATTAATTACCGAATGTTATTCTTCTAAAAGCAAAATATTAACTTGCAAGTGAGCCTGCTCACTCGTATTCGAAAATTGGATTCCAAGTATTGCACTAAAATTAACTTTGGGGGTCTATTTATTGGCTATACATGCCTCTGCCAAACAATGAACATGGAAAGCAATGGCAATCGCAATGATACCACTGGATTATAGTCTTTGGTGGGACATTGGTATTTGGTAAGTAACTTACATAATATGGCACTACATAGTCATCTCAACTGTGATGTTAAATGCGGTACTGGTTTCTATTGGTTCGCACCCAGGTGGTCAATCCACTTTCATGGCTGAAGAAAATGTTGCCGCCATAAGGTTGAATATGATGATGGATAATGATATTGAAAAATATAAGTGTTTTTTGTTTTTATTTGTTTTTGTCTCCTAAGAACCATTGCTTAAAAATTCAATTGGGCATTAGTGATTAGATTCGGCCAACTGAGAGTAGGTTATCGATCCAACTAAGGATCAATAAGTTGTATATATCCCTAAATTATGAATACTATTGAAGAAGATATGTTTCATTAACAAATACCCTTCAAGATAATTAATATCATGTATGTTTCAACTAAAAACAAAGACGGTTAATTGGTCACCTTCATGCATGTCCTTCTTATATGAAATACATGTGTTTAATTTGAGAAAATTTGGGAAAGACAAAATGGTGCGATGACTTCTATATTTAAATAATCATATAGTTTTCGTTGGTTAAATGGTCAAATAATTGTTAACAAGTGGTATTGTCGATTAGTTTAGTTAATAATAAACTCTCTCTCTTTTTAATTAGATATAGTAGTTGCAGGGATTTGATCTTAGATTTGCCTCTTCACAAAGGAAGAAACTGTCAGTTGCCGTACAGACATTAGCTAATAAATTTTCTTGTTATTGAATAAAAAATAAAATATGTTCAGTCAAAAATAAAAATAATAAAAATTAGTGTCTAACAAAACTTGAAAAAAAAAATAGTGGAATCCAATACTAATTTGGAATTGTTAAGTCTCGAGTTTCATGTTTTTCTTGTAATAAGTAGGCAATGTCCACAAAACATTGAAGCACAATTTCAAGAAACAAACAACAACCGTATCAAGCAAATCAAAAGAGCCCTTTTCCTTGAGGCATAACATAAAACCTTTATGTGATTATTCACTATATTGAGCATAAACTATTTCTTTGAAACAATATAATCAATTCTTTAATAGTGAATTCGTTGTTGTTGCTTTCTAGAATTACAGTGTTACAAAAGAGAGGTTTAGTTAATTTGAAGAGAAAGTTTGTGTAGAAAAATTCTAGAGTTCTAGGACCATTACATGTCTCTTTTATAGTAGATTTTCTATCGAATCATGGAACCTCTAGAGTGATTTTAATTTTTAAGAGATTTTCAATTTATTGATTCACTACAAAAACGCGCTCTGTTTGGATAGAACTTATTTTGCTGAAATTGAAAACTTAAAATACTGTAGCAAAATAATTTTTAAATGTGTGAATAGTGCCATGAGACCCATTTTTAATGAAAAAATTGATAAAAAATGAAATTTGTGGGTTCATGAACAATGCACGGATGCATTGTTCATGGAAGATCAATCAAAGTTGCGACTCTTGTTCATATACGAGACATGAACAATAGCCGCTTGTTGGGGAAAAGGCGTGCAAAAAAAAAAAAAAAAAAAGGGGGAAAACGTAGGAAACTTAAACGCAGCAAAACGCAACGTGGATCCAAACTGTTCCATTTCGTTACCAAATAAATTCATATGTCTTTCACTACTTTTATTATTATTTTTGGTTTATTGTGGTTGAGATAAATTTTTGAAATACTTCATAAATTGCTATTGCTTAAGTACTTTGGGGTTAGGATTTTTCATATTTTAACTATATATTCGTGGAAGATGCTATCCTCACTTTATCGTGAAAAAAAACTTAATGAAGACCCTTAGACTTTCCTTGTTCTATGTGCACAATTTATTTTATGACTATTTTAGAGTTTCTGAACTCCGCTTTTCCCATCTCCAACACCGTTTTTATCTTTAGAAAGACAAGAAGATCTTTTTTTTTTTTTTTTTTTTTGAGAAACCGCCCCCTAAGAGGGTGGGTGGGTGGGTGGGGGGGGAAGATCTAATCCCAAATTGGAAATATAAATTGGAAATATTCATCTAAGACAAGAAGATCTTTTTTTTTTTTTTTTTTTTTTTTTTTTTTGTTTTGAGAAACCGCCCCCTAAGAGGGGGGAAGATCTAATCCCAAATTGGAAATATAAATTGGAAATATTCATCTTCACTGTGTGATTTACGTGGCCAATCCTCGCGCATCATGCATAAAAAACAATCAGGGCGTGATTATGCGAAATGAATAGTAGTTTTTATTATTGAGAATAAAATGTATTGTAATGGAATAACTAAACTTGTTTATAAGTTTAGTTGTTACTTGTTAGTTGTAACATTAGAATATAATTTAAGATCTATATTTAGGAAATATCTTATATAATTATTGTGGGGCCTGAAATTTGAAATCTCAACCCACTTCACATTAAGGGCCCAAATCCCAAGCCGAGGAGCCTACTGCGCCGAGGACGTGTGACGAAAGCCCCCTTAACGGCCCAAGAATGTGGCCGAGGACGATCTCACGCTCAACACCTCACAAAACGTCCGTAGGAAAAAGACAAACTCAGTACAAGAGCAAGACAAACGAGAAAACTGCCAACACCATAATGTGGAGCCCAGGGCCTGACAAGCCCATATTCCATACCATGCTATCCAGTTTTTCCCAACCACTCTGACGTATGGATTGATAGGACGAGTAATTACCCCAAATAAGGAGAAACTGACACGTAGATTGTAAGGTTGAATTAATTCAACCATCTAATTGGCTTTATTCCGTGCCAAATTTGCTTGTAATTCAGCATTTAGTAACCCCGTATTTAGGTGGGATTGTTGTAAGGGTAGTGAGTGAGATAGAGTGAAGATTGCTCAAGAGTGTGCAAGAAAACAGCAGTGTCGCGGCCGGGACTCGCGGCTGGACTCGCGGCTTCAACCCGCCGAAGTTGCACACGTGCCAAGCATCTTTGGAAGATGAACAGTCATGCTAGCCGGAGCACTACAGACAAAACAGACAATCGGCCATACGGTTATCTCGCGATCGAACTCGCGACTTAGTCAAGCCGCGAGGTCAAGCCGCGAGCCACCCCCGTTTTGGAAAAACCTGACGTTTCGCATTCCTCTTCACTCCAAAGATAAAACCCTTTTAACGCACGATAGAAAGAGAGCTTCCGGAGAGAATTTTGAGAGAGAAACCCTAAAGAAAAACCAGATTGTTTCACCCACAATCTCTACCTTAGAGTCTCATCAAATTCCCTCACTCTCTTCCTCTCCATTGTCAAATCCTTGAGAGGCCTTCATACCAAACCTGGTTCTCACCATTATCATCTCTGTGAGACAGACGTTTGGAGTTAAGGGAAGCGATTAGGAAGGAGCCAACCTTCATTGGTTGATGCTACGGTGTAGTAGCGGAATCCGGTAAGCTAGAGAAGAAAAAGGTTCGGCGCAACCTCGTTGGAGCAAGAAGCTTGGAGGGCTTAGGTGCATTGGGTAGATTAGGCTTGGAGGGTCTATTGCTTTGTCCTTGTATCCCAACCGTATTTTCTAGTGGATTGATTACCGCTTGGAGGGCGGCGGAGAGGTTTTTCGCCGAGGTCTTGGTTTCCTCTTCGATAACATATCTGGTGTTATCGCTGTGTTTGCATCTTCCTTCCTCTCTATCTCTGCCTTTACATTATCTGTTGTGGTTTATTTTATTATGGCTTAGATAGTTGTTTAACCAATTCCAGTTATAGCATATGTTAAGTTTCCGCACATTAATTGTTTGACATATTGCTTGTGTTGGTTAAGTTGGTTTTTGGGGTCTAAACGTTCAAAAGTGTTTTTGTACACGTTTTTGAACTTTCAATTGGTATCGAGCGGGTACACTTGTTGTGGTTTAAATACCTAAGTGTGATCCTTGACCCCTTGTGTTTATTTGCCATGGATTGTGCTTTGTATGACTCTTTGCATGATTTGGTTGGTGTTGATTGTAACATGCCATGTGTTTGTGAAAATGCCTCTATGAGTGCTAATCCTCATAATTGTGATGACATGTTAATTGAATCCATGGGTGTTGTTGACAAACTCTTGAAGAAAAATGCTAAGAAGTTTCAAAAGAATTTGAGCAAGTTATTTTGTGAAAAGGATGATTTGATTGCTAAGCTCAATGAATCCAACAAATTGGTTGAGAAATATAAAAACTTGCTGAAATTTCTCTTGAAAAGTCGAAAGAGTTTGAATGTTTGAATATGGACTTGGATGCTAAACTTGTTTTGTCTAACAAACTTGTTGATGATCTTAAATGTGAAAATGAATCTCTTAAGATGCATGCCAAGTGTTTGATTGCTGAGCCAAGTGTTTGATTGCTGAACCTATTGTTAAAAAGGATGAAAATATTTGTTGCAATCATGTTGTGATACCCGATTTTGTGCCTAGTGTGTGTTCTACCTTAAAGGACAAATCGGTGTACATTCCTCCACATAAAAGAAATCAAAAGGTGGAGAGAAAGGCTGTTAAGTCAAAACCTCTGTTTAGGTCTCAACCTAAGGCTTTGGATGGATCTAAGTTTGTTCCAACTTGCCACCATTGTGGTGTGATTGGTCATATAAGACCTCAATGTCATAAGTTGAAGAGGGAACAAAACCATATTGCTAGATCCCTTCCCAAAAGGCCTAGTGGACCTAAACACATTGTGTGTCACCATTGTGGTGCCTTTGGTCATCTAAGACCTCAATGCTCTAAGTTTCATGCTTTTAAAAGAATCAAAAGAAAAGAGAAACTTGAGCTTTTTGGAAGTGCTAAAAGAGTAAACTGGATTTGAGTGAAAATAGCATGTTGTTAAAGAAAATGTTTAATGCTCTTAACTCCTTGACTATGTGCATCTCCGGTTCTCATTCTTCCACCCCTCGTCTCGCTTCTCTTGAGACACTCATTCCAAACAATCGTTCCGTTTGGATGAGGAAGGGTTCCTATGGTTGAGCTTTTGCTCTTTTGGTCCTTGATCTAATTCTTTCGATCTTTGTAGGACCCTTCATGCATTAAATGTCATATCTTCATGCATTTTGTGCATCTTGCATTTATTTGTATGCATTGTTTTATTTTTGATCTTACTTTTATGTTTCTATTTTGTGTGAGTAAAAATCCAAAACCACATAAAAAGTGAAAAATTCAAAAAGTTTGATCGTATATGTTTGAGCGCATATCACATGTGAGTTTGGCCTTGTACCTTTGGACAAATGGCTTTGTGCATTTACGAGCTTAGCTTGTTATTTTTGCACTTATATCTTTGTGGGAAAAATCTTGACATCTTTGTGTGATTGTTGTAAATCGATCTTCAAGCTTGTCATGAATGATTTGTCAATAGTCATGTTGGTTTTGATACTTGCGTAGACTTGTGCTTATATCTCTTCCCACTCTTTTATTTTTATTGCTTAAAGAGCTCAATAAATGTAAATCTCAAAATGAAAAGAGATAATGAGCTGCAAAAGCCGTCGCACATACTAGTATTCGACTAGGAAAAAGGAAAGCAACTTATATGAAAATGTATGATGCCCAAAAAGCCAAAGGCTTGTTCATCAATTTGAAATATCAAAAATTTCAGGCATCAATCTCAAAAATGAGATGTATTGCTCAAAATGAGTTGTATTGATTCAAAATGATCAAATGTTATGAATTGTAAGAAGCCAAATGAAAAGCTTCAATCTTATGTTATCATTTTCTTGTGGGAGGTCATATATGTTCATTTCTATAATTGAGATAGACCACTTGACTTAGTACTAGTTGTGTATGACTTGATTGAATTGATCATTGAAACTTCACTCTAGACTAAGGACTATTCCATAATTGATACACACACAACACACTTGCCTAATGTTCAATGAATGTCTTATTCATTTGTTAGATTGTACTTGTCTAAATGTGATGTGCGTGTGCTCAATCTTATATGGTTTAATCCAAAAATATTTTTGATCATTTTATATGTTTTTGGAAGTGATTTTTATCACCTTTTGTGTTTATGTTTAGTGCTTACTTTGTTTTTCAATGTTTAAACATGTTCTGGTTTGAAAAACAAGTGTCTGATTTTTTGCCACTCATTTTGGCTACTTGCGTGAGCTGCCCAAGAGTCGCCGCTTTTGGCTGGTCGGTCTCGCGGCTTGCAAGCCGCGAGTCTAAGCCGCGAGCTCGAGACAGAGAGAGGTTTCGCGGCTCGCTCGCGACTTGGCTCGCGACTCGCCGATCATGAGTCGCCCGAAATCAGCTTTTTAAAGAGCTTTTTCGTGGGAAACTTGTTCTAAACCTCTCCCATCCTCTCTAAAACCCCTCTTTCAATATTTTTACATCAAAACCCAACCAATTTGAATGGTTTTTCAATCCATTAACATCTCTAAGGGAATTATAAACTCTTTTCATTATTTTTGATCCTTGGATTATGTTTTGGAGAGTTTTGTACTCTTGGTTGGGATTTTTATCATTGGGGTTGGGAAAACTTATTTTCTGTCAATTTTCTTCATGGGATTGGTTTCTTTTGTTGATATGCATTGGATGTTGGCCCCTTGTGGCAGAAAGAACATGTATTAAGGGTGGATTTCATGATGTTCATGCATTGTTTCATATTTTTGTTCATAGTGTGCATGCTAGGTGTTTGATAAAATGCCTCTTAGACATTTTCTCACTTGTTTGGACTCCGATGAGTACCAAATTTTGGGGTTTCTCATGTTTCCTCATTAGGAACATGTTTGGATCATTGGTTGTGTATTTTAATACACTTTGCCCCACTTGTGCATTTTTCATGCATTGGTCATGCGTTGCACTTAGCCACCTTTTGCACACACCTTTGCTACCCTTGTCATGCATTGGTCTTGACCTTGCTGTTTCATCCTAGCATGTCATGCTTACCTTATGCTTTGTAGCATGTTACTTTGTCCTAGGTTTGAGCTTCATTTTTTCATTCATCTTGCACCCCTCATGCATCATTAGCATTGTTCATACCTTCATCTCTTGCCCTCGTTTCTTCTTGACCCTTTGTCTATTCCCGACAAAAAGGGGGAGAGTATACTCTAGAGAATGTTTCGGAGTATTTTGTCATTTCTATATGACTCTTGTGCACATCCTTAGGGGGAGAAATTCTATTTCTCACATGCACATTTGTAGGGGGAGAGATATTCCATAGGGGAGATGCATATACCAAGGGAGAGAAGACATTGTGTTAACTAGAAAACTTTGTTATGTTTGTTTTCTTGTTGGCTTTATGGTGCTTTGAGTTATGCTTTGTTGTTCTCATTGCATCATGTTTGTGTTTTAGACATGCATACTTCCTTATGCTATTGTGCTTCATTGAATGCATGTTCGGATGATCAATTGCTTTGCTATGTGTTCATTGTAGTCATTTTTATATGACTGTTTTGGTATTTGATCAAGTTGCTCATATGTTTTACATCATGTTTACTTGATCGCAATTTGCTTGTTTCATTATACTTGTACTTTTATTACTTGCTTTACCTTGAGGGTCTAATGTGTTTTGTGCAAGTGTTTGAGGTTACAAGTATATATGTTCCAAGTGTATCACATCTTCTCATCATTTTGAAGGGGAGAAACTTTAAGCACTTTTAATTTATATTGTTTAAGTTTTTTTTTCAATATAATGTGGTTTGTACCCATTTGCTTTTGTAAGCTGTTAGGGTTATGTGATTAAGCATATTTGTAGGCCTTGTGGTTTGTACCATGCTTAAGTGCAGCCTTTATGCTTGTTGAAATCAGTACTTTGTTCCAAATGTTCGCATTGTGGTTTACTTTGTCTTGTCATTCTTGTGCCCTTGTAGGATTGTTCCTAGATGCATATGCCTTGTGTACTATGCATTGGTTGAGTGTTGAGCATACAAGTGTCTTGCCTTGTGCTTGTTAACTTGTATGTCCTTGTGTTCATTCCAAGTGTGAATGAACACTTGATCACTACCTTGTGGTGTTCACTTGGTTAATCAAGTCATGGTTTGTTTATCAACTCCATCTTTGCTTGATCTCATATTGCCTGTTTCATATGCATTTATAATTTTCTGCTTACAATGATCATGGTGTATTGTTGTGTTTCAGGAGTATATTGTTCATATGATTCAAGTGCTTCACAGCTTCTAGAGTTAGGTGTGAGTGAGTTTTGTTCAACTGTTCCCAACTCACGTTTAAGTCTAGAGTCTGTTTTAGGGTTTTGTCACGGAATAGCCAAAGGGGGAGATTGTAAGGTTGAATTTATTCAACCATCTAATTGGCTTTATTCCGTGCCAAATTTGCTTGTAATTCAGCATTTAGTAACCCCGTATTTAGGTGGGATTGTTGTAAGGGTAGTGAGTGAGATAGAGTGAAGATTGCTCAAGAGTGTGCAAGAAAACAGAGTGTCGCGGCCGGGACTCGCGGCTGGACTCGCGGCTTCAACCCGCCGAAGTTGCACACGTGCCAAGCATCTTTGGAAGATGAACAGTCATGCTAGCTGAGCACTACAGGACAAAACAGACAATCGCCCATACGGTTATCTCGCGATCGAACTCGCGACTTAGTCAAGCCGCGAGGTCAAGCCGCGAGCCACCCTGTTTTGGAAAAACCTGACGTTTCGCATTCCTCTTCACTCCAAAGATAAATACCCTTTTAACCCACGATAGAAAGAGAGCTTCCAGAGAGAATTTTGAGAGAGAAACCCTAAAGAAAAACCAGATTGTTTCACCCACAATCTCTACCTTAGAGTCTCATCAAATTCCCTCACTCTCTTCCTCTCCATTGTCAAATCCTTGAGAGGCCTTCATACCAAACCTGGTTTTCACCATTATCATCTCTGTGAGAGACAGACGCGTTTGGAGTTAAGGGAAGCGATTAGGAAGGAGCCAACCTTCATTGGTTGATGCTACGGTGTAGTAGCGGAATCCGGTAAGCTAGAGAAGAAAAAGGTTCGGCGCAACCTCGTTGGAGCAAGAAGCTTGGAGGGCTTAGGTGCATTGGGTAGATTAGGCTTGGAGGGTCTATTGCTTTGTCCTTGTATCCCAACCGTATTTTCTAGTGGATTGATTACCGCTTGGAGGGCGGCGGAGAGGTTTTTCGCCGAGGTCTTCGGTTTCCTCTTCGATAACATATCTCGGTGTTATCGCTGTGTTTGCATCTTCCTTCCTCTCTATCTCTGCCTTTACATTATCTCGTTGTGGTTTATTTTATTATGGCTTAGATAGTTGTTTAACCAATTCCAGATTATAGCATATGTTAAGTTTCCGCACATTAATTGTTTGACATATTGCTTGTGTTGGTTAAGTTGGTTTTTGGGGGTCTAAACGTTCAAAAGTGTTTTTGTACACGTTTTTGAACTTTCAATGAAGAAGGTGAAGTGAATACTAGTATAAAAGGGAAAAGAGAGCTAAAAAAGGGGGGCGGAGAAAGAAGGAAGAAAAAGGAGGAAAAATGGTGAGAAGATAATGCTCCTCAGATTAATTCTGAGGAGTCAGACCTTTCAAACCACATCCGTGTAAGGCTTAGCAATACAGGCCAAATCCATCTTCGTATGAGCTTCCATGAAAATCCTGACTAAACCGTTGCCCAACGACCAAGGTCCAACCTTTCTATCCCACTCTCTTTAAATCATATTGTTCGGGCCCTTTACATACGAGCCCAACGTCATCCTTGGGTCATTAACAATCGTGTCCCTACAATTGGCGCCGTCTGTGGGAAGGCTTGCGCGTTAGCGCGGCCGCGGTGGAGTCGGGTCTATATCAAGCAAAGGTTCGCGAAGTTTCCTCCATTTCCAGCAACATGCAATTGTTGCTCCGGCATCAACTCCCACTAGGGGCTACGTCTTGCGGTGCCAATGGCACGGCCAGCTCTAGGGGCTTCCAGCCTCAAGTTAACTCTTCCCATCTTGGTCCAGGGGCTAACCTTCGAAAAATAAATAAATAAATACAGAGAACAAGTACTCAAAGAAAAAACTACAAGTTTTGGATAGAACCAAGGCCTTGCATGGTCCTCGGACTCAAGCCTATGGGGAAATCAAGTACACACAGAAAAAAACTACAAGTTTTGGGATGAACCAAGGCCTTGCATGGTCCTCAAACTCAAGCCTATGGGGAAACCAAGTACACACAGAAAAAACTACAAGTTTTGGACAGAACTAAGGCCTTGCATGGTCCTCGGACTCAAGCCTATGGGGAAACCAAGTACACACAGAAAAAATTACAAGTTTTGGACAGAACCAATGCCTTGCATGGTCCTCGGACTCAAGCCTATAGGGAAACCAAGTACACACAGAAAAAACTACAAGTTTTGGACAGAACTAAGGTCTTACATGGTCCTCGGACTCAAGCTTATGGGGAAACCAACTACTTAGAAGAGACAATACGGGGATTGGACACAACCTAGACGTTATATGACCCTTAGAATCTACCCCGCGAAAGAGTTCCCCATTGATAAGTGGGCTAATCCCGAGGTCGCATGGATTCCCCAGCCTACCCTCGGATTCTCCTCGTACTGAGGAATTGGTGCGATCGCAAGTGCCATACGTTGTCGAACGCAGTTAGAGTCCCTCACCGCTCGGTTACCCTCTCGAATGAATTATTTAGAGTTTATCGTTCTCGGACGGTCTCCTCGCACGTATTACGGAGTATTCAAATTGTTATCTCGGTTAGTTTCACGAGTTTAATTTCTTCGTGAATTATCATTATTATGCCTGGTAATGTCGGTAAATTAAAATTAGTCGGATTATGTTTCAAGGTTTTTACGCTCTAAGTATCATTGAAGAAAAACACACATGGAGCACACCCATTCACAAAATAGTTGTTGCAAAAAAGAAAAATATTTAAAACAAGTAAATAAATTCCTCTTTTATTAAGACAAATAAACAGTACAACGTACATTGAAAGAGCTTAAATAAGCTCACACCAAGCTAACTACAAAAAGCGAAAAGAAAAGATACAAGGGAATAAAGAAAAAGACAAAGAAGGAGTGCAGAGAAGAGACGTGCTTGCCGCTTTAAAATTTTCGTCTCACGGAAGCCATTTCTCAATACTTTTACATGCCTATAACTCAGCGCCAAAGAGCCCCACTCGGGGCTTGCACCGTTGAAGAAAAGGCGCCGGAGCCCGACTTCGGGCTAGCGCACTGAAGAAAAGGTGCGGGGAACCCAACTTGAGGCCAGCACCGTTGAAGAAAAGGTGCAGGCAGCCGGAAGTTGATGGTTATAGCAGACGGTGCTGATGACGGAAAACCTTTCTTCCGATACACCAAAAATCTGATGTGACCAGAACCCGCTTGGATTTTGACCGAAAGAGGTGGGGGTACCGTCCCTACCTTATCCAAACGAGAGGTTACCTTAAATCTGTGCCTCCCTTGCCCGCACCACACCACCTTAAGTCTTGAAAGGGTCCGGTGCCTCTGTGGCGGGTGAAGTTCCTCCACCTCCACCCAAGCCTCAAACATATTACACTAAGGGAGGACGACACTGGATGTGGGAACTGGTTATGGATAAAAGGTTATGGTTTTGAAGGGAGCAGAAGGGTTTATAGGCCAGGAGAATAACCACCTATCCTGCTTATATAAAGGGTAAGGTGGTGTCATTTAATTTGAGCAGATTCCCAAGAAACGCTGCGGACAAGGCAACTCCGGCACAATTTCCAACACTATCCGCCACCACAAGATTTAAGGTCCTCGTGAAGGTGCGCCTCGAATACTGAAACATCAAAAAGGCACTGTGCGGGTGAAGAATAAAGTAATGCCTCTTAAATTCGGCACATCTCCCATGCAAATGGAAGAACACAAACAACAATAAGGTGCGGAACTTGAGCAAACCGCGAGACGGGCCCAACATCACCAAAACCCTCCTCCCCAACTAAAAAGTCGGGAAGCAGGATTTTAAGGGACTATTGTGGGGTCTGAAATTTGAAATCTTAGCCCACTTCACATTAAGGGCCCAAAGCCCAAGCCGAGGAGCCTACTACCGAGGACGTATGACGAAAGCCCCTTAACGGCCCAAGAATGTGGCCGAGGACGATCTCACGCTCAACACCTCACAAAACGTCCGTGGGAAAAGGAAAAACTCAGACAAGAGCAAGACAAACGAAAAAACTGCCAACACAATAATGTGGAGCCCAGCGCCCGACAAGCCCATACTCCATACCATGCTATCCAGCTTTTCCCAACCACTCTGACATATGGATTGATAGGACGAGTAATTATCCCAAATAAGGAGAAACTGACACGTAGATGAAGAAGGGGAAGTGAATACTAGTATAAAAGGGAAAAGAGAGCTAAAAAAGGGGGGCGGAGAAAGAAGGAAGAAAAAGGAGGAAAAATGGTGAGAAGATAATGCTCCTCGGATTAATTCCGAGGAGTCAGACCTTTCAAACCACATCCATGTAAGGCTTAGCAATACAGGCCAAATCCATCTTCGTATGAGCTTCCATGAAAATCATGACTAAACCGTTGTCCAACGACCAAGATCCAGCCTTTCTATCCCACTCTCTTCAAATCATATTGTTCGGACCCTTTACATACGAGCCCAACATCATCCTTGGACCGTTAACAATCGTGTCCCTACAATTATAATTCCTAAAAAATAATATTATTTAAATTTGAGAGAGATGTTATCTTTTTATGTTTTTTTTTTTTTTAAAAATATAATTGTTATGTGTATATGAAAAATTTATATATTTGAAAATATATTAATTTTTAGAAATTATTACACTTACTAAGGAATAGCTATTACAACCCTTTTGGAGAAGAAATTATTAGGTCCACTAGGAAGACTGTTGACGTGGTCCTCCCCGACCTCCCAACTAATAAAATATCGTTATTTATGCAAATGTGACATTACGTGGTAATTTTTATTTTTTATTCATTGTGCTAATTAGGATACTCACTCACACATTTGTATAAATGACATTGTCTCATTGGTTGGGAGAACCACATCAACAGTCCTCTTGATAGACCTAATAATTTCTCATTTTGGAGAGGATTAGTTATTCCCAGTTTTTTTTTTTTTTTTTTTTTAGAGAATACTAAAAGTACGTTTGGTAAACTGAATGAGGATTACGATTGGAATTGTAATCTTTATTACTAGTAATAAAGTGTGTTGTAATGTAATAACTAAACATATTCATTAGTTTGGTTATGAGTTATAACATTAAAATGAAATTTCACATTTATTTTAGAAAATATCTTACTCATACAATTATATTTCTTTAAAAATTGTTATTTTTCATTACCAAAAAAAAAAAAAAAAAATTTGTTATTTTTAAATTTAAGAGAGATATGTGTTATTTTTTATGATTTTTTATTTTTATAATTGTTAAATGTATATGGAAAGTTTGTTTGTTTGAAAATATATTAAGTTTTAAAATTATTGCATTTACTAAAGAATAGCTAATACAACTTTTTAAAGAGGAATAATTATTCCTCATTTTGAAGAATAGCTATTTATAAGGAATGATTATTTCTTATAATAAAAATATAACCAAACTAAAGAATAACTAAACCATATGAATAACTATTACATTACAGCGCCTATTATATTCTACCAAACGTGCCCTAAGTATTTTAACACATACATACGGGGAGAGGAGAAAAGGTTTTAAAGAAACTGATAGTGATGTATATCTAAAAAGGTCTAGTTATTCCCAGCTTTAAAGAATAACTACTCATAAAAAATAGCTATTTTTTTGTAATAAAAGTATAACCAAACCACATAATAGTTAAATTATAGGAATATTTATTACATTACGGTGTCTATTATCAGAAACCTACCAAATCTGCCTTTAATTTTGCAGAGATGATTGAGTGCTAGTACTCCTGGTTATTTAATAGTTATTGAATATTTTAGGGAAAACATGGATAATATTATTGTTCATTATCATTACTATTATTGTTGTGTTAATATTTGATAAGAATTGTGCCTATCACACTGCAGTCAAATTGGCCTCAAAATATATGTAGTTGGTGGAAAAGATGTAAAATTGATTGTTGCAGGTATTTGAGCTACATATATATTAATTAAAAAAGATGACCATATATTGTTTAATTAACCGTAGTCTAGTCCTCAACTGATTGACTTTATGCTTCCAACTTGGATGTCTTTGGTTGTACTTTTGTGGTGAAGGGGATCTAATTATTTGATAAGATTAAAGATTTAAGGTCATAGTACTTGTAATCATTAGTGATTCAGTAAAGCCTATGCTCCTACTCTCAGTAAAAAATTTGTATCCAATCTGCGTGTACGATAAGGTTTGTGCCACCAGGCAATAACCTGTCAATTGCATTGCATCACAACAAGTTTTTGGATAGAACAACTTGTAGACATTTAATACGAAGGGATAATGGAAATAACAGATTTAGTTAAAGGTGACTTGGATTTACTCTTGTATATTCCTAGGTTGGATCATTTGTGGTTTTGATGACTTAATTGGTTTTGTGGGGCCCAATAGTTTATGGGCCCGGCCCGCTCGCTTATGAGGAATCCATAGGCCCAAACCGAAGGAGACTAGGACCCAAGTTCGAATTATGAAGCCTAAGGAGGCCCACAAATACAGCCGAGGACTGCATAGTCCTCGGCAGTCCGAGGTCCCATAAATAAGAAGGGAATACCAGCAAACTTAAAAGATCGAAATATCTTAGGGACATTGTCCTTAATACCCTTCATTAATATGACACCGCACCGGCAAAACCGGATTCTTAGGCTTTACTGGCTATCTCCAGCAATTCCGGGATTAGATTGATGGGACAAGTATCGGTCTTGAAAAGTTTGACCCTACACGTGGACGAAGGAAATTGAACGCATACTACTATAAAAGGAAAATATGCAACCTAATGAAGAGGGGGAGGTCCCTCCGGAAAAGAAAGGACACGGGAGCCATGCATGAGGAACTTAACAAAACAATTGCTGAGTAATCTCGGTTTAGCCTTTAGAGCCCACTCTCTACAAATGATATTGTATGGGCCTATTTACGTGCAAACCCAACCCAACTGCGGTTTAACGAAAATCTTGTCCCTACAGGTTTAATTAAAAAAAAAAAAAACTTTTGATAGACAATTTAGTAGTTAATACTAAAAATGAAATTTCAAAGAATTTTACTATAAAGTTTTTAATTAATGAATTTTATTTTGTAAAATATTTTTGGGTAAACTACGTAGTTAGTTTTTATCCTTTACACTATATTTCAATTTGATCCCTAACTTTTTAGTTGTGTCAATTTGGTCCCTAATCTTTCATTGTCGTGTTAATTTAGTCTTCGCTATCATCTTTTGGATGAAAATTGATGATGTGGCAAACAGCCAAAATAAAAAATTAGTTTATTACCATATCAATAGAAACTAATTTCTTATTTTGACTATTAATCATGTCAATAATTTCCATCCAAAAATAATGACAATGACTAAATTGATACAACATTAAAAAGTTAGGGAATAAATTGACACAATTGAAAGGATATGGACCAAATTGAAATCTGTGTAAAAGATAAAGACCAAATACGGAGTTTACCCAATATTTTTTAGGCATAATTTTGACAAAGCAGATGCTAATTAAGTTCATTTTTTGGATTATTTTCTTCTAAAAAATGTGATCTTTGCTTAATTTCAAATATAATTATAATTAATTCGTGCATCATACGCCATAATGCTAACATATCTATCAAAGTTAATTCTTTTGTATAGAATATATTATTGAGTTATGACTTAATTTAACATTCAATTCTAAATAATTAACTTTGCGTGTGTTTTAACTAGTGTACAAATGATTCTATTAATGTCTAATAGTCTGTGTATTAAACTTTATTAAATAAAGTATAATAGTTTGCCTTATATATTGCTAGACAAGGTGTGCTATATGAGTGTAGTACAAGAAACCTAAAACAATGAGTTTAAGGGTTTATTTAAGATCCATTTATTTTATTGAAACTGAAAACTTTTTTTCTTCTTGTGATCTATAAATAAAGGTAAAAGTTAGCTGAAATAGTACCGTGAGACCTATAAATAATATCAAAAAGTACAGTAAAAACCATGAATAGTAACAAAAATAAGCTAAATAGTAAAATAAACTTAAAAAATTAATCATACTAAACGGACACTAAGACTATAAACCCATTAGGCTTATATTCAATACCATCCTCCTAAACAAAATTTTTTAAGCCCACCCGTGAATACTAACTCCAAATCTGCTAAGGAATATGAAGTTTTTTAAACCCATATGAGTGGGCCTTCTTAATGCTACTGGACATCGGCAATAGATGGGCCAATTGAAAACCACTTCATTATGGAACTCATAGATGTGTAATGAAGGATATAATAATCAAGCATTGCATTCGGTTCTCAGATCATGTAAATACAAAAAAAATGTCTTTGATTGTTGATCATACAAGAGAAATTCAAGAACAGGGGATTGTATTATCTAGCAGTGTAAAATTGAATTCTTTAGCAAAGAGATACTCACACTCAGCCACACACATAGACAAACCTACAAATTTTAACAACAGCAGTAATAAGCTTTCTTTGGTTGGTCTGGTAAAGGAAGATTCCATTTTATTAATAAATCTAAGAAACGTAACAGGTTCAAAATCAAGTTGTGATATTTGTCCAACATCTGGTAATTATCTTATTCATCGATATACGTATCATTTCTCTCACAATATGTGGACAACTTTATAAGCATCAAGTTGTGATATGCGTCCAAGATCTAATGATTATTCTATGCGCATGCATCGTCATATGTATGCTCCATCTCACACCATGCAGTGGCTCTTACAATTGTGGTGAAGCCTTAAAAAAATGATGTTGCTCTAATAATAGTTTGCCAGATTAGCAAGTTGTCCAAAACATTATGAAAAATTTATATTAAAATTATTCATAAAACAATTTTGGTCTTTTTTAGAGTTGCTTTTTCACTGTTTATCCCTTCTCTTCTTCCTTAATTATGGACTTACCGCCCACAAATTGTAGTAGTCATACAGCTAAATTTATGAAGATTAATTTAGCAACTCATTGCTTATCTTTCACTTTTACTTGATGATTCTACCTTCTACTTGTGAAGAAAATAACAACCTTCACAGTTCTTTTCTTTCTTTTTTTTCAGAATCAGCTTCACACATAATTAATACCTTCATAGTAACAAATATGCAGTCGTCGGAATCCTTTATTAGCTATTCCATATAGAGAATCTTTCGAACGAGTTTTAATTTTGTTAGAAATTGTCAAATTGGGCTACGGGGGGCGCTCTGAGCCCATTAGTTGGACACGGCCTGATCATGCCCAACATAATTTCCAATGCATGCTATATGTGCTCGAGTCTACAGCTAGTCAAGGTCCCAATATTATTCCCACTCAATGGGCTGATGTTCTTTTTAGGCACCCCCGTTGAACCCAAAAATTATTGGGTTCTCTTGGAACATGGTAATTTTTTTCACATTTATGGTAGATTTTACTACAAATTTAATTAGTGGAATCTATTATAAACGTGAGAGGAGAGAATATCAGATTACCGTACTTTAGAAGTACCTAATAATTATTCCATTGAACTCTGTTAACATTATAAGTATGAATCTCTCTCTCTATCAATTTTTTTTTTTTCATTTAAAATTAAAAATGCCTCCAAATTGTGTCAAATGTTGATGTATTTAGGTACCAAAGAGAGGAAAAGATTGGTTTTATGAGGGTTTTTTTTTTTTTTTTTTGTATAGAGAGTGAAAGAGCATATTTTTTAGGTTAAAAAAAAAAAAAAGATTATCGTGTATTGTGTGTGTTTGTTGATTTGGCAACTAAAATTAGAGGTTTTGAATTGAAAAAGGAAATGTTGTATTTAGGTATCTCAGAGAGAGAGAGAGAGAGAGAGAGAGAGAGAGAGAGAGAGAGAGAGAGAGAGAGAGAGAGAGAGAGAGAGAGAGAGAGAGAGAGATTTTATAAAGATTTTTTGCATAAAGAATATATGAGAGAGATTATTTTTATTTTTATAATGAAGTGAATAAAGAGATTTATGTTTTTGTAAATATATTAAAATTTTAAGTTATTGCATGCATTAATGAATAACTATTATAGTTTAAGGAATAAATTATTTAAAAAGAAAAAAGAAAAATAAGGAATAGTTTTACCCCTCAATAATTATTTCATTAAAAGATGCATTACTACATACCAAACAGGTCTTGATTACTACTAAAAGCAAACAACACAATACAATAATGCTTGGTCATATTAAATGTTAGTGATGCCTCCACCATGGATGGTAAAACAAAACACAATAATGAAATTGTTGTGCATCCATCTTAGTTTAGGTATCTGCATATTGGTTAGCCTCATGATACACATGATCCACTTTATAGTTGGTGAAACTTTTCAATAAGTTCAGCAATCAATGAGAAGGGGTTCCATTTTAGGTTGAAAATCTCTCTCTCTCTCTCTCATATATTTTAGATTTTAGGTTGTTAGTGTGTGCTCATACTCTAATAGTAGGCACTGCCACCATCAATACAAGAATTTGAGGAAATCAAACTAGTGTGGGCTCCATGCTAAAAGTAATTGATGTGGTCACCTAAGCTCCAAGAAAAAAAAAGGTCCCCAAATGTCAACCAATAGGGTTATTTCTATCAATGTAATAGTAATAATTAAGCCCAAATATTAGCAAACAAATAAAATAATATTTTTAATCAAATAAAATACAAACAAAAAAGAGAGAAAAATGCTACGTTCACAACATTTTTCGCAACACTCAAATTGTTATTGATGGCAAAAATATAATTTTAGTGTTGAGTTCAAATTAGAACCAGTAACAACTTAATACCTAAGATTTGTTGTGAAAAATATTGTGAATGTAACACTTCTAAAAAAAAAAAAAAGAGCAATACACAAAAAAATTCACAACATATTTCACAATAGTTGAGTTGGCAAATTTTTACTAATTCTTATCTAGATCTACCATTAACACTACTCTTTTACTTACCGCTATAAATTTGCAACATCAACATGTGTGAAATTTTGTCAAATTTTTTGTGGTTCATGTTAATTAGTAGTAATTTTGCATCTAAATTAAACAAGATAATCAATTTTTGCCTTAGGCCCCCAAATGTATCAAGCCGCCCCTAAATCAAACGTTAGCCATGTGGAGCTTTTGATCTATGAAATTCTTGGAGACAAGCTAGCTCTACACAACATGAAACTTCCTTTTATTTGAATAGAACATGACACTCTCTATCTACACTGTAATATCTAAAAAAAAAAAAAAAAAAATCTTAATTGTGAATAGACTCACTTCCTTTAAAGTGAAATGGAGAAAATCATTTTTCTCTCTTATCATCTTTATTATCTTTTGTAATCATGTTTTCAGCACCTAAAAGAAAAGAAAAATGTAAGACCATAATTTATTTGCTTCCACTATGCACACAAATTTTTTAAAAATTGCTTTAGCATTTGCTACAAAATCTCGCATCCACGATAATTTCCATCCTTAGGGTATACATATGGACTAGAAAGAACAGGTACCACTGAAGCAGACTTATGACTCAGTTTCTGGTGCTAGGAGATCGATGCCTTACTGGCTCTGGATTGAACTTAAATCGTACCATTGGTTCTTTATCTGCTGTTATGAGTAATCTCCAAAAAGAAAGAGAAATAATTCGCAGTGCCATGGATTGCTTTAGCACTGTAAATAGTACCTTTAGAGATTCAAAAGGCAAATGTTGTGTGAATTTTGGCCCTCAAAAGCAAAACAAGTACTTTTGGAAGATGAATTGATTGCTTTCATGTAAATGATACTATTAAATTTCTTCCTACCACATAGAACTATAAATTGCCTTCTAAATTCAAAGTTAAAAAGAGTGTATATCAAAATCCTTGTGGTTCACTGTATTGCTCGATTTTTCTTAACACCTTTTTGTAATTAAAAATAAAAATTAGGATCAAAGCTTTAATTTGTTGTTGTTGTGTTGTATCTTAAGTTAGTACTAAACCCTAATATAAAACCTTCTTCCTTTATTAAAATTTATACTAAAGCAGTGCTCTCTTATTTTGAAAGGGCAAAATATTATTGTTCCTAGAGCATTTTCTCTCAGTTTATCTTTCCTACTCCTACTCATGTTAGACTCAACTCTTAAAACCTAAAAGATGACCAAAATAAATCCCATCCAATGATTTTTCAATAACGTGGTTCCCAAAACCAAAATGGTTGACATTATGTAAAATTTCCCATTTCATGAGTTGCTTGTGTAGAAAAAAGTAACTAAAAATAGCACTGATCTTGATATCTTTATGGGTCATGCTAACGAGTGCCCTTAGAACACCGGTTAAGAATCAAGTTAAAGAAAGCTTTTATGGAAAAAAAAAAAAAAAAAAAAAAAAGCAATTAATGTTTTGACAGTTCTTTTCATTTTCCATAAAAGTGATGACAAAACTTTCTTTAATTGGATTTTTAACTAGTGCCCTAAGGGCATTCGTTAGCATTTTCCTATCTTTATAAACAATGAATTATTTGGTATATTTAAATAAACAAATTAAATTCCCTAATTTTCACAAAGGAATTAATGCAGAAGAGGTGCTTATCAAGAATATTAGACGAACTACTTAGTTCTCTGGTGTACCACGTCACTTGTCCATCATTTTACTAAAAGGCTTCCACTTGTTTAAATTGTTGAGTCAGTAATAAATTTCTGTTAAATTTTTTTTTTAACTCAGCAATTTTAAATAGGTATGAGTTTTTTAGTGAAATGATGAACCGCATCACTTATACACCATGTGGACCTTATAATTTCTCCTTGTGTAGAGTAGCTTTCACCCACTCCTCGTGACTATCAATCCCTATATAGAATAACATCTTGCCGCCATTTAATTTTCTTAAATATACGTCATGGGTGCAATCACTACGTTGTCTCTTATTCATTTCTCCTTGGAGATCTTTAAGAACAATTATTGTGCTATTTTTTTTTATTAAAAAAAAAGTGATTATATATCTTAGTGAGCACAGAGATGTTGTTAAGGAAAACAATGATATTTCGCTCTGTTGTTTTATACAAGGAATCTTATATAATATATAACAAGTGCAAGTGTGTACAATACCCTTTCCATATATACGGGATCCATGACTCCATATCCTTTTTATGACCAATGTATGCTAAGGAATTATTACATATACTCGTGTAAGATATGTTTATTCTTCTATGCATCCAATTTTTGAACTTTTAATTTCATATATTACTTGATCAAATAAACCAAGAATGAAATAAATAAATGATTTAAGCTCTTATCCCTATTACAAGTTTATTGTGAAAACAAGGAATTTCCCTAAAAACAAATGACTATCTTCAAGACTTCAAGCTTTTTCTATTAGCACTTTTTTTTTATTTTTAAATGCTAGCTATGTTCATAATATTTTCACAACATTTTCACAACAAATTCTAAGTGGTAGGTTGTTATTGGTTGTTACGAATAGGTAAAAAAGTAATATAAGTTGTGAATTTAAATTATAACTAATAACAAATTTTTATTTGTATTTGTTGTAAAAATGTTGTGAATGTAACACATTTTTCTTTTCTTTTTTTTCCCGAGAGGCATTAAACCCGCGAGACAAGGGAGTGAAGGAATATCCAAATTAAAAATAGTAGAATATATAAGAACCGTGAACTAGTTATATATTGTAAGAAAAGCCATTTGTATCAAAGTTTGCCTAAAATACTTCTTTCTTTGAACCTTAAGATGATTTAAAAACCTTCTATAATTTAGTAGCCATCGACAACAACAGCAGAAAAACAAAAGATCCTATGCTGGTACATGCATTGATCAATTTGTATGACGTACCACTTCACCTCAAAACTAACTAATAATGATGAAAACGCTCAAAATTTTTAAGATATTTGACATAGCGCCAACGGACCACCGTCATTAGTAATTCTAATTCACCCTTATCCCTATGGAGATTTATTCCACAAAGAGTGTCTGCATGTTAAATGTCGTGTCAGAACAGGCTTGCTTGTCTTTAAGTTTGAGATAGTCAAGGTGTGGTCCTGCTTGCCAACTCATGAATTCAGTCATACCTGAAGAAAAAAATGCAAAGTGCGCCCTCATTTGTTTACAGTCAAGCCGCTTATTAATATTTTAGTTCCTGAGCTACCAAAGGAGGACTTTGCACGCTCATTTTATCTCTTATAAAGTTAAATCCCTAATATATCCTTTTCAAAGGATTTTTCTTTGATATAATACCAAAAGTTTCACCAACTTAGCTTTACAGTTACTAATTTCCGCTTTGCATGGATGATCCTACACGTTTTTAATTTTTGCAAATTAATTGGTAAGGGTTTTAATTCCCATTACATTTAAATTTTTTTTTTTTTTTTTAAATTTAATAGTTGTGGGCGGGGGAATTTGAAACCTACACATTTCTATTAGATAATATCAATTGGGTTACAAAACTCTTGGCAATCCCCATTAGGACCTTAAGAGTGATAAAAGTGGAATAAAAATATACTTTAGTAAGACATGTACAAAGAATAAAAAAGACAAAAAATGAGTAGTTTAATTATAATCTTTAAGATTTAATGTGGGTGTGGAGATTATATACGTCGGAAAAAAATATACATACATACATACATATATATATATATATATATATATATATATATATATATATATATATAAAGTCTTGTAGGGATAAAGGGCCCAAGAATATATGTTAGGCCTTGTCTAAGGACGCTTAGTGGTCCGGGAGGACGGATAAACAAGAATGAAGATGTAAGACTCATAACTCCACGAGCAAATTACGAATGAGAAGGGTGGGGAAGGCCGAGGAGAAGTATCTCCTCGGCTAAATGAAGCAGAGGTCGAAGGTGTGTTCTCTCATCTAGAGTAACATTCTAGGAAATTCTATTGATAAGGATATGCATCATGAACGTACAGGACAAATGGGAGCTGTGAAATATCTAAGAAAAACCTGATACCATCGCATTGAATGCTTTGTAGCTAACTTTATGGCCGCATTAATGAGGAAGTGATATTTAAACAAGATTTTTTTCAGCCTTACAGCTACTCCCAAAGACTTCAAGAATGTGCTGATGGGAAATGATCAACACTAGCAATCTAATGTATACGTGAAGGGTGGAGATGAAAGAAAGAAGAGAGTATAAAATAGAAAGAAGACCTAGATGGAAGGGGATCGAAAAAAGGAGAGAAAAATATTGTAGCAACAAGAACTATACTTGTAATCAAATTCAAAAGAAATATAT
The DNA here is from genome assembly GCA_028216015.1 of Quercus dentata. Taxonomy (NCBI): domain Eukaryota; kingdom Viridiplantae; phylum Streptophyta; class Magnoliopsida; order Fagales; family Fagaceae; genus Quercus; species Quercus dentata. The sequence goes on along the minus strand of CP116449.1, from coordinate 54,680,791 downwards.
ACAAGAACTGATCTCCTCAAATTGTGTCATGAAAATTTTCTTTAGATTAAACCAGTCTATCTTTACTTTCTTGCCATCCGGATCCACAATATTTGTTATCTAACTCATTAGAGTCTAGTTTTCCAATCCACTCTCTACAAATTCATTGTATTGGGCTTTTTGAGCCTAAACCCATCCATCCCTTGGGCTTGGGAACCAAATTGTGACCTTAAAAGTACCATCTTGGTTGAAATTTTTGTGTCAACCAAGAATATTTCCAATACACTTAACCGCGTTGAAACATATATGATTGTTGTTTCTACTTGTATCGACTCTATATTTCAATTGATACAAAATCACATGTTACTCTTTTTATAGTTTTTTAAATTAAGATGATATGAGTTATTTATATATATTTTTGAGTGTGTGTGTGTGTGTAAAAGCTTAAGCTAATAGAACAGAATTGTTGGAGCTACAACAAGGATTCTAATTGAAGTTGTGCTTTGTCATGCCTACTATAGGGATAAAGGGCCCAAAAATGGGTATTAGGTTGTGGGCCGAGTCCGAGGACATTAAATCGCCCAAGGATAGGTAGATACCATCGAGGGCATACAAGTTAGTGGTCCGTGGAAGAAGTCTGGTCATTAAGGGTTGGAAGTGTAGTCTGAGGAGAAACACCATCTCGGCTAAGCAGAGTAGAGGTCGAGGGTTCGACCTCTCGTCAAGAACAAGGCACTAAGTGATCATATTGGTAAGGATAAGCATCAGATGGGGATAAGACAAAAGAAAGCTGAGAAATATCTAGGAGAAAGTTGTTACCACCGCATTAAATGCTCTGCAGCTAACTTTCTGGCCGCATTAATGTGGAGGTGATACCTGAATAGTAACATTCAGCCTTATAGCTACTCATAGAGATTTTAGGAAGGTGTTGATAGGACAAGTGTCAAAACCAAAGAATCGATCTACACATGGAGGGCTGAAATGAAGGGAAGAAGGGGAATATAAAGAAGAAAAACCCCATTATCGGGGGATTAGAGAATCGGGTGAAGGAGGATTATACATTCAAGAACTCTAATTGTGTTTAATTCCAAGAGAAATATATAAGAGTTACCTTCCTTGAACTTTGCTGAGGAGGATTTTCCTTACACAAAACTGTTTATTCATACTATTAAGCATCATTTAGCCTACTATGATTGTTATCCAACTCATTGGAGTTCTGTTTCTAGCCCACTCTCTACAAATTCATTGTTTTGGGCTCTTTAGACCTTAGTCCTTTTCGTTGTTGGGCTTTGGATCCAAAACGTGTCCTTACACCTACAACACCAAATTACCAACTTACAAAGAAAATGAACACCTACTTCCTAATGCAAATACAAAATAGTGGGGTTCATTAGAGGAATTCCAACTATCAAGTTAGTGAAGGCGATTTAGAACATTTTTCCCTCAAGTCGACTAACAGGACGTCCACCAGGGGTGCCATCCCTAACATTTGCAAAGAAAGGAAGCATGCCTAATTGCATTTAATTCAATTGATGGTTGGTAGGGCACACTTAATGTTGATATTAGAGAAAGAAAATAACATTCAGCTGACACTACTCCTTAGGATGGCATATTTTAGGCCCTATTTGGATTGAAGGGGAGGGAGGGGGAGTAAAGTAGAGTTGGCTGAAAATAAGTTAATTTTGGGCCAACTCTATTCTATTCTCTCTCCCTTTCCCTCAATCCAAATAGACCATTAATTTTTGACCTCCTTATCAACACCCACGGGTCTCCACCCATATTTCTCTTTTGGCATAGATAAGTTGTCGCATTTGTGGACTATTGATCAAACTATGCTAAATAGTTGAGCAAAAATTTGTTGGGACTATAAGTGCCATTTCCCTTGGTCAGACAAGCAAGAACTTCAAGTCAGATCTTTGTCCTATTGGATTGATGGCATTTAGCCTAGGCCTAATGGCCCTAGCTCAAAGAGGATGGCTAGACTTCAAGGTTCTACCCTCTCCCTATACGCATTGATAACCCTAAAATGATAAATTGGTATTGATTGTAAGAGATGTGTACATGATTTGATGCGATCATTTTGGGGGGAGGTTTTATCATTGCACCGACTAGGTCGGTTTTTCATTAGCCTAGCAACACTACACTTCTACAAAGGAAAGGATCGGCCTCTACTTAGCGTTGATAAGGCTGGTTTTGTGCAATTGATTAGTTACAAAAAGGAAAAACAACATTTGGACAAAATCAATAGACTCTCTAAATCTATACATTACTTTCTTTTCCTTCATTTTCTTGAGAACTAAACATAGTGTAGTTAACACCCCTAAACTACATCGAAATCATCAAACAACCCAAATATTCCCCAAAAAAAAAAAAAAAGGAAACAAAATGATTGAAACAAATTCACAATTTTTCTCTTACCCACCAAAAATATCCCATTTGAAATAAAATAAAATAAAAATAAAATAAAAAAACCATTGAAAAGATAACAGACAAACAAACCAAGTTGAAAGCATAGCAAGAAAAGCATAGTAGGGGCACTATATTCAAAACCTTCTCTAGAAACTTCCAGAAAAAGTCATGACTACAAAAAGGAGAGAGAAGAGAGGGAAACTCGGAGGACGATGGCATCACGAAGAGGAGGTCAGTGAGAGGGAGATCAAAGAGTGAATGAAAAAAATGTATGGCAGAGAGAAAAGAGAAGAAAATTCTAACCTAATGCGCTCAAACTCAAACGATTACATACAAGGCTTGGAATTCAAAACAATGTTATTTTGGTCCCTATATATATAATTACATATTATTATTATTATTATTATTATTATTATTATTATTATTATTATTATTATTATTATTTATTGACTAGTGTGGTTATACATTGGAATCAAAAAACTCAAACCACGTGCTATACTAGAAGATGTTGGTTCTCCAAAACCGCTGCTAACAACCACTTTGAACATCTACCATTGCGTCCTACAAATGGCCGGTTCAATGCGACAAGGGTCGGCTCCGTCGATGTCAAGTGGTCACCGAACATCCTAAAATTTTATGTCCTTGGCCAAACTAAGGGTGAGTTTGGTTCAGCTTTTTGTAAAAGTGCATAATGAAAAAGTGGAGTTTTCAAAAAGTGCATAATGAAAAAGTACATTTTTAAAAAGTCTGAGTGTTTGGTAAAATCATTAAAAAGTGCTTTTGAAAAAGGCTGAGTGTTTGCCTAGCACTTATAAAAGTGGAGGTTTGAGTTATAAATTACCAAAAAGGACAAGATATATATATAAGTGAATTTTTGTTTTAATTATCTCTCTTAATGCAAATTATGGACACAACATTTTTACAAAAAATTCACAATAAAGTCTATATGACAAGTTGTTAATGGTAGATAAGAAAAATAATAATGTCATTAGTAGGTTCAAATAAGAACCAATAACAAATTACCCTGTAAAATTTATTATTAGAAGTGTTACGTTTACAACATTTTTCGCAATATTTTCACAATAAAATTTATGTGGAAAGTTGTTTGTAGTTCTAATTTCAACCCACAACTGAAATTATTTTTTTACTAACCAATATTAACTAATAACAATCTATTACTTAAAATTTATTGTGAAAATATTACAGTAGCATTTCTCAATTTGGATTTTTTATTTTTTATATTATTTTTTCTTTTTCCATTTCACGTTCAACCATACCAACCATACGTTTTAGTTTTCTTTTTTTTTTTTTTTTTTTTTCTCCTCCACACGTTCTCCACTATCTCTACCCCTCTTTTTACTCTTCTTTTCTCCCTCATTCATCAAAACATTCCAGGGACTCCTTCTTTCTCCAGCTCCGTCTCTTTTTTTTTTTTTTTTTTTTTTTTTTTTTTTTTAACTTGATTCCAAAACTCTCTCTGATAAGAAAATTTTCCTTTTCTCCCTCATTCAAGAACATTCCAAGGAGTTCTCATCTTCGTGCTATTGCTCATCTTCATCCCCAACCCAGTCAAAATGGGTCAAAGAAAAACTTCCTTTGTCTTTGTCTTTTTTTTTTTTTTTTTTTTTTTTTTTTTTGCTTTTATTGTTATGATTTGATTAATTTTAAAACTGTTTTTTTGAGTTTGTATTCTGGTAATCTGATTATGTTTGAGTTTAGAGATGTTTGAGAGAAAGATTGTTTATTGTTATGATTTGTAGTGTTTGTTCTGTATTGTTTGTTCTGTGTTTGTTCATGGGTATTTCTAGAAATTCATCATTAGCAACGGTAACCATGAAAACGCGCGGTGCGCGTTTTCATTTATGGACCCTCAGAGGTCCATAAAATTTTCACGTTCTGTCCGCATTTTTGGCTTGTGCCCAAAACGCAACTTTTATCAAAAAGTTGCGTTTTGGCTTAACCAAACGCAATTTTACATTTGATTTTTTTCAAAAAGCGTTTTTTGGGCTCAAAATGTGGAAACAAACGGGCACTAAAAGAGCTTCAATATGACATAATTTGATATTTATGACTTTTGTGAGAGAATGTCATTTTAGGACTTGTTTTGATATAGTTTATAAGCTTATTTATTTTTAAACTAGCTTATGTACATTATTCAAAGCCTTTTTTGATAGTTAGATCTATTTTATACTTTTATCCCATTTTTTAAAATAAAATAAATTATACCAAACACACGCTTAATGATAAGCCAAAAGAAGATTTTCCTCAAACTCAAAATTGAGAGGATAGAAGTGAATAATGCTTACAACAGGAGAAAATGGGCTTTTGCCCTTTTTTAAAAAAAAAAATCCAGCATTTTATCCCATTTTCCAAACTAATTAAGGAAATGCTCTTATTTTGAAACTCGATTTTTGGACAATTAAGTCATAACAATCTAAAAAATAAAAATAAAAATAAAAAAAATTCTGGAACTCGAGTTCCATGTGAAATACTCAAGTTCATGGAACTCGAGTTCCTTAAAAAAATTCAAGTGGAACTCGAGTTCCATGAACTCAAGTACTTTCATGGTACTTAAGTTCATGGAACTCGAGTTCCAAAAAAATTCTAAGTTCACATTTGCTATAACTCGATGTTCCAAAATCGAGTTTCAAAACAGGGACATTTTCTTAATTAGTTTGAGAAATGAGGTAAAATGTTAGATTTTTTGTGTGAAAGGGGCATTTGCCCATTTTGGTCCAACGTATCACTGTTCGAAACCATGTTATAAACATGTAATTCAATGGATGAATTAGCCGCCCTAATGCAGAAATAGCATGGACCATAGAGCAATAGAAAATTAGCAATAATAAATAAAAAGAATGGAGCAAAAGAAAAATCGGTGATAGTAACGTAATGACCAATTGAAATACAAATTTTTCCGGTTGCTATTTTGGACTTTCTTTTTCCATGAAAACGAATCTAGTATTTTAATACTGAGACTCCGAGAGGAAGAACTTAATATATATAACCTTATTGATAGGATAAAAAGAGAGATGATAAAGTCTTCAGGCTCCAATTAAGAGAAATGGAAGTGTTACCCATTACACCACTTAATTATTTTAAAAATGTATTACTTATGCAAAGAAATACTAAGAACCCTGAGAATACCACTTTTTCTGAGAATACCATTTAAGCAATATAAAAGTGAAGTCTACTATAATATGTAGCCAATTGGAAATACTAAAAATCTGCCTTCCATCAAATACATATAAATTTCAACTATATGAATTAAATCGATTATGTACAGTCATTCTTGTTAGCGTTAGAGACTTCTTTAACTTTATATATATGAAATTAGATGAACAAAACAAGGATTAGATATATGTCTTTGGTAAAGAGATTTTGCAAAGAAAAGGTGCTAGACTAATTTAGCTTTAAAGTCATTTTTATTAGAAATATATCTTCTTCTTTTTCTTTTCTTTTTTTCTTTTCTTTTGAATAAAAAAGATGTTTATAATACTTTAAATAGCAACTGTGGGGCCCAATAATTTATGGGTCAGGTCCACTTGCTCGTGGGGAGTCCAAAGGCTCAAGCCAAAGAAGGCTACGGCCTAAACTCAATAACATAAAGCCCAAATGGCCCGGAGATGTTGCCGAGGACGATTCGATCCTCGGCAGACCCAAAATTCCACCGAGAAGAGGGGCAAAAATGGTATAGGACCAGGACCGAAAGGAGACCTAAAATATCTCGGGAAAAAGCTGCCCTCATTACCCTTCCCGGATAAGACTACGCATCCAGCAGAGCCGGATTCTTCGGCTTTATCAACCACCCCAGTGATTAAGGGATTAGACTGACGGGACAAATATCGGTCTTGGAAAGGTTGACCCTACACGTGGACGAAGGACAATGACGTCGTGATATAAAAGAGAAAGTAAATAATCTGGATAGAGGGGCTGGAGACAATGGATAAAAAAACCAGGGGCTCCTATTCTACCTCCAGGAGAAAAACTCCATGGGTGAAAACCCCTTAACAATGTATGCACACCACATAAAAAAGAGAAACCCACCGCCGGATAACCGGAGAAAGACCTTAATCGTCCTCGGACTAAGTCCGAGGAGTCCAACCCCTCAGGATGTGACGCTATAGGGCCTAAATGTTCAAATCCAACTCCTTTTTCTATATAAATGCCTCTAAAAACAGGACCGGGACCATCGCCCGTGATCAAAGACAAGCCTTTCAAGCCCACTCTCTACAAATCATATTGTGAGGGATCTTTCATGTATAAGTCAATATCATTATTGGGCGTTAAATAATCGTGTCCCTACAAAGAACAATAGGCTTTTTTCTAAAGAAAGCTTATTCCCATCTCAAACTTTTCTTAGCCTAGGAGTTCGGGTGATAGTCCCTACTTAGCAAGAAATTTGGGATGGGAAAATAATATAATGGAAAGTATTGAAACATATATTTAAGGAATGGTTTGTATATCTCTATTATTTGGGAGTTTTGAACTAAAAATAGAATGACCATGAGTAGAGCTACAAGTACAACATTTTCACAAGAAGTTATTATTGTTTGTGTGGGGCCCGACAATAGATGGGCCAGATCCACCTGTTCACAGGAAGACTTAAGGCTCAAGCCGAACAAGGTAGTAGTCCAAGCCCAATAACGCAAAGCATCAATGGGCCGGAGAAGCCGCCGAGGAGGGTACAGCCCTCGGCTGGCCCCTAACTCCACTAAGAAAAGGGGCAAAAGCGGCATAGGGGTAATCTTGTAAGAGATCTAAAATATCTAGGAAAGGCTGCCCATACTACCTACCCTAGACAGAGCTTTGCATCTCACGTCGTGTTCTTTAACTTTCTCAACCACTCCCAACAACTCGGGTCCTGAAACCGATGGGACAAGTATCGGTCTTGGAAAGTTCGACCCTACACGTGGACGAAGGAAATTGAATGCATGCTAATATAAAAGAAAAATATGCAACCTAAGAGAGGGGAGTCCCTCCGGAGAAAAGGGCTCAAAGGGCGAATACCTCTAAGCCATGCAGGAACAACTTAACAAAACAACCGCCGAGTAATCTCGATTTAGCCTTTCGAACCCACTCTCTACAAATGATATTGTCGGGGCCCATTCACGTGCGGACCCAACTACGGTTGCGGTTCGTTTCGAACGTGTCCCTACAATTGGCGCCCGTCTGTGGGGAGGCTTACGCGTGAGCTCGGCGGCGATGGAGTTGAGTTTCTGTTGAACAAGGGTCCACGAGGACGCCTTTTTCGACCGGCAACACCTTGTCGTTGTTCCGATACAGGTTCCCACCAGGGGCTACGCCTCATAATGCCAGTGCCATGGCAAGTCTAGGGGCTTCAAACGTCAAGATCGCTTCCCCCGCTTTATTCGATGAGCTAACCTTTAAGAAGCGGACAAACGAACAAAAGAATACAAGTTTTGGACAGAACCAAGGCCTTGCATGGTCCTCGAACTCAAGCCTCTGGGGAAACCAACTACTTACGAGAAAAATACAAGTTTTGGACAGAAACCAAGGCCTTGTATGGTCCTCGGACCCAAGCCTGCTGGGAAAACCAACTACTTACGAGAAAAATACAAGTTTTGGACAGAACCAAGGCCTTGCATGGTCCTCGGACTCAAGCCTGGGGAAACCAACTACTTGCAGAAAAATACAAGTTTTGGACAGAACCAAGGCCTTGCATGGTCCTCGGACTCAAGCCTGCAGGGGAAACCAATTACTTACGAGAAAAATACAAGTTTTGGACAGAACCAAGGCCTTGCATGGTCCTCGGACTCAAGCCTGCAGGGAAACCAACTACTTACGAAAAAATACAAGTTTTGGACAGAACCAAGGCCTTGTATGGTCCTCGGACTCAAGCCTGCTGGGGAAACCAACTACTTACAAACAGAATACAAGTTTTGGACAGAACCAAGGCCTTGTATGGTCCTCGGACTCAAGCCTGTGGGGAAACCAACTACTTACAAACAGAATACAAGTTTTGGACAGAACCAAGGTCTTGCATGGTCCTCGGACTCAAGCCTGCTGGGGAAACCAACTACTTACGAGAAAAATACAAGTTTTGGACAGAACCAAGGCCTTGCATGGTCCTCGGACTCAAGCCTGCGGGGAAACCAACTACTTACGAGAAAAATACAAGTTTTGGACAGAACCAAGGCCTTGTATGGTCCTCGGACTCAAGCCTGCGGGGAAACCAACTACTTACAGAAGACAACACAAGTTTTGGACAGAACCAAGGCCTTGCATGGTCCTCGGACCCAAGCCTCTGGGGAAACCAACCGCTTAAAAGGAAAAACTGGGTTACATGGATTCTCTAGTTTGCCCTCGGATCCTCAACACTAAAGGGACCAGTATGGAATGGAGTAACGTGTTTCCAAAAGCATAACCGAAGTCATGCAACGCTCGGTCACTCCCTCGGATGAATTATTTAGAATTTGTCGTCCTCATACAATATTCTAGTGCTTACTACGGAACGTTCAACCGTTATCTCGGTTAATTTCCTAACTTTAACTTACTATGAGTTATTATTATTCTGCACGATGGTATCGATAGATTAGAATTAGTTGGATTGTGCTTCAAGAGTTCTTGCTTTAAATACTTTGCCGAGGAGAAACACACACATGGAGCATACCAACTCACAAAGTAGTTTTATCAAAAGAACAAAGATTCAAAATAAGTAAAGAAATCGCCATTTTTACTAAAGCAAAGAGATAGTACAGTGTACAATGAAAAGCTAGAATCGGTTTGTGTCAAAGCTCACTACATAACCAAAAAGAAAGGAAGATATAAGAGAATAAAGTAAAAGCCGAGGAAGGAGATCGGAGGAGAGGTTGGCTACAGCTCCAAGACCTTGTTCTTCCTAAATGCTTTCACTTGCCCACAACTCAAACAATAAAAGAGACCCAACTTGAGCCCGACACCGTCGAAGGAAAGGTGCAAGGAGTGAGAAGTTGAGGGGCTTTCTCTAAACATTCCCCTGCCGCGGGCGGGGCGATAATGGCGGAGAACCTTTCTTCTGACATACCAAAATTCTGGCATGAGCGGAGAACCTCGTCTTGGATTTTGGCTAAAAAGGGAGAAACGCCCTTCCCCTCGGTCGAAATGGAGTATTCTCCTGAACTTGTGCCTCCTGTGCCCATACCTTACTATTATGAGTCTCATGAGGACACGATGCTTCTGTGGCGGAGAGAGTTCTTTCTTCCCAACCCTCGCCTTAAACATGTAACTCTAAGAGAGAAGAGCTCCGGATATGGGAGTTATGATGCGGGAAGAAACTAAAGGATTGGTGCGTATATGAAGCAACTGTCTTCTTCCCTCATATTTACTTGAAAGGACAAGGTGATGGCAGTCGGCTCACGCGGCGTCCCAAGGAACGCTACTGACAAAAGGGCTCTGGCTCAATTTCCAACGTCAACTGCAACCCCAAGGTTAAAGAAGCCTCGTAAAGGCGCACCTCGATCATTGTGATGTCAGAGAGCACCGCGTGGCCAAAGGTTGCAGAAATATCTCTTAATTCATGGGCCAAGTGAATTCGCGGCCTAGGCCCGCTCCGCATGAGGGCCCCGGGGGATCTGCGCCCACGCCGAGAAATGGCCGTTGCCGAGACAACCCTGTTCGGCGCCTCGGGAAATGCCTCGATAAAAAGGGAGATCTCTGAACTCAAAGAGTCTTGGACAGAACCTAGGACTTGTATGGTCCTCGGACTCAAGCCTATGGGGAAACCAAGAACATAAAAAAAAAAACATGAGTCTTGGACAGAACCTAGGACTTGTATGGTCCTCGGACTCAAGTCTATGGGGAAACCAAGAACATAAAAGAAAAAACATGAGTCTTGGACAGAACCTAGGACTTGTATGGTCCTCGGACTCAAGTCTATGGGGAAACCAAGAACGTAAAAGAAAAGGCATAAATCTAAAACAAAACCCAGGCTTTGCGAAGTCTTTGGACTCGGGCTTTTTGGGAAATCAATTGCTCGGATGGGCAAGTTCCTCGGCCCAAATACTAGAAAAGATTAAGGCCAATGTGTTAAGAAGATGGTGAAATGAACTGATAATCGCTAGCCTAAGGAAATTGTGCATTGGAAAGGTGACACATCCTCGGATAGCTACTTTTTACACCTTATCTAGCACTTTTAGCCCCCATCTCGACTAATTTAAGGTAAGTCTCGCTTCTCACTGGTCGGATTGTTATGTCGAATAATAATTTCCTTAAAGTTGTGGTGATGTCTTTTTATTAACAAATATTTCAGCCTTAGTTGCCATTAATTCAAATGCTATATTATTGTGCCAAGCAGCATGTGTAAACTTATAAAACGTAAAAATAGAACATGTGAAATAAATGAATAGCAACTTTTATTAATATGGAAAATTATTACAACGTACAAAGAAGGGCTTAAACAAGCCTCTACAAAAGGTAAATTGCCAAAAGAGTAGTAACCACCGCAATACGGATAAGTAAATAGTCACCTGCCTTTTAAACTCGCCTTCAAAGCTTTTCCAATCTCTGCCTCAGTACTGCTCATATCAGGGGAAGAACCTTATATAGAAAAGATGAAGGAGAAGGAAGAAGAATTGGAACACATGGAAGCACTTCAGCAAGCTCTTGTCGCCGAGGAGTGCAAAGGAAAAAGAAGAGGGAAGACATGGGTAGGAAGGAGGAGAAGAAGAGGGAAGCAATAAAAAGAAAGTAAAAGGAGCAAAAGAGAGAGAAGGAAAAGCCCCAGGATGGAGCTGGTGGTGGAAAGAAGAAGAAAGAAAAGTAGAAGATGGAACCAGTGAGCAAAGAGAGGAAGAAGCGAGGGCATTTAGTCCCCGCTGCCCCGATCCCGACTCCTAGCGCACCGGTACCACATTAGATATGCTCATGAGAGAGCGGGTGGTGATGATGCTTTGTGTGTTCTCGGCTCGATCCACGTCGAAGGTGCGACGTGACGAGTTCCTGCCAGTTTTTGGCTGAAAGGAAGGCGAGACAAATCTTGAGTCTCCACCATCCTTGCCCCGATTGAGCCATTTCGAGTTTAGCCAGAACAAGGTATTTTTGGGAGGGAAAAGGTTTCCTCATCACCTATGACTGTGGTAAACGTATTAAGAGTCGTAGTATAATCAGGGGGTAAATGTGAATTAAGGGAGGCATTTAAGAATTTCAGTTTTTACGGGGATTAAGGGATTCACATGTGAAAGAAACAACACATGTTCATCCTCTTTATAGAAGGGACGAAAAGGATGGCATTAAATGTGTTCAAATCATCAAGGAAATCTGCCAACAAGAGTGCGCCTGTTCCGCTCCCCCATCTCATCAAGAATCGTTGAATTCCCGATAGGTCTCGTAAAAGAAAACCATTAAAGACCTACTTTGGGTAGCCCAACTGGACGGAACGTACCAAGGCTAAATCGGGAAGAATATCTCATAGATCGAAACGTTTCCTGGGCATTTGGAGAATTGCCAACGCCAGGAAGGAGTCGAATTTAATGAGTCGTAGTAAATGCTCGGTGTTATCAAAACCCCCCTATCCAACCAAGAGGTCGGACAAATAGGGGTTTTGAGGGGCTATTGTGGGGCCCGACAATAGATGGGCCAGATCCACCTGCTCACAGGAAGACTTAAGGCCCAAACCGAACAAGGTAGTAGTCCAAGCCCAATAACGCAAAGCATCAATGGGCCAGAGAAGCCGCCGAGGAGGGTACAGCCCTCGGGCCGGCCCGAACTCCACTAAGAAAAGGGGCAAAAGCGGCATAGGGGTAATCTTGTAAGAGATCTAAAATATCTAGGAAAGGCTGCCCATACTACCTACCCTAGACAGAACTTTGCATCTCACAGAGTCGTGTTCTTTAACTTTCTCAACCACTCCCAACAACTCGGGTCCGAAACCGATGGGACAAGTATCGGTCTTGGAAAGTTCGACCCTACACGTGGACGAAGGAAATTGAATGCATACTAATATAAAAGAAAAATATGCAACCTAAGAGAGGGGAGTCCTCCCGGAGAAAAGGGCTCAAAGGGCGAATACCTTTAAGCCATGCAGGAACAACTTAACAAAACAACCGCCGAGTAATCTTGACTTAGCCTTTCGAACCCACTCTCTACAAATGATATTGTCGGGGCCCATTCACGTGCGGACCCAACTACGGTTGCGGTTCATTTCGGAACGTGTCCCTACAGTTTGTTAGTTCTAAGATCTCGGTGGCGGTGCTTTGCCCAATCTTGTTTAGGGGGTTCATTGACTTTGGGATTTTTTTTATTTTTATTTTTTACATATAATATTTTTAAAGTTTGTGTTTAGACCACCGTAGATTGAAATTTTGAACCCCCGAAAGAAACCCAATAACAAATCAATTCAACATCAATATATATCTTGGCTTTTTTAAACAAAAAGAAAAACGCCCTACAACAAACCAATTTGATCTAAAATCTAATAAAAAATTAGCAAATCCGATAACAAAAATTAGTAATTTGTTAATCTTTAACCTCAAGAAAAAAAAAATTAAGTGGGCAGTAAAGTGTAAACAATTAACACTAAAAGCAAGGTTGTCAAAATCGGGATCCTACGTAGGATCGTGGGAGGTAGGTAGGATCGTGGATCATAGGATCGAATCGTGGATCGTAAGATCCTACCTATTTTCAGATTTTAAGCAAAAATCCTATTGATAGTGACTTTGTATGTTATATAATCACTTAAAATATGAATCCATCCATTAAAAAAAAATTGCATCATAAAATGTAATTTGCACGCACTACATTGTTCTTATGTTATTCTAACGAAACAAAATATATTTAACTTTTGACATAATGTATCTAAAAAGTTCAGTACATGTTTAATTAGCAACTAAGTACCAAAATATTATCTACACATATGGAAAATGTTTTCCAAATTCTAAGTTCCAAATCCAAAATAAGTTAGGCTAGTTAGCATATAAAAGCTAGCTAACTACAAATTTACAATATGTAATTCAAAAAGAGAATTCTCAATCTAAGGTAAACTAGCTAATTACAAATATGAAATCCAAAAGAGAATTCTCATTCTAAAGTTCTTCTAATCTAGTCACTATCATTGTCATATCTCATTTCATCATCTATATCCTTCCTAGTATCAACATCCATGGCGTAATCATCGTAATCATCTAAATACTTAAGAAAGCTTGAAAGCAGCGATGGCTCACCATTGAGAGGGCTGAGAGGTGCTGGGTTTTTGACAGGGGACTGTGGAGGCGCGGACGAGTGCTGCGTGCTAGAGCTTAGTGTTTCTAAAATATTTAGTTTTTGTTTTTGAAAACTTAACTTAAGTAGTATAGGTTTTTTTGAGATTTTATTTTGAGAGAGAGGTAAATTTGGGACTTCAATTCATTGGGCTTATGGATTTTGGACCTTTAGGTGGACCGGGGATTATTTTACTGGACTTACCCAAATGACCCAAATGAATCCCACTTAAAAAAAAAAAAAAAAAAAAAAAAAAAAAAAAAAAAAAAGCCAAATGGTAAGATCGGTAGGATTGGTAGGATCCCATACGATCCTACGATCCTATACGATCCTACACGATCCTACAAACGATCCTAACATTTTTGCGATCCTGCTACAATTTTAATTTTTTGGTGAGGTAGGATCGTAAAATCGTGCGATTTTACGATCCGGATCGCGATTTTGACAACCTTGACTAAAAGACAATTAAGTGTGAGGTAGTGGAAGTGGAACATGAGACATGGGACATGGGACAGTGGGAACTAGAAAATGAAGACAATTTTTATTTTTTTAATGATTGTATTATTGTGTTGAATTCTAGATAGAGTAATGCAAGAGACACAAAAAAATATTTTTAATGAATTATAAAGACTAATAAGTTGTCAAAGTTGAGTCGAACGGTTAAATAAATTAATTGAAAAGAGTAAAGACAAAAACTAATAAATAATAAATTAAAATATCTAAGCAATTGTGGGAGCCCGAGGACCAAGGATGAAGTTGAAAGGTCGGCATTGGTGTGGGAATGCCACAGCCAATGGGCCTGAGGAAGGAAGAAATGAATCAAGGTACTCTGTAGTATTCTAAGTGGGAGCTAGAATCTGAAGAGAGTGGAAGTCGATGGACAGAGGGAAAGCTTCTGGTCTAGTGTAGCCTATTACATCCACATTAAATGGTAGACAACATCTTTGTCAGCCACATTGATGAAAAAGTGACCTGAAAAGTGTAAGTCACAGTTAAGCAGATTCCTTTCACCATATTTTTCGGATGTTAAAAGTAACAAGTGTCGTAAAAGGAGGGAGGTTAGATAAGAATGGACGGTGGAGATATGATGGAGGTAGAAGTATATTAGGAAAAGAAGGAGCACTAGAAGGAGGGATCGAGATAGAGGCATCAAAAAGAGATAAGCACAAAAGAAAGAGAAAAAGAGAGTGAACAGTGTAACTATCTATACAAACTTATCCTCCTCGGTAGCTGGTAGAGGAATAGATTCCCCCTTTGTTTTATAAGATTAACTTTTTCTTCTCTATTTCTATCCTCGAGTAGAGTCCCCTCTTGTTGTTCGTTTCCCTCTCTTACAAATTCTATTGATTTGGGCTAAGGTTAAACTGTGCCACTCACGAGTTCTAAGTGGACTTGGGTTGTCGATTTTTGATCCTTACAGCAATAATAATTAAAGTTCACTTAACAAATAATAATAAATAACTTTATTATAGTAAGAGACAATAGATGATTTTCAAGATTTAATATTAGCAACACTAATCTTCAATATACTAAAAAACAATATGCACAATGAACTTATAGTTTATCTTTTATTCTCTTGCTATCTTATGGATAAATTTTAGATAAAGAAATCTTGTATTCCTACAAGATTCAACTCTTAGCTAAGATTTGTTATTTAAAAGAACTCGTGTTAACTTGAAAAATCTTCCTTTAAATCATAAGTTGTAAAAGATCTCATTTTATCATCTTAATAATCAATATGAAATAAGAAAATATTATTTACAAAGAGGTTCTTGTGAAACTCTTCAATATAAATTTGAATAACCCCCCTAAAAAATATTCTCGAAGCCGCCACCGTTGGTTCTCATGTAAGTCTATTATTAACATCCCTTTTTTTTACCTACTATTACTAATTTGCCATCTAGCTTGTAGTATGAAAATATTGTGTACGTAATTTATTCATAAACTAAATCATTAAAAATGAATGTCCATTCATCATGTTTCCTATCCTCTTAAGAGCTGGTTAAATGATCCGTTGCCTCAAAAAAAAAAAAAAAAAAAAAAAAAAAAAAAAAAAAAAAAAAAAAGGATTTTTGGTTCGATGTTTTCAATGAGCTAGAAAAGTACATAATAATCATAAACAAGATAGAACTATTATTCTTTCTTTATATGTTCAGCATTGACGTGAATTTATTCTTTTATCCTCATTCCTTTATCACACAAATAAAAAGTCCATGTAGGAAACTCTACCTTTATTTTATGTCTTTTCATTTTTTTATAAACTCCTAAACACTAAATAATACATATATATATATATATATATATAATTCATTCATTTAATTCCTTTATAATTTATCTATTTCATTTTAATCTTTTATAAACTCTGAAATATAATGTAAGAATATGTACACAAATTATTCACTTGCAAGACTCGTAAAAGTACCCTTTTTATTAGAGTGATTATTGATTATTGTTTTAGAAATTATATACTAATACATAGCAGCTAATTGAGCCAACAACTAATTCTCTAGTCTAGTCAATAATTACTAGAATATATTTTATGCTATTAAACATGCTTCTTTATTCAGCAAAAAAAAAAAAACATGCTTCTAGGGGTTTTTGACAATTGACATGACTAGCCTATGAATGCATTTAGCGAACCAAAATTCAAAGCACCGCTCATTGATTCTTTCTTTTTTATTATTATTATTTTTGTTGAACCATTTCCCATTGATTCATATTCCAGTATATCTTTGTAATTTTGATTGCTTCCTTGGAGAGTTTATTAAATAAACACTAATTTTTAACAGCTGAAACTACCTGGAAGCAAACAAGAGACTTTCTTGGCCCATGCTATATTGCCATCTCTCTACTCAAAACAAATATAAAAAAAACCCAGAGCTTAGACTTTAATACACGTGAAATACGATATGCATTATCAAAACCCAAGACAAAGTCAGGTCCACTATCTTCCACTTCCTACTCCATTAAAATATACAATATAAAAAACCAAAAAAAAAATGTATTATTGGTTGTAAGCTGCTGAAGGGTTCTGCTAGATCCAATTTCTCGGGCTAATATAACGCATTATTTGAGTATGGAATCTATGCATTAGGCGTGTATCAATTCAATTACCAACAAGGCAAGTCGGCAACAATAATCACACCGATAACTGCGTATTAATTCGATTGGCTCCTCCAATGACATTTTTAGATTTAACCCACTTTATATAAAAATAAATAAATAATAAGGACACACTTTGTTTATTAAAAAATTAAAAAGTCCACTAATCACCATGGGCCTCCTCTAATACTGTTTTTGTTTTTGTTTTTCTGTTTTAAGTAATAAGGTTAAGGAACCATACCTGCGTGTATTATAGTAATCCATTAACTAAATAAGAATAAGTCTTACTCATAAATTTTAATAAAAGATAGTCAATATTCAAATTACACCTAATGATGGTTGAAGCATCAAAGATTCAAAGATCACTTGTTTAGACGGAACTAACAAATGATAAACACACCACCACATACCTTTGGTGCGATGGTCACTTCACAAGTATAAGTGTATGTGGAGTGTGGGGGAAGGGGGGGAGGGGCAAGGGTCGGGGTTCAAGTCTCTAGGAGAGAGCTTCACACACATATACACTTGATTAGATTAGAGTAGAATTTCTATCTTGTATAAAAACAAAAACAAAAAACAAATGATAAGCACAAAAGAGAATCAAATAGCTAAGGGAAGACACCAGTGTGATATTGACCTAAACTTATTTGATATACAAGTATTAAAATTGGTGATTCCTTATATTTGGGATGTAGTTTTCTAATGATACATTTTTCCTACTTCTAGAATTTTGGAGCCTTGTTATATAAATATTGATTTACGAACATGCTTGATTTTTCCTTACAATTTAGCCATTATCACCTGTCAAGCCAGAAATGATATCTGTCATGTATTTGTGGGTGAAATTATTAAGCACGTCTCTCGGATGATATGAATTTAGAGCCTACAATTGTCATCCCATAAATTAAGGGTGTATGTCCCGTGTATTGTGACTTATTAGGAAGAAATTGTTCTTGATTTCTAGGGACTCATTGAATCTCACAACTTATCCCCCTCCAAATGAGGCCGTCTATCTAATATAACTTAACCGACAAAGATGTAGACAATTTAACATATCAATACACTTTAAGTTTGGGTATATTGTAATTTTCATCCTTATAATTCATTTTTGTCGTTTTAGTTCTTAAATTTTAATACATCGGTCTTATCATCCATTACTATGTATAAAATTATCTTCAATTCCAATCATTACAAGTAAACCAAGTTGCATAATATATTTGTAATTGCGTATTGGATTTAAAGATTGTACCCCAAAAAAATTGTTTTATAGATGATCATAAATGGAATAACGAAGTTGATATAATATCCCTCTAGGATCTAATTAACCGAATTAATAAAAATTTTATTGTTGAATAAAAATGACTTGAGTTAGAATCCGAAATACATATAATACAAATTAATATCTTATCCTAACGATAAGGAATAATTATTACAAAGCAAAAAAATTGGTTCCAAAGAATTAACTCATAGGAATGATCCAAATTACTCAACCAAAACTACGGATAAGTGGCTCATGCCCCCCACCAAAGGCTGTTCTTATTCATGGTCCCTTTTTGCCATACTTACCTGTGTGACTTCTATACCCCACACACTGTCTTTCAACGGTCACGATCACTCCATCCTGTGCCACGTGTACATCACCCCGTGTCTCCCACATGTTGCATATATAAAAAAATTTCGCGCACCATTTTTATTTCTCTATAGTCTTATCAAAGTCAATGAACCTCGCTTTCATTTTCATCGCTAGCCACAATAATTTCCTCCTCTCTCTCTAACGATTTCGCAATGTTCAACACCGGCGAATCTTTTCGGATCCCGGCGGGATATTCCGCCGGACTCGGCCACAATCCGAGTCAAAACCGGGTCGGAAGCTCGGACTCCCGGGTCCCGCTCCTGAACCTCTCGACGGTCCGAACGAGAATGGATTCTCTGCAGCGCTTCCTATCGGACTCGGTCAATGGGAACCAGTTGATAAGTCAAGATCAGATGGACATGGTCTCCACCGAGATCGTCTCCGCCATCCACCAAATCATAGTCAACGGCGCCGCCCTCCTCTCCTGCAGTCAAACCTCTGACCTTACCGCCGCCGCCGCCGCGGAAGTTTCGCCTCCAAACTCAACGACCCCGCCGAAACTCGCGCCGGATGCATCGGTTCCGTTAAAAGTAGAAGCGTCAGACTCCGACGATTTCAAAGTCGAGAATTCGTTTCTCGACTCCGACTCGAGATAGTCGAGCTCGACGCCGTGGAGTTGCTCGCCGAGCACATCCACTTCTGCGAGATATGCGGGAAAGGGTTCAAGCGCGACGCGAATCTGAGAATGCACATGAGAGCTCACGGAAACCAGTACAAAACCCCGAAGCTTTAGCCAAGCCGGACAGGCAACTCGGCGGCTCCTCCGCCGCCGCCGAATCGAGCCGGCACACGAAATTCTCGTGCCCGTACGACGGTTGCAACCGCAACAAGTCGCACAAGAAATTCAGGCCGTTGAAATCGGTAATTTGCGTGAAGAACCACTTCAAGCGAAGCCACTGTCCGAAGATGTACTCGTGCAACCGTTGCAACAAGAAGAGCTTTTCGGTTGTGGCGGACTTGAAGAACCACCTCAAGCATTGCGGAGAGGCGAGGTGGAAGTGCACGTGCGGCACGAGCTTCTCGCGCAAGGACAAGCTGTTTGGTCACATGACTTTGTTCGAAGGCCACATGCCGGCAGTTGCGGGAGATGATGATGAGTGCCCGAAAATCGCGCCGGATTCTTTGGCGGCGGTTACGGCCATGGAAGAGGATGATGAGGATGTTGTTATGGGTTCGGGTTCGGGTTCGGATAACGGGTTGTTGTTCGAAGGGTTGATGGATGATTTTGGTGGTTCGATTGATAGCTATTATTGTTTTCAGGACATGTTGGGTTCGCCTCAGCTTAATGGAATGGAGTCATGTTTATGATATATGATTTTTGGGAAGGTCATCTCATCTCTGCTCTGCTACTTTGTTGTTATTGTTGGATTTATATATGTTTGTTTGTATGTAAAGTATATTAATTTTTTTTTGGTTATAACTTACTTATGGACTTTCATGTTGCTGATCTATGTTGTTGTTGTTATTGTTGTGACTTCGAATAATTTTATTTTTCCCAGATTTGAAAAGCTTCATCTTTTTATGTAATTTTTTTTTGTCAACTATTATGCTAAATTAATTTGGGAGATCCTGCAGTAACTAGCAATAGTTTTGCTGAGTGGAGGATAAAGTTTTTGGGTTATGTTTGATTTATTAAAGGCTAGTGGGCTGGTATGAATGAGAATTTATTCAATTTTCAAGTTGGTGAAAATGGAATCGGTAATGGATATGTTAAAGAAGATTGGAGATTGGGGGGAAAAAGTGTTCGAATGATTCGTTGGAGTCTTTCTTTATCTCAAAAGAGTGGATTTGGTTGGAATCAGCCAATAATCAGGATCCTCTGCTGCCCCAGTTACTGTTTGGGTTTAGGGATAAAATTGTTGCAGGTTTGGAAGAACATATATACACTGAGCTATCAACATTCCTAGTGGTGTTAGACTTTGCAATTAGCATGGATGCTAAAGAGAGTACAGGATTACCACTAGAAAGTCATCATCCATTATTTCGTCTCATCAAGTCATCATTCAGTATTCTGAGAGCAACATTTTCTCTTTTAGCAATTAGCATAACAGTAAGTTTGATCTCGTGTGTGAAATTTATTGCGGGATTAAGTAGTGTTTGTGTAAGTTTGAGCGACCTCGGTTCATAGCTTATTCTCCATTTCCTTGAACAAAAAAGCTGTTTATTAGGTAGAATCAACAGAAGCGAATTGTGTAATTAAGCTCAAATATTCAGGATGATTCTAATACACAGCGTCGATGGTCCCAACTCCTATCACGTATCACACACAGGTGGGAGAGCTGGGCTACCAAACTTGCCACCATATGTGTCCATGGTCACATCTCCTCTATAACTTTGGTGCAGTCTAATTTTTGCAGCTTTAGCCAGTTCATTATAGGAATTAAGCTTTTATTGGAAGGTCTGTGTAGTGAAAATGATAATAACATGAGTTCTGAAATGATGACCAAGACATTCTGGTCCCTACTGGTCTCTATTCTACTTTCATCGAAACAGACATATACTATTATACTTTTTAAACGCCATAAGCTCTCAATCTTTAAGGTTACTCTGAAATCCTTCTCATACTATTTGAACACATAGAAAATTGGGTTTTCATAATTAAAGATTGGACAAAATTTAAATACAATATTTTAGGTGCTGTTTTTTAGGTTCTCTTTTTAAAATTCAGCCATGTAGTTACTTAACTAAAAATATACTTGCATCCCATAAGAAAAATACACATAACAGAATCTTAAAAGAGGAATCTAAGGAACAACACCTAAGATCTGTACGTAAGTCTTGCTCTTAAAAGATTTATTTAGAACATAGGGGAAGTAGATTGGCTTTATTTGATTCGAACTCCTTGTTTTGCCTTCTTTCTGTGGGGTTTATAATAACAGGCTAATGGTTTAGTTGTCGGTGAAGGTCTTTGATGAGAGTGAATGCCTTCTTTGAAGTTAACCGAAAAAGAGGAAAAGAATAGTGAATACATTCGCAAGATGAAAAGAACATGAATATATAACGATTCTCACTTTTTCTGTAGCAGTCAAGGACCAGTAGTAGATAAAAGGGCAGTTGGTGAAGAATTACAACTTTACAATTAACGCTGGATAAAATATCTAGAGATGTAAAATGACACACGAGTTAGAATCATATATATGGACCCAATTAGGCCTTCTCGGCTCCTTTTTTCTAAAGGGATGGTTAAAGCTTTAAATTTGATGCTTCAATAGGTGGAAACTGTTCAATGGTAAGACACTTAAATTAGAAGCATGCACCCCAAAACCCGAATGTGGGTCCTATGAAACTCTCTTGGCAATTAATTTATGGGTAAAAACTAGTTAACATGCCCTACTATACATACTCTCGCGCACATAAATTGCACACAAATTGTTTTCTAACTTGAAAATTGTGACTTCAAGTCACAATTTATGTGCAGTTTGAGTGTGTGAGGGAGAGTGTATAATAGAATGTATGTAATAAACACCACTTTTAATTTATTGATACTAATGAAGCAGATTGATGGAGAAGAAGAGTAGAAAATCCAAAGTTGTACAAGAACTATGTAACTACTAAAGTTGTCCTAACTCCTAATTACACCTAAAGTTGATCCAAGAGGATCTCTTGATTGTACTAAAATCAAAGGTTCAAAATGTGCCATATGAGGTACATGTGCCTAAAATGTAAGAGTGAGGAGCACGTATATAGTATATACAGCAACAATTACTTCTAGTGATTAAGAGAAAATTTTAGTAGGATTCAAATTTCATGGCTTAAACTCTAGACTTTCTCCTTTCTCCTTGAGTAGATAGAGAAATAACACACTAAGTCATAACTTATAAAGTCTTTGAAAAATCAAAAAATAAAATAATAAATAAATAAATACTCTTTACATACACTTTGTTACACAAACTTAAATTTTACACACAAATTTGTGTAACAAACACTACCTAAAAAAAATAGGAGAGTCGGATTCAAACTCAGATTCTTCTCATGAAGACCACCGGGCAGTGGTATTGAATCACAATACTCTTAACAAGGTCATTGATTATTTAAGGTAATGGGAATGCCACTTTGAGCTACGTACTCTCTGACTACAGGGCAAATTATAAGGAATTGAATGAAAAAGAAGATGCTTTACTGAATAAATCCCAAGAAGTTTCGGAACATAAGCCAATGCATAACTTCTTCCTTAAACCTTAATTATAAGCCACTGAAGAGATATAGATCATGAGCCAGTCCGGAGCTTGTTTGGTCCAATTTCATCTTGGAGGTGAGGAAACTACCGCCCTCCTTCTCGCTATTTTCTTGGTACAATAGCATTAGCATTACTTTTTAGCACCACCAATAATAAAAAGCATGCTGCAATGATGGAGGGAAAGCCAAAAAATTTGTTGAATGTTGTTGAGGTCTAAAAAAAAGGGGTCATAGTGAAATAAGCCCAAAAAAAAGAACAAGTCCAGCCCAAAAGGAAAAATCAAGCTGAGCCCAAAGAAATAGATACGGGAGACCCATGAGGGAATAAAAGAAAGGCCCAGAGGATCCTGAAACCCAAAAAAAAAAGAAGCATCCAAAAAAAAGAGGACCACGGCAAAGTATAAGAAGCAAGGATCCTCAGGAACCATCAATAAGCACGGATCCCTTCGGCACAAAGAAAAAGGAAGAATGGGACAGATCGATAGAAAGAAGACAGAAGAAGAAAAAACAAGAAATAAAAGCAAAACGCGAGCGACCTCTCATGGCACAGACAGAAAAGGCCTCGAGGAACCAGGACAGGGAAGAAGAATAATAACAAACGACTTTCAAAAATGGTAGAACAGGATTCCGCTCAAATAGGAAAAAATGGGAAAAGTGGAAGACGCCAGAAATGGGGATGCCGAGAAGGGCATATCTCAGCACGTTCCAAAGAAGATGGCCAACCAGGAACTTTCAAAAGAATCAGAGCTGAAAGAAGGAAAGAATGAGAAAAAACAGAAAAAGGGCTTACCGAGACGATGGGAACAGGGCATTCTCTGTTTACAAAAGAGCAAAACAGGAGAACCAACGGTTCCTCGGGAAGCCCGAAAAACTCCATTATAAAAGGAGGGGATGGGTTGTGAAGAAAGGGGAGCGGAAAAAAAGAAAGAAACACAAGAAAGGAGAAATTCTCTAGGAAAAAACTATCGAAAAAATCGAGAGTGAAGAGAAAATACTAAGGGAAAAACAAATATTGCTTCCCAGTATCCTGTAAAAGCCACTATTGCACATACTCGGATTCAACGAGAATCAAACTTTGCAAGTTTTGAAGGCTGAAATAGTCATTCAAGACTGTAATTTTTGAGCTTGATTGAACCTTGTATCACGTCTTAGTGAGCTTTACGTAATCAAACAGATAATGTATTAATAAAACATTGCCTCATATTTCCCAAGATCCCCACAGCATTAATTTTTTATCGCTTTGCTAATCCTGTTTTTTTTCCTTCTGAATTTACCTTGTTAATTTTTGGCACTCTTCGATATCCTTGTTTGTCATCTTCTTTATATTGTCAGGAGTATTCTCTGCATCCACTTGATTCTTAAACAGCTCGTTAGTTGCGGTGAGTCAAGGCCCGGTCCACCAAATCCTCCTTTTCATTTAGGCCCGAGATCCTTGGACCCGAGTATCACGAAAAAGGCACTCTCACAAATGTTAAAATAAAACAACCGATGTTAGCTGTTTAGTAAAATGATGTGGTAAAATAGATAAAGTAGGTTTTTGTAGTGCTAAATTACTAAATTTTTGGCACCACCAATGTTGATGCTCCACCGATGTCCGTGTTAGGTAGCTACAAAATAAATGTATTCACAGTATCAATAAATGACATACTAAAAAATGTTTCTATGAATTACACATTTTAAAAGAACAAAAAATCTCAGTTGAGATCTAAAAAGTTATAATGTCTTGTACCAAGGCCCGTGAGTGGCACAGATAAGCTAAACTCCATGGAAAAAATAATAAAAGGCTTGAACTCACAACAAGGAAAAAAAAAAGATGGTAGGCCTAGATCCATTAAAATAATATTTAAACCCAAGACCCACAAAGGGAGGGGTCTTAGAAACAAAGGGAAGAAAGGAAGAAGCCCAGCTTGTTAAAATCATAAAATCAAAAGGGAGTCCAGTAATAAGAACTGGGCCAGGATACCCAAGGATTGCCAGGAGCTCAGAGTCCTTAGGACATGCAGCAAAACTAGGATGAGATTAAGACAACTCAAAAGAAGTGCCTAGAAACACAAGGAACAAAGAACAGATACGTCCTTATCAACCACCCAATGATGAAGAAAGGAATTAGAGAGCTTGGGGACTAACAATTCATGAACAAAGCGTTGGTACCTCGGGGAACTCAGAAAGAAGAACCACAAAGGGAAGTAGTTGGGAAAACTTTCAACCTGGCAAAGATGGAATCAGCTCACTTGGGAAAAATGACAAAAGGAAGGGTATTGAAAAGTCAAATCGAGAAAAGGTGAGGTGTAGAAGCCTTAAAGGAAGAGAGATTAGAGGTCAACTCTCTAGGGACACCCCGCAACGAAAGTCAACAAGAGGCTTTTGGGAAAAAAACACCAAAAGAAGAAAATTATGAGAAACAAGGAAGGGATTAGCCACCAAAGTTGCTAGCACAACATAGGCTCTAGTACCCAAGGGAGCAAAGGAGAGGAATTAGTGGTACCCCAGAACCCTAGGATGAAGGGGCATTCGAAAATAGTGAATCGAAATAAAATCTCTAAGAAAACTCTGTCAAAACTCAAAGAAAGTAGAAAAAGAAAGAGAAATATCGCCCAATATCCTAAAAACAGCCACTATAGAACATACTTGAATTCAAAGAGATTCAAATTTTACAAGTCTTAGAGACTTAGAGAGCCATCTAAGTTTGTAATTTTTGAGCTTATTTGGATCTTGTAACACGTCTTAGTGAGCATATTGTAATTCACAATTAAGAAAAGTAATGAAATATCTCACATAATTTTAAGGATACCTAGCATTTATTTTGCTTCTTTCTTTATTACATTGCTCATTTACTATTTCTTGCTATTCCATACATATATATTTCTTGTTTGTTGCATCCAACGGTGAAAGAGCATTCAGCAACAGTGAATCAGAATAAAATCACCGAGAAAACTCTGTCAAAAACTCAAAAAAAGTAGTAAAAAAAAGAGAAATATCGTCGAGTATCCTAAAAACAACCATTTTAGAACATACTTGGGTTCAAAAAGATTCAAATTTTGCAAGTCTTAGAGGCTTAGAGAGCCATCTAAATCTGTAATTTTTGAACTTATTTGGATCTTGTAACACGTCTTAGTGAGCACATTGTAATTCACAATTAAGAAAAGTAATGAAATATCTCACATAATTTTAAGGATACCTAGCATTTATTTTGCGTCTTTCTTTATTACATTACTCATTTACTGTTTCTTGCAATTCCATACATATATATATTTCTTGTTTGTTAGTATGTATGTATTATAGGATTCTTGCTCTGTGCACCACTTGGTTTATAATCAACTCATTTAGCTGCGGTGAACTAAGTCCAATCCCTTGAAACAACAACTAAAAGGCTCAGGATCCTTGCTTCTACTTGGGACTGAATAATGTCGAAAAAGGATCCTCACAATCTCTTTTCTACTTTCTATAAACGTAGTCAGCTAGTAAGCTACCAAGCTTGCATCATGGCTTTAATCATCACCTGCAATATAGGCTGACAGCCTGACATCATATAAGTACATAACCATATGTCCTTAGCATTTTATTTTGACGAGGCGGGCAAGATGACTCAAAGGATGGTCACGAGAACAATGCCTTTTTTTCTTTTTTTTTTTTTTAACATGATTTAATCACTCTAGCTCTGAAGAGAAACCTTCGTTTGATTTGTATGCTATCCCGTGACTGTAGAAACTTAGCTAGAAAGAAGAATTGGTGTCTGAAGAGAAACCTTCGTTTGATTTGTAACCTTCGTTTGATTTGTATGCTATCCTGTGACTGTAGAAACTTAGCTAGAAAGAAGAGTTGGTGTCTTTCTTTTATCGGTTGCATATATAAAGGTCACGTAGAGAGGAAACTCGTTATCAAAATAGAATTGGAAGTAGCTTACAAACAATCTTTGAGCCAGTACTACATTAAGAAAAAGATTATTGATCCAGTTGTACCTCGTTAAGTTGCACGAATCATGGCAGTTTCATTTGAAGCTTTAGCGATGGCAGGCGTGGATTATCTTGAATTTGCTGCGGGTGCTGAAGATCAATGGGAACAGGAATTGCTGCAGACTCCACCCCATTTATTAGTAGAAGAAGAGGAAGGAGGAGAAGAGGTCAGAAGGGGCAGTAGTTTCGCCTTTCCAAACACGCATATCTTCCCAAGACACAATGCAAAAAGATTATACTGATAATGAAGATGAAGATGATAGTGTTACCATAACATGTCAACCAAGAGTAGGCCTGGGAGAAACTATAGATAACAGGATTCATAAATGGTTGAGGTCAATAAGATTAATGGTGACAGCCATTATAAGGTTATTGACAATGATAAGGATGGATGTGGAGAAAAGAGTCAAGTCCTTTTTATTTTGGTTATGACAAGTTGAATTTCGGATTATCTTAGTTCACCATGACACTGGCTCGGAGGTGCATGCAGTTTTGTATTCAGCCTGCATTATTCAACTTACTGTGCATCCAGTTTAGGACTTTTCTTTTTATCATTCTTTTCAAATAGTTGATGGGATTTCTTGTTCAGTGTCTTAGTTGTGACTTTTGTGCGATTGTGAAGAACCCCTAAATTGATGAATAGTGTAATCGTGTTTACTGGTGGCTATAATTATAAAATAGTGTGGTGCATACAATATTAAGTTGTTTTTCTTGGTTCCAACAAAATAAACATTTTTTATTTTATTAAAACGATAGGCAAAGATAAACATTAGCTTGAACTGTTTCAACTGTGTTTTTAAGTTTTCATTCATGTGTTTCTTATAATTGCCAGGAATGGGAAATGAATTTCTGTGGACATGTGTTATTGATCAAATCCCTTTTCTTTTTCAAAAACTAATTCTTTCTAGCTCTGTACTTACGGTTTGATGCATATCTTGACCCTTGATATTAACTTTACAAAAAGTAGTTCTTTGTTTTTCTTTGACCAAACACTTCTCAAAGGCAAAACAAATATGAAATAGTAGTTTGGTACCGAAGCTCCATTCTGGAGGTAGTCCTCGAGTTGCAACATAAGTTTCATATTCCATTCAAGCCCTAAAATTCATCCATGATTCTCACTGGAAACTAGTATAAAAAGATTTAAAAAAAGGGATATAGGGATGAGAGAGAGAGAGAGCTTATTGATTTATCTTAGAACTATTGAGGAGTTTGAATAAAAATTCTTTTTCCCATTCTGAGTATTCACTTTGTACTTCACCATTGCAGCTTGTCACGTGTCCTTTTTTTCCCCATTAAGTTTGAAGAAGAGTACATTAAAATGTTTTATATCATTATATTACTGTAAATAAATTGCCATTTTTTCTAAAATACCATGGGTTATCTTGGCTTTAGGTTATCATATTATATATAATATATTCCCTTCATGTGCTCATTAGAATATATAATATAAGGCTTTCATTGTGGAAGTATGCTCAAGCTAAACTACGTCGATCCTTTTGTTGTTTCTCTCTCTCAAACTTTCTCTAGACTCTAAATTTCTTCATTTTTTTCTTTCCATTTTATTATAGGATAAGTAATCATTTATCATGATATTAAAGTAGATGATTTTGAGTTCAAGCCCTCTACTTTGTCTATAGTCTACATTCTCTCGTATGAAGTAAAAAATTTCACATGTTTTGTCTCACTTATTGTGAGGAGTCTAGGACTCTAGGCCTTACATGTGAATGGGAGTCTATGTCCGCATGAGTGTTACAATAGCATATATGTTGTTAAATTAACTATTTATTATTGACTTAAGCTTTTGGGATTAATTTAGTCCATTAAAGTTTATTTCTATTGGTTTTTTTGTTTAAAAATATAAGTTGGGTAAAAATACAATTGTACCTTAAAAAAGTGAAGTTTAAAAAAATTATATATAACCAATAAGCTAAATTAGAATCCTATCAAAAAAAGAAAAGCTAAATTAGAAGGAAAAAGAAATCCAGAGTCTAGGGACAAAATTGGCAAATGCCCTTTTCGGGCAAAAAAAAGCGACATTTTGCCCCCTTTTTCAAACTAATTAGGAAAATACCCCTCTTCTGAAATTTGATTTTCTCAAAATCGAGTTAAAAAAAAAAAAAAATCTAGAGCTCTATAGTAGTGTTTTAAAGAGCCTATAGTGACGTTTTAAAAACTTATAGTGACGTTTTGAAACTCGAGCTTCCTACTTGAGTTCATGAAGCTCGAGCTACAAAACGCCACTATAAACTCCTTAAAACGTCACTATAGGCTCCTTAAAATGCAACTATAGGGCTTAACTCAATTTTGAGAAAATCGAGTTTTAAAAATGGATATTTCCCTAATTAGTTTAGGAAATTGAGCATAATGCTGCTTTTTTTGCCCAAAAAGGGCATTTTTCAATTTTGTCCCACAGTCTAGACGTATGAATTGTAGAAGGAAAATGTTACAAAACTTATTAAAGTCATTGTACAAAACGTCGGATTACAAGGCTTTGAAGACAAGAAATTGCACGTGATAGATTGACGAAACAAATTATTGGGTCAAATTTAACAAGTTACAATGATCACAAGCAATATTGAGACTTCTGCGCTTGACCAATGAAGAAAATTCAAACCAAATGTCGCTCTCAAAGTATCTTCCTGAGTCTTGTCAATTAAAATAGAGAGGTTTTGAATTCCCTATTCAAACAGCTTTTCGTGTAAAGTATAAACATCATATATATATATATATCTCAGTTTTTCAAAGTCAAAATCCTATTTTGTTAGTCCTCTCGGATCTATTTGTTCTCTGAAACTTCCTAAGCTATTTTCATATCTAGTTTGGTTCCAATTTAAGATAACAGAACCATTAAAAAGAGTGTTCAACCTGTATACATGGTCTAATGTTATGGAAAAGGGTACATTGTGCATATTTTTACATACAAATTAAGAATCAGAGACCATTTATAGCTTCATACATGTTAATCATATAGGTATACCAAAATTTAATATATCAAAGAGATTATGTAGATTTTTAAAGACATGGAATATACGGTGTTGACGAGTTTATGATATATGTGTTTCATTACGTGTGCACCGAGAAGAAGTTTAGGGGCTGTTTGGATTTGCTGTTTTCATAACTAATAACTCTGTTTCCATCACCCATAACTCAAAAATTGTGAGACCCATGGCTGAGAAGTCCGTTTGGTTTTTGTTTCCATCACTCAATTCTCTGATTTTTGAGTGATGAGTTATGAAAACTGAAAATACATTTTAGATGTTTTCAGTTTCCATAACTCTGTTTTCAATGACATTTCCGTAATTAAAACTACATACTGGGTCCCATGGTCAGAGTCTAGCCGCAACTTTTGAACCCCCTCTTTTTCTTTTTCTTTTTTCCATTGGGTTTGGTGAGTTTGGTTTCTTTATCTTCTTTTTTTTTTCTTTTTCCTTTCACACTAGGTGGTTTCTTCTTCTTCTTCTTCTTTTTCTTTTCCCCCTTTCACGCTGGATCTTGGTCTTCTTCATTAAGTTTTTTTTTTTTTTTTTTTCTTCTTCTTCTTCTTCTTCTTTCTTTCACTGGGTTCAGTGAGTTTGGGTTTCTATTTTTTTTTTTCTTCACCGGGTTTGGTGAGTTTGGTTTCTTCATCTTCTTTTTTTTCTTCTTCCTTTCACACTAGGTGGCTTCTTCTTCTTCTTGTTTTTCTTTTCCCTTTCATGCTTTGGGTCTTGGTCTTCTTCATCAAGTTTTTTTTTTTTCTTCTTCTTTCACCGGGTTCGAGTTTTTAGGGTTTTTTTTTTTTTCTTCTTCTTCTTTCACTATGTTCAATTTTTTGGGTTTTTTTTTTCTTCTTCTTCTTCTTCTTTCACTGGGTTCGGTGAGTTTAGGTTTCTGGCTTTTTTTTTTTCACTAGGTTCAATGAGTTTGGGTACTGGGGGTTGAAGAAAAAAAAGAGAGTAAAAGCTACACCAAGTTACAGGTATGGGGCCCACAAATAGTTGAAAATTTTGAGTGATGACAAGTTAAGTGATGGTGCCAAACAGACTTCGTGTAGGGAGTTGGGATATTTTAAGTAATGAGTAATAAGTGACGAAAATTAAGTGAGGAGTGATGAGTGATGAGTGATGAGTAAGGGAAAAAAAAAATCCAAACAGGGCCTTAATCTCTCACGTTAGATGCAGACGCCAATTGAATACCAATGTTCTGACCTATATAATTCCACTTAGTCATACTATTTTCACACATGCGTACGCTCGTGCATATTGCATGAACTTTCCAAGTGATAAGCCTCAGAGAGAGATCAATGATATAAACTTAGTAAATGAAAAGCCCGTGATATTCTTCCTATTATCGACCGCTCTTTTTCTACAACCTCTTTTGGAAGAGAGTCTATCCTCTATTCCATTTTGGTATGTCTTAAAATGAAGTCGTATTTTTAATATTAATAAATAAAATTCTTATCTTACTATTAACTTTATTTATAAAATAAATGTTATTCCCTTTTTTTTATAGCTTAAATTAATGAAAATTGTAGGGATGATAGGCCCAGGAGCCCATATTAATGTATATATTGGGTCGGGGGCCTAATGATGTTAGGCAATTTGAGGATGAATAAACACTTTCATGAGAATCTGTGTTAGTAAGTGAAGAGGTGAAGTGTGATCATAATAATCCAAAAAGGTGGTCTGAGAAGGAATGCCTCCTCGGCTAAGCAAAGCCGAGGTCGGAAGGTATGGTCTAACATCAAAAGCAACATTCCGGACAATTCCACTGATGAGGAGAAGTATCAAGAAGGAACAAGATATAAGGAGACTATGAAATATCTAAAAGGAAAGCTGCTACCACCGCATTAAATGCTTTGCGCTTAACTCTCTAGCCGCATTAATGAGAAAGTGATACCTGAACAGTAATTTTCAACCTTACAACTACTACCCAAAGATTTCAGGAAAGTGCTGATGGGACAAGAATCAACACCAACAATCTTATCTGCACGTAGAATGTGGAGATGAAAGGGGAAGATAGTATAAAATGAAAGAGAGACCCTAAGAGATGAGGATCGAGAAATTAAGAGAAAAACACTGTAGCAATCAAGAATTGAACTTGTAATCAAACTTGAGAGAAATATATAAGAACCGATCTCCTCGGATCGTCTTGAGAGAACGATTTTCTTTAGATTAACCTAGTCTATCTTTGTTTTCTTGTCATCCGAATCCACTTTACTTGTTGTCCGATTCATTAAAGTCCAGTTTTCCAACCCACTCTCTACAAATTCATTGCATTAAGCTTTTTGGACCTAAGTTCATTTATCCTTTGGGTGAAGGACTCAAATTGCATCCTTACAAGAATAGTTTTGAAAATTTATACATTTAACTTACAACTTAAAAAATTGGATTTCTAAAAACGACCAACATTTTGGTGTTTAGCCATTAGTTTTGGGTTTTCTTTTCAATGAATAAAACCTAAAAAACATCCTTCTATACAATTCAAACACTATCGGGGATGAAGCCATAACTTTGAGTTAGAGGGAGCGGCTTTACTATTGACTGTATGCAGCGGTTTCAACTTCTGACTTTGCTACAACTTAACTGCTAAGATTTTTTATTTTTTATTTTTTATTTTATTTTTGTGTGTGAGTAAGAAAACAATTATTTTTGTTTAGAATTTTTTAAAGAGAATGGTTGTTTATTTTGGATAAAATTGATTAATTAAGCTTAATTTTTTTTAGTTTACTATTGGTCATTTTTGTTGTTGAGTTATTCTTTTGGGCTTGTATATTTTGTTTTAGATTTTAGATCTACAATTTTTTTTTATGGTCACTAAAATGAGGAAAATGCTAGAACTACAAGCTTTTTTTAATAAATTATAGATATGATAAGTGGTTACTGGTAAGTAAAAAAATGATGTGAGTAGTGGGCCTATTATGCGAACCAATAAGAATCAGCTACCAAAACAGTTTGTAAAAATGTTGTAAAAAAAGCTTGTGAGTATAATATTATGCTTAAAAGAATCAATAATATTGTTTAAGGGAAACAAAAATATAATTTTATATAAAAAAATTGCTAACACATATATATAATAATATTTTTTTTTTTTTTAATTGGGGGGGCGCATTGCCGCCCTAGTCCAATGATAGTTCTGTCCATGAACACTATTGCCTTGCTTTCAAATTCAAACTTATCCTTCAAATGAAATATAAAAAAATACTCTTGGCCGGCTACTACAATACATTAGTTGAGATTTTTTTTTTTTTTTTTTTATAATAATCCCAAAAATAAAGTAGGGGTATAATAGGAAAATTAGTAAACTAGAGGCTTCTAATTTTAGAAACAATGCAATATTTTGGATCACCCCAAAATAGAATACAAGACCAACAATTTGAGACAAAGGAAGTAATAAACTGTATAGCTACTCACGTGTTAGTAATGTGTTAACAGTTAGTTATTAGAAGATTATGCAGTTACTAGATTCTGTTAGTTTGTTAATTACCCTTTGTTTTGGGAATATGTATTAGAACCACAAAGCCTTAATCCCAGTGACGTTCATTGTGACATCAAGTCTTTGAGGTTGTTCCTTGGAGTCGGTCAGAAGTACTAGTGTTCGTTGGTCAGAGGTAATAGTGTTCGTTGTTCATGAAGGATTTCATATAGAAAGAGCTCAAAAGTTATGAAGCAATAAGTTCAACTATTGGTAATGTCCAAGGACAAAGGTTTAAGATAATCTAGTAGAGATTGAAGGTGAGGAGGAGAAGAGCGAGAACCAGTTGAATGTCCTCGTAAAATTTATACCTTAAAAATGTATCAATTTGCAAAATTATTCTCATTAATTTAAGCTATAAAAAAAAAAGAATGACATTTACTTTTTAGAAACAATGCAATATTTTGGATCATCCCAAAATGGAATATAAGACCAACAATTTGGAACGAGGAAGTAATAAACTGTATAGCTACTGTTAGTCATGTGTTAACAGTTTGTTATTAGAAGATTGGGCAGTTACTAGATTCTGTTAGTTTGTTAATTACCCTCTGTTTTGGGAATATGTATTAGAACCTATAAATACCATTATCTGAATCAATGGGAAATGAAAATAATGTGGAGAGAACTCTGAAGCAAGCAATAATGTCTATTGAAGCTCTAGCAATGGCAGGTGCCGATTATGCAGAGTGTGGAATTCACCTTAAAGACATGGAGAGAAGTGCATGGGAACAGCCACCACCATATTTGCGGGCTGATGAGCAAAGTTCTAATTTTGGATATGGGAAAAAGGACACTGACATATTAATTGTTAATATGTGCAGTGGGCAACAAAAGAAGCAAGCAAAAGGGCTGAAGCATGTCACAACGAACAAAAACTTCAATTGAAAACGAGAGATTTAATGTATTTAAAAGTGTGAATTTTTAGTACTGTGATATCATACACAAGTATGTATGTATGTATGTTAGGATTTAGATTAGAAGATTCCATGACAATGCAATAATCAATAAGTCTGTAATATGTCATTCAATGTTCAAGAATGAATTATATACATGTAGTTAAAAGAAATCATTTTGTCTGAATTTCGATTACCTTTCAATCAACTCTCAATCAATCGAACTCAAGATTTCAACAGACTTTCAGTCTCTTCTTGATATATTGAAAGATGATTTTCAATTGATATTCGACAACAACTCAATCAATCAAAATTCATTTACTCTATTTTTTGACACGTTTTAATGAGGTTGGAGTTGTGCTCTTATTAAACCCTATTTGTTATGCCTATACAAAGACTTTAATACACTACTTTCAGTGCAACTAAGGCTAGAAATCAAAGAAACGAAAGAGAACATCCAAACCTCTATTTTGCGATCTCATGAGTTCATTATGACTGTTAAGGTAGATTTTTTGAGAGAAACACATATTACACATCAAAGCTTGAACCTTTCAACCCGTGAGTACAGAGAGAGCATATAGAGACATATCTTCAACGGTATTGTTGAGTGATCAAAGAGTTGAAACCACAGAGCCTTCATCCCAGTGACGTTCATTGCGACATCAAATCTTTGAGGTT
The DNA here is from genome assembly GCA_028216015.1 of Quercus dentata. NCBI lineage: Eukaryota > Viridiplantae > Streptophyta > Magnoliopsida > Fagales > Fagaceae > Quercus > Quercus dentata. The sequence goes on along the minus strand of CP116449.1, from coordinate 54,646,319 downwards.
ATTCCTTGGAGTCGTTCAGAGGTACTAGTGTGAGTCGTTAGTGAAGGATTTCATATAGAAAAAGTTCAAAAGTCCAAGGACAAAGGTTTAAGTTCAACTACTAGTACTAGGTAATGTCTAAGGACAAAGGTTTTTTTATTCAATCTGTAACTCTTATTCCTATAATGAATTGTATTAATTGTTTTTCCTTTGGATATTTTTCCATTGATTTTCCACTTCGTCACCATATCATCTGTCCCATGTTTTTATTGCTTTTATTATATTATTTTATTTCTTGGTAACTTGTTTTGTAGTTTATAACCTCGTAATTGTGATCAATGATCTCATATCTAGCTTCATTGGTAATTTGGTAATGGATAATGAAAAGCTATCATCAGAAGCGGGCACTAAGATTAAAACTCTCAAAAAAGTAAAAAAGCTTACTTGGTAATAATTTGATAAATTCGCTACATAGTAATACTTAGGGTACGTTTGGTATGCTGTAATAGCTCCTGTAATGGAATAGTTATTCATGTGTAATAGTAATTCGGTCATTTAGTTGCATCTTTATTACATGGATTAGTTATTACATTGGAATGACTATTCTTTAAATTGAAGAATAGTTATTCCTCTTTAAAATAGATGTAATAATTATTCCTTAGTATATATAATAGGTTTTAAAATTAATATATTTCCAAAAATATAAAGTTTAGTTATACATCATCTTTTACAAGCTTTCCATATGTAACAACCAAACTTATGAATAGTAATAGTTATTCCATTACAATGTCTTCTATTCCCAGTAATAAAGATTACTATTCCTAATGTAATCTACATTCGATGTACCAAACGTACCCTTAGTATCCTGACCGATCCTTTCAATATAAAAATTAAATTTTCATGAAATGACATCAATTTCACGATAAATAAAATAAGATCTTACACCAAGTAAGATGAGCATTTTTTGTATCTTCCTTTTGTTTATGAAAATTCTTAATTATATTGACCCTTATTTTTCATTGCCAACTATTCCAATAGAAAAAGGCCCACACATTGATTTTTTTTTTTTTTTTATCATTTTCACAATAAATCATAGTTGGTCACTAAAATTACTTTTTTTATAGTAAACTTAAGATTTGTTGTGAAAATATTATGAAAATATTATAAATATAGCATTTCTCTTTTAGATTTACATTAATCCATGAGCTATTTTTTGAATTCTAAACATAATTCACAAAGCCTCATTCGGTCTGTTGAGTTTTAAGAACAAAACCCTCAGATTTATTTGATTTTTCAAGATTCTAATTCTTTTCTTTCTAAAATTAAAATAAAATAAAATAAGCTTTTAGTTCTTTTAACCAGATGACTAATCTTCTTCTTTTTTTTCCTATAGTTTACATCTATTGGAAGGGTTTTTAATTTTGAAATGTTGAGGATAATATAGATTTCAATTCTTTTTTTCCCAGTAAAACTAAAATATCAATTCTGAAACCCTATTTTGTCATTCTTTAAAAAAATTATGAACTTTCTATACTTTGGGGACTAACATTACTATTTTATTTTAACATTAATATTTATAATAGTTACATATTTATGTATAAATTTATTACTGGCTACTCTAATTTTTTATTTTAAAAACAATTTTAAAATTATTAATTATTGAGCAAATGATGGTTAAACAATGAACCGTCATATTAATTCATTGGAGAGTATGGTTTTGATTAGGGATGGAAACTGGATGGGGTAGGTCTAAAGGATGGAGTATTTGCCCCCGCCTCGCATTGTTTTGTCTCATCCCATTCCTGCCCTACTCTACTTGACAAAGAAAATTTTCTTACCCCATTTCCTCCCCTTGAGGCCCCACGAAGTCCCACCCCATCCTGTGAAACTCTACATTTTGTTAATTTGCCTACAAGTATTACAATTGTTTTAAATAAAACTTGTTTTGTTAATAAAAATATATTTGAAATTACAAATAAATTTATCCCATCAAATCAAGCTAATTTTTAGCAAAAATTGAATAATATTATTAAAGTGTGTTGAGGTCTAAAAAAAAATGTCATAATAAAATAAGCCCAAAGCGAAAGAACAAGTCAAGCCCAAAAGGAAAAAATTTAGGCTAAGCCCAAAGCAATAGATACGGATGACCCGTGGAGGAATAAAAGGAAGGCCCAGAGGATCCTGAAGCCCGAAAAAGAAAGAAGCATCCAAAAAAGAGACCACGGCAAAGTATAAAGAAGCAAGGATCCTCAACAAACGCAGATCCCTTCGAGCACAAATAAAAAGGAAGACTGGGACAGATCGATAGAAAGAAGACAGAAAAAAAGAAAACAAAAGAACGCAAGCGACCTCTCATGGCACAGACAGAAGAGGCCTCGGGGAACCAAGACAAGGAAGAAGAATGATAACGAAACGATTTTTAAAAAGGCAGAACAGGATTCTGCCCAAATAGGAAAGAAACGGAAAAGTAGAAGGCGCCAAAAGTGGGGATGCCGAGAAAGGCATACCTCAGAACGTCCCAAAGAGGATGGCCAACTAGAAGCTTTCGAAGGAATCGGAACCAAGAGAAGGAAAGAATGAGAGAAAACGAAAAAGGGACTTACCAAGACGATAGGGACAGAACATGCTCTGTTTGCAAAAGAACAAAACAGGGGAACCAACGGTTCCAGGACGCCTTAAAAACTCCATTATAAAAGGAGGGTATGGGTTGTGAAGAAGGCAAGAAAAAGAGTGTGAAAGAAAGAAGAAATTCTCCAGAAAAAGAATTATCAGAAAAGAAATCAAGAGTGAAGAGAAAATATTAGGGAAAAACAAATACTGCTTCCCGATATCCTGTAAAGGCCACTATTGCACATACTCGATTCAACGAGAATCAAACTTTGCAAGTTTTGAAGGCTGAAATAGCCATTCAAGACTGCAATTTTTGAGCTTGATTGGACCTTGTATCACGTCCTAGTGAGCTTTTCTGTAATCAAACAGATAATGTATTAATGAAATACTGTTTCATAATTCCCAGGATCCCCACAAAGACTTTTTTATCGTCTTGCTAATCTTGTTTTTCTTTCCTTCTGAACTTACGTTGTTAATTTTTGGCACTCTTCGATATCCTTATTTGTCATTTTGCTGTATATTGTCAGAAGTATTCTCTGCATTCATTTGATTCTTAAACAGCTCGTTAGCTGCGGTGAGTTAAGGCCCGGTCCACCAAATCCTTCCTTTTCATTCAGGCCCAGGATCCTTGGGCCTGAGTATCCCGAAAAAGACACTCTCACATTTTGGCGACTCACTGGGACTGGCAAAGCAAAGAAGAAGGAAGAAACAACCCCTTCGCAGAGGATGCCTCCAAGACAAAGAAACAAAGAAAGGAACTAATGTGCCACCTACGGCCTCGAGCTGTAGGAGAAAACGAGGAAGTCTCCAGGCAAGGAGGTGGGATACCCTTGGTAGAACAGAGGTTGTGTTAGAACAAAGACACGCAAGACAGAACCAGACCTAATGGCCGTAATGACAACAATGTTAAAGGATCCGGAGCAAGAAGTTCGTCTTCTCAAAGAAGGCGGGACACAGAAATTAGAGACAACATTCCCCCTATCGGCCACCAAGATGGGACACAATCGGAAGGAGGGTCGGCAGTGGGAGGAAGAGCCAACCCTCGGTGCTTGACACCGCGCAGGCGTCAATGCCCTCTTGGAGCAAGAAAGGGAAAAACTCTCGGGGATCCCCAAGCAATTCTCTCGGGATCCCCCGTTCCCTCCAGAACTTCTTGGCAAACCATATCCTAAGGGATACGAACCCCCAAAGTTCCATCCTTTCAATGGGAGGAATGGAAGTGCCGTGGAACATGTGAGCAGTTTTGTCCACACTATGGGCCCCTATGCAGGAGACAAAGAATTATGTCTAAGGTAATTTGCAAAATCCTTAGTGGATAGGGCATACACTTGGTACACCACGCCGAGACCCGGGTCCATCAAGACCTGGGATGAGATGATGGAAAAATTCTGCGCCAAATATTACCCTGGTGAAGACAAAATCACTTTCCAGAACCTGCAAATAGTGAGGCAGAGACCTGGAGAAGATCCTGTTCAATTCATTAAAAGATTCGAAGATGTGTCCCTAGACCGCTATGGAGACCATGAAGAAAAGGAGCTCGTGGAAACCTGTATAGCCAACATGCTTTTTGATTACAGGCTCAACCTTGAAAATTTATGTATCACACAATTTGCTGACCTGCTACAAAGAACCGGGAGGACGGCGCAAACCATGAGAACAAAAAGGCTGCCCGCGTCCCAAGCTATGACAACATCATCAGGAGAGAAAAGGAAGAAACCAAATGGGAAGGTGTTTGAGGAACCATCGGTGGTCCCATGCACAACTGAGGAGTTAAGCCATGTCCTAGACAAATGGATTGGAGATGGGGTTGTTAGGCCATTCACCGTGTCCAGGCCACCAACCGAAGAAGAAAGGAAGAATCTTTTATTTTGCAGAATCCATAACTATGTGAAGCACTCCACTAAGGACTGCTGGACCTTTCGCAGACTCTTCCACAAAAAGTTGAGAGAAGGAACCACGGAGCTCACTCGGAAGGAGCCGAAAGTGCGGAGGAACCCCTTGCCTAACCACAAAGGAAAAGGGGTGGTAGCAAAGAGTAATACATGGGAACCCGGCGACGGGAGAAGAATCAAGGATCCTTCCACCGAGTGCAGTCGGGACCCTCCGGAAGAATCCTAAGTTCAGGTCACTATTCAATCAATTAGGATTCGGACCGGAAGCAAGAAGAGTGGCCACAGAGTCTCTCATGAGCATAGCAACAGATTCGAGGATGGAATGCTTTACTGGTGAGTCACATGCTAGTCGAGCCTTCCTGGAGACAACCAATGCAATAACTTTCACCGATGAAGACATGGAGATCAAGCACCCGGACCACCATAGACCCCTTTATCTAATGGCCACCATAAACAGCGTTCAAGTCAGAAGAGCACTGGTGGATACAGGGGCATCACTCAATCTCATAGCCTTGAGTACCCTGGAAGCTATTGGCTTAGGCGAGAGAAGGATCCTGGGGGCTCCCATGGAAATAACAGGATTTGGAGGATCGGTGGAATCAACAGAAGGATACGTGCGGCTAGCCTTAAGGGTAGGGCCAATAGTAGCTTTGACAAGATTTCATGTGATTAATGCAGAAGTTTCTTATCACGTGTTCTTTGGGGCGCCCGTGGCTTCATAAACATCGCCTTATTCCATCCACGTTCCATCAATGCATTAAAGGGAGGCTGAATGGAAAGCCCATAAGGATCCCTACCAACCATAATCCTTTCACCGGGGAGAAGTGAACTTTGCAGAAAAAATATTTTATGATGAGTTGGAGCCGGATGATGAGAGCTCCGCCCCAGGAACCCTAGGGCACCTATCCTAGAAGAAGAAGAAGGAGGGAGGGGCACCCGCGACTTGAGGAACCTTTTAGAAAGAAAAAGACAAAAGAGGAAGCCCAGCTCTTCAGGATCCCGAGAATGTGTGGTGGTGCGGGAACCTGGGGGAAGGCTAATTTATCGTTTGTGAAGGTGCGCGGGACCCGAATGCATTGTGCGGGAAGGTCCTAGACCACCAAGCTGCATGATGGCCCAAGAAGAAATCCTAGAAGAACCAGTTAAGGAGGCCCAGTTCAGCCGAGGAAGAACTAAAGGAAGTAGACTTGGGAACAGAACCAGATCCCAAAACTTGTTTTCATTAGCAATCAATTGGTGGCTCAAGAAAGAGAACAACCTGGTAACCTTGCTTCAAAAATACAGAGATGTGTTTGCATGGACCTATGATGAGATGCCTGGTCTAGACCCGGAGTTGGTAGTCCATTCTCTTAATGTGGACCCAAGGATGAGGCCGAGAGTCCAACCAGCTAGGGTCTTCCACACCGAGGTAGAAGCTCAAATAGTCCAAGAGGTCAAGAAATTACTAACAGCTGGTTTTATCAAACCCATTCAACACCCAAAATGGCTTTCCAACATTGTACCTGTGAAGAAGAAAAATGGTCAAATCCGTTCTTTGTGTAGACTTTCGCAACTTGAACAAGGCATGTCCTAAAGATGAGTTCCCCTTGCCCAATATTGACCTCTTTGTAGATTCAAATTGCAGAAACTCAATGTTCTCATTTATGGATGGATACAAATGGATACAACCAAATCCATGGCAGCCAAAGATGCAGAGAAGATGGCATTGAACTCCGATTGGGAACTTTTACTACACCGTAATGCCCTTTGGCCTCAAAAATGCGGGGGCTACGTATCAACGGACCATGACAGCCATTTTCCATGACATGATGGATAAGGAGATGGAAGATTATGTAGACGATATTGTGGTCAAGTCAAAAACCAGAACAGGACATTTCCAAGTACTTGAACAAGTCTTTGAAAGATGCAGGAAATACAAGTTACGTATGAACCCCATGAAGTGCGCCTTTGGAGTGCCTGCTGGAAAGTTCCTTGGGTTCCTGGTACATCACAAAGACATAAGCGTGGACCCAGCCAAGGCCACGGCTATTGCCACGATGAGAAGACTAACTACTGTTAGGGAACTCAAAAGCTTCCCGGGAAGGGTCTCTTATATCGGGAGGTTTGTGCCTGGTTTAGCCTCGGCTACAGCAGGCCTATCCAAACTATTGAAAAAGGGAAATGAATTTACCTGGGGAACAGAGCAGCAGAAGCTTTTCAAAGAATTCAGGGCATTATGAATCATCTACCCACCCTCCAAGCACCAAAGACGTGGGCGACCTCTCATGCTATACTTAGCATCAAACTTTCAGCAATAGGAACTTTCTTTGCACAAGAAGATGACCAAGGAAATGAGCAGCCCATATATTATGTAAGCGGAACACTCAAGGATACCGAGACCAGGTATCCTAGAATAGAGAAAGCCCGCTTAGTAATCTTTTATGCATCCCAAAGGTTGAAGAGGTACTTCTCGACTCACTAAATCCTTTTGGTAACTAAGTCCCACCCCATAAAAGCATTCCCGCACCAGCCCCTTCTCACGGGAAGGATAGCACAATGGCTAGTGTTGCTCTCACAATATGATATAGGTACGAGAACTCCCAAGGTCTTTCTAGAGCCAGGCCATAGCAGATTTGCTAGCTCAATTCCCGGGGAAGGAAGAAGGCCCGCCGAGCGAAGAAATCCCTGTGAGGTAGCGATGATGGAGATCCCAGGGAAGAAATGGACCATGAGGTTTGACGGTCAGCCTCAAAGAACTTCAAATGGGGTAGGAATTGTACTAAGTCGTGAAAATGGGGATATCATGCCCCTGTCTTTCAAGCTTGGTTTCTCATGCTCTAATAATGCAAAAACAGAGTATGAGGCATACTTAATTGGGTTGACTATAGCACTCGGCATAGGAGTGAAACATATGAGAGTACTGGGAGATTCTAATCTTGTAGTCTCCCAAGTGAAAAGTGACTTTGCACTACGGGAACAAAGCTTAGCAGCCTACAGGACTTGGGCACAAAGGCTGGAGATGGAATTTCAAACCTTGAAATAGAATACACTCAAAGAAGTGAAAACAGGTTTGCGGATGCTCTCGCCACCCAGGGATCCCAAATACCACTTAATGGGAGGGATACGCTGATAAAAATAGGAAGGTAGGAACATTCTATTGTAAGGATCCTCCAAGGGATGTACCCTGGGGAATCCAAACAGTGGGACCGGAGGGACGAAGTCAAAGAAAGGATGAAAGAGGTGAGCCCTAGAGGGAACATCAAAGAACTAATGGATTACACTCGGATAGAAGGAGAATTGTATAGAAGACTCCGGGAGGAATACTTGTCTAGATGTATTACCGAGAAGGAAGGAAAGTCGAAACTAGAAGAATTACACGCCCAAGCATGTGGAGTTGCGAGAAAAAGTCAGCCTATACGAGAAGGATGCAACGCATGGGGTATTATGCGGCCGAGATATGGACAAGGAAGCGAAGCAATCATACGGGGAAATGCCAGGAATGTCGTTTGGCAATCGATAAAGAAGAAAGCTACGCGGTGTTTATTGCAGAAGATTGACGGGTTCCTTTCATAGGGTACCTGGCTCGAGGGATCCGCCAACCGACAGGGAACTGGCCCACAAGCTCAAAAAACTAGCGTGCAGGTATTTCTTGCAAAACGACATTTTATTCAAAAAGGGATACCATGGGGATCCCCTCAGGTGCCTCGGATCAAAGAAAGCTAGAGAAGTAGTCGGAGAGGTGCACTCTGGAGATTGCGGAAGTCACCCGGGGAAGAGAAGGCTGTACAAGCGATTCTTGTTGTTGGGATATTACTGGCCAACGATGAAAAGAGACTCTGAGGAGCTGGTCAAAACATGTCATGCTTGCCAAGTCCTAGGAGATGCAATTCACACTCACCCAAATGTCCTACAGGATATGACGACGTCATGGCCTTTTCATACTTGGGGTTTCGATCTCATAGGGCCCATAAATCCTGCATCCAATGGTTATATATGGATCCTGGCAGCCACGGAGTACTTTACAAAATGGGTAGAGGCCATCCCTTTGAAAAAAGCTAATGGAGCAAACAGTAGCAAATTTCATTCGAGACCACATCATTACAAGGTTCGGGATCCCCGGAAGATTGATCGGCGACAATGGAACCCCATTCATAAACAAAGATATGAAGGGATTAATCAAAGCATACCACATCAAGCATGGAAGATCTACCCCATACTACCCACAAGGAAACGCCAAGCTGAAGCTACTAATAGGGTAATATTAAAAATCCTTAAGAAAATGAAGCATGAGTATGGAGGAAAATGGAGTGACCATTTAGCGGATGTGCTTTGGGCATGTAGAAGCTCTGTAAAGACAGCCACGGGATTCTCCCCATTCTCCCTGGTTTATGAAACAAGCCATCAGCCCTGTGGAGTTAGTCATTCCTACACCAAGGGTAGTTCTGGAGGAAAATCGGGAAGAAAGTGAGGACGCAAGCAATGAAAAGAGGCTAGTAGATCTAGAAGGAGTAGAAGAAGAAAGAGAGCTGGCCAAGAAAAGGAGCCGTAGATACCAAAGAAAGAATGACCAGAGCATATGCACTAGCAAAGATGCCCAAGAGTGTTCACTAAAGGGCAATTGGTGCTAAGGATGGCGGAGCACGTGAGGAGGAACTCCGCCGGGGCCTTCCAAGTTCACCCCAAAATGGGAAGGACCCTACATCATTAATGCACTCATGAAAGTGGGTATTACTACCTTGCCAAAGAAGATGGAACAGTCTGACAGAGCCCATAAACGGAAATGGTGAAGCAATACTATGCATAAGGACAAGGGAATCCCGGTACCTCGGGGTCCTTTCACCAGCTTCACTATCTGCTAAGTTCTTTTTATTTTTGTCTTTTTATTTTTCAACATTTATCATGAATTCTGGTCTAAGATAATTTTATTCAGGAACATGTGGTAGATTGACACTTTGTGGTCAATACTGTACCAAAAGACTTTTTCTTTGTTCCTTAAAAATGACCATGTTTTAATGAAATTCCTGTTTCTTCAATTTTTAAGTTTTTCTTTAAATACTGCAAAGACCAAATTTGGATAAATTTAAGGAAGGATACCCGAGTCAAAAAAAGGGGAAAGTATGTAATACCCTCTTACATATGGCCCCGGATCCACCTCACAAATAATTTCGGATATCCCACAAACAGTCCCAAGTGCATAGGTCTAGGATCACAGAATAAAAGTAAAATATCTAGGATACCTAGCCTAGCACTTGGCAAAAGGGGAATCTGTCAAAGTTCATGAACTGGGACCGTATCTCAAAAAAAATATATACATAGGGAAGGATACTAGTGTACCCAATTCAAGACTTGCATAATAAATTACCGGGTACCTGGACCAGAATTTACTGTGAAGCCTGTGGAAACCACGGTCCAGGACTCGGGAAAGAAAGGAGCCATAGGAAAGAAAAGGCAATATACCAAAGAAAAAGACAGATTCACATGCTAAGAGATAAGAAGCAGTTTTGAAACACAAAAGAGAAAGCAAAGAGCAGAGCAATGTTCAAAAAAAAAAAAAACTTATACAACCCCAAATTGTTCATGAAAATCTAAAAAAAAATAATAAGCTAAGGAATGAGGCTGGCCAACAGGAGGCATCCGGAGAAATAACAGCACAGACCAAAAGTAGAAAGGATCCTCTGCCGCTTGACCTTCAAGTCTTGTAAAACCTTGTGAGCATGAGCCAAAACTTCCTCAAGCAGCAGCTATCTCGGTGTCTATACTCTTGAATGATTGCCTCGAAAAGCAAGATATGAGCCAAATGACGCAAGTGATCCAAACAGAAAGACAAATTGAACTTGGCCTCTAGAAGGTCTTGGACCACTCCTCTCCACTCCAGAAGCTTTTCTTAAGACAAGGAATCTACAGAGGAATTCCTCGGGGAAATCAACACAAAGACACAAAGAACTCCATCAAAATATTGCCTAGAAAAACGCCTCCCCTGAAGCCGCTGGTAAAATCCCCGCGACTCTTGAGCGGGCTCTCTAGCAATGGGGCCTTCCACAGAACAGAGAAGCACAAGAAGTTGCCATAAGAAGACCCAAAAACATGGAAGTGGTCTGGCGGGAAGACCGTTGAATTCCAAGAGATCAAAGCGAGCCAGAAAGAGGAAAGTCTTGAATCAAGATCCGAGGCAGCCATCTTGAGGCATCCCTCATCGCCGTGTCATCACTTTGCGAGAGACAGGGAGGACTTGCAGCCTTTTGCTCTGGATGAAGGTCAAGAACTTGAACAGTCTCACAATTCCTTCGGGGATAACGAGCCTCGAAACCTACAAAGCCTGTATCAATATTCAAAAAAAAAAAAAAAAAGAAGAAAAGAGAAGGAAGAACAGATTTAGTCTTTTTTTTTTTTAAAAAAAAAAGGGAGAAAAAGAAGAACAAACCGGTTCCAGTTTCTTGGGGCAGAGCCTCTTCTTCCTGATCTCTGACTTCCCAAAGATTCGGGAAGGAACATAAGGCAAGTTGAAGAAAAGGTGAAGGACCAATGGCAAAGTGGCTAAAGGAAGGAATAGATGCGGGGGGCTTCGCCATATAAAAGAAAAAAAAAAGGGGGGAAGAAAAGGAAACACGATGGGAGCAGCTTGCACTCACCTTCCGAGCTTTCTGATTCTAAAGAAGAGGCAACACTGGGAGCGGATTTCTCACTAGTTTGACCTAAAAGGAAAAGGAAAAGGAGGAACTCAAGAAAAACTGGAAAAGAAAGTAAAAATATAACGCTATTTCAAGGAAACAAGGTTTACCTATTTGTTTGGATAAAGGAGTGTCTCCCAAAGCACCTTTATCGACAAGGGTTGAGGGAAACACACCCGATAGGACTAGGAGTGCGTTCAAGATGGGGACTCGAGATGACGGGATCCTAGAAGCTTTGGGATCCCGAGAATCCGGGAACCTTGCATCGGTTGCCCGGTTTCCTCACCGGATCATCGATGAGGGGGCTCCTCCCCCATAACAGAAAAACAATAGAAAGAGTCTGTGATAGTTTCCTCCCCGAGCCTTGTCGAGTCATAGGAGGGGATACCTCCACCTAAAGGAAGAAGAAGCGGAGAAGGCGGTGCCAAGTGAAAAAAAAAAAAAAAAAAAAAAAAAAAAAGAGAGAAAAACACAAAAACACAACAGAAAATGCTAACAACACAATGTCGAAACAAAAGGAAAAGAACAAAAGAAGGGGGAACACACGTACCACGTCGTCTCCGGAAGATTGGCTCTTACCCTTCTTGTGATCGGACTTGCGCTTGACCGCAAAGGAAATCACCACTCGTCAAAAAATAGAAATAAGTGCAACAAGGTGAACAGGTAAAAAAAAAAAAAAAGAGAAGAAGGAAAGAAGTCTTGCCCTTCTCTCTCTCTCTACAGATTCTTTGGAAGTCTTTTGCTTACTACGAGTACGCCCAGAGGGTCCTAAAGGAGGCTGGGATATCAAACCGGAGGATCCTAAAGAACCATGGACTGAAGCAGATCCACAGAACTTGGGGAAAAGAAGACTCTACCTTGGTCTTCTTCCGGGTCCTTGAAACCAAAGGTTCCCCGATATCCTTGCCTTCCCGAGATGCCAAGTGTGCTTAAGATTTCCCTGTTTTCCTTCTTTTCACCTCGTAACCTATCTCCACACCCCCTGTACTTTCGCCAACATCAGCAGCTTTCATTTTCTTCGACTTGACATCCTTACCTTTACTCGGAGCAGTGGCAGCACTTATTGTCTCTGTTGCACCCCTTTTGATGGTCACCTCGGAGGAAGCACCAATGATGAGACTATCACCCAGCCAGTCTCGGAAAAATCCTGTCCATAAGCCACCCAATCTCCCCGGAGGCATGCCACTCTGCAAACCCGGTCTTGCTGCTTGCGGCAGCAGAAACAATCCCAAAGGAGGGGAAGGGATAAACGTCTATTGGATGTCGGGGCGAAAACAATGCTAGGATTCGGGGCTTCCCGAACTGTGCAGTGCCAACATAATCAACAAAAGACTTTTGTACTCTTCTCCAATAATGGTATAACCACTAGAAGTAAAGACTCCTCTCTCGGGAGTTAGGCACTTTGCAAATTGGGGGCTCCTCCGTGACCAATAAGAAAAGGCCTGCAGCCTCAAGAAAGGATCAAGGAAGGAAGGGATGGCACCACATCCTTAAAAACTGGAGGAATATCCTGATCGAAACCAAATTGTCGGAGCACCCGTGTGCTTTGAATAATAAGTATATTTTGGGCCACTTGAAGAAGGCACGGGAAGCCAGGAGGGGCTAATGCAAGCAAGGTAAGCCAAACTGCCCTCATCACCACGGCGCAAGTCAAAGGTATTACCTGTAGAAGATAAAAAAGAAGACAACACAGAGTCACACGCAAAGTTAGGGCCAAACTCACGAGGGGATCTCCAATATAAGCTCCCCGCTTGGTTAAACAACTCCACAAGATTGAGGCCACCACCTTTCAAGCTAATCCAACGAAAAATAATGGGAAAGGCATCGGTAGAATTGCCACAAAGACCGTTAACTATGTCGGGAGATCCTTGGAACTTGTCCTTCACAAATTTCAAATTCCCGCACTTAGCCAAAGTAGGCTGCAGAGCGGTCCCACATGAAAATCTAAAGAATAGCACAAAGAAGAGATGAAGTGATCACATAACAAGAATCACCCTCAGCCTCATCTCCATGAAGTCTGGTCCAATTAAGAATAAACATGACCCAAAAACAGAGGGGCCAAAGGATACTTTGGGTACCTCGAGCCAACTTGATTGCCAACGGAAAAAACGAAGACTTAACTCCGTACCCGGGGAACTCACTCGAACAAAAACTTACTAAGCCAAAAAGCCAGAAAAACCAGCCCACCTCACTTCCTTGTCTTTTTCACGAGAGAGGGTCATCACCCATCTCCCCATCCTAGCCGGCTTACCACCGAAGAGAGCGGCGCGACCACCAAAATGACCAAATAATTTTTCTTCTACCACGAGATCCTCACCGAAAGGTTAATATCAAAGGGTTCTCTTCACCAAACACCGGGAGGAGGAAGTTATTGACCACATCCTCCAAGGTGATCGTCAATTCACCAAAGAGAAAAGAAAAAAGTATGAAGGGAAGGACACCAACGACGTACAGGATGCCTGAGCCCTTTGGCGTCTCTCGGAAGCCCTCAAGGTTTGGAAATAGCCACTTGCCTTTAGGATACCGGCGCGCTCCAAACGACCCACAAACTCAAAGATCGACGTTCTTGTCTACCCATATAGGCCAACCCCGAATCTTTCCCTAACAAAATCAAAGAAAATAGGAACCGCCTCTCGGATTCCTTGTCTGATCTGGAGATCGAAAATCTCTCTAGGATCGGGAACCTGGACGGAACCAGCGAAACCCGCTTGGCCAAAAAACATCCAAACGTAAGGAGATGGAGGAGCCTCACCATGAGATATATGAGGGAAGAATAAACTGAGAGAATACCAAGGATCCCGTAAAGGGAAGGCCGGACATTCAATAACCTCGTGAGAATCACTCGGAGCAAAACCAGAAGAACCTTCACCCTCGGAAGGACTGGGAGTACGCTCTCTCCTCTTTCGAGAAGAAGAAGAAGCCATCGAAACAACACGCACTATGAGAAGAAAATAGATTGAAAGTGTGAAAGGGAGGAAGACCAGAGTAACAGAGAAGAAGAGAAAAAGAAAGAGAAACACAAAGGGTGAGAAACTCGGAGAAGCAAAGTGATAAGATGAAACGGCTACAATAAAGGCGCAAATAGCAGTTGGGGAAAACAATTTATGGAAAGACGCGTCGATTACCAAGAAATTTAATTTGAAGTAGGGATTAATCAGCAGTTATTAATGAGAAATAACGGGAAACGAGAAAAGTGGGTAGAGGAGTTTTACCTCAAATACCCAACCGCCACGTCCCGTATAAAGAGGAAGTCGCAAAAAGTAATAATTATAAGGGAATGCAACACGCAAAAAGGAGGTGACTAAAAGCAGTAGAAAAGGGCCGGGATCCCAAGTAAAAAGGAAGGAAACCCAGTAGAAGTTGAAAAAAGGGGATACCACGAAAATCTTAGGAAACCTAAATCACTCATGCGTGGGTTTCGGGCAACCCACGAGCTCGGGGGGCTAAATGTTGAGGTCTAAAAAAAAATGTCATAATAAAATAAGCCCAAAGCAGAAGAACAAGTCAAGCCCAAAAGGAAAAAATTCGGGCTAAGCCCAAAGCAATAGATACGGATGACCCGTGGGGGAATAAAAGGAAGGCCTGAGGATCCTCAAGCCCGAAAAGAAAGAAGCATCCAAAAAAGAGACCACGGCAAAGTATAAAGAAGCAAGGATCCTCAACAAACGCAGATCCCTTCGAGCACAAATAAAAAGAAAGACTGGGACGGATCGATAGAAAGAAGACAGAAAAAAAGAAAACAAAAGAACGCAAGCGACCTCTCATGGCACGTAGAAGAGGCCTTGGGGAACCAAGACAGGGAAGAAGAATGATAACGAAACAATTTTTAAAAAGGCGGAATAGGATTCCGCCCAAATAGGAAAGAAACGGAAAAGTAGAAGGCGCCGGAAGTGGGGATGCCGAAAAGGGCATACCTCAGCACGTCCCAAAGAGGATGGCTAACCAGAAGCTTTCGAAGGAATCAGAACCAAGAGAAGGAAAGAATGAGAGAAAACGGAAAAGGGACTTACCAAGATGATGGGGACAGAACATGCTCTGTTTGCAAAAGAACAAAACAGGGGAACCAACGGTTCCAGGACGCCTTAAAAACTCCATTATAAAAGGAAGGTATGGGTTGTGAAGAAGGCAGCCAAAAAAGAGTGAAAGAAAGAAGAAATTCTCCGGAAAAAGAATTATCAGAAAAGAAATCAAGAGTGAAGAGAAAATATTAGGGAAAAACAAATCATCGCTTCCCGATATCCTGTAAAGGCCACTATTGCACATACTCGGATTCAACGAGAATCAAACTTTGCAAGTTTTGAAGGTGAAATAGCCATTCAAGACTACAATTTTTGAGCTTGATTGGACCTTGTATCACGTCCTAGTGAGCTTTTCTGTAATCAAACAGATAATGTATTAATGAAATATTGTTTCATAATTCCCGGGATCCCCACAAAGACTTTTTTATCGTCTTGCTAATCCTGTTTTTCTTTCCTTCTGAACTTACATTGTTAATTTTTGACACTCTTCGATATCCTTGTTTGTCATTTTGTTGTATATTGTCAGAAGTATTTTCTGCATTCACTTGATTCTTAAACAGCTCGTTAGCTGCGGTGAGTCAAGACCCGGTCCACCAAATCCTTCCTTTTCATTCAGGCCCGGGATCCTTGGGCCTGAGTATCCCGAAAAAAGCACTCTCACAACGTGTTTAACAAGACAATATTACAACATAAACCAAAATTTCAAAATACAAAATCCATGATTCAATAGTTTATTAATTTGTTTATAATAAAGACAAAAGAAAACATTAAAATTGGTACCTTATTTCCAACCTTGCTAAAAAAAAAAAAAAAAATAGGCAAAAAGCCTCGTTGAATAGAATAAAATAAGTTCATATATTTTTTAAATAGTAAGATTTTAGAGTATGAAAAATTTACAATTTAACCCTTATCAATATTATCAATGTGGGGAGGTCTTGGGGACGGGTTAGGTCTAAAAAGTCTAAAGTCATCCTTGCCTTGTGGGATGGGGCTAAAATCACACCCCATCTCCGCCTCATCACCTTTACAGGGCGGAGAAAACTTGCATGGGGTGAAACAGGAAAGGGCGAGTCAAGTGGGGTGAGACAAAATTGTCATCCCTAGTTTTGATTATTGCAAATTTGCAGGCATATAATTAAAAATAAATAATAATAATAATAATAACTACATCACTACTAAATGTGAGTTACGTACGAGATTAACGCACTTAAGATCAGTAGTCTGAAGTTAAACTAGTAATTTTTTTTTTTTTTTTTTTTTTTGGGTGGGGGTCCAAAAATAGGGAGCTACAAACTTTGAATTCACATCATTCAGAACTCCCTTAGTCCAATTAATGACTGATCAATCGCCACCCACTTGCCTCTTCCATGAGTCTTCCACAATCAGTTCATCAACTCCCCAGTCTTCATAACTGTTAAAATTCATACAACCAAGTAAAACGAATGAGCATATATCAGACACATGCCCAAAAAAAAATAGCTCTCACATAGAAGCACAATTGTCAAATAATTTTTTTTCATAGATTTACAACGTTAAGTGTTACAAAATTTCAGAAATTTCGAAATAAGAACCTCACCTTCCATCTGGCAAGTAGCGGCGGATGGTGAAAGGTATTTTCCGCTCACGAAGCTCCTTCATTGCAATCTGAAATGTATGAATAAGGTGTCACTAACTGCTTCTACTAAGAAATGATATATCCACAACATTTTTACAACATTTTTACAACAAATCTTAAGTGGTAGATTGTTACTGGTTATTATTATTGGAGTAAAAAAGTAATCTTAGTGTAAGGTTTAAATTTGAACTAATAACAACTAACCACCTATGATTTATTGTGAAAATATTATAAAAATGTTATGGACGTAGCATCTCTCGCTTCTAATACAAACACGCCCCAAATAAGATCATAAGAATTTTGACTATCAAATTTTTTACCATTCTTGTCTAGAAACATGATAGATTACAACACACAAGGTAAACTCCACTTTATCATCCTGAAAAAGTGAAGCTATCACCTATTCTAGACCAGACCTTTGTAGATTAAGAGTCGTGGAATATTAGTAGATAATTTAACTAACTGCCAAGTCTAATATAGATGTCCTACTCTATTTCGTGACACTAAAGAGAACTTCTTGTACGTATTCTCTGACCAAAAAATAGTGACAAAAGAACCAACAGTCATTTCATAAATACAATGGGTTGGAGGTTTGATAGCAGCATTCTGTGGGTTTGACAGGGGGTATCCTGACTAATCAAGGTCCATTTGCGTACATAAGCTGAAAGAAAATGAGAAGAATGAAAGGAACTGCATTTAAAAATGTCATTTAACATGGCTGTTAGAGAATCTAACCTCAAGTGGGTCAGTTTCACCCTCCAACTCAACCATCACAGGTGCGTTCATACTGCACACAGAGAGGGATATATTATGGAATCCACCCAACTTGGTCAGCATAAATTAGACTGTAAGTGCAAACAAAGAAAACCTGATCTGCAGAGCACGGGTACCCAATATTCTGGCACGCTCATATTTTGTCATGTACTTTGAGGTCTTACGAGGATGTTCAACTGGTTCCTGCTCTTCTCTCTCCTCACCTTCAATCTCTACTGGAGCATCTTCATTGGCATTGTTCTCTAAATCCTCCTCTGCACCTTCCTGTCCATCATTTATCCAATATGTTAGTCAATTTGTTTTAAAAAACGTAAATTCAGTTCATCATATGCTTTCAGGAAGCAAATCAATGTCTACCTCAATCTCGGGCTCTGGGGGCTCATCCTCATATCTGCAGCAAAAATTTTCATAAGGCACCTTTTAACAGGTATGTAAAAAATTACAGGTCTAGAATTAGATATTTGAGCCACCAATGCCAAGCATAGAATCATACAGAACGGTAAAAATCACTGCAAGGAATCGATTGAGTTTCAACTTTCAAAGGACAAACATTTGAATGTCATCTGCATCTAAAATGCTGTCATGCAAAACCATCACAATTAATCAGAAGAGCCATGTTTTAACATCTTATAACTTATGTCAGAAGTAAATGTGCACCAGGGACAACTGAGGCAACTAATTAGTGAACATAAACTCATGCCATGCAGCATGTATGCATCCTCCAATTTTTGGATCCAACTTTTATAGTTTATATCTACCACTGACTACTTTCTAAGCTCATGCTGGGTATATAAAGGGATGATAATTGCAAGCTATGCAAGAAATGAACGTCAGAAATTTGTGGGGCCAGGATTTTTCCTTCCAAAGGCCAAAGTGGGGGAATATGAATGCATATAAATGTAGAATTGATGGGGCCATCTTCAGCTTTTTTTGGGGAGGGGGGAGGGTGTGGAGGAGGGAGGGAGGGAGGGATAAGAGTTATCAAAATTAGAACATATGGACATGATAGTGTGAACAAAATGCAAGATAGTAGTAGTCCAAGAAGATGTCATCTTAATGCAAGATAGTCTTAGAGACCACGCCTCATGAAGTGGATGTCACTAGTTCAAATATTTCCTTCCCCCTTCTCCCCTTGGGGCCCACACT
Source organism: Quercus dentata (assembly GCA_028216015.1). Taxonomy (NCBI): domain Eukaryota; kingdom Viridiplantae; phylum Streptophyta; class Magnoliopsida; order Fagales; family Fagaceae; genus Quercus; species Quercus dentata. The sequence goes on along the minus strand of CP116449.1, from coordinate 54,627,637 downwards.
CACTTATCAAAGAAATGTGGTTGCTTAGATTAAAAAGATTGCTCTTAAAAACGGCTAATGCTAGCATTGCACTCATCAGTAAGTGTCCATTCAAAAGAAATATGAAGTTTTTAAAATTGCATTGTTTTAACATGGTGAAGTTCCACACAAGCTAAACGAATATGATACAGCAAGATTTTTGCTAATTTTAGATAGATTTCAGACAATCATTAGGTTAAGAAAAAGATAATCCTAGAGGCCAGGCTAGCAGATTAATTGGACCTATAGACTAGGAACCAAAAGAAAAGGCAGGCAAGCCACTCCTTAGGACAGCATTTACAAAAGCCCATTTAGAGCATTTGAATTGGAACTTTTATGGGCTGGTGGCAACTGAATAACTTTAATCCAACCCCTTTTTTTCAAAACCCACTTTGTGCCCTTCCATATTCTGACTACCAGTGTATCCCTTGGAGTAACATTCTTTACCTAATGCTATATTGACATGGTGATAAACATTGTTCCAAGAGTACCCCAACTATCTTAACCAAAAGGAGCCCAAATTCCCATAACAATCATTTTGAGGTTCTTTTGCACAAACCATATCATAATCTGTGGGTATCACAAGCACACTTAATTAAGAAGATGCGCACATTAGTTTCATCTCTGCATTAAGCTCCCCGCAAAAAGCCAATAAATTAATATTGAGTCTATTCTATCCATAACAGTAATAGTGTTTATCATAAATAATGAATATCAAAAGGCAACAACAACCAAGCAGACACATGTATCTTTTCTGCCATCTTATCCTACCCAAAATCAGCTCTTTGTCTCTTCCTTAATGGATATCAAAAACATTAAACGAAGTGTTTTTTTTTACAGCAATTTATCAAATTCACCCATCTCGAATCACATAGATCACATAATCTATTCTATAATTTCAAGTTTTTAATCCAACCTTCGGCCAACAAATCACAGAAAAGTTGATTCAAGATACAGATTTAATACCAGTTTTTCTTACATATATCTTTTGCTAAACCACTTACCACACACGAAAAGACCAGTAAATAATACAAAGTTGTCCTCTAGTGTTTGCATATCTCCTTGCTACACAAAAGACTAACAAGTTAAAATGAATGTAATACTGTCACATCTATACAACATAAATTTTGGTCACCATCATATATTAACTTATTTGTTCAATCACTGATAAAAATAAAGTAAGCAACTAAAATATTTATCCAATTAACCACTATTTTTGGTTGCTCAGAAAACTCAAACTGTATGTGTATATATGCATATATAGCAAATAATTTTCTTAGGTGACTTGTTTCCTCAAATACAAGACCATCGAACATTTAAAGGTTTTGATTTCTTTTTCTAACTCATCTTTGTTCAGCAACCAAACGGAGTGCATAGAAATACAAATCAATGCAAAAATAAACCCTAAAGCATCTATATATGTGTGCATGTGTGTGGAGAGAGAGAGAGAGAGAGAGAACCCCATGTCCAAATCATTGTAATCTTCATCAGCCATTGTTGATTGCTGAAGAAGCTTTTCCCTCTACACTTGGCTTTGTCACCAACACTCTTAGTCAAAGAACTAAATAGTATGTAGGACTTGATTACCTGGGGCGTAGAAACAAGCTGGTTCAGTAAAAATATTACCTTTTCAACAAGTTCATTACTTTGAAAAAACAGTCAAGATTTAAAATGCAGATATTTCTCAAACATCACTGTAGGAAATATCTTAAAACTTAAACACAGATACAGAAAGATTTAACAAGACAATACAGTTCCCTATGAGCAATAACATCGTAATATTTGAATACAAACACAGAAAAACATCCCTAGGGATTTCTACTAGTGGTCTACATTTACACTTTGTTGACTAAGTTGTGCAGTCCCCTGGACTATGACCCCTTCTTTGGTGCGGCTCCCTCTTTGGAACCTAAAGTTGGCCACACTCCGGCCTTGGAACCTACGCAAAGTACATTCCCTCTTTGGAGCTACCAACAGTGCACTGCCCTCTTTGGGACTTAGCTATGGTACCAAGCCACTACTCACAACTTGTCTTAGGGTTTCAAAGTCATCTCAAAGTGCTCATAACAAGTACGTTTCAAAACTAATCAATTTCATGTGCTTTGTAAATCTTTCTAAAACATATAATTTCAATCTCATGATACTTTCCTATCATTGCAAGCAAAGACGAACACATATCAAATCATAAAACATAATGCGCAAATAAGCAGTAAGTATTCAAAGAAACTGTCAACATAATAATTTTGCAAAATATTCATAATTACCTTTCTCAAAATGTCAATAACTTTTTCCAAAAGCAAATCATAGGCAAGTTAAACCATATTTGAATCAATCACATATTTGAAATGAGCATCAACACATGCATATTCATATAAGATTTAGCTCATCCCAGAATATTTTCAAACAAACAAGTATTCAAAATTTTCTTGTAATATCTACTTCTTCATTGCGAAAAAAAGTTTGATAGTCAACACCATCTTTGAGAAAACCGCCCAAATTAGCAAATACTACTTACCTAGTGCGTCTGGCAAAACCAAACCCTATACTCCAAAACTCACAAGCTAGATTCTATAAAGGTGAGTTCAAAGGTAAAAATCAATACACCCATCAACACATCATAACATTATACATTTGTCATGATAAGGCCACGAGCAAGATTAGCCCATATTCCCTATGGATTTAATCATTTAATAGGCTCTAGCTGGTTCTTACAAAACTTACTTGTTGCTAATTCCTTTGGTAAACCAAAATCATCAAATTAACGCTCCAAACTCACCACTAAAACCTTGTTTCACACACCCATCTGACCATCTCAAGAATACTCCATGAAGAGTAACCTAAACCAAGAGAATCATATAAACCCAACTCAATGATGGGTGTCCAGCCATTACAACTCCCTAAAATCCACCCCCAAACTCTTCACATTCAACACATAACAACTCCCAAAATTAAGAACCCACTCTCTTTGCCCCCATTCAACCATGGCCCAACCCATTCTTCACACTTACAACCCCAACCTTAATCTCATTTATTAAACTGACATTCTTCAAGTTTAAGGGTTTAGGGGTTTAGGATTTCAACCCTAAACCCAAACTAATTCAACCCTAGAACGAACCCCAATTCAGGTTTTTCATTCAAAACACACAAACAAATTCAAAGGGAGGAAGATTTACCTATTTGGCCGAAAGATCAAAAAATGGTCGCCAAGTTGTGGCTTCTTTGGAGAACGGTGTGGTGCTGTGTGTGAGAGAATGTGAGGAAAGTGAGGAAAAGAGAGAGATTGGCGTAACAAGCCCACTTAAAACTAACCCCATCACTTTGATCTTCTTGGCCCAAAATTGTGTTTCTTAATACTTTTTGGGCCCAAGTTTACTTCCTTCTTTCCTAAGGTAATCCCAAGCTTACAAGAGAAAAAACCATTGGTTTCTTTGACCAAAGACAAAGGCTTTACAATTCATCGTACTAATTGTTAACCTGTGTTATATACTAAAACTTACTTATTTGTAAGGTAAATTAAAATAATTTTATAAAATTTTAAATTAATTAAGAAATTACATTATTGCATGATTTACTCTTGTATGACTTCAATTTGTGTTACAATTTGATAAAAAAGCCATTGCTTGAACGTGCAAAGATTTACAAAAAATTTGTCGGATAATTTCAGATTTTGGAAAAAAATAATTCAAAAATTCAAATATTAAAACTTTTGAAAGACCAAAAAATATTAAAGAATCAAATGATAATTTTATTTAAATATTGTCTTGACATGGAAAATAATGAGAGTTTCAAAGGTTTTGGTTTTAAATCAATTTTGAAGAATTTCATCTTGTATAAAATTTCAAATTGTAAAGTAGTTAGATTTCTAATCAATATGAATTATAAGAGAAGGAGAATTATTGATAATGGTGGAATGAAAAGTTTGATAAGAGGAAAAAATAAACTAAAAAAATTAAAAAATGTGACAATTCAACATAAATAAAAAACGAAACCGTGTATTAGGGAAAAAATTGTGACACTTTCTACCTAATAGCTATTGATTTTAGCATAGAAAAAGATGATGTGAAAGGAAAAAAATTGGCGAAACTATAACATTGGTTCCTAAAGTTCACCCCGTGAGCGCAATTAGTCCCTCAAGTTTCAAGAGAGCGCTATTAGTCCCTCAAATTTTAAAAATGAGTGGTACCAGTCCTTTGGTTAACTTCAGTTAGAAGTATTGTTTACGTGGTTAACGGAATACTGAGTTGTCATTTTTTTTAATGATATGGAATTTTTAATAGAAAATTACAAAATTATTTACAACTGGTGCATCTTTTACCATTTATTACAAGTGCTTTTACAAACTGATGAATGGCATATGAGTCATTACCTTTTTTTAATTTGCTAAAAAAATCTTAGACTCTCCAATATCTTCCTGTGACCCAAGCACTTCATCTTCATTTCCTGCCATTCTCCCAACCATGGTGGTCATGGCTGCCGCTCTTCCTTTGCGGTAGCGACTCCTCCAAATGGCCTTCGTTGCCACCGCAGTAGCCAACACAAGTTCTGTCCTTCGCCATTCTCCATGAATGTCCATCAACTGCTTATCTCCTAAAGATCTTTATGTTTCTTTGTTTAGATTTGTTTCCAAAGGATTCATAAATAGCATGAAAAAATGTTTAAATTTGTTTCATTATAAATCTTCAAATGTTTGAAGTATTATATTCAAGTTTTATTTTCCTTAAAAAAAATTTGAAAAAAAATTGGTCCTTTTTCTTTCTCTGCCATGAACCAATGGTAGTCATTGTGGGAATCTTTGTTGCCTATCACTTTTGTTGTTCTCAAAATATTTGTTGGTTTCTTGCTCCCGACACTAGACTACTCTCGTTAACAAGAGAGGATTTACAGCCAATCAATTTAGATTAGAAAGAGAGTTACGTAAAAGACTTTGTATCCTCAAAGGCGGTTCTCTTCAACTCATATCTAGATTTTTGTTAAGAGAGTTTCCAGTAAATTATTGTTGGCTTTGAGGTGGTCCGGCCACTTGATTAGAAAACTGGAAAACAGTGAAGCGAAGAAAGGGAAAAAAGGGGAGGAGATAGTGAGGGGTTGAAGCCAATCATTTTTTTTTTTTTTTTTGGCATAAGAATAAATAAAATTCAATTAAAGATTACATGGCAACTTTATAATTAAATAGCTGATATAGTATAGGGCGCTTAAGTTGCCACGTCGGTTTATAAGTGCCTGCAGTAAAATTATAAATGTCACGTCATTTTTCCGTTAGCCATATAAGCATTATTTTTAATAGAAGTTAGCCAAAGGACTAGTATCACTCATTTTTTAAACTTTAGGGACCAATAGTGCTCACTTGAAACTTGAGGGACTAAATACGCTCACGGGGTAAACTTCAGGAACCATTAGTGTAGTTTCGCCAAAAAAATTGATTACTTTTTGTATCTATCCAAAAAGTGGATAAACTATTAGAGGAAAATGTTGTATATATATCTATAAATTTGCTAAAGTAATACGTAGAAGAAAAGTTGATAAAAAATTATAGGTGGTATTTCTATGTGAAAATAAAATATATAAAAAATTGTGACACTTCAACATTAAAACAAAAAAAACAAAAAAAGGGAAAAATTATAACATGCACTTCAATGTTACTGATTTTAGGATTGGAACAATAATTAAGTTTTCATATTTATCTCAAAATTGGAGTTTAAGTTGAACTCGTTAGAGAGAGAGAGAGAGAGTTTCACTCCTTGTTAAATTTGGATTAAATAAAAATAATTTTGTTTAAAAAAATGATGAGTTTGAGTTTAAGTTGAACTTGTTAGAGAGATAGAGTTTCACTCTCTGTTAAGTTTGAACTAAACAAAAATAATTTTATTTAAATAAAATGATAATATTAATTAAATATTATGTTGATGTGGAAAATTGTGAAAGTTTTAGAGGAAAGAAATAGAGTTTCACTCCTTGCTAAGTTTGGATTAAACAAAAATAATTTTATTTAAAAAAAATGATGAGTTTGAGTTTAAGTTTCACTTGTTAGAGAAATAGAGTTCCATTTCTTGTTAAGTTTGGACTAAAAAAAAATAATTTTCGTTAAATAAAATGATAATATTATTTAAATATTGTGCTGACATAGAAAATTGTGAGAGTTTCGGAGGCTTCAGTTTTATATATATTATGGTTAGTTGATCTTGATAAAGACTCTTGTCGTCTGATAAGAAATTTGAGATTTATGTCTCATCTATTCCAAAAACTTGTTAGTGTGAGTTTGGATAGCACTCAATGCGCGTTTCAGCTGTTTTTGGCTTTTTTTAGGTCCCACGGTACTATTCATGGGACCACCAAACTCAACAAAATGCGCATACCCATGCATTTTTGGGTCCCATAGTACTATTCACACCTTTAAAAATTATTTTGCTATAGTGTTTTCAGCAATAAATTTTCAGTTTTCAACAAATAAATGGTATCTAGATAGACTCTTAGTGTATACAACTGATAAAAAGAACAATCATTATAAATTGAAATTTTATTGTATTTATAAAAAATAAAAATATGAAAATTTTTGGAGCCGTAAATGTACTTTTAGTCCCTACATTTTCATTTCACCACTTTAAGTCCCTAAATCAATTAACACGTTCCATTTTGGTCCTTACCTTTCTTACTTAATAGAAATTGCTGACGTAGCAAATAAAGTTCACTATTGACACATTAAATGCTGACGTGATCAATAAAATAATATTAAAAAATTATTTAGTATTTAAAATATGCCACTTCAACATTTTGATTTAAAATTTTAAAAACAAATAAATTTTAATTTTGCAATTCTAATTTAAATTTTTTTAAAAACAAACAAAAAACCTTTTTTTCTTTTTTGTTTTAAAGATTAAGAAAAAAAAAACTTGTAATAACTATCTCAATTTTTCTTAAATTTTCTTGTCAACCAAACACAACATCATCAATAAACACAAAACTCAAACTCATTTTCATATTCCTATCTCTCTCTCTGGTCATACACTCAATCTCCGTTCTCTCCCTCTTTGCTTTCTCTCATTTCTTTTTCTCTTTAAGTTCAAGTTGTAGTTTTTGGGATATGGCTTTGATCTAGGTTTAGAGAAAGAGAGGCTGAGATGTGGTGGTTTGGATTTGGGTAGAGAGAGAGGGGTGAGGTCGGCGGTTGTTTGGATTTGGGTTTAAAGAGAGAAGGGCTAAGATCGGCGGTGATTTGAAGCGGATCGGTCGGTGAACCCAGCGCTTTCGCTCTTCCCAGCAATGTCTTCGGACCTTATGGTGGCGGTGGCGGATCGAACCTTGTGGTGGAAGATCGACCATGGTGAGCAACCCCTCGTTCATTTAGGCTGTGCTTACTGTTCTGTTGTTGCTAGATTTGTAGCAAAATTTTGGGAATATTTTATTGAGGTTTTCGGTTTGATTTTTTGGGTTATTTGATGAGTTTACTGAGATATTTTTGGAGATTCGTTTAGGATTTTTTTTTCCCCGATTTTTTCAATGGGTTTTTTTGTGGCTTTTCTATAGATTTTACATGAGTATTTTTGGTCGGAAATTTAGGGCCTGTTTGGATTACCCCTATTTTGAGTCATATGACTCGATTCTCATCACTCAAACTGAAAATTGCGTGGGACCCACTGAAAATATTGTGTTTGGCTTGATTTCATCTCCCTGTTTTCATCACTCAAACTCAGTTTGAGTTGAGCTACTGATCAAAAACTGGAAACACCAAATTGATGTTTTTCGGTTTACGAGTTACATAACTCAGTGGCAAAATTGTAATATTCTTGACCTCGTGGAGCCCACAGCTTTCTTTGTATTGTCATGTCACTCATCACCAGATATATATTACCGTTGCAAAGAAGACCATTTCTCTTGCTCGGTTCCCTGAAAATATTTCAGCCAAAATTTTTGCCCCTTTCTCACTTCCATCTCACATTTCATTACTCCATCAAATCGAAGCACGAAGTGGGTTCTCCAAAAAAAAAAAAAAAAAAAAAGAAGCATGAAATGGGTTTGAAGTTTCTGCACCTGGGTTTGAACTGAAGTGGGTTCTCCAAAAAAAGAAAAAGAAGCACGAAGTGGGTTTGAAGTTTCTCGCACTGGTGAATCAAAGTGGGTTTGAAGAACTTACATATGTCCGTTGCAACAAACCATTTGAACGTAGGAGAACATGGTGATGTGGGCTGCGTTGATGTGGGAGGCGAGAGGCAAAATACGGTGAACCCACCAACCCAACACCAATCCACACACACCGAAACACCAACCCAGCGCCGATCCACAACAAACCGTAGTAACCACCGCCCCAAAAACCCAATCTCAAACCCGATCTCCACCGTGAAACCCAGCCAACACCCAAATACAGATTGAAGAGGGGAGAGACAGAGAAAGCTGAGAAAGAAACAGAGAAAAGTGAAAAAATTTGATAGACAAAAAAAATTGATAAAAAAGAGGGAGAGTTAGAGAAATGAAAGGTGAGAGGAAGAGTGGAAGATTTTTTTTTGTTAATAAGCCGCGAGTAGCAACAGTGTTGCATTGGGTAGTGTCGGTGGTGGGGTCCATAGGTTTGGGGAAAAGTTGTAGAGATATATAATCGAGAACTCAACCCAAACATGTGTTTTGTAATTTTTGAGCGAAATTGAGTTTGAAAATTGAGTTATGAATTTTGGGTTTGAGTTATTGGAATTGAAAACTAAGAACTGAGAATTGAGTCAACTCTAAACCAAACAGGCCCTTAAATGTTTTTCTTTGGAGAGGTAGAGACGTGAGAAGGGAAATCTTGAGGACCGAGAATTTTTTTTTTTTTCCCTTTTTCAATGGAGTTGTTAGGGATGTTTTTGCTGGTTTTGGTGGTGTTTGGTTGGATGTTTTTGCTAGTAATTTGTGTTTGGTTCGATGTTTTTGCTGGTAATGTGTGTTTGGTTCTAAGTATAAGAAAATGCAAGAAAAGTTTATGTTAGTATCATGTTCTTGTCGGTAAATTTTTTTTTCTGGGTTTGTGTTATTGTGATTGAATTTTTTGGGTTTGCGTTCTTTCTTGTTCATGTTTAAGATGAAACTAGATTTGAATTCATGTGTATTTTGGGTTCTAATTTTTTTTTTTTTTTTCATTTTGTTAAAATTGATAAATTAATTTTCAAAAATCAAAGGTTGATGTGGATGCTAATGTGTCTTTTTTTAATTATTATTTTATGCTAACGTGACATTTTTTAATATTATTTAATTGGCCACGTCGGCGTTTAATGTGCCAACAATACACTCCGTCCGCCACATGGGATATTTCCATTAGTAAGATGACGGTAATGACTAAAATATAACGCGTTTTTCATTTTAGGGACTAAAATAAAAAAATAGGGACCAAAATAAAAATAGAGTCAAAATGTAAGGACCAGAAGTAAATTTATGCCAAATTTTAGATTTAGGGGGTGTTTGGTAGAGTAGTTTGAGAATTGTTGTTTGGAGTTTTTTGAAATACGTATGGATGAAAAAGTGTGTGAAAAAATGTGTAATGTTATTTAAAATATGAAAATGTGAGTTTGAACTCACTTACCAAATAGGCTCCTAGTGTCTTGAAATTCTATTGTATTTATAAAAAATTTAAAAAATAGAAAAATTTGGGTCCAATATCCAATTATAATAAATCCATCGAAAAATAAACACGTGCTTACTTTTGAGCACATATTATCATCCCAAATTCCCAATATATCAATGTATCTGAATCCAAACAGACTAGTAAATAAAAACCCTTGATAGGCTTTGAAAGACGAGAAATTGCACATCATTTGTTGACGTAACATAATGCATAATTTAACAAGCCACAACTCATAATGATTGCAACTTCACAAGCCACAACTCATAATGAGCACTCACAATAGTGGTGCTAAATAGCTATATTGCTATTTTTTAGCACCACTGATCAAAAAAGAAGAGCACAGCAATGGAGCTATAAGCAAAATTTTTTGCTTCTTAGCTACAATGCACAAGATAAATGTGCATTGTAGCTCAAAGGTAAAAAAAAAAATTATTTTATTTTGTGTTCACACTATGATTAGAATTTTTTTTTTTCCTTTCTCCTCCTTCCCCATTTCTACCTGTTGCTCCTCTCCTCCTTCGCCATTTTTTTCTTCTTTCTCCTCCTACCTCCACTCGCCGCCGACCCAAGCCCTTGCCCGGGCGCCAATCGCCTCGGACCCACGCCGCCATCCGCCTCGGACCCACGCCGCCGATCGCCTCTAGCCTCGTGGATCGAAGTGGCTTCCCTCACCTCCACTCCGCCGCCGGGTAGTGGTTATGCTCTGGTGTGCGTTGGTATCAAGGTTGAGATCGGTGTGCATTGGCGGTGGTTGTGCCATGTTTTGTGGTATCGGGTTTGCGTTGGAATCGAGTTGAGATCGGGTTTGCTCCGGTGTGCGTTGGTTGTGCCGTGTTTTGTGGTATCAGGTTGAGATCGGGTTTGCTCCGATGCGCGTTGGTATCGGGTTTGTTTTGTGCTTTTGTGTTGGCGGTGGTTGTGCCGTGTTTTGTGGTGCTGTGGGTTTTTTTTTTTTTTTTTTTTTTCCTATCGTGGGTGGTGGTGGTGATTGTGGCTGATGGTAGAGTGGTTGTGGTTGGTGCTGTGGATGTTTTTTTGGGTAGTGGAATATATTATTTTATTGTAGTAGTTATATTATTTTATTGTAATATTTATATTATTTTATTGTGTTGAAAGCTAAAATAGATCCACTTCTGTAGCATGTGTGTAGGTAAAATAGATAAAATAACTTTTGGTGGAGCTAAAAAGCTAAATTTTTAGCTCTACTACTGTGGATGCTCTCATAATGATCGCCTTCAAGTATCATAGCTAACCACGCAACGAGGCTTTAATTTTCATGTAAAGTCAAAATTGTACGGTCATTTATTTGTTTAGAATCAAGTGTACGGTCATATATCCTTCTCTTTTATTCAATAAAAAATATCTCTATTTTTTTTTCCAAAGTCAAAACCCTTATATTTTGAGATTTATTTAAATTCAGGACAGTTTGGTAACTTTATTCTAGTAATATTATTTATATTTTTTGAAAACACGTATAGGTGAAAAAGTGTATAGAAATACGTATAATGTTATTTAAAAACTGAAAACATGTGTTTAAATACATGTACCAAACGAGCTCTCAATTTAGGAAAATAATTAGAAAGTTCTTATATTTATGGTGTTTTAAATTTATTACTTTGTGCAAATTATTTTATTTTTATGACTGTTTCGTGTGTGTGTGTGTGTTTTGTAACGAGTGTCTTTGCTCTACATCATAACATCAAATTTACCACTAAGGAGTGTAGTCTAATGGTGTTGGGTGAGGCACAAAGATGCCCCGAGTGTGAGGTCCCAAGTTTGAGTCCGAATATGGACGCGCTTAGGGGTACCTCCCTTAACCAGGGTTAGCTCAAGGCCTAGGCAACTTAGGCCTAGGTCTAAGGCCCCCACCAGAAAAAATATTTACCCTTTACAAAAAAAAGCCCCAATTCCATTGTAAAATGCCCAAAATTTTATAAAAAATATGAATTTCTTCAAATTGTTGCGCTCTTTTTATTATTAATGTTGTTAGAGTTATCACAAATTTTACTATAGATTTACAAACCGACATGTTACCAATCACAAAAAAGTATTTTAAATATTCATTAATTACATTATTGAAGCTCATCAATCACTATTATTGTCACATTATATTATAAATATTTTGTAATACCTTTAACATTTTCCTTTTTTATTTCTAACAAGGCTTTAAAAATTCTCAAAAAAAAATAATGGGTAATTGTCTCACATTACTTAAGAGAGTATGTTGTGTGTAGTATAACTTGCCCCACCCTCCCTTAAAAGTTACCATGGCTTTTGAGTGGAGTTGTGGTGTGCCTTTGTGTTAGAACCCTTTTCCCTCTCCCTTGTGTGTGTGTGTGTGTGTGTGTATTTGTTTCTCAAAAAATAAATAAATAAATAAATAAATAAAAAATAAAAATAAAAACAAGGCTTTAAAAAAATTTTGTAAATGTGTTAGATCATCAATGATGATTAATCTCCCCTAATAGTTTGAAACTTTAAAATTTGTAAACTAATCTACTACAAAGCCACACATCAATTAATATCACAGATTATAAATTAGATTATAAATGTAATTAACTATGTATCGTTATATATCCAAAATAAATTAATTTTCTTTTAATTTTTTTTCTTTTTGTTAAATTAATTTTTCAACTATGATATTCAGTTCTCTATATGAAATTAACCTTAGTTTAGCTAGTATTATTCATTAAATTATGTATTTAATACATCAAACTAACCTCAATTTGATTAATATTAAATAAGTTTATTTACTTAATATTTATATATAAAAGGCTCCACATAAATCTTTCCCCTTAGACCCCAAATTAGGTTGGGCTAGCCTTGCCCTTAATAGCCCAAGATCGCTAGTGTCCCTCATGGAGTTGGGAAGATATGGCTCACCAAAGAGTAAGGTGTTACTATGATCATGCTTAAGTAGGATTGCCACGTTAGTCACCCCCTAACCCATTTTTCGTTTAGCAAAAAAAAAAAAAAAAAAAAAAATCAAATTACGTATACTTACCGTTGTCCACTCCATTCAATTTGTTCCCTCAAATGCTACAAGTTTTTTTTTTTTTTCCGTATTTAATTTTAATGGTTCCTGTAGGGGCAGCATTTTGGTTCTTGAGCCCAAAAGGTAGAAGGATTCAGGCTCAAAGAGCCCAACATAATGAATTTTTAGAGAGTGGGCTGAAAACTAAGTTTCATTGAGTTGGACAACACCCATAATGAATTTAAAGATTGAAATAAAATAAAGGAAAACAGGTTTTATGCGAAGAAATCCTTCCTCAAAGAAAGTCCGAGGAGAGTAGTCTAGAGTATATTCTTCTCAAACTTGATTACAACTTGAGTTCTTTGTGTTACAATGCTTTTTAGATTTTTCAGCCAAACCCTTTGTCCCCGGAGGATCTCTCATATTATATAGCCCCCTTTAGCTGATCTTGGCCCTCCATTTGTTGATTATGTAGGTCATTACTTGAGTGCTTGTCCCATCGAGATACCCTCCCAAGTCTTCTGTGAGTTGCGGCAACCAAGATAGCACTGTTCAGAGTCTTCTACACTTAAATGCGGCTAGGGTGTTTGGTGAGGTGCATTAAATGTGATGGCAGCTACCATCCCTCTAATCATGTCGGGGCTAACCCCCTCTCTCAAGCTCTTCCTCTACAGTATGACCCCCTCCTATAATGTACCATTGACGTGGCCATGGCCTGCCTCTCCGACTTTATCATCTGAGTGTATGGACTTCTCGAATCAGTATTGGCCTCCTTAACCTTGAATTTTTGTATCCCATAATAGCCCCTTAAAATTCCAGTTTTTCCCTTTTGTTCAAGGAGAAAAGGTGGGGTTTTGACCTTAAATGATTGGTCCCATATGCTTCTTTGTTTTTTCCACGTGAGAACAAAAATGTCAACCGGCGTGTCCTATGGTTGTTCTTGATGCTTCGGAGTCCGCAACACTTCATTAAATGCTCCACGTGATGCCTTATCTCCCACGTCCTATGGTGAGATGAAAATCCTACGGTTGATATTTTTCCTCGAAATTTGGGACGGGGTAACTCCAGCCTAACTCTACCTCCAATATAAGGCGCCTAAAGGATTCATTTCTCCCACTTTCCAAATCTTCAAACTTTCAAGACTTCCCAAATCTTCAAACTTTCAAGTCTTTTCAAACCTTCAAACTTTCAAGAGTTTAATGAAGCATGACTCTTGTGTTTATTCTCGTAAGTTCTTTCATTCTTAGATTCTTTTCTCCTCGGCCTTTTGTTTTCTACTTCTTCTTCACAAAAATTTCTTTCACTTCCCCTTAGTTTGCTTTAATAGGTAGGTTTGCTCATTTAGTGGATACCCCAGCAAGTATGGAGGGGTTTAGGGCCCCGTATCACATTCCCCAGGGGATCTCCTTGCGGTATTGCTCTTTGGGTGAGTGGCATACCCACAGAAAGGAAATGGAGGTCGCCATTCCCATGATCACCTTCATAGAAAGGGGAATGAGGCTTCCCATGGGTAGAATGACCGGGGACTACCTGATCGCCCATAGGATATGTCTCCACCAATGCGCGCCCAACCTGTTTAGGGTCCTAGGTAACGTAGACGCTCTTAACGGGCAAATGGGGTTGGGCCTCACCTGGCACGACGTTGTTTGGATGTACGAGTGCCATTTGCTTGCAGACTTGGGCTACTATCTTAAGTCTAGGTCTCTTGTCGTTAGGCTCGTCTCGTGTCTCCCTAAATCTAACAAGGACATAAAAGATGACTTTCTATTCCCCTCGGGTGAATGGCATGATGGTCTTCACCGCTCAACCCAAGAGGGAGCACCAGGTGGGGTACCCTAGGTTTAGGTCTATTAACACGGGAATTAGTTTTGTAGTTCGCTTCTTTGTTTCCTTCCTTTGATCAAGGCTCGTTTTGCTAATCGTGGTTTTGCTTCTCGGCTTTTTTGCAAATAAAAGATACGTGGCTCCCAACCTTAACTTTGTCAACATCCCCGATCTCAACAAGGTACTAAGATTCGAGGTATTTGTGAGCAAGGACAAACAACTCAAAGTCGTTTATCCGATCCTCGATTTCAAGCCTCTGTCTAACAAGTTTCATGACGTGGGTAACGCGATTAAAGTAGGTGATCCTTGACTGGCTCAAATTGACGTCTTGGTGCCCAGATTCTTGGCCCGAGAAGACATTGTGCAAATTGAGCTACCCTCCCATGGTTCTCCCCGTGACGCAGCAGCTTTGAGAGAAGAGACAGTTTCTTCGCGCCTGTCACTAGAGGCGAAGATAGACCAATTTTATCTCGAGGAAGGGAGAGAGGAGCAGGGAGAGCCCGTGATTCAGGTCTCGAACTCAAAAGATGCTTGACAGATCCTCGGGCGTTCGTGCTCCCAGATTCGTCGCTGCGCATATAGCCAACATTCGAGAGGAAGAAGAAGAAGAAAAAAAGAGATGTCATTTGGATAGGAAGAGGGGTCAACGCGAGCTCCTTGTGAACAGGGCCAAGGGGTTGGCGCCCAAGGATGCTTTAGGGCCTAAGCTTCCTTCTTCTTCTCCTCCTCCTCTTCCTCCTACAGTCAACCCCTTTGCTCCTACCAACTTAAAGAGAAGGAAGAAGGACAAGGAAGTGGCTGAGGAGGGAGAGTTGATCCCTTATAATGAGGAGGTTCCTCCCAAGCTTCAAAAGACAGCCAAAGGCAAGGGGAGGGCTTCCTCAATTAAGGGCAAAGAGGACTGGCTCGTGGCCGAGGTGCGCCTTCAAACCCTAGCGTGGGACCCCCGACTAGAGCTAGACAGTGCAGCTATACCTCGGATCTCCACCATCGGGGAGTTCCAAAGAGGAAAAGCCCACTACCTTGCAAAAGCCCAAGAGCAGCCCTTCCTCATTCATCAAGGTCATGGCTGCGTTGAAGACCGTGAGGCAGGAAGACCTCTTTCTATCCTTGAAGAAGGACTTGGCCTTGGTAAGTTTCTCGACATGTCTTACTAACACCATGCTAGGTTACCCTTTTTCTTATTTGATAACATATTCCTCTGTCGTTTCTGCGCAGGCCATCCAAGAGGTATTCATGGGTGAGGAATAGGTGAAATATGCCCTGAATGAGGCCAAGGTCGAGGCCAACCTTCACGCCGAGACCAGCAAGGCCTTGGGCGCCGCCGAGCAGAAGATTTAGGAGCTCACTATGAAGGTGACTCGCCAAGAGAGGGAAAGGAGGAGAACCGAGGTTGGCCTCAAGAACACTCACTCGGGATCAAACCGAGGAGCAATGCAAGAAACTCCATTATGTTGAGATAGAGCTGGCCACAGCCAAGCAAAGAGTCATAGACTTGAAGGTAGAGCTGGCAAAAGCCAAGGAGGCTACTCGGGTGGCTAAGGAAGCAGTGGAGGCTTTGAAGCAGAAATCCTATAACCTTGAGGTGCAAGAGACAAAGGCCCGTCTGATAGAGGAGTTGACCGACGCGTGCAAGGAATACTGCCGGGAGGTGTGGACAGAGGCCCTCAACCTGGCCGGAGTTCCTGCTGCTTCAAAGTGGAGGAAGGCTAAAAATATCTATTATCCCCAAGACCTCCACGAAGCTCCAAAGAAAGACTTCTAGGCCCTAGAGCGAGATCTTGTCCCCGCGGCAACTACACATAAGTAGCTCTTTACCACCCAAGCCTCTCTTCCTTCTCCCGAGACATCCAAAGGGCTTGGCAAGGCTAGTGACCAAGACCAGGGGATGGAAATGGCCAAGGGCAAGGGGGCTGGCCAGGGTGGTTCTCGGCCACAGGACAAGAGCAAAGGTAAGGAAGCCAAGCCCCCGCCAAAGACCAAAGGCCCAGAGGCTACTCCTAAGGCCAAGAATGCTACTCCCAAGGCAAAGGAAGCTAATCCCAAGACTACTAACCTTCTTGTCTCCCAACCAAGCAGCAAAGAAGACCATCTTCCAGCAAAGGCTTAACCTAGGACCTTTCTCTTTTCTTACTTTTTTTTTTTACATAACTTTCTTTTGTTGTGGCGGTTTGCCATGTTTATGATGTACCTCCCCTCTTGATCAATGAAAAGATATTGACTTTTGTTTTATGGCAAATGAACTTTTGTTTTTCTCCTTTTTACAATATTTATCTCTAATTGGTTGTGGTAGTTGTTCTGCCTTTTGCTGAGAGGTTAGATTAATGAAGCTTATATGGGTGAAAACCTATATCTTGACAAAAAGCTAACAATAATGAATCGTTGTTGAATCAAGTAAATTGAGCCCACATAGATAGTGAGAAAAATAACTAAGTGTTGGTGCCAGAATTTGCATAATAGAACGCTTAGCAGAGAAAGGTGTGTCTGAGGTCTCTCATTTTAAAAGTACCTTATGAATGTACCTTCAAGATCCTTTAACCAAAACCAGGGTGAGTCCTCGTGTTCCCATGATGATGAATATGTCGAGGTCCCATCCTTGGTGAAATTGCAAGGTGTTAATTTACCCAAGGCATGGGTTCGAGGGACAAGCATGGCCAAGATTCTGTTTAACCCTTAAAGGATTTAATTAAGGCGTTAATTTACCCAAGGCATGGTCGAGATTATGTTTAACATCTACATAAGTAATCGGGAATATTAATTTACCCAAAGTATATGGTCCGAGGAACCAAGCATGGCTAATGTTCTGTTTAATATTCACACAAGTAACCAGGACTATTAATTTACCCAAGCTATGTGATTTGAGGAACCAAGCATGACCAAGGTTCTATTTAATATTCACACAAGTAATCAAGAATATTAATTTACCCAAGGTATATGGTCCGAGGAACCAAGCATAACCAAAGTTACATTTAATATTCACGCAAGTGTGTGTGGTTCAAGGAACGAGGCATAAACAAGGTTCTGTTTAATATTCACGCAAGTAATCATGAATATTAATTTACCCAAGGTATGTGGTTTGAGGAATCAGGCATGACCAAGGTTCTGCTTAATATTCATGCAAGTAATCGGGAATATTAATTTATACAATGTATGTGGTCCGATGAACTAGGCATAACCAAGGTTCTGTTTAATATTCACACAAGTAATCGGGAATAATAATTTAATCAAGGTATGTGGTCCAAGGAACTAGGCATGACTAAGGTTCTGCTTAATATTCACGCAAGTAATCAAGAATATTAATTTACCCAAGATATGTGGTTCGAGGAACCAGGCATGACAAAAATTCTATTTAATATTCATACAAGTAATCAGCACAACACATAGTGTCACAAATAAAAACATGGCAGAGTCGCCTTTCATTAATAATAGTACCTTTGCGGATTATTTACATTTCAAGGTCACGGTACAACATTTTCGTCTAGATCTTTTAGGAAGTACACACTTATACCAGCTACCGAGGTGATACAAGATGGCTCTTCCCAATTGGGCCCTAACTTTCCCCATGTTGGGTTTTTGCGCTTCCCAGAACCTTTCTTAAAACCAAGTCCCCAGGGGCCAATGGTCTTAACTTCACACTTGAATCATACCCCTGTTTGAGCTTCTACTGATAGTATGCTAATTGAACCATGACATTTTCTCTCCGTTCTTCAACTAGGCCCAGGTCTTTTTAGGTTGTCATTGCTGTCCGGAGTGATTAAGCTTGTTTTCATCGTTGGAAATCCAGTCTCCAAAAGAATCACAGCCTCGGCCCCATAAGTCATTGAAAAGGTGGTTTCCTCTGTGGACCTATGAGGGATAGTCCAATATGTCCAAAGAACATATGACAGCTCTTTCACTTATTTACCCTTTAAATTGTCCAATCTCTTCTTAAGTCCATTTACTATGACTTTATTGACAGTGAAAGTTCAAAAACGTGTACAAAACACCTTTGAACGTTTAGACCCCCAAATTACAACTTAACCAATACAAGCAATATGTCAAA
The DNA here is from genome assembly GCA_028216015.1 of Quercus dentata. NCBI lineage: Eukaryota > Viridiplantae > Streptophyta > Magnoliopsida > Fagales > Fagaceae > Quercus > Quercus dentata. The sequence goes on along the minus strand of CP116449.1, from coordinate 54,609,193 downwards.
CAACTAGTGTGCGGAAACTTAACACATGCTATAATACGAAATTGGTTAAAGTCTATCTAAGCCATAACAAAATAAAACCACAAAGAGATAATAAAAAGGCAAAGATAGAGAGGAAGGAAGATGCAAACACAAAGACAACACGCGATGTGTTATTGAAGAGGAAACCGAAGTCCTCGGCGAAAAACCTCTCCGCCGCCCTCCAAGCGGTAAACAATCCACTAAAAATACGGTTGGGATACAAGGACAGCAATAGACCCTCCAAGCCTAATCTACCCAAAGTGCACCTAAGCCCTCCAAGCTTCTTGCTCCAACGAGGTTGCGCCGAACCTTTTTCTTTTCTAGCTTCCCATTCCGCTACTAGACCGTAGCATCAACCAATGAAGATTGGTTCCTTCCTAATCGCTTCTCGAAAATCCAAACAACTGTCTCACAGTGATGATGATGATGTGAGAACCAGGTTTGGTATAATGCCTCTCAAGGATTTGACAATGGAGAGGAAGAGAGTAGAGGAATTTGAAGAGACTCTAAGGTATAGATTGTGGGTGAAACAATCTTGTTTTTCTTTAGGGTTTCTCTCTCAAAATTCTCTCTGGAGGCTCTCTTTCAATCGTGGGTAAAAGGGGTATTTATACTAGAGTGGGAGAGGAATGTGAAACTTCAGGTTTTACAAAACAGGGGTGGCTCGCGGCTTGACCTCGCGGCTTGACTAAGTCGCGAGATCTAGTCACGAGTTAACCATATGGCCAGTTGTCCTGTTTTGTCCTGTAGTGCTCCAGCTAGCATGACTGTTCATCTTCCAAAGATGCTTGGCACGTGTCTTTATTCACAGCGGCTTGCGTACCGCGAGTCACCCGCGAGTCCCAGGCCCACGAGTCTCTGTTTTCTTGCACACTCTTGAGCAATCTTCACTCTATCTCACTCACTACCCTTACAACAAACCCACCTAAATACAGGGTTACTAAATGCTTTGAATTACAAGCAAATTTGGCACAGAATAAAGCCAATTAGATGGTTGAATAAATTCAACCTTACAATCTCCCCTTTGGCTATTCCGTGACAAAACCCTAAAACAGACTCTAGACTTAACATGTGAGTTGGGAACAGTTGAACAAAACTCACTCACACCTAACTCTAGAAGTCAGAAGCACTTGAATCATATGAACATAATACTCCCGAAACACAACAATACACCATGATCATTGTAAGCGGAAAATCATAAAATGCATATGAAATGGACAATATGTGATCAAGCAAAGATGGAGTTAAGAAACAAACCATGGCTTGATCAAACAAGCAATCACTACAAGGTAGTGATCACAATGCTCATTCACACTTGGAATGAACACTTGAACATACAAGCTAACAAGAACAATGCAAGTTACTTGTATGCCCAACACTCAACCAATGCATAATACACTAAGTATATGCATCTAGGAAAAATCCTACAAGGGCACAAGAGTGACAAGATTTAAAAGAAAATGCAGAACATTTAGATTAAAGTACTGATTTCAACATAGCATAAAGGCTGCATTAAGCAAGGTACATACTATAAAGCCTACAAACTATGCATAAAACATTAACCCTAAAAGCTTACAAAAGCACATGGGTACAAACACATTATATTGAATAAAAACTTAAACAATATAAACTAAAAGTGCATAAAGTTTCTCCCCTTCAAAGTGATGAGAAGTCATGATGCACTTGGAACATATATACTTGTAACCTGAAACACTTGCACAAAACACATTAGACCCTCAAGGTAAAGCAAGTAATAAAAGGACAAGTATAATGTAACAAGTAAATTGCGATCAAGTAAATATGATGTGAAACATGTGAGCAACTTGATCATACACCAAACAGTCATAAAAATGATTACAATGATCACATATCAAAGCAAAAGATCATCCGAACAAGCATTTAATGAAGCACAATAGCATAGGGAAATATGCATGTCCAAAACACAAACACGATGCAATACAAGAAAACAAACATAAAGAGAATGTCTTCTCCCCCTTGATATATGCATCTCCCCTATAGAATATCTCTCCCCTACAAATGTACATGAGAAATAGAATTTCTCCCCTAAGGATGTGCACAAGAGTCATATAGAAATGACAAAACACTCCGACATACTCTTTAGAGTATACTCTCCCCCCTTTTTGTCGAATAGACAAAGGGTTAAGGAGAAACGAGGGTAAGAGATGAAGGTAAGAACAAAGAGAATGATGCAGGAGGGAAAAATGAAAATTTTTTTGAAAACAACTTTGAAAATAACCCTCAATATGCAAAACACGCGATTTTCGCGACTCAAACGAGTCGCCAGATCAAGCCGCCAAAACACTCAAGGACAAAAATTTGAAAATTTTTTCTAAGTGTTTTTCGCGACCGGAAGGTCTACCAGCGAGTGAGTCGCGAGCTGAGCCGCGAAAATCTCTGAGTAAACCACGCGACTGGACCTTCCACTCGCGAACAAGTCGCCAAAAATACTCGCGAAGACGCGATCGAGGCACGCGACTTGACATACCCGCGACCGAGCCGCCAAAACAGGGCAAAACTGGATTTTTGAAATTTTCAGATTTTTCAAACAAAATACTTTCCAAAAACACCTAAAACACTCAAAAATCTTTTTGCGCTTGAATTAACAAAGATTGAGCATGTGAAAACACATTTCATCAAGTACAATCACACAAATGAATATGGCATTTATTGAACATAAACTTGTGTGTTGTGTGTGGATATCAACAATGAGATAGTCCTTAGTCTAATGTGAAGCTTCAATGATCAATTCAACCAAGGCATACACAATTAACACTAGATCAAGTGATCCATCTCAATTATAGAAATATGTATATTTGACCTCTCACAAAACTTGATAACATATCTTGGAGCTTTACATTTGACTCCATAACATTTGATCATTTTGATCTCTTGAGACAATCACCTCTCATTGTGAGAGTGATATTTGATATTTCACTTTAATGAACAAGCCTTTGGCTTTTTGAATAAACATTCTCTTTAATATAAGGTCGCTTACCCTTTTTCCTAGTCGAATACTAGAATGTGCGATGGCTTTTGCAGCTCAATATCTCTTTTCATTTGGAGATTTACATTTGGTGAGCTCTTCTTAGCAAAAACAAAAATAAAGAGTGGGAAGATATATAGACACAAGTCTATGCAAGTTTCAAGATCAACATAACCATTCACTAATCATTCATGACAAGTTTGAAGATCTATTTACAACAATCACATAGATTTCAAGATTTCTCCCACAGTGATATGAGTGCAAAGAAACAAGCAATGCTCGAAAATGCACAAAGCCATTAGCACAAAGGTACAAGGCAAAACAAGTTTTGAGACAAAACTCAACAACGTCGATCAAACTTTTTGATTTTCTACTTTTTATGTGGTTTTGGATTTTTACACACACAAACCAAAGACATAAAAGTAAGATCAAAACAAAAACAAAACAATGCATATAAAGATATGCATGATGCACAAATGCATGACAATGAAGCATCTAATGCATGAAGGGTCCTACAAAGATCGAAAGAATTAGATCAAGGACCAAAGGAACAAAAGCTCAACCATAGGAACCCTTCCTCATCCAAACAGAACAATTGTTTGGAATGAGTGTCTCATGAGAAGTGAGACGAGGGTTGGAAGAATGAGAACCGGAGATGCACATAGACAAGGAGTTAAAAGCATTAAACACTTTTTTTAACAACATGCTATTATCACTAAAATCTGGTTTATCCTTTTTAGCATAACTTCCAAGAAGCTCAAGTTTTTCTTTTCTTTTGATTCTTTTAAAAGCATGAAACTTAGAGCATTGAGGTCTTAAATGACCAAAGGCACCACAATGGTGACAAACAATGTGTTTAGGTCCACTAGGCTTTTTGGGAAAGGATCTAGCAACATGGCTTTGTTCCCTCTTCAACTTATGACATTGAGGTATTATATGACCAATCACACCGCAATGGTGGCAAGTTGGAACATACTTAGATCCATTCAAAACCTTAAGTTGAGACCTAAACGAAGGCTTTGACTTAACAGCCTTTCTCTCCACCTTTTGATTTCTTTTATGTGGAGGAATGTACACCGATTTGTCCTTTAAGGTAGAACACACACTAGGCACAAAATCGGGTACCACAACATGATTGCAACAAATATTTTCATCCTTTTTAACAATAGGTTCAGCAATCAAACACTTGGCATGCATCTTAAGAGATTCATTTTCACATTTAAGATCATCAACAAGTTTGTTAGACAAAACAAGTTTAGCATCCAAGTCCATATTCAAACATTCAAACTCTTTCACTTTTTCAAGAGAAATTTCAACAAGTTTTTATATTTCTCAACCAATTTGTTGGATTCATTGAGCTTAGCAATCAAATCATCCTTTTCACAAAATAACTTGCTCAAATTCTTTTGAAACTTCTTAGCATTTTTCTTTAAGAGTTTGTCAACAACACCCATAGATTCAAATAACATGTCATCACACTTATGAGGATTAACACTCATAGAGGCATTTTCACAAACACTTGGCATGTTACATTCATCACCAACCAAATCATGCAAAGAGGCATACAAAGCACAATCCATGGCAAATGAACACAAGGGGTCAAGGATCACACTTAGGTATTTAAACCACAACAAGTGTACCCGCTCGATACCAATTGAAAGTTCAAAAACGTGTACAAAACACCTTTGAACGTTTAGACCCCAAAATTACAACTTAACCAATACAAGCAATATGTCAAACAACTAGTGTGCGGAAACTTAACACATGCTATAATACGAAATTGGTTAAAGACTATCTAAGCCATAACAAAATAAAACCACAAAGAGATAATAAAAAGGCAAAGATAGAGAGGAAGGAAGATGCAAACACAAAAACAACACGCGATGTGTTATCGAAGAGGAAACCGAAGTCCTCGGCGAAAAACCTCTCCGCCGCCCTCCAAGCGGTAAACAATCCACTAGAAAATACAGTTTGGGATACAAGGACAAAGAATAGACCCTCCAAGCCTAATCTACCCAAAGGCACCTAAGCCCTCCAAGCTTCTTGCTCCAACGAGGTTGCGCCGAACCTTTTTCTTTTCTAGCTTCCCGGATTCCGCTACTAGACCGTAGCATCAACCAATGAAGATTGGTTCCTTCCTAATCGCTTCTCGTAAATCCAAACAACCTGTCTCACGGTGATGATGATGGTGAGAACCAGGTTTGGTATAATGCCTCTCAAGGATTTGACAATGGAGAGGAAGAGAGTAGAGGAATTTGAAGAGACTCTAAGGTATAGATTGTGGGTGAAACAATCTTGTTTTTCTTTAGGGTTTCTCTTTCAAAATTCTCTCTAGAGGCTCTCTTTCAATCGTGGGTAAAAGGGGTATTTATACTAGAGTGGGAGAGGAATGTGAAACGTCGGGTTTTACAAAACAGGGGTGGCTCGCGGCTTGACCTCACGGCTTGACTAAGTCGCGAGATCGAGTCGCGAGTTAACCGTATGGCCAGTTGTCCTGTTTTGTCCTGTAGTGCTCCAGCTAGCATGACTGTTCATCTTCCAAAGATGCTTGGCACGTGTCTTTATACAGCGGCTTGCGGCCGCGAGTCACCCGCGAGTCCCGGCCGCGAGTCACCCGCGAGTCCCAGCCGCGAGTCTCTGTTTTCTTGCACACTCTTAAGCAATCTTCACTCTATCTCACTCACTACCCTTACAACAAACCCACCTAAATACAGGGTTACTAAATGCTGAATTACAAGCAAATTTGGCACGGAATAAAGCCAATTAGATGGTTGAATAAATTCAACCTTCAGATGACCTCGGCTTGTCCGTTCCCTTGTGGATAGGCCAGAGTCAAGTATCTATTCTTGATACCCAATTCACAACAATACCTTCTGAAAGCTTTGCTATCAAATTAAAACCCATTGTCCGAGACGAGGTATGAGGGATCCCAAATCGAGTGACAATATTTTTTCATACAAATCTCTTAGCGTCCACATCTCTAATATTTGATAAGGGCTCAGCTTCAACCCACTTGGTGAAGTAATCAGTGTCAACCAATAGCCATCTCCTATTTCTTGCTACTTTAAGGAAGGGCCCCACAATGTCCAAGCCCCACTGAGCAAAAGGCCAGGGGCTAGACAAAAGGTTGAGGACACCCCCTGGCCGATGAATATTTGGGGCATATCTCTGACATTGGTCACACTTTTTCACGGATTCTTGTGCTTCCTTTTGCATATTTGGCCACCAATACCCTTGGCTAAGGGCCCTGTGAGACAGTGACCTGCCCCTTGTATGACTTCCACAAATCCCTTCGTGCAGCTCTTCTAAGAGTGAGTCCACTACTTCAGGATAAATACATAGCAAATATGGTCCAAAAAAAGAGTGCTTGTATAACTTTTGATCCTCGGACAACCAGAATCAAGAGCTTTTCTTCGCACTTTATAAGCCTCCCCCTTCTCCTCAAGTAAGATGTCATCCTTAAGAAATAGCACAATAGGATCCATCCACCTAAAGTCCACCCTAATTTGGTGAATAAGGACCCTCTCCTCTCTCATCTCGGTAGGCTTGCATAGATCTTCAATCGGGATAACCCGAGGTAAACTCTGCGTCGAAGAGGTTGTAAGAGTGGCAAGAGAGTCGGCATGCGTGTTTCTGCTACTTGGGCTTTGATGTAAGGAGAAAGATTCAAACCCCGATTGCAAGTTCCTAACTTGATTCAAATAGTCCCGCATTCTCACATCTCTAGCTTCCAATTCTCCCCTTATGTGACCTACAACCAACCTCAAATCTGAAAATATATCCATTGTTCTTCCTCCCATTTTCTGAACCATAGCCATTCCCACCAATAAAGCCTCGTACTTAGCCTCATTGTTCGTGGGCGAGAAGCCCAGCCTTAAGGATTTCTTAATGATGATCCTTTCAAGAGATACTACAACTAACCCCACTCTTGATCCCCTTTAATTTGTTGCACTATCAACATACACCTTCCGAGATAGAGGTTCCTATAAGGAGATCATCCCAATTGATTTTCCATCCATGTTCAGCCTTTCACCATTTTCTTCTAAAAAGGCTCAAAGAAACTCAGCCACCAAATCTGCAAGGCCTAGCCCATTATAGAAGTGCTAGGCATATACTTAATATCGAAAGCTCTTAGGATCGGTCCTTATTTTGCAATCCTCCCTGTGTAATCAACTTTCTAAAGCAGTGATTGAAGGGGGAGTTGGGTTAGAACCACAACAGTGTAAGTCCGGAAGTAATGTGAGAGCTTCCGTGTAGCATGTACTACTGCTAAGATGGCCTTCTCCAATGGTAAATAGCGAACCTTTGCCTCATGTAATGATTTGCTCACATAATAAACTAGTCTCTACACCCCATCATCAACCCGTATTAGTACCAAACTCACCGCATGTGAGGCTACAACAATTTAAGCAAATAGAACCTCCTTCTCCTCGAGCTTGGACATAATAAGTGGCCGAGAAAGATATTCCTTCAATTGCTAGAAGGTCGAGAAACATTTCTCTATCCATTCAAATCCCTTCCACTTATGCAACAACTGAAAGATGGACCTACACTTGTCTCCTGAACAAGAAATGAATCGATTCAAAGTGGCGGTCATTCCTGTCAACTTCTGAACCTCTTTGGGATTCTGAGGAGGCTGCAGGTCATTAATTGCTCTAATCTGATTGAGGTCAACTTCAATTCCGCGGTGGGTAACCATATAATCCAAAAACTTGCCAAAGCCTACGCCAAAAGAACACTTAGCAGCATTAAGGCATAATTTGTGTTTCCTCAATGTCTCAAAAATATTCCCGAGGTCATATATATGCTCGGACTCTACTTTACTCTTTACCACCATATCATCTATATACACCTCAATATTTTTGCTCAACTGAGGCTCAAACATCCTAATAATCATCCTCTAGTAGGTAGACCCTGCATTTTTTAATCCAAAAGGCATTACTTTGTAGTGGTAATTCCTAGTGGGGGTAAGAAAAGAAATCTTTTCCTAATCGTCCAAAGCTAACGGTATCTGATGATAGCCCTAAAAGGTGTCCAAAAAGCTCATCCGAGAGTGGCCTATAGTTGCATCCACTAATTGGTCTATCCGAGGTAAGGGGAAAGGGTCTTTTGAGCAAGCTTTATTTAAATTTGAAAAATCTACGCATACTCGCCACTTCCCAGTTTTCTTTTTCACCACCATTGTGTTGGCCAACCACTCGGGGTAAAACACCTCTTTTATGACCCTAGCCCGTTTAAGTTTTAGCACCTCCTCCTTGACAGCGTCAAAATGTTCCCCAGATAAGCGCCGAGGTGGTTGCTTCTTGGGGATGGCAGATGGATTGACGTTTAAACAATGGCAAATGAAATTTGGATCCACCCTAAGGGCTTTATAGGCGCTCCACGAAAATACATCAATATTTTTTCTAAGAAAATCTATTTGCTCTTCTTTCTCCCGATGAGGCAAATCAACTCCGACCTAAAAGAACTTCTACTCATCATTGCCAATAACAACTTTTTCTTGTTACTCACACTTTGCCCCTTCTGCCACTACGTCCGTGGGCAACACCGGCACCTTTGATTGTTATAAATCCCGCCCAACAAAGGCCGATGACTCACCTCTAATCTGATGTCTAATCGCGGCCACCATGCACTGCCTAGCCATAGATTGGCTTCCCACCAGCTCCTCAACCCGATCCCCAAACAAATATTTTACCTTCAGGTGCGGGGTGGAAGATACGACTCCCTAGTGTGAAGCCAAGGTCTTGCTACAATAGCAGTATAAAGGGAGCATCTATTACGATGAAGTTCACCTCCACGACCTCTGTCCCCGCCTGAATGGGTAGTTGGATTTGGCCTTTTGGAAAGACAATCTTCCTGTCAAACCCTATTAAAGGGGAATCATAGCAGGTCAGGTCCTCAAACCTCGCCTTGACCCCTTAAATAAGTCGGGATACATGATCCCCGTGTCACCGCCTTGATTTACCAATACTCTCTTCACGTCATACCCACCTATCCCGAGGGTGACCATTAGGGCATCATCATGTGGTTGCAAGGTTCCAACCTTATCCTTATCCGAGAAGCTCAAAGCCAGCCGAACTTCCATTCTACTCCTCTTCAGATCAAGGGATGAGCCTTCTGCAGATGGCCAAGCTACGGACATCACCCTGGATGGTTGAGAACCAGTCCTTCCCGGAGCAACAAGAATGACACCGATTGTACCTAGAGGTGGTCTTGTAGAAGCATCTTTCCGAGCCCCCAACCTTGCTTGACCACCTTGTTCGTTGGGTTGATACAGGAATTGCCTCAACTTCCCCCCTTAACCAATTGCTCCAGATGACTCCACAAAGTCCTGTAATTCTCAATAATGTACCCTCGTTCCTGGTGGTATTGGCAATAAAGACTCTGGTTGCGCTTTGTGGGGTCTCCTCCCATCTTAGTTGGCCACTTAAAATATGGCTTATTCTTAATTTTTTTTTCTAAAACCCGATCCACGAGTTCTCGGAATACTGATGATCGACCATCCGGGTGGCAATCGAGCTAGGGTGCCTGGCAAAATCTCTCCGAGGTCAACTGCTATTGTACCTATCCAACCTAAAATCCTTCTGCTCCTAGGGATCACCTTAGCCTTTCCCTTTCCTTGTGATTGATCCTCCTCGACCCGTTTGTACTCGTCGACACGATTCATGAGCTGACGCACACTTCCAACAAGCTTCCTTGTTAGAGATTTTCTCAAATCATGCTCAGTGAGTAGGCCAACCTTAAAAGTCCTTATAGCCACGTCGTCGAAATTCTCATCAATCTCATTGAACATCTCCCAAGCACTGGCCGAATATGTTTTTAGGGTCTCCCCCTCCCGCATGGTCATGGACAATAAGAAGTCCAAAGGCCGAGGAACCTTGTTGCAAGTAACAAAATGAGCCCTAAACGCCCGAGTAAGCTCCTTAAAAGAGTTGATAGAGTCATCCTTCAGGCCGTCAAACCACCTCATTGCCACAGGCCCCGAATCGATGGAACACCTTGCACATCAAGGCCTTATTCTTAGAGTGTACAGCCATTCTCTAGTTAAAGTGGCTCATATGCACCATAAAGTCTGTTTTACCATTGTACATGGTGAACGTTGGCTGAGTAAACCGGCGAGGAAGCTTTCCTCTTTCAATTCTTCATGTAAAAGGTGACTTGGAAATTTGGTTCAATGCCCTACTCGGAGCATCATTTCATAGGCCTTTGCGAGACGAGCTCTTATTCTTGCGTTCATAATGGTGATCCTCATCACACAAAAAAGACTTGCTAGAGGGAGTCCTTGACCTGGGCTTGTAATCGCCATCTCTATCATCATCAAAAGATGGGTCGAAATTTGATGGAGTCCTCTATCGCTCGTGACGTAGCCTCCTGCGAAGACGATCAATCTCCAACTGCATGCTTCTAGTATTCTCCTCATGAGAGATGTAACTCCCGCCTCAAGACTAGCTCTTACTAGTATGTGTGGTGTGCACACTAACCTCGCAGTCCCTTTTTTGTTCAAGATTGAGAAATTGGTCCCGACATTGAGAACGAATAGACTCCTCCCAATTGGACCCCAAACCTACCATAGCTAGACATTGATCTCACTAAAACTCAAGTCTCCCCACAAACGGTGTCAATTGTAAGGGCATCATTTTGGTTCCCGAGCCCAAAAGGTAGAAGGATTCAGGCCCAAAGAGCCCAACACAATGAATTCTTAGAGAGTAGGCTGAAAACTAGGTTTCAGTGAGTTGGACAACGCCCATAATGAATTTAAGATTGAAATAAAACAAATGAAAACAAGTTTTATGCGAAGAAATCCTTCCTTGGCAGAGTCCGAGGAGAGTAGTCTAGAGTATATTCTTCTCAAACTTGATTACAACTTCATTTCTTTGTGTTACAGTGCTTTTTAGATTTTTCAACCGAACCCCTTTGTCCCTAGAAGATCTCTCACATTATATAGCCCCCTTTGGCTGATCTTGGCCCTCCATTTATTGATTATGCAAACCATCGAGTGCTTGTCCCATCAAACGCCTTCCCAAGTCTTCTGTGAGTTGCGGCAACCAAGACAACACTGTTCAAGAGTCTTCTCCACATAAATGTGGTCGGGGTGTTTGGTGAGGTGCATTAAATGTGATGGCAGCTACCATCCCTCTAATCACGTCAGGGCTAACCCCTTCTCTGAAAATCTTCCTCTACAAAGCAGTGGCTCCCTCCTGTAATGTGTCATTGACGTGGCCCGCCGCAATAGACATTTAAATTTTCCACTATTTTTTCATCTTCCCATTTAAAGATCAAATAGTAAATTACACCCGATTGACATGAAAATTGGCATGCATGTTAAAAACATATAGAAAATGTGATCCAACGGTTGAATTTTCAAAATTTGAATTCAATAATAAGTTATTGGTTGGTGTAACATTTTTTAGAGTTACATCAAGTGTAACTAGAACCCAACGATATATTTCTTAATTCGATGTGAATTTTGATAAATCTACCGTTAGATTACATTATTTTCATATATTTTTCATGCATACAAATTTCCAAGGTGATCAAAGACTAATAGTCATGTCATCAATCAATTATTTAAATTCAAGTTTTTGTAATTTAAAATAACACATAAACGATGAGTTAAAAGATCAAATGGTAAATTACACCCGATTGGCATGAAAATTGGCATGCACGTTAAGAACATATAGAAAATGTGATCTAACGATTGGATTTTCAAAATATGAATTCAACAATAAGTTATTAGTTTGTGTGACATTTTTTAGACTTACATCAAGTGTAACTTGAACCCAATCTTATATTACTTAATTCGATGTGAATTTTGACAAATCTACCGTTAGATTACATTATCTTCATATATTTTTCATGCTTACAAAATTTCAAGGTGATCAAAGATTAATAGCTATGTCATCAATCAATTGTTTTAATTCAAGTTTTCGTAGTTTAAAATAACGCATAAAAGATGAGTTTAAAGATCAAAGGGTAAATTACATCCGATTGGCAAGAAAATTGGCATGCATGTTAAAAACATATAGAAAATGTGATCCAACGGTTGGATTTTCAAAATATGAATTCAACAATAAGTTATTAGTTTGTGTCACATTTTTTAGAGTTACATCAAGTGTAACTTGAACCCAAACTTATATTTCTTAATTCGATGTGAATTTTGACAAATCTACCGTTAGATTACATTATCTTCATATATTTTTCATGCTTATAAAATTTCAAGGTGATCAAAAATTAATAGCTATGCCATCAATCAATTGTTTAAATTCAAGTTTTCGTAGTTTAAAATAACGCATAAAAGATGAGTTTAAAGATCAAAGGGTAAATTACATCCGATTGGCATGAAAATTAGTATGCATATTAAAAACATATAGAAAATGTGATCCAACGGTTGGATTTTAAAAATATGAATTCAACAATAAGTTATTAGTTTGTGTCACATTTTTTAGAGTTACATCAAGTGTAACTTGAACCCAATCTTATATTTCTTAATTCGATGTGAATTTTGACAAATCTACCGTTAGATTACATTATCTTCATATATTTTTCATTCTTATAAAATTTCAAGGTGATCAAAGATTAATAGCTATGTCATCAATCAATTGTTTTAATTCAAGTTTTCGTAGTTTAAAATAACGCATAAAAGATGAGTTTAAAGATCAAAGGGTAAATTACATCCGATTGGCAAGAAAATTGGCATGCATGTTAAAAACATATAGAAAATATGATCCAACGGTTGGATTTTAAAAATATGAATTCAACAATAAGTTATTAGTTTGTGTCACATTTTTTAGAGTTACATCAAGTGTAACTTGAACCCAATCTTATATTTCTTAATTCGATGTGAATTTTGACAAATCTACCGTTAGATTACATTATCTTCATATATTTTTCATTCTTACAAAATTTCAAGGTGATCAAAGATTAATAGCTATGTCATCAATCAATTGTTTTAATTCAAGTTTTCGTAGTTTAAAATAACGCATAAAAGATGAGTTTAAAGATCAAAGGGTAAATTACATCCGATTGGCAAGAAAATTGGCATGCATGTTAAAAACATATAGAAAATATGATCCAACGGTTGGATTTTAAAAATATGAATTCAACAATAAGTTATTAGTTTGTGTCACATTTTTTAGAGTTACATCAAGTGTAACTTGAACCCAATCTTATATTTCTTAATTCGATGTGAATTTTGACAAATCTACCGTTAGATTACATTATCTTCATATATTTTTCATTCTTACAAAATTTCAAGGTGATCAAAGATTAATAGCTATGTCATCAATCAATTGTTTTAATTCAAGTTTTCGTAGTTTAAAATAACGCATAAAAGATGAGTTTAAAGATCAAAGGGTAAATTACATCCGATTGGCAAGAAAATTGGCATGCATGTTAAAAACATATAGAAAATATGATCCAACGGTTGGATTTTAAAAATATGAATTCAACAATAAGTTATTAGTTTGTGTCACATTTTTTAGAGTTACATCAAGTGTAACTTGAACCCAATCTTATATTTCTTAATTCGATGTGAATTTTGACAAATCTACCGTTAGATTACATTATCTTCATATATTTTTCATTCTTATAAAATTTCAAGGTGATCAAAGATTAATAGCTATGTCATCAATCAATTGTTTTAATTCAAGTTTTCGTAGTTTAAAATAACGCATAAAAGATGAGTTTAAAGATCAAAGGGTAAATTACATCCGATTGGCAAGAAAATTGGCATGCATGTTAAAAACATATAGAAAATATGATCCAACGGTTGGATTTTAAAAATATGAATTCAACAATAAGTTATTAGTTTGTGTCACATTTTTTAGAGTTACATCAAGTGTAACTTGAACCCAATCTTATATTTCTTAATTCGATGTGAATTTTGACAAATCTACCGTTAGATTACATTATCTTCATATATTTTTCATTCTTACAAAATTTCAAGGTGATCAAAGATTAATAGCTATGTCATCAATCAATTGTTTTAATTCAAGTTTTCGTAGTTTAAAATAACGCATAAAAGATGAGTTTAAAGATCAAAGGGTAAATTACATCCGATTGGCAAGAAAATTGGCATGCATGTTAAAAACATATAGAAAATATGATCCAACGGTTGGATTTTAAAAATATGAATTCAACAATAAGTTATTAGTTTGTGTCACATTTTTTAGAGTTACATCAAGTGTAACTTGAACCCAATCTTATATTTCTTAATTCGATGTGAATTTTGACAAATCTACCGTTAGATTACATTATCTTCATATATTTTTCATTCTTACAAAATTTCAAGGTGATCAAAGATTAATAGCTATGTCATCAATCAATTGTTTTAATTCAAGTTTTCGTAGTTTAAAATAACGCATAAAAGATGAGTTTAAAGATCAAAGGGTAAATTACATCCGATTGGCATGAAAATTGGCATGCACGTTAAGAACATATAGAAAATGTGATCCAACGGTTGGATTTTCAAAATATGAATTCAACAATAAGTTATTAGTTTGTGTGACATTTTTTAGAGTTACATCAAGTGTAACTTGAACCCAATCTTATATTTCTTAATTCGATGTGAATTTTGACAAATCTACCGTTAGATTACATTATATTCATATATTTTTCATGCTTACAAAATTTCAAGGTGATCGAAGATTAATAGCTATGTCATCAATCAATTGTTTTAATTCAAGTTTTCGTAGTTTAAAATAACGCATAAAATATGAGTTTAAAGATTAAAGGGTAAATTACATCCGATTGGCATGAAAGTTGGCATGCACGTTAAGAACATATAGAAAATGTGATCCAACGGTTGGATTTTTAAAATATGAATTCAACAATAAGTTATTAGTTTGTGTAACATTTTTTAGAGTTACATCAAGTGTAATTTGAATCCAACGCTATATTTCTTAATTCGATGTGAATTTTGATAAATCTACCGTTAGATTACATTATCTTCATATATTTTTCTTGCTTACCAAATTTCAAGGCGATTAAAGATTAATAACCATGTTATCAATCAATTGTTTAAATTCAAGTTTTTGTAGTTTAAAATACGCATAAAAGATGAGTTTAAAAATGAAATGGTAAATTACACCCGATTGGCATGAAAATTGACATGCACGTTAAGAACATATAGAAAATGTGATCCAACGGTTGGATTTTCAAAATATGAAATCAGCAATAAGTTATTGGTTGGTGTAACATTTTTTAGAGTTACATCAAGTGTAATTTGAATCCAACGCTATATTTCTTAATTCGATGTGAATTTTGATAAATCTACCGTTAGATTACATTATCTTCATATATTTTTCTTGCTTACCAAATTTCAAGGCGATTAAAGATTAATAACCATGTTATCAATCAATTGTTTAAATTCAAGTTTTTGTAGTTTAAAATACGCATAAAAGATGAGTTTAAAAATCAAATGGTAAATTACACCCGATTGGCATGAAAATTGACATGCACGTTAAGAACATATAGAAAATGTGATCCAACGGTTGGATTTTCAAAATATGAAATCAGCAATAAGTTATTGGTTGGTGTAACTTTTTTTTGTTTTTACGTTAGTATTTCTTTTTTATTTTTCTTTGTATTGAAACTTAAAGTTAGTCTTTTTTTATGTATTAAAAAATTATAATGTGAGATCTAATTAAAAAAAATTATTATTATTTTTTTAATCCTAAATTTAAAGAAAGTCAAAATTTTTAATTTTATATTATATATAGATAATAATAATGGACAACTAAAACGTATGTTGTCGCAGTGGTTAACACGCGTGTTAACCAACACGTTGGTTGGTTCAGTGGTAAGGAGTTTGTGGCCCTGCTTGTCAGACTTGGGTTCGAGTTACCTCCACACCCAATTGTTGGTGGGCATCCTTAGTGGGGTTGACCCCACGCACGATTTGGCTAGAACGGCCTGAGCCTATGTCAGATCGACGCCCTGCCCGGGGGTAAAATATAGCCATAAAGGCCCCCATTTTTTTTAAACAAAAAAAAATAAATAAAAAATAAAAATAAATAAAAATAAATAAAAATAAAAATAAAAATAACACGCGTGTTATGCATATCAATAGAATACTCAGCTACCTTAAATCATTTCAAACCAAGCATTTCAGTCAAAAAAAAAAAAAAAAAAAAAAAAAAAAAAAAGCGCTTGACCAAAAAAACCCAAAGTAGCTCCGTTGAGCCAACCGTCGCCGATGAAGCTCAACGGCGACGCTTAGGCAAGCTAAATCGTCGCCGTTGAGCTTCATCGGCGAGTTGAAGCTAACGGCGACGCTTCAAACGCGCGATCGGCGAGCTGAAGCGCCACGATCGCGACACTCGGCTTCGCCAATCGCGACGCTGAAGCGTCGCCGTTGAGCTTGAAGCCCAACGGCGACGCTTCAGCGTCGCGAACGGCGGCGAAGCTGAAGCGTCGCGATCGCGACACTCGGCTCGCCGATCGCGACGCTGAAGCGTCGCCGCGTTGGGCTTCGATCGCGACACTCGGCTTTCGCCCGATCGCGACGCTGAAGCGTCGCCGTTGGGCTTCAAGCTCAACGGCGACGCTGGCGCCGCGAACATGACGCTTCGGCTTCGCCGCGACGCGACGCTGAAGCGTCGCCGTTGAGCTTCATTGGCCGCGACGCTTCAACGCAGCAGCGTCGCCGTTAATCTTCAACGGC
The DNA here is from genome assembly GCA_028216015.1 of Quercus dentata. Taxonomy (NCBI): domain Eukaryota; kingdom Viridiplantae; phylum Streptophyta; class Magnoliopsida; order Fagales; family Fagaceae; genus Quercus; species Quercus dentata. The sequence continues at coordinate 54,592,508 of CP116449.1, read as the reverse complement.
GACGCTTGAGCGTCGCCGCTAACGCGACGCTTCGGCTTCGCCGATCGCGACGCTGAAGCGTCGCCGTTGAGCTTCATTGGCGGCGACGCTTCAGCGTCGCGATCGCGAGCCGAGGTCGCCGATCGCGACGCTTCACCCATGTCCTCCACCGTCCTTGGGTGATTAACACCCATGTCCTCCACCGTCCGATCTCTCTCTTTCCTTTCCTTCTCCTCCGTATCACTCGCCTCCGACTCGGATCACAAGGTAAATTCTCTCTCTCTCTCTCTCTGAAGCTTTCCACTGCGAACCCTAGCCGAGTCAATGACTCGCCGATTCGACTCGTAGATCTTGTTCATTACGTTCGTGTTCGTGTTTGTTTTTTGTTTTTGTTGTTGTTGTTGTTCAATTCCCGATTCAGATCTATGGGATTTGTAACGCTTTCGTGATTTGTTTGAAGATTTGGACTTTGGTTATTGCATCTGATTAGTTCAAATTTTTTGTTGCTTAAGCTTCATGTGAACCTAATTGTTTGATTTTTGTTTGTTTGTTTGTTTGGTTCGTTTTCCCGAAAGATTTGGACTTTGATTTGTGAATTTTAGTGGGTTTTTATTGCTCGTTGATGAATCTAATTAGCTCAATTTTTTTGCTTAAGTCAATGAGCCTAATGGGTACATTTGATCGCGAGAGAGATAATGTAACCGATTATCTCAATTCTGCTTATGCGATTAAGCTCATGAACCTAATATTCATTGTTGTGAGGGGGAGATCTCGGGTGGGTGGGTTGATCATATCGCAAGTGTTATTATTGTCAATGTGATAGTAGTTTTTGGTTGCAGTATAGGTGAATTTGGTTGTAGGGGGGTTGGGGTTAGTGGGATTGTAGAGTTGCTGGTGTATTTTAATGGTGGGTTTCTTTTATGGTGATATGATATGCATTTTTGTATGCTTTTTAAAGTTTCTAGAATTATGACTAACGGGCGTATGATTTTGTTATTGCTACATGTTGGATCTAGTTGAGTGGATGTTCAATTCTGAAACTTTATTGGGTTGGTGGGTCGTGGGAGCTTCCTTAGATTTATTTATGCCTGCCTTTGTGTGTGTGATTTATTTATGGCTTTAATATTTTATAGTTTCACCTTATTAGGAACTTTTATCAGTCTGACTATGTACGATTTGTTAATGATTTTTCTCCAGGCAAGTTTTAGTATTTTATTTTATTGAGATATGCTGACTTTTATCTTTTTCTTTGATTTTTGGTGTTGCATTCGGGATCTTTTATCACCCAAACATGGTATTGTAATCTTGGCTCATTCTTTGTATCGTTGCATTCATTTGTAACTTTTGCTTTGATGTAATATACTCATGCCTATTCACCGACAAAAGAATCTTTATATTTTGTCGATAACACTTATGGGATTCATGTTCTTTGTCATTTCAAAGACTTTGCTTAGCTATGTGAGTGGGAGTTTCTCAATTATCATGTTTTTAATTTCATATTTGTTAGGCTCTCCTGTTTATAATACTAGTTTTTTGAGAAGAAAAAGCTATTATTATTTTTGTAATTAGTGCTGTATACTTCCTTTAAATGTTTCATGTTTGATAGCATGAGAAGTCAAAAATTTGTGCAAATTGAAATTCATCTCCCTGAGGTTAGGTCTATTACACTTTACTTTACTCTTAGATAAACAAAGCAAAACCCCCTTACAATTTGGATTAAATTGGTACGTTTTGATGAACCCTCAAGTGATATCACATCAACATCCTCTAATTGACATCCTAGTTGTGAACAACCTTTTTCCCATTATTATCCTCAATTATCATGGTGTTCTTGTGGAGTGGATTCATTAATACATTTTGGAAGCAAGGTTTGAAGGAAAGAATGAAGAAAGATTTTGTGTAACATGATTTAAAGTAGATAATTGATTGATTCACCAAAATATATAGTTTAATCCAAACCAGTTAATATTTAAAAGTGAGGGACGCAAAGTAAATAATAAATTGTAATTTTTCCTAAATTTTTTGCAGGAAAACATATGCTGGAATTTCTGGTTAGTTGTGTCTACATCTTTGGTATTGTTGGTCATAAATTTGTAGTGTCCTCCTATGAGATTTTTGGACAACATAGCTATCAAGCCCATCTTTCTTGCACTCGTTTCCCAAGACCTTTTTTTTTTCTCTTAAAGCGGGTAAATATAACATTTGTAGTGTTGGCTAATTCTGTGACAAAGTCTGTGTATAAATTGTAAGTTTTTCCATAAATTCATGGATACACATAATTAGAGTGATTTAAAAAAAAAAAAAAAAAAAAAAAAAAAAAAAAAACCTTTCCATGGAACATTTTGTTGAAGGTAATTTTAGGATTTTAATTGTTATTATTAGAATTTGAAATTATTCATTGATTTCCATATAAATTTAATACGTGGTTGTATCGTTTGAAGATATAGATGAGGTATGTGCTCTCTCGCTCTTCACACACTTGACCACCTTGTTGAATGATATGTAATGCTGAGTTATGAGTTTTTTATTTTTATTTTTTTTATGAAGATACGACGGAGTCAAAGCATGCATTCATTAATCCTGCTATTACAATTATACTTCGCATGGGTGCTGGTGGACATGGTGTACCACCTTTGGGAAGTCCGGATGGTTAGTAATTGTTTTTGAATGCCTGAAGGGGTTTTTATTATATATCTTTTTTGAAGTTAAGATGTACAAATCCTGTGCTTGACATGAAAGTAGCTTTTCGTGATAACTTTTCTTTTTCGTTCGAAAGGCATGATTATGTTTTTATGATTATGTTTTTATAATGTAGTGGGCTTAGATATATTGTGTAGGTAGTATCAAATTAAAATATGGTGCTAGAATGGAGGATATTTTTTTGCAAGTGTTGGGGGATATTTTTAAACACTTTGAAACTTTGATTAATGTATTAGCTTAATTTAAGTGGTGGTTTTATTCAAAAGATCACATCTTTCTTTTGTTAATCTTATGATGATGGTTATAGACAATGTTATGTATTTGATAATACGTTTTTATGTTAATATAATGTTAGTTTGGAGACATTTGTGGTAATGTTTTAGTGGAGTGAAAATTATTACAGGTTATTTGTAATAGAAATGTGGTTTTAGAACCCAAGAGGAATAAAAAAAAAAAAAAACCTATAGCGGCGGGCAAAACCGCCGCTAAAGGACTAAGATTATGAAATAATTGAAGACCTATAGTGGCGTTTATCGCCCGCCGCTAAAGCTTCAAACATATAGCGGCGGGCAAAACCGCCGCTAAAAGGTACATAGGGTACGTTCTCCATGGAGCCCTATAGCGGCGCTTATTTACCGCCGCTATAGGTGACAACCTATAGCGGCGGGCTTATCCTGCCGCTAAAGGGCACTTGAGGGGAATGGCAACCTCATATGGCGGCGGTTTTTAGCCCGCCGCAATAGACCAAAAAGCGCCGCTAAATGACAGATCTATTGCGGCGCTTTTAGCAACCGCCGCAATTGACCTATAGCGGCACTACAAAGATCGGGCGGGGACGGCCCGCCGCAATAGCACCCGCCGCTATAGGTCGAATGTACCTTTAGCGGCGGTTTTTGGGGCTTTAGCGGCGGTTCTGGACCGCCACAATAGCCTGTTTTTCTTGTAGTGATTGAAGCTCTAGCAATGGCGGGTGCTGATTATGTAGAATGTGGCATCAACCTTGAAGCCTTAGAGAGAAGTGGGTGGGAACAGACACCACCACATTTGCTGGCTGATGAGCAAAGTTTCAATATTGGAAATGAGGAAAAGGGTGCTGAAATATTAATTGTTAAGATGTGCAGTGGGCAACAAAAGAAGAAGCAAGCATGCACCAAAGGGCTAAAGCCTTTGTCACAAACTTCATTTAAAAATGAGAGATTTAATGTGTTGAAAGTGTGATTTTTTTTTTTCAGTGGAATTGTAAAAAATTTACTCAAGTGAATGTGATATTAGTAGTTCTAGTGCTTTTTGTGGAGCAGATATTATACAAATCATTTTAAACAGTTGGAAGTTGGAACTAGGTGGATTGAGAGAAATATAGCAAGATTTGGCATAAATGGTTTAATGAAGCTTTATTCTCGTTCTGTTTAGGCTTTGTGTACATGTACTTCACTATAAATCAGGTTTACTTGAGAAAAGAGATTCCAGTTATTATTAGCTTGACCTTTGATGGACATCACCAAGATCGCCTACAGGCTGCAGCTGACAAATCTCAATCACAATTCCATTAGTATTTTATGTTGACAGAAGGAAAACTCTCTCTTATAAATCTCTAGCAAGCTATGTGCGATGTCCTTAAGTTACCTAAAACTAGTCAATAACTCACGTAATGCACCAAAAAGTTTAACATAGTATAAAATTTCCTTTCACTTATTTTTTTTTATCTAACACATAAATTTTTTTTCGGGATAGATTTAAAAGGAATTCTCTTTTTTTATACTTATAGAACATATAAGATAGAATTGATATTATGGTAGTTATTAATAGGCATTTATTATGATTGATCTGTATATGAAAGTATTGATTCTACCATTTAATGAAAGAGTAATGATGTATAAAATTGAGATTTGAGAAACCTCATAAATTTTGGTGGCAAAATATCATGAAGTCTAACAAAACTTAAAGTCAAACATCTTCGGTTTGAAAAACCTCTCTAGTTTGTTTCTTCCTAGTGTGAATCATATTTATCATTGCCATGCAATTTTGCTGAAAAAGTATGGAAGTGTATTTTGTAATATAGAGAAGTATATCACCTACTTTTTTTTCTTTTCTTTTTTTAAGAAGAATATCACCTACTTAATTTTTTTTTTTTTGAGTAAACAGTAATACTTATTAGAATACATATAAAAATAATAATATTAGTGTTTTAAACTGGATTTATAATACATTACATAATCAAAATACAACTATAAAAGTGCCTAAACTATAAAAGTGTCTAACATTTATAGTTGTAGACTGGGGTTATCACCTACTTAATTGGTTGTGCAGTCCCTGCAATGTACAAGAGGAGAAACAATAAAAATAAAAATGTCAATAAAAAATGCAAAGTATACAATTTAAAGCCAACTCAACAAATACAGCTCGTATTAAAACCAAATACATCTCACTCTCACTTTGCCTCTATAACCAACTAACTCTCCCACAACTATCATATTCAGTCACCAGTAATTAGCAACAATGGCTTCTCAATCTCCATCATTGCCCAGTCGCCCCCACACCTCTACCAGATTTGACACCAATGGCCACAATCTCCACCACAAAACAATGTGTTCATATCTTTCATGTACACATCACCATTAAACCCTAGCTAATTTTTCACTTTTTAACCTGTTTTATGCTTTTTCCAAAGGTTTATTTGAAATTGCAATTTTTTTAATTACTTTTTAAACCTTAGAGTTTTTGGTATGTTTCATTTAAAACATAAACTTTCAACCTGTTTCATTTAACCCTCAAAGTTTCTAACAATCTTTCATTTAAATCTTCTAACATCACATGACTAACTAGTTCAAATGAAATTTATTTCAAACTTTGAGGTTTAAATGAAACTTAACCAAAATTTAGGTATCAAACGTATATTATTACCTAAAAATTATAAGCATCACAGATATTATTGTTTTCTTCATGCTTAATTCTAATAGTCCAAATTTCAGTTGAGTGAATAATATTGTATAAATCTTAATTATTGCTTGATTATTCAAATTACTTACACAAGTGTTATGAGATTGTCCACAAATATTAAAAATAATATATATATATATATATACATACATATATATTACTTTGTTAAATGGCATATTTAACCTTCCACCTTTAACATTTGTTTTGAAATTGTTCTTATTATTATAATTTAAATATACAAAAATGTCTTTACCATCATTTAATATATGAAAAATGCTAACATCACAAATAAAATTTATAAAATTAAAGTCACTTTGATGAGGTGAAACTTATGACGAGACATAAATTTCGTCTACCATATTAAGATTTTACATCCCTTAAATGCTGATAAGAGAAGATATTTTGCGATAATTTCAAAAGCATAGGCGTTAAAAGTAAAAAAATCTTTAAGTACAAGTACAATTTTTTTTTTTTTTTAAATCAAAAGTTGAGGATTAAATATGTAATTTAGCCATATTTGATATTACTATATATGTTCAAATTTGGGATGCAATGCAAGACATAAATATCTCACGTCATGTTGATTGTTGAAGGACTATATATGGAAGCTTCTACTCACATGTCCTTTAACGTAAAGAGCATGGAATCTAAGATGCTGAAGAGAGCTTTTATATTATGTTATGCTTAATGACATATGCAATGACACAATGTCCCCTCTTACCTATATATAATTATATATATAAATCACGGGTTTAAGTTATAAGTACATATAATTTAAAAAAATTAAAAAACTTGTACATGTAATTCCCGTGCATATTCTTCTTTTCCCACTGTATACTAAGAAGTAAGAATAGGAGACAAAGAATTCACTTATAAATTTCCCCACTAGTTTTTTTGAGCTAATCACTAATCAGTAGTGAGTTCTCTTTTATAAACAAACTCTAGCAGATACATAAATATTAGAGAAAAAGAAATGTCTATCGAAGCTCTGGCAATGGCAGGCATCGACTACACAGAATGTAGCATCAAGCTTGAAGAGTTGGAAAAGGATGGCCCAGAACAGCCACCACAATATCTGCTAGATATGCAAAATTGTGGCAATGAAGTTGAGAAAATGGGCGGTGATCATGTATTAGTGGGTAATGGCAATGGAGAATGGATGAAAGCCAGAATGCTCGAATGGGTTAAAGCTGTGTTGCAGTGAATGAGAGTGTGCTACACTCTAAAACGAGAAATGTATTAGCTAGCTAGTTTGTAAATGGAAATTTTATTAATGATATACTATGATAGTTTTGCAGGAATTATAATAGAGGATGCTTTTACAATCTAAACAATGAGAATATATAATCACTTTTTAATGAGTTAATAATATCACAATTTGTAAATGAGAAGTGTGAACGCAACCCACACATGGACAAATACATGTCTAATGAGATGTATGATGTATCCATTCATTTAAATTGTACACAAGATGTACACTAGATATTAGTTCTGAATAAAGGAAAAATCATATTATAAACATTGTGTTATACATACTATATTTTATTTATAACTAAAAACGTGATGTTTTCCAGTTATAACAACGTGGCATGTGTAAAACACATTTTATATAATAAAAAAATACAACGTCCTTGAACAACAGCATTTCATCCTCACATTGCATCTTGTTCGCATGGGAACTAGTCGCAAGCCAAACTCTTTGAACTCATGTCTAAGCTTCTTATTTTTAAAAAACTTCATGTCCAAAAAGCAAGTTAATGAGCTTTTTAGTCTTAGCTAAGAACTAGGCAGTAGGCCGCACAACCCAATCTTACTAAATACCCAGGGCCGGCCCTAGGCTTTGGTCACTTAGGCAATCGCCTAAGGCTCCCTACTAGAAAAAGGCCCCCAAATTTTGGGGCTAAAATTGAGATATATATATATATATATATTTTTTTTTAATTTCTTTTTGAGATATAGGAAAAAAAATTAGTTTTACATTTTTCTTCTGTTTTTAAAAGAAGTATTAAAGAATTGAGTAATGCTAGAGATATTACAATTTTAAATACATAGGGCTTACAAATATGTGTCACTAATTACAAAAAATAATTTAGATAGGAAAATACTATAAATACTATAAATTTTACTTTAAAACCTTTATACAAATTGATTGGACAATTAATATGATTTATAGACATCAACAACCTATTAAATATATTTTTAAATTACTCAGTGATACATCTTTATAATTCGTGTTGTAAAATTTATAATATCCCTAACATCATTTATTCAAATATTTGTTTATTATCTTCTTAAAGTGTCATTAATCACATTCATTGCTATAACATTTGTACGTTTTCTTTGGTTTCTTTGACCAAAGAAAAAGGTTTTGCAATTCATCGTACTAGTCGTTAACCTGTGCTATGCACAAGAACTTACTTACTTGTGAGATAGATTAAAATAATTTTGTAAAATCTTAAATTGATTAAGAAACTACACTATTGCATGATTTACTCTTGTATGACTTCAGTTTGTGTTACAATTTGATAAAGAAGTCATTGCTTGAACGTGCAAAGGTTTACAAAAAATTTGTCAGACAATTTTAGATTCTACAAAAAAATAATTCAAAAATTCAGATATTAAAACTTCAGAAAGATCAAAAAAATGTCAAAGAATCAAATGATTCACTACTTAGAAATTATTAAAACAAAACAAAATATATATGACTAAATAATAGAGAAATATAAAATAAAGATGAGTTACATTCAAAAGAATAATTTCAATTATTGCAAGCTTTTTTATTTTGTAAAAAACGGCTAAAGAGAGTTTGGTGGTTCATGTATGAAAATTACTTTTAAAAAATACATGAAAAACCATAAAATAATTTATTTGCTTTTTTTAACAAAGTAGAGGAGAATAAAATAACATAAGAAAAGTTCATACCTCTACTCGGTTTTAAAAAAATATATATATTGGGGTTTGCATTACTTTTATAGTGTTCATGATTAATGATAGTTTTTAGACCCCTTAAACAATTGATTTAACCTAGGTAATTAGCCAAGTTGTTACTTAGTCCAATTTAACAAATCTAGGTTATCACAATAACAAAGATCAGATCATGCAAAGCAAATGGAAAATAAATAACACAAGATATGATCACCCAGAAAACCAAACCGGTAAAAACCTGGGAGGATTTGACCTAGCTATCCTCAAGGTAAACTTGAATCCACTATCTTGAAAGAATCGAAGTTCATACAATAAGACTTACAAGCCCCCACGCTCGACTTCTTATTGCTACCAACCAAGAGAACTTACCGACACGACCACGTGCAAGCTCCGAATCCAAGGACTCCTTCTTTCTTAGATTCACCACCGTATACAAGCACACCCGCTTGTATTTTCTTTAAGCTTCAATGGCAGCAACTGAATTGATCATCAAGGCGTAGATAAATCTTCTCCTTGAAAACCCTAAGTTTGTGTAAAGGAAAGCTCCTCTAGATCTCACAAGAGATTTACACAAACCGCAATTATGAGCAACACTAAAACGTGGCTAGGGTTTGCCTTTTATACTTAGGACAAATAAGAAACCCTAAAAACGTTTTAAAACACTTAGGGCTGAGTTGGTCGAATCTGCAGAAAATCATTCTGCCCGAGCTTCGATCGATCGGGCCTGTCTTTCGATCGATCGAGCCAGGCGAAAAGGCACAATGCTTTCCTGCTTTAACTCGATTCCAACTTTACATAAAATCACAACTTTAAGCTAGACTAAAACACTTCTAAACACATTGTTTTGATCATGGTTTGCCAACAATACAAGTTAGAGTTCTAAATATATAAAATCCTAAGACTTTAGAACCTAACAATTAACCTAGCAAATTTGAGATAAATTATCAATATTTGAGTTTGAGTTTAAGTTAGACTGGTTAAAGAGATAGAATTTCACTCCTTGTTAAGTTTGGATTAAATAAAAATAATTTTGTTTAAAAAAAATGATGAGTTTGAGTTTAAGTTGGACTTGTTAGCAAGGGAAGCTAGATTTCAGAATTTGATCTTGGAAGGTGATAATGTGACAATCATGCAGTCCTTGAGGTGTCCACGAGCTAATTGTTATAGTTTAGGTCACATTTATGGGGACATCAAATGTATAGCAATGGGATTTAGAACTTTATCTATTAGTCGTGTTAAGAGAAGTGCAAATTCTGCAACAAATTCTCTAGCAAAATATGCTAGACAAATTGTGGAAGAGTTAGTGTGGTTGGAGGAGCGCCCCCCCCCCCCCCTCTCAACCTGCTCAGGATGCCTTGTACGTTGACAGTATTGGTTTATGAATGAATGAGATTCTACGTTTTTATACCCCTTAAACACAAGCAAATTAACCTAATTATTTAGCCAAGTGATTAACTTAGGTAAATTATACAAATCTAGGTTAACACAAATAAATCATATCATTGAAATAGTGCGAAAAATAAAGAATACAACGATATGATAACCCATGAAAATCAAACCGGTAAAAAACCTAGAGAGGATTTAACCTAGCTATCCTTTAGGTAAAATAGATCCACAATGAAAGAATTGAAGTTTTACAATAGCGACTTAGACCACTAACATCCTATTGTTACCTCAAGTAGAAAACTTACTACCACGACCACGTGATAGCTCCAAGTCCACGGATTACTTCTTTCTTGGATTCACAACAATCACAAGTACTCCCACTTGTGTTTCTCTTGAAGCTCTTTGTGCAGCAACTAAAACGATCACCAAACTCTTAACATCAATCTTGATTTTGATAACCCTAAGTGTGCATGAAGGCAAACACCTCTAAATCTCACAAGAGATTCAACACAAAGCACATCAAAATACTTTAGAGAGCTTTTGGGTACAAAACCCTAAATCTACAAAAGAGGCACAAGATGCACTCTAATCTCTCTAAAACTTATTAAAACGTTCTTAGGGTTTCCTTTATATACCAGGAGTGTTTTACTTGAAACCCAATATGTTTAGTAGAGTTTAGGCTGAATTGGAATTCTGTAGAAAAATAAATATGCACGTGGTTCAATCGATCAAGTATAATTTTCGATCGATCAAGCCTTGCAGATTTAGTCTAATTTATTCTGCAATCACTCGATTCCAATTTTACAAATAAACATACATTGAGCAAGTCTAAACCTAGACTCTATGTTTTTATCATGGTTTGTCAACATAATACAAATTGAAGTTCTAATACATTAGTTCCTAAAGTCTTAGAACCTAACAAAGATGGGTTTGAGTCCCCCAAAAAAAAGTTGGACTTATTAGAGAGACAAAATTTCACTCATTGTTAAGTTTGGACTAAATAAAAATAATTTTATTCAAAATATTGTGTTGACATGGAAAATTGTAAGAGTTTCAAAGATTTCAATTTTAAATCAATTTTGAAGAATTTCATCTAGTATAAAATTTCAAATTGTAAAGTAGTTAGATTTCTAATCAATATGAATTATAAGAGAAGGTGAATTATTGATAATGGTGGAATGAAAAGTTTGATAAGAGAAATAAATAAACTAAAAAAATAAAAAATTGTGAAATTCAACATAAATAAAAAACGAAACCGTGTATTAGGGAAAAAATGGTGACATTTTCTACCTAATAGCTATTGATTTTAGCATTGAAAAAACCGATGTGAAGGAAAAAAAATTGATTACCTTTTGTATCTATCCAAAACGTGGATAAAGTAGTAGAGGAAGATGTTGTATATATGTCTATAAATTTGCTAAAGTAAAACGTAGAAGAAAAGTTGATAAAATATTAAAGGTGGTATTTCTATGTAAAAATAAAATATAAAAAAATTCTGACACTTCAACATTAAAACAAAAATAAAAAAAGGGAAAAATTATGACATGCACTTCAGTGTTACTGATTTTAGGATTAGAACAATAATTAAGTTTTCATATTTATCTTAAAATTGGAGTTTAAGTTGGACTCGTTAGAAAGATAAAATTTCACTTCTTGTTAAATTTGGATTAAACAAAAATAATTTTGTTGAAAAAAATGATGAGTTTGAGTTTAAGTTGGACTAGTTAAAAAGATAGAGTTTCACTCCTTGTTTGTTAAGTTTGGACTAAACAAAAATAATTTTATTTAAATAAAATGATAATATTATTTAAATATTGTCTTGACATAGAAAATTGTGAAGGCTTCAAAGGCAGAGAGATAGAGTTTCACTCCATATTAAGTTTGGATTAAACAAAAATAATTTTGTTAAAAAAAAATGATGAGTTTGAGTTTAAGTTGAACTTGTTAGAGAAATAGAGTTTCACTCCTTGTTAAGTTTGAACTAAACAAAAATAATTTTATTTAAATAAAACGATAATATCATTTAAATATTGTACTGATATGGAAAATTGTGAGAATTTCAGAGGTTTCGATTATATAAAAAAAAAAATATATATATATATATATATATATAGATTATAGTTAGCTGATCTTGATAAAGACTCTTGTCGTTTGATAAGAAATTTGAGATTCATGTCTCGTCTATTCCAGAAACTTGTTAGTGTATTCACCTGATAAAAAAAACAATCATTATAAATTGAAATTCTATCGTATTTATAAAAATAAAAAAAATGAAAAATTTTGGATTTAGGGTCTGTTTAAATACCACTTATTGCTGAAAACTCAAAACACTGTAGCAAAATATTTTTAAATTTGTGAATAGTACTATGAGACCCAGTTTTAAAGTTGTTTTTATGAAGAAAAAAAAACACACCTGTGGGTCTTGTGAACACCGCACAGAACCCACTAAAAAACACTGGACACACAAAACATGCTTGGCTTGTCGCTATCCAAACATACACTTAATGTCTTGAAATTCTATTGTACTTAAAAAAAAATTTAAAAATTTGGGTCCAACACCCAATTATAATAAAGGCGTAAATGCTCTTTTCGTCCCTACATTTTGGGGTCATTTCTATTTTGGTCCCTACATTTCTATTTACCACTTTTAGTCCCTAATCCAATTAAAGCTTATTATTTTAGTTCTTTCCGTCACTCAACTAATAGAAAAAGCTGACGTGACAAACGGAGTGCACTCGTTGACACAAGAAATGCTGATGTGGTGAATAAAATAATAATAATAAAATTATTTATTATTTAATAAATGCCAAATCAGCATAAAATAATAATAAAAAATATTTTTTCATTTTTTTTCTAAATTCTTTTAAAATAAAATAAGATAATTAAATTAAAAAAAAAAATTTATTTCATTATTTTTTCTAAAGAACATGTTCATGTTCCTTGGTTCATCCCCAATTTTTTTTTTGAGAAACAAACACACAAAGAAACCCAAAAAATTCAGCTCAAAAAAGAAATCATAAGCTCAAAAAAGAAATTCAGTCCTCATTTTCAATCCCAAAGAAAATCATCAAATCCCTAAGCCATAAGCCCGTAAAGTTCAAAACCAGAAAATCACTTCAACCGCAGGCTTCACCTCCACCAGATTCTCCACCATCGTGAGCGTGCTATACACTGCAGCCATCTCATCGGGACCGGAAGCCATCTCATCGGGATCAAGATGGTGGGTGCTAGGTTCGACCGGGTTTGCTGGGATTTGGCCTTTCTCTTCGGTTTTGATCGGTGATCGTTGGTGGGTTTGACTAGGTTTGATTAGATCTGGGTTTAGAGAAAGAGATGGCTTCTCCGCCTCTCTCATGCAAAGCAAAGCCGAGCACGATCGGCGAAAACCCCTCGATCCTCGCCGTGTTTGAGGCCCGCCGTCGCGAGCTTCACACCACTCGGTCTCCTCGCTTTTTCGGCCTCAGGAACCAGTGCGTTCTCTGGTCCGATTCCGATTACGACTCCAATGTCATTATCGGTCTTCTAGATATCGAAATCTGGCCAGAGCGGCGTAGCTTTTTCGATAGGAATCTCGGAGCTTGTTGGTGGGTGCTGGGTTCGACCGGGTTCGTTGGTTGGGATTTCGCATTTTGAAATTTCTTTTTGTTTTTTAAGTTATTAACTTGTTGTGGTATTTGAAATTTCTTTGATTATGGTTTGGTTTGGGAGTGGATGAATTGGATGCTTTGTTGGGTTTCTATTCTTTGGATGGTTTGGTTTGGGTGTTGGTTCGTGTGGGTTTTCCCGTGTTTGCTCTTGTTGATGCTCTTTGATTTGGTGATGTTCATTTTTTTTTTTTTTTTTCATGTTGGTTTGATGTTCATGTTCATTGATGTTCATGCTCTTTGACTCTGGATTTGCTCTTTAATTTTGGGTTTGATGTCGTTGCTGGGTTTATTTCTTGATTTAAGAAGAACATTGAAGAACAAGTTCTTGTGTTCTTAGATCTGTAATTTTTTGTTTTTAATTTTTTTATTTAATTAAAATTAATTTAGATGCTGATGTGGCATTTTTTAATGTCAAAATAGATTTTTTAATTATTATTTTAATGTGCCGTTTGCCACGTCGCCTTTTTCTATTAGTTGAGTGACGGAAAGAACTAAAATAACAAGCGTTAATTGGATTAAGGACTAAAAGTGGTAAAATAGAAATGTAAGGACCAAAATAGAAATGACCCCAAAATGTAGGGACGAAAAGAGCATTTACGCCTATAATAAATCTATCACAAAATAAACACCTATTTACTTTTCACCACATATAATCATCCCAATATATCAATGTCTCTAAATCCAAACAAACTAGTAACTAAAAACCTTGAATTACAGTCTTTGAAAGACGAGAAATTGCACATCAAGTCGCAACTCATAATGATCGCAACTTCACAAGCCGCAACTCATAGCCGAGTAGCTAACCACGCAGAGAGGCTTTAATTTTCATGTAAAGCCAAAATTGTACGGCCATTCATTTGTTTAGAATTAAGTGTACGGTCACAGGGGCGGAGCTGTGTTGAAGCCCCCCCAAATTTTGAAAATTTTTAAATTATATATATATAATTATTTTAATATTTTCAAAGTTTAGTCTATAAAAATAAGAGTTGACCCCCCAAATATTTGAATTAGTCCTGTAGGCTCCAAAGACGGGCTTACTAGGCCAAACCACTATTTGGGCTCACAATTTATTTATCCGGTGGGTCCGAGTATCCTACCTTGGGTTGTTCTAGGCTAAGGTACCTAATGAAATCACTTTTCTCTCTTTCTTAGTGTTCTCTTCTTCTCGGATCCTCTCATTCTCTCTCTCTCTCTCCTTTCTTTCTCCAAATTTGCATCCCCTTTCTATTCATTCGTTTCTACTATTTATAGCCTTTGTTAATGGGGTGATCATCATTATCTTCTTCCTTAGTGCAAAGAAAGGTCCAATGTCGATGAACTTAAGTGGATTTTTAGGTACGAGTGGCTTTGGTAACGGTTCCCACTTCAGCAAATGTGTTCGGCAAAGGAGTTTCCTAAGGTTCTGTCAAGCACATAAATGGCAATGTGACTGGGCAATGTTACCGGGCATGTATATAGAGCCCTGAAATGGTTTCCCGAGCAGCATGTGAGCGGGGTGTACGCAATCCGCTTTTTAAGTATCCGGACAACACTCACCTCAGATTGTTAGTTATTGTGGGCTTGGGCCGGGGCTTTTGTTGGTGAAAAGGTTGGACCCCCGGCCCATATCATTAATTCATGGTCTAAGGCCCAAATGAATTTGGAGATTAGGTGCCGTATAATAGCCCCCCCCCCCCCACTCCCCTTGATTCGTCCTCGGCTCCCGGGGACAAATCAAGGAGTTAGAGAGGCAGCGATTTGCCCGAGAAACCCAACGGATGTGTTTGGGTGGTTACAGCGGTCCATAAATGCGCTCCTCAAAAGACACGTTGCTTCAGACCCTCTAGTTCTACCGTCATTATTACCTGGCGGTTCGCAAACCGAGGCGCGTGTGTGGATTGCTCTGGGTATTTCTAAGGTCACTCCCTTTTACTTCATCATTGCTGATTAATGTTAATTATTGTACACCAACCGATGCTTTTCCTTAGCTCTTATAAATAGTTCATCTTAATTCATTTTCTCACTTTTCACTCTCTGTTACTCCGAAATTCCTCTCTGCCGAGCATTCTCCTGTGTTCCAGTCCTCTAACCCAGAATCCTCCTCTCCCTTAGAGCTCGAAGTAAGTCTTCTTCCCTTTTCCTTTGTTTTTACTTCCCTCCCCCAGGCTCTCTTTTAAATTTCTAGGCTTAGGATGGGTTTTGCATATCTCTTGAATGCCGAAGCGCCCTTAGCCGCTTTTAGGCAAACCTTTAGCATCCCCGATGATGTGGAGTTGGCTTATTGCCATGAAAGTGAGATCGCCCTCCACAGAGGGGCAAGCACAACCTTTTTCCCATTGATGTCTGTCCTAGAGGGTGGGGTCGGGTTTCCCATAGACCCACTTCTACTTAACACCCTTAGATACTATGAATTAAGTCCCGACCAATTTCCCCCCAACTTTTACCGGATAGTGAGTTGCGTGGGTAGGTTGAACCAAACATTCGGCTTGCAATTAGACCACCATGACGTAAACCACATGTACAGCCTTTATGGAAAGAAGAAATCAAATTACTACTTAAAGACTAGAGATACAAGGGTACAGCTGATTTCATGTTTGCCGGACTCTAATAGGAATTCCGCCGGGGAATATATGCGGGTGCGCGGCAATTGGTTTGCTAGTGATATCCCTCCCCCTTTGTCACGGTGCGAAATTGGTTCGTCCTAACCTTTAATTTTTCATATGTCCTAAATTTGTAAATACTTTATTTACTCTAACCCTAATTTGTTTTCTTTTGCTGCAGACGGTTCGATGTTCACCCAAGACGTTAGAACAATTCACGTTCGGGACCTAAATTTTGTGCTAAGGTCCGAAATCTTTGTGCACCGGGGCGGGAAACTCCGCGCGTCTCACCTTATTCTCGGCATAGACCCGGTGTACTCCACTTGGCAACCTTTCAGCCAAGCCCTCATTGTTGATAGTCCGCTTCTTTCTTATATAGATGTTCGACACACGAACTTCCTCCCTCCCAGCTTTATCAGTGGCGAAGCCCGAGACCTCGACCTGTAATACACCTGTTCGGATGAACTTACACCTATAAGGGACAAATCAGCCAAAGCAAAGATCCGGATATCTCCGGGAACGTGCTCATAAAGCCGTTCAGCGTGAAGTTGTACAAGCCGAACCCGAGAATCCCATTCAAGTAGCTGCACAAGAAGCAATGGAATCTTGTGACTCTTCCAGGACATACTCTGTTCCCGAAGATATGGTGACCCGAAAGACCTTGACCGTTAGCCGTTTCATTCATGGGGCGAGCTAGGCCATTCAAAGCAGAAGAACAGACACCTCAAGGGCTCGTCCTGGCTCCTCCCGCTCATCCTCCACCTCCTCCTCCTCCTGGGCAGCAACGTAAGAGACAAAGGATTGCCGATCTATCCTCCACCGGCCCGGGAGAGGGTCAAGTCCAAACTCCCCACCAACCTTCTCGGGGCATCACCATTCGGGAGCCACCGGCCCAGGTTGGAACAAATGTGGCCTCATCCTCCGGATCGGCGCAACCGTGGCAACCAATGTACGAGCTAGATGGCACGCCCCTCCCGACTAGTGAAAGCGTCCGGGCATGGGAGAAAGGTGAAAGGGGCCGTGTTGCCCAAAGCTTGGTCCACGGTCTCCTTTTACCCGAGGATTTGAGTGCGTTTGCTGATGGGACCGATGAGTCTATGGGGAGAAGACTCCAATGGCACACTATCGCGGAAAGTTCTCTTCCTTCGCACTCTTATTTTTTCTTCTGTGCACGTTCTTATATTTTCCGTTTTCATTGTAACTTCAAGTTACCATGCGTGAATAACGTTGTCTTTAACAGGCCACCCAGCTAGCCCATATAATGAACGAGAGGGTGAAGGATCTTACCGAGGAGGTTGATCGGGAGAAAGCCGGTAGGGAAGAGGTCGTAAAAATGGCTAAGGAGAAAACAAAAACTGCGGAATCATCCAAGAAGAGGGCCGCTATCGCAGAGAAATCCGGGCCTCGGCAGAGAAGAGATCGACGGAGCTGGTGACGCGGCAGAATGAAACGGAAGTGAAGTCGGCCGAAGCAAAGAGCTTGAACTCTACTCTGTCCGAAGAAGTTGCTGATTTGTGGGCGGCCCTTAAAGCTTGTGAGAGTAAGTGGTATGATGAAGGGTTTGCTAACGCAGAGAAGGGCGTGGAGCCGGTAGTGATGCAAGCTCGGTAACTATCTTTCCGGGAAGGCTGGATGGCTGCTCTACATGCCTTAAGGGTGCCCGAGGACTCCCCTTTTAGGGACCCCCGGTCGATCCCGTTCAGATTCTGCCCCTACCGCTCGTAACCCACCGGTCAAAACGATGAGGAGGAGACGGATAGCTTGAGGGAACTGATGGAGCAGATTGATGCCCACGTGGAGATGATCGGGACAGAAGTAACCAGCAACCCTCCCACTAAAGGCCCTCATGGTGAAGATGTTCATCTCCAACCTCTTGTACCCGAGCACCACTCTGCCGAGATGACATCCGAGACGCAACCCATGGACCTTTCCTCCCGACTACCGAATCTGCTCTACTTTACTTCTATTTGCCTTTATTTTAATAGCTTTTTATTTCAAGTTGGTTTGCCCACGTCGCCGGGCAGTGGCAACTAAACAGTTATTTTATGGTTTTTTTATTAAACAACTTGCTTGATCTCTGGATTTAAACTTAATGTCACCGGGTTTTGGTGATGAAATAATTGATTTATCATGCTTGGTTTTGATTTGTGTTTATTTGCCAATCAATTGTGATTATGCATGTATATTTTAGCCTTTTTATGCATGCTTCAAAGTTTCCGTGCATGCATGTGCGCTTTTCCCTCATTGTGTGATAGGGGTTGAACCGAGAAGTCAGATTGTGCTCTTTGGAAATTCTGAGTAAGTTTTCCACCTGCTCGGTGATAGGGATCGAACAGAGAAGCAGGCTTCTATTCTTAAAAAAAGTTTTAGTAAGGTTTCCACCTGCTCGGTGATAGGGATCGAACCGAGAAGCAAGCTTCAGTCCTTAGAAAATTGAGTAGGTTTCCACCTGCTCGGTGATAGGGATCAAATCAAGAAGCAGGCTTCTGTCCTTAGAAAATTGAGTAAAGTTTCCACCTGTTCAGTGATAGGGATCGAACCAAGAAGCAAACTTCTGTCCTTAGAAAATTTTTAGTAAGGTTTCCACCGCTTCGGTGATAAGGATCAAACCGAGAAGCGAGGCTTCATCCTTAGAAAATTGAATAAAGTTTCCACCTGCTCGGTGATAGGGATTGAACCGAGAAGCGTGCTTCTGTCCTTAGAAAATTGAGTAAGGTTTCCACCTGCTCGGTGATAGGGATCGAACCGAGAAGCGTGCTTCGTCCTTAGAAAAGTTTTAGTAAGGTTTCCACCGCTTTCGATAGGGATCGAATCGAGAAGCAGGCTTCTGTCCTTAGAAAAGTTTTTAGTTGCTTGAATTTCCTTAGCTTCCCCCGTGTCTATCAACTGGACATAGTGAATAAAAAGAATAGGTCGAACTAGTTGTATCGTTATCATATGAGTTAGTACAATGTACATTTTTCCATGCGTGGACGGTCAATGATAAAACTTCTTAAGATTATAAGCATTCCAAGGTCGGGGCAATGGCATTTCGTTCATGTCTTCCGGATAATATGCCCCCACACCTGCAATGGTCAGTAATTCACACGATCTTTCCCAAGTCCTGGCTAGCTTCCCGACATTTGTATCTCGCATGCTTCCCTCTTGCCCTTCTCCGTACCAGGTCTCCGGCGTTGAATTCTCTCACCCTTACACCTCGGTTGTAGCGCCAAGCAAGCTTTTGTTGATACTCCGCTAGTCTTATAGCCGCTGCTTTTCGATATTCTTCAAGTAAATTTAGGCACTCCATCACCTGACCTTCGTTCTTTTTCGTGTGAATTCCGAAACTCGTGCGCTACATAAGTTGACCTCGGCTGGTATCACGGCTTCAGCCCCGTATGTGAGAGAGAATGAGGTTTCACCCGAGGACCTCTGAGGAGTTGTCCGATATGCCTACAAAACATTGGGTAGTTCCTCGGCCCAGTTGCCCTTCGCTCCTTCTAGCCTTCGCTTCAAGCCATTCACGATTACCTTGTTCACGGCCTCGGCTTGGCCATTGCCCTGGGGATATGCCAAAGTAGAATACCTGTTCTTGATACCGAGATTGTTGCAAAATTCGCGAAAGCCTCGGCTGTCAAACTGCAGCCCGTTATCCGATATAAGGGAGTCCGGGACCACGAACCTGGTGATTATATTCTTCCATACGAACTTCTTCATGTCTACGTCCGGGATATTGGCCAAAGCCTCTGCCTCCGCCCATTTGGTGAAATAATCAATGGCTACCAACACGAATCTTCGATTACTCGTTGCTCGGGGAAAAGGCCCGAGTATGTCCAGCCCCCATTGTGTGAAGGGCGAAGGACCGCTAATCAAGTTCAAATGCCTGGCAAGCCGGTGTATCAGAGGGGCGTGCTTCTGACATTGCTCACACTTCTGAACGTATTCCGCGGAGTCCTTTTGCATCCGGGGCCACTGAAATCCCCGAGTCATTGCTCGGTGTGCCAATGACCGTCCCCCTACATGGCTGCCGTATACCCCTTCATACAACTCGGCCAAGAGTTGGCCTACTTTCTCTGGGTGTAAGCACAAAAGATAAGGTCCTCCGAATGACCTGCGATAGAGTTTCTGGTCTCTGGACAACCAATACCAGGCAGCTACCCTACGGACCTTGTTGGCCTCCTTCTCATCGCCCGGAATTCGATCATCGGCTAAGAAATCTATGATAGGGTCCATCCAGCTCGGCCCAAGTGTTGCGATAGCTGTGACTTCGACTCTCGCAGCCCCCTCATTTCCCGCCACCTTAATGTTTGGGCTCGGGGACGAGTTCCACTCTGATAAGCCTCGGAATATCCTTGGCAATTGACGATGCCAGAGTGGCGAGAAAGTCGGCATGTCCGTTTCGTACTCGAGCCACTTGAATCAGCTTCACCGTACAAAAGCCGTCCATGACCTGCTTCACTAAGTCTAAGTATGCTTTCATCCGAGGATCTCGAGCCTCAAAACTCCCCTGCACCTGGTTGACTATGAGCCTTGAATCCGAATAAACCTCTACATCCCAAGCTTCTAACCTTGAAACGGCCCTCAATCCGGCAAGCAAAGCTTCATACTCTGCCTCGTTGTTAAAGGTGTTAAATCCCAACCTGAACGAATGCTCCAAGAGAATTCCCTCCGGGGTGATTATGACTATCCTGGCTCCGGCCCCTTTGGCGCCGGAAGCCCCATCCACATGTACCTTCCACAGGCGATGCTCCACCTGACGGACCATCTCCCCTTTAGGAGAGAATTCTGCTACGAAATCAACTAATACATGCCCCTTTATTGCACTTCTCGGCTTATACCTCACATCGAATGCCCCGAGCCGTGTCCCCCATTTAGCTATTCGCCCCGTGAGATCAGATCTCTTCAATAATGACTATAGGAGATGTTCGGTTAGAACATATACGGTATAAGCCTGAAAGTCTTGAGGCAATTTCCTGGTGGCATGCACTAGGGCCAGCACCAATTTCTCCAAGGGCAAATACCTGGTCTCGGCGTCGACTAGGGTCTTGCTAATATAATACACAAGTTGTTGTACTCCCCCGTCCCTTAAAAGCACAAAGACTTACAAAGTGTGGTCATATATCAAGAGGTACATAAACAGTTCCTCTTCGGGCTCTGGTGCACTCAACATCGACGCTCGCACTAAGTACTCCTTGAGGTCCTAGAAAGCCTTTTCACATTCATCATCCCACCAAAATCCCTTCCACTTCTTCAAAAGCTGATAAAATGGACGGCAACGATATGAAAATTTTGAGATGAACCGGTTGAGAGCGGCCAACATCCCGATCAACACCTATACTTCTTTCGGGTTGCTCGGCAGTCGGAGACGCTTCACGGCCTCTATCTGCAGGATTGACTTCTATCCCCCGGCTAGTGATCAAGTACCCCAAATATTTGCCAGCCCTCACTCCAAAGGCACATTTTTCTACATTAAGACGTAACCTATGCTTCTGCAACACCTCAAACACCCCCCGGAGATCCTCTACATGTCGTGCATCTTGCTTGCTTTTTACTACCATGTCGTCGATATACACTTCAACCGTATGCCCAATTTTATCCTAAAACATCCTCACAAAGATCTGCTAGTATGTCGCCCAAAGATTTTTTAGCCCAAAAGGCATCACAGTGTAATGATAATTAGCATCGGGGGATATAAAAGCCGTTTTCTCCTAGTCTTCACCGGCCAGGGCAATCTGATGGTACTCTTGAAAAGCATCCAGGAAACTCATCATCAAGTGTCCGTATGTGGCGTCCACTAATTGATCAATCTTTGGCATGGGAAACAAGTCCTTTGGGCATGCTCGGTTCAAATCCGTGAAATCCACACAAACCCTCCACTTGCCATTCTTCTTCCGAACAACCACGGTATTTGCCACCCATTCTCGAAAAAAGGTCTCCTTTATTGCTCCTGTCTCCTTGAGCTTCTCTACCTCCTGTCTTACCGCCTCAACATGGTCTTTGGCTAACCTTCTCGGCTTCTGCTTCTTCGGGGGATATGAGGGTCTACATTAAGCTTGTGGACGATAAATCCGGGATCAACCCCGGGAACTTCATAAGGGTTCCAAGCGAAAACATCTATGTTTTGAATCGAAAAATAGCAATGACTCGGACTCTTTCCTCATTACTCGGGTTTGCTCCAACCTGAAAATATTTATTAGTGTCCAGCAGTATTTTTACCTTTACTAACTCCTCACTCAATTTCTATTCCTTCTCGGGGCTCCTTTAATTGCTATAAAGGGTTTTTCCGGGGTGCATCTTCCCGTTCAACATGCTCCTGTTCGCACCGCCCGATCCCCTCGTCTCTTATCGGTTGCCCAGTGATTTCTCCCTAACCGACCTAATTCCCTCGCTTCCAATTCACTACAATGGTAAGACACTGTCTGGCCGCTTGCTTTCTCCCTCTTATCACGGTGACACCTTGCTCGGTGGGGAACTTAATCTTTAAATGTAGTGTTGATGGGACAACCCTCATTGAATGGATCCACGGTCTTCCCGAATGGCGATATACGGGAAAAATGAACTTACTATTGTGAATGTCACAGCCACCTCTTTCCCTCCCATAATCACAAGAAGAGAGATTTGCCCCTCAGGAATCACTACTTTGCCATCGAACCCAACCAAAGGTGAAGTGTGCTTCGTCAGGTCCTCCTTCCTTAGCCCGAGTCCCTTAAACAGATCGGGGTACATTACATCGGCCCCACTCCCCTGGTCTATCATCACCATTTTTACTAAGAAGCCGCTTATCCGGGCCATGACCACTAATACGTCATCATGTGGCTGGATCATCCCCTCTAAATCGTCTTCGCCGAATGAGACCGGCTCCCGTGCAAACTTCATCTTCTTACCCTGGCCAGAGATCCAGGTTACTATCTACCGGAACTACCGTCAACACTCCTTTCCTCCTTCCCGCAATGAACTTCTCTAGGGTAACATGGATTACCTCAATAACCCCTACAGGGGGTGGGAAAGGGTTCCCCCTTTGCCGGGTATCTTACCCTATGACTTTGTCCCTCGAGTCTAGCACGAAATCCTTTAAGTGCCTGACCTTGACTAATTTCCCGAGGTGATCCTTTAATACCCAACATTGTTCGGTAGTATGACCCTTGTCCCGATGATAAGTGCAGTCTGATTCTCGATTCCTCCTGGATGGGTCCCCTCCCATCTTATTCGGCCATAAAAAATATGGCTCGTGTTTGATCCAGTCAAGGATCCTGTGTACCAGTTCCTTAAACGTTATGTTCACTTATCCTATTTGTGCGGCTAGCTCTTGAATCGCCAGACCCCCCCGAGGCCCGAACGGGAAACCCGTCTCGGGGGGACGATTCATCATTGGCGCTTTACCTTTGCTTTGCAGCCGGTCATCCTCTAATCGATTGTATTCCTATATGCATCTCATAAGTTGCCGCATGCCTTCGGGAGACTTCTTGGTCAACGACTCTCGCAGACTGGAATCCTCGGGCAACCCCATCCTAAAAGTGCTTCTCGTGACCCTTTCGTTATCCCCGCCTATCTCATTGTAAAGCTCCCAATACCGGCTGGCGTAACTACGAAGGGTCTCCCCCGCCCTCATTTTCATTGAGAGAAGTGCGTCTCTTGGTGAGGTACTTAGCCGCACGTCACAAACCGAACGCCGAACTCTTGAATTAGCTCGGAGAAACTACGTATGGATCCTTTCCATAACCCGTTAAACCACCTTAAAGCAATTGGTCCCAAACTCGAAGGAAATACCTTGCACATAAGCGCATCGTTATGCGTATGCAAAGACATCATCTGAATATAATGGCTGACGTGTTCTACCGAATCAGTCTTCTCGTCATAGCAATTGAACGGCGGATGAGTAAACCTGTCTGGCATCTCGGCTCGCTCGATTTCGTTCGAAAATCGGGACCGAGCTGCTTTTCTCAAAGCGCGACTCATGGCATCCATGGCAACATTCCGAGGTTGCCTTTCTTCTGGGGAGAGCGAGTCTCTAACTTGATTTTCGCAACAATGCGAACGGTCCCGGAAGATTGCCCGATTCCAGGGAGGAAGACCGGTTCCTATTTCGTTGAGACCCTCTCAAATGCGAACGGTCTCGATACCGATAGGTAGGGCTGTCCATGGGTCGGGCGGGTCGGGTTTTTGCCCAACCCGCAACCGACCCGTACAAGATCGGGTGGTCGTTTTTCAACCCGCAACCGACCCACAAAGATAACGGGTTTCGTCGGTTCGGATTACACGGCGGTGGTCGTCGGTTTCGGGTGAACCCGATTATCACCGAATCTTTCAAACGCGGCGAGCCATCCAAGATCCGGTGAGATCCATTGGATTTGGCGAGATTTCGCCAAATCGTGATGAGAAATCATCGGTTCGGCCAGATCCGATGTTTATTGTGCCGAAATCAACGGATTTAAGTGAAAAAGTTGCTTTGAATCGGAAAAAGTTGCCGCCGAATCGGAAAAGTGGTCGAATCTGGAAAAAATTGTCGGAATCTGGGAAAAGTGGTCGGAATCTGGGAAAAAATTGTCGGAATCTGGGAAAAATGGTCGGAATCCGGGAAAAACTAGTCGGAATCTGGGAAAAACTGGTCGGATTCGGAAAAAGGGCTGGATTTTAATGGACGTCGGGCGGGTCGGGTTTCACGGGTTTTAGAGGAAGGGATCCGACATTCGACCCCGGCGTCGGGTTTTTGAAGTCGGGACCCGAGTCCGACCACCGGAGCTGTCGGATCGGGTGATTCCGGTCGGGTCCGGTCGAGTGGGGCGGGTTGGGCGGGTGGGCGGTTTTTTTGGACAGCCCTACCGATAGGATTCTCGAGAATGTGAACGACTTCGCCGTAGTCAAGGTCCGGACTAATTAGATCCCTCTCCGTATCTATTCCCCCCAATTCCAACCTCCTGTTGCCGGTCATTTCTGTCTCTTCTCTGGCGCCTACCTCTCACCTCTAGCTCCAAACCCCTAACCAATCTGCGCAGCCGTTCAAGTTCTTCATCCCGTTCCTCCCTCTGCCTACGTCCCGTAGCACCAGAAACCGTCCATTGGGTTTGGTACGACCCCTCTCCTGTGCCGGACATTTCTTCTCGTTGGTCGTACCCCCTATCCTCTTGTTCTTTCTGTCTACACTCTCGCCAACTTGACCCCCGAGAAGACCCTACGGATCCGGATTCCGCATGGTCCCCCAAATGCCTTTCGGACATTTTCCCCGAGCTTGAGTCCCTCTAAAACCACAAATCGTAAGAAAGCCCCATAGTGGTCGCCAATTGTAGGCTCCAAAGACGGGCTTGTTGGGCCAAACCACTATTTGGGCTCACAATTTATTTATCCGGTGGGTCCGGGTATCCTACCTTGGGTTGTTCTAGGCTAAGGGACCCAATGAAATCACTTTTCTCTCTTTCTCAGCGATCTCTTCTTCTCAAATCCTCTCCTTCTCTCTCTCTCTCCTTTCTTTCTCCAAATTTGCATCCCCTTTCTATTCATTCGTTTCTACTATTTATAGCCTTTGTTAATGGGGTGATCATCATTATCTTCTTCCTTAGTGCAAAAAAAGGTCCAATGTCGATGAACTTAAGTGGATTTTTAGGTACGAGTGGCTTTGGTAACGGTTCCCACTTCAACAAATGTGTTCGGCAACGAAGTTTCCTAAGGTTTTGCCGAGCACATAAATGGCAATGTGACCGGGCAATGTTACCGGGCATGTATATAGAACCTGGAAATGGTTTCCCGAGCAGCATGTGAGCGGGGTGTACGCAGTCCGCTTTTTGAGTATCCGGACAACACTCAGCTCAGATTGTTAGTTATTGTGGGCTTGGGCAGGGGCTTTTGTTGGTGAAAAGGTTGGACCCCCGGCCCATATCATTAATTCATGGTCCAAGGCCCAAATGAACTTGGACGTTAGGTGCCGTACAGGTCCAATGATACTCTTAAAAAAAATAATTGGTCTAATAGTTATAGAGATATAACTTTATTTTTCACAATTCTATTTTTTATTATAAAATGTGCTCTTATATCTGTTAAATATTTGATAAAGTTTGGCATCAAACATGTTTGAATTTATTTTTTTTAATCCATTATGTGACAATTAACAAGTCATCGACTCATTAAAAAAATCTTGCCACTAAAACTACACATGAAATATGTCTTTAGTTGGCACATAATAGGTTAGAGCAAAATAGTTTTAAATATGTTTGGAGTCAAACTTATTTTAATGTCTTTAGTTGTATGTTTTTGAAATTTTCATTAGTTCAATTGAAAGATTTTTTACTTTAATATAAAATTTGATAATTTGTATTTAAAATGAAACATTTTAAGAATTTCACTATGAATATGGAAAAAATGAATTTTATTTTATAAACATCGTCATCAAACAGAACTTTGATTGAAAATACCAAGGTTTTTTTTTTTTTTTTTTTGGGTGAGTGTATATATATATAACTTATCAAATAAAAAAGCGTGTATATATGTGTATATATAATAAAAAAAACGTGTGTGTGTATATATATATATATATATATATATATATGTATATGAGGGTTGTCTTGATAAATATATTAGTGCCACAACTTGGCCCCCCAAACAAAAATTCCTGGCTTCACCCCTGTATAGTCATATCTTTCTCTTTTACTCAATAAAAAATATCTCTCTTTTTTTTTTTTTTTTTGGTTCCAAAAGTCAAAACCCTTATATTTTGAGGTTCATTTAAATTCAAGACCGTTTGGCCGGTAACATTATTCTAGTAATGTTATTTATATTTTTTAGAAATACTTGTAGGTTAAAAAGTGTGTGAAAATACGTGTATTGTTATTTAAAAACTGAAAACATGTGTTTAAACACATGTATCAAATAGAAAATTATTATTGTGTACTCTCAGAGTACCATAAATGCGTACTTCCTCCTCTCACATGAATGGTGGGTCTCACTAATTAAATTCATGATGGGACCCACTATTCATGTGAGAGAAGAGAGTACGCATTTATGGTACTCCGAGAGTATATAATAATTTTCCATATCAAACAGGTTCTTAATTTAGGAAAATAATTAGAAAGTGCTTCTATTATGGTGTTTTATTACTTTGTGCAAATTATTTGATTTTTATGACTGTTTTGTGTGTGTGTGTGTTTATGAGCCGAATGTAGTACTGCTCTACATCATAACATCAAATTTGCCACTGAGGGATGTAGTCTAGTGGTGTTGGATGAGGCACAAAGATGCCCTAAGTGCGAGGTTCCAGGTTCGAGTCTCAATATGGACGCGCTTGGGGGTACCTCCCTTAACAACCCAAGATCGCTAGTGTCCCTCATGGAGTTCAGAAGCTATGGCTAACCGTGGTCCCCCCGCACCCCAGTAGGGCCATGAACCCAGCGGGTAAGGTGTTATTATGATCATGCCTAAATAGAATTGTCACATTAGTCGCCCCCCTCCCATTTTTCTTTTAGCCAAAAAAAAAAAATCAAATTATGTATACTTACCGTTGTCCACACCAATCCATTTGTTCCCTCAAAGTACGCAAGTTTTTTTTTTCGTATTTAATTTTAATGGTTCCAATTTCAAATAACAGAACCATTAAAAAGAGTGTTCAATTTGTACCGTGTCAATCTGATTATATGAAAAATTTTAGATCAATCAATAAGGACCATTATTATGAAAATTCTTGTTCTTTTTATTTTCTTTTTTTTAAGATAAACATGGTCATTTTGTTTTCAATCTTTTTTTTTTTTTTTTTTTTTTTTTTGAAGTTGTTTTCAATCTTTTATATTTGCACGTTGTGCACGGGTACTTCAATGGCATAAACTTAGTAGATAAAAAGCCCGTGATATTCCTCCTTCAGAGAAACAGTGGGATATAAATATAGCCCATTTGCCCAATTTTGTGGGAATGACAAGCTGATATCTTTAATTTTCTTCCACTCTTTTGTGAACATATTGTGAGAGAAATTAACCAATGTCAATTGAAGCTCTAGCAATGGCGGGTGCTGATTATGTAGAATGTGGCATCAACCTTGAAGCCTTGGAGAGAAGTGGGTGGGAACAGACTCCACCACATTTGCTGGCTGATGAGCAAAGTTTCAATATTGGAAATGAGAAAAAGGGTGCTGAAATTTTAATTGTTGAGATGTGCAGTGGGCAACAAAAGAAGAAGCAAGCATGCACCAAAGGGCTAAAGCCTTTGTCACAAACTTCATTTAAAAATGAGAGATTTAATGTATTGAAAGTGTGATTTTTTTTTTTTATAGTGGAAGTGTAAAAAATTTACTCAAGTGAATGTGATATTAGTAGCTTTCAAATTAGTTCTTGTGCTTTTTGTGGAGCAGATATTATACAAATCATTTTAAACAGTTGGAACTGGGTGGATTGAGAGAAATATAGCAAGATTTGGCATAAATGGTTTAATGAAGCTTTATTCTCGTTCTGTTTTTAGGCTTTGTGTACATGTACTTCACTATAAATCAGGTTTGCTTGAGAAAAGAGATTCCAGTTATTATTAGCTTGACCTTTGATGGACATCACCAAGATCGCCTGCAGGCCGCAGCTGACAAATCTCAATCACAATTCCATTAGTATTTTATGTTGACAAAAGGAAAACTCTCTCTTATAAATCTCTAGCAAGCTATGTGCCATGTCCTTAAGTTACCTAAAACTAGTCAATAACTCACGTAATGCACCAAAAAGTTTAACATAGTATTAAATTTCCTTTCTCTTATTTATTTATTTATTTTTTTTTTGGATAGATTTAAAAGGAATTCTCTTTTTTATACTGATAGAACATATAAGATAGAATTGATATTATGGTAGTTATTAATAGGTATAGGGATAAGGCCCAAAATTATATTTGGGCCTTGGGCTTAGCCGAGGACGTTGGTTGATCTGAGGATGAAAAACAAAGAGTGAAAGCGTTAAACTCAGAGTCCCATAAGTAAGATGCAAATAGAAACGTTGGGAAATGTGATTCGAGGAGGAGTATCTCCTCAGATAGACAAAGCACAGGTCAAATGTATACCCTATCATTCAAGGTGACCTTCCAGGAAATTCCACCGATAGGAACATGCATTATAAACGTACAAGAGGAATGGAAGCTCGAAAATATCTAAAGAAAGGCTACTGCCACCACATTAAATGCTCTGCAACTATCTTTCTGGCTGCATTAATATGGAGAAGACCCCTAAACAAAGGTCTTTGTCTTGGCTACCCCAACTCACAAAGGGCCTAGGAGGGTGTCCGATGGGACAAACACTCAAGTAGTTGCTTAGATGATCAACAAGTGTAGGGCCAAGATCGTTCAAAGGGAACTATATAATGTAAGAGACCTCCATGGAAGGGGAGATCGGAATCAAGAGAAAAACACTGTAGCAATCGGAAAACAAACTTGTAATCAAACCTAAGAGAAATATATAAGAACTGGCCTCCTCGGACTATGCCGAGGACAATTTTCTTTAGTTGAATCAATCTGTCTTTTTGTTCTTGTCATTGGAACCCACTTTATTTGTCATCCAACTCGTTTAAGCCCAGTTCTCCAACCCACTCTCTACAAATTCATTATTTTTGGGCTTGAGTCCATCTATCATTTGGGCTAAGAACAAGATTAGGTCCTTACAATTGGCGCCATCTGTGAGAAGTTCTAGTGTTATAGTGAGTTTGATTTCCAACTATGGTAGGTTCAGGTCCACACCAGGCAAAATCAAGGGGGTCTCAACGTGAAAATCATTTTGTCAACCTCAAGCGAAGAAAGGACCGGGAGGGGAGTGTGCATACTACCCATACTAGTAGGAGTCATTCTAGAGGTGGTAGCCACCTCTCTCGGAAGAAAAATACCAGGGTCATGCAGCAAGAGATTGATCATTTAAAGTGGAAGTTGCACCACAAACGGAGAAGGCGAACTCCCTCCATTTCTAATTTCTCTTCTGACAACGAGGAGAACGGTAGTTATAGGCAAAGATCAAGGAATCCTCCCAAAGAGTCTTTCTTATACAATTAGGATTACTACCATGAACACAAAATGAAGCTCATCTTCCAAAGGCCTAGGGAACGATGCGATAAGTAGAGCGCTCAAACAAATTTCTAGATCACCTTTCACACGCAAGATTGAGCAAGAGAGACTTCCTCAGCGGTTCACCTAGCCAATGTTCACCATGTACAATGGTCATACAAACCCCGTAGAGCACGTAAGTCACTTCAACTAGAGAATGGCTGTACACTCCAAGAATGAGACCTTAATGTACAAGGTATTTCCATCTAGCTTGGGGTCTGTTACTATGAGGTGGTTTGATGGTCTAGGTGCATGTTCTATTGACTCCTTCAAGAAACTCACCCAAGCGTTTGGGTCTCGTTTTATTACATGTTGTAGGGTTCCTCGACCCTTATATTCTCTATTGTCCATGTCCATGCGATAAGGTGAAACCTTGAAAACATACTTGGATAGGTACTTGGAGATGTTTAATGAGATTAATGAGGATTTTGATGATGTGGCTATAAGGACCTTCAAGGTCGGATTGCCCACCGAGCATGATTTGAGAAAATCCTTGACTAAGAAGCCGGTAAGGAGTGTTCATCGACTTACGGATTGCATAGATGAGTATAAGCGAGTCAAGGAAGACCAACAAGAAGATAAGGGAAAGGGAAAGGGAAAGGTTATCCCTCAAGAGATGAGGGATTTCATGTCGATGATACAACAACAACAGACCCTCAAGGGATTTTACGAGACAGTCTGAGTCTATGGCCCCTCAGGTGGTTAACACTGTGTTTCGAGAACCAAAGCATCAAGTCTTAGAGAAGATCAAGAATGAGCCATACTTCAAATGGCCCAACAAAATGGGAGGAGACCCCTTGAGGCGCAAACAGAGCCTCCATTGCTAATATCACCAGAAGTGGGGGGCATACCACCGAGGATTGCAAAACTCTATGGAATCATCTCGAGCAATTGGTCAAAGAAGGAAGGTTACAGCAGTTTCTATACCGGCCCAATGGGCAGGGAGACCAATCAAGGTCAGAGGCTCGGGGGAATGCTTCTTCAAGGCCCCATTTGGGCACCATTAACGTCATCTTTGCCGCCCTTCAGAGAATTGGCTCGCAGCCCTCTAGGGTGATTTCTGTGGCTCGGCCGCTCGCTAAGGACATTAAAACTGTGCCGAAGAGGGCTAGAGTGGAGGTTCGACTGGCGTTGAGCTTTTCGGATGAGGACAAGGTTGGAACCGTACAACCACATGATGATGCTTTAGTAATCTCGCTCGGGATAGAAGGGTATGACATGAAGAGAGTGATGGTAGACTAGGGCAGTGGTGCAGAGATTATCTACCCCGACTTATACAAGGGGCTGAACTCGAGGCTTGAGGATTTGACAATATACGATTCACCTTTGGCAAGTTTTGATGGAAAAGTTGTCATCCCAAAGGGTCAGATTAGACTACTTGTATAAGCAGGTTCAAAAGTGGTGGAGGTGAACTTTATTGTGGTAGACGCCTACTCTCCCTACACGGCCATCGTGGGAAGACCCTGGCTTCATGCCCTGGGGGCCGTTTTCTCCACTTTGCATTTGAAGGTGAAATATCTGTCCGGGGACTAGATTAAAGAGTTTGTTGGGAGTCAATTCATGGCTAGGCAATGCCTGGTGGCTGCCATTTTGCATCAACCTATGGTTGAATCCTCGACCTCTGTTGAGAGGGGCTTATAGCAATCAAAGACCCCGGTCTTATCTCACAAAGGCCTACCGAGGAGGCGAAGTGTGAGGATTTGAAAAAGATTGTTATGGGGGATGATCCGGAGAAGTTTTTTCAGGTTGGAGCTTAGCTACCTCCTCAGGAAAAGGAAGGGCTGATAGAATTTCTCAGGAGGAACATTAATGTATTCACGTGGAGTGCTTATGAAACTTCGGGGGTGGATCCAAACTTCATATGCCATCATTTGAATGTCAATCCGTCTGTCACCCCCAAAAAGCAACCTCCTCAACGCTCATCCAAGGATCATTCGATCTTTGTCAAAGATGAGATAATGAAGCTCAAGCAAGCCGGGGCTATTATGGAGGTTTTTTACCCCGAGTGGTTGGCTAATATCGTGGTGGTAAAGAAAAAGAATGGGAAGTGGCTGGTGTGTGTAAACTTCACGGACTTGAACGAAGCCCGCCTAAAAGACCCCTTCCCCATGCCTAGGATCGATCAGCTAGTAGACGTGATCGTAGGCCATCCTCGGATAAGCTTTTTGGATGCCTTCCAAGGGTACCATCAGATACCTTTAGCCTTAGACAACCAGGAGAAAACAATTTTTGTTACTCCCCACTGGGAATTATCACTACAAGGTAATGCCCTTTAGTCTAAAGAATGCGGGATCTACCTATTAGAGGATGATAACCAAGATGTTTGAGCCCCAGCTTGGGAAGAACATTAAGATTTACATAGACGACATGATGGTCAAGAGCAAGTTGGAATCTGAGCACATTAATAACCTCGGGAACGTCTTTGAGATTTTGAGGGGGCATAAGCTATGGCTCAATGCTTCTAAATGTTCTTTTGGTGTTGGATTAGGGAAGTTCTTGGGATACATGGTTACACATTGCGGAATTGAAGTTAACCCTGACCAGATTAAAGCAATTAACAATTTACAACCACCTCAAAATCCCAAAGAAGTCCAGAAGTTAACAAGGATGACCGCTGCTCTAAACCGATTCATCTCTCGGTCAGCGAATAGGTGTAGACCTGTCTTGTTTGCCTATATTGTCGTGGCTTCCCATGCCGTAAGCTTGGTACTTGTATGAGTTGATAGTGGTGTACAAAAGCCAGTATATTACGTAAGCAAGTCACTTCATGAGGCCGAGGTTCGTTACCTACCCCGGGAGAAGGCCATTTTGGCGGTTATGCATGCTATGCACAAGCTCCCTCACTACTTCCAATCACACACTGTTGTTGTCCCGACTCAACTTCCTCTTAAGTCTCTACTTCGGAGTGCTGATTACACGGGAAGGATTGCCAAGTGGGGTATGATCCTAGGGGCTTTTGATATCAAATACATGCCTCGCACCTCTGTCAAGGGTCAGGTCCTCGCTGATCTTGTGGCGGAGTTTGCTAAAACCACACTAGAGGAAAGAGTACAAAAGCGTAACATGGATGAAAAATCAATTGGTACAATCTCCTTACGAGAACATTTGTCCTGGAAGGTATACGTTAATGGAGCAACAAACTACGGAGGATCCGGAGTGGGGTTAGTTCTGATATCTCCCGAGAGGATTACAATTGATAAATCCTTAAGATTGGGCTTCTCAGCCATAAACAATGAAACTGAGTATGAAGCTCTGCTAGTAGGGATGGCCATGGTTCGTAAAATGGGTGGAAAAGTAGTGAAAATCTTCTCTAATTCAAGGCTAGTGGTAGGCCAGGTTCAAGGAGAGTTGGAAGCCAAAGATCTCAGAATGCAAGATTAATTGAACCAGGTTAGACACTTGCAATCAAGATTTGAATCTTTTAATTTATCACAAATCCTAAAAATAGAAATACACATGCCGACTCTCTTGCTACGCTGGCAACCTCCTCGGCACAGAGTTTACCTCGGGTTATTCTTGGGGAAGACTTGTGTAAGCCTCATGAAGTAAGGAGCAATGTGGTTCACATTCATCAGGTTAGGGTGGGACCTAGTTGGATGGGCTCCATAGTATTTATTCCTTAAAAAGGATATCCTACTCGAGGATAAGTCGAGGTCGACTGATAATAGCTTAATTTTGCACATTTATATCATTTTTAGAAAGCATTATCATACTTATTTTGAGTTAATTCATGCATTTTATAATTGGTTTTGGAATAATGATGAATAATCAATTTTGTGCTTAATTGAATTTTAATGCATGAATTTGTCTTTTGTAGGATAATGAAATTAAATAAGTGGATTTGTGCAATGAAGAAAGCTAATGGACTTTAATTTTACAAGGGCCATGATGAAGTCAAAGAAGGCCAACCCAATTAAATTTAAGTCCAATTGGAGCAAGGAATCAAAGGAAATTTGCACCTAAAACAAGTCCAATTCGGATTAGGATTCCAGCCTGTGCACTAGTTAGTATTTGGAGCATAACTTTCGGCTCCGATGTGCACATGAGATGATTCAAGTTGACCTGGAAGAATAACTTAAAGGGCTACAACTTTTTAGTTTACGAAAGGTCCTAATTATGAAGTTAAATGGGCCAAAAATGTCAGTTAAGTGAAGCCTAAAAACCTGGGATTTCCTCCAAACGGGAATTCAACTTGTAATAGGATTCCTTGACCTATTTATAGGTTCTTTAGGGCAAAATTCAGGGAGAGCTGTTGTAGAACATAATTTAGGTTTTCTTAAAGTTTCTTTACAGTTTTTAGAGTTTTATTTGTGTTATGGCTTGCTAGAAGCCTTGCTAAGGCAAGGGTTGAAATCCAACCGTTTATTGGTATGTTCTTAACAATTATTTATTGGTTTTAATGCTTATATTTTTATGTTCTTGATTGTTTTACTCATCTAGAAAAGTGTTTAGTTCTGTATAATTCTTTGATTTATCGTAGACTCCGGGCACGTTAAATGCTTAGTATTCCCTACGAACTAATTCACTAGTTTTGTTTTGCCAAAAATCAATCAATTACATGAAACTACCTTAGACAATTAATTCTTAAGTTTTTATTGTTAAATCATCCGACTAAAATCATCCTTCGTATGAATTTAGTTGAGTTATAAAATAAATATTGTTAAGACTACTAATAGATGTGTTGTGTGTGGATCCCTAAACCTTAGCACCTTAATATATTGTTATTTTCACTCAATTTAAATTACTTTCACTAAACTATTAAAATTTTCTTTAGTTAAACTTTATTATTTTAGTTTTATTATCTTGTGGTTTGATAATCAATTCCCTTTTCCTTGTGGATTCAACCTCGGACTTTCTGAGTTATTACTTCACAACAATCTTGCACTTGGGAGCATTATTTAAGTCGCAACACCGACAATGTGCGAAAAAAAGCTCTCGATTTTGACTGTCCAAGGACCAAAAATTGTATAAGAGATCTTTCTCTGGACCGTACTTGCTATGCATACACCTTGAGGCATCAGAGTTGCTTCTGGAGGAGTTGCATAAAGGGATTTGTGAAAGCCACACAGGAGGCAGATCCTTATCTCACAGGGCCCTTACACAAGGATACTAGTGGCCGAACATGCAGAAGGAAGCACAAGAATATGTGAAGAAGTTTGACCAGTGCCTAAGATTTGCCCCAAAAATCCACCAACCAGGAGGAATCCTCAATCCTCTGTCTAGCCCTTGGCCCTTTGCTCATTGGGGCTTGGATATTGTTAGACCTTTCCCTAAGGCAGTAGGGAACAAAAGATATTTACTAGTCGGCATGGATTACTTCACCAAACAGGTTGAAGTTAAACCATTGGCAAACATCAGAGACGTGGATGCAAAGAAATTTGTGTGAAAGAACATTGTTACTCAATTTGGGATCCCTCATACACGCATCTCAAACAATGGCTTTCAATTTGATAGTAAGGCCTTCAGGAGGTACTATTGCGACACAGGAATTACAAATAGGTATTCCACCCCGGCTTACCCCCAAGGGAATGGACAGGCCGAGGCCATCAATAAGGTTATAGTGAACGGGCTCAAGAAGAGGTTGGATGATGCGAAGGGGAAATGGGTGGAAGAGTTGTCACACGTTCTTTGGACATATCGAACTACACCACGAAGGTCAACAGGGGAGATGTCATTTTCTATGACGTATGGTGCCGAGACTGTCATTCCTCCGGAGACTAGGTTCCCAACGCCGAGAACGAGTTCTTTCACCCCAAGCAACAATGATGAGCTATTAGGGAAGACCTTAGACTTGGTTGAAGAACAAAGAGAAAATGCTATAGTCCAATTGGCCTATTATCAACACAAGCTCAAATAAGGGTATGATGCCAACGTGAAGTTGAGACCACTAGCACCGAGTGACTTAGTGTTAAAAAAAGTTTTTGACATTACTAAGAACCCAGCATAGGGAAAGTTGAGGCCTGATTGGGAAGGACCATATCGCATCACGTCAGTAGCAGGAATATGTGCATATTATCTAGAAGATCTAGATGAAAATACCGTACTCAGTCCCTGGAATGTAAACAACAAGAGAATGTATTATTATTAATGAAAACCGTCTTTACCATATTTCTGGTTTATCATATTATATATCATGCGTTCTACTACTTGTTGAATGTCAAACAGAAATTTGGTCATGCTTGGCTCCTCGAACCACATACCTTGGGTAAATTGATATTTCAATGACATTTATTTAAGTGTTAAACAGAACCTTAGTCATGCCTGCCTCCTCGGACCACATGCTTTGGGTAAATTAACACTCTATGACATCCTTCTAAGTATTAAACAGAACCTTAGTCATGCCTGGCTCCCTAGACCACATGCTTTGGGTAAATTAATACTTAACGACATCTTTCTAACTATTAAACAGAATTTTAGTCATGCCTGGCTCCCCAAACCACATGCTTTAGGTAAATTAATACTTAACGACATTTTTCTAAGTGTTAAATAGAACCTTAGTCATGCCTGACTCCTCGGACCACATGTTTTGAGTAAATTAACACTCTATGACATTTTTCTAAGTATTAAATAGAACCTTAGTCATGCCTAGCCCCCCAGACCACATGCTTTGGGTAAATTAATACTTAACGACATCTTTCGAAGTATTAAACAGAACCTTAGTCATGCTTGGCTCTTCGGACCACATACTTTGGGTAAATTAACATTCTATGACATCTTTCTAGGTATTAAATGTAACCTTAGTCATGCCTGGCTCCCCGGACCACATACTTTGGGTAAATTAATACTTAATGATATTTTCCTAAGTGTTAAACAGGACCTTAGTCATGCCCAGTTCCTCGGACCACATGCTTTGGATAAATTAACACTCGATGACATCCACTTATTTTCCTAAGTGTCAAGTAGATCCCAGGTTATACGCAACTCCTTGGATCACTGGCTTTGAGTAAGTTAAGGTTCTTGGATTTTTATCTAAGTGTTGAGCAGAATGAGAGTTACCTGGCTTGTTTATTTCTTACAAGGTATATTATTCATCTCTACAAGATTCTGCGCTTTCCCCGCAGGGTTCAATTTTCAGTACAAGTATGTGATAATTCTCTTTATTGCTAGTACTTGTCCAGTTTATTTAAGTTATCGATAACGTATTACAGTCTGCAACATTGTTAAAATTAAAGGCACATAAAATAAAGACACATAAGGTAAAGGCACATAGAGTAAAAAGAAAAGTCTTTTCATTAAATAAAAGAGAAAGTACATTATGTTCAATGGCAGAATGCCACTACCAAAAAACAAAACAATATATATATATATATATATATATATATATATACACACAAAGAAAACTACAAAAGAAAATCCTAATTACTAAGTCTTGGCCTTTGGAGGGAGAGAGTCTTCTTTCTGGCTCGGCTAGGAGGTAGAAATGTCTTTGGCCTTAGGATCAACCTCTTTGGTCTTGGCCTCGGTCTCCTTTGCCTTAATTGCAGCCTCCTTGGCCTTGGTAGCATCCTCGGCCTCTCCGAGGGGCTTGGTCTCCTTACCCTTACCTTTGTCTTTGGCCACCTCAGCCCCTTGGCCTTAATCACCAGCTTGGCTGGATCCCTTTGAAGCCTCAAGGAGGGGGAGAGTAGCCTGAGCAGTCAAAGGCTACGCTAAAGACTCTAGAGTAAGGACAGAGGGAGGTGGGATGGCAGTTGGGTTTTCATGAATATCTAGTTGGTAATAAACGCTCCCAAGCTGCCTCCACTCCGAGTCTCCAAGGACTCCTACAAGGTTGAGGGCCTCCTCCCATGTTACCTTGCAGTAATCCTGCATACCTCGGCCAGCTCTTCAGCCAGCCTAATCTTAGTCTCCTCGATGCCAAGGAGGTAGGACGCTTGCCTTGATGCCTCTGCTACTTCCTTATCTGCCTAAGATACTTCTTTGGCCTTTTGTAAGTCTACTTTCAGCTCTAGGACCAACTGCCTTTGGGTGGCCAACTCTACCTCGGTCTGATAGAGCAACTTGCGTTGGTCTTGAGCTTGATCCTAGGCGTTCTTTAGTCTGATCTCAGCACTCCTCCTTTCCCTCTCCTCGACAGTCAATTTGGAGGCCAACTCCTTGCACTCTTGCTCATGCGCCCCCAAGGACTTTTCAGCTTGGACGCAGAGGTGGGCCTCATTCTTAGCACCATTTCGGGCCTCCTTGACCCATTCCTCAACCACAAAGATCTCCCGGGTAATCTGTACAAAGATGATAAAGCAACCCCATGGAAAAAAAAAAGGCATATTAATACTTAATTAAAAGATGTGGTTATGAACTTACCATGACAAGGTTCCTTTTTAGGGACAAGAAGAGGTCCGACTACCTCACACACCTCAAAGCATCCATGTCCTTGGGTAAGAGAATGGGCTGCTCCAAGGCCTCAACAATGTGGGCGGAATGCCCTTTTTGGAACTCCCTGATTGAGAAGTTCCGGAGAATGGTAGTGCTGTCCACCTCTTGCCGAGGAGACCATATGTGTTGCTGAATGCGCACCTCGGCCCCACTAGTCTCCTCCCTACTATCCACAAAGGTGGCCCTTCTGTCCTTGGGGTCCTTAGCGACTTTCTATTATTTAGCCCTTTTTTGAGGAACCACCTCCCCTTCTTCTAGCTTCCGATCTTTTCTCTTCTTCTTGAGATTAGGATTAGGGAGCAGGCCGAGGTCGATTATAGGAAGAAGGGGAGGAAGGGGGAGATTGGGAGGAATCGGGGACCTGGGAACTTCCCATGATGTGGACCCTTTGTTCCTCCTAGCCATAAGGTCCCTCGGACCTTTCCTCCGGTTCAAGGCCATTTCTTCCTCCTCTTCCTCGGATGAGCTATCCGGACCGGCTACCACAAGGATTGGGGCGTGAACACCTGAGAACCTATCGGGTTTGTCCTCGGCATCCAATATGGGAATTATTCGAGCCCCCTGGTCCTCCTTCTCTTCTTCGAGGTAAAACTTGTCAATCTCCTCCTCAAGTGATAGGCACGAAAAGGTAGTTTCTTCTCTCGGAGCCGCTGCTATAGAGAGAATGGGGACAAGAGGAATCCCAGCCGATACGATATCTTCACGGGCAAGAAATCCGGGAACAGAAATGTCTATTCTACAGAGTCTAGGGTCATCGGCTCTTATTACTTGGCCCGCGTCCTAGAATATGTTTGATAGAGGCTCGTAATCGAGTATTAAGTGCACGGCTCGCAATTGCCTATCTTCACTTATAAATATTTCCGACCTCGATCTTCGTGTTGAGACCCTAAACATTAACCAAGTTGAGTCTTGGAGCGACGTGCCTTTTATTTGCAAAAACATTCGAGAAGGAAATCATGGTTAGACCAACAAAACTCGCCATCAAAAGAAGACAAAATGTTAAAGGGGAAAGGTAGTAAAACTAAGAAGGTTAAATCCCTTGCCAGGGGACCTAATCCTAGGGTACCCACCTGGTTCTCCCTCCCAAGATGGGCAATGAAGACCGTCGTGCCATTCCCCGGAGGCAATCAGGTAGTCATCCTTCATGCCTTTGTTGGACTTAGGAAGACACGATACCAATCTAACAGTGGTGGACCGGGACTTGAGGTAATATCCCGCGTCGTCAAGTTTGTGGCACTCGTACATGTGAACGACATCATGCCACGAGAGTCCCAAGCCCATCTGCTCATTGAGAGCATCTACGCTACCCAAAACCCTAAATAGGTTAAGGGCGCACTGGTGAGGACTTAACTTGTGGTTGATTAGGTAGTCCCGAGTCACCCTACCCATGGGATGTATCTTCCTCCTTCTATGAAAGCGATCATAGGAATAACAACTTCCCCTTGCTTCCTATCTGTGACTATTTGGTCTAGAGCACAATACCGCAAGGCTACTCCCCGCAAAATGTGATACTTAGCCCTGAAGCCCTCCATACCGGCCGGAGAATCTACGAGGTGCTTGAACCTACCCATCTAGGCGAGCTAAAGGGATGCAAAAGAAATTTTCAAAGAAAGAAAACAAAGAATAGAAGGCGGAGGAGGTTGGCCAAGGAGAAAAGAACCTAGAAAGGAAGAAACTTACAAGAATGAGCACGTGTATTGCTCTTGATACTTCTTAAAAGTTCAAATTTCTTAAAGAAAGAGACTTGGAGGCTTTAGAAATCTGGGAAGCCTTGAAGGTTAGAAAGCTAGGAATTTCTTGAGAGCTTGAAGACTTGTAAAATGGGAAAAGTGATTCCCCCGGGCATCTTATATAGGAGGCGAAATTAAGTGGGAGTTATCCCGCTCAAAATTCAATGAGAAATGTCAACCGTAAGATATGCGTCTCACCGTTGGATGCAAGGAGCAAAGCGTCGCCTGGAGCAATTAATGACACATCGCGGCCTCCGCATCATTAATAGTTATGGAGCGCGCTAAAACAAGACTCTCACGTGTGTAAAGCAAAGAAATGAATGGTCTTAACTCTTAAAAATCAAAACTCCACTTTTTCTTCTCGGATAAGAGGGAAATACCGGAATTTTAAGGGGTTATTGTAGGGATAAGGGCCTAAAATTATATATTGGGCCTTGGGCTTAGTCGAGGACTAATAAACAGTAGTGAAGGCGTTAAGCTCAAAGTCCCATAAGCAAGATGCAAATGGAAAGGTTGGGAAAGGTGGTCCGAGGAGGAGTATCTCCTCGGATAGACAAAGAACAGATCAAATGTATACCCTATCATTCAAGGTGACCTTCCAGGAAATTCCACTAATAGGAACGTGCATTATGAACGTACAAGAGGGATGGAAGCTTAGAAATATCTAAGGAAAGTCTACTGCCACCACATTAGATGCTCTACAGCTAATTTTCTGGCTGTATTAATGTGGAAAAGACCCCTGAACAGTGCTGCCTTGGCTATCCCAACTCACAAAGGGCCCAGGAAGGGGTTCGATGGGACAAGCACTCAAATAGTGACTTAGATAATCAACAAGTGTAGGGCTAAGATCGTTCAAAAAGAACTATATAATGTAATAGACCCTCCATGGAAAGGGAGATAGATATCAAGAGAAAAACACTATAGCAATCAAGAAACAAACTTGTAACCAAACCTAAGAGAAATAGATAAGAACCGACTTCCTTGGATCGTGTCTTGAGGACGATTTTCTTTAGTTGAATCAATCTGTCTTTTTGTTCTTGTCATTGGAACCCACTTTATTTGTCATCCAACTCGTTTAAACCTAGTTCTCCAACCCACTCTCTACAAATTCATTGTTTTTGGGCTTTTTAGGCTTGAGTCCATCTATCATTTGGGCTAAGAACAAGATCAGGTCCTTACAATAGGTATTCATTATGCATGATTGATCTGTATATGAAATTATTGATTCTACCATTTAAAGAAAGAGTAATGGTGTATAAAATTGAGATTTGAGAAACCTCATAAACTTTGGTGGCAAAATATCATGAAGTCTAACAAAACTTAAAGTCAAACATCTTCAGTTTGAAAAAACTCTCTAGTTTGTTTCTTCCTATTGTGAATCATATTTATCATTGCTACGCAATTTTGCTGAAAAAGTATGGAAGTGTATTTTGTAATATAGAGAAGTATATCACCTACTTTTTCTTTTTCTTTTTGAGAAGAATATCACCTACTTAATTTTTTTTTTTTTTTTTGAGTAAACAATAATACTTATTAGAACATACATGAAAATAATAATATTAGTGTTTTAAACCGGGTTTATAATGCATTGCATAACTCCAATACAACTATAAAAGGGTTTAACATTTATAGTTGTAGACTGGAGTTATCACCTACTTAATTGGTTGTGCAGTCCCTGCAATGTACAAGAGGTGAAACAATAAAAATAAAAATGTCAATAAAAAATGTGAAGTATACAATTTAAAGCCAACTCAACAAATACAGCTCATATTAAAACCAAACCCGTCTCACTCTCACTTTGCCTCTATAACCAACTAACTCTCCCACAACTATCATATTTAGTCACCATTAATTAGCAACAATGGCTTCTCAATCTCCATCATTGCCCAGTCGCCCCCACACCTCTACCAGATTTGACACCAATGGCCACAATCTCCACCACAAAACAATGTGTACATATCTTTCATGTACACATCACCATTAAACCCTAGCTAAGTTTTCACTTTTTAACCTGTTTTATGCTTTTTCCAAAGGTTTAGTTGAAATTGCAATTTTTTTAATTACTTTTTAAACCTTAGAGTTTTTGGTATGTTTCATTTAACCCTCAAAGTTTCTAACAATCTTTCATTTAAATCTTCTATCACTTTTTTTTTTTAACAACGTTAAACATCACATGACTAACTAGTTTAAATGAAATTTATTTCAAACTTTGAGGTTTAAATGAAACTTAATCAAAATTTAGGTATCAAACGTATATTATTACCTAAAAATTATAAGCATCACAGATATTATTGTTTTCTTCATGCCCAATTCTAATAGTCCAAATTTCAGTTGAGTGAATAATATTGTATAAATCTTAATTATTGCTTGATTATTCAAATTACTTACACAAGTGTTATGAGATTGTCCACAAATATTAAAAATAATATATATATATATATATATATATATATATATATTACTTTGTTAAATGGCATACTTAACCTTCCACCTTTAACATTTGTTTTGAAATTGTTCTTATTATTATAATTTAGCCATACAAAAATGTCTTTACCATCATTTAATATATAAAAAATGCTAACATCACAAATAAAATTTATAAAATTAAAGTCACTTTGATGAGGTGAAACTTATGACGAGACATACATTTCGTTTGCCATATTGAGATTTTACATCCATTAAATGCCGATAAGAGAAGATTTCTTGAGATAATTTCAAAAGCATAGGTGTTAAAAGTAAAAAATATTTAAGTACAAGTACAATTTTTTTTTTTAAATCAAAAATTGAGGATTAAATATGTAATTTAGCCATATTTGATATTACTATATATGTTCAAATTTGGGATGCAATGCAAGACATAAATATCTGACGTCATGTTAAAGGACCATATATGGAAGCTTCTAGTCACATGTCCTTTAATGTAAGGCAAAAATTCAAAACTAACCCTCTAAATTTTAGTTTTTTTTCATTTCAGTCCTCTAACTTTTAGTTTTGTCATTTCAGTCATTTAATTTTTAATTTTTGTCAATGCAGGATTCCGTTAAACTCCAATTATGTCATGCCGTTAATTGAGCCAAAATGACGTCATTTTGGTTTTTTTTTAATAAA
Source organism: Quercus dentata (assembly GCA_028216015.1). NCBI lineage: Eukaryota > Viridiplantae > Streptophyta > Magnoliopsida > Fagales > Fagaceae > Quercus > Quercus dentata. The sequence goes on along the minus strand of CP116449.1, from coordinate 54,549,128 downwards.
TTTCGGAATTAAAAAAATTTAAAAATAAAAACTGATATTAAAAAAAAAATTAAAAAAAAAAAACATTTAATCCACAATTCCATCAACAGTTAAGATTCACGACACGTCATCATCTCCATCTACCCACTTCGATTGCTCTTCCTTCAAAGACCTACCTGACCTCTGATTAGATGGTTCAGTTCGCCTTTGCCTCATGCTCTCAATATGATCCATCCTAACCATTGTAGGTAGCAAATTTGTCCAACAACTTTACCTGTAATTAATCTGATCTTAATGTCATTGCTGCCAAAGAAAAAAATTTAAAAAAAGACCTTAGAGGAGGAAATGCCCATGATACAGTATGTTTAAATATGATGGGTTTTGGCTTGGACGGAGCAAATGTCTTCGATGACATTTGAAGGAAGAGCAAGCCAAGTGAGTAGATGGAGATGATGACGTGTCGTGAATCTTAACCGCTGATGGAATTGTGGAAATTAAATGTTTTTTTTTTTATTTTCTTTTAATTTCGAAATTTATTAAAAAAAAAAAAAAAAAAAACTAAAACAACGTCGTTTTGGCTCAATAAACGGCAAAACATAATTGGGGTTTAATGAAATCCTGTATTAACAAAAATTAAAAGTTAAAGGACTGAAATGACAAAACTAAAAATTAGAGAGCTGAAATGAAAAAAAAAACTGAAAGTTAAAAGGTCAATTTTGAATTTTTGCCTTAACGTAAAGAGCATGGAATCTAAGATGCTGATTATGAGAGCTGAGCTTTTATATTATGTTAATATGTTATGCTTAATGACATATGCAATGACACAATGTCCCCTCTTACCTATATATAATTATATATATAAATCACGGGTTTAAGTTATAAGTACATACTTTCTCAAAAAAAAAAAAAAAAAAAAAAAAGTTAGTAAGTACATATGATTAAAAAAATAAATAAATAAACTTGTACATGTAATTCCCGTGCATATTCCTCTTTTCCCCCACTGTATACTAAGAAGTAAGAATAGGAGACCAAGAATTCACTTATAAATTTCCCCACTTGTCTTTTTGAGCTAATCACTAATCAGTAGTGAGTTCTTTTTTATAAACAAACTCTAGCAGATACATAAATATTAGAGAAAAAGAAATGTCTATCGAAGCTCTGGCAATGGCAGGCATCGACTACACAGAATGCAGCATCAAGCTTGAAGAGTTGGAAAAGGATGGCCCAGAACAGCCACCACAATATCTGCTAGACATGCAAAATTGTAGCAATGAAGTTGAGAAAATGGTTGGTGATCATGTATTAGTGGGCAATGGCAATGGAGAATGGATGAAAGCCAGAATGCTCGAATGGGTTAAAGCTGTTGTTGCAGTGAATGAGTGTGCGCTACACTCTAAAACGAGAAATGTATTAGCTAGCTAGTTTGTAAATGGAGATTTTATTAATGATATACTATGATAGTTTTGGAGGAATTATAATAGAGGATGCTTTTATAGTCTAAACAAATGAGAATATATAATCACTTTTTAAAGAGTTAATAATATCACTGTTTGTAAATGAGAAGTGAGAACGCAACCTAGGGTGAGTTTAGTTTAGTTTTTTGATATTGTGCTTTTTTTTTTAGTTGAGGTTTTAAAAAGTGCGGTATGAAACTAGGTTTTTTTAAAAAATTGAGTGTTTAATAAAAACTGTTAGAAAGTATTTTTTGAAAAAACTGAATGTTTGACTAATACTTATAAAAGTGGTGGTTTAAGTGGTAAATTACCAAAAATGACAATATATATATAAAGGAGTTCATTTGAACGTACTATTAAAATTATTTTTTTCTCTTTTTAAAAAAAAAAAAATTCTCACCAATATTAGCTAATAGTAACCTATCACTTAAGATTTATTGTGAAAGTACTATGAAAATATTGTGATAGCATTTCTCAATTTTAATTTCTTATTCTTTTTTTTTTCCATCCATATTTCTAGGGATGGCAACGGTCGGGTTTTCCCGGGTTTTTTTTTTTACCCGGGCCCGACCCACACCAAGACCCTAAACCTTTTCCCGGCCCGAATAATAATCGGGTTTTTTTCTCGGGACCTAGACTTCCCCCACACTCCAAAACATTCCCCCACGGCGGCCCTTTCTTAACCTCTTTCTTTGTTGGGCCCAAATCTTCCCAACTAATTTTTTTTTTTTTTTTTAAAGCCCATTGAGTTTTTTTTTTTTTTGCCGATTGAAGCCCATTCATTGGGCACACAAAGCTTATTTTTGCCACTCGAAACACATTCCTCTTTCTTCCATTCACCCTTCACGAACTTTTTTTTTTTTTGAGATCAAACTGAATACTTTCATTCATAAAACAAAGAAAATATACACTCAAGAAAAAAGAGAGCACAAGCTACGCCTCCAGAGCATAACAGAAACAAAGAAACAGAAACAACATAGACCACAAAGATACGAGGCAAAAATTACATCATTCCTTCAGCTCTCGCCATGTCTTCAATCCACCCTTCACGAACTTCTCTGAATACCATCTGTACATTAAAATTTTTTTGTTAAAGACGAATAATAAAAAAAAGAAAAAGAAAAAGAGAGCCCCTTTTCTTTTCCCTAATAAAGAAATTTTTATTAAAATAAAAAATAAAAGAAGAAGAAAGGATTTGGAAGTTGAAGTTGGAACTGTTGAAGCAATTGTGGTAGGCGACTCTGAGATGGGCACAAACTTTGTGGGTCGACGAAACCACATTACAACAACCAAAAAAAAAAAAAAAAAAAAAAAAAAAAGAACCGGTGACACAAACTGCGTCTTTGCGTTAGAGTGAGGGAGAGTTGGAGTGAGGGAGTGAGGGAGAGCTGCGTGAGGGAGTGAGGGAGAGGCGGAGAGTCTGCGTGGCACCGGAGATGGGCGAATGAGTAAAAGAGAGTCTGATGCTGCGTGTTTGCATCATTTAAATTGTCAAGATGTGCGTGAGGGAGTGAGGGAGAGGCGGAGAGCTGCGTGACAGCGTGAGGGAGTGAGGGAGGGAGAGCTGCGTGATGGCGTGAGGGAGTGAGGGAGGGAGAGCTGCGTGAGGGAGGGAGGCTGAGTGAGAGTGATTTCAATTGGGGATTAGGTTAGAATTATAAGTTTATATATATAAAAAGGGCATTTTAGTAATTTAGGATACCGGGTTTTAAACGGGCGGGTTTCCCTCGGGTTTCGGGTTTTTTCAATAAAACCTACTCACCAACCCGCTTCGGGTTTTTTTTAAATCCATACCCGACCCTATCCTTAATCGGACTCATGTAAAACCCGCCCATTAGGTCGGAACTTCACCCGCGGATCGGGCCGAAATTGCCATCCCTACATATTTCCTTCTTTTTTCCTTCTTTGTTTTTTTCCCCTCTTTTTTTCTCCTTTACACACGTTTCTTACTCTTTTCTTTTTTTCCTTCTTTCCTCTTTTTTTTAACTACCACTTCCTCCACACTCCAAAACATTCCAAAGCTCTCTTTCTTCCTCTTTCTTTTTTAATTTTCTTTCTACCTTTCTCCCTTTTCTCTTGCCACTTAACTAGCAAGTTTCTTTCCCTCTATCCCATCAAAACACACAAACTTAAAGGTCACACACAACCACACCATTTGATTCTCATCAAACGAGAATAAAGAGATGGGTTTGCTGATCGGTCGTCTCCATCTTTTGCCTCCATTATCTCCACCTTTCACCTTTGTCGCCTCATGATTTGCTCTGCCTTCACCGCCACCTATCTTCCTCCCCACCGTTGCTTGATCTCTTCCCCGCTACCAACAACATGTGGTAGAAATGGGTCGATTTTTTTTTTTTTTTTTTTTTTGGTTTCAATCTCATTATTGAATTCCTTTGTAAAATTGTGTTATAAACAGAAGGATAAAATTGGGTTTTTAAGAAAAACTAGTGGGCAATTTGGAAAATTTGTGCAACTTCCAAAGGTAATATTGAAACGTGCTTGAAAGACTATTTTGCAATGGAGCAAGGTGCTGCTTTCGCGATTTGAGCTTTTCATTCACAAATGGAAACGCAGCTTTTTAGAAAACATAGCTTTTTAAAAACTTACCAAATGCACTTTTTTTTTCTTTTTTTCTTTTTTTTTTTTTCTAAAAGCACGTTTTAGCTTGTAAAAGCTAAAACAAACGGGTACCTACACATGTACAATGCATGTTTAATGAGATGTAATGTATGATGTATCCATTCATTTAAATTGTACACAAGATGTACACTAGATTTTTTTTTTTTTCTTTTTTTGGAAAAGGATGTACAGTAGATATTAGTTCTGATCAAAGAGAAAATCATATTATACATAGTGTGTTATACATACTATATTACATTTATAAATGAAAACATAATGTTTTCGAGTTATAACAACGGAGCGTGTGTAAAACACACTTGGTATAAAATTGCAACCCTTGAACAACGGCATTTTTTGTTGGACCTACTCACGTTGCATCTTGCTCACGTAGGAATTAGACATAAGCCAAGCTCTTTGAACTCATGTCTAATTCTTTGAAATCATGTCTAAGCTTCATATTTTTAAAGAACTTCAGTTTGTGTTTGGGATTATAATTTAAAGTCAGCTTATTTTACTATTTTACTTATTTTTACTACTATCCAGTTTATTTTTACTATTATTCATAAGTTTCATGACACTTTTTATTATTATTCATAAGTTCCACTGTATTATTTTAACTAGCTTTTACCTTTATCTAGAGTACTTTCAGCAAAAAAAATTTCAGTTTCAGCTAAATAAGTTGTTCTCAAAAAGTAAGTCTAGTGAGCTTTTTAGTCTTAGCCTAGAACTAGGCAGTAGGCACAACCCAATCTTACTAATACCCAACAAGAAAGTGATTCGTTCTCCGCACAATATCCAATTTACACTTTTTTTTAGATAAAAGATAGAAATTTATACTCTTTAGAAGAACATGATTCTCTCAATTCGAATGAACTAGACGTTGTACATTTTAAATTTTATTACCAAGATGTAGTCTTTAGAGTGTGTTTGTTTGGAGGTGAAATAAAGTAGATGGAAAATTTTGAAGAAAAAATAGGAATGAAAACTTTTTTGGAGTGTATTTGGTTAGGTGGAGAGAAAAGAAAATAAATTGTGAGACTCACTCCAGACCTACCAAAAAATTTTCTCTCATAGAGGGAAAACAAGAAAGAAAATGTTTAAACAAAAAACTCTCCTCTACTAACGTGCTAGATTTCTTTCACTCTCTTTTTTTTTTCTGCTTTCTTTTCTGTTTTGTCTTTTTTTTTTTGTTTTATCAGCTGTTTGTTTTTTTTAATTTTTTTAATTTTATAAATTTCCTTCTTTAGTTTCTTTTTCCTTTTCCTTTATTTTAACCTCCTTTAGTTTTTTTTGTCGTTTTCCTTCTATTTTTATACAATTTTCCTTCTTTAGCTTTTTTTTTTTTTTTTTTTGTCCTTCTCTGTACACTTTTGGTGCTTTTATTTTTTTGTTCATCTGTATTTTTTTTTCTTATTTGTTATTTTTTTATCTATTAAGGACATGAAGGTAAATTTATACAAACTATATTTTCTATCCCTCCATTTTTCTACTCTCAAATCAACACCATGAAAGAAAATTAAAAATTTTTCTATCCTCTTCCTATTTATCCTCCCACTTTTCTAACTCTCCAACCAAATAGACCCTTAAAGATTTAATGGTATATACACGGTGCTATATAATTTGAAATTTTATTTTACCAATTAGAAGTGATTACTAATTTTAAATGATGGGATAATTTATACACAATTACATTCTTGAAAAATAAATCTTGTCAATAAATTTAATTTTCTCCATTTCAAAAAACAAATATAGATGATGACATTTCAAGCTTAATCAGTTGACGTTCTATCCAGGACAACAAAAGGTGATATTACCATTGATGCAGCTAGGATTGTACTGATACTACAGATTGTGTATATTGGATTGGATAAATTTGTCTTAACAAGGATAACAATAATTATGATAGAGGAAATTGTTTATAATTAAGATAGGCAGCCATTTTGATCTTCTCCATATGGTGATGATCATGCGTTTAAGAACTGAAACATACACTTTTATAAATTAAAATAAAAAATGTATCAAAAAGAATTGCTTTTCGATGATCTCCACAAAGAACGTCTTGCTTCAACAAAGAGATTAAGTTTACTTTCCATTCCCACCTTCTTCAAGATTGCTTTTCAACAGAAAATTTGAGAATAAAAGGAAAATGATAAAAAGTCTTCTCAGAATTTATGAGGCATAATTCTTAGTCCCGCAATTCACTGGAAGTCTGGAAAACAAACACACAACTATATCAAGGGAAATTTTCTATATGATTTCGATATATAATCATATTTAGCCTTTAGCTCTGGACCTCTGTAAATAAAAGCCTAAAAACTACTTATCAAATAAATAAATAAATAAAAGCCTAAAAACTTTATTTAAAAACGAAAAGATACCAATAGTCCGATACTGTTAGATTGTTTTAAATAAGATTTATTTTCCTTCAAATTTCAAATAGGGAGTCCTTTTTCAATTTATCTATTTATTTATTTATTTATTAGTGAGGGTAGTTAGCAGTTGCAGACTTGCAGTTGCTTGGTGCCCATGACATTTGATAAACCAGTTCCTTCTTATTGCAATGCATCTGCACCTACCAATTAAAGCCCACTAACTATATATCACATGCATTCATATGTATATGGGTCTACCAAATTTATGAAGAAAAAGTGCATTCATAGAACTACTGAAACTAATTACATGTATATTCGCAATTACAATACTTTTAGGTAGACATCCACCGGATATCATACACCATCATAATCAACAAATTTAGGTATAAAAAGTTCAAGATTTCATAATGAGAGAGTAAAGCGAAGTCGTTGAGGTCACGGAAAATAGCAATACAAACTCTGTACATGTAACACCTGTGACCTGTGTTTCCATAGATGTTTGGTATATTACAGTTGAACACCTGAGACCTCAGCCTTCAAGAGGAAGACACAGATCACATATAAGTACCAATGCTAATTTTTCTTTTAAATCAATTCCCATATACTTCTCAATTTAAAACAAACACAAATAAAAATTGGTTTTAAGGTGAAGCCATGTCAATTGAAGCTCTAGCAATGGCAGGCATTGACTGTATCAAGTGCACCATCAACCTTGAAGAGGTGGAGCATACAGATGTGGAGAAGACACCACAGTACCTACTGGCCGAGCAAAAACCAAGCACTGAGAGTGAGACAAACGAGGACCAAGTGGACAGTGAAACGGTGGCAGGTGAAGGAAAAGATTGAAGCATGGACTGAAGCTCACTTCATGCCATTTCCACTTTTAATGTCTAAACAAAAAAGTTGTATTTTAACTGATTTTGACAATCAGCATGGACTGAAGCTCAGTTCTTTTTCTTTTCTTTTTTAACATGGAAGACATATTTACAGAAGCTTGTGGTTCATCCAGAAGAAATATGTGTATTATGACTAAAATTTTAAAGTTGGAACACATGTATGTACCTAAATACATGTATATTTCATGTCATAATTTTACCCTTTCATATCTTTTAATTCCAATCAAACTAATGCTAGGACTGATGAACTGGAAAAGACATTGTAAGATTCAATTCTAAGTGCAAAACAAAATAGTCAGAGAACTTACATATATGTATGTACATTTGTATGTAAGTATATATAGAAAAAGGGAGAGATGAAGTGCCTTGAGTATGCATGATGAAATTAGAGGAATTCACTATATTTGTATGTGCACAACATGTGTATTGGGGGGGGTGGTGGGGGGCAGTTGCTTTGTCTTGTTTCTAAAGAGTGATCGCATACCCACATGAACACAGAAGAAAAGTACAATAACAAAGAAGAGCTTGAACCAGAAATACATAGAATATTAAAGTATCAGCATCAATTGGGTATACAAACAAGCATCAGCAAAGAAATCATTAAGCTAACCTACCAAAAAGGATGATAATACAGGCCCATCATCTTATGAGGGAATAAGTAGACTTATCTGTTACCTCATCTTCCACCAGACAATTCAATAGCATCTTGGTTATAAACTGAATCTTCTCCCCAGTCAAATCTTCTCTGTAGTCTCTCATACTCTTGCCTGCGAGTAACCTCAATATGCTGCCACTCTTCCCACCTCTCAGCCAGCCCCTCACCCTCCAGCATCCGTACGACCTCTGACATTGCTGGGCGATCCTCTGGTGACAACTGAGTACAAAGCAATGCAACTTGGATCATCATTTCTACCTCTTGAATGTTGTAGTTTTTATTTAGGTTTTGATCTACAATATCTTCTAGTCTCTTCTCCCTTTCCAGTTTCTTGACCTTCACAACAAAATAAATACAGAGTTTATTAATTATTAAGTTTAAGGTCAAAAAAAGTACAGAACTCAGAAACTTCAAATACGATGAACACTAGGAAAAAATAAACACACACAAAAAGGATCATTTATAAGAGACTTCCAAATCACTTTGTACACAATATTATTGCATGACATGGAATCACCACAAATTTTTGTTCTTCCAGAATTACATGCCAGTCTTCTAGAGCTTATCAAAAGTGGTAATACTCAGATGTAGTAATCACCGTTTGCCTAAAAGCAAATGAACCACCAGCTTGAACAAGCATGCAATTCCCTCAATACAACTAAAGACACCAAATGGCAGTAAAACAAAAGGGAAGCATTTCATCTAAAAATTTTCTTTTAATTATATAACATGCAAGGAAGCACTATCTTATTGGCAAAGTACATTTGCCATGAAGTGAATGAGACATTTGTGAGTGTAAATTAATTGTTGATGCACAAAAGTATATGTACTGAAAAATATAATATTTTTTTGATAAATAAAACTGAAAAATATAATATGTAGCATCCTTATTGGCAATGTTGGCAATGAGGCTACAAATTATTTGTTTTCTGTGGGTCTCTTTGACACCACTTAAGACAAATCGTATTGATGTGTTTGCTCCATCTGTATGTAGAGTATGAAGTACATAGCATGCTTATAATAGAAATTGTACTCCAAGTAATACTTGTCATATAATTAAAACACTTAACATATTACCCATGCATAAAATCATGACACTGGAGAGAGAGAGAGATGCACTGAAAAACCAAGGCACTTTCATAACAAGGTTATCTTACATGGTCAAGCAATAAAACATCATCTTCTTCTTCCAAGCGCGAAAAGTCAATTGCCCGTTGACCTGTTACAATTTCTAAAAGCATGATTCCGTAACCAAAAACATCAGTCCTTTCTGATGATTTCCCAGTTGACAAGTATTCAGGTGCTATGTGGCCCATTGTCCCACGAACTTGAGTTGTTACATTAGTCTTTCTAACATCAACCAGTTTTGCCAGGCCAAAATCACCAACAACCGCTTCAAAATCTTCATCAAGTAACACATTTGCAGCCTTAACATCCCGATGAATAATTTTAGGATTGCAATGTTCATGAAGGTACTCTAGGCCACGAGCTGTGCCTAAAGCCACTCGTTTTCTAGTAGGCCAATCTAAAACAGGCACCCCAGCTTTAAGATCTGCATTAGTGCTCAAAGCCAGTATTATATTGTCAGAAAAGCTGCTAGAAATTGGTAGTAGACTAAGATTCATATCAGGAATGGTCCAATATGCTACATAAAAAGTGATGTAAAATCCTATCAGTCAATGAAACACAATGACACAAATAATTAATGACTGAGGACTTGTCTTATTGACATACAATGATACTTTTTGCTTTTCAGGATACAAAGTAACACATAAGCCAAAGAAATTTGGTTGGTACTCAGAGTTTGATGACAATGCTAATGACATAGAACCATAAGTTTTCCATTCCCCAAAATCTAATATGAAAAAGCTGCGACTTCCAAGGCCAATTGTTGTTAAACAGGTCATGTGTGGTCTTCACATATTTGGCTAACATGCACTTTACACCCATGAAGTTTGGGTTCACTTCTAAATCGGTGCCTCAACACTCAAAACTTGTAATTTACACCCTCGACTATTACAACATTGTCAAACACCCCTTCCGTTTTGGTCCGTCACATTTTCACTATTAACCTGCCTAGAAGCAATGTTGTTTTTCTTCTTCTTCTTCTTTTCTTTTTTTTGGTCCAAAACGTCGTTTTGTGTGAGTTAATGGCAACATTCTAACAGATGTTGATACTGTTGTAATACTTAATGGTCCAAATTGGAAATTTTTATAATTAAGAAACCAATTTAGAAACAACCTCAAATTTAAAGGGTGTAAATAGTATTTAACCTATTTTTCTCTGTGTTTAAAGGCCTTCACACCATAATTTTAGGGTATATCTCCAAGCAGAATAATCACCACTAAGGCTCTTATTTATAAGTAAATAAGGAATTTATTGAAAAAGACTACTTCATGTACATGGAAATGAACACAAATGACACTAAGGCTCTTTGATAAGAACTAAAAAGTGAAAGGATAGAAAAAAAAAATCCCAATTTCTGTCATGTGTTTCATAGGAGAGATGGAAAATTGATGTATTTCCTTTTTATGGTTGAGAAGTAAAATGGGAGAAAACAAATAACTTTGGACTAATTTATTATTATACCATTATTATTAAATGAAAAATTATTATCATTACTTTTCATAGTACAAGAAGTTTTATTAGTATAATAATAGGAATCATGTATTAGCATATTGCATCAAATAGAATTTTTGAGAACATGATGCAAATTCATCATAGGATTATATTGTATAATGTATTATCATCATTCTTTTTTAAAATTCTACTTAATATTTTTATATATGAAAATTATGTGAAATTTGGTTATTCATATTTGCTAAAAGATTAAGTGACATTGAAAATTGGATGGATAAGGGGCAAAATTGTAACTCTAATGATAAAATATTGGAAAGATAAGAGCTAGAATGGAAAGTGTGGGCCAAAGTTGAAAAACAAACCATCTTCTCTATCAAATGGTAATAAACTTCAATTTCATCCCTTTTTTTTCTTCCTTGATTTTCTATTTCCCCCTAAAATCCTCTCTACCAAACAGAGTGTAAGATGAAATTAAAAAGTTTTGAAAGGCATCACTCTCTATCCCCAAAATAATTGATTCTTCACCTCTAAGTCTTTAATTTCTTATAATATAAACATCAACTTAAACTGCTTTTCATAACCACAAACATGGTGGAGAAAATATTTTCATCAACAAAGAAAATTGATGATTCTCTCTTTTGAAAGACTTGTACTTCAGCTGCAGGCATTTAAACAGCCTCAATGATTTGACCTGTGAAAAGTACATATGCCTATTGTCGTACTAGCGTGTGAATGCACCAAGGGAAACAAGAACACAAATTTAGATATGGTGTAGCAAGTTACATATAATTGTAAATGTTCAAAATGAGTCAAGAACACCCCTTGTAAATAATCCAAGGCCAATTTTTGCAGGCTTGATATATCACCAGATCCCAAACTGGTATTTGGTGTTGAGCATCAGACGAGATAATCTTTTTTTTTATAAGTAAAAGAATGCATCAGACGGGATAATCCATTCCGATCCAATCCAGAATGAGATGAAAAATCCACAGAAGAACAATTTAACCCCACAGCAGCGAAAGGGATTGGGGGATATGTAAAAACCCACTATTCAGCACTGGCCACCACTATTCAACACTGGCCAGCTCTACTTCACTGCCGGCCAGCTAAAGGCTGCATGTGGTGGCCAGCCAGCCAAGCATGACAAAACCCACTGGGAATATAGCTCAACTATTGCAGATGCACACACAAAAACCAAATACTACATTTATTCAACCTGACTGACTGTGTGTGTGTGTGTGAGAGAGAGAGAGAGAGAGAGTCTCCGTGTGGTTTAACTAATAGCAGATCCTATGCACATAAACAACTAAAAGAACAGATACCTCGTAGGCAATAAGCAACACTTAAATTCTGCATGAAGGGATAGACTAAAAGTCGTTCTGTTGGAGTTGTGCAAAACCCAATTAGCCGTAAAGATTCCTGTGAACAGCTACACTTATCATCTCAACTTCACGCTGGAAAGCTGCATCTCCTCCAGGACTTTCGTAGTCAGTTAACCGTTTCACAGCAATTTTTGTGTTATCAGGTAACACCCCTTGTAAACTTTCCCAAAACCTCCCTGTCCTAGAACATTTTTCTCACTGAAGTTGTCTGTAGCTAATTGTAGTTCCCTCCATAAAAATCTTTTCAATTGACCAAACGCAATTCTCCGGTCAACTTCACCTGAGCACACAAATTAAAATTAACAAAGGAAAGCTTTCAAAAGAAGATTCTTGAGTTTTAAGTTCACATCAACTACCAATTATATCCCTATGACAAGAAGTACCCAAGGATTATTAAACGTGACACAGAATAAAACAAATTAACAAAATGAAGAGAAACACTATGGAAACTTAACCCCCCAACAAAATATATATATAATAAAAAAATAAATAAATAAAACCACAAAGGAGAAAGAATTCAATGACGCAAGAATCTAAGGGAGTCATTAACTACATGATTCAAAATGATTTGATTTTAATAATATATTGTAGCCCTACTTTATTATCAATTGCTTTCGATTTTACACAAGAAACAGAAGTTATTGAAAACACTAGTTTTGACCCCAAAACAATTATGCAGCGGATTAATAGATTAATTAACAATTATTCAGCTACGTGATTACACAGTTATATCAATTTACTCAACAGAACCAGCAAGTCACCAAATTTGTAAGAAAAGATGAGCAAAACAATAAACAAGAGAGCCATATTATGATGAAGTGGAAAACCAATGGAGATACTCCAAAGGGAAAACCACTTCAGAGTTACCCTTATCCCAAAAGAAATTCACTAATAGAATTGAAGTTTTTACAATACGATTCAAAATCTTGAACCTAGACTCTAACCGGTAGATTATTTACTAACGTAACCTCACAATCAGCTCCAACAACTTCGTACTCTTCTATCATAAACACCTTTCCTTAACCACGTCCATGATCATGGTCAGACCCTCTGATCAACACCAAGGACCCTTCTTGAATGTTTAGATATCGTAGTGCCAAACTGGGTTGATTAGTTATGCGGTTTCAAACTTTGATCACATTGACCGATATGCATCCAAAGGAATATCACTTCCTGTACTTGCGGGTTCACCACGATAGATGCTACTGTTTTCTCTATGTTTAGCATAGGGTTTCTGCCTCATGAAGCCTCACAAAAGTCGTGTTTATGAGGCTTTATATAATAGACTTATGTAGGGTTTAAAATAAAACAACGAAACCTGATCAGAAACGGTTTCACATAAAACAGGGTCCCTGAGTCTCGATCAATCAAGGCGCTGTTGAAATTTGGCGCTTCTCAGATTGGGCAATTCTGTGTCAACTTCAACTGGCCATAACTCACTCATTTCAAATCCAAATCAGGTTATATTTGTGTCCGTATTAAAGCCCTGAATATCTGCTTTCCAATGAAAAAGTTTCACTTTGAAATTCATTTTTGAACAAAAGACAAGGGCAAAAGATCATCAACTTTTCATCTCCAGGATGTCAAAACTTTGTCATATTTGAACAATGTCTAACCCAGACTCAACTCACTTTTAGAATGAATAAATTACACCAATAAGCTTGAAATTTATTACAAGCAATGGAATGAGCCAATAAAAATTTAAAAAATAAAAACCTAACAATTATTTTTCCCTAAAATTTTTGAGTATCAATACAGAACCCAATCAGGTAAGAAGTAAAATTCATCCACCCCCCCCCGGTCCAAAAAATAAGGAAAACAAGTATATGATAAAATATTCCATTTTCCAGTTTTCACATCACCATTTTCTATAACTTCTATCAAATTTTGTGTGCACGTTTAATAAGCTTTTCATTAGTTCACGGATTTGTATAAAACAAACATGAATTTATCATGGAAAAAAAAAAAAAAAGGTTAAACCACGCAGGCTGGATAAAAATCCAAAGGAATCCAAACTGCTCAGAATATTTTTGAATCTGAAGTCCACTCAGTTCTAAAAAAAATGATTCACACAATAGATTGCAAATTGTAATTGGATATGATCTGACAATTTAACACATGAATTATACATTTTTGAGATAGAGGTAGCGTCAATGCTAATTTGTTGTTAGTTTATCCAATAATAGTAGGTTTATGCAAAATAGATATAGAAAAATAAAATAACAATCACATTGGGAACACAAAGATTTACTTATTTTGGCCTAAAGCCAATGTCCGCAAACGGCATCTAGAGAGTTTCACTAAGAAAATTGGGAGATTACACCCAAAGAGCTCTATCACAAAACCCTAACCCCAAATACGCCCAAGTGCTCTCTCTCTAGCCACAACTAGGACGCCACAAGAATTATTAATTCTCAAATCCTGGTGTGCAAAAGACCAAATTTGTACGTGTATGCTGGCTTGGTCTTGCTCTTCTGAAACAACCAAGGAAATGGAATATATATATTGAGCTTAGGGTATTGGACCATCTTATCTGGAAATATTATCATCTTTCTAGGCAGAGAAGTTTGATCGAATAATGTCAAATCAAATAGATTTAAATAATAAGATCAAGATGCCTTACCAAATCCAGCTAAATCATAGAACTTGAATAAGATTAAGATCATCATTTGATATATTTATATGCATAGTAACAACTTAATCGAACTTCCAACATGCAAAACAGTATATATACCTTTTGGTAATGGATTTCAAAAAGGATCACCACAGGGTAGCTAAATCCAAAGCTAGTTACTTGTTCATATATTATGCTTAGGAGGTCCTGTTTTATGGTATGAAGGAAACAGGTTGCATTTACACCCCAAATAACCATAAAATAGGTAAAACTAAAGGATGTGTTATACCCAGCCCTGTATAACAGCACTTTTCATGAGAATACAACAACAAAGCCTTGGCACTTTTCACGAGAATATTATGCAAAAAGATGCAGAAATATGCTTTGCAACATTATGAATTTCAACACTCATAACAAGATATTTCACAATGAAAAATCAATAAGTCAACAGATACCCATAAGTCTGTCATAATATTTCTTTTTGACCTTTCAATCAACTTTTCTAAAACTTAACCCAATTAAAGCGCAGTTCCAAACAGTGTCAACTTAATTGAACTAGCCTAATTCAAGTGAGTTGAATTCTGTGCTAATTTTTTGAAATTTAGAAATAATTCTAAACATAATGTTTTTACGTTGGAGGTGTCATTTGAAAAGAGCTCAACTTAATCGTATAACTATAACCCAACATGAAAACAGTTAAAATTGACAATGTGAATGAGCAAATTAACCACGTGCACACTGGGGAGATATAGGAGAAATAGCAAAATTTGATGTTAAAAAGAAGAAAGAGGAAAATAGGAGCACCAAATGTTTTCAGCCAGTAAAACCCATTTAAACTTTTTTCCCCTATTGGAGCAGGCAATTTTAATTGGCTAAACAATTAAAAAGGAAAACGAACCTGCAACATCTACAAAAACTTCACGTTTGTAGCCAGAGTTTCTACCCCTACACAGAACTAACGACAAAGCAACAAGAAGAAGAATAGCAATACATCCTCCAACAATTCCAAGAATAACTCCAATTTTTGACCCATTCGAACCACCTGTCAAGAGAAAGAAAATATTGGCATGAAGCTAGTCAAAGAAAGAATTAATTGCACCATTGCACCCCAGAAAACTTTATCCATATTGTAAATCAAATCCAATAACCTGAATCTCCAATTTCACTAGCACAAAAAGGAGGGGAATTAATGCTACAATTCAAGTGGTTTCCTGTAAAGCTGCAGCAATCAACAGAAGCAAAGCCAGGTGTATAGCAAAAATTAGCAGAATAATACTAAACATCTAATTTATATCATATGAACAAATTTATTATCTGATACTATGCATATCAATCACACACATAAAGAGGCAAAACAACCAGAGAAACCAAGCGCACAAGCACCTTCAGCTTCTTGTCCTTAAATTGATAAATAGATGAAATTCCCATCTACTTATGGGAAAAAATAATTAGTTGTGCAAATTTTTTCACCATTTCATCCCTTAAAACCAATGGCAAGATAAAAAGACTCTCTCTCTCTCTCTCTCTCTCTCTCTCACACGTCAATAGCAATCTCTCAAGAAGATTTATGCATAAACAGGAAAAACAACCAGGGAACTGAAGTGCACAAGCAACTTCAGCTTCTGTGTCTGTAAATTGATAACTAGATAAAATTTCCTTAATTGTGTAAATGTTTTTACCATTTCATCCCTTAAAAATGGATGTCAAGGTGACCCTCTCTCTCTCTCTCTCACACACACACACACACATGGCAATAACAGTCTCTCAAGAGGATTTATACATAATTAACACTAACACCTGTAAATAAATTGGATGATTTTCCTTGGATTGTATATCTCAATATTGAAATGCGGCCAATAAAGTTCAATTTAAGGGTAGTAAATTATGGGAACTCATCCATCAAGGGGTATCAAATGGAAAGTGAAGGATGGGCCCAAGAAGGCGAGAATCAGAAAATTGCTAGAGTAAAGTCTAACTTTACTAGTTAGTTATAATAGATCTTGCAAGAAACTTTCCTCGGGTTCATTAGATACACATAATCGCTGTATGGGCTTGATTGAAGTTATAAACTGTCCAGTGTTTTGGCAGAGAGAAACACGGATTTCAATCCCCTCATATTCATGGCAGGAAACATTACTCAAGTTGGTGGTGAAATCCAGCAAATACAATGTTAAATGGGTGGCATAATCCAACCAGTACAAATGGCATGCTCAGCATGGTGCCACAAGATCATTACCATAACATTTAATCATGTAAGACTGAAATTCTTCTAATATGATTCATCTTGTACATGTGAACGCGAATTGATCCAAATCTTAAAATAAATGACATTTGACAAACTAAAACAATGAAGAACAAGCAAAATAAAGATAGATGACCTAGGAGTCAACACCAAGTGAAGGAAAACCTAAGGAAAATCTCTAAGAGTCGCCACCTTAGGTTGACTAAAGTCAGCACTAGACCATTGAGAAAATAGTGATTTTATTCATCAAAATAATCCCCCTTCATAGAAGCACAAACTTTACTTACATAGGAGTACTAAACCTAATTCTAACTGATATAGGGACCCTAATTCTAAATCTCTTGTGAAAACCAAATTGTTGAATTACAAATAACCTTGACTTGAAATAAAAATACTACTAAACCTAATTAAATAGTAGGGCATAAAATAAAATACCTTTGACCAATAAAAATACAATTGACTATAATATTAAATAAGACCAAATTAAACTATAATTTCTTTGTGTTTCCTGCACCAAATTTGACATAGGACAAGCCAAAACAATGCAAAAACAAAATTGAATGACAGGAAAATAAAGGATAGAGAATTTAGGAGTTAGCACTTAGGCTTGCTTGGAGTCAATACCAAGCAATGGAAAACCTCTAGGAGTCAACACCTAGGATTGGCTAGAGTCACCACCAGACCATTGGAACAATTTCAATTAAAAATTCAATTTATCAAAATAATCCCCCTTCATAAGAGTACAATACTTGCTTATATAAAGTCCTAACCAAGGTTGTCAAAATCGCAATCTGGATCGTAGGATAGCACAATTTTACGATCCCACCTCACTAAAACGTTTAGGATCGCACTAGGATCGTAAAAATGGTAGGATCGTACGTAGGATCGTGTAGAATCGTATAGGATCGTATGGGATCCTATACGATCCTATCAAAAACATAAATTTTTTGTTTTTTTTTTTTTTATAGGATAAATTTTTTGTTTTGATGAAGCTTTAAGGGTTTTTATTTTTTCATGTTGTGATGGTATGACTTTTTATTTTTTATTTTATAAAATCATGTTAACCTAAGCAAATGTTTTCTAGTTTCTAATTTACTTGTAATCAAAATGAAGGAATGCTTCATCATTTCTAAATGAAGAATTTGATGTTGGCTTTGTTGCCTTTTAAGCTATAATGTTGTTAAATTTGTTTGATCAATATACTAATTTGTGTTCTAATATTACTAAAATATTTTTTTATATATAATTTTATCAGTTATGCTTGTATTTGTATATTGATTGATTGATTTTTTTGAGCATGCTCTTTAATTGTTGTTGAGTGGTATAACTTGAACAAATTGAGTGTGAAATTATATCTTGATATCTTTTGCAGCTCTAATATACAAATATATAATGTCTACATAGATGGTGAAATGGATGATGATGATTAGGAATTGAGGACGGTGGTTATAAGAACCTTAGAATGGGAATAATTAAAAACGGTGGTTATAATGTCTCCATAAATGTTCACTTCATCTTAATATTCATCTTGCTTTTGGATTTCATATTGTAATTAGCTAGTTTCCATTTGCTAACTTATTTTAGACTTCAAACTTGGAACTTAGAACTTGGAAAATATTTTCCATATGTTTTGATAAATATTTTGGTATTTGGTTGCTAATTAAACATTTATTGAACTTTTTAGATACATTGGGTCAAAACTTAAATATATTTGTTTCGATAGTATAGACATAGCGATGTATGACATGCAAATTACATCATATGATACAAATCTAAGTTTTTTTATGGATGAATTCATAATTTACGTGATTATTCAACATACAAAGCCATTATCAATGTGTTTTTTGTTTTAAATCTGAAAATATGTAGGATCTTTCGATTCACGTTCAGATTTTACAATTTATGATCCCACCTAACTTCAACGATCTTACATAGGATCCCAATTTTGACAACCTTGGTCCTAACCCTAATTCTAATAGAGACAAGAAACCCTAATTCAATTTGACTTGGGAAAACCCAATTATTAAATTACAAAAATAACCTTAGCTTTAAATAAAAATACTAATAAACCTAATTAAATACTAAGGCCTAGAATAAAATACAATTGACCAATAAAAATCCAATTGATTCCAAAATTAAATAAGTCTAAATATAATATAAATAAAAATTTCTTTATTTATCAAAAAAAAAAAAAATTCTTTGCACTTCCAACATTAATATACTCTTTAAAGTTATCCATAATAATTAGTTGTTCATACTTGTAGCTTTGAACTTGTAATAAATGCTGAGGAATCTGACCACTGAGATTGTTCGAATCAAGCATTCTGCAAGCAGAGTTTCAACCATGCCATTAAATAATAAAGAAGGTGTAAGTACACAACTTCACAGAGATCTTAAATTCCATAAAACACAGGAACTATTTAAATCATTTCAATTTAACTCAAACAAGTAAAAATTTTAATCGTCTTTGCATCATACAAGATATCACATACAGACTGCTTAAGCTTGGAATACGTGAAAGTGACTCAGGAATGGTTCCAGTGAGATTGTTTCCACTCAAAGTCCTGCTTACATAATCAAGAAGATCACACTTTTGATAAGAGATCACAAGAGATGCAAACATCATTAAATATGTTGGAAACTGAAGACAGTGCAGAAGGAATTACTTACAAGAACTGAAGCTTCGTAAGATTACCAAGGGATGTAGGTATTTCACCAGATAAATTATTATTTCCCAAATTCAAAGTGGTCAAATTTGTCAAATTCCCAAATTCTTTGGGTATCCCACCAGTTATGCCATTTCCTGGCAAACTACTGCATGATGAATGAAACAGATAAACATTAGTGTCACACTTGCGCGTCTTTGCTTACATATACTTCAACATATGGAGAAAATAATCACCAAGAAATCTTTAACTAAATCTCTAATAAGTAATAATTTAAGCAGCCATGACACTAATTCAAGGACATTACCATTAAAAAAATGTTACCAACAAAGATCATAATGTCATGGTCACAAGTTCCACATATGCTATCATAAAGAATTGAAACTTTATTATTCCCCCCTCCATCCCAAAATAGATGGAATGCTTTCCATATTGGACTGTCACAATATTTGCGATTCTAAAAATGAAAGCACTAATCCATTTAACTTCCTATATTACCCTTTAAGTTGAACCCAACTCTTTTCAAACTTGAACCACCTTTCCTGGCTCATCCAAGAGCATATTAGGAAGGTGTTATGTTTATTTTGTTCGAAAACTCCCTTCTATTTTGGGACAACAGGAACAGAAGTCATCATTCTGAGTGTAATGATTGTTGTTGTTTCTTAAAATATGATTTAGAAGTAATCACCATATATTTAAAACAACCACCAAGTAATCTATGGAATGACAGAGACAAAAACTTATTCACTACAAAAACAAAAACAAAAACAAAAAAACAAAACAAAATATTCACCTCCATCAAGTTTCATTAAAAAAAAAAAAAAAATTGGCTTAGAGAAACACAGTTCAAAATCCACCTGATGTAAAAAAAAAAATCATTTTGTCTTTAGCTCTAATAACTAGAATACATCAGGTTATTCATTATTCAATCGTTTTCCTAATTTATTACTGTTAAAGAATTCCTTTTTTTTTAATTACCAAAAAAGAAAGTTTTTTTTTATATAATAATTAAAAATAAGAGCATACTGAAGCATTTTTGGATACTCTAGTTGAATTCCTCAGGAGATAATATCATCACAACTTAAGGTTTATTGGCGCATACAGTAGTCAATGATTGTTTCGTTAAAACATCTTTTTTGATAAGTGATTCTTTGACCAAACAGCAGTCAATGGTTGTTCCTTCAAAAAACCTTGTAAGGTATCCTTTGCATATTTTCTCTAAAAAGTGGTCAATGATTGTTTGGTTAAAAAAATAAATTAAGAAACATTCTTTTCTCATTATGATATGCCTATATAACATATTTACATGAAATAATCAGTTCCTCGTTGTCCTTTAGGGGGGAAAATATCACAGACAGAGGAAATCATCAGAACAAAATATATACATTTATTAAGAAGGAACAAGAAAACCATTGAATAGGAACTTCCTCTTTCAAACAGAGGAAATCGTGACTACTAGGAACTTCCCCTTTCACACAGCAATACAGCTACATGTACAGCACACAAATTTGAGATTCAAACCAATGGCAAAGGAAAAAAATATTAATAGTAGAGGAAGGCAGGAATCAGGCTGAAATTGGGGGAGATTTGAATGAGTATAGAAAAATCTTCCGAAAATTCTCCCTCTCTCTCAAGCCATCCTTTCTCTCTCTCTAAAACCCATACACTAATACTTTCTATGTTCAATATATCATTTCTCAGATCTCTCTCTTTGTCTATCATATTATTACATGTGCTTTGGTTTGTGAAACTGACAATGAAGAATAGTGTTACGTTTTAATGAGTTTCAATCTTGGGAAGGGGTTAGGGGCATTGCAGATCTTACCTAAGGGTTTTGGATCATTCAATCCTACTGATCCTAAATGATCCCAAACCAATCTCGCTGGCCCAACGATTCTAGAACAATCCTAGTCTTTTTGGTGAAGTGGAATCATACATCCTAGTGATTTTAACAACCATGCTTTTTTACCACAATAACCCAATTCTCCTTTGGAAGGAAAAGACAAAATTAACAAAAGTACTAAAGCCTACCACAGCTTAAAGAATCAATAAGTTTTTTTAAAATTTACATTGGCTGAACTAATTCTTTTAATACTTACAGAGATGTAAGGGTCTTTATACTTCCTATTTGTGGGGACAAGGTTCCACTAAATCCCATCGATGACAATGATCTGCAAAAAAAAAAATGTAAGCATAGACCAGACAAAAGGTATTAAGATAAGCAAGTAAAGCATAGAAACTTGCACAAATCACAAAATCGATGATTTGTTGGAAACATTTTGATCAAGCATGATATGATTAAGATAAGGCAACAGTACATTAAATAGTATCTTACAAAGAAATAACATTATTATTAGTGTCACAAGTAACATCGACCCAAGTGCAAGGGTTAACTTGATTTGGGTTCCAGCTTGTGAGCTTATCAGCTTTCAATGAACTCTTCAATGCATACAGGGCATCACCTGAAACAGAGCACAGGAAATTTCACCACTCAGGTAAAGCTAATATGTCAATGTCAGTACATCGGTACCAAAATGCAAACTTCAGGAAAACATAGACAATCAGAAATAGAGAAGAAATTGCAGATATTCAATCTTTCTACGGTACTAGACTCACTTAACCGAGCTATTTCTGTGATGACATGTAAACTGCCAATGAAATTGAAAACAATAAATATACTTAGCATAGCTATATGTTGTCTGAACTAATTAAGAGTCATGCGGACACAGCCTTGTACCTTGGAAATTAGACAATACAAACGATGGCAAGCAAGCCAATATCAAAATGGCGAAAAACAGCTCCATCTTCAACGATATCAATTCCAGCTGCAAACACAAACAAGATCCATAATGACGCGAGCCATCGCTGCAAAACATCCCAGCATCAAACAGCAAACTGTTAGATTTAAAAACAGACACTGTATAACATAAACGAATCTTAAGGCAAGCAGAGGTGATATATCTATTACGCGGCAAGACAATCCAAATAGTAGATAAACTTAGTCAGTTTCAGCAACGCCTCTAATGTTAATGATGTGGTAAAATCTAATCCTAAACTAAGACTTGTGAATATTAACCCTCAAGTTTTATTTTTTCAATAATTCGATAGTTACAACAATGGGGAGGAGGAATTGAACCTAAACGTCTCCATTAGAAACACTAGGAGATGTCAGTTGAGCTACCAGACTCTTGGCCTTAACGCGTCAAAGTTAGATATATAACACAGGACAAACTATAAAAACCAAATTTCTTCAACTAAAAAAATCCGTACGGAATTTGAGCCCATAGTTCAAACCTTATATATATGTGTGTATATATTTCATATTCCTACGGCAGATTCAAAATTAACCGTCGGTAAAAAGAATCAAACAGTTAAAAGAGATTAAAAACTATTTCTGGTCCGTACACAGCTTCCAATTTCAACGACTGGTAAGTCAAATTTTAGTATCTATTTTCCTTTCCAGGTAATAAGCAATGGAAGTAAAATTACAAAATTACGTTAATACAATATCCACCGGTTTCTTCAAA
Source organism: Quercus dentata (assembly GCA_028216015.1). Classification (NCBI taxonomy): domain Eukaryota; kingdom Viridiplantae; phylum Streptophyta; class Magnoliopsida; order Fagales; family Fagaceae; genus Quercus; species Quercus dentata. The sequence goes on along the minus strand of CP116449.1, from coordinate 54,526,141 downwards.
ACTGAAACATAGAAATGAGAGATTGATAACACAAAATTCAAAGAAGAAGAAGTACCTGTTTGAGATTGGTGAAGGAATGTTCTGGAAGAGTCACTGAATCAAAAGGATCTTATCATCATAATTAGGGCTTTATTTATCGAAGAATTGAATATTCAAGTAGCCAAGCTGGCTTCGCTGAGAACTGAGATTTAACTCTCAGAAAGAAAGAAAGAAAGTGTTGCGTTGTGTTGCGTTGTCCTTGTATTAAAATCCAGGAACAGCAAAACAAATCTGAAAGAGTTAAAGCAAAGAGGACCTTCTTTTTCTTTAGTGTAATTTAGGGGTTAGAAAGAAAAACAAAAAAGAATGTAAAAGTTGTGGTTGGATGTGTTTGTTGTTGGCCTGATTGGCATGACCAAGACTAAGGGTGGTGCTCACTCACTGGAGGGTCCACGCAATAATAATATCTATTAGACTATTGTAGACCACATTTATTACATTTGGGGATTTTGTTTTGTTTTGTTTTTTTTAGAAATTTTCTTGTGCGCGTGCTGTACAAACTTCCAAAGTTCTAACAAGACTTTTTGTGCGAAGCAATCTAAAACAGACAGGGCCGGCCAGGACAGATGGAGGTGGAGGCCCCTCTACTTTTTTTGTTTGATCTTCTAGATTCAGCTCCCCTTTTTATAGAGCCATCGCATGTTTAGTTTAACTGTGATCCGCATGGGTGAATCATTCATTCTCTTCCTATTAGTGTTGCATTTACTATATATACTATAGTGTCATTTGTGGAATTGTAGACAAAGATTTGATGCTTTAAATATCATGTTTAATGTGGGTTGTTGAAGTGAAATCGTTTTTGACCTTTAGAATTTTTTTTTTTTTTTTTTTAATAATTGATAGATAGAATAAGAAAATATAAGGAATTTGAATCTAGTTGCCAAAGACACTTTAGGAGGTACCAACCAATTAATCTACAAGACTCTTGATAAACTCTAGATTATTTTAATCAATCAAGTTATTAGTTAATTCGATTACGCACAAGTCTCGATGAATATGTGATAGGCATAGCCAAATCGCCAAAACTAAAGCATAGTGGAGAATAAATTTGACACAAAGAAATAACGGTCATAATAGGGAAAAGTCTAACCGAATAAAAACCCAATGAGGGTAGTTTGAAAGTTACCACTAACTTAAAGAATCCACTAAGATAAAAATTGAAGTTACAGCAACAAGAAATATACCCTATCTCAAAGTTGCTACCTATAGTAGAACTTACTAATGCTATTGAGCTTAACTCCAACCTAGTTGGACTCTTCTACGTTGTGGATCACTTTGATACAAGGATACCCAATTCTCGTATAACTTACACACTATCACCACTTTTGATTCCTAAAGATGTTGGTGCAAATGTCTTCACATGAGCACTTAATCTCCAATGTTTTAAAAGACACAATTTGGTACAAAATCCTAGACACACATAATGTTGCAGCCGCTTCTCCAAGTGTACAGTGTTCTTCTCTATGATGACAGTTATTAAAAATAGTATTAAAACCTTCTAAAACCTTAATGCACTGATTCCAAGTTAGCCAAGTCATCATGGGTCGTAACAGATAAAATTGAAATCTCGTGGCTTGATTGATCGAGTGGTGTCAAACCTAGTATCATGGCAACACAACTTCCACTTTCCTGTGTTGTTTCTTGTATTGCTTTCGTGTGTCTTCAATGCTAATCTTCAAACCAAAATTGGACACTAAAAAATTAACTTTTTTTTTTTTTTGGAGGGGGAAAAAAATTAACAACTTAATTACATCAAAATGCATTTTGACTTGGATTTACCAACACATACATCATATGATCCTAACATGGGTTTTAATTATTTATAAATTTTCTTACCAAAATAAGGCATTTGGATTATATTCTTGCCTACATAAAAAAATTTAAAATATATATATGCTTTAATGTTGGCTTGATAATAAATATTGTATCAATTATCATCATAGCGTAAGCAATGTACGTGTAATGACTATATGCTTTAATGTTGGCTTGATAATAAATATTGTATCAATTATCATCACACTGCAAGCAACGTACGTGTAATGGACTAATGGGGTGGTTAAACAAAATAAAACTTTAAAAATATATGTTTAAATGTTGGCTAGATAATAAATATCAATTAACATCATACTAGCTCATTAAAAAAAAATTAACATCATACTGCCTCATAAAAAAAAATTAACATCATACTACAAGCAATGTATGTGTAATGGGGTAGTTAAACAAAACATAAGTGCACAACTACAGATTATTTATTCAGTCTAAAAAACTGCAAATTATTTAGTACAAAATTGGTGCCAATGTTGGCAGATTTCCAAACACAATGTGAGGCATAACACAAACTAAAATCTACATAATATTCCACGTTTGCAAACATACTGTGCAACATAAACACACTTAATGTTGGTGAAGAACTATGGCATATATAAAAATGTTTGGCAAGTGGTTGATAGTGGAATCAAATTTAAAATAGAAAATAACTTTATTGCTTCCATTGGGTTGGTAGTAATCATGATTTCCATTGTTCAAATTTTTCTTTTTAATTATGGAGTTAAAAGTTAAAACTTTATTTGTGGGGATGGAAGGCCCAAGGGTGTATATTGGGCCATGGACCTTGTCCGAGGACATTCAGCAATCCGAGGACAATTAGACATTAGCTAAGACATACAAATTAGTAAGGTATGGAAGGATTCTGGCCATGAAGGTTTGGAAAGGTAGTCCGAGGAGAAATGCCCCCTCGCCTAAGCAAAGCAAAGGTCAGAAGGTTTGATCTGTCATCAAGAGCAACACTCCGGACAATTCTACTGGTAAGGATAAACATTAGAAGGGAATAGGACAAAGGGAAGCTAAGAAATATCTAAGAGAAAGCTGCTATCACCGCATTAAATGCTTTGCGCTTAACTCTCCGCCATATTAATGTGAATGTGATACCCGAATAGTGATATTCAACCTTACAACTACCCTCAAAGACTTGAAAAAGTCTTTGATAGGATAAGAATCAAAGCAAACAACTTGACCTACACGTTAAGGGTGGAGATGAAGCAAAATAGGAGGATATAAAGAAGAACGACCCCATTACAAAGGGATCATCGGAGAATCAGTAGAAAAAAGACTATAGGAATAAGAACTGTAATTATAATCAAGTTTAAGAGAAATATATACAAGAGTTACTCTCCTCGGACTTTGCTAAGGAAGATTTTCTATGCACGAAACTTATTTATCTTTGTTTTCTTGTCATCTTTAACCCATTATGATTGTTGTCCAACTCATTGAAATATAGTTTCAAGCTCACTCTCTACAAATTCATTGTGTTGAGCTCTTTGGGCCTTAATCTTTTTATCTTTTGGGCTTCCAAAATGTGTCCTTACACTATTAATTGAAAAATACAAAGTGAATGGATTCATTTGACTTTATCTAATTATCTTCTAGATTTAAATTATTAATTGAACTCTATCTAAAAAAAAATAATAGTAATAAAGTAATACTTTAGTTTATATCCACTAAACTAAAGTATCCGAGACTTTGGAAACTCTTGCAGCTAGGAGGACTATCCATTTCGTACAGAAATTGGATTTGCACGGTTTGATTTTTGAAGGAGATTTAGAAGTTATCTCGGCTATCAAAAATCGGTGCTTCCATCATCCATCCTATGGTCACTTGATTCAAGCCATTGTGTCTTCAATTGATTTTCTCTAGAACTATTATTTCTACACGTCGGCAAGGCAATGCTATGGCACATGCTCTAGTCAAGAGGGCACTATTTTCTTTTCCTATTTTGGTTTGGATGGAGTTTGTTCCTCCCGACATTTATAAGTTTATGTATCTGATTTTTTAGCAATTAAATAAATTGGCTTTTCGGCTTGCTTAAAAAAAAATGTTTACATCCTCTAAGATTTTAATAGCTCAATAACAACAATTCTTTTCTTTTACGAAAATTTTCATTTGTTAAAGTTGTGTGAGATGATTGGAATCTCATAGGAAAGTCATTTGTTGAGTGCGATAATATTGTTGCCAACTTGCTATGCCGTATATTTCATTCACGGTTATGTACGAATCCTTTCCCTATGTCTAGAGTAGGTGTGTTGTTTACATCTGTTTCTTACTCATTTTCAAATAAATTGGAGGAGATAGAAAATAGATGTAAAAGCAAAAGCATAAATGAGCAATTCAAGGAATTATGTTGTTCGGTCCACCGACTACATCTATGAAGAAAACTCTTAAGAATTAGATCTTTGATTATAAGTGAAATACAATTTATGTGTCACAATGAACTCAATATGAGTATTTATATAGAATGCTAAATCTTAGACTAACCATGCATTAACTACAATTAATAGACTTGTAGTATAAGTATTAGATTTGGCTTACACGGTAAGTCAAACTTGGCCTTATAATATTGAACTTAATATATCTCTAACACTCATTAGTTAACTTCTTTGCATCCATATAAATTGTTTGGAAAAACAAACAAAAATTTTAACTAAGATGTAAGCAATTTCCATTAAAAGAAAAATGCAAGCAACTTACACAAGGACAAACCATCAAACCGAAAAAAGCAATCCTATTACTTTTAACAAAGAAAGGTCATTAATGTATAACATGAGTTCACTAATTACACATGTTGCACCTCAAATGCATGAATAGGTGTGTGTTAGATTGCCTGTAAATAATCTAAGTGCAATACTACATACCCACACAAAAATTGATGACTTTTTTCACACATATTGAGTTGATAAGTTTTCAATGATTTTCATCTAAGTCTATCACTAACATTACTTTTTTACCTATTACTAACAATCTATTATATCAGCAAATCTCAAAATTTTTTTGTCAAAACTTCTATTATCCGTTTGGATCAGCAAATCTCAATTTTTTTTAAATGTGTAAATAGTCAAAATATTTTTTAATATATGAACTTCTATGTCTTTACTGTTCATAATAGTGAAATTTCTCCCAAAGTCAACAAAAGCGGGCCAAAAAAAAAAAAAAAAAAAAAAAAAAAGAAAAACGCGAATTTGAACAAAGTTAGGAAAACGCTCACTATGTCTCCGGATTTCCTATAATTTGAACAAAGTTAGGAATTCTATAAAATACTAAAAGAAATATTTTTTTCATCCATTTTTTATTTTCTTTATATTTCAAACAAATATAAGACATTTTAAATGACATACATTTTGTTGTTATTTTGATTTTTGGATAACAATTAGCAAATTATAACCAACCATTAAGGTAGGTACCGGCCATAGCAAATGTCATAAATGGTTTGATTGAAAAATTGTAGCATACGACTAGACATTTTTTCTCACCCTTCAACCACATTCAGTTTTCCCTCTTTTGCCTTATAATTATTCCAGAACAATTCCTAATGTATTATTGTTTCTCTATTTATTTTAATCTCATCAATTATTATCAAAATTATTATTTTATTCTCTCAATTTACCATGTCAGATTTTTCCTTCCGATGCTTACGACAATGACTATTTAACACAATTCAAAAAAGTTAAAAGTTAAATAACATGCCTATAACCTTAGAGATCATTTTGAAATATAAAGCAAAAATTAGGAACCAAAATAGATTTTATGTCTTTGTTGGATACCAACTCCTCGTAGCTAAAGATTAGAGTTGTTTGCCTCCAATAATTCTAAGACTACAATCTATGCCACATTTTTTTCCACAACTAATTACGTGGTTGATTGTAAATGGTGGATATAAAATAATGGATTTATACGAAAATAGCAACCAATCACCATATGCTATATAGAATAGTTTTGAAAAATTATGCATAAAAATTATGAGTCGTTGAGGTCACCTAAAATTATAAATTATTAATATCATATTGCAAGCAATGTAGTGTAATTAAACAAAACACAAGTGCACAACTACAGATTATTCATTCAGCCTAAAAAAACTGTAAATTATTTAGTGCAAAATTGGTGCCAATGTTGGCAGATTCCAAACACAGTATGAGGCATAACACAAACTAGAAGTAATCTACATAATATTCCGCGTTTGTAAACATATTGTACAACATAAACACACTTAATGTTGGTGAAGAATTATGGCATATATAAAAATGTTTGGCAAGTGGTTGATAGTGGAATCAAATATAAAATAGAAAATAACTTTATTGCTTCTATTGGTTTGGCAGTAATCATGATTTCCAATGTTCAGATTTTTCTTCTAATTTATGGAGTTAAAAGTTAAAAATCTATCAATTGAAAATTACAAAGTGGATGGATTCGTTTGACTTTTTTTTTTTTTTTTTTTTTATAAAAAGATAACTATAATATGTTACTAATTCCGCAACTTGAACTCTTTAATTTATATCCACAAAGATTTTAATAGCTTAATAACAACAATTCTTTTCTCTTTCAAAATTTTCATCCGTTAAAGTTGTGTGAGATGCTCTGAATCCCATAGGAAAGTCATTTATTGAGTGAGATAATAGTGTTGCCAACTTGTCATGCCATATATTTCATTCACGGTTATTGGGTACAAATCCTTTTCCCTCTGTCCGGAGTGGGTGTGTTGTGTAAATCTTTTTCTTGGTCATTGTTAAATAAATTGGAGGAGATAGAAAATAGATGTAGAAGCGGAAGCATAAAAAAGCAATAAAATGAGTTATGTGGTTCGGTCTACCAACCTATATTCATAAAGAAAACCCTTAAGAGTTAGATCTTTAATTATAAGTGAAGTACAATTTATGTGTTATGGTGAACTCAATATGAGCACTTATATAGGAGACTAAATCCTAAACTAACCATACATTAACTATGATTAATAGACTTGTAGTATAAATATTAGACTTGGTTTGCACAATAAGATCAGACTTGGCTTTATAATATTGAACTTATATCCCCAATACTCGTTACTTAACTTCTTTGCATCCATATAAATTGTTTGGAAAAGCAAATAAAATTTTAACTAAGATGTAAGCAATTACCATTAAAAAAAAAAATGCAAGGAACTTAAACAAAGACAAATCATCAAAACAAAAAAAGTAGTTATCTTGCTTTTAACAAAGAGAGGTACCACCGCATACTCTTGGTGCGATGGTCATTCCACAAATATAAGTGTTTGTACGGTGTAAAAGACAATGGTTGGGATTCAAGTCTCCAATAAGGAGTTTCATACACATATACATTTTAATTTGATTAGAGTATAATTTCTATCATGTATAAAACAAAACAAAAAATCTGAACAAAACAAAATCAAAAAACAAAGAGAGGTCATTAATGTATAACAAGAGTTCACTAATTACACATATTGCACCTCAAATGCATGAATAGGAATTCTATAAAATACGAAAAAGAAATATTATTTTTCATCCATTTTTTATTTTCTTTATATTTCAAATAAATATAAGACATTTTAAATGACATACATTTTTTTTTTATTGGATAACAATTAGTAAACTATAACCATTAAGGTAGGTACCATTGTAAGGATGGCAATGGGGCGGGGCGGGGTCGAATGATGGGGTCTTCGTCCCCGCCCCGCATGGTTTTGTCTTACCCCATCCCCTCCCTGTCCCGCATGACGGGGAAAACTTTCTCACCCCATCCCCGCCCTTTGGGGCCCCGCGCCCCCCGCCCCACCCCATAAAACTCTACTTTTTGTTAATTTGCCCTACAACTAGTACAATTTTTTTAATGAAACTTATTTTTTCAATAAAAATATACTTGAAATTACAACTAAATTTATCCCATCAAATCAAATCAATTTTTAGAAAAAAATTTTTGAATAATATATCCAGGTGTTTAATAGAACAATAAAAAATAATAATAATAATAAAATCTCATAATATAACACATAACAAAATAAAGGTAAAGAACCACATTAGATATAATAAAATAAGCTAATATTGATATGTTTGTTTAAATAGTAGGGTTTTAGGTATGAAAAATTTACAATTATAATCCTTAGTAATGCGAAGTGGGGTAGGAACAGGGAGGGGTGGGGTGGGGGGGTTTTAAAAGTCTAAACTCATCTCCGCCCCGCACCATGTCTTGCCCTATCCCCGCCCCACCACCTTTGCGGGGTGGGGAAAACCCACAAGGGGCGAAGCGGGGAGGGACGAGTTAAGCAAGGTGGAGAAAAATTGCCATCCCTAAATACCAGCCATGGTTAAGGTTGATTGAAATATTGTTGCATATGACTAGACACTTTTTCCCTCCTTTCAACCACATTGAGTTTTCCCTCTTTTGCCTTATGAATATTACAAAACAATTACTAATGTAATTGTTAGGACATGTGTGAATCATGTTAGGAACAAATGTCAATATAGAATTAGCTAATCATTTGACAAAATGTACTTTACTTGTAATTGAGTAGATTTAGGATGTGCTTAATGCTTTAAGGAACAAGGTTTCAAGTTCAAGTGTTAAAACCATGCAAGTCTATCCAAGAATCAAGTGAAGAAGTGCTGGATTTTAAAACTCAACAGCTAGTATCTATCGAGGTTTAAAAGACTGTTTAAGCCCGATACTCGATAAATTGCTCGATAGATAGGGTATCTATTAAGATTTAAGAAAATCAGATTTTCAGTTTTGATTTTCATCCAATCCGTGTATAGATGTTTAGGCTTTCTTTTCTCACAACCTTAAACATATATAAGGATTATTTTAAGGGTCATCACAACCGATGCACCTCAATGCAAAAGTTTTTCACAAGCATATTGTGAACCAGAGACATATGTCCTAGTTTATCTTTTTCTTCAAGAAGTTGTTGTGTTTGTACACCGTAGGGTTTTGTAACCAATGAGCTTCATGATCTTCATCGTGTTGATGAACTGAAGAATTTTGTAGCCAACATCCTTCTCAAGTTGGTGTGTAAGCCGCGTACTAGGATCCGCACATCGAATTAGTTAGTCACATACTAGGAGCTGTGCATTGAAAAGAGAGATTGTCACTACATAATAAGTCCAATTGGATATTGGGGTAAGGATTCAATTGTAAGTTGGTATAAGGTACTGAGATTTCTTTACTTGTAACTACTTATTGTAATAATAGTGAATTCTTAGGAGTGGTGACCTTAAAATCATCCGATGGAATTTTTGTCGTGTAGGTTTTCCCCATTCGTAAACAAATCACCGTGTCAATTTATTTTCCATTGCATATTAACTTAGTTAGTGATTTGTTTGTGTTACCACGTGTATTGCATGTTAATTAACTTAATTAATTTACTTGGCTAATTAATTGGTTAATTTATCACAATGAATCAATACATTCTTGGCCCATCAGTAATATTGTTTCTCTATTTATTTTAATCTCATCAATTAGCATCAAAATTATTATTTTAGTCTCTTGATTTACTATGTCATATTTTTCCTTTGGATACTTACGACAATGACTACTTAACACAATATTAAAAAGTTAAAAGCTAAATAACATACATATAACTTTAGAGATCATTTTGAAATATGTACAAAAATTAGGAACCAAAATAGATATATATTTTTTATTTATATATGCGTCCTCCTAGATGGGAAAAAGGATACCAACTCCTTGTACAAAGTCAAAGATTATGGTTGTTTGTGTCCAATAATTCTAGGACTATAATCTATGTCACATTTTTGCTCTACAACTATCTGCGTGGTTGTTTGTGAGTAGTAAAGATAAAAAATAGATTTATATGAAAATAACAGCTAATCACCATATGTTATATAGAATAGTTTTGAAAATTATGTGTAAAAATTATGAGTCCTTGAAGTCGCCTTAAATTATAAACTCCAAATAGTTAATACTATGTAATAAATTAATAATAAGAGAATGTTTTCATAAAGTGATAATAATAATGAACAGAAGAATTATTTACCAAAAAATATATAAAAAACTGAAGGCCCACTTTTTATAATCTTGTCTCCAAAACCATTTTCTAAGTTATCTACTCATCTATCTTCTTCTCAAAAAAAAAAAAAAAAAAAGAAAAAGAAAAAAAGTTATCTAATACTGTATATCTAAATAAATAAATATAAAAAACAACTTATCTAATATATCAGGCCCCACAGTTCAGCATCACTTTTGACTGGGAGAAGAGCATGGATTCCACGACCACAAGAACTCAATTATTGCAATTTGCAAATAACAAAAACATTAAGGACTCGTGATCCTAACAACTCCAAAAATTATCTACTATAGTTCTGTGTATGGAAATTCTTAGAACATTCACATCAGCTCTTATATAAATGTGTAAAATATATATTTTGGTCACTTTTACACATTTTGAACTAAAAAATACTTCACATCAATCCGTTTAAAAATGTGTAAAGTCTTCTAAATTTTTCAACGAGCTACATGACTGTATAAATTTACACGGGCACTATAGCATGTGTATTTAGTTTTTAATAGTTTTTTCTCTCTCCTCTCCACCCGACTCTCACCTCCCTCTCTCTCGGCACTTTGTGCACTCTCTCTTTCTCTCACAAAAAACTCTCCCCATCATTTCATCCTCGGTTCTCTCTCCCTCTTCTCACATCTCTCTCTCTCGTTCGTTCAAAGCATGCCACTAAAGTTCACAACGTGGTGAGATAGGTCTTTGGGGTCACAACGTGGCGAGATTGGCGCATGGCGTGTGGCGTGGTCTTGATGGTGGCGGTGTGGGTTTGGGTCGATGATCGATGGCGGTGACGTGGGGAGGTCTCAATGGTGGTTTAATATGAGTTTATGGTGTGGGTTGGTCTTGGTTTGTGTGGGTTTGCTTGGTCCAGGTTGATTTGGGTTGTGAGTTAATTTGGGTATGTGTGGAGGCGTGGAGGCATGGAGACGATGGCATTTTGATTGGCGTTGATTTTTCTTTGTGTGGGTTGATCGGTGTTGGTTGATCTAATGTTGAATTTGATTTTTCGTGTGGGTTGATCGGTATGTGGGTTGATTGGTATGTGTGGGTTGATCTGATTTTTCTTTGGTTTCTGATGATGGTAGTGATGGTGGCTGGGTGGTGATGGTGGTCAGTGGGTCCAGAGAGAGAGAGGGGCGGTGAGGGAGTGAATAATAAAAATTAGTAAAATAAAGAATATTTTATTGAATAAATGTGTAGAATAGATAAACTGATGTGGGTGTTTTATAAAAGTGGATGTGTAAAATAGAAAAAGTAGGTTTTTTCGAATAAAATAGACAGAAAATTTAGAAGAACTAATGTGAATGCTCTTACCGCAAACCAATCCACCAAAGAAAAAAAAAAAAAAAAAACATTTACAAATTAAAGAAGAATAAAAAATGTAACATGGGTCCATCCAATTGAATTTTTACTTGTGTTCAAATGGATTTATGTGTATATCTGCGTTATTATTTCTTTCTATATTACTAAATATCGAATCCCATGTCATGATATTTTCAAAGTAATTTTTTTTTCTGCTGGAAAATTAAAATTTTTTCATCTGTAATTTTTGAAATATTAAAATTGATGGATCAGGTAGAAAAATATGAATTACTTTTGTAAATTTAATTAAACTAATATGTTTCTTTTTAGCTTAAAGCATACGGTCTAGTATATTATTGAATATTGATTACTTAAACTTTCCACTAGATGTTCACGCCAATAATTAATGGATGACTTATAACTAAAAAGAAAGCAACATTGTTGACTACTGAAATGTAAGGCAAATATACAAATGTTATCTATGACCATTGACCAATACTTATTGTAGCTCAATTGATTTTTTTTTTTTAGTATTTCAAATGATGATATTTAAGTTTTTAAATTCCTCCTCTTTCAGTTATTAAATTAAAAAAAAAAAATCTTATGTCTAAAGTATAGGTTTTTTCAAATGACATTGTCTAAGTTACTACTAAAATTATTTTTTTACCCACCAATAATAGTAAATAACAACATACCTCTTATAATTTATTGTGAAAATATTATGTACGTAATATTTCTCTTATGGTTATCATATGTATAAAAAATTAAATTATATATGAATGTATATTAAATCAAAACATAATAAACACTTTCATGGCGAGATAGGGCAAGACATGACAGGACAAGCAAAACCTGTTCCTCTCTCGTCATCTTTTCGAGACAAGGAAAACTTGCGTAGAGTAAAGTGGGACAGAAAATTTTTGCCATCCTTACTTCTCTTGTCATGCTGGATTTATTATAGTTTTTCCCATCATGGTTATTCATTAATGTAACATAATACAGAAAACAAAGAGAGAGATTTTTTTTTTTTTTGATGAACAACAAAGAGAAAGAGATAAAATTCATTTGTGTAACATAAAACAAAAACAAAGAGAAGAGAGAAAGAGGGGAGTGTTTCTTCCATTAAGTTTATTAACATCGTCAATGGGTCTTGTCATCATGATTTGTCAAAGATCCGGTGGTTAATATCAAGACTTTTCAATCTTCTCAAAAAAATATATATATATATATATATCTTTTTTTTTTTTTTTGGTAAAGTAATATATATATATATATATATATATATATCAAGACTTTTCAAGAATTAATATCACTAATGCACATAGCCAATAAAGTTTATTGTCATCAATTATGATATTTGAAATTCAAATTGTGCCTATACTAAAATTTAATTGAACATCTTAAGTTTAAATTCTAGCGAATTTATAATTTATAAAAATATCCAGAGTTTTTTTAATTTTTTTTACTTAATTATCTCCACTATTTTTTTCCCACCATTCCTCTTTCTTCTACATTTTCTTCTCCTCTTATTATGGTAGCAAAATGTGAAACATGTTCAAAAAGTTATTGATATAAAGTTATGGGTCATACTAATGGGTGTTCTTAGGTTATTGGTTAACAATCTATTTTAAAAAAGTTTTGACACCGTGGGTTCCAGTTAACTCAACTTGGTAAAGTCTCTAATGGTTGTATAAAAGATCTAGGGTTCAATCTCCGCCTACACCAAAACTAATTGATGTCTTGGTTTGATAATAAAGAGCTATTATCGGGAGCGGACGCCATAGATTGAAACTCTCTCTCAAAAAAAAAAGTTTTGACACCATTTCTATGAAAAATAGAAAAAATTGTCAAAATCCTAATGATTTTTTCCCTAAAGACTTTATTTAATTGAATTATTAACTAATACCTTAAAAGTATCTATTAACATTTTTCTAAAGTTATAAACAACCATTTTTTCGGTTTTACACATACCAACCTCAAACTTAAAGTTTCTTGGAGGGAGGAACCGAAAAAAAAAAGGGTGCGAACCACCAAACATTACCTACCATAGTTTGAATTAGTTTGAACAGTCCAGTAAAGGCAAACATTACCTACCATTATGCTCAAGTCAAGTCAATTAAGGTATCAAACTTCGAGAGTGCCCACCAGTCACTAGACTCACCACACATTTCAGAATTAATCATTTTTATGGTCCATTAATAATAATTATACCACATTATCCCTTATTATAGATCGTAATGATGTTTTTTTTTTCCAATGATTCAAATCAGTTTTTTTAATAGAAAAAAAAATATAAAATGTACAAGTTTTGTAGGACCCAAGAAAACCCACTAAGGCATTCAAATCAGGCTGTTTGTGTATAATAGAAAAAAATATAAAATGTACATTCTTATTTTTTATAGATATGATCAATATCAATCCCTTCGTGTATAATTATTGTAAATTTAAATAAAGCAAGTTTATTATAGCCTTATCCGAAGGGTAGTAAGGGTAATTTTCCCAAGATATTTTAGATCTTCTTACGGATTTGTTCTTATAGCTAATGGTGTTAATTTATATTGACATTATCTATTTTGCATTTAGTTGTTTATTATCTCTTTATGTATCTCAAGAATAAAGAAAAAGAGTAAATGGTGGTTGTGTGTGAAGAATGATAAATAATTTTAAAAATCAAGAAAAATTGATATTTTAATGAAATATAGTGTAAAATAAATAATTTGATATGTGTTGTTTTGAAAAGTATGTAAAAAAACAGGTATTATACTAAAATTGGATCTTAATCTTTACCATTTTTCTCCTCATTTCCGTTTCTATCTTCTACTCAAAAACAGAATTATATATATATATATATATTGGCAATCCAGAGAAGTGGGATTCATGATCTGCATCAAAAGGTTCAAATCTTGCACGATAAAGACTTATTATAGCATTATCAAGTTGTTGTCTCTTTTGGAAATTAGCAATTTTGCATTCGAAGTAACTTAGTGGAACAGACATATATGCATTATCATGATAAGATATTGGAAAAAGCCAAAAATGTTAGGCCTTTAGTTTGTCGTGTAATGGGATCTCAGTGAGAAACCATTTGCGAGAATGCCTGTTTTGATTAAGATGAGTAAATGGTCAATACTGGTACCATTTGCATTGTTTTTGGTTAACAAGATTAAGACATAAAGGAGTATATGACGCAGTCCAAAGTCTATATATGATCACCATCACAAATTCGAGAGGTCAAATGCAATTAATTGCAAACACATGACTATTACTTTTTTAGTTAAATTAGTGTTAGCCCCAACTATTTTGATGCTTACTTGATACTTACATGACATTGACATCCATGAATCATTTGGAGCAATTGTACTTTTCATGATCCAAAACTCACAGTACAGTCATCAAGATTCATGCATCAGAGCCAACACAAATTTCTGAGGATAATAATTCCTGCATACAATTGTTCTTTAAAGGAAAGCCCATTGAACTGATTCATGGGCTGCTGCTGAGTTAGCAATCCTTGTTAGTCCAGGTTAACTCACGGCTTGAAAAAGCTTTCCATAATATATATACCTTGTCACACTCCAATACTAGATGGTCTATACCCTCATTTGATTTGCAAGCAAAAATATTTTTTAAAAAAAGGCTAAAAACTATTAACTTACAATGAGCTCTTGTGTGGTGGAGAAATTCAAAGTGATTTGAGATTAAAGAAATATGTTAGTTGTGACAAAATCATGACTTAAAGTTAGTGTGTATATATATATTTTCAAATGAGTATTTATTTAGTATTAATAAACTATCAATAAAGCTGTAAGGACTAGAATTAGAAACTCAACCCACCAAGAACAGTGGATGCCAACCCAATAATACATATACCTTGTCACACTCCATTACTAGATGGTCTATACCCTCATTTGATTTGCAAGCAAAAAATATTTTAAAAAAAGGCTAAAAACTATTAACTTTCAATGAGTTCTTGTGTGGTGGAGAAATTCAAAGTGATTTGAGATTAAAGAAATATGTTAGTTGTGACGAAGTCATGACTTAAAGTTAGTTTGTATATATATATTTCAAATGAGTATTTATTTAGTATTAATAAACTATCAATAAAGTTGTAAGGACTAGAATTAGAACCTCAACCCACCAAGAACAGTGGATGCTAACCCAATAAGCCCAAAACAATGAATTTGTTAGAGAGTGGGTCTCATCAGGAAGCTACTTAGCAAATTAAATGCAGGCCTCAATGAATAGGATCTAAATCATTGGTTTTTAGACCCCTTAACACAATTGATTTAACCTAGGTAATTAGCCAAGTTGTTACTTAGTCCAATTTAACAAATCTAGGTTATCACAATCACAAAGATCATATCATGCAAAACAGCGGAAAGATAAATACACAACGATATGATAACCCAAGAAAACCAAATCGGTAAAAAACCCGAGAAGGATTTGACCTAACTATCCTCAAGGTAAAAAGCAAATCCACTAGAAAGAATCGAAGTTCATACAATAAGACTTACAAGCCCCCACGCTCAACTTCTTATTGCTACCCACCGGTAGAACTTACTGACACGACCACGTGCAAGTTCCGAATCCACGTACTCCTTCTTTCTTTGGCCTTTGCAAAACACAAACACCCTCGTTTGTGACTTTGAGATCCCACTCAAAGGTTTAGTAGCACAAACTCTCCTGTTTGTGACTCCAAGACCACCCTTAAAGGTTTAAATCATCAACACCTTTGATTACTAGAGAAGGCAAGAACTTCCTTTCTTGAGATTACTAGAATAAATATAAGAGAGCTTTTTAGGAAAAAAACCCTAAATACAAAAGATGCACTCTCTTTTCTCTCTCTATATGCTCAAAAACATGGCTTAGGGTTTCCTTTATATAGTGGGAGAAGTAGATTTAAAACCCTAATCCTTAATGGGCTTAAGTTGCTGTTTGGGCCGACTTAAAATTCTGCAGATACGATTTTCGATTGATCGAGCCTATTCTTCAATTGATCAAACCAGGCAGAATATGAAGTCTTCTTCCCGTAGCTTGTATGTTCTTGAATCTTGACTTGAATCATCTTGAGCATTGTCTAATAAAACCTATAGACTCTAAGATCTATATTTAGACAAGTTTGTGTTCATGATTTGCCAATTGTTCTAAACATTTAGAACCTAACAAAATCAATATGATCAAACATGCAAATTGGTAAAAATATCACTCATTGGTCAAGTCCGAGGATGGAGTGTTCTTATATTAATCAAGCTTTTTCTGGAATAGAAGTCTTTTTTCTTCTTCTCAAATTACATGCCTCATTTCTATGGTGGTCATTTCCTTATATAGTTCCTCACCTTTACATCTCGGCCTTCCACCTGTTGATTTCTTAGGAAATCCCTGCGATGCTTATCCCATCAAGACCTCCCGAAAGCTTTGTGAGGAGTCAGAGTGGGATGACACTGTTCAGGTGTCATTTCTCCATAAATGTGGCGAGTTCATTTGGTGTAGTGCATTTAATGTGGTGGTGACAGTCTCCTTCCTAAATATTTCTTTTTTTGTTGTTAGCTCAATTCTGCCACTTTCCCTGAACCTTATCTTTCCAAAATGGTTAACTCCCTAAAGCTCTCCCGAGATGGCTTGGCTCCTCGGGAACCTCAATTGCTTCATCACTCTCCTCTTTTCTCCTCAACCTATTGACTTAGGTTTACACAAACCCTTTAACCGTCCTCGGGTATTTGCTCGTCCTCGGGCATGGCCCATAATCAAATAAACATGCTTGGTTTGCTTGCCCTCACAAAAGCAAAAACACAAAATTATTGTTACAATGTAATTATTTATAAAAAAGGAATTCAACATTTTTATTTTAAAATCTTGTAAATCATTTATGATTGAATATGTACTAAATATTGCAACTATGTTTCTTTCCATCAATGAATATTATCAAATCGTTAGTTAAAAACTCATCTTCGATTTGTTGCAAAAGCTAATTTTAATGACATTCATAGCTGGAATTTGATGGAATGACTAAATATTTTAATTTGTAGATTAGTTTTGATTTTTTTTTTTTTTTTTTAGGGCCAAACTGTTTTTTTTTGGGGGGGGGGTAAAATTGGTTGATTGGGCTAAATTTTCTTTAGTTGATTTTGTTATTAGGCTAATTTGTTTAGGTTTGCTAGTTTCAATTATTTTTGGATTTTAGATTCATAATTTGTTTATCACCTTTAAGAGGAACGATGATATTGTTAAGGAGGGGCTAAGTGTTATTTTATTAAACCAAAATTGCTAAAATCAATACTTATATATACATATTCAACTTCCAACTACCTTAACTAGGAGTATTCACCAAATCGCACAAATCACAAAAACTGCAAAAAACCGCCCGCAAAATGGCATAACCACATTGCACTGCGAGTAATAATAGTACACCGCACCCCATGGTGCAGTGCGGTTTGCAGTTTTTTTTTTTTTTTTTTTTTAACTAGGGTTATTAAACTATTAATAATATATTTAATATTAAATATATATTGGGTAGGAAAAGCCCAAAATTATACTTGACTTTAAAATTGTTCAAACCGCATCTTATACACCACACCGCACATATGACCGCAAAAATAAGGTAAGGTGCAGTATGGTTATGGTTTTGGCTAAACTCTAAACCGTACAACATTGCACTGTACAATATATGTGACCGCAAAAATAAAGTGCGATGCTAAAAATGACCCAAAACCGCACCGCGAACACCTCCTTAATCGCCACCTCAAATACCTCCTTAACTGCCACCTCAAATACCTCCTCTCTAACCAAACCTCATCACTCCAATCTCATGCTCTAATCATCACCAGTGGCAACTCAAACAACCTGTTCATAGCCTCAAAGCTTATCTCTCTCTATGCCTCTCTCAACAAAACCACTTCTTCCACCAAAGGGTTTGCTTCAGTGTCTCCCAAAGACACATTTCTTTGGAACTCCGTAATCAAATCTCACTTCTCTATTATACATAGGAACAGATTAGTTACTCCTTATAAAAAAATTTGCCAATTACTATTTTATAACAAATCAACCAATTTGAAAGTGAGGAATAAATGCTTTTTTTAAAGGAAAAATAAATGTTGATTTTAATGAAGAAAAGAAAATCTCCTTAGAGTAAGATCTAATTAAAAAATTAAAATACAAAATTAGTTTTCTTAGAGAGATTAAAAATTAGATAATCAAAAGTATTGATACATAAATTAATAAACAATGAACATACGATTAAGGTTCAAGTTAAATTTATGTATTATGAATCTATATGTTGAATGCCTAAATAGGCTTGTTTTCGTTTGTTTGTAATGGGGTTGGTCCAACTCACATTAGATTTATTGTCAGGCCCATAAGGTTGGGTTCCATATTTGATGACAAAAAAGAAAGGGGTGAGAAATCGGCCCAATTTTGAACGTTTATTACAAGAAGTTGGGTCTTTTGCTCTTGTAAATGGCAGCATAGACTTGTGGAAAAATGGCTATCACTTTGTATTTCAATACAATGGTTTTTTGTTTTTTTTTATTATTATTATTATTATTTTCTTTAACCAAAAAAAAATATATATATATATATAGATATTTCAATAGAATGGTTTTGTTGTTGCTAATGTAATATAATTAACTCAACTGAACAAAGGGCACCATATGACCAATTGTGTTTCTTTGGTTGTATACTTAACATAACCCTTAATTAAACTTTCCTATGTTCTGGATTGCCTGTATGATGTTTGGTTGATTCAATAATTAAAGTAGACTTATAATTTCTTGTGCTGCGTGAATTCAAGTATATAACTCCACCAAGGAAACAATAACAAAAAAATAAAAATAAAATAATGGGCCTCATTTTGCTAGAATTCAAGTAAAATGCCTACAGAAACAACTTTCAGATGCCAAATATAAATTAACATTAGTTTTATCTCATTATTTCTAGCAATGATCAAATTCGAGAATATTAGTTCTAAATTCAAGCAATAGATACTAACCCTCCAGCTATGACACTTGGATAGTTGGATTCATTAGTTTAATCATTGAAACAGTATTACAAAATTAATTCACGCAGCACAAGAAATTATAAGTCTACTTTAATTATTGAATCAACCAAACATCATACAGACAATCCAGAACATAGGGAAGTTTAAGGGTTATGTTAAGTAGACAACCAAAGAAACACAATTGATCATATGGTGCCCTTTGTTCAGTTGAGTTAATTATATTACATTAGCAACAACAAAACCATTGTATTGAATTTTTTTTTTTTTTTTTGGTTAAAGAAAATAAAAAATAAATAAATAAATAAACCATTGTATTGAAATACAAAGCGCTAGCCATTTTTCCACAAGAAAGAGTCGTTGGACAATAAACTCAGGCCACGAGACAGGCTTGGTGAGCTTTGAAGCTCCGGCCATGGCGGTGGTGATGGTGGCTTGTGTTGAGCTTTGAAGCTCCGGCCATGGAAGTTGTGGGTTTGATTCAAAGATGGAGAGATTAGGTGAGGAGAGAAAAGAAAGAGTGGGAGAGAGGCTTAAGGATTATGTTTTTGCTGAAAAAAAAAAAAAAAAAAAAAGGTAGCATGGCGGGTCGGGATTGGTTGGTGTAAAACACAGCTCTTGATCCAATGTTTTCTCTTTTTTTTATACTTCTGTAAGGGACAAAAAAGTTCATTTAACATAATTTTTTTACATACGTCTTTTGGTGCCTTCTAGTGTATTATTTGAATTTTATTTTGGTTAGTTTTAGGCAGGTGAATTCGTTTTAGTTACAAGTTTTGGTCAATATTTTTTTAGTATTAGTATTCTTACATGCCAGAGAGTGATAAGAAGAAGAAATGAAGAATGATATAAAAATCTAATATAAAATAGTTCACTTGAAGTTTGTAATCATGCCGTCCTCATTTTGGATATCATTTTTAACATCACTTCAGTAATAGTCCAATGTCTAATATATTCATTTTTCTTTCTCAATGTCCTTAAATAATCCTATTATCTTTTATTAACTTTTAATTAAGTGAGTTTTAATTAACTCAATTGGTAAAGTTAATTAAATAAAAAATTTGAAATTCAATTTTCACTTACTCCAAAAATTAATTGATATCTTACTATAATTAAAGGGACATACGTTATATGTTGAAATTAAAAAAAAAAAAAAAAAAAAATTAATTGTATAAAGCTGGCTAATCCCATTTACAAACAGAAAAGCCCAGCTCTGGCAGCATAGTCGTTCGAGAGCTCCCATGCTGTGTCTAAAACCCACCCACCTTTTCAAACGCTTTCCCTCCTCTCTTCTATTCTCTACATATTCAACTTCCAACTACCTTAACTGTCACCTCAACTACTTCCTCTCTAACCAAACCTCAACGCTCCAATCTCTCCTCCAATCTCATGCTCTCATCATCGCCAGTGGCAACTCAAACAACCTGTTCATAGCCTCAAAGCTTATCTCTCTCTATTCCTCTCTCAACAAACCCACTTCTTCCACCAAAGTGTTTGACTCAGTGTCTCACAAAGACACATTTCTTTGGAACTCTGTGATCAAATCCCACTTCTCTAATGGCAATTACTCTCAAGCCCTTGAATTTCATCTCCAAATGCGAGCATTTGATACCCCACTTGACCAATTTACCATTCCAATGGTTGTTTCTACTTGCGCTGAGTTGATGTTGCTAGACCATGGCAAGAACATTCATGGGTTGGTTTTGAAACTTGGGCTCTTTGCGGAGAATTCCGCGGTTGGGTCTTCATTTGTGTATATGTATGTTAAGTGTGCTCAAATGGATGATGCATATCTTATGTTTGATGAAATGTGTGTTAGAGATGTGGTTTCTTGGACCGCACTTGTGATTGGGTATGTGCAGAATAATGAGAGTGAGAAGGGTTTGGAGTGTCTTTGTGAGATGCATAGGGTGGGTGGGGATGGTGAGAGACCAACTTTTAGAACATTAGAAGGTGGGTTTCAAGCTTGTGGTAACCTGGGTGCTTTAGTTGAAGGTAGATGCTTACATGGTTTAATAGTAAAAACTGGAATTGGGTGTTCACAAGTTGTTCAATCTTCGCTTTTGTCCATGTATTCCAAGTGTGGGATCCCTGGAGAAGCTTACCATTCTTTTTGTGAAGTAACTAATAAAGATCTTCTCTCATGGACATCACTCATTGGTATTTATTCAAGATTTGGGCTTATGGCTGAGGGCTTGAGTTTGTTTTTGGAAATGCAGGAGAATGAAATATACCCAGATGGAATAGTTATCAGTTCCATACTTTTGGGATTTGGTAATTCCATGATTGTCTCTGAAGGAAAAGCCTTTCATGGATTAATCATAAGGCAGCATTATATATTGGATATGATGGTTCATAATGCATTATTGTCCATGTATTGCAAGTTTGGATTATTATCTCTTGCAGAGAAGCTCTTTCGTAGAGTACCTGAAGCAAACAAAGATTCTTGGAACAATATGATTTTTGGCTATGGTAAGGCAGGGCTGGAAGCTAAGTGCATAGAATTGTTTAGAGAGATGCAATGGATTGGCATTGAACCAGATTCAAATAGATTGGTCTCTATGGTTTCTTCATGTTCCCAACTGGGAGCAACCTATCTTGGCCGTTCACTTCACTGCTACATAATTAAACATTCAATGGATGAAAATGTCATGGTAGTTAGTTCACTCATGGACATGTATGTGAAAGCTGGCAATTTGAATATTGCATGGAAAATATTTTGTGGGACACAGAGGGATATCATCACATGGAACACATTGATCTCATCTTATACTTACTGTGGGCACTATGCAGAGGCTGTAGCCCTATTTGAAGAAATGATTTCAGAAAACTTGCAACCCAACTCAGCAACATTGGTAATAGTGCTTTCGGCTTGTTCTCATCTTGCATCTCTTGAGAAAGGAGAAAAGGTTCACCGTTACATTAAGGAAAGAGGGATTGAGTCTAATATTTCTCTGGCCACTGCATTGGTTGATATGTATGCAAAATGTGGGCAACTTGAAAAAGCAAGAAAATTGTTCAACACAATGAAAGAGAGGGATGTTATATCTTGGAATGTGATAATCTCAGGTTATGGAATGCATGGTCATGCAAAATCTGCTATAGAGATATTTCAGCAGATGGAGCAATCAAATGGTAAACCAAATGGACTCACTTTCCTTGCTCTTCTTTCAGCCTGTACTCATGCTGGGCTCGTCAAAGAAGGGAAGTGTCTATTTAATAGAATGCAAGACTATTCCATAAAACCCAACTTGAAGCATTATTCCTGTATGATAGATCTTCTAGGAAGGTCAGGTAATCTACAAGAAGCTGAAGCATTGGTCCTTTCAATGCCATTTGCTCCTGACGGGGGGTGTGGGGTGCTTTGTTAAGTGCTTGTAAAATTCACAATGAAATTGAGACCGGTGTAAGGATTGCAAAGTATGCTATTGAGACTGACCCAGAAAATGACGGGTACTATATAATGATGTGCAACATGTATAATTCTGTTGGGAGGTGGGAGGAGGCTGAAAGGATAAGAGAAATGATGAATGAAAGGAATGTGGCAAAGAGAGCTGGTTGGAGTACACTCTAGGTTATATGAATTTCCTAAGATTCTTGTTGGGGTATCTCTCTTACCCTTGGACTTGATAGTTATATAATTATATAAGGAACTTTAGGATCCACCTCAATTCTGAAAGCCAACAACAGAAATGAAATAGGTCAATGTACAAGGAGCCTGAATTTTGCTTAAATTCAGAATGTGGCTAGCATTGCTGTTGCACTACTGTAGCTCACCGGTAATCTTCCCATTCACTGTGTTCCAAACCCCCCCTTGGTTTCTCTTTTTTTTTTTTTTTTTTTTTTTTGGGGGGGGGCATACACAGCAGTCATAAACTACATGAAACATAAAAAAATTAGAGAACATACAAGTAAAGTAGTGACTCAGGCTGGATCAGTTATTTTGGCTGGGTCCCATCCAATCACAGGATCATGGACATGTAGCACTGCACCCTTTTGCTTTACTTAATTGAGTTTTAACTTCTTTGAACCTTTTTGTATGGGTATATGGGTTGTGAGTTCTTTTCCTTGTCTATGCATTGTACCTCCATATCTATAATGTAAAACTTCTCACTTGTGCCTTTACAACAGGAAAGCCAACTTTGTCGGTCAAGCAAGCAATTTGAATAAAGACCATGAGAGGGATGATGGGTTCAACATATGCCAACTCTTCTGCATTAAATGTGGCCTGGTCCAGGAAGCAGGTGCCTTAAGTGCTTCATTAGCACACCATTGAAAATTTTGTAATAATATAGAATCTATATTCAATAGTTTAGGGGGAAAACTATAGATTTTCCTTGACTTATTTTCTCCATATCGACCAAAAAAACTTACACCCTCCATTGTCTTTCCCAGATTATCAATTTGGTTTGTAGAATTGTATTCAAAAGTGAGTAAGCTGACCTATCACAAAAAAAATAGTGAGTAAGCTGTTTGCGACTATAGTAGGTGTGGTCATTTTCCATTGAAGGATTGTGGTGTCTTGTGGCAAAAAAGAAAATGAATTTGATCTTTTTGGGTTTGCGTACAAGGTGAGGTATTTTTATCTTTTATATGTTGAAATCCTGTTTTGTTGTTTTAATATGCTTTTGTATACTTTAAGGGCATTTTCATGTGCTTCCACTTTTGTCTTTCTTTTCTTTTGGATTGGAAGGGGCATTAACTCTTAAGCTCAGAGTTCTTTTCCCCTAAACAATTTTGCAGTTTGATTTTTATTTCTGTTAGAGAGAGACTCATTTTTTCAGTTTGTTTTATCCATATAAATCAATTTGAGAGTAGAAAATCTTCATATTCATGACAGAAATTTAAGTTCTGCAGCCATGGTTTGTTTGTTTTGTTTTGCTTTATTTTATTTTTTATTTTTAAATTTATGCTTTTCTCCATATTTTGCCATTTAATTTTTTTTTTTATATATGTTAGGAATGCTAAGGAGAGACTGTCATGTGGAAATTGAATAAATTATGTGGCGGTTCAGGGCAAAGATCCAAACTCTAGTCTGTAGTCATCAAAGCAATGGAATAAATATTTTCCCCTGATGTATGCTTTTCTGTTGTCTTGGCCTCTAATTGACGCATTAATTTCAGTCTGGTATTTGGAGATTACAAATGAGACTAGTAAACCACTCTACATCATGCTACTAACATTCTTGTCAAAAAAGGCAAACTGAAAT
Source organism: Quercus dentata (assembly GCA_028216015.1). Lineage (NCBI taxonomy): Eukaryota > Viridiplantae > Streptophyta > Magnoliopsida > Fagales > Fagaceae > Quercus > Quercus dentata. The sequence goes on along the minus strand of CP116449.1, from coordinate 54,501,766 downwards.
TAATTTCTAAATTTTTGGGTGTTGTATTTCATAACATATGCATTCCTCTTATTGCTTGTATGATTTTAACAGAAGCTTAACCTTTGCTTACAGTGGAACCTACTCCATCAATGATATCTAGAACTACCTTGTAGCTCTTTTAGAAACATTAGATACTTCATTTCCTACTGTGCTCCAAAACCTGACAATATTCTGATTATTGTTGCTCTCTTTTTGCAACCAGCAGTGTAAATTATCGAGTAGACCAAAGATAGTTCAGAAGTTTATCAAATTGAGTTCCTTCTTGCTTCCTACAGTTTTTACCAATAGATGCAGTGGTTACTTGATGTTACTAACCAGCAGGAGAAAAACATTGAATATCATTCTCAATATTAGTTTGAGGTGAGTTGTTTCCATGGTCCATGTTATAACTGTGTATTTGTTGTTGATGGTGTAATAATTTAATTTTAAGATTTTGGTGGAGCATTGTTGGATAATATTGAGCATAGAAAATAATGATTTCACTGGACTACCTTTTCATCATTATTTGTTAGAATATGAGCAAATCTAGAGTTGTTTGCCTGCTTGTGAAAAGTCGGAGTACAAAATGCAAAATGCCATTGTATCTTGGTTGTGCTAGAATTTCATTTGAAGGGAAGGGATCAAAGGTCTATTTTTTACCATAGAACAAAAAGGAAAAGGGGGCAAAATAGGCAGTTTTTTTTTTTTTTTTTTTATTATTAAATAGAAAGCCAGGTATTTAACTCCCCTATGTTGAACTCTTGAGCCTAAATGATGGTGCCTTATACTCTTTTTTAAGATTTTCTTTGGAGGGGAGGAGGAGGCAGGGACAAAATTGAACCCGTGACATGGAAACTAGGGTAGGCTCCAATTGGACTACAAGTTTGTTGGTGGTGCCTTGTAATCTTAACTTTCTCATAAGCCCTTCTCCAACTCCATTAAATTTTAAGTTTTGATATACCAAATCTATGATATGAAACAGCCAGTGAGTTTGCTAGTCAAATAAATGTAATTCTTGGATTTAGGCAGGATGTGTTGAGCCTACCCAGATCCTAGTACGTGACATGGAAACTAGGGTAGGTTCTAATTGGACTACAAGTTTGTTGGTGGTGCCTTGTAGTCTTAACCTTCTCATAAGCCCTTCTCCAACTCCATTAAATTTTAAGTTTTGATATACCAAATCTATGATATGAAACAGCCAGTGAGTTTGCTAGTCAAATAAATGTAATTCTTGGATTTAGGCAGGATGTGTTGAGCCTACCCAGATCCTAGTGACTAGGTGTCCCTCATAAATAAAGTTGTGTTTATAGGATTCTCAAAAAAGAAAAAGAAAAAGAAGGCTGAGTTTAACTGTTTATAGAGTTATAGAGTAAGGTATGGTACCCTCCCCACTCTTCCACTAATAAATTTGGTTACAATTCCTTTTTCACAATTTTTTTAGAATAATTATGATTAGTATATGTTAGTAATGGTGTCAGATGTGAAAATAATGTCTAATAAAAAAATTGTATCCCCTAATATTATCTTGAAAATTTTCAACTAATAAACAAGTTGCCCTAATTTAATTTGCCCTAAGTCAACTATAACTTGAAATCAAACTTGGCTGTACCTTTAATGGCATAAAATAAGGGGATCGGCTCCCCTCCCGTTTTAAAGAGTAATGCTATAGAGTAATGAAATTGAGACAGGAGTAAGGATTGTGAAGTATGCTATTGAGACTGACCCAGAAATGATGGGTACTATATAATGGTGTGCAACATTTATAATTCTGTTAGGAGGTGGGAGGAGGCTGAAAGGGTAAGAGAAATGGAGAATGAAAGGAATGTGGCAAAGAGAGCTGGTTGGAGTACACTCTAGCTAGGTTAGACAAATTTCCTTTGATTCTTGTAGAGGGATCTCTTTTACCCTTGGCTTGATAATTATACAATTATATAAGGAGCTTTAGTATCCATCTCAATTCTGATAGCCAGCAACAGAAATGGAAATAGATCAATACACAAGGGGCTTGAATTTTGTTTCAATTCAGAAGGTGGCTAACATTGCTGTTGCACTACTGTGGCTCACTGGTAATCTTCCTGTTCACTGTGTTCCAAACCCCCTTCCCCCTTGGTTTTTTTTTTTTTTGTTGTGGGGAGGGGGGCAACACAGAAGTCATACACGGAACCCCCATCATAGGCAAAAAATTAAAAAAATAAAAATAAAAAAGAGAAGAAGAAGATGAGAAAATTCAAGTAAAGTAGTGACTCAGGATGGATCGCTTATTTTGGCTGGGTCCCATCCAGTCACTGCATCAGTACAGATCATTTCAATGACCTGAAGTAACATTAAGAGTGCATTTGTATAAGCTGTTTGAAAATGGTGTTTTGAGTTTAAAATGAGCCTTTGTAAAAAAGTTATGAGGAGTTGTGATTGCAAAACAGAGTTTGGAGTTTTAAAAATGATATTTTAAACTCTCAAAACGCCTAACCAAATGGACCCTAAGTAGAGTTGATATGCTGTGTTTCTGGGAGATCATGGACCATGTAGCACTGCACTCTTTTGTTTTACTTAATTGACTTTTAGCTTCTATGAACCTTTTTGTATGGGTATATGGGTTGTGACTTGTGAGTTCTTTTCCTTATCTATGCATGAAACCTGTCTATTTTTCATACCTTCATATCTATAATGTAAAAACTTCTCACTTGTGCCTTTACAACAGGAAAGCAACCTTAATCAGTAAAGCAAGCAATTTGAATAGAGACTATGAGAGGGATGTTACGTTCAACATATGCTGAATTTTCTACGATAAATGTGGCCTGGTCCAGGAACCAGGTGTCTTAATTGCTTCATTAGCATACCTTTGGAAATTTAGTAACAATATAGAATCGATATTCAATAGTTTAGGGGAAAACAATAGATTTTCCTTGACTCTCCTATCGACCAAATAAACTTACACTCTCCATTGTCCTTCCCAGATAACCCATTTGGTTTGTAGTGAAAAGTGAGTAAGCTGTTTGTGACTATAGGAGGTGTTGTCATTTTCCATTCAAGGATTGTGGTGTCTTGTGGCAAAAAAGAAGATGATTTTGATCTTTTTGGGTTTGAGTACAAGGTGAGATATTTATCTTTTATACATTGAAATCCTGTAATGTTGTTTTGGTATGCTTTTGTATTCTTTAAGTGCATTTTAATGTGCTTTCACTTTCTTTTATTATTTTTATTTTTAATTTTTATGGAGGGGAAGGGTAAATTAACTCTTAATCTCAGAGTTCTTTTCCCCCAAAAAAATTTTGCATTTTTTTGCAATTTTTTATTATTTCTGTTAGAGAGAGTCATGTTTTTCAGTTTGTTTTATCTTTATGCATCAACTTCAGAGTAGAAAACCTTCAATTTCATGACAGAAATTTAATTTCTCCATCCTTTGCCTGTTGATTATTGTTTGATAATTGCTAGGAATGCTAAGGAGAGAATGTTATGTGGAAATCGAATAAATTATGTGGCTGTTCAAGGAAAAGATCCAAACCCTAGTCTGTAGTCATCACTGCAATTGATTGCAATTGTTACTAAGTGGAGTTTCTGACAACTTGAGGAAAGTAAGTCAAAATTGTTGATGTGGGACATATATGACTTTTCTCTACCCATTAAGATTAGTTGTTAATCTATCGAGAAAAGATTCACTATGTTGAGATCAGTTATTGACCTTCAATTATTTTATGTTTTTTAAGCAATTTATGTATCCCTGGATATATTTAGTAACTTTAGTTGTCTACAAATGAATAATGTTTGTAGTAATACTTTCCCCTGATGTGTGCTTTTCTGTTGTTTTAGCCTCTAATTGAAATATTTATTTTCATTCTGGTATTTGGAGATTCCAAATGAGACCAGGAACCTACTTCCTCTTGCTAACATTCTTGTCAAATAAAGCAAACTGGAATTAATTTCTACATTTTTGGGTGCTGCATTCCACAACATACGCATTCCTCTTGTTGCTTGTATGATTTTAACAGAAGCTTAACCTTTGCTTACAGTGGAACCCACTTCATCAATAATATCTAGAACTACCTCATATCTCTTTTAGAAACAATAGGTACTTTCCATTTCCTACTATGCTCCCAAACTGACAATATTCTGATCATTATTGCTCTCTTTTTTGCAACCAGCAGTGTGAAATATCGAGGAAAGCAAAGATAGGTCAGCAGTTTATCAAATGGAGGTCCTTCTTGCTTCCTACAGTTTTTAACAATAGATGCAGTAGTGGTTACTTGATGTTACTAACCAGCTGGAAAAAAGCATTGAATATCATTCTCAATAAATGTTTGAGGTGAGTTGTTTCCATGGTCCATGTTATAACTGTGTATTTGTTGTTGTTGGTGTAATAATTTAATTTTTGATTTTGATGGAGTATTGTTGGATAATATTGAGCATAGAAAATAATGAAGCCACTTGACTCTCTTTTCATTATTATTTGTTAGAATATGAGCAAATCTAGAGTTTGTTTTTGCCTGCTTGTGAAAAGTCTGTACAAACTTACAAATGCAAAATGCCATTGTATCTTGGTTGTGCTATAATGTCATTTGACGGGAAGGGATCAAGGTGTTTTTTTATTTTTTATTTTTTACCATAGAACAAAAAGGAAAAGGGGGCAAAAAAGGCATGGTTATTTATTTATTTTAAAAAAAATTATTAAATAGAAAGCCAGGTATTTAACTCCCTTATGTTGAATTCTTGAGCCTAAATAATGGTACCCTATACGCTTTTTTAAGCTTTTCTATGGAGGGGAGGGAGGAGGTAAGCAGTGGCGGAGCCATGAATTTTGAGTTGGAAAGGTTGAATGATTGTGTTCAGTTAAACTCAAATCTTATATATACACTACTTTAAAAAAAAAAAATTAAAATATATATATATATATAAAAATTAATTATCAACTTTAATATGTATATATACCCTGATACAAGATCTTTTTTTAAGAGAAACTTATAATCTTCTTACACTCTAATGAGTATACAAAAGTTGTATAATTGGCTAACAGTATACAAATATATAGAACCAAAAAAAAAAAAACCGAATATAGTATATTCCATCAAAGTCATGGTCAACAACAATACTTTACGTAATCAACTTCATCAATTATCATTTTTATAGCAAAATTATTCATAATTTCATTTTTAATATATAAATTGTTTGCAAAACTTCATCCATGTTTGACAAATCAAAATCATAACGTTACAATTGAAGTCTCATATAAGTTTTTTTTTTTTTTTTTTTTTTTGTAAATTACAAAGTTGGTTTTTATTCTTTACACTATATTTCAATTTGGTCTCTAACCTTTAAATTGTGTCAATTTGATCCCTAACATTTTCAATATGGTATCAATTTGATCCTTGCAGTTAAGTGTTGAATGAAAAATGCTGATGTGATTAATTGATGGTCCAAATAAAATAATATTTTTTTGCCATGTCAAGTTATTGCCATGTCATATTTAATTAAAAAAATATTACTTAACATGTCTCATATAGAAAACCCATTTTTAACTTAAAACTCACAATCCAAAACAATATCATTTTTGGTAGAAACATTTCAAACTAATTTGCTTTGTAACAATTTCTTCAACCATTCAAATTAGTTAGTTAGGCACGTTTTCAAACAATTTAGAAAACTAACATCTCGAGGCCAAACTTGAGATCCAATGGAACTCGAGTCTAAATTTTTTTATAAGTAAAGGTTTAAGGAGTCCTATAGTGGCGTTTTTAAGCCCTATAGTGACGTTTTAATGGACCTATTTAGTAGCGGAGATTTTTGAGAACCCATAAAAATCGAGTTCAAAACTCGATTTTCAAAGAAGCAATTTTTTCCTCCAAACCAAGACTTAAAAACTCGGTTTGGTCTGGAACTCGAGTTTTAGATACTCGAGATGTTATTTTTCAAAATTGTTTTGAAATATGACAATTAACTAAATTGTTTAATATTTATTGTTATTTTAAAAAAAAATTCGTGAGGCCTGAAGATCACTGACTGTAGTGCAAAACGATGAGGAATAGCAGTGAGGACCAGTGTTGAGGATGCTCCGATTCCTCTACTGGCCTGATGGTATACTCTCTCTCTCTCTCATTTGCTCAGTGTGGAGAAATGGGTCATTGGATTTGCTTATTTCAAGTAGTGTTTTGGGGCTTGGTTGAGATCTATTGAAGGTTGGACTTTGAGATGGTGGAGAAAAAAAAGCAGGAAGTCTGAGTTGAAAAAAAAAAATGGGTTTTTGGGCGATCGAATAGCAAAAGGGTTTGTAATGTAGTGCTGTCTCTCATAGATGATTTGGTGTCAAAGGAAATTTGATGGGTTGAGCTTCCTATTGATAGGCAAAGATACTCATTCTTCTAGTTCTTTGGTTCAGCGGACATTTGCAGATGACAGGATACCTTCTTCCTTAGAAAGAAATTTTTGTAATGTTTTATCTTTATAATTTTGTTTTGTACTTTTTTCTAGGAAAATCAAACAAAACACATCTAGTGTTACTTTAATTATTCCTTCTACAATAAAAACTTCATTTTTAAATCCAAAAGCAAAATCAATGGGTTAGGCCTGCATTTTTGTGGGGCTTTTGTGATAAACTCTGAGGAATATAAAAAATAAATAAATAAATAAAGGAAATTGTTAATTCCATCTACTGGCCTGATGGTAAATTACTTTTTTCTTTTATTTTATAAATCTCTCTCTATCATTTGCTTGACCAAAAAAAAAAAAATGGGTCATTTGGATTTGCTCATTTTTCAAGTAACACTTTTGGGGGGATCAAATTAACACAATATTGAAAATATTGGACTTTGAGATGGTGGCATAATTGAAAGGTTAAGTCTGAGTTGCTTCTTTGTTTAAAATGGGTTTTTGGGCGATCGAATAGCAAAAGGGTTTGTAATGTAGTGCTGTCTCTCATAGATGATTTGGTGTCAAAGGAAATTTGATGGGTTGAGCTTCCTATTGATAGGCAAAGATACTCATTCTTCTAGTTCTTTGGTTCATTGACATTTGCAGATGACAGGATACCTTCTTCCTTCAAAAAATTTTGTATTCTTATCTTTATAATTTGTTACTTTTGAGAAGAAACAAACAATACACTTTAATTAGTGTGTACTTTAATTATTCCTTCTACTTTAAAAATATTCTTATAAATCCAAAAGCAAAATCAATGGGTTAGCCCAGCATTTTTTTTGTATAAAAGAGGGCTTTTCAAATAAACTCTGTTTGTAATATAAAAAATAAATAAATAAATAAAGCAAAATTGCACAATGCCATCACTAATAGCAGGGGAAAATTACTTTTTAGTGCTTTATTTTATAAATGAGTCCATATCAGTGTAGGTTGACCTTGGAAAAAAAAAAAAACCTTTATTTGGATCTGGGTTCCCCTATAAAGTCCTTTTTCAACCAACACTTAACAACCAAGGATCAAATTAACAAAGCCCACTCTCTACAAATCATATTGTGAGGGATCTTAAGGACCAAATTGACATAATTGAAAGGTTATGAACCAAATTGAAATATGATATAAAAGATAAGGACCAATATTGTAATTTACCTTCTTTTTTTTAATAAAATCTCAAGAATAGAATATTTCAGCCAAATTGCATATATTATCAATGTTAATAATTTGTAAGCATTAATGGAATTTGAAATTGAGCTAAAAATTAGGGGTTCCATTATTTACTCACAAAATTTATTACCTAATTATTTCATTCCATAACAATTGTATATCAGTTGATTCAATTCTAAACTTTCTTTTTCTTTTTCTTTTTGGAAAGGGTTACTAGATGAGATTAGTTAGGTCAATGCTTTCTTTATTTTTTTGGGGGGAGGGGGGTGAAACTCCAATTTTTTTTTTTTTTTTTTTTCATATAACCTTTAGAGATTTATAAGATATACTTATATTTTTTTTATAAAAAAAATTAAAAATTTTGGAGGGACCATGGCCCCCAACCATGCATGTGGCTCTGCCACTGGAGGCGAGGACAAAGTTGAACCTGTGACACGAAAATTAGGGTAGGTTCCAATTGAACTACAAGTTTATCGGTGGTGTCTTATAGACTTTACCTTCTCTTAAACTCTTCTCTGACCAACTCCATTAAATGTAAGTTTTGATACCAAATCTATAATATGAAACAGCCTGTGAGTTTGCTAATTAAACAAATCTATTTCTTGGAATTAGGCAGGATGTGTCAAAGCCTAACCAGATCCTAATCAAACTTGGGTGTACTTTTAATGGCATGAAATAGGAAACACAACCGTTGAGAAAATAGCAATGAATTGGCATAAGTTGGGGGCTTCCAACTAGGTCCCTTGTACAAAACCGGTGAAATTTTATCCCCATGGTAGACTAATTCTTCCATGCACTTGACGTGATGTGATACGCATGAGTCATGACCATTTTTAAAGACATGCATCGTGCCATGTTTTTAGTGCACCAGCGCATTGCCCCACCATATTTGCAGCATCTTATCACGCAAGTTTGACTGGAATCCCAGTAGAGTAGAGATCCTGGTTGGTTGGTTGCCTTCATTATTCGGTGAGTTAGGATGTGTTTAGTACATAAATTTAAAAATTGAAAATATGTATTTGAAAATATGTGTGAAAATACATGTGGGTAAAAAAGAGTATAGAAATATATGTAATATTGTTTAAAAACTAAAAATATGTATTTGAGTGGGTCTACCAAACATCCCCTTAATGTCAGCTTTAACTATAATTAATTACGGGAAAAATTAATTGATACTCTAAGGATGTGTTTGTTTTGAAGTGAAATAGAAATTATGAAAATTTTTAGAGAAAAAATAGGAAGAAAAACTTTTTTGAGTATATTTAGTTAGGTAAAAAGGAAGGAAAATAAATTATGAGAGAGAAAACAACTCATGAAATGAGCTTCTAAAAATACTCTTAAAATTCACTTTCAAGTCTCCAATATGTTAACTTTTTATTTTTTCCTTTCATTTTTTATTCCATTGTTATGGACTTGTTGGCTTCCTTTTTCTTTTCTTTTTCCTTTCTTTTTTTTTTTTTTTTTTTTTGGTTACTGACGTGATGGTTTTCATTTTTTATTATTTTTGTCTTCTTTTCTTTTGTAACGTAGCTTCTTTTCTTTTCTTTTTTTTTTTTTTTGACTTTTTCTGGTCATGTAGCTTTCTTCTTTTATTTATTTTTTTGTGCTCATATGTTTATTTTTTCATTAATTTTGGTTTTTTTTTTTAACATTTTGTTATGCTTTTGTTATACTTTAATTAGTGTCTATTTATACATAATTTTTTTTAAAAGTGTAATATATTATTTTTTATTTTATTTAATAGAGACATGATGGTCAATTTATACAAATTTTATTTTCAACAAAACAAAAAAAAATTCCACTCATCCACTTTTCCACCCTCCTAATCAAACATAAATGAAAGAAACTAAAATCTTTTCTATCCTCTTATTTTTTTATCCTCTCTACATTTTCTATCCTCTCACTTTTTCATCATCCGAACCAAACGGATCCTAAGATAATGTCAACTTAACTATAATTAACTAGCCTCATCACACGCACTTAGTGCCTGTGATGAGGCTTTTTATTTTTTGAGTTTACACATTTTACTCATGGCGTTTATTTTTTTTTTTTTTTTTTAATAAGAAGTTGTATTAGTACTTTGACTACTAATGTGAGGGAGAAATGCAAAGGTGGGAAAAAAACAGCTTAATGATAAAAAGAAAAAAAAAAAAAAAAAAAAAAGAAGAAGAGGTGATACGTCCAATCATCCACAGATTTTCACAACAAATTATAGGTGGTTAGTTGTTATTGGTTCTAATTTGAACCTACCACTTAAATTACTTTTCTCCCCCACCAATAACAATCGTAACAACTTGCCACATAAGATTTGTTATAAAAATGTTGTGAAAATATTGTGAACATAACATTTATTAAAAAAAAAGGGTATGTTTGTGGGAAAAAAAACAACAGTTTTATTTTTTAATGATAAAAAAAGAGGTGTTATGTCCAATCGTTCACAATATTTTCACAACAAATTATAAGTTAGTTGTTATTAGTTTTAATTTTTTTAAATTACTTTTCTACCCCACCAATAACAACCCGTAACAACTTGCCACATAAGATTTGTTGTGAAAATATTATGGACATAGTATTTCTTTTTAAAAAAATGGTATGTTTGTGGGAAAAAAAGCAGTTTTATTTATTTATTTTTTTTCGAAAAGAAGAAGTTGTATTAGTACTTGACAACTAACGTGAGAGAGAAATGTGGAGTTGAGAGAAAAAATTGTTTTAAAAAAATAATAAATTTAGCTAAAAATTTGGAGTTTTTAAATTACTAATTTTACATGTCTAACCCTATAATTTAAGCCTTAGAAACAAATGAATTTGAAGGTATTTTGGGTGTCTAAATTAAGAATCTCAAATAGTAGACACTCTTAAATAGTAATATAGATTAAGGGAAAAGTTATAGGAAAAATTTTAGGTACTCTTAAAGCATGAAAAATGGCGTTCTCTCATTTAACATTCATAGCGGACTTTATCATGAATTTAATAAGTGGATTTACTATGAATGTGAGAGAAGGAAATATTATTCTCCGAAGTACTTAAGAATTACTCAAAGTTATAACTATAATTAATCAAAGAAAAAGTTAATGGATACTCTAATTAAGTTAATGTCAGCTTAACTATAATTAGTTAAGAAAAAAGCTAACAGATACGCCAAGTTAATTTCAACTTAACTATAATTAATCAAAGAAAGAGTAAAAGTTAATGGATACTCCAAAGATATTAGTTTAAAAAATATTACTAAAATTTTTTTACGAGGAAAATTTTTTTTTTTTTTTGCCTTCACAATGTTAATCGTTGGGCTGCTTTATAAATTGATTGGACCCCTTTTTTGTATTTTCAGGAATAGGACAACAAGAATTGTTTTTATTTGTAATTTTTAATGGCCGGATATATTGTTTTTATTTGTCGTTTTTAATGGATATATGGAGATATAAGTTATAACTGATGCCTCAGCCAACTCCCAACTGAGTCTTACCCAACACTCCTCATTGTCAACTGTGTAACAAAAACAACAAATTACGCAATTAGTGACCAATTAGGCAATTACACACAATAACAAGTAAATGATGCATTGTTTGGCCGTCCCTTGTACGTAATGGAAACGAATAAATTTTGTTCTTCTACTGCACTTCCCAAATTAATATTCGTCATTTATAAGGAGCTTATTAATTAATCTAATCGTTAGGTAATCTGTTTCTCCAAAAAAAAAAAAAAAAAAAAAAAAATCGTTAGGTAATCCAGCAAATGATACGAATATTCGGTAGCCAAACGCCTAATTCAATTAATAAAGGGTAAATGGTATTGGACCTATTGGTGGTGAGCACTAAGCAGGAACTCTCCACAATGAAATGACACTTTTTTTTTTTTTTTTTTATTTTTTTTTACTGAACTTCCGGAAAATTAGAATAATTTTTTTACCTTAATTTCGCTTATTTTTATTTATTTACATTCATTTAAAATATAGGCCTAGTAAAAATAGGACGAAGCTTGTGTCCTTTGACTTTTTATATTGACCATGCTGCTATTCAAATATTCAAAAAAAAATAGAGTATTATAGGAAAATGCTAAAAAAACAAACTTTTTTATAAATTTTTTTACAAATTGTTGACGCGATGAGTGATTATTATTATTATTATTTTGATAGAATGGTGAGCGATTATTGATAAATGAAAAAGTGATGTTATTGGTGGATCCAAATAAGAATAGTAAGAAGTTGATCACAACAATAATTTATAAAAATATCATAAAATAATTTGTATCTGTAACATTACACATCTATATATATGGACAAAACTTAATTACAATGTGTTGTTCTTAAAAGTTTTTTTTTTTTTAATTAAATAACCAAGTGTATATATATAAAGTCAAAAAAAAATTAAAAAAAGAAAAAGCAAAACGAACTTACATTTCTGCCCTTTGAAACAGCCCTATAATTGACTGCCACATTCGTCACCTCCCATCTCCAGTAGCTCTATCTACTCTCAAAAACAAAAAAAAAAAACACACACAAACACAAAACACACCTTCCAGTACTCTAAAATGTCAAATTGCTTTAGCATCGCTAAGGCGTTTGAATGGTACCACCGGTACTCGTTCTCGAAGGCGGGGCTGCAGTCGACGACGACGGACCTCGGCGAAGGCACGGTGATGCACTGCTGGGCCCCGAAGGCCCACAACCCATCGAAGCCCAACCTCCTCTTGATCCACGGCATGGGCGCCAACGCAATGTGGCAATGGAACAACTTCATCTCCCATTTCGTTCCCCACTTCAACCTCTACGTCCCGGACCTGGTCTTCTTCGGCGAGTCCCGCTCGACCCGACCCGAGAGGTCCGAGGCATTCCAGGCCCAGTGCGTGATGGGCCTCATGGAGGCCCAGGGCGCGAGCAAGAACATGCGCGTGGTCGGACTCAGTTACGGCGGGTTCGTCGCGTACAACATGGCCACGCGGTTCAAGGAGCGCGTGGAGCGCGTGGTGCTTTGCTGCGCCGGGGTGTGCATGGAAGACCGAGACATGGAGGGAGGCCTGTTTAAGGTGAAGAGCGTGGACGAGGCCGTTAGTGTTCTGTTACCGCAAAACGCGGATAAGATGAGAGAGTTGCTGAGATTAACGTTCGTTAAACCCAATTTGAAGGCCCCTTCCTGTATTCTCAATGATTTCATCAATGTAAGTGGTCCCTCTCTTTAATCATTTTTTGTTTTTATGGTCCCTCTCTTTAATCATTTTTTGTTTTTATGGGAAATGAAACTCTCTTTAATCATTTTTTGTTTTTATGGAAAATGAAAATAGTTGTTAAAGTATTAATTATTTTTTTACAATTTTTTTAAATGAATTATTAACGAGTACCTAACATTTTCCTTTATATAATACTCTTTGATTCTTTGGATTGTTTTTTTTTTTGAGTAAATAATACTCTTTAGATTTTGTTCTGATTTTTGGTACGAAATTTGGAGAGCTGTCTCTGTTTTGGCATTTTGTTTGTTTGTTTAGGTTAATTATTATCTAAATTGTACTTTAGACGGCTTGCAATTTATTACAAACAATAAATAATGTGATCCTTCGTCACATTGAAGCAAACAACCCCCCACATTTACCGGCTAGAATACTACTATGGTTAGTTACGCAATTAGAGAAGTACCTATTAAATACCATTAACTCATTGAAAATGTTTGTTTATTTATTTTTTATGTTTTCTGTCCCAAATGATATCTTTATTTACTTAGTTGGTTAATGGTAAGATTCCCACAAATATCGATAGAAAGGATATGTTGACTTGTTATAATTTTGGTATTGAAGGTGTTTATTTATTTATATATATATATATATATATATATATATATATATTATATATATATTTTAAGTTGGTTATTACTTATTAGATATGCTCCTCCTAATCCTCAAGCTCTAAGGCTGGGGAAATCAAAGGTCTTCGGGATAGAGAAAAGTGAGGAATAAATTAGCGGGGGCGAGTATAAAGAAATGTATTAAAAAATTATAAATACACAAAATTATTGTTCTTAAATACATTAAGATGCAATCATTTACCAATAATGACAGAAACAAAAACAAAAACAATTTTTTTTTTTTTTAATACTAGGCTGGCTAGGATATATATATATATATATATATTTTTTTTTTTGTTGAAGTTAGAGCATTCATAATGATGGTGTCTTAAAAAATTACTTTATTTATTTTTTTTTATGGGAACTTTTATTTTATCACCTTACTTTACAATACACCTAATATCAAATGTTCTATTTTTTTTACACTCCATTTAAAATAATATAAACAACTCATTAAAATAATAAAGGAAAAAAGAATTTGAGTTTTTTAATTGAAGGAAGATATATAATCTTAATAAAATATTATATTTTATTTTTGACAAATTGTTACAATCAACTGGTATTTATACCAGTTTAATGTAGTTGAAAAAAAATTTAGCTTTAACTTCTCCAATAACATATGATTTTTTGGTTTTTTGATAGTAAAATAGTTTTTTTTGCTAAAATATAATCACCATTATGAATGTTTTTATTGTTTCTATTAAGTTTTTGGGTTGAATAGTTACTATTTAGATGAGACTAGCTAAGCTTTTATTGAGGAAAAAAAGACCCAACTAAAAAATTAAAATATATAATAACTATTATATATAAAAAAAAAAAAAAAAAAAAAAAAGTTGGACCCAAGGGAGCCCAGGCCCCTTGGGCCCCAACCTGGGTCCGTCCCTGGACTAACGGGTATGGCTTCTTTGCTAAGATTTTATTGTTGGCATAAAAGAGAGGCCTTTATATCCAGAGCCAAGTGGTTCTTTTAATACGGTTTAAACTTTAAATGCTTTATTGACCATTGTCAAAGAAAAGAAAAGGCAGGGACGCAACAAATATCCACTGAGCTGAGTTAGATGCCCATGGAAGCAACCGACACAGTGACACTCCTTTTCACAATGTCTTTATTAGAGATGAGGTGGAGGTGGCGCACTATCAACCATTAGGAATGCTCATTATTATGTTAATTAATACTAGCTTTATCCCCATATTTAATTTTGTATTATAACAGGACCAACAAGTATCATACTGTCTCATTAATTTTGTTTTGTCTAGTGATATTTATTATTCAATTAATAAATTTATATGTATGATATTAAAATACGAAAAGAAATCTTGATATTTAAGCATTTTATAGATAACACTGTATTCTATGCACATCAGTTTTGAAGAGAGTAAGTTATAAAAGTTGCAACTTGAACCTATCATGATATTTATGTGCCACCAAAGTGGACCCTTTTTTGTGCTTGTGCATATAGGATGCATCTTCTGCAACTGGTTTCCTTTGAAGTTAGACTCTAAAGCTGTCTCTAAACAGTTCCATTTTTCTGAGTATCAAATATATATATATATATATATATATATATATATCTCAAAGCCTCTAAAATGCTACTGAGCTTATTTGTCTTGATGTGATTGTCCAAATCTTCTCCCTGGGTCTGGGTAGTGTAATAGTAGCAAGGACTGGGAATTGTTCTTGTGACATGAAATATTTATTTGGGGGTAATCCAAAATTGACGGACACAAGTTGATAATATTTGGCGACAATTCATCTCTAGTTTTAGCTTAAACTTTTTGTGTTGGTAATTGCTTGCGCTGGCAGGTGCTGGGTAAAGAACACTATGAAGAGCAGAAAGGATTGATTCACGCGTTACACAAGGATAGGAAATTGTCTGATCTTCCCAAGATAACCCAGGTTATTACATATTACATGTTATACAATCACCATAGCTTGGTTTCTGTATATATTTCTAACCTCTTTTCTGAGAATATTTTATAGGCATATATAACTTCTTCTTCTTCATGCAGCCTACATTGTTAATCTGGGGAGAAGAAGACCAGGTATTCCCGCTGGAATTGGCACACAGATTAAAAAGGTAGATATGAAGAACTAAATAAGTTCAATAATATCATTCATCCTTTGATTTTCTCTAACCTATATCGGTAGTTGTGTACTTCAGAACACTTTTACATTCTATTGTCATGTCCTCATCAACCAAGTTGGTATTTGTATTGCCCTTCGAACTCATCGGTTGTTTTTAAGGTTTGGATTTTGACATAATCTTCCCCACTATACAGGCATTTGGGTGAGAATGCGGAACTAGTAATCATGAAGAATGCAGGGCATGCAATCAACGTTGAGAAACCCAAAGAGATGTGCAAGCACATAGAGTCTTTTCTCATGGATATACCTCCTCCACCTAAGCAACATAACCACAACAATGGCCACAAGGTAGACTAAATGGTCTACCTGAAATGGTGTAGAGAATTCAGGAATGTATGATTTCTCAGTTGAACCTACATTTTTATGATACTTGATTGTGTGGTTTTGTATAAACATGGACGCTATGAAGTTTAGTTAAAAGTACTCATTAGTTATTACTTATTATGAGGTAAGAGGTAGATAAGCGTATATCAATGCAAAAAGTATATTAGCGATTATCGTCACAACTGGAAAGTTAGAGGCTTAGAATCTGATTCCAGAACATTTGCAAAAGATGTGAACCCTTTGAAATTTCTTTTTAAAAGATTAGAGACTACTGTTGGTTGAGAAATGATATATTCACAACATTTTCGTAACAAATTTTAGGTGGAATCAGTAATAACTTATCTCCTAGGAATTGTTATGAAAGTGTTGTAAAAATATTGTGGATGTAACATATTACATCATTTTATTAGAAAAAATATGAAATTAAACTAGATTTTGTCCTGGTTATGGTTGATTAAGTTTTTGGCATTCTGGTCCTTGGGGAACCCCCCTCTTCCTGTTTTCCCTTTTGCTTTCTCTTTATTTACCTATCCTATTTTAGGAGGGAATTCAAGATGCAACAATAAGACCAAAGGCCCCATTGAGACTAAACTCTTTAAATAAATAAATAAATAAACTCTTACCAATTAGAGTCCAAGACATTCTATTATAATATGTAGAACCTCTCTTTATCTAAGTGACAAGGGACTTAGTTTTGATTTAGTTTTCTCTCACCTCACCCCACTTAAGAGGTTTTTTTGGCTTTTTGAATCCCCTATTGTTTCAATTTGGATCAGTAAGCTTGGAACTTTGGAAGTTCAAGTGGTTACAATTTAAACAATGCTAAAAACACAACTTTTTCACAACTTATTGTAATAATAAATTGTGATTCATATATTACTTCTGTATATTTATCATGTATCAATCATAGTATTTGATTATATGTTTAGTAGCATCATTTGAATAGCTTTTTAGCTTATTTGTTGTCACTGTTCACAGACATCAATTTTTATCTTCTTTTTTAATGTATAAGTATATTACAATTAAGCTTTTAGGTGGAAAAAAAAGCCTAAATTCTCTTACGCCACATTATCAAATTAAAAGAAAAAAGAAAAAGCACTTAACGCCACAGCAACAATGAAAAAAGCTGATAGAAAATTTGGAGTCAGTGGTGGTAACGTTTGCTTTGGAACATAGCAACTATTCCAGGTGTACGGTTCACATTCATACACGGAGGATGCTTGAGCGTTAGCTGCCTTTATTCCTTTTCTTTTTCATTGGATAAATTTGGCCTAGTCTGTTTAATTACCACTTTTGCACACAAAAAAGTACTAGTTCAGACACATCAGAGTCTCACTACAACTTACAAGAGCTACTTGCTCGGTTCAGCTAAACTGCGAAGCGGAATATCAGGCCTGCCAACAACCCAAACCAAATGTTCCCTGCAACATTATGAAAGATAAATAAGAAACAAAGAAATTACACAGACTCTCTAGGTCCACTTGAGATTAACATAAAAGCAAACTTTTAGTTAAGCCACAATTTGCATATAACCTATCTATTTTGTATGTTTCAAATGCTATCAGAAACAGAGCTAGGATTTTAGTCTAGAGAGAAGACAAAATTAAAAGACGATATTAAAAATGAAATTAATCTAAAAAATATTAATCAACAATAATAACAAAATAAATAAACAATTGTAAGCAAATATAAATATATATTTCATATTATTAAAATAAATAAACAAAAATAACCAATTCATAACTACTAAAAAATTTACAAATTGATGGAGTAAAAATGTGAAAAGTAGTAAAATTTATAGTATCTTTAACATCATTCAAGGATAAAATGTTGTGAAAAGTATCATAAATAGTGAAAATTGTGTAAATAATGATATAAAATAAAAAATAAAAAAATAGTGAAATAGGTGCAATACGTAGGACAAGACAAAAGCTACTTATAAGAATACTGAAATTGGTGAAAAGCCTAAATGGTTTGGTGTTTGAGAACTTTTTTTGTGTCAGAGTCACTTTCAACCTAGTAGAACTCTTTTTTTTCTTTTTTTTTTCTCCATGTTAGTAAGAGCCTCACCAACAGACTCGGCATCTCCAAATTTTGGAGAGAAAAACCACTATTCACACAAAAAAAAACCCCTCCAACATACTCGGCATCTCCAAATTTTTTTTTTTTTTTTTAGATTTGCTACAATAGCTCTCCAGGTATGGAGAGCATTGTAGCAATCACTGTAGCATATATAAAGAATATTTCCCCTTAAAATAATACCAGTTGAATTAAAAAAAAGACTTTTTTCTCTTTCCTCCCTTTCTCTCTCCTCTCACGGCTACAAACACAACCATTTTTCTCTCAAACATCTCTAAACTCAAGCATAATCAAAATAAAAACTCAAAAACATAATCTTAAAATTAATCAAACCATAACAATAAAAGCAAAAAAAAAGAAGACACAAGCCATCTACCATCCGGGTTGCGTTGGGGAGGAAGACAAGCGGCGGCGGCAGAGCAGAAGGTGCAGAAGCACAAAGAGCGGAGCGAAGGCGCGGCGGAGTGGAGCCATCTAACCCATCTATTCTTTCTCTCTCTACCTCCTTCTACGTTTCTTATCACAGAGAGAGTTGGATAATGTTTTGGAATCAAGTAGAAAAAGAAAAGAAAAAAGAGTAGAGAAAGAAAGCTGGAGAAAGAAAGAGGGAGGGAGGTTCTAGAATGAAGTGGAAACTGGAAAGTAGAGAAAACAAAAAGGAGAGGATGGAGATAATGGGTATACGTGTGTGGTTGAGAAAAATCAAGGGATAAGAAAAAGAAAAAAAAAAAAAAGGAAGGAAACGTATGGATGATAGAAAGAAAGAAAAGAAAAATACAATTTAAAAATGCTACTACAATATTTTCACAATAAATTTTAAGTAATAGATTGTTATTAGCTAATATTGATGAGTAAAAAAATAATTTAAGTGGTGGGTTCAAATTAGAACTAGTAATAACTTTTCACATAAGATTTTGATGTGATTCTTGTGAAAGTATTGCGAAAAATGTTGTGAATATAATACTTTTTATTGAAAAATATAATTGTTAGGAATGAATATAGGAAGAATAAATGATGAAAAAAAAATAATAAAGAATGAATGAAGAAATAATATTTAAATGAAATAGAGAATGGGATAAAAAATTTGTTGGAAAATGTATTTGAAAGAGTTAGTAACTAAAAGGTAAAATGCATTGTTCACTCTCCAAACAGGCAAAAATTTGGAGAGACTGCTGGTGATACTCTAAGTAATTACTTTAGAATACTAATGCTAGAAAATTTTAGGAGGAGTCAGGGGGCAAGTGCCCCCCTCTGGCTTCACTAGTGGTGGCTAGAGCCTTTTCTTTATATGGTATATACGCATGTAATTTGGATTGAGATCAAGTGGGTATTGCATCTGATGCAATTCTTATAAATGGTTGAAATTGATTGTTACAAAAAGTAACTTTCAATCTCAACCATTGATTTTCAAAAAAAAAAAAAAAAAAAAATCTCAACCATTAATTAAAAAGAAAAAAGAAGTAAAAAGTGAAAAGTGAAAAAAATATGTGAGAGGGATAAAGTGAATTGCACTGGATCCTAATCCTAGCAAATTCTGCTACAAATAACAAAAAGCTTGAAGTGGTAGGTTTTTAGACATGGCAAAACGGGCGGGTCGGGTCGGGTTCGGGTCGGGTCAAACGGGTCACGGGTCAAAAACGGGTCATTTTAAGCGGGTTGAAATCGGGTTCGGGTCAATCGGGTTGCGGGTCGGGTCGGGTTGGGTCGGGTTGACCCGTATTTTTCACATGAAATTTTTTTTTCTTATTTATTTTTATTTTTTATTTTTTTTATAAAGAAAACAATATGTATTTGCCATTTTGATAGTTATGCAACATATTACTTGATGTAAAATGCATTATTTTGCATTCACTACTTATATCAAGAATAAACTCAGTTAAACTTATTAATATTTATTCAATAATTTTAAAATTATACAAATCCTAACATTGCTATCTAAAACAAAACAACACAAAGATAAGTAAAACAAATATACAAATTTTATTTTTACACAATATCAACATTCCCAAAAAAAAAAATTACAAATGACTTATTGAATAACTCATTTGATAAAGAATAAAAACATATAAGAAAGTTACAATTTTAAAAATTAATTTTATAATCTATTATCAATTGTGGTTGACATTCTATTTCAATTTGAGATATACATTAAAGTTTGATTGCTTACTTATTTATACCTAGTCTCTTTTATGAAGATCATATCATTGTTAAGCGAAAGACATACTCTAGGAAATATCATAATTTATTTTGAAAAGCCGTTTATTTTGAACATAAATTGTTAAAAAATAGATCTAAGCATTCATAATTTATGCTAATTTGATACTTTGGCTTTATTATTTTTACACTCGTGAATGTGTCTCACACATATCTACAATTTTAAATCTGTTTTTAACTTTACTATAACCGATTATCTTGGCATGTACTTTGCTATTTGATATCTAAAAATCTTTACTCATTACATAATGCTCAACCATTTATTTTTCAATTAATTTGTATGCGATTATGTAAATGTATCAATTGTTTCCTTAAAGCTCACAATAAACAATTAAACCAATATTGTCTTAATTTCACTATTTTTTTACCAAAAAAAAAAAAGTTTTAAAAAATGGTTCGGGTTCGGGTCGGGTCGCGGGTCGGTCGGGTTGACCCGCACAAAATACTGGTCGGGTCACACGGGTCAACCCGTTTTTGCTTCGGGTAAAAAAAATCGGGTTCGGGTCGGGTATTTTTCGGGTTGGGTCGGGTCGGGTCGGGTCGGGTCAAAAAAATTCGACCCGTTTTGCCATGTCTTTTGCGTTTGCTTCAAGGCTAAGCACCTAGTGCACTGAATAAAGCAATAATCACAACACACACACCAAAAAAAAACCGACCTGTTGGAAAAGAAGAGTGCTCCAAAATTGCTATATGGTATATACGCATGTAATTTGGATTGAGATCAAGTGGGTATTGCATCCGATGCAATTCTTATAAATGGTTGAAATTGATAGTTACAAAAAACAACTTTCAATCTCAACTATTGATTCTCAAAAAAAAAAAAAAAAAAAAAAAAATCTCAACCATTAATTAAAAAGTGCTAAGAAAAAAGAAGTGAAAAGTGAAAAAAATTTGTTAGAGGGATAAAGTGACTTGCACTGGATCCTAATCCTAGCAAATTCTGCTACGAATAACAAAAAGCTTGAAGTAGTAGGTTTGCTTCAAGGCTAAGCACCTAGTGCACTGAATAAAGCAATAATCACAACACACACACGCACACAAAAAAAAAAAAAAAAAAAAAAAAAAAAAAAAAAAAAAAAACCGACCTGTTGCAAAAGAAGCAGTGCTCCAAAATTGCTCCACATTCTGACCGTATAAGTTATTACTGTAGCAATCCGTTGTTGAATTATATCCATTCTTGCAGACACAGACAAACGAATTACTTGGTGGCGCATACCCACAAATACCATCACTCATCTCGCACGAATTACATTTGCTATCAATAACGCTATTATCCAATATGTCATTGATATATTTCAAGGCCACCCCATATTCCCAATGTGAAGGGTCAGTTGGGTAGTCTCCTAATGACACCACAGACGAGTACCCATCACACTTTAATTCATCCAATTCCAATTCTCCTTTACCATTAAAGTTCGCCGGCGCGTACACGCAACACGTATTCGTAGACGGGAACAACGGCAAGCCGAGGGAGACGACGGCCGGGCACGTGTAGAGTGAATCACAGAGGTGAACGCTTGAGGGGTCACATATGGGGGTGTTCTTTAGGGTTAAGGAAGACGTAGGGGATGTGCATGAAATGAGAATGAAAGTTGATGGGCCTAGCTGAAATGGGCTGGACCAGTCTAGGCCCAAATTGGAGGAGTGGTGCATGGATGTGCATGTTGACATGTCTTGTGGGGCTATGGTTAGAGAGGAAGTTTTGTAGTCTATGGAGGTGATTGGGTATGAGCCAGTGTGGGTGGCGAGGAGGAGCTGGGCCTGGTCTCCGCCGGGTGTACAGGTTACATAGGGCTGGAACCGTGGCGAGCCGCAGCCGCAGCCGGTGCCAAAGGGGTACTTGATTTGGATGGAGCCGCAGGAGCTTTGACATGCTGGGTTTGGAGCTATGGTTGGCTTTGGTGTGAATGGAATTATCACGAGGAAGAGGAGAAGAAGAATGTGGAGATCCATATTAGCTTAATTAATTTGATTGATCTCTTTCTATGGCTCTCTCTTTTCTGATGAGGGAAAGTGGTGGTGGATGGTTTAGCCTAGTTGTGTTAGTTACAGGTCTGAACACATTTCAAGAATATAAAAAGCGCACCAACCACAAAAAGAACCATGAGCCACAAAAATGAATAGAAAGTTTTCTTTATCTCTTCTCAAACTTTTTCATTTATTCTATTTTTTTCTTTTTACTGTTTGGACTGTTGCACATCTTCAATTAACTAGAAATTGCTTTTTTGCATGCTTGATTTATTAAAGGGTAATAATTGTTACACGTAGGGTGTTATACACGATTATATTTTTTAAATTAAAAACGTGAGTTAAAGTCATGTTTTCATATTATATACACTGTGTGTATAATAAAATATTATATATGGTTTAGCAAATATTGTGTAATAAACAACCTCCCCACCCCACCCCCTTTTTCTTCTCTCTCTAACAAAGCTTTAACCTCTCTTACTTTGCCTAATGGGAGTATTTTGTAGTTTGGTTTCTAGCTGGCAAGCAAAGCACAAACCAAAAATTGGAATCAAATTAATAGCCTTATTGCAAACTAGTTCGAATCTATTCTATTAGTTATTACAATATCAATTCACCTTTTTAACACATGATTTATACTAAAGGCATAAAGGTCCAGTGGGAAAAAGCAAAAGAAGGCATAAAGTATTTGTGTGAAAGTAAGGGGAAAACTTCGAGAGAAAGATTTAGAAATAAATATAAAAAAAAAAAAAAAAAAAAAAAAAAAAAAAAATCCGACCTGCCGGATTCGAACCAGCGACCTAAGGATGACAATTGATCTCAACTACAGTCCTCCGCTCTACCAACTGAGCTAAGGTCGGTTATTGATATTTCTGCACATATTTAATTAATAAAGGTTCTAAAAAATGACTAAAACAGGCATGCATGAGTTTATCTTGGGGACACCGGCTCTATTATTAGCAGTTATAACTTTAAAATAAGTTCAAAGAGTAGGCTAATTAGCTAAAGAATAAAATTTAGGTACAATATTTAGATTCTGTTCTTTACATTCTCTTTTTGAGATTCTATGATGTAGATTTTTTTTTATGGATGAAAATGTATTTTTAAATAAAATAGCCATATAATTGAATATTAAAAAATAATTTAAAAAATAGTATCTAATATACTGTATCCGAATTTCGTTCTTACATAAAATAGAATAGGGTGATGACTGATGCTACTAGCCATCAACTGTCAATCAATTATCACTTACAATTATAAATTATTATTATTATTTTTTTTTTTAGGATTTAAAACTGTAAAGGAATTAGATGATTCAATGGGATGAGCAGCATGAGCTCTTATACTTCCAACTGAAAAACCAAATAGTTGAACAGGGATGGTGTTGAACTGTTGTTGATGTCACTGTCCATAGAGTGGGTTAAGACAAAAGAGAGCAAACTCAAATTCCAACTAGCCTCAAATAAGACCTCGATCGGCCACAAACAGACCATCCTCACCCCTATAGGGCCTTCTCTAAGTTATAAGTTCTGAACAGTTTCTAACGCTACGTTCATAAGAATAACAAAATGAAAAAAAAGAAAAAAAGAAATAAAAAGGGTCTTTTAATTTATTTTAGGGCCATAGAGAGACACGTTTATGACTTTATGGTGTTTTAAAAACTTGTTAAAATTTTCTTTTAAAAATAATGAAAATGCAAAGAGTTATAGGAGTCATTTGGTAAAAGAATTCTAATAATGATGTTTGTATTTTTGAAAATATATGTAGATAAAAAATATGTAAAATATATATAATATTGTTTAAATACTGAAAACGGTTGTTTAAACAACAAGAATAAACGGCTCATAATTTTTAAAAACTCTCTTATGATTGACCTCACAATTTTTCCAGTTCATTTAGTTATATAAATATTTCGAATACTATGCGTCCGTTTGCCCAACAATTAAGTTGTGTTTTGTTTTTTTTTTTTTTTTGTGGGTTCTAACACTATTCATGGACCACCAAACCTATGAAAAACGCAACAATCAATCATTGCTACAATATTTTGTATTTTAAAAATTATTTTACTACAATAATTTTAGCAATAAATTTTAAATTTTCAAAAAAATAAACGGTATCTTAACGCCCCTCAACCTCAAACTAAAAAAAGTCATGGTATGCCACTCACCCATTTTTTATTACCATGCCGATCATTATTTTTTATCTTTTTTAATATGTTGTGGTGTCAGGTACATCAAGTCACTTAATAAATTTTTATTTTTAATTGAATCAATGGATGACAAGCAGGGTTGACAAAATAAAATTTGAGATCTAAAAGACAACCATTTTAATGTGCGTTTTTATATTTAAATATAAATTATATAATACTTAGTTTTTTCTTTTAGAAAGTAATACTTAATTTACTGTTCTATATATATAATTAAAAATTATTATTCTTACTTTTTAATAAGACTAATTCACTTAATGGTGATTGAGTTAAATTTCCTCATTCAAGCAAAAATAAAAATCAAATCTCTCTCTCTCTCTCTCTCCTAAATGGAAAAAAATAGGAAATGTTTTCATATTTGGGGTATGTTTTGTGAATGAAACTTATTATTCTTATAATTATTAGGCATTACAATAAAAAGATTAATGCTTTGTAGTTCAAGTCAAATGAAAGGAAAAACGTGTTTTTAGTATATTTTTAGGATTGCAATTGTGGGGTCTATGACCCAAAATAATGTATTGGGCCTTGGGCTTTGTCCGAAGACACTAACAAGTCCGAGGAGAAAAACACGACTTAGATTATCTACGTTACAAGCTTCGTTAGTGGGAGACAAAGAGAAAAAGGTCCGAGGAGGAACTCCTCCTCGGACACGGCAGACTTAGGACAAGTGTATACTCAAGCGGTTGAAGTACGTCCCCTGAACACGTGAAAGGGAAGAAAACTCAAAATATTTAAGGAAAAACTGCCACCATCATATTAAATGCACTGCAAATACTACTTTTCTCGCCGCATTAATGTGGAGAAGACCCCTAAACAAATTGCCTTAAATCGCCACAACTCATAGAAACCGAAAATGGGTGTCTGATGGGATGGGTGCTCAAGTGGGGGTCTAGGTGATCAACAAGTGTAAGGTCCAAATAATCGGGAAGGGCCTATATAATGTGAAAAAACTCCCATGAAGAGGGGAGAGCAAAAAAAAGAGAGAAGAAGAGAATACTATAGCATGTAAAAGAACCCTAATGTGGTGATCTATATTTCTAAGTAAAACTCTAGTCTCCTCGGATGGAAGGTCCTTTGATCATAATAGCTTTTATTTTTGTCTGATTGTTTCTTAACCCCATGCAAACCGTTGCTCAACTCATCTAAACCTAGTTCTTTGACTCATACTTAACAAAATTCATCGTATTGGGCTTTTTGAACTAGGATTCCATACAATTTGGGTTTTGGCTCCAAACTTTGTCCCTACAGAAACCAAACACAAAAAAAAAAAAAAAAAGGTCAATTTTCCAACAATTTTTTTCTATCAAAACAAGTGGAATGCTCCAAACACAATAAGCGAGAGAGAGTTTTGAATATTAATTTTCTCCATAAAAGAGATTGAACAATATCATTGAACTTAGGGTTGAAAACAAACTGAGTCGAGCCAAACAAAGTATTTAAAATTCATAATATGTTCATTTTATTTACCAATATATATATATAGTAAACATCAAAACTAACAAAATCTATATCCCTTCAAAATTTGATGTTAATAATAATAACAACTAAGTTACAGATGAAATTATATAACTTGAGTTAATTAAGTAGTATAATTTTCATTTATGAACTTATAAAATTCATCAACTTTATATTGTTTAAAACTATATTAATTTTTACAACTAAAAATATCATTCATATTATCAATCATTTATAAATAATATGTTGATATCTGATGAATTTAGTTATAAAATTGTATAATTCTTTCTAAAGTTTGTGTAAATATATAAACATATAAACATATAATATTATATATACTTATCTTGAATGCAATATGTTTATAAGCTTGAATCTATGTGTAAGGACGCAGTTTGAATCCCTAACCCAAGTGGATGGGTGGGTTTAGGCCCAAAAAGCCCAATATAATGAATTTATAGAGAGTGGGTTTGAAAACTGGGTTTTAATGAGTTACACAACAAGTAAAGTGGATCTCAATGATAAGAAAGTGAAGATAGACTAATTTAATTTAAAGAAAATCATCCTCGACACAATCCAAGGAGACTAGTTCTTATATATTTCTTCTCAAGTTTGATTACAAGTTCAACTTTTGATTGCTACAATGTTTTTCTCTTAATTTTTGACCTCCCTATTTAGGGTATTATTTCTATTTTATACTATTTTCCTTCTTTTCTCTTTACCTTCCACATGTAGGGCAGATTGTTGGTGTTTGGTCTTTGTCCCATCAAGACTTTCCCGAAATTTTTGGTAGTAGTTATAAGGCTAAAAATTATTATTTATGTATTGACTCCACATTAATGCGGCCAGTTAGTTAGATGCAGAGCATTCAATACAGAGGTAGCAACTTTTTCTCTAGATATTTTAGGACTTTCCTCTATTCTGTGCTTCTATGATACTTATCCATTTCAATAGAATCTCTTAGAACACTGCTCTGGATGATAGACTACCACTTTGAACCTCGGCTTTGCTTAAGGATAGGGAGGGAGGGATTCATCCTCGGACTACCCTCATGGACCCATATGATCAAAACTAACCTCTTCACTTACTAACACAAACTCCTCTAATTATGTTCGCCCCTCTTCAGATTAATTCATGTCCTCGAATTGGGTCTCCTTTTTTTTTTTTTTTTTTTTTTTTGTTGTAATGTTGTTGAGCTTCTAATATACACATAGACATATATATCGTTGGGCTTAACATCCCTACACTATTGATTAGTGTAAATCTTTGTGTATAAATAAGAAGAGACCATTTTGTTTTATTTTGTCTTCACATATGTTGGTTGGTTTCACTTTTTGCTTCTTTGCTTGCAAAAACTAGTATGTAGCCCCATGCTACCGACAACAGAATGGATATATTATTAATCATGAGTTTATTCATGTTTAAAAAGCTCGTATTAAGTCTAAATTCATATTATTAACCTTTTGGAGAAAAATTTCATTAACAAAACTTAACAAAAGATATATATTTTACACAGAAAGATGAACCTTGGTGACAATGTTTATCCAAAAGATCCATTCACACTTTTGAATCTTCAATCTCTATTGGTGATTGAAATTTTCACCTTTAAAAATTTAAAATTAAAAAAAAACAAACCCTCATAGTTGTACTCATTTTGTAGTTTTACAATGGGTCATTTTGTAATATGATGGACATTTGTGTGAAGAAAAAACCTCTGAAATTCCATGGCAGATAAAAGAAATTCTCTCCAATCTTTTTTTATAAAGAGAGGGGTTTGTGCATGTTTTTATTAATCCTTCATAGTTGTATTATCACGAAGTAGGTCTAATGGATTTAGATTGGTACTACTACACATGAGTTTAAGTATTATCAATTTGATCAAGGAAGAGTGAGGAATAAGTTTGCCCGTATGGTCATCCTATTCCCAAAGCATGAGTGTTTAATGTGTTATTAATTTCATCTCATTGGCTTCCATTACAACCGATATGTGGACATGACAAAAAGAAAAATTAAAAATAATTAGATTGTACACGTGTATAGTAAAATTGGATTCCAATTTCAGATTATAATTGAACGATTGGAATGATAATATATGATAGTAACAACAATAGGAAAATTCAAATAAAATTTCAAATAAAATTGTAACAATCTAAATAAAAAATTCCAATAGAAAGACAAGGTGGAGTGATCCACTCCAAGAAGGCGACTAAACTTGCGTAAATATAGAATAATAAATCTCTTTCCGGAAAATTTACATTGTTTATAACCTTTACCTTCACAACTAAAACATTTTAAAAACATAGTGACTCACATCTGATAAGTACCATCCAAACATCTACAAATAATGTTAGGTCCTCTCCAATTCGCCAAGATATAAGAGATTCTATTGATCACTAAGTTCTTTTTTTGTTAGACCTACAAAAAGTATCATCCATCGGTCCACAAATGAAATTTAGGTTGAGTGGGGCAATGTCATCTTTTGATGAGTTTGTGAATAATAGCTTTCTTCATTTTATAGGTGCCAAACCTAAACAAAAAGCCAAATATAAGGATAGTGAATTTTAGGCATAATGTGCATCTAATCACATATTAGCAATTTATAACAAATGTAAAGATGTAAACTTTGTAAGTGAACAAGAAACAAAACTCAATGTCGGGACCAAGAAGAAAGCACTTTAATCCATTTTGTAAACTTTTTTTAATTTCTTAAACTTGTTGGATTAATTTGTTGTTTGCAAATGTAAAGATGCAAACTTTGTAAGCAATTTATAACAAAGATGCAAACTTGAACTTGTTGCTTTGCTATCTTTTTGAAATTATACAATGTACCCAAACCAAGTTCTTATCACCGATATTAATCTCTTTGGTTTTCGCTTGACTACAAAATCAAGAAAAATTTAATTAGTACAATGAACTCACTTGACCCGATACATAGAAGTGGTTTTAATGAGAATGAGCCCACATACATTTAGCCACATAATGCAAAATTCAACTTTAATTTCAGATTCCCGACACATGGCACAAAATTAGAATTCTAATTTGGAATTCAATTTCACACTCTCTCTGCTTCACCTATTATTTTATATATAGATTAGGGCCTTCCTTGAGCCACACATCAAAGTTTATAGGAGCTCGGACTATTTAGTTTAGTATTATAGTTACTTTATTACAAGAGGTGGTATCTCATGTTCTAGCCATATGTGTAACAAAACACTTACAATACAATACTTGGGTCTCAACTTTCCTATTTTTGGGTTTGACTTTTTTTTTTTTAAAGATTATTATAACATGCTGCTAATCCCGCATTCAACCCTTTCCCTCCTAGACCCCTAAGCACTTTATGCATGGGAGGTACCGATTCAATAAAATTACAAATAACAACTTTGCTACAACTTTTTTTTTTTTTTGAGAAACTGCTACAAACTTAATCGTAGATCATTAACACCATTTTTATTTATTTTAATCATAAGCTACTATTTCAATGGTCAATAACCTTATAGATCAATTAACACCTTTGATATTTTCAATATATCCAAGATTTGTTGTAACTATAGAATTATGAAAAATAAAAACCCACCACTTCGAGTAATTGTCAAAAAAGTTGTCACCATCCTTATTATTCTGAACCAAAACAAGCTTCTTTGGTATCACTAGTTCACAATAGAAATAATTTGCAAAAATCTTTTACATTTCTATTATTCTTTTTTTTTTTTTTTGATCCAAGATTTCTATTATTTTATTTTATAACCAGCAGATAAAATATCATAAAGTTAGACCTGTCCACCTCTGGTCCAATAAAATATCAACATTTTGACAGACTAGTCTGAGAGAAGTCAGATCTCCAACCCAAGATCACAATCGAACGGTAGAGAAGCCGCAGAAACACGAAACAACTAGGTCACAGAAAGCAACACATTAAAAACCCAAAACCCAACCCCATTGAAATGACAATATTATCACTATCAGCCTTATTTTGCTCTCCAATTAGAGCTCTCTAGAGCCTCATCCTCCTCCAGTCCTCCTCCGCAACCAAAACCCCAACACATTCTCTCCCTCTCACTTCTCAGAGAGAGAGAGAGTCTGTGACCTAAGAGTTACTGAGATTCAACGAAACAAAGAGCAAAGCCAAACACAGGTTCGTCTTCCATTTTCAGCTTCGAATAAATGCCCTAACTTCTTCTACACTGCTTTACTGCACATGAAAAGTTCGCAACTTCGAATAAATGCTTGCTTTTTTGTTCTGTTTTTTGTATTGTGTTGTATTGCTTGAATTGGATTGATATCGATATGCTATGCTTGTTCTTTGAATTGAGAAACAGTATGTTGCTTCGTATTGTCATTGTTTTTTTCAATTAGTTGTTTGGTTCTGTTAATGGTGGATGTGAAATGAAACCCTAGTGGATAAGGACTTTTGGCATGGTTTGAAATGGAAATTTTCTTTGAGAATGATAACTAAGCAGGAGTTTTTAGTTCTTAGTAGGTGGAGGACACTCATAGAGTTAGTTCTTTGAGAGAAATATGTGTTAAGGCCCTGTTTGGATGCACTTTGTTGTTTATGGGAGGGAGCTGGTACTCAGAAATGGAGAAAATTGACGATACCAAATGACTGGGAAATGTAATTATACATTGGGTGAGTATGTTAGGTCACTTGTTAAGTAAATTAGATTGTGATTTGGTGGATGTTAATACCGTTGCGTATAAAGTAACATAGTGTTTGCTGTTAAGAAAAGAAAAGAGGAGTGTTTCGAAGTTGGGGAACGAAGATTAATTATTTAGTTCTCTTTTATATTTGCCATTTGGAGTTGCAGCTCAACTCAGATTGGACTGTTTCCAAGTTCTGTAGACAATATATGACCCTGTGATACCGTAAACTTGCCAAATATCTTGGCTTTCAGAAGTTAGATTACAATTGTGGCTCATGTTTCTTAGCTTTTGAATCTGGATGAGCTGAAAAAGAAAAATCAGTGTATTTCTGTAAATGTATGCTGCTAGTCTGATTATTAAGAAGACTTATATTGCACTTCCTAATAATAAAATAAAAGGTCACGTCTATCTGCTGCCTTTCTAATCTTGTCCAAATCATGAAATCATAGATGTTCTCCACTTCATAGGAAACCAGAGATTGCATTCCGAAAATTTAGGTGTGGGATTAATGACTCATCAAATCTTTCTCATTTTGAGTAAAAATGTCAACCCAGGGAGCTCACCTACCAATCTTACCCTCTTTCAATGTAAACCAGATGGCAGCAGAAGTATCCTTTGTTGAAGATGCTTTCTGACATGCCCAAAAATTTTATATTTTTTTAATTAAAAAAAAAAAAAAATTTGGTACAACAAGAAATTTCAGGACATTATTGTTCAACCATTCATTACGTTTTGACTTGTGCTAAATCATTTTTTTTTCCTTTAAAAATTTTATGTGCTTGAATAAACTTATGAAATCTTCTGCTCTTGTGTTCGTGCTCTCTCTTTAAGCTCAATTTTCTTTGACTGGGAACAATATTTTACACATGTTCATTTGCAATTTGAGTTTTTAAAATTACACGTGGTTGGCTTAGTGGTAGGAAGCACTTGTGGCTCATCACCTTGCAAGTTCAAGGGTAGGGGTTCAAGTAGTGACAAGCCCAACTATTTGTTATTATTATTATTATTATTAATATTATTATTTTTTACCTATCAAAAAGTTGAGTTTTTAAAATTGTAAAAAAAGTCAAGAAATTGGTCGTAGTGAGTCTCATGAATGTGTGCCATGTATTGATATGCTTATTGAGCAAGCAAATTGTACTGCACAAGTCCTTGCATGTCCAAACTTCTGTATGGGGCTATTTAAGGGGGCTGTGTTGCCTACACAATCATGCTGGGTATTATATATCCTTTAGTCCTATTTTTGAGTTTCATCCATTAAATCAATTTTTGTTTCTCAAATTAGAAGCTCTCATTAACCAGTATAGTTTCTTTTGACGTATTATAAACTAATATCCTGACTTATATGTTGTGCTTTTGGCAGAAGTTCATCAGGCGTAAACTCATAAATAGTTCTTTTTAGCCAACAAAATTGATGGCAATTTCACCTTGTGGAAGTACATGGGTTGCTCAATGGGGAATTCGCCCTCAGTGTATGCTGAGGTCTTATGTCACAAACAAGATTCCAACATCCCGATATTGGTGAGTATCAGTCTATATGTCTAAGTTATCATCAATAGATTATACTTCCTAGATAATTGGATTGTATAGAAACTTCTTTCTTATTATATTTCTTGAAAAGTAGCTTAAATGGCATCCTCTCCCCTTGTAAGTGCAAGGTGGAGGATGAGATCGTGGGTTCAAGAGCAACTAGGTTCATGTGTAACATACCAATTATAAAAAGAATTTCAAAGTTAAGGTTCCACTACAAAATAGAAGAAATGTTCTAGGCTACTAGCTAAGTGTGAATACAAATTCCACTATAAAAAGAATTTTTAGTGATTCTCTTCCTTTATTCCTTAGCTCTCTTCTTCTTTTGTAATTAGTGTTTTTATTTTATTTTTTTATGTTTTTGCTTTTCTATCTTTTCTTGTACTTTTGATATGCTGGTGCTACTTTGCATTTAGCAGTTTTTTGAATATACATCTTTCTTACCTATCAAAAAAAAAAAAAAAAAAAAAAAAGTGTGAAACAATAACTGGCAGCTAATTTGAAGAGAATTTGAGTATGTGATGTGCTGATGAAAATTAACTACACACTCCTAATTTTATATAGAAATTGTCATAATTGAGATTCTCCTTTATAAAATCTTGTAGTCTTAAAGTCTTCTTAGAATCTTCACAAAGAGGTCTTCAAAGTATAATGAAGGAGTTCTAGATGCACCATTAAAGTTAGCACAAAGCCACAAAGGAATTTAGTGATTGAATCAACTTGTTTTTGGTCATACACTTGTATTAGGCTTTCATCAACTATTTAAGCATTTGTTTTATAATAAATTATTACAATTCATCTTATAAAAAAAAAACAAAAAAACAATTATTACAATTCATATAATATGCCTAAATTTTATTCCAAAATTTTATACTCATTAAAATTAACTATAAAAAAAAAATATCAAAATTAATTAAACTAAAACTTACTATCAAAATAGATCTAAATTAATTAAATTAAACTTATAAAATATAGGTAATAAAATAAATTTATATATATGTTGGGTCTGGTTTGGGTACATGGATTGAAAAAATTATCAATCAAAACACATACCAACTCGAGACTCCAAATAAAATTACAACCCAACTCTTTTTTTTGATAGGTAAGAAAAAAATTTTATTAAAAGAGAAAAAGCTAAAACAAAATACAAGATTCACGATAGTGAACAAGAAGAAAAGAGGGAAAAAGAACAGCAAACAGGCATTAAGTTATCCTAAGAGACAAAAGAAAATCCGAGATAGTAGAACAATTCGAGAGGCCCTAACACCAAGCCCAATCAAAGAGGGTCCGCTGCATAAATCTAGCAACTGATCCAATGATTTCGCCATATCCTCTAAAGAACGTCGATTCTGTTCTGCCCAAATATTCCACATTAAACAACCCGGAACTAGATTCCAAATAACAGAACTATGTTTCCCAAGCCACTGATACCAACAAAAAAATAAGTCTATAACGGAACCTGGCGTGACCCAATCAATCCCAAATAGCCAAAACATATACATCCATAGAGAATGAGCAACCGGACAAGAAATCAGCAGGTGATTCATAGATTCTTCATTACAGCAACACATACAACAATGATTTACCAAAGTTTGGCCTTGGAGCATAAGATTATCCAAAGTAAGGATCTGACTATGAGCTGCTGTCCACATAAAGAATGCCACCCTTTTAGGAACCTTTGCTTTCCAAATGCCTTTCCAAGGGAAAGAAGTAAGAGTTGCATTTCGAATATTAAGGTAAAAAGACCAAACATCAAACTTCCCACTTCCATTAAGACACCAAGAAAGATTGTCACTACCTCCACCCCTAGGAATTCTAGATTGAATGAAGTGAAGAAGGGAATAGGAAGCCACCAACACCCAATCATTAAATTCCCTATAAAATCTTAGACTCCATACTCTATCATTATCACTAGCTAGAGGACTTAACACTTCAGAAACAAAAGCTTCCTTATTGGCTGAAAACACAAATAGTTGAGGATAAAGAGATTTGAGAGAATTATCCCCACTCCACTTATGATGCCAAAAAAGAATACGAGAACCATCCCCCACCACAAAAGACACATGCCTAGAAAAACTTTCCCACCCGTCACGAATACTTCTCCATAAACCACAATCATGAGCCCTTCTACAAACTCTAGTGCTCCAACCCCCTTTCCCCTCCCCATATTTCGTGGCTATAACCCTCCGCCATAGATGAGTAGTTTCATGACCATATCTCCAAAGCCATTTACCCGAAGAGCTTGATTAAACGACACCAAATTTCGAATTCCCAACCCATTGAGCTCATGAGGTAAGCAAACTTTTTCCTAAGCCACCAAAGGGTATTTGAAGCACTCCACTGAAGAACCCCACAAAAAATTTCTCTAAATACGTTCCAATCTCATTGCCACAGCTTTAGGAACAGTAGAAAGGGAAAGATAATAGGTCGGGAGGCTTGACAATGTACTTTTCAACAAGGAGTGTCTGCCACCCTTTGACAAATAAAGCTGCTTCCAGCTTGCCAACTTCTTCTCCATCCTCTCTAGAATCGGATTCCAAATAGAGGTTGTCTTATACGAGGTACCCAATGGCATTCCCAAATAGATCATGGGCAAATTGCCCACCTTGCAATGAAGAATGTTAGCCGAATTGTGAATGTTGCTCACCTCCCCAATAGGAACAATTTTATTTTTCCCCACATTCACCTTCAAACCAGTAAAAGCTTGAAAACAAGACAAAATCAGCCTAATGGATAGCAATTGCTCCCTAGAAGCATCATAGAAAAGAATGGTGTCATCAAGAAATAAAAGATGGGAAATACGAATGCTAGTAGAGCTAATAGTACCCACATGAAAACCCCGAATAAGGCCACCGTCCTCGCTTTTCTTCAAAATCCGGCTTAAAACCTCCATAATCAAAAGAAAAAGGAGGGGAGATAACGGATCACCTTGTCTAAGGCCTCTAGAACTACCAAAAAAACCAGCAGGAGAACCATTAACCAAGACCGAGAAACGAATAGTAGAAACACAAGCCTTTACCCACCTTCTCCATCGACCCCCAAAGCCCATCCTCTCTAGAAAATAGGACAAAGTATCCAAACTTACATGATCATAGGCTTTCTCAATTTCTAACTTACACACCACTCCTGGAATCTGACATTTTAGTCTACTATCTAGGCATTCATTAGCTATAAGCACAGAGTCTAAAATTTGTCTACCACCAACAAAAGAATTTTGAGACTTTGAAATGAGTTTATCCAACACCATCCTCAATCTATTAGCCAACACTTTAGATAGCAACTTATACACACTGCTCACTAAACTGATAGGCCTAAAATCTTTGATATTCAGGGCATTATTCTTCTTGGGGATTAAAACTAGAAAAGAAGCATTCAAGGACCGTTCAAACTTTGAGCTTCTATGAAAATGATCAAAGAAGGCCATAACATCCTTTTTCCACTACACTCCAGCACTTTTGAAAAAAGGCCATAGTGAAGCCGTTAGGACCTGGGGCTTTATCACTCTCCATCTCTTGGAGGACCTGTACCACCTCCTCCTTAGAAAAAGCCCTCTCAAGAACAAGCCGCTCATCCTCCTCAATATAAGCAAACTCCAAACCGTCCATAGAAGGACGCCAAGAATTTGGCTCCGTGTACAAGCCCTAGTAAAACTGAACCACCTTAGACCGCACCTCTTCCTCATCCTCATAAAGGACCCCATCTACCTCTATACCTCAAATATGATTAGTTCTTCTATGCGAGTTTGCTATCCAATGAAAAAAGCGAGTATTGTTGTCACCCTCCTTCACAAACAATATCCGGGACTTTTGTCTCCAAGAAGTCTCCTCCAAAGAGTTTAAAAGTGCAATGTCTCCTTTAATCTGACCATGATGTGTTTGATCTTCTTGCAAAAGACCCAACAAGTCCTCCCTTGCATCCAAATCCAATATAGCTCAGATAAAAGGCATTTCTTCCTAAAGGCCAAGTCCCCAAAAACCTCCTTATTCCACTTTTTCAAGTCATCTTTAAGAGCTTTTAATTTACGAGCCAGAATAAAACTCGGAGAACCCAGAAAACAATACCCATTCCACCATTGCCGAACTCTCTCCACAAATCCCTCTTCTTTCAACCACATATTCTCAAACTTAAAGGCACTTCGACCTTTCTTGACACAACTAGCAACCACCAAAAGTGGGCAATGATTAGAGACTACTCGGGGTGTACCCTTTGAGACACATTCCCAAAATGATCTACCCAATCTACCGATGCTAAGGTCCTGTCAATTCTTGACATACAATCTGTCCTTGAATCTCTAAACCAGGTGAAAGAAGTCCCTTCAAGTGGTAAATCCACAAGGTAATTAGCCTCAATGAAATCTGAAAACGCAAACATAGCTGGATTGAAAGCCTACAACCAAATCTCTCACTCGAATATCGAATGATATCAAAATCTCCAAAAACACACAAGGCTATATTCCATCTAGAGTTTATCCTTATGAGCCCCTCCCACAATGCACCCCGTTGGCTATCATCATTAGGACCATACACTCCTGAACAAGCCCATACAAAATCGTCCACAACCCCCTTAAGTAAAACATTAATAGAAAACTGACCTATAGAATTGTCAATCTTTTCATAGACTCTCTTATCCCAGACTAGTAAGATCCCTCTTGCAGTGTTGACCACATCTAGAGCAACCCTGTCAATGAACGGACTACCCCAAAGACTTCGAACAACAGAAGAGTTTAAAGAAGACAGCTTAGTTTCTTGAAAGCAAACAATATCACACTTCCACTCTTTGAGAAGATTCTTACACACCTCTCGCTTTTGAGGATTGTTTAATCCCCTAACATTCCAAGATAAAAGCCTTGAACTCATTTAAAACTAGTCTACACCCCTGTACCATCTGAAGAAACTCTGTCCCTCCCTTTAGAATGTACCCCATCATAATTAATTGAAGAAATCAATCAAAAAAAAAAAATTTGAGCTCAATCCTTTGAGCTCCCTGAGCCTTTTCTGCCTTGTGTTTCATATCCCTTTAGACTTCCCAACGTTAACCACATCAATGCAGTCCTGTTCTAGAAGACGAAACAAAGCTAGACATTGATCTTCATGTTTTACAATGGGGAAACCCACAATTTTACAGAAACTTTTCATTAAGTTCACCACCCATTTCAAGTTCTTCCCCTCAAGCCCCAGAAACTCTCCCTCATTCAATGCCTGTGTCACCTCCAATTCCCTCTGTTCAAAAGGATCCCACCTATAACCCAACTCAACACGCTAATCCACAAAAATCAATATACGCGTTAAACTGAGTTGGATTTGTTGTTTGGTTATGATACAACATTGGTAACAGGAGAGTGAGGAGAGAGTGGGAATGAGACAAAGACTTCATCAAAGTATCTTTTTGACTTGGTGTTTGGGAGTTGGTTAAAGAAATGGATATAAAAGTAAGTGTCACGTGAATCATGAATGGAATGGTAGAGAGGTAGGTTGATGTAGAATCTTACCTAAATAAGTTGTCCTTGAAAAGAAATCCACCCTTGGAGGAACCTTCGATTGCCACACCAACCTCCATGGGAAGGAAAGAGTAGGAGTGTAGAAAGAAAGATAGAAACCTCTAACCTCAACCTCTACCTTGTTGGCTTCCAACAAACCTTGTTAGGTCCAACCCTCCACACTTTTGAAGAGTAAACAATGTCCATAAACCGATCAAAAGTGTCTTCCTCCCAATCCTGCGGTGAACTACGAAATTGAAAATTCCAATGAATCCTCTCATTGGACCAACACATAACCTCTGCCATTGAAGAGTCCCTTACCCTACTAAGACAATAAAGTTCAGGAAAAGCCTTTTTGAGGGTAATATCTCCACACCACACATGCTTCCAAAAATTCACTTTAGTAGATCACCCACATCATACTGTAGGAGTTTAGAGAAGTTCAACCAGCCACTTCTAATAAACCTCCGGAGACTAACACCATACACACTTGTCAATGAATTCTTATTACTTATCAAAAAAAAAACATTTTCACATTTTTCATGAACCAAATACCCTAAACACGCCCATATTTTGCCTCTATAACCCTCCTTCATAAAGCATCTGTCTCTAAACCATACCTCCACAACCACTTGCCCAACAAGGTAGAGTTAAAACTTCTCAAACGTCTTATACCTAGCCCCCTTACCTGCATTGGATGACAAACCTTAGCCCATTTCAGTAATTTAGAATCTCCACTAGTTCCACTCCACAAAATCTCTATGTAATTTCTCCATACAATTAGCAACCTTCCTAGGTAAAGGAAGTAAGTGGGTAAGTGTTACCTTACCCCCCTTAGATAAATGAAGCCTCTTCCAGCATGCTAGTCTTCGTTTCATCTTCTCTAAAATAGGATTCCAGATTGACAACTCCTTGAATTTGACAAGATTTTGATAAAACTTCGGTTTGATGAGATTTTCTGGTTTGATTATCAATTCCTTATATAATAAGATTCCATCACAATTTCCAATTGTTGAGTGATAATTGCTTGTATGTTAGAATGTGGATCAGCTTGTTTTCTATGTGTGATTATCCTGGTCTGTGTTTTATAACTGTAAACTGGTTCTGATCTCTTCTCTCTCTCTTTCTCTTTTTGAGACTCTTGTTTGAATTTGATGTGATTTTAATTTTTGTGGGGATTTATTGTTTGGGTTTAGTGTCAGATATTGGTGACTTATTGTGATGGAAATTGAGTATTGACAATGCTCTCTGATATTTTTATTTGGCTGTTTACAATTTACTTAGTATTTGTTCTCCATGTACATGTGGTCATCTCTTCAAATTAAATTTTATTTACTTGTCAGAAAATGTTACCAACATTTTCAGATCTAGTAAATTGTGGAAATGTTTGATGTGCTTATATCAACTTCTTTGCAGTACTACAAGCAGTATAAGCTTTTTGTCGGCACCAAGTTCAAGCTTATTTTCTCGCGGTTCCTTCCCTGTGGTATCGTATCCAGGGTCATCTCAAACTTCACAACGTCGTAGGGGTGCACGTTTCACAGTTAGAGCAGATTCTGTGAGTGTAAAATTGTTTTGTTTTTTCTTTGAAATGATAGTTGGGGCTAAATAGTTTTCAAACTTTTATTTTTATTTTAAAAATAGGGTATCTATGTTTCCTTATTTATTTATTTAAATTTTATTACAAGGAATGCTCTATTTTACTTATCAGATTAAGGTACTAATATCTTTTTATGTACAGGATTTCTATTCTCTTCTTGGGGTGTCAAGAAATGCCAGTAAATCTGAAATTAAAAGCGGTATATACAGTTTTTACCCTTTTGGCAGATTGTTCTATGAACTTCTTTGCTTTTATGTTCTTGCTTGAATAGTTGCCAATTCATCTTTGCAATGGTTATACAAGTTGTCACTTAATGGCTTTAAGATTAACTGTATGCAGAGAGATCAGGCCAATTAGAGTAGACTTCTCCATGTTTATTAGCAAAGCAAATACTTCAATATTATGCCATGCAACTCATTACTATCTCATCCCTATCCTTATTAATTTGACTGATGTTGCTTTGGAGTTGTTTATGGAGTTTGGCTTCCCCTCCCCATTTTTTTCTTTTTTTGAAAAAGGAGAACATTTAGACCTTATATACTTTGCAGGAGAGACTTTCAGAATGAGACTGTTAATGATATGAGTATTTTTCTGATCAAAATATTTTCTCCCCCTGCTTCCTTATATGTATATATAATTTATACATATTACCAATTGTTTCCCCTAAGGTGGATCACATACTATCATTTTCTAGTCACTAAACTTATTGATAATGTCTGGGGATCTTTATCCAGTGCACTGAGATTGAAAAAATGGGCATTAGGATACTGTATGAGATGGTTGGAGACTGAAACTGCCAAAGTAGTATTAGGTCAGATATAAATGTTTATGTGATACAGTAAGCTGCTTTTGACACCTCAACTTTATGCCTGACTTAATGATGAAAGCAATTGACTGTGCACCTCAACATTTGAGCCCATTCAGTCTTAAGTTGTAAAGTATTTTATTTGCTTTATGGTTTTTACTTTTTCTCCCTTGTAAATATTTAATGAAGTGAAAAGCAATACCTTTACCTTCCGCTAGATCTGGTGCCCAGAATGTTGTAGAATCTGAGAGTGATTGTGTTGTTAATGCATATAAAATTGCATTTGAGATTTTTGTATTAGTTTGATGAATGGGAAACAGTTTTGAATGGGTTTTATTAATTGAGCCTCAGTTGGATGGGTTTCAACTCCAGAATGTAAAACCTCCAGAATAGAGACACTTTGAACTGATATATTAGTTTCAACTTATTTGGATATTAGATATGGGTTTCTGATCCAAAGTTTTCTTTTTGAAGATAAAAAGGTGTTTCAAAAAAGTTACTTATCACAAGAAAAAGAAAAAAGAAGCTTCCAAAAAGTAACATTTATGCCTTATTGTGTTTGGAGAGAAAGAAATGCTCAAAGCTTCAGAGGTTGTTAATTTTGGTCCTGGACTTTGAAGCTTTTGCTGCTGAAGACCTTACATGATTTGATGGCTGCCCTCACATATTTTTCTTTCTCTAATTTATTTGACTTTTTCCCCTGATTTATTTGGTGCATCTTTTGTTTACTTCCCATGTACATTGGTTGTGCCTCTTTTCTGCTTATATATATATATATATATATATATATATATAGGACAACCGCAAGAGTGTATGAAAGATTGTATTGCAATTATAGAGAAATTTTCTAATGGAACTCAAGGATACATGAAGGATTGTTTGATTTATGATGAACAAATTGAAATATATATTGTTATGAGTTCTGACTTTTGACATTACCTGTTCCATTTACTAATGTTTTAATATTCCTCCTATGCTTTCACTTTTCAGCTTATCGGAAGCTTGCTAGGAGTTATCACCCAGATGTGAACAAGTGAGTCCTTTCCCCTCTTCTTTTTTCTTTGTCCTGTGGCAATGTATGCTCAGGATGGGTTTCTGTTAAAAGTGAATTGCTTATTGGTTTTGTAAGATATGAACTATTTGTACTAGATCATTTTTCATTTGAGAATCTGTTGCACATGTTTGTTATTAGATTGTAGATGTTATTTCGCAATTAAGGTTTCCAAGGGGGTCTCTCTTTATTTTATTTTTCTTGAATTTATATAACCATTGCATGTATAAATGTATTAAAAAAACTCTATAGCATTTTGATATTTGAGTCAGTCTTTTGAGTTTTATATATGATGAGGCCCATGTCAAAGTTACACAACTTGACTGAGGTAGAGTTGATAATTAGGCAAGATTCAGTGGTTTAATTAGTTGGTTTTCTCTTCCAAAGATTAGAGGGGAGTTGGCTTTTGGGATTTTTTTTTAATACATTTTAAGTAGGGGAGGAAGATTTCAACCCTGAACATCTCTATTGGAAATATCCAAAGTGGCAATTGACTTAGGGGCCATTGCTGCTTTTGGGATTTGTACAAATGCGATAAAGGCCCGTCCATTTTGAGGTTGGCCAAACCTCTAAAACTCACAGCTCAAACGAAAATAAGGGCCAAGCCCTGATTTCCCCACGTTATCAAAGAAAGTTCTATCTCTGATTTCCCAAAAAAAAAAAAGTAATTATCTTTGATGGAAAGTACTATCTCTAGTCTTTGCCAACCCAATTAGTTGAAGTCTTTTCTGATATATGTATTGACTATTAACCTTAAAAAAATATTTGATATTAACTTATGGAAGAGCAGGTTGAATTCTGGTAAATGATCATGAACCCATTAAAATAAGAAAAAACAAAGATTTTTATCATGTTGCAATCTGATTTGACATAAATTATCCAATCAATTATGTCAAGACAGGATTCTGCTATCCTGGAAGTTATGAATGAGGGCTTGATCAAAACAAAAAAATAAACCCCAAGGGATAGCAGAATATTGGGGACTATGCCTCGCGAAGCGGAGGTTAATAGTCTAATATTTTCTTCCCCCTCTTGGGGCAAAACCTTTTCCAAAAAATAGAAAATAAAAACAAAATAATAATGATAGATTTTTTTTGGGATAGGTAATAGGAATTTTATTGATATAAAAGAACATCATGTTCACGATGATGAATACTTAGAAAATGAAACAAATACATACAAATCAAGAACTAAAGCTAGTGGATTGATTGGAAGAGGGAGAACATTGGCCTTTTAAACAAGGAATGGGTATAAATTTTTTTAAGCTTGTCTTCACAGAAAATATGTAAGATAGTACAATAAGTTGTAGGAGCATTCGTATTAAAAAAATTATCTACGAAGGTGTTTATATTAGATTATGATTTGAGGTTCGTGTTTCCAGTTGCATCAACTTTGTTTTATCCTGATCTATTTGGTTAATGTTGCATATTTTTATTTATTTTGTTTGGAACTAACCCAAATCATGCTGCAGAGAACCTGGGGCTGAGCAAAAATTCAAGGATATTAGCAATGCATATGAGGTGAAAGTGAAATCTTATGATTCATGATTGAGCTGTGGCAGTTTCAGAGCCATGATCTGAAGTAGTTACTAAATGGTTTTTCTTGTTTTGCAGGTTCTGTCTGATGATGAGAAACGATCCTTATATGACAGA
This sequence comes from Quercus dentata, assembly GCA_028216015.1. NCBI lineage: Eukaryota > Viridiplantae > Streptophyta > Magnoliopsida > Fagales > Fagaceae > Quercus > Quercus dentata. The sequence continues at coordinate 54,459,225 of CP116449.1, read as the reverse complement.
TATGGAGAGGCTGGACTTAAAGCTGGTCCGGGCTTTAATGTAAGCAAATCTTTCATGAATATGGGAAATATCTAAATTTTAAATCACGTCATCTACATTCTTATGGTTGGATAAACTCTGCTGTTACAGGATTTCAGCAATCCCTTTGATCTGTTTGAGTCGTTATTTGAAGGCATAAATCAGGGGGGAAGACCTTCTAGAAATAGAGCAGTTGATGGTCAGGATGAGTATTACAATCTTGTCTTAAACTTTAAGGAAGCAGTTTTTGGGGTTGAGAAAGAGATTGAGATAAGCCGACTAGAGAGCTGTGGGACTTGCAATGGTTCAGGTGCTAAACCAGGGACCAATCCATCCAAATGTAGCACTTGTGGTGGGCAAGGACAGGTTGTCTCATCAGCGAGGACCCCGTTAGGTGTCTTCCAGCAGGTAATGACCTGCTCTTCTTGTGGTGGGACTGGGGAAATATCCACCCCTTGCAACACGTGTTCTGGGGATGGTCGGGTAAGAAGGACAAAACGGATAAGTCTGAAAGTTCCTGCTGGTGTGGACTCTGGTAGCCGTTTAAGGGTCCGAAATGAAGGAAATGCTGGAAGACGAGGTGGGGCTCCTGGTGACCTCTTCGTAATTATTGAAGTTATGCCAGACCCTGTCCTTAAACGTGATGACACCAACATTTTGTATACCTGCAAGGTTTCCTACATTGATGCGATCTTGGGAACTACAATCAAGGTTCCGACAGTGGATGGTGTGGTTGATTTGAAGATTCCGGCTGGTACCCAACCAAACACGACTCTTGTAATGGCCAAGAAAGGTGTTCCTCTATTGAATAAGAGCAACATGAGGGGCGATCAGTTGGTTCGCGTGCAGATTGAAATCCCAAAGAGATTGAGCTCTGATGAGAGAAAGCTCATTGAAGAACTCGCTGATCTAAGCAAGGGCAAGACTGCAAGCAGTAGGAGATAGTTGTCTGCGGCATCATTTTGCATTTATCTGTTTATTGCTGATCTCATCAGTTATATTCTCCTTTGTGGGTCCAACTTTGTTGAACCTTGATGCATATTAAGGGGAATTCAGCAGTTCTCAGGACTCTGGAAAGGGCGAGAGCACGTGTTTGTAGTTGTAGGTAAATTATATTTTGTGATAATTTTTCCCCCACATAAGTTATCTTAATGACAGGAGGTAGAAAAAGAGGTGAAAATTGAGGATCCATTACTCTTTCATCATCTGTATTTAAACATAGAACTTATTCTTTGGGATTGAACATAAATTTCAGCTACATTTTGTAGTCTTTTGTGTTTTTATTTAATTTTTTTGAGGACATTTGATGAATCAAAAAGCATCTTCATAATTGTATCACAATTTTGTAATTTTCAAAATGTTTTTAATTAGTTTTCCTAACCAGGAATGGGGATTATGGATTGATTGGTGGTAACTGATGTAATATTTGGGCATCCCAGGGCGAATTAATTGTTAGTGTAGCTGCGTCTTTTATTTATTTTTATGGTGTACAGGCATTCCTTTATGATCATATTCCTTTCAGATACATTTTTTTTCCCCGAAATGGCGCCATATCATGGATGTTTTCTTTGTGGTGGGAAAGGAACTAATTATTAATAGCACAAATAATTGGGGTACATTAACAGGAGATAAAATCAATCGAACAGATTGATAGACATAATAATAGTTTGTTAGACAAGATTAATAAAAAATTAAAATATTTAGAAATTGTGGAAAGATCCCTAACAAACACCAAAGTTAGAAATTGTGGAAAGATCCCTAACAAACACCAAAGTAGAAAGGAAAAATGATAGTTTTTTGGACCTACTAGAAAGAATGAAAACTTTAAATTCAGATTTAGAAAAAGAAAGAATTTGAATCTTATCATAGATCACCTTTAGTAAAAATCATGATAGATAATTGGCGTAATAGACAAAAGAATAACTTAGTAAGTGCTGATATATTTATAAACATGACAGATATAAAAAATAGAAAAGAAGATAGATACTCAATACAAAAGAAGCTAGGAATGATAGAAGTAGAGAAAAAAAGTAGTCTTATAGAAATAATGCAAAAAGAAGATGACATAGAAAGACAAAAGAGTAATAATAAGAAAGATGACTTAATAATGGAAAGAACAACATATATAGAAAACAAAGGAAAGAATCTTAATGCTATAGAAATAATACAAAAGAAGAACCTAGACATAATTGAAGAAGACAAAGAAAAAGGAATGATAAAAAAAGGCATAATAAAAGAGATGTTAGAAAAAATTGAAAGACAAAATGATATAAAGATAGAAGCTATACGTAAGAAATTAGATATAAAAGGAGATATAGAAAAAGAAAGACAAATGAGTATTCTAGTAGAACTAGTTAACAAAGGATGGACAAATAATAGTTCTAAGAAAAATGATAGTTTAAAGGAAAAAATTGATAAAAGACTAAAATCCATTGAAAGATCCATGATATATATCCAAAATAATAGTTTAGCAAAATTAATTGAAAAGATAGAAATTTTATTATTATTATTAAAGAACTCGTTCACTATATTCTATTATTTCAATATTTTGGGAACTTATTTTTATATAGGGATGGATTTACTCTGGAACAGTGTATTTTATGGTAAAACATTAATCCAACTGACGGTTTATTTTGGAGGGCGGGGGGAGAAATTTTTTGGGAGAATTGAGCAGCAAAAAGCAAAAGAAAAATGATGGGGTGAGAGAGGCTCGAACTCTCGACCTCAGGATCACTCAGAAGCTATGAGACCTACGCGCTAGCCAACTGCGCCACCACCCCATTCATGTTTGTGTTCCTTCCAATTCACTACTTGTTTAGCTGCCGCTCTCATATGTGTGGTTACTTCCAGGCTTATCTCGTGGTGTGGTAGACTTTCTTTGTTTCTCAGCCTCTCAAAAGTATTAAACTCCTTACTCCGGGGTTATTGCCAGGACCAAATAGACAAATTCATGCATTGCACCCATACCGTGCATATATATTAAAATTTTGTTCTCATCAAGATTATTATCAAATTATTAATTGCGCCCTTAGAGCCACCATGATCAATAATTTTACCACTCATACTGATACAGTTCAATGCCATGTGCAATATCCTTTTTTTGTTTTCATTCCGCACAAAGTGCCTGAATATTACTAGCAAACATTCCAATAATTATTTACAAGAACAAGTCATTTAAGAATTTACAGAACAGATTTAAAATCCATATAAAAAAAAAAAAATATATATAAAAAACATGGGCAGATGGAATAGAAGCAACATGACCACAACAGCTAGTGTAATAATTTTACCATTCAAGTTCACCCCAAAAAAAAAAAATTGGTTTTAGTATTTACTATTTACTTTCCTACATAGAGAGCCTCCTTAATTAACCTCTCAAAATCCTTGTAAGATGATCCTCCTATATCAGTTGCTTCCACTGCTTTTTTCTTCCATTCTAGAGCCTTTTGCTTTGTTTCTTTCCCCTTATCCCCTTCTAGCATTTCCTTAACAAGTGCTTCAATCTCTTCACGTTTTACATCATGGTTGATCTCCATGCCAATCCCCCAAGTGGTGCAAGCATACCGACAATTTGGTTGTTGGTCAGCAAAGAATGGCCAGCAAATAATAGGCACACTAGCACATACACTTTCTAATGTAGAATTCCAACCACAATGTGTTAGGAATACTCCCTATAGATGGGTGTGCTAGCACTTGATCTTGGGGGCACCAACTTGTTAGGAATGCCCTATCCTTTGTCTCCTCAAAAAAATTTTCGGCCAAAATTTTTGAATCCCCCATTACCACATCAGGCCTAACTATCCACAAAAATGGGTGCTTGCTATTTGCAAGTCCCCATGCAAATTCATTAAAATGTTGTTCTGTCATTATGGTCACGCTGCCATAATTTACATACACAACAGAGTTAGGTTCCCATTTATCCAGCCATTGGATGCATTTTGGGTCTTCTTTCCATAAGTTTGCACTCATAGACATGAATTGGCTCTCAGGCACATGCCGTTCTAGTAAGGAAAGTGGACCTATATTGTAAATTCGAGGGAATATGGCTGCAATTGCTTCTAGGACATCATGTTCAAACTCTTCAAATGTGTTGAAGATGATCGCCGGGGAATTCAAGCAATTTCGTGCTTCTGATCCCATAAAGTCGAACATTGTTTCAGTAATGTCAGTGGTTCTAATGAAGCTAGGGAGGTCCATAAGCCTAATATTTTTCAATCCTGGGATCCAATTGATTGGTGTCTCAAGAGTGCCATCATATTTGAAAGTTTCATCTGTAACACATGAAAGATAAAATTATGTTTTTAAAAAATAATGTGTTTTAAGTATTTAAATTTTACAAATTAAAATCATGTTGATATTACAAAGTTGCATGTCCCAATATAATTTTTTACAACATTAAACATTTTTCATGTGTCTTAGTCAATATAATTTTAACTTGTGAATATTTTTTTGGGACATAAGATCAATATTCATCACTCTAGGATTAAAATATAAAGTAATGATCACAATACAAAATTAGAAAAATATAAGGCTCATTCTCGTGTTTAATGACTAGCAGATGGACCAAGACTATGTGAAAATGGATTATTCCTTAATAGATTATCCTGATTTATGAGTTACACAACAAAATATGCCCTCCTATCCCTTAAAACCTTAAAAAGTTCTCTTCTTAACAAACAAACTATGATCTTTGGTTTCATTATGATGACAATAGATTTTATCTAAAATTTAGCTAATGCTTCTTTTTTATTTATTTATGAGAAGCTAATGCCTCTGATTCGTTTACATTGACGAATAAAAGTAACTTTAACTAGTACACCAATAATAAACAATAGTTAGGTTTTATTATTTTGAAAAATGTTAAAGGTATTATAAATTTTACTATATAAAATTTACAATTTTTTTTTTTTTTGATATGTCAATGAATAACTAATTTATAATAGATGGGCTTTCATTTTTTTTTTTTGGGATAAAGTTTAGTTACAAAATTGGTTGTAGCCTGAAACTATAACCTTACCCAATAAAATAAACATTACTGCATATTTTGAAAATTTAACCGTTGAATTACATATTCTTTATACTTTTAATACAAATGTAAAATTTTGTGTCAATTATATATTATTTATTATATGATTTATAAACTTATATTTTATGAAAATTTTAAACTATAAAAACTGATCATTTAAAAAATTTATTGATGTGATCCACTCACAACCTTATGCTTTTAAAAGGTTATAAAAAAAAAAAATGGTTATGAAAGAAGCATAGCAAAGAAGTTGATACTAATATAACATACTCACTTGAAAACCAAAAGTAGCCCAAGTACCTTTGAATGGAATAATTCCTCTTTTGATGAGTTCAGAGAAGTAGAGGAATCCCATGTAGCCACAAGCTGAGGTAGTCCAAAATTGAACCTCTGGGATGCCTAATTCTTCCCCAACTTTAATTGCAAAACTCATAACTCCATCAGAAACTATGCAAGTAACCAAAGGCACTTCAGAGGATGAGTTAAGCTTAAGCACTAGCTCTTTAAAAGGGGCCAAACAATTCTTTCTTGTGGAATCACATAGACCTGGTACATATTGGATTGCATCACTATCTGCATCACTATCAGATGGTGGCAACCCATCTGGTATTGTTTCAAACTGGAAATCAGGTAGCCCCTTTATGTATTCAAGTCCTTTGGACCTGATTAAGCGTCTGTGGTTGAACTCAGTGTTAACAAAGGTTATATGAAGGAGCTTGGCTAGTCTCATCATGGGTGTTACATGGCCTTGTGATGGGTATGGAACACAAACTGCATGGGGTTTTTGGGTTTCTGCAGAACCCATAGAGCCAAGTTTAAGCTATTAGAATTTAGAATCAAATACTGAATTGGGTTTCAGAATTGTGATAGTTTTCCAAGCTTTGTGCCACACTCATTTATAGGGAAAATGCTTCAATATTAGCTGTTAGATGGGTACCATAATCAGAAGATCAGGAGATGAGAATATCTTCGGTCAATATGTGTACAATATAGGATTGCCGATGTAGCTGTCACTTTCTCGCTCAGATTGAAAATCTTAAAATGGGCAACCCCACTGTCCCTCGAATACTATGTTTTTGGACATCTGGTTATGAGTACTTTAGTTCAGATTAATTGAACTACAATGGTCTTATCAATCTAAACTTATACTAGTATTAAATAAGTGGAGCTTGTCGGAGATCAAATAATTGTTAGATAGTTTATACCCTGATTGGGCCAATCAAACAATTATTAAGCCACTAGTGTATTAATTAGTTCAAGGATAAAACTTAGGTATAGTACCTTAGGTGCTGTTCCTTAGATTCCCTTCTTAAAATTTAGATATGTGACTACTTAACTAAAAAAATATACTTCCATCCTATGACAAAAAATTTACATTGTAGAATCTTAAGAAGGGAACTTAAGGAATAATATCTAAGATCTTGTCACCTAAGTCTTGCCTTTAGTTCAATTATGCTTGTGGCTTTGGTTGATGTAATCATACACTATTGTGTAAAGTAATAACATTGGAAAAAAAAAAAAAAAAAGCAATATTGAAAACCAATGGAAAAACAATTCCAAAGGGAAAGACTACTGCAACTGCAAGGACTTAGTTTCCAACCCCAAGAAAAATAGATTTATTATATGGAATTAAAGTTTTACAAAACGATATAACCATATTCGAATTTGTTACCAACAAAGCCCTACAAGTTTGGCTTTGCTATGTTCTTGTTGGAGTAAGGACCTTTGCATATCATTTGTTGTGGAGATAATATCTTAGGGAGATTCGTTAAAAAGTTAATATAGCACATAAAGATACACTTAACTCTTTTCAAAAAAAAAAAAAAAAAAAAAAAAAGAAAAAGAAAAAAAAAGATACACTTAACTCAAAAAGCCTAAGCTCAGTAGGTGTGAATTCAACTATATTATATTAAAAACTTATCACATTATTATTCAATATGAGATTTCACTTGCACCTATATTCCCAACATTCCCAACAGATTCTTTAATGTCCACTCATCAAGCACCTTTTTACATTATTATTTTGGATAAAATATGGGACCATTAATATGCTATGAACAAAAAAATATTAAAAAAAAAAAAAAAATCAGAACAGTGTCGTGACTATATCGAAAATGTGAAGTTGATATGGGTTCTATACTTTTATGGAGTTATTATTATTATTATTATTATTATTTTGGGCTGTGTTATAGTCTTGGTTTCTAAAGTGGGGTGTTTCTTGTTTTTTTCTATGTCAAAAGGTACTATAAACTTAAGTAACATACAAAAGATTTTTTTGGAAAAGGAGCCCTTGGCTCCACCTCTGGTAAGTGGTAACAAATAATTGACAAATACATATCATTACTGGGAATTTTGGGCTGTGTAAGAGCATCAACATTGGAAAATTTCGATTCTACTCTATTTTACTGTAGGGTCACGTTCTGCAGCCCAAGCCCAAGATGTATGAGATCTTGGACTAGTGAGCCCGATACAATAAATTTGTAGAGAGTGGGTCAAAAAGCTAGGTTTTAGTGCATGGATAACGATTAATATGGTGTTCATCACAATCAAGCAGAGATGAACTAAATTTATCTAAGAAGGGTGGTCTTTTTTGGTACGACTTGGGTGGTAGTGGTTCCACCCCCTTCGGATTGTCTCTTGCCCTCCATTTTATACTAGCTTCCCCCTTCCCCCCAACATCCACGTGTAGGTTTAGATTCATAGTGCTAATACTTGTCCCATCAGCCCCTCCCCAAAGTCGTTGGGAGTGGTTGTAAAGGCTGAAAAACATGGCTCTGTTAGGTATAGAGTACTTAATGCAATAATGGCAGCTTTCCTTTAGATATTTTCATTCCTTCCGTTGTCTTTTTCTTGCCTTAATACTTATCCTATTCCATGGAATGACCCGAAGTATCACTCTCGGTAGTAGGCCGTTCCCTTTGTCCTCGGCCATACCCGACCGAGGAGGGGTTCTTCCCATGGCCGAGGAGGGGTTCTTCCTTGACCGGGACCCTTGGCCCAACGTATATATTGGTATGGGCCCCCTGGTCTGTTACCCCCCACATTTACCATTTTAAAAAGTCACTTTATCATTATACCATCCTATTTTACAATACCTCCAGCATCCCAAAACTCTATTTTTATTAAAATATTATTTTTTAATCTTTCTTTATTATTTCTTTTCAATTTCCAACCGTCACTTTTTTTCAGATTTGGTTTTCTTGGGCTTTCCAACAGTCATTTTTTTTTCCTCTCTTTCTCCCTCAACCTCTAGCACTCGGTTCAACACACAAAGCTACACACACATAGCCATGATACACCGATCAACCTATCCAAACCCATCACCACACACACACATAAACACAAACCATCAAATCATCAATAAAGCCACACACACAAACACAAACCATTAACAGAGCCACACACACAAACCATCAAACCAGTTGGAGCAAACAACGGCCACCACACCCACCACCCAAGCCACCGATCAAAAACCCAAGCCACCGATCGAAAACCCACGCTGCCGATTTGAAACCCAGCCGATTTGAAACCCACCGGAGTAAACCCATTCAGAAAAAATCATCACCGGAGCCACCATCAGAGCTACCGATGATCAACCCAACCGATCCACCCACCGATCAATAGATCCATCGTTTCAAACCCACCATCAACCGATCCCACCCCACCGATCCAAACCCAGCTCGCCGATCCACGATGAGAGATGAGAGAGAGGCCATGTGAAGCTTCGCCAATCCACGACCAACAACCCATTTCAGCCATAACCCAACCATGACCCAAACACCGGACCTAACCATGACCCACAACCCTTTTAAGCACCGGTCACAAAAAAAAAAAAAAAAAAAAAAAAACAACCACCACAGTGACCCACGCCAAAAACCACAACTACCACTGACCCACGCCATCACCCACGCCCAAAAAAAAAAAAAAAAAAAAAGAGCAACCACAGAGAAGGAAGAATGGTGTTTAGGTCTCAAGAGAGGAGAGAGCAGATGGAGAAACAGAGAAGGAAGAGAGAGAGGAGAACTGAAATAATGAGATAGAGGAGAGAGAAATTTCGGGGGAAAATGTGAATAAAATATATATATATTTTTTAGAATATCACTACAAGATAATTCTAACTTTAGAATTGTACTGTAGCACTATTGCAAAATTTTTTTGCAATAGTTGGGTTTACAATTTTCTGATGCAAACGGTTTTGAGGCAAAAAATGCCAAAAAGTCCTTAGATATGACATTAGCATTCTCCAATGCTAATGCTTAGTCTTGGTTTCTAAAGTGCGGTGTTTCTTGTTTTTTATTTATTTATTTTTATGTCAAAAGGGACTATACTTAAGTAACATACAAAAGATTTTTTTGGGAAAGGAGGCCTAGGCTCCGCCTCTAGTAAGTGGTAACAAATAATTGACAAATTTGTATCATTATTGGGAATTTTGGGCGGTGTTTCTCGTTTTTTTTTTCTATGTCAAAAGGGACTATATCCTTAAGTAACATACAAAAGATTTTTTTGGGAAAGAAGCCCTTGGCTCCACCTCTGGTAAGTGGTAACAAATAATTGACAAATACGTATCATTACTGGGAATGAGATGAGGTTCAATACTTAGGGTATTACACTTGATGCAATTCACTCACTTTCTCTCACAAGTTTTTTTTTACATTTTTTACTTTTTAACTTTAACTTTTTAACTTCTCTTTAATATATTTTATTTAATGGTTGAGATTGAAAGTTATTTTTTCAACTTTCAATTTCAACCATTGATTATAATTGCATCAGGTGCAAATGATCTCAATCCTCATTACTGATATGTATGTAACCAACTTAGAGTTCATGACTTCATGGCATCGGGTAATTCTTACATGCTCCGGGAGCAATGCTTCCTCCTCTCACAAGAGGGGTGGGTCCTATGGTGGGACCCATGCGTGGGGCCCACCCCTCATGTGAGAGGAGGGACAATTGATCCCGGAGCATCTAAGTTTTTTTCCATGGTATCTCCTCAACTCGGTCAAATTCAAACTACACCAAACCAAGCCCAACTTGGGAACCTAACACCTCACAAGACCTCATGAGCTTAGCTAATCAAGAATGGTCAATTTAAACATGGAAGTAATAAACATGCTCATTAGAATCTCATCTACAATTACAATTGGTTATTCCATAATTTATAAATGAAATTACAACAATCATTAAGGTAAGTGTTCATGATATAAAAAAAAGAAAAAGAAAAAGAAAAACCCTATTTTCTTTCTAAAAAAGAGACAATACTCACTAACTTACGGTCTATTTGGATTGGAGGGAGGGAGTAAGAGTAGAGGGGAGCAGAGTAAAGTTAGCCTAAAATTGGTCTATTTTCAGCAAATTTTACTTTACTCTCCTCCACTCTCATTTCCTCCTCCTTCAATCCAAACGGGCCATTAAGCATTGAAGCTCTTGTTATCAATACCATACTAGTATCTTTCCAATTATTCTTTTTTAGGTGTTTATGACTTTATGTTCACGTCAACTGTAGAATTAATTAACTACCAATAATGTTATAATTCAACTGGCATTTTCTAATATTCTCAATGAAGATATTCATAGTTTGAATCCCTCGGACTCATTTCAACTATCGAAAAAGAAAAAAAGAACTGTTTCATTAATTAATTGTATGCAAATTGACTTTTATGATCTGTTTGTATTAAGGGGGAGTAGAGTAGAGTAGAGTAGATAAGAATTGACCCAAAATTACTTTATTTTTAGTCAATTCTACTCTATATTTCCTTCCTTTCCCTCAATCCAAATAGACCCTTAGTCTACCATTCTCTTAATTATTGTTTGATTGTTCAAAAAATGCTATCATGATGATTTATAGCTTTGAGGAAAGATCATCTTAAACATGATTGCTTACAAATTTATAGAAATTTAACATCAACTATGCCAATTGAGAATGGTTGAAACTAATGGCCTGTTTGAATGGAGGGGGGAAGGAGGGGGAGTGGAAGGGAGTGAGTAGAGTTGGCTAAAAATAAACTAATTTTGTACTAAATCTATTCTACTCTACTCTACTCTACTCCTCATTCTTCCCCTCAATTTAAACAGACCATAAGTTCATTAGATTAAAATAATATACAACGTCATGAGACTTTATCTATTTATTTATAGGACATCATGATGAGACATTATTGTTAAGAAAGCTTAAAGCACCTTTTTTTTTTGTTTTGTTACCTAATGATAGGTTGAGTAACCAATGGCAAAGCTTTACTTACATACAATGGTCCCAGATAGAATTAAAGATAAAAATGGATTGAATTCTCCATCTCTATCATTTTAGCTGTTTGCTTTTTGTACGCATTGGAGCAACTGTGGTTCCATGAAACTAACAGTCAAACACTACATTGGTGCCTGCAACACGTGTGCTTCACATGTACGTGGTTCTTCAGCCTAAATACCACGTTTCGGCACCACCGTTCAAGAATTCTCTATGGTGCCAATGTTTCAGTCAACCTTTTCCCCTTTCCTCGATAAAAAAAGAAACGGTTCTGCGCAGTCGTGAAGATATTGCCTACAGCTACATATGATTATATTGATACTTTTTATCCGATGAAAACTCCATGCTTGAAGAACATTGAGGGTATATTATACATATATGGGCAGTGTTTCTTACGGTTATACCCCAGACGCGTGTCGCAAATTGATTGGACAACTATTGGTTTGGACTTTTGTTAAAAATAGGGGAGTCAACTCCTGAAAAATGAGCCTTTGGTTCTACTATGCCACTATTCTACTATGCCACTATCAGCCTGGGCACAAACATCAAAACCAAAAAAGAAAAAAAAAGATAAATTAATGGATGTCGTAATATTATTAATTTAAAAAATATTTTTGAAAACTTTTTATATAAAAAAAATTAATTAATTTTTTATATTTTCAATAAGGATGGTGTTAAGACTTTTTAAAAGTAGTTTATTAGCCATTGCTCCAAAAGTTTTAACATGACGAAAAAAAAAAAAAGTTATGTTAATGAAATGACATGAATTAGTCGATACTTCTCTTTTTGCAAACACAGGTAAAATAGAGTAGTTGCTTATTGCTATAAGGGAACTTTGATCCCAACTCTTGTAGACTTGCTGCCCAACTAGAACCAGTCAAATCTAAGAGGTTTGGAATCCTATCCAAAATAGTCTGATGCCATATCCCAATAAAGGCCAAATGAAGGAGCCAATTTAGTATATGTTTCGCATCAACAATAAGCTTAGCTTTTAGTTTTTTTATTTTTTATTTATTTATTTTTTTATATATTTTTTAATTTAAATTTTATGTACAATTTTTTCAATGGACTTGACATGCATCTTGTAGTAGCTTCCCTTTTTTTTTTTTTTTTTGGGGACATATGTGTTTCCCTTGCAAGCACAATAGCCAAAAGCCGTGACAAAATGGTACAATACCATATCTTCCCCTCTTCTTACCAAACCTTATCTCCTTGGGGGGCTTTAATTGTGACGGGTTAAGCTCCTTTGCGAGGGTTTTTATTTTTATTTTTTTATTTTATTTTATTTTATTTTATTTTTATTTTTATTTTTATTTTTATTTTAACAAAAAAAAAGGGTAGTGGGGAAACCAACGTGGCAATTCTACTTGGGCGTGACTATAGTAACACCTTATTCGTTGGGTTCGGGACTCTGTTGGGGTGTAGGGGCACCACGATAAGCCATAATTTCCTAATCTCCATGAGGAACACTAATGAACATTGAGCTGCTGAGAAAGGCAACTTAAGTGAATCCATATTTAGATTCAAACCTTGAACCATACACTCAGCGCTTCTTAAGCTCCTTTGCAAGCTTTGGCTATAGATCAAGCCATTTTACTCACCTTCCAAAATATTGTTTTTTGAATGAACGATGGTCATATTGGTCATTTGCCATAGATTTTGAGGTTGTTCAGTCTTATGTTGGATCCCGTCCCGTTCTGCCACATAGACACTCTTAATTCAAGGCATGTGACTAGGTTGATTTCCTCATGTTATACAGAAACGCTGGTTTGGGTTTATGACTTGGGCCTTTGTGGGCTTTTTTCGAGGGTCCACTTTGGAAAATTAATGTAGCAGAGAATTAAGATGGTGATTTGTTGATCAGTAAGAGCATTAATAGTTATAATTATAATATCATCTCACCATTAGCTTCACGGCCACACTGAGGACTTGTACCCCATAAATAATGCAATTGTTTCATCTTCACCTTTTAGCATTGCAGGATACTAACAAGCTCGACGTATAGCAAAAGCATAAAAGGGTTTGTATATTATTCTAACTTGTCGCAAATTCTTGAATTTACAAGGAACTTCTTGAATATATAAGAAATTTTTTTGAAATCAACCAGATGAAAGTAAATAAACCGATTACAATTTATCATTATTTGAATCTTGGTCTACTATTTAAACACTCTATAAATCTTTTTTTATCCCCAAAAATTTGCGATTAAAACAATAGCATAAATTATTATACATTAACTTGTAAACTTACGAAAGCATCTAAAATTAAGCAAATAAAATCTTAAATCTTAAACTTCTAAACATTACATAATAAAAATGAACAAAGTGAACCCATATTATGTCCTACCTCATAAATGGGGAACATGATCTTTTAAATGAAGAAAGCTCATTTCACGGTTAAGATTTTAATTCTAGAATCTAATAATGTACAGATTGTCACGCCATTTAAAAGTTTAAATGAGGTAGTAGGCTTACACTTTTAGATCAGCAATATTTAATCTGAAACATGAAATGAATGCATTTCAAATAGAGATGACCACTTTCCCACATGAAAAACATGACAGGATGACATTATTATAGATGTAAATACAATAGCCTAAAATATTCACAGGATAGTTTTACCATTTACTCACCAATGAGGAGAGCCTCCTTAATTAATCTTTCAAAATTCTTGTATGATGATCCTTCAATATTAGTTGCTTCCATTGCTTTTTTCTTCCATTCGCTAGCCTTTTGCCTTGCGGCCTTCCCCTTTTCCCCTTCCATCATTTCCTTAACAAGTGCTTCAATCTCATCACGTTTAACATCCTCGTTAACCTCCACCCCAATCTCCCAAGTGGTACATGCATACCGACAATTTGTTTGTTGCTCAAAAAAGAAAGGCCAGCAAATAATAGGCACACCAGCACATACACTTTCTAACATCGAATTCCAACCACAATGTGTTAGGTAAACCCCTATAGATGGGTGCGCTAGCACTTTCTCTTGGGGGCACCAAGTTGTTAGCAATCCCCTATCCTTAGTCTCCTCAAAAAATTCTTCAGGCAAAATTATTGAATCTCCCATTACCACATCAGGCCTAACTATCCACAAAAAAGTGTGCTTGCTATTTGCAAGCCCCCATGCAAATTCATCAAACTGTTGTTTTGTGATTATGGTCATGCTTCCATAATTTATGTACACAACTGAGTTGGGTTCCCTTTTATCAAGCCATTGGAGGCATTTTGAGTCTTCTTTCCATAAGCTTGAACTTATAGACATGAATTGGTTCTCTGGTAAATGCTGTTCTAGCAAGGAAAGTGGACCTATATTGTAAATGTGAGGAAATTTCGCTGTAATTTCTTCTATGACATCATGCTCTAACTCATCAAATGTGTTGAAGATGATTGCCGAAGAATTCAAGCAATTTCGTGTTTCTGATCCCGAATAGTCGAACAATATTTCATTGATGTCGTTGGTTCTAATGAAACTAGGGAGGTCCATAAGCCTGATGTTTTTCATTCCTGGTATCCAATTGATTGGTGTCTCAAGAGTGCCATCATATTTAAAGCTTTCATCTGTAAACATTGAAAATACATTTTGCTTAAATTTTAGGAAAAGTTGTCACAGTTGTGCAAGCTAAATATTTCAATTTTTACAAATAGAAATCATGTTGATATTGCATGTCCCAGACTCCAAATACAAATTTTCACAACAGTAATCACTTTTCATGCGTATTGTGAACGCAAATTTAACTTGTGTATATTTTTTTGGGACATAAGATCATTACTCATCACTCTAGGAGAAAAAGATAAATTTATGATCACATACAAATTTAGAAATTACAATACTCATTCTCATAATTAAGTGACTAGCAAATGGGACAAGACTAGGTGTACATGTGATCCCTTTAGATGTATGAGCTACAGTGCTACACAACAATGATCAGATGTTAGCTAGACAAAAAGAGTCTCATAACTGTGTTTTACAATTCCTCAGCCTCTTTATTATTAGTCCAAAACTAGACTTCTTTTATTTTATTTCCGGCAATCACTATATATTTATCGGCTATCTCGCTATAATATGATTTCTCTTACTCATACAGCCCATTATAAGATAAACTTTTCCCCCTTTAATTCACATCACCAGGACAAATTGGGCCCAACACGATAGGACATTGGAAAGTAACTTTACCAGATATTTGCCAAGTCAATAATTAACAAAAGTTGGATTTTTTGGACAGTTTTTTTTTTACCCTGTTAGTATTGCTTTTGCCTTTCTTTAAAACTTACCCTTTGGTATTGAGCTATAATGCTGTTGCAATTCATATTAAATATTTACTCATTTTTCTTTACCTAATATGTAACGTGTTATTTATAAAGCTTTTTTTTTAATAAAAAATAAAAATAAAAACTAAAAAAATTAATTATCATTCTAGCTAATTTAACTTATTATTGTTATTTTACATGCAACAGGACTAGGTGTACATGATTAGGTTGATAACTTGATATGGTCCATGACATTTAGTATTTTCTTTTGTTCTTTTATGGTGATGATACCATTATTGAACTTTAGATTGTATAAAGTAAACCGAAGAATTTGTGCATTATTTAACTTCTATTTTTGAGTATTTTTTAGTTTTTCTCTTATTTGTATTGACAAGAAGGGGAAAAAAAAAAATATGATCATATATTGTTATTATTATTATTATTTTTGTATGTAGAAAAATACGAGTTGACCAGTACCTGAACAAACCAACCCACAACTCACTTGACTTGATCTTCAATGTGTTTAGCATGATCCATTTTTTACTCTAACTTGATAAACCTGACCTGAGTCGACCCATTTGTCAAGTCTATCTAATATCAAGCCATTTAAACGTGAAATGTGAAATTTATGAAAATGAAAATGTTCATGTATCTTCTTAATTTGTGCCATTCATACTTATAAAATAAGTGAAAAAAAAAAAAAAAAAAAAACTTAGAATCATAACCCATTTATACTAGATTTAAAAATCCTTTGTACCACTTTGTATTTCACTTTATACTACAACAATTACCACTTGTCATATATCTATTTTTTTCTTCTAATTTTAAACTTAAGTTATTTTATAAAAAAATGTAAAAAATAATATGAGATAAATTGTAATTGGTGGAGTAAAAATCATAAGCTATATCATTTGTATTCTTAGTACCATCCAAGCTTGGAAAAACAAAAGTAGACAAATTTGTCAAGTACCTTTAAATGGAATAATGCCTCTTTTGATAAGTTCAGTGAAGTAGAGATATCCCAAGAAGCCACAAGCAGAGGCAGTCCAAAATTGAACCTCCGGGATGCCTAATTCCTCACCCGCTTTAATAGCAAAACTCATGAAGCCATCAGAGATTATGCAAGTAACCAAAGGCACTTCAGACTCGGATGAGTTAAGCTTAAGGACTAGCTCTTTAAACGGGGCCAAACAATTCTTTCTTATGGAATCACATAGCGCTGGGAGATCTTGGGTTGCATCACGATCGGACGGTGGCAACCCGTCTGGTATTGTTTCAAATCGGAAATCAGGCAGGCCCTTTACGTAGTCAAGTCCTTTGGACCTGATTAAGCGTCTGTGGTTGAACTCAGTGTTAACAAAGGTTATATGAAAGCCCCTTGAGTGAACGAGCTTGGCTAGTCGCATCATGGGTGATACATGGCCTTGTGATGGGTATGGGAGAAAAACTGCATGGGGTTTTGGGGTTTCTTCTGAACCCATGGAGCCAATTTTTAAGCTATTAGAATCAAATACTTGGGTTTCAGAATTGGGATAGCCTTCCGAGCTTTGTGCCTTACTGCCATTTTATAGGCCAAATGCTTCAATATTAGCCGTTAGATGGGTGTAGCATAATCAGAAGATCAGATGACATGAATATCTTATTTGGTCACATGCACCGTACGTATAGGATTGCATAAACAGTTCGATTGTTCATCAATGAGTTAAATTACTACCGTATCCTTTGCGTGATGATCATTTTACAAGTACAAAATTCTTGCGTGATGACATGAATATCCTTTGCGTGATGATCATTTTACAAGTACAAAATTCTTGTGGAGTGAGAGAAGGCAAGAACTTGAGTTTAAGCCACCAAAAAGAAGTTTCACGCACATATTCATTTAGATTAGTTTAGAATAAAATTTCTATCTTGTATTAAAAAAATAAAAAATTAAGTACTAAATAAGTTGAGATTTACGGTGTCAAAGTAATTGTTAGATAGTTTAGACCTTGGTTGCGCCAATTAACCAATTATTAAGCCGAGTACATTACTTTGTTTGGAACTTGTTAGATAGTTTAGAACTTGGTTGCAAGGAAAACCGATTTAAGTACCCATTTGAAGCTTTCTTCCAGTAGCTTGACTGCTTGACATCATCTGGATGCAACAACTTCTATTGATCATTGGATTTTCGGAGTTCTGCAATCTTGATCTCTAGATGACATTTTGAGCGAGCTTGGGATAACCTGCACAACGCATGGCTCTCAAAAAGTCTTCCACACAACATAAAAAAGATAATGGATAGGTATTTCCAGCAAGTAACTAGCTAATAACTTCCTGTAACCGCTCCAAAGTTACATATAATTTTGACACCATTTGTCCTCGTATTAGCTAGGCATTCAAGCAATTTTTACCCAGATTGCCAAATCAATATCACATAATCATTAATTTTCTGGTTATTCTAATTATTAAAATTGTTATTTATACTAGCATCTGAGTGTGCGATTACACACTACATTTTCTAATTACAAAAAAATCTAGGGGTGTGATGAAAAAAATATTTCACCCGCATATGTATAACACTCATCACACCCCCTAGGTATTTTTGTAACTGGAAAATGTAGTAGTCTCTAATCATAATTGATGAAAATTATTAACTTTTACTTAAAATAATGCGCGTGCTTAGATGCTAGTACCACTTTACCACTATATGTAGAAGGAGTGATACGAAGGAATTCCCCCCTCCAAAATACCACTATAACAATTATAAGAAACATATTATCTGCAAATTGTTTCTTAAGAGAAATGTATATTACACACATTGACAAATACTGTCACAATTAAGGTCTTTGTTTTACGGAGTTAATTTCTAATACAAACTACATAATTGTCTTTGAAGTTGTACAATCAAGAAATAGTGCCTCTCACTCAAATGAATCCAATTTGGCCTTTATTTATACTTCTATTTAAGAGACTTACCCTGTTTAGATTTAACATTTTTTTGGTTCCAAAATACCCCTACAATTTGCGTTTAAGTAGGGGCAAAATTTGGTAAAAATGCTTCTTTAACTCTCACGTAAAACATTATCTATAAAATAGAACTACACTCCCAAGACACTCACGTTAGTTTTCAAACTCAAATTACTTCTTCTACAATTCTCCAATTCTCTCAATTTTATGTTATTTTTCTTTTCTTTTCACCATTATCATCATTTTTTCTATTTGCTCTGCTCAAATTTGCTCCTGCTCATAGTATGTGTATGTCAATGTACATTGGTATTTTCTATTTTGGTTTTCTAATTCATAAACCACTTCTTATATTCTAGAAACAAGTAAAATATTTGTGTAAAATAGCCCTTCTATTTCAATCTCACCTTTAATTTCTTTCACATATTTCTTCGGGGAACATGCATTGGGTAATTTCTTTCACATATTTCTTCATGGAACCCGCATTGGGGTATATTTCTTCAAGGAACGTGCATTAGGGTGTCCATCTTCAAGATTTTCGTATCTAAACTTCAAGGAACATGCACTGGGGTGTGGATTTTCGAGATTTTTGTGTGCTCTGTCCTTAAACTCCAACGGACTATTTGGACTTTGGACTTGAAGTATAGTCAACGGCAAAAATGTAAGTATCTTTGATGACCTCTATTTAGATGTCTCATGATGTTGGGTTCTCTATTGTAAGGGGGTAGGCTGTGCTAGTGGTGTTGGGCTGCCTCCTGCCGCACTAATCCCAAGTTTTCTGGATAAGAGAGTTGGGATCGGCCTAGCTTCAGCTTAAGTTGGTTTGGCTTGTGCCCAAACTAGGCCAAGTCTGCCAGAAACATGTTCACGGCAGGTGAAATTGTTTCATACAAATCGTGGCGGATAATAATACATAATAATAATAAAATAAACAAAAAATATCTAACCACTTAATGGGGAATTGACCAAACAACCCTTAAAATCAATTACAACAGCAATACTAATTGTTTTCTTTTTCGAGGAAGAGAAAAAAGCATAGCAGAGGATATCAAATGTTAATACGCATGGGTTAGTCAGAATATTAGGGAAAATCGACCAAAAATCCAATCCACGGGAGCAGAGCCACAAAGAGAAGAACGTTCCTTCTCAACGCAGTCAATCTCTCAGGAAAGAGTCCTGTCATGGAGATTAACCGCCTTGAGGGAAACGGGTCTGAGTGGTTTTTCTGCGTAGATACTCTCGAGGTTTTCACAGAGGGCCGGATTTCATGAGGGAGAGAAGGGACCAATCTACCGGTGCATGCCCACTGTTCTAGTTCTCACTATTTCTTTCTTTCTTCTCACTCATTTTTTTGCTATTTCTTTTGAGTTTTCTATTTCTTAGTCAAAGTTCCTGTTGTTTTTTTTTTTTTTTTTTTTTTTTTCCTGTTCACGGCAAGACCCTCCTTTTATAGTGTTTGCTGTGACCAAATTTTACTGTTTTAGCCCTTAACTTCCTTTGTCGGGTTTGGGTGTCTTGGCCGACCATCACTATTCCGTCTGTGTGTCGCCCTCCCATCGCCAAACAAGGAAGAGTATTTTGTTTGCTAGTCTACCGTGGCACCTTTTCCCTTTCGGTGCCTGGTTATTTCTCTCTCCCTATCCCTCATGGCATGCACCTAATGGTTCCAACTCAACTTGCCTTATTTGGGTAGTAAGCCATCCCAACAAGACACCTCCCCGAAAGAGCCCGAGCCGGAACCTTTAAAATAGATTTTTCCCCTCTCCCCACCACCAAACCATGCCCTCTGATTTTTTGACCTCCCGACCTTACCATGCTCTGTATTGGCTGGGTGCAGTTTGGTGGTGCCTGGTCTTGCGCATGCCTTCATTCCATATGTGTCCAAAACTTGCCTGCTTGCCTATTCGTCTGTTTTGTGGTCCGGAGGCTCGCCGTCCGTGTTTTTTGACCTCTTATGTGGGCTGCTCTTTGTTTTCCTCGCTCCTCTCGGGAGCTGGGCTTTATTTGATGATGGGCCTTACATTTCTTTGGCCCATTCCTTGGTTTCCCTTATTTCTTACAATGTCGTTCTGTTATTCCTGCTGTAATAACTTAATCCTGCTGGGCCTCTTTTAGGTCAGCCGTTTATTCCTTCTCCTAGTGGCTTGGCATGGCCACTGGTTTGCTTTTATTTATGGGCTCCTATGTCCATTTTGGCTTTCCCTTGGGCATCCTCGGCCTGTTTGCTTTCTTTGGGCTTCCTCGGTCCTTTTGCTAATTCTGCATTCCCATGGGCTTTTTACTCACTTCATTGGGCTTCCCCGACCCAATAACCTTATTCTCATCCTTGGGGTTTATGGTCCTGCCATAAACCCCTTACTTTCTTAGTTTGCATTACTTTGGGCCTGTGGCTGCCCTTTCTCGCTTTTCTACCTCATACACCGCCCATGGGATGCTATTTCTCTCTTTCCGGGTTTCTTCAAGCCCACTTGCCTCTTCAAGACCCATTTGTTTATTTCTTGGGCCTGTGATCTATTATTCCTGCCACTTGGGCTCAATGGTCTTGCTGTTTGCTTTGTCAATTCTTTGTTGCCCTTGTTATTGGGCTTTCTTTCTTTCCACCTGGATTCTCACAAATTGCCCTCAACATCTGTATTACAACAAATTGCGTTTGCTTTTATGAGTTTCCATTCAGTATTTACTTTCCTGAATATGGTTTATATATATATATATATATATATATATATATATATATATATTTTGGCTTCCTTGCTTTGTTATCGTATCCTTTTTATAAATATCTTATCTTTTCTTTTCATTTTTAATCTTCTCTTTTCTTTTATTTGTTTACTTAGGGAAGAAGGCAAAGTTTAATTTGACTTTGTTCTGTGAGGGCTTAGACCCTTGACTTAATTTGTTTCAATTTTTTGCCAAAAATTTTATTGATGAAAAATTTTATAATCAGGATAATAGTATTACGTAACTTGGTTCATCTCTCCATGACGACATAGCTTAGGCTGCGGTCAATTACTGAGAATTTGCGTAGCATCAAAGCATCATGCATTATGACAAAACGATCAATAAATTTAATTATCAATGACCTAAAGTCCTAGGCCTTGAGTTTAATACTGACACGCTTAATAGAATAATCTAATAATAATGATAATCAACTCCAAAAAAAAAAAAAAAATGATAATGATAGATAAATATAAATACTAAAAAAGATCAAATTAGGTTGAACTGCATTGGGATTCCTGCTATTTTTTTAAAAAATTTTATTTATGAGTGTTTAATATTTTCTCTAATTAATGAGTCTTTTTTAAAAAATGGAAATGATATATAAGCCCGGTTTGGATACAACGTTTTTTCTGCGTTTTTAGTTTGCGCGTTTTGCCTCTTTTTTTTTTTTTTCTTGGTTAGCCGTGTTTTTTGACTTTCGGTCAATGTACAGTGCACACCAGTGTACTATTCAACAACTTTTCAGCAATATTTTTAGCAACTTTTCAACAACTTTTTATTAAAAATGGGTCCCACAGTATTATTTTCACATTTAAAAATTATTTTGCTATAGTATTTTCAGTTTTCAGAAAATAAGTTGTATCCAAACGAACCCATATATATATATATATATATATTTTTTTTTTTTTTTTTTTTTTACGGTTATCGGGTTTGACTAATTATTGTAGTGTATGTGTTCAAAGTGGTGCTTTTTCTTCCTCCTATTATTTGTCTTTTGTTTTTCTTACAAATAAGCCTTACTCTCTATTTTTTTGTATTTTTTTTAGGGTGACATATTAAAAATTTTGTTAGATTGCATAGCTGGCATATTGGATGAATTTGGGTAAGTGAAATGGAAGTCAATCTATAAAGTAGTTGTTAAAGACTATTTTTTGTAAAAATCCTACCATGTGAAATTTAATGTTGTCCTTTGTTGTGCCTTTCATTGCACATTTAAAAAAAAAAAATTTAAAAAAAAATTAAATGAATGGTAATGTTGACGGCCCTTCTTGGTTTTATTTATTTATTTATTTTTTATAGCTTTTTTAAGCCTCCTAAAATTTAGTTATGGATGTGTACTAAGTGCCTATCTTTTAGGATTAAATACAATTACATAATTACCATTTTAAAAAATTGAATAAAAAAATTCTGAGTTTACAACGTGAGAGTCTTTAGTATTTGAAATGATAACTCTCATTTAAAAATAAATAAGAAAATACATTTTTTTCTTAAAATTAAAGCAATGGTAACTTTGACACCCTTCTTAGTTTTTTTTTTTTTTTTTTTTTTTTTTTTTAAAGCATCCTAAACTTTAGTTATGGATGTGTACTAAGTGCCTATCTTTTAGGATTAAATAACTACCATTTTAAAAAATTGAATTAAAAAAAAATTCTGAATTTACAATGTGAGAGTCTTTAGCATTTGAAAATTTTGTTATGGATTTGCAATAACTAGCTACCTTTTAGGATTAAGTGGCTGCCTTTTAGGATTTAAAAAAAAATTGATAACTCTCATTTAAGAAAAATGATAATTGTGACACTCTATAACCAGTATATCTTTTATGTCATTACAAAGTTCACAATCCAAAAGAAATAATTTTCATTCATTAAACTCTTGGGCTTGGGTTCAAAAAAATAATAGATGCACAAAAAAAAAAAAAAAAAAAAAAATACATCGCTTGATATTAAACTTAGAGAATAGGTGGACTTCTCAAATGGTATTTTTGGAGTTTTAAGAAATTAATACTATTTAAATTTTCTTTTACTTCAACTGAGCCTTAATCCTATTTCTAGCTTTGTGAAAATTAAATCTAAGGGTGTGAAAGACATTGAAAATTATACATTACACTGAAAATCAGCTACCAATTAATTTTAATCCAACCTAAAAATTAAATAAAATTATATACAAATTAAATCAAACAAAAAACCATATGCACAATGAAAAATACACAAATGTATGGATCCAAAACCAAGGTACTATACAAATGTATTCAAAACCTACTAACCTTTCCGTATTCAAGGTGTTTTTAAAAATTTAATACAAATTTAATAATTTATTTATTTAGTTATTTTTATGGATTTTTTTACTAAATGACTATCTTTTAAGATTATAAATAACTTCATATATAACTCCCATTAAAAAATTATTAAAAAAATTAATAACATGAAAGCCTTTTCTATATAAGAAAAAAAAATTAATACCCTTCAATAGATGGGGGAGGGAAATTTCAACCAATTGAGCTATTACTAAAGAAAAACATTATATTACAGCTAAAATATTATGTTTACATATTTTTAGTGTTAGACCATCACAACTCAAAAATAATGTTGAAATATTATTTTGCGAAACTTTCATATAACAAATTATTGTGCAATTTTGTTATGTCCATAAATTTTAACATAGCACATGCTTCCACTTTTACTAAAATTTTATTGGAATTGCACATATTACTACAATTCTTACATGTGATTGGGCAAATGCCTCGCATTTAAAATTTACTTCAATGTTTACAGGTTTAAATACACACTATTTGGACTAGTCTCTGAGCACGCCCTCACGCGCGTGCTCAGCGACTCTTCTATTTTTTTTTGTAAAAACTAATAATTTGAATACATTATAATTTGGATTACTAACAGTGATCCAAAACACTTAACACTCTTCATATACGTGTTCAAAGGCTAGTACTTTTATTACGCAAGTATTTGTGGAACGGGTGTTACATGGCCTAGTGCTGGGAATGAGACACATACATACTGCATCTTGCAAGTTAAGCTACATATTAGATGGAATCAAATTTAAATTTGGGCTTGTAATCCCTTCCGGCACTGTGCTATTCAAAGGAAATATAAGTAGAAAGGCTATAGATTTTTACAATAAAACCAATTGCAGGAAAAATTATTTACTTTTACATCAAAGTAAGTGGTATTTGTTAGGCGAAAATACCATTTTGGTTTTTATATTTTGGGATTATTATTAATTTGATCCTTATATTTTGGTAGTAGTCTATTTGGTCCCTATTACTTGAAATTTATAGTTAATTTCCGTTAGTAAGTTAATGGCAGAAAGCAAATTACTGCAAGTTGAAAATAGCAAAAGATCAAATTAACTATTACCAAAATGTAGGTACCAAATTGACAATAATCGCAAAATATAGGAGGCCAAAATGGTATTTTTGCTGATTAGTTATAGCCGAAAAGGAAAAAAAAAAAGTAGTATTTGTCAAAATGCTGAATAATTAAGTAACGGAAGCATATTTCGTTTAATGGCTTATACAAGTATTGCAATGTCTGTTGGCTCACTCAACTGGTTCAGGTACATTTTATGATTTTTCTCTTAAAGTAATTCTAGACCACAAAAAGTTTTACCAACATTTTATTTTATTGTGGGTTTTATTTTATTAAACTCAACTGGTAAAATCTTTGATTGTTGAATAATAAATTTGGGTTTCAATCTCCGCCTACACCAAAAACCGATTGGTGTCTTGATCTAATAATAAAGAGCATCATTAGGAGCGGACACCATAGGTTAAAACCCTCTAAAAAAATATTTTATTTTATTTTATTCTATTTTTCTGCTTCTAGTTTGGATGGGGGATTTTAATATTAGAAGTTTCCTTTGGAAATACTAAAAAGTATTAATTGAATTATAGAGCTCTTGATACCCACAAGTTGTTATTGTTTAAGTAAAAAAGTATTATAAGTGGTAAATTCAAAATTCATACCAGAACTCATAAATTTTTTTCGATTTAACTGTTATAAAAATTGTTATGATCTGTCTCCCTTGATATCGATAGCAATCAAAGCTCTCCTCTCTATCTCATTTTTGGGGGGGAGGGGGCTGGTTGGGGTGTGTTTGGTTTGGCCAACCCCAAAAAGCCCCATTGTATATATCTTTATCACTATTCCCCCTCCTAGATCAAGTGGGCCGTGTTCTTATGCGTGTTGTCATCTCTCAGTAGGTTTCTCATAATTATGGGTGTAGTAGAGTTGCTAGAATAAACTTAAAAATGATCATAAAGAAAAGAATAACTTAAAAATAGTCTAGACCACAAAAAATTCCACCCACAAACTCGTTGGGAGCAAGGGAATTTTAAACTTTGGATACTTCTTTTTAGAAACATGAAGAGATACCAATTAAATTATAAAGTTCTTGAAACTAATAAGTTAATATTTTTACGTGAATTCGATAAGAATTGGTAAAAATTTAACAATTCAATTATTGTGAAAATTATTATGTTTATTGTATTATCCTTTATCTCTCCCACATCCCACCGTTTTGTTGGGAAGATGAAAAAATGGGAGAAAAAAGGGATTTTAGTTTTCCTCATTTGTATTTAGTTGAGGGTGGAAAAGTGAAAGGATAGAAAAAAATGAGTTTATATGAATTTACTCATGCATTTGTTAAAAAATGATGGCCAATTAAAACAAAAAGTGGCAAAAAAAAAAAAAAAAAAAAAAGCAATCACCAACCATGCCTAGAAAAAAAAAAGTAAAAAAAAAAAAAAAAAAAAAAAGAAAAAAAAAAAAAAAGCAAAACAAAAGAAACATCCACAGCCTGTATCCTGCAATTCACCCCCCCCCCTCCCAAAAAAAAAAAAAAAAAAAAAGAAAGAAAAAGCAAAAAACCCACAACCCGTATAAAGTTTAGACAAATCCAATCGCATAATCTCGTCAAGTTTACTCTTATACTAATCTCATCCTTGCCACCCATGCACAAATGAAATCCTTGAAAAATATAATTTTTTTTCCTTTACAATTTTTATCTCTAACAATGTTCAGCTTTTATTTATTTATTTTTGTTTCATTTACGAATTATCCACAATTTTTTGTTTTCCTTCTTATCTCCAAATATAAGTGCAACTTTAGATTAGATCAGATCATCAGAAGGAATGATTAGATGGGTTTTTATCTATTGCTGAACCGCTGCGAATGAACAGTTCGTATCGGTTTATTTAACATTTAACAAATGAGTTAAGTTTAAGGTTATTAAACTCTTTCTTTCTTTCTTTCTTCTTTTTTGTTTTTTTGTTTTGTTTTGTGTGTTGAGAATGCTTAAATATTAGATTTTGACTACTAAATTAGTAGGGCTCAAATATTATAATATATTTATAACCAAGTTTATGAATATAAGAGTTGATTTAAGTATATATGTGTGTATGTTTTATTTTATTATTACAAATATATTTATATAGACTTGAGATTAGATTTTGTAAATTTGTAAATAAGTTGATTTAAATAATATAAAGGGTAAACTACATATTTGGTCCTTATCCTTTACACCATATTTCAATTTGGTCCCTAACCTTTTAATGTCGTGTCAATTTAGTCTATGTCGTTATATCTTGGATGAAAATTGATGACATGATGAACAATCAAAATAAAATTTTAGTGTATTGTCATATTAACGAAAACTAATTTTTTATTTTGGCCATTAGAAGTGCCATCAATTTTCTTCTAAAAAATGATTGCTAAGACTAAATTGACATGGTATTGAAAGGTTATGGACCAAATTGGCACAATTGAAAGGTTAGGGATCAAATTGAAATATGATGTATAGAATAAGGACTAAATATGTAGTTTACCTTAATATAAATTATTCATTTTGTACATGATAAAATTTAACAATATAAAATTCGTGAATCTAATCTATATATATTCTATATATATATAAAACCGAACCTTTTGAAGCTCCCACAATTTTCCATGTTAGCATTATTTAAAAAAAAAAAATCTGATTTTCTTTTTTTTTTTCTAAAACCCGATAATACATAAAACCCGTTCCCCTGTTCCTTCCCTGTTCAAAACACACCCCACGGTGAAACGTTCCCCATCTTCCAAAACAAATCCCATGGCCAAACCCCTTCTCCATCATCCAAAACCTAGACGCATATTAGCTCCAACAAAACCTGATCCCGTTCCCCTTCTCCTCTGAAGTGATTCACTCCAATTGCAGATCTGAGTTGGCCAAACCCCTTCTTCGTATCGGACCATTCTCTCTTGGTATTTCTCAATTAATCTATGAATAATATCTTTTCGTATTGTCTTTAATTAGGTTTTTTGTCAATTTAGGGATTTCGTCTTTAATTAGGTTTTTTTGTCATTTTAGGGACTTCTCTTCCTAACCCTCGGGTGTGTTAGGTTTTGGCTATCAATTGCAACTGAAGCCAGCCTTCTCTGTAGAGGAAGTCCAAACCTGAGGTAAGAATTCTGATTTGCTCTTCAATTGAAAACCTACCTTGATTATTACTTCCAATATCTTGTTCTTTCTCCACTTCAATTGTTCATGGAATTTTGTTTGTGGTTGTGGGTGATCTACTTTGGTGTTTTGCCAACATTAAAAAGGGTTTTTTTTTTTTTTTTGTTTTTTTGTGCTTTAGATTCTAGCGATTTAAGGTGGAAATTTGTGTTATTTATTCTTCCATCTCGGTTTTGAAGCAAAATTTGGATTTTTTTTTTTTTTTTTGATTTAGGTTCTGGTGATTTAAGGTGGAAATTTGTGTCGAAGAAAATTGCGATGACCATTAAGGAGCTCTTTGAGACGGATTTTCTGGGTGGGGTAATAGACTAACAATGGTGTTCATGGGTTGCAATAAGGCTATCCTCATGCCCAATTCTTTTTTTGTATGTATTGAATATAAATTGGATTTTCTGGTTGAAGCCTGAAATTGGTGGTATATCAATTTTCTGTCAATAAGTTTTTAATTTCTAGATTACATTACTATAATTTTTTTTAAGTTTCTCTTTTTCAAAGACCTATACATCAACTAAGTTCTATTTCTTGGCCATATTTGTTAGGTGTTCGACAAAAGGCCTACAAGAGTAACTATGTACATGGTTGTCAATTGAAATAAGAAAACATTTGAATGTATTTCTTTAAAATGGAAACTCAAAATTTATATGTAGAGGAAATTTGTAGATACTAGATATTTACTCTTGAAGTTTGACAAATTCACCTTGCTCTCTTTCTTGCTCTCTCTCTCTCTCTCTCTCTCTCATGTTTTTGTTGGTATAATGGTTGAAAGAATGATATAAGAATTGGTATCTTTTTTTGAAAATAGGCCAACCCTAAGTGTTTGACAAAATGTCTCAATGAAATTAGAATCAGTGTAGATTAAAGGCTTGGTAAAAAATTTACATTTGTTCAGTGAAAGTCCTCTATTTTGGATTGGTAAAAATTAGAATATGTTTGGATTGGTTGAAAAAGTCTAGAATTTTTTATTGCTCTCTTTATATGTTATTATGCTTTTAAGTTTAGTATTTCAGGTTATTAGTTGCTATAAGTTGATTTTTTTTTGGGTTATCTGTGAATTACAGAGGTACCATTAGTGAGAATTTGTATTGCAACTCACAACTAGAATTATGAGTTATAATTTTGTTAATAGAGAACTATAAGTGTTTAGAATTTTGGTTAAGAGTAATGATTTTTATTGATTAGTTCTTTGGAATTTTGGTTTCTTTTTAATTGTTTTGCTTTTATTTAAGCAATCATTTTAAACGGTTGAAAATGATGTTGCAACCTATGACTTCACTACATAAGTTATTTTTATCTGAATATATGTAGCGTAAATGGCAAAGCTATGTAATAGTACTCTAATGCTATGGATATCACCTTATAATGTTAGGTTCTATCTAAAATTTTCTTATGGAATAGATGTATTGAACACATCTTTTATATGTATGTGGGATTTGACCTATGTAAGCTCTTCATACATATTCATATTGGCATATTCAATTTGTGTTTGCCTATTGGGTTTGTGTGTTTTGTTTGGAAAAAAATCTCACTCCCTCTTGCATTTTTATTTATTTATTTAGAATTTGATAGTTACACTCTCACATTATTTTAAGTCAACTTTATGGTTTATGTCTCTTGGTTTTAGTTGTCATAGGGATTGCTAACACACTAAAACACCACCTGTGCTCTCATCCTACATTAAAACAAAAATACTATTGACTGTTAACTAACCAAGCATGGCAGGTGTCCAAGAAAATAATATAGTAACATTATTCCATTGCTTTCAATTTATTTCTCCTTCCCCCAATTCCGCATAGATACTTTGACATATTTTATCAAACAAGTCCACGCATTACACCACAATGACTCACTAAATGCATTGTATGTACTTGTGTTAGATTTGGTTTTGAATTAGAATTGGTTTTATAGTGGTTGAAACCCTAATTTGGGTCCATTTCTATATACAACCCTCTATATACATCCACTGGTAAGGTTTTTTTTTTTTTTTTTTTTTTTTTTCCCCTTTTTAAAATTTGGATTTTAAATATGACTTAGGTTTTGATATTGTGGTGGATTGGTTTTGATTTAGGAAATTGGGTTAGTCTATGGTCAACATAGAAGGGGTTTCTTAAGAGATCATTTGGGAAGAACATGCACTTGGCATTAATTTGTAAAGCGTATTTTGTTGTTGTTGTTGTTTTTTTTTTTTTTTTTTTTTTTTTTTTTTTTTTTTCATGCGGTTTTGTGGACAATTATCAATGAGTATTAACCTTTTATATGTTATATGTATACATGTTATTTTCAGACCTGTAATTGATGTTTTGGTCAATTTCACCATTGCCTTTGGTGATTATTATGTATAAGCTACACTTATGTCATCGATTGAAGGAGTGGTGTTCCTTTGCAAAGCAGCCAATAAATATACAGTTGTCAATTTCATTTTCTTTTGTTCTTCCATGAAGAAGAGGGGGATGCACGTTCACAAAGCTTGATGTGAAGGTTGAAAGAAAAGAGATGAGATTCTAGGAGGAGAATGTTTGGATCTAGATTGTCATAGTATTGAGCAACCGTGATAGCTATTGTGGTTGCAATTGGCTTCTATGTAAATTAAATGCCTCTAACAAATATAGATGTGGCAATAGTGTTTATTGGAATTCTTTTGACAGTATTTAATCTACAAAATACATTAGAGCGAAAAGTGAATTTATGTAGTGAAACTAATTTACAATTAATATAAAGTTGTATGTTTTCATTGTTTCAAAATTGAATTTGGATTTTGACTTTGAGCCAAGTAAACATACAAAGGTTGCAATCCTTTGCAAATAGTTTTCACGTTGTCTTAATGTTACTTTAGTTTTCAACATTATTTTCTAAAAAAAACATAGTTTTTTCTTTCTTTCTTTTTCAATGTCTTTTTTTATTTATTTTTTTTTTATTTTTTAGCTTTTCTTGGTGAGCAAATCAACCTTTCCTTGATTCTTTTAGCTTTTTCTTTTAATGTGAGGTTGATTAATTAAATATTTATTTAACTATCTTGTGCATTGCACGGGTTAGCGACTAGTATTTATTAATTTAGAAACCCAAATTATTATATCTAATTAATTTAAATAATAAAATTTCAAATTTCATAAGAAAAAAAAATCTTTTTAACTATCATTCAATTTTAAATTTTTAGTATAGATTTTTGAATGGTTAATTTTTGGCAAAAATGCAAAACTAATCCTCTAACTTTCACATTTTTTCATTTTAGTCCTCTAACTTTTAGTTTTGTCAATTCAGTCCTCTAACTTTTAATTTTTTTTTTCAATTCAAGGCTCTGTTAAAGGTCATTCTTGTTGGCGTTAAACACACCAAAATGACGCCTTTTTTTTTTTTTTTTTTTTTTTTTTTTTTTTTTTTTTTTTTTTTAATTCGGAAAAACCCAACTATTTGGGCAAAAAATGTTTGATGAGATTCTAGAAATGGAGTCATAGACGATACTTGAAAATCTAAAGTCAATTGGAGCTTCCGATTCTCGAAGTAGTACTGCTTGAACCGGTCCTCGAGTCCTAGGGTTTGGTTTATATGGTAAGCTCTGTAAAGAGGAGTCAAATCGAAACCACCACTATGACTGTCGTTTCCAAATCCGTTATTGAGCCCAATGGCGTCGTGTTGGTCATCTTCGTCTTCATCTTCGTCTTGAAGAGCGTAAACATAGTCACGAAGACTAAGCCGACTTTGCTCCTCCGCTTGGCGTTGCTTGATTCGAAGATCCTCTTCGCGCTGACGAGTCGAGGAGGCTTGGCCTATGGCTAATCGACCTAAGTTCCGGCTCACGACTCGGATCTTGACGAGCCAATCGCCGAACTCTTTGCTCACTAGCCTCTCGATATGCGCGCAAATCTCCGGGATCTTCTTCTCCAAAGATTCGCCGAGCATAGACGACGGCGTTTTGTCCAACAACTCGGTCTCGATCGAGTCCAAACACTTCATCGCCATGTAATAGTTGTTCCGAGACAAGTGGTAGTTTGATCGGGAATAGATCTCGATCAAGCGGACACAGGTGGAGATTGAGCCAAGGGTGAGATTGACGTTTTGCAACACGGTTTGCGACTTGAGGAACGAGTCGAGCGAGTCGAGAAGCGGTCCAGCGACGGACTGGAGTTTGGAGTTCAAAGTGGAGAGAGAGGATTTGAGTGATTCGATGTCGGAGAGGAGAGACTTGAGGATTTGGGTTTTTCACCTTATTGTTTTCTTCTTCTTTTTTTCTTTTTTTCTTTTAATTCTGAATTAAAAAAGAAGAAGAAGAAAATGGTGTCGTTTTGGTGTGTTTAACACTAACAGTAATAGACCTTTAACAGAGCCTTGAATTGAAAAAAAATTGGAAGTTAAAGGACTGAATTGACAAAACTAAAAGTTAGAGGACTGAAATGAAAAAATGTGAAAGTTAGAGGGTCAGTTTTGCATTTTTGCCTTAATTTTTTTTGCTAGTAGTATTTACTATATATATATATATATATAAATAATAATCAAACAACTTGTGAATAAACTTGAACTAAATCAATATGAAAATGAATCAAACTTGAACATGCAATTTAATTTGACGATGAGCTTAAGCTCGACATATTTTTGAAATAAAATTAAATGAATAATTTTGAATTTCATTACTCACTTAGCTTGGTGTTTGTTCTTTTCTCCTTCACATTAATTATTTCAAAAAATTCATCAAAGGAATGCAAAGAGTTTAACTTTTAGAGAAAGAGTTCTAATATGACTTTGTTTCAGTGTAAAAGATTGTTGATGGCTACTTTTGCTAAAAGCTCTACAAGCCCACATAAAACAATGCCTAAATCCTTTTGGCACCACTATCTCTATCTGTAATGTTTTATATTTCATGTATTACCCTTTTTTTTTCTATGGGAAATCAAAGAAGTGTGATATGGATGGTAAATACTTACTCTATCTTAATCTTTTGAACCATAAGAAGTAGCAAATCATTGCAGCACAGTAGTGCTCTCTCTCTCTCTCTCATCCCGTTGAATTTATGACTAATAAAGATTCAAAGTATTCTGTTGTCTATTTTTCCCTTTTGTTAATTAGTGCCTTTAATTTGCATTTTTTTTTTCTAGACACCACTAGTGTCTATTTAATACTAAAGTGTGTTTGTGTCATGGGCTTGACTTTGCTTTATTTCAAATTTGAGTTTGACAGGCTTAATTTATCTTCCTTTCTAAAAATCGACCCAACAAAGATTTTTCATAAAACATTTTCCTCGTTTTTGGGTGCTTGAGGCAGTTGAAAAAATTGGTCAAATTGAAATAATTTTTCATTGACTAAGAAAAACACCCTTTTTGGAGTTGAAATTATTTTAAGCCCCTTACACCCCAAAGAAATAGAAGCCTCCAAAATGACATAAATGTACCTAAAATATCCAACATTAGTAAAATACCCTCAACCTCCAAAACTCCATTGAAAGCTTCAAAATGACTAAAATTCCATAAAAACTCTAAAATGATAAAAATGCTATTTGAAGCCTCTAAAATAACCAAAATACTTGTTCACCAACAAAAATAAAAACCAAAATACTTTTGAATACTCTAAAATGACAAAAATACACATAAAATTTTCAAAATGACCTAAAATACTCTCAAAACTTTTACAATGCTATTGAAACCTTCGAAATAGCAGAAATACCCTCAAAACTTTTAAATGATAAAATTCCTCTTGAAAACCTCTAAAATCTCTATAATGACTAAAACACCATTCAAAACCTCCAATATTGTTAAAACACCTCTAAAGCCATTAAAATGACAAAAATTGCCCCCAAATCATCAAAATGACAACAATACACCTTGAAAGCTCCTAAATGAGCACAATATACTTCAAAACTTTGGGAATCGTCCCCAAACTTTTAAGAATCACATAAAACAACTTTTGAGAGTTTGTAATTATGTGTGTGAATATGTAAGCTAGTTTATTTGATAGTTTTGTTTAATTGTTTTAAAGATTTTTGTATTGTTACACTAGTATTTTGATTGTGCTTATTAGTGTAGTTTTTATCAATTTGTTTTGAATGTATTTTTTTAGGTTGATTTGGTTTTTTTTTTTTTTTTTTTTTTTTTTTTAGAGAAATATTTTAAAGTGATGAATTAAAGTTTTTATTTAATATAAAAAAATATAGGAAAACTTGTGATTTTTGTATGAGCCAAATGCTAGAATATTTTTCTAAAGTATTTCCAAAAATACAAACCACATTAGAAAGCAATCCATTTTCCTTAAAATATTTTCAATTGAAAATAATTTCCAACAAAAACTATTTTATGCCAAAATAAATGGACCAAAAAAGTGGGACAAATGGTCTACCATTTTTATAATGGATTTAGTGTCCATTTAGGAATTACTTATTTCTGGTAGATTATTTATATAGTGTTTATTAAAAGATATGATTTTTGGTAAATTTTATTTTAAATGTGTTACAAAAACTTAAAAGCTAGTTTATTTCAACACAAAAAAGAAAAGAAAAAAAAAAAAGCAAAAAGATAGATTATTTGGAAAAAACAAGCTAAAATTTTTCAACAATTCCAAAAGCACACTTAAATAATATAAGGATTCTTGCACAACCTTAAGTTTTACCATCCAATTTTTAGTCTACACATTATATTTTTAAAATAAAAAGAAGGTAGAATCAGTATGAATCATTTACACATTAGATGCTTGGAGTTAATTAGCTCAATTAGATTAGCCTTTATCCAGGGTTGATTATCCTTATAACTTGAAATTCATTGCAAACATATACTCATGACAAGATTATTAAAACTTCAGGGGGAGCAATTGGTTTCAATCATCCAAATATGCTTGAGATCTATATATATGGATGCTTGAGATCTATATTGGCGTCTGGGTAAGTTCGGTTAGTTCTATTTCTTTAGTATCTCTTTGGTTTATTTATTTATTTTTTCATTTGTATGTACAATGAAACCCCATATTTTATAAGTAAAAATCCAAATCTTCTCTTTGCTTTGTCATTCTTAATAGAATATGTTACATGATTTTTTTTTTTTAATTAATAATTTTAATATATTATTTTCATAATTTTATAAGTTGTTTCTCACCGTTTTATCTCCTTAATCATTAATAAAATCCCAAGGAGTTTGTGTAGTAATTCTAAGGATTCATGTGATCCTATGAGATCTTAGACTAGACTTTCTAACCAATAATTTGCGACCACTTATTGCACACACCCGACTGATAAGTTAGTTGTTCTTTAAACACCCAAAAAAAAAAAAAAAAAAAGAAGAAAATTGAGCATTGATCAACTATACACTCAATTATTTCATAAATTAATAATATGAAGACTGACGTTTAATCTACCCTTCTCTAATTATTTGATTTTTGAGAAAATGCCATAAAGACAGCTTACAATTTGAAAGAAATTCAAATCAACATCAGCTTTGCCAATTTAGAATGGTCAAAATTAACTATTCATATTAGATTAAAATAACATACCTCATGATAAGTGGGTGAGTTGGCCGTAGCGATGGGATTAAAAAGTTTACAATAGTCAATAGATATGGTTGGCTGCGTTACGGAACAAATCACAATCTCTTTAAATTTTAAATTGCCTACAAATCAAATCACA
This sequence comes from Quercus dentata, assembly GCA_028216015.1. Classification (NCBI taxonomy): domain Eukaryota; kingdom Viridiplantae; phylum Streptophyta; class Magnoliopsida; order Fagales; family Fagaceae; genus Quercus; species Quercus dentata. Next base: position 54,423,926 of record CP116449.1, on the reverse strand, counting down.
CACAGACATTTGTATGAAAGCTCAATGCCCCTTTTTTCTTCTTGTCAATATATTGATTTATTCCATTGATAGATTGAGTAACAAATGAGAAAGATGCAACTTGGCTACAATATTAATGGTCTAGAATTACAGAGAAAAATAGATTGAATTCTCCATCTCTATCATTTAGCTGTTTGCTTTTTGTACGCATTGGATGGAGCCATCAAGATTTTAGGTTCCAACTTCCAAGAAACTAAGTAGTATTTGGTATATGCACTTAAAAACATGTGTTTTGTTGTTTGAAAACATATGTAGAAATATGTGTGAACGAAAAATGTGTAAAAATACGTGTAATGTTGTTTAATAACTAAAAACACATGTTCGAATTGTCATACCAATCAAAATCGTTCTAGTTTGGAAATTGGAATATTAATCGCCATTTTATATTGGTGCCCGCAACACACGTGTCCTTCACATATACATGCTACTTCAACATAAGTACCACGTGTGACAGAATCACTGTTCAAGTGTTCAGTGCATTCCTATATAATTCTTATATATGTGAATGTGAATCCATCTTCCTTTTTTCCCTAACCAACCTTCTCATTTACGATTAACATCTTCTGGAGTCTTTTTTGAACGTGCACCGAACACGTTATGACGTGGATATATTGCTTACATTGTTATATTGATGGCTTTTATCTATGAAAAATCTATGCCGAACTGGTTGGAAGATGATACATATTATCTCAAGCAGATTGCGTCATAAAACACTTACGAGTTTTTGAGGAAAAGGATATTTTGAAAAGGGACTCTCACTCTCTCACGAGTTTTTGAAGAAAATGGATTTTGGTGGAAAAACTCAAAACATTAAAGGAGGACTAATCTTTTTTGGAAAGGTAACGTTTCATTTACTTTAGAGAATCGTTTTCATTATTAAATCTGAAGACTTTCTGAAAAATAGGATTTAAAAAAGAGAAATATTATATCCATAATATTTTTACAATAAATTTGAAGTGGTAGGTTGTTATTGGTTGTTATTATTGGGATAAAAAAGTAATCTCAATGGTAGTTTCAAATTTGAACCAATAGTAACTAAATACTTATGATTTGTTGTAAAAATGTTGTGGATGTATCATTTAAAAAAAACATACATTTCCATGGGTTTTTGGCAGTAAAAATTCTTTTGATGATTAAAAATTCATTATTAAATCCTTTTGAAAGTAAATTTTTTTTTAAAGTCTTTTTTTTTTTTTTTTTTTTTTTTTATAATTTAGAAATCCAAAATTTAGGGCTCTTGAGACTTAATTTAGAAAGTACATCTATCAAATGATTTAGTTTTTAAAAGAATTTTTTAGAGTTTTAGAAATCAACTTGAACAACCTTTTTGAAAACAAATTTTAAAGCAAAGATTTAGGAAGCTATTTGGAAAGCATTTTGTAAAACAATTTAATAAAAGCCTTTTGAAAACACTTTTTATTTTTTAGAGAATTCCTTTGGACCAACCTTTTCTTCTTTGGTAGATAAAAAGCTAGCATCCTTAACACTTCTACCCATGAGAAATCATTCAAGGATTACAAAAGTTCAAATAAATATATATATGGAAAGGAGATAAAAATCACACATTCATTTACTTTGTAATATTAGTTCAATATTCATATAGCTATAAACATATGAATATCAAGATCAAAGGACTTAAATACATAAATCATAGGTGATCTCGATAGATATATAAACTAAAAGTATATATAAATATCAATATGGATAAATTTATTCAAAAAAGCATAGATCCACAACTTGGTTAAAAACTCTATACCCATGGATCTATCGATATATGATTGTGTACATCTAGGTGATGTTAAGTTTTTTTCTAGATCTTTTTTTAAATTACTTTACTCTCATACTAGGAGAAGGTAATAAGTTAGCTCATTGTCTAGCTAGGCATGCGATAAATGATTTTAGCTTTGCTGTTTGGATGGAGTCTATTCCTCCTTTTTCTTTTGATGTTTTCAAGCTGACTTAGCCAATCTTTCTTAATAAGATGATTCATAGTTTTCACCCTAAAAAAAAGGTGTATGTGAGAATATAGCCATATATATGTAAGCAATAATATAAGAGCAAATCATGTAGTTACTATACATTAATCTAAGCTTAAAAGCATAGAGATAATATATTACTCACATAAATTATATAAGCAGTAATATATAAACATAGCATACATAAAGCAAAATATGAAATTTATTTGCTTAAATAGAAATCTAGACTAATAAAGCAATAAAAAGGGGGTAAGAGGGTTACTTTAGGGGTGATTAGAAGGCTAAGCACTCCTTAGTTTATTGCTGGAAGTTTTAGGAAAAGAGGATTTGGAAATCTTTTTTTGTTTCAACTACAATCTAGGCCCATGAACTATCATTTCAAAGAGAATTTCATGATCTTTAACATGAGCACAAATTTATTACAATTGGATGGTTGGACTTTTGGTCAAATCTTGATTAAACATTGATTAGGGTTGGTCAAACTTAGTTAAATTTGGCCAAATGGTTTGAAATGGTGATTAGGTCGAAGAAAGTGGAATTTGGAGGTTGGATGAATTTCGAGCTAATTTGAATGTGGAACAGCTTGGTCAAACTCAATCAAACTTGGTTAAAATAATGAGGTAATTTTGGGATTTTCGGCTCTCAAACCATTGAAATAATTTATCCAACATCTAATTGGGAAAAATAAATTTATTTCATGTAATTCCTTTTTTTTCCATGTTAGAAACATAATTTTTGGATCTTAAAGCTCAATTTGACATTTAGGCATGCAAAGCGAGGTCAAACAAAATACGACATCTCCGAGTTTCTATTTCATCAATCTTTTCCTCTAGTTCTCTCTCGAGATCCTTGCAACAACGTGATTTGGGGATCTCTAACGTGATCTTGGCCATGACAGATGAGCTAGATTCTGGTGTAGTGCTAGTGGTGGCATGGCGGTTTGGGTCTTAGATTCACCGGATCTTGGGTTCTTTTCTGTCGAGTTGAGATTTGTGGGCTTATGGATGGGCTTTTCTAGTGGCTTGGGTTTTGGGTATTGGGGTTTTGTCGGGGTGATAGCTATAGTGGTTCTCGGTGATGGTTGGGATGAAATTGGTGTTGTGATGTGACGTGGTATGAGGGGTTTGTGGTGGTGCCAAGGTGGTTGAGGGTGGTGGCAGTAGTTGGGATTTTGTTTGTGACGTTTTCTGTTTGGCTTGAAAATTTGAGTATATGGGTGGGGTTTATGGTTGAGGAGGAGGAACAAAGTTTCTCTCCAAACTAGTTTAGAGAGAAATCCTACAAACTCCTCATATATCTTTATATTGAATGTGAATTTTGAAAATCTAATCGTTTGATTGCATTTTTCTTATTATATCATTCATGCTTGCAAAATTTTAAGAATATCAAAGATTAATTGCTTTGTCATCAAACAAATGTTAAAATTTCAAGTTTTTGTGATTTAAAATTGTGTATAAAAAATAAGCTTATTAATCGAATAGTAAATAGCGCCTGATTTGAACAAAATTTGATATGCATGCAAAAATTCAATGGTTAGATTTTCAAAATTCACTCCCAAAAAAGATCTGTATGAAAAGTTTGAAGAGAAAAACTTTGTTCGGAGGATAGGAGTCGTGGTTGGTGGTGGTGTTGTGATTTTAGAATAGAGATAAGAGTGAAAGAGACGATTTGTCAAAATATTAGTAAAATATTAGATGAAGAAATAGTATTTGAATAAAATAGACAATGGAAAATACCAATGTTTTTGAAAAATAGTTATGTAAAATAGAAAAAATAGGTTCTTATGTTAAAATAGACAGAATTTTTTTGCAAGTATTGATGCGAATACTTTACCATCTCTAGAGCTACAGGAGTTGTTTCCAATAGTACTTAATACATAAATGATAGGGTAAACTACGAATATAGTCCTTGACCTTTTCTATGTTTTTTAATTTAGTTTTTAACATTTCAAATATGTCAATTTAATCCATAATTTTTTGGTATTGTGTCAAATTATTCATAACTGTTAAGTGAATGATAAAAATGCTAATGTGGTTAATGGCAAAAATAAAAAATAATTTTTATGTCAACTCAAATGCCACCTAACATGGATTAAACTTAAAAAATAAAAAATAAAAAACAAAAAACAAAACAAACAAAGCCCAACTTAAGGAAGACGCCAAATTATAACAACTTCTTTAATATCGATTGACAAATAAAGGCTATGACATTCATTCTATATTTACTTACCAACTTCACTAATATCGGTCCCAAAAAAAAAAAAAAAAAAAAAAAAACTTCATTTATATCGATTGACAAATAATTCTGTTCTTATTTTTATTTTTGAGGGATTTGTTTTTTCATCCCTTTTCTCCTATGCGTGGATATTCTTTTGAGAACTGATTAAATACTTTCATTAAAAACGAACCAAAAGAACACAAAAAGGGAAAAAAAGAAAAAGAAAACGTATAAATCCCAGGCTTAACTACAGGCACATAGCCAAGGAAAACAGCTACTCCAAGTGCAGGAAAAAACAAAACTACAAATCCCACTCTTTATAGGAAGTTTTTGGGGAAGACAAGTCATAGATTATTGTAACTAGTCACATATTCTTAAATCCATAAAATAAGTTTTATTTATTTATTTTTTATTAATTTTTTTAAAACCTTCTTATATACAAGAATTTTAAATCAATAGGCGAAAGTAAATAAACTAATTGAAGTTTTATTTACTATATATTTGAAGTTTGGATTTACCTTTTAAACACTATAGAATTTATTTATTTAATTTTATTACTAAACAATTGTGACTAACAATACCATAAAAGATTTATGAAAACATCTAAAATCAAGGAAATAAAACCTTAAATCATAATCTTAAAAAATTACATAATATATATATATATATATATTTATATATATATAAAAGCAGAGACCTCATTTGAGAGAGTATGAGATTTTGCTAAGTAACACATTCTTTGCAAAGAAAATTGAAATAATAAGAGATAAAAACAAATTAAATATTAACTTTTTGTTTAATATGGTTTATATCAAGACTTTCATATTAAAAAATAAATATTCTTTGTTTCTTTTGGTTCAATATTTTAAGACTTTTCCTCCTTCACACATACACACAAAATTCTTTGCATTTCAATTCACACATACGATGTCATTTATCTTCAATTTTTCGATGACACCTTCCTAGCTCCAACATTATTGTCTCATCTAATCCTATTCCGTATGAGTTAACTACAACCAAGAAAAACTTGCATTTTATATTGAGTGACAAAGCAATAATAATGATTTTGATGTTAAGGTCGAATGTTGTGAGCTTGTGGATTTTATAAAAGATGTGATTGATTGTGTGTGTTTGACATGTGTATTTTATTTTAGAATTAAGGAGAAAAAGAAAGATATATTCTATATTAACTTTCATTCTACAATATTTTTCTAAAGTATTTGTTTTATATTTCTCATTACTTGAATTGAATAATTATAATGAATATATGTGTGCAATTTATAATTGTTGCTTTTTATAATGAACTCATTACTAACAAAGTTTTATAATAATTATGCTATAATACTGTGGGGACCGGCCCAAAATAATAGGCTGGTTGGGCCCTAGGCCTGTCCGAGAACGAAACCCGTCCGAGGAGACATCGTGGCCCAAGCAATCCTTATTTAGGCCCACTGGGGCAAAGAGAACATGTCCGAGGAGTAATTTCTCCTCGGACACCGCAAAATCTAGATCAAAGGCGCGTCCAAGCCATTACAATCCATCTTCCAAATACGTAAAAAGGAAGGAAACTTGAGATATCTCAGTAAAGGCTGCCACCACCACATTAAATGCATTACAACTACTCTCCTGGCCGCATTAATGAAGAGAAAACCCCTGAACAGTGCTACCTTGGCTACCGCAACTCACAAAGAATTGATAGGGGTGTTTGATGGGACAGGTGCTCAAGTAGGGGTTTGGATGATCAATAAGTGTAAAGCCCGGATGATATTTAAAGGCCTATATAATATGTAAAAAGTCCCCCAAGAGGGGGGACGGAGAAAAAAAGGAGGAGAGAACAATGTAGAGATATCTTCTTTGCATTAATCTGTGTCCATTAATCAAGCTTTATGCCTTATCATTTGTGAGGGACCTCTCTTGACGGTGGCATTTTTCATCCTTATTTCTGTATTCCCTTAACCCATGCAACAAACCGTTTAAGCTAACTCAAACTAAGTTCTTTAGCCCATACTTTACAAAAAAATTCATTGTGTGGGACTTCTTGCCAAGACTTGACCGACAAGGATTGGGTCACTAAAAATTGTGTCCCTACAAATACATATACAATATTCTATAGGACCATCTTACATAAAATATTAAAACATTATCCGTGTATTGCACGGTCAACTTACTACTAAAATATTAACAAGTTGAACTCATGTTCTATTCTACCACACTAATGGGGAAATATGATCTGATGATATGAATATAGATGTAAGCACAATAGTATAGATTTCTCACAAGATAGTTTGACTCTTCACTCACCAATGAGGAGAGCCTCCTTAATAAATCTTTCAAAATTCTTATATGATGATCCTTCAAAATCAGTTGCTTCCATTGCTTTCTTCTTCCATTCCCTAGCTTTTTGTCTCATGGCCTTACCCTTTTCCCCTTCCATCATTTCCTTAACAAGTGCTTCAATCTCATGACGTTTAACATCCTCGTTAACCTCCACACCAATCTCCCAAGTGGTACAAGCATACCGACAATTTGTTTGTTGCTCGGCAAAGAAGGGCCAACAAATAATAGGCACGCCAAAAGAGACACTTTCTAATGTAGAATTCCAACCACAATGTGTTAGGAAAGCCCCTATGGATGGATGTGCTAGCACTTTATCTTGGGGGCACCAACTTGTTAGCAATCCCCTATCCTTAATCTCCTCAAAAAATTCTTCAGGCAAGATTGTCGTATCTCCCATTACTACATCAGGCCTAATTATCCACAAAAATGTGTGCTTGCTATTCGCAAGACCCCATGCAAATTCTTTGAAGTGTTGGTCCGACATCACGCTTATGCGCCATAATTTACGTACACAACTGAGTTGGGTTCCCTTTTATCAAGCCATTGGAGACATTTGGAGTCTTCTTTCCATAAGCTTGAACCTTGAGACATGAAATGGCTCTCAGGTACATGCCGACCTAGCAAGTGAAGTGGGCCTATAGTGTAAACATGAGGGAATTTGGCTGAAATTACTTCTAGGACTTCATGTTCAAACTCGTCAAATGTGTTGAAGATGATTGTGGAAGAATTTAGGCAGTTTTGTGCTTCTAATCCCATAAAATCAAACATTGTTTCAGTTATGTCAGTAATTCTCATAAAGCTAGGGAGGTCCTTGAGCCGGATATTTTTCATTCCCGGGATCCAATTTATTGCTTTGTCAAGTGTTCCATCACCTTTGAAGCTTTCATCCGTAATAAGTTGTTAACGATTGATAATAAAATGGAGTTAATAGTGAGCCTATATGAAAATCAAAAATCACTTCTCAACTCAAAAATATTGAAAATGTTCTTTCTGTAGTATTGAAAAATATTGTTTATAGCATTACTCTAGACAAGGATAGATCCACGCTTGGACCAAGGAGGGCCAACCACTAGCCCAACGCCAAACCCTCCTCCCTATTTGAATATTTTAATTTTTTTTTTTTTTGAATAATACATATTTAAAATTTGTCATCATCTTCCCTGGCCCTTTCACCCCTACACCAAACCCTCCCTCTCTTTTACATTTTTTTTCTTCCAAATTTATATAGTTTATATATAATAAACATTTAAAATTTTTTTGTAATGACCCAATGAAAGCACTAGCTATGTCTATGCTTATACTCCAAAATAATTAGTCAAGTTGCAATTGGTGCTCCTCATCATCACTTATAAACCTAAAATTCACCTAGTAAACATCTAACGTGGGACTTTGTACATGCCCACGCAACACACAAATGGTATTATACCAAGTTTGTTCCGATACAATTTGTAAATGACTCAAAAAATGCGCTAATCATTTCTTTGTTTACACCCCAAAAGGACTATTCAAATTATGATTGGGAATCATCGTAATTACTTATAAATCATCGTAAAAACTGATGGCGTCTCAGAGATAATTGGTTAGTATGGGTCTTTTCTTAGCTACGTTAGTATAGCCTCGATCTATGGCCAGCTGCATGTAGCTGGCCTTGGATTTATACAAGTTTTCTTTACAGAGTTAATTGTTTAGTAGGAGTCCTTTCTTAGCTACGGTAGTGTAGCCTCAGTCTATGGCCAGCTGCATGTAGCTGGCTTTGGACTTATACAAGTTTTGCTTTATATGTGTACTTTCCTTTTAATTTAATAAAATTTCTGACCTGTTCTCAAAAAAAAAAAAAATGATGATATTTTATGGATTTAATAATGTACAAAGTGTTACGTCATTTAAAATTGTAAAAGACGTTGAATTGGTTATATTTTTAGATTTATACTATTTAATCTTAATTATAAAATGGATATAATTCAATTGCTCTATATATATATATATATATATATATATGGTTGATTTAAATTACACTTGGTGTAATTTTAAATAATGTTATACCACCTAATATTTTTTAATTGGATATAAATTTTGGCAAATCCATTGTTAGATTAAACTATTTTCGTATATTTTCTATACTTGCAAAATTTCAAAGTGATCAAAGATTAATAGCCATGTTATCAATCAATATATTGTTTAAATTGAAGTTTTTGAAGTTTAAAATAATGTATAAAAAATGAGTTTATGAATCAAATGGTAAATAATATCCAATTAACATGAAAATTAACCTGAATGTTAAGAAGATCTAGAACATGTAATTTAACAATAGGATTTTTAAAATATGAATTATATAACAAGTTATTGGTTGGTGTAACATTACTTAGAATTACCGTATGTATAACTTGAATTATATATATATTTTCAAAATTTAGAATTAAATTGGAAAATGTTATAATTTTATAAAATGACAGTGGATAAAATTTACCTTTTATTTTTACAAAAACCCCAAACAAAATCTTTTAAAATATAATAAAAATTTATTATTAATTAATTATGGGAAAATATTGGTTGAGATCTCAGTCTCGTTTGGCTATTGCAAACTCATCAATATTTTCCATGTTTAAAATTTTTAATTAAAGTCTTATGAACAACTTCAAGCTGGATGGCTACTTACTTTGCACTTGACAGAGAGAGAGTAAATGAGAAACTTATGAACAGGGGGACTTAGTATATACTCATTTAGCTATTTTAAGCTTAGAGTGGTAAGTGATGGATATACTCAGTAACCCCATACTACCATCTGAGTTACAGTTCAATTAATAAAGTTGCTTATAATCATCTGAGTACCATTGGTGTGGTTAGAAAAATAAGAATCTAATCTTTAACAGTCATTCTAACAAAAACAAAAAATTGCTCAAAGTACCTTTGAATGGAAGAATGCCTCTTTTGATGAGTTCAGTGAAGTTGAGATATCCCATGAAGCCACAAGCTGAGGCAGTCCAAAACTGAACCTCTGGGATGCCTAATTCTTCTCCAGCTTTAATAGCAAAACTCATGATGCCATCAGACACTATGCAGGTAACCAAAGGCACTTCAGAGGATGAGTTGAGCTTAAGCACTAGCTCTTTGAAAGGGGCCAAACAGTTCTTTCTGGTAGCATCCATTAAGCTTGGAACATGTTGAGTTGCATCACGGTCCGATGGTGGCAACCCATCTGGTATTGTTTCAAACTGGAAATCAGGTAGCCCCTTTATGTAGTCAAGCCCTTTGGATCGGATTAAGCGTCTGTGGTTGAACTCAGTGTTTACAAAGGTTATATGGAAGCCCCTTGAGTGTAGGAGCATGGCTAATCGCATCATGGGTGTTACATGGCCTTGTGCTGGGAATGGAACACATACTGCATGGGGCTTTGTAGCTCGAACTGAACCCATATCACTTGCAAGTTAATCTATATATTTTTTTTTGGAATCAAAAATTTTTTTTTTTTTTTTTTGAGATCTTATGGAATCAAATTTAAAGGGCTTGTGATGATACCTTTAGGCTTTATGCCATTTTATAGGAAATATGTGTAGCATTAGGATATTAGTCTTTAGATTTTTTTAGTAAACTCATCTGCGGGGCAAACTACTCGCTGTCACATGAAAGATAATATTACTATTAACTTGTCGAAACACTGAATAATCACCGGAAATAATATCTCCTTTAATGTCTTATCTTATGCAATTATTGCCACTCACCAGTTGGCCCAGTCTGAAAGCTGGTTCAGTCAGTCAAAATAAGACACTGATAAGATACAGAACGTGAAAGAGATTTCCACCCAAAAAAGAATTCCAATGTGGCAAATTGTTATTATTATGTGAAAATTTGATCTAATTAAATTTTGTTGACACAATAATGAACTCAGAGTACTAATAAAATTGTGTCAATTCAAGTTTGTAAAAATTGTGTCTATAGCATTACCTTTTTCTCTCCCCTCTTACGCTTTGTTTGGAAATGGAGGAGGATGAGAAGAAAAAAGAGAGGAAATTGGGCTGATATGACAATTTCCCTTGTTTAGTTGGCATTGTAGGAAATAAATGAAGATAAAGGGTCTGTTTGGATACCGCTTATTCTTTCAAAACTGAAAATTAAAAATATCAGATAGCAAAATAATTTTTAAATGTGTGAATACCTAATTTTAAAGTTTTTTTGCTAAATAAAGTACTTGCGGGTCTCGTGAATAGTACACAAGACCTATTGAAAAACGCACAATGCAACTGAAAACACTTTTCAGCTCTATCCGTTCAGGCCTAGTTTTCCCATCCACCCAAATTAGGTGGAAATGAGAAAAAAAGACAAGTAAAAAGCTTGCAATTTTTGGGTCCCACTACTAATTACTTCTAAAATTTTAGTTTTGTCTATCACCAAAACAAACACTTTGGTTTTTATTTTGGGTATTTAGGTAAAAACATATATCTAAATTAAATATATTCTTTTCTTTTTCTTTTATCGTCCCTCACTCTTTCCAAACATGTAAAAAGGAAGCATTTTCTTTTCTTATCTTTTCCCTCTTTCTCTCTTCTCTTCTTTTCTCATCCCCCTCATTTACAACCAAACACACTGTTAACGTTGACAATAATCAAGCCCTCCACTCCATCTTAACACAGTTGCTAATGATGCTCCCAAGTCCCAAAATCTTATGAGATAATCTTTTTCTTCTCCTAAATGTTTATAGTAATATTAGTGGTTACTAGGTGGTAGTACTGCTACTACGATCGGGTGATGCAACGAAGTTCCAAACTTTTAATAAACCGTGGTCCATAGGGTTGTAAATGAACCATGTTATTCATAAATAGCTCGGGCTTGATTAGATAAAAACTCGTTCCTGTTTATTTGGTTATAAACAAGTCAAACTTGAGCCTTCATTTTAGGCTTATTTATTAAATGAGTCGAGTCCAAGCAAAAAAGAAAATGTTCATGAACAAACTCATAAACAATAGAGTTTGATAAAAAAACAAAACGAGCTTAGGCTCGTTTATGGGCTTCGTAATAACTTTAATATGATCTTAAATAATAAACTCATATCTTACTAAACCTTTGATAAAAATTGGAGGTTGGGACCAAATGTCCAACCCAAATGGGCTTGATAAGATGCTTAATATGGACTTGATAATATACTTGTATTAGATCTTAAGCTAGGCTTGACTAATGAATCAATCAAAGTCAAGCCAAGTTCAAACTTTAGGACTTTTGACAAGTTCAAGCTCAAACATAGTTTATACACTTGGTTCAAGCTCAAACCAAATTTGAACATTTTATATTTGTTGTCCACCCGAGCATGAACATTTAGTACTAAGCAAATCTTAGCTCATTTACAACCCTAACCGTGGAAAAATGATCTACCAAATTTGTAATGGATTTAATTTATACAAAGATTCCAACAATTAAACTTGTGTTCAATTCTCAAAGCTTGTTTTTTTTAAGGCAATATTAGCAATTCGCCGGTAATGGTACACTAGTACTAGCATCTTGTAACAACTTGCATAGATGGAGGGGAGGAGAGAAGAGGAGAGTGAATAAGTGTATGGTTTAATGACTTTGCTTGGATCTTTTTTTAAAGAGAGGAAGGGGAAGGGTTTGAAGGGATTTGGAATTTTGGAAGGGTATCTTACCCCTCCTAACCCTTCATTTTTAATTCCCTCAAATTTGAGAGATTTGGAGGAGAAGTGAAGTGGAGGAGATTAAAAAACAATTGAAATATCAATTTTTCCTTTAAGATGTCAATTTATATTTATTTCTTTAAAATTAATAAAAGGGTTGAGTTCAAGTTACACCTGATGCAATATTACACTATCCAATAACTTGTTATAGAATTTATATTTTGAAAATCCCACAAATTAAATTATATGTTCTATATGTTCTTAACAATCATGCCAATTTTCATGTCAATTGGATGTTATTCACCATTTGATCTGTAAACTCATCTTTTATGCATTATTTTAAATTAGATAAACTTGAATTTAAAAAATTGATTGATGACATGACTTAATCTTTGATCACCTTGAAATTTTGCAAGTATGGAGAATATATGAAGATAATGTTAACGGTAGATTTGTCAAAATTTGCATTCAATTAAAAAATATTGAGTGATGTAATATTGCTTATAGTTATTGTAAGGACACGATTTGTAACGACCCGTAATAGTGTTGGGTTCATGCGTAAAAAGGCCCAAACAATATGATTTGTAGAGCGTGGGTGTAAAGAACTAGGTTAACTTTTGTATATTAAAAAAATTCACTCTCACGTATATTGAAAGTCAAAAGTTGGCACAACGATCGTTTTCTTTGGTAATCAATACAATTCTTTTTCTCTCTTTTTGCTCTTCTTCTTTTGTTTGTGTTTTTCTTTCTTTTCTTTTCTGTTCCCATCCCCTCTGCATGTTCTTCTTTCAGTTTATATACCCCCCTTTGTGTTCCATCCTCATCGCACACGTGTAGGTTGGGTTCGGAGGATTTCTTTCTTGTCCCATCTAGCACCTCCTGGAACTTCCTATGGGCATCACGTAAGGTGGCAACTTCCTTATTGTTTCAAACTCGTATCACCTCCACATTAATGAGTCCGAGAGAGTTGGTTGAGAGGTCATTAATGCGGAGGCAGCATCATGGTAGTTACTGTATTTTGTTTGCCTTATCTCTTTCATCTTTGGTCGGTTATTCTATCTTTAGTGGTGACTTAGTTCTGAGGTCTGGTTGCAACAAGACCGCGTCTTGATCGTCCTCGGACGCATATTGCCGAGGAGTATGGCATCCTCGGACGGATATAGAACTCTACCCTCGTGATATTGACTACCACTCCCTTCACCGGAAATAATACCTTATGACCTGACTTGGCCTCCTCGGACGGATATGCATCCTCGGATGGGCCACACTGATAAGATACAATAATCCCACCCGAACTTAATGGGCCTATTGATCGAAAATTTGGCCCCCACGCTTACACTAAGTGTAACTTGAATCCAACCTTGAATAAAATTGGCCATAATTGTCAAATTATGAAATTCTCCTCTCCCTATTAGTTGACTCTTACAAAAATCATTAATATTTCTTCTAATTTCAAAAAAATTATATGAGAAAAACTTTTATTACCTAAAATAGACTGAAATATAAATATCACGTGCAAAAGCAATTGATTTGAGTTAAAAAAATGTCCTTTGGGAAAAATCAACCGTTGGTCAACAGTTTGTATATGAAGATTGAAGAGAGAGGGGGCAAAGAGAGAAGTTATCATTAGGAGAGTTTTTGTAATGACATTTATTTGGGAATGGTTTGTTGAATATGTATATATAAGTTCCAAAAAAACCTTTTCTGCCCTATTTTGCTTGTTTTTTGTTGGCCACGGAAAATAATTTCAGTTTACTTGTGTTTTCAGCTATACCAATTAGCAATTACCAAATACCAAAACAATGTAGTGTGTTTTTACAAAACCAATCAGACTAAACTTTTCGTTTGAAAATTTAACCACTTGATATTAATTTTGAAATGTTCTTATTTACTACCATTCTACCATATGCAAATCATGTAATTTAATCCTTATCCTTTAATTCCTATTAAAAAAAAAAAACTCATTCTTCAACGAAATTTGCCAACAGAAGATTTCATTATGCACAACTTTTCTTTTTTGAGAAGAGTATTATTCGCAAACCTAATATCTCAGATCGAAATTTATATATATATATATATATATATTTTTATATAAAGATAAAACTCTCCTCTAACCGGGAGACTAGAATTCCAACCTTTACCCTCACACCCTATACTTATGAAATGACCACCGCGCTAAAGATGCGCGGTGGTATAATAGTAACAAAATATTTGCTTTTTATAATGAATCACACCCTCAAAATTCCTTATAATATCTTCTACCTTAAATCCACCCGTACCAAACATGGTGATTTGGCCATACATGGACGAGCTTAAATAACTTAAAATATCTTCTTTAGTTCATGAGCAGCCGAGGAAAAATCACATCTAATTTCTGAACACCTTGTTCAATTTCTTATAGATATTGAAGATGCTACTATCGGAGACACTATTTTATGAAAACTCAATGCAATTTTTTTCTCTCTTTTTGTCAATGATTTTTTCTTAACCACAAATGACATTTTTGTTGCTTCCAAATTGCGCTGAGCATCCGAGTCAAGAATTAAAGACAAGAATGGATGGATTCCTTGAATCACGGGTCTCTATTTTTTTTGGCTCTTTGCTTTTTGTAAGCATTGGATTCCAGCTTCCTGCATCAAACAAAAAATCATTAATTTCAGAATTCTGCATCTCCATCGTTTAGCTCTTGACTTTTGTACTGAAACAAATTTATGACCACTCTCTATTGTGTACGTAGGGTCTGCCCTAGGCCTAGGCCACTTAGGCCCCTAATTTTTTTTAATACCTCCAATAAATAAATAAATAAATAAATAAATATATATATATATATATTTTTTTTTGGAGGTATTAAAAAAAAAAAAGTAGTTTACATTTTTTTTTTCCAGTATTAAGAATGTCTAAAGAATTGAGTATTGCTAAAGATAAAACAAATTTAAATACATAAGTCTTACAAATAGATGTAACACTAATCACAAGTAATTCAAATAGGATAATATTAAAAATACTATAAATTTTACTATATAACCTTTATAATTTGATGTGATAATGAATATAATTGATGAACTTCAACAACCTATTAAATGCATTTTTGAATGATTTTTTTTTTTTTTTTTTTTTTTTTTGTGATTGATGATAAATCTTTATAAGTCTCATGTTGTAAAGTTAATAATATCTCTAGCATCCTTGTAAGACTCATGTCACTGACCACATTTGCTATTACATTAATTTGTAATTTTTTTGTAGTAAAATTTATTATAAGAGCTTTTGTAGTAGATGTTCCATAAAAAATTCCATTTTGACACATCAAAAGCCTACTTTATTATTTTACCACATCATTTTATAATATTTCATTTATCAGATGTTTTATCATTTAATTCTATATATTAAAATAATATTTACTACACATTAAAATAATATATTATCTCCTCCCCATTATCATCAACAACAAAAATATCAGTTAGGATTTCAATTGAGGAGGGGCAAGATTTAAAGACTATTTTTAAAATGACAAAAACAAAAAAAATTTTATGTTAGAACTTGATTTGGACACATTATTATACAACATTTCAATTAAGTACAAATATATATTTCATATCGAAACAAAAATAACCAATTCATAGTTACAAACAATTAAAGTAAGAGATTAATATAATTACATAATATTTAGATATCTAATTTGATTCTTAAAAATTTAGATATCTAAAGTTGTATACATTTCTATTGCTTTTGATTGCTTTTAAATAATATGTACAATTCAAATTTTTGGTTCTCTATTCTTCAAAGTATTTAAATTTGGGTTCGTAGTAGAAACCAAAACCTAGAGTTTAAAATTGAAATGTCTAAGAGATGGAGGAGAAAGAAGAAAAAGGGTCTCTATAGTACCAATGTGCAAGGACATTAGTTTTAAAAAAAAAAAAAAATATATATAAACCATCAATTGAAAATTTATGAAATAAAAAAAAAAGAAAGTTGGGATAAACTTTCCATGAATAGTAGTGACATGCTTAAATCTCTTGATAAAAGTTTCTTTTTAAAACCATAAATGTAAATGTTGTGCAACCTTTTACCTTTTCTTTTTAAAGTTAACAACTATTTTAGGGACTGCATTTTGTTTTTTTTTTTTTTTTTTATCGTACTGGGCAAAAGCATTTAATAGAGTTTTCTATCTTCTGCAACATGGTACTTATGAGCTTTTTTTGGGTGGAGTGGAGGGGGACCAAAAATAATATATTATCTCCTCCCCACTATCACAACAAATCAACAACATCAATGCCGATCAACAACAACAACAACAACAACAAGTTCCAAATCCAAAAACCACAACAAAAGAGGGAGAGAGAGAAAAAAAAAAAAAAACCCTCAACCAACCAACAAACTAGAGATGAAAAAACGCCGACCCAAACTCAACCAACAAACCAAACTCAACCAACGATCGGCCTAAAACCCCATCCCAACCGACCCAAAACCTCGACCCACAACCCACATAATGCCAACCAAAAACGCCGACCCAAAACCCACATCGACACCCATCCCAAATCTCACACCCACAACCCGATTAAGAGAGATCTGAAGGTCAAAGGTGAGGGTTGTGGATG
The DNA here is from genome assembly GCA_028216015.1 of Quercus dentata. NCBI lineage: Eukaryota > Viridiplantae > Streptophyta > Magnoliopsida > Fagales > Fagaceae > Quercus > Quercus dentata. The sequence continues at coordinate 54,407,141 of CP116449.1, read as the reverse complement.
TTGGCGGCGAGGGCTGGAGCATGAGGCGGCGAGATCGGCGGCGAGGATTGGGAAGTGAGGCAACGAGATCGGTGGCGAGGACTAGAGAGTGATCTTGAGCTAGGAGGAGAGGGAAGAGATAGAGAGTGATAGAGAGAGAAGGAATGAGATAGAGTCGACAGAGAGAGAGAGAGATACGTGGAAGAGGAGAGAGAAAAAACGCAATAAAATAATAATATTTGATTTTGCAATTGTTGTTCGTACCGTCTCATATTTGAGACAATCTTTGTAGCAATGTGGCATAATTTTTGAGATTTAAAACATCCGATAATGCTTCGTTTTTGTGTTTGGTGTGCCTAATATTTGACACTTGGCACATCTACTGTGGATGCTCTTACTTTAGCATTTTTCCCCCCTAAAAAAAAAAAAAATTCATATTAAAAAGTAAAAATAATGGATTTCAAAAAATTATTATATAAAACACTTGTTAAATATTATTTAAACGATAAAGCAAAGGCCCCATTGGAAGATTTTTCCTTAGGCCTCCAAATCGTTCGGGCCAGCCTTGCTTTTGTGCTATAATTTAGGACCACACCCTTTTACCAAGACTAAGTTTCAAAGCACAAAAAATTGCACACTTTTTCACCAAAATGCTTTGCATTTATGTTTATGGTGGGATCCAAATGAGTTGAAAATGTGGGCATGTGTTAAAAAAATTTGTGAATTTTTTTTTTTTTTTTTTTTTTTTTTTTTTTTTTTTTTGTGTAGGTAGCAGAACTCACATGAAAAAAAGTTATTGAGAAAGTTAATAGATGTCCTTGATTATGAAATATTTTTAGAAACTTTTTATGGGAAAAGTGAAAAATAATTGACTTTTTTGACACATTTTTATATTTCCCATGAAAATGGTATCTAAGTTTTTCTAAAATTTTCAATTAAAAATTTTCCTAAGGGCACCTGTTAATAGGAATCAAAGTTTGTAAGATCATTTATCACTTGTTATTGGCTTTTAAATTCATTGACTTAACCTTTTGGGTTAAATACGTGGTGTCCATATATGCTATACTAATTACTCAATTGCAAAGTCTCTTGAGGTGTTCTTTCCTCAACAAGTGGTATAGAGCCAAGATGGTGTGCACCAAGGTTACAATGTTTTGAGGGTCCTTTTTGCCACTAGAATAGTAATAGGGTGTGTGTGCTTGGAGCGTGCGCACAAGGTTCCCTAAACAAGGACATGCAAGGTTCCTATGGATGAGAAGTATATTGCATAACTGTTGCCTGCAATCAACGTCTCACAACATGTGAGATCAATGGATGTGTGCTCCCAACCAATTGTGAGACATCGATTGCATGCAAGTAATGTATAAAATAATTTCCCCCTAAGTAGGGGTGTGCATGGGTAGAGTTTGAGTTTTTTTTTGAACTTTTTCAAGTTGATAAATATCCAACCCAACCCAACCCAATTTGTTTCCATTTCATCAAGTTTAATAAAAAAAAAGGATTTTTATTCAACTATTTAAGCCCATTATTCAATAAAATATTACAATGTATACAAATGAGCGTAATATTTATATTTTATCAAAACTAAGACTAGAAATCTCAAAATAATTCAAATTAAAAACTTAATCAAAATCAAAATCCAAGATAAATCAAACTAAAAATTTGAAATGCACATATTTTTTTTTACTATTAATAGTGTGGACTGTGGGTTGAATTAGGTTACATGGATTCAAAATTTTACCTACCCAAACCCAACCTAACCCAAGCTTAAAATAATTTTACAACCCAACCCATCAACCCATGAAAAATAAGCATATGATATTGATTTGGGTTCAACAAGTTGTTAGTACCCATTATACGCTTTGTTAGAGGTCAATTTATTATCATTACCTCATCATAATTATACATATGTAGAAGAGGTTGCACAAACATCATTTCAACACTTTTTTTTTTTTTTTTTTGGAGAAAGAACATCATTTGAAAAGAAGAAAGAAAAAAAAAGCATAATATATCATGTCAATGTTTACATATTATGTGTGTGTATAAACATGTGTTTACACATTACAATTATTAAAAAAAATATAGATTAGTGTTGGCACCCTATTTTGTAACCCGCATTTAACCTCACCTGAAGGGTAAAAGGATAATTTTTCCTTGGAAATATGCATCTTGATTCTGGTCATTAGATCCTTAATCTCATTCCACCAAAATGATCTTGATGTTGTAACAATTAAATTGACTGGTCATAAGCCATAATCAAACCACCAGATTGAAAGTTATCATCAAATCAAGTTTTAATGGTTGAGATGCACTATCACAAATTGAGTCTGACTATATGTGATTATGAATAATTGATTTCAATTGGTTATAAGTATAATCAATTTGAGATCAATGATGTGTCATAATTTGATTGGTTAGGACTACATTTTATGGTAGAGTCGCACACACCTAACTAATTAACTAGATAGTTAAACATTAATCATTTAATGAGTAATTTGTGCAATTATATTTTAATTAGGGTAAATTTGTTAGGTCTAAAATAGGAGTGATTGGAGCCTATTAATGTTAATTGGAAATTAATTTGGGACCTATTAATGTTGATTGTGCTGAAATTATTTTCTAACAAATGACCTCTGCCGACCATTTCATTGATATCTCTCAGAATATTTTGAATCTGTGAATGAAGTTAATTTTTTCAGAAAACTAGACATCCGGGACTTCAATTTGAGCACAGAATGAGACAATTCCGATCAGAATTGAGTAAGATATGATTTTTTGAAGTTGGCTCGACATGTTGTTACAGTAGTTTACGGGAAAATCAAATTTTGATTGCTCCTCACTCTCACCAAACTGCACATTTAATGCACCAGATTTCCCCAAAGGCTAAAATGAGGTCTAGGTTCATTATTCTTTGCCAACCCTCATTAAATGGCTTTCCATTCATATTTCCTCCACTACTACTATATAAACTCCCCCTTTTCTCCTTCATTCGAAAGCACACAAAAACTCCATCTCTTCTTCTCTCTTGAGTTCTAGGAATTTGAGTAGTTTTGTCATATCTTGGTCTTCTTGAGACTCAATGTATTGAGTGAGACTCACTCTTCCTCTCCTAACTTTTCTTTTCCTCCACCCTTAGGATGTCTCTCAAGACTCAAGAGTCTTCTCCTCTACCATATGGATCTTGCATTAAGGTATAATCTCTTTTCCTAATTGTTTTTTGTATTTCCATGATGAGAGTTTAAGATTAAAGCATGATAATAATCATTTAAATTCCTTTGAATATGTTTGAATGTTCTTAATCGTTCTTATATGTTCTTCACATGTTCTTGGTTGTTCTTCACATGTTCATGCATAACATTAATTTTAATCTTAAATCCACATCAAAAATATGAAAAACATGTTTGTTTAATAATTTTTTCAAATCCTTGAATTTAGGTTATTACCATCCACACACATTCATTAGAATTTATTTTTCAATCCAAATGAAATGCTTAATAAATTGAATTAGGGTTTATCACATGCACACACTTTAAATTCAACATGCAAATTGATGGATAACATATTGGATGATGTGATATGAATGTTGGCCACCATAGTCTAGAAGACCGGTTTCACCGGGCAAGGTGGGTACCTAACACCTTCCTACCTTGTAACATAGCCTCTGAACTTAGATAAAGGGTTGATAGACTAATGCTTATCCTTGTACTTTTCAATTTCTAGATTGTAACTAGGAAACAAAGTTATGTACTTTATCTTAGATTGTATCTAGGACCAAAACCATGTAATTTTCCTATGATCAATGTAAATTCAATTGAAAATTAATAAAATAAGGAATTTTTCAATTTTGGTTTTCTTATTTATCCCAATAATTAAATAAGTGGTAACTCCTTTGTAAAACTCTTAATCTAAAGGGGAAAATGTAACTAGTCAAACCTCCATTTTGAGAGGCAACAACTTGACTCCACCCATTCATGGATTTTGGCCCAACATCCTATAAAACGGACCGGGCGCGGTCTCTCACAATTAGAAAAAGGATAGGAATCGTATAAGAGATTTCATTATCTTGCAATGATGAAGTTGTTTGAAGGGAAAAAAAAAAAAAAAAAAAAAACCTTAGACTGGCAATATGTGGACAGGACACGAGCTCAAGTATCCTTATTGAACTCCAGAAATGAAAGTCAAGAGAAGTCACCTTCTACATTCTAGATTCTACTAATGAAAATTGCATTTTTGGATTGTTATCAAGTTTCCATGAGGCTGGGGCAACTCATGAGACTCTCAATCTATTTAAATATTAATTAAATAATAATAATTTTTATATAATTTCTTTTTAGATGCAAAACTACTAATTAATTATCCGACATCTCTTTTTAAATTGATAATATAGTTAATTCACTTAATATTTTTTAAAATGTTATATTTATTAACTAGTAATTATATATATATATATATATATGATTTTTTTCACAAAAATTATTTTTTAATTTGTTAACAACTAGTATATTATATATCAATAAAGCAACACCTATACTACTATCAATAAAATAAAATAAAAAGTGAAGTTCTATCTAATAAAAAACATGACCACCTATATTATATTTTTTTTTCCTTTCATAAAACCCAAGCTACACCACCCCTAAACTAATGATAATTAAAATAAACTAGTCGCTAACCCGTGCGATGCATGAGCAAATTAATAACTAAGTTCTAAAATATTATTTATTTATTTTTAAGAATGTTAAATAATACATGAGTATTTATAGAAGTTCAAATCTCTTAAAACACTATACCAATATGAGAAATTCAATTGCTTTGTTCTACCCAAGTATAAAGTTAAAAACAACATCTAACTTTGTATAACTTATTTGTACCTTTAGTTAACAACCTCAAACTACTGGTAGGCATCCTATGTCTATTATCAATTGCATCCTTTCTTTCATGACCTTTAAGGTCTATCATTTTTTTTTTTTTTTTTTACATAATCCCTTCTATTATTCAATCTATTTGCAAAATCCTAGTAATCCTACTTGTTTATTCCTTGTTCTTGTCATCATCAATGTTGCTTAAAAAATCACATTTAGGAGTATCATTTGAAAAGTCATATATGGTGCACTTAGTAAACAATAGAAAGGGAGCACAACATGCAAACACAAGAATACTTAACATATCTTTATATAAACTACATCCACTTAAATAAATAAAAAAAACATATTAAAAGAAAAACATTGAGGACCTTGAACTTGGTGAACTAAGGTTATAATGTCATTCATTGTGTGTGTGCTGCAAGCATCAAATTGTTCATTAGTAGAAACTCCATCTCATGTAGACCAGGCATTATAAAAGTATGCATCCTCAGTCTCGTGCCCTTTGAAAGGCAAGAGAAATACAAAAGAAGCTCACCAATGCAACCCTTTTCATCTTAACTATCAAATGAATAAAAGTTAGCCAACCTTAAGCTAAACTCTCTCAATCAAAAAAAGGGGAAACATCAATGTGATATTCCTTTTTGTTAAAAAGAGAATAAACAGAATAAATATTCCAAAGTAAAAACTAATCTCAAAGATTCCTTGCCACTGGTGAGTAGTATAATTAGTCCAATTCATCATCGGTCAAAATGAAAAGCCATCTTTCTCCTTAAAATTCATAAGCTGCAATAAAGAAGTTGTTATACATTCTCTAAACCCCGCATATTATAATCTATTGTAAATTGGAAAGAGATATATTCTCCTAGAGATTCAAGATATGATGAGGGGAAAACTATTATCAAATTTGATGGAAATGAAAAAGAATATCATATCATTCTTAGGTAAAACTAAAACATACAGTTTTTAAATAACCCCTCCGTAGTCCTAACAAATCCAATTCTTAAGGCCTTTGTGCACAATAAAGCATTTTGAACTCTAAATGTAGGTTGTAGCTTCACTTCAAGTGAGAAATTGAGTTTAATATTGATCTTCAATAGCTTCTTTTCTTTAATTATTGTCATAATTATGTAATTTATTTTTCTGTTTTTTTATCTTAATTTCATAAAATAGAGTAGCCACTGGGAGAACCCATGGTCTTGAAGAGACAGTGCAAAAATAGAAGAGAGTATATTATACCTTTTTTATACAATGCATATGCAAATTTGAGTAAGCATTGAGTATATATGTCCACTTATTAAACTTGAAAAAGGGACATTGTACAAAATCAAATTGTGGAAAAAGAACAAAAAATCTAATGTAATTCATCAAACTATTTGCATTTTCTTTTGATTTACAGATAGGGTTTGAATCAACAACAAATTCAAACCAAAAACCCTGTAGATGATGGGAATAAATTTGAGAATAATAATGTGTTAAGAGAGTTATAAATTGGATTAATTGAGCAAACAAATTCCAAAAAGAAAATTTAAAAAGAAAAGAGAAGAACATATTAGAATTTGTGCAGGAAGACTTCCTGTTGCAGGCTTTCATGAGAAGAGACCTATGTTTCTTGAAAACCAAAAAAGAAAAAATTTTGAAATAAAGAAAACACGGAAAACATATAGGGTTTCAAAATGAAGCACAAGAATGCCTTCATTTTGTTCCATCAACACAACCATTCTCAAGCTTCCATAGACATAAAACCATATTTATTAATTCAATTGACATCTGTAAGGTACAAAGTATGTGTTCTTAGATGAATTAATTAGTATCAATATGCTATTAATAGAGTCCAAAACCATTCTTTGTTCTTAAAGGGAACAAATATGACAAAGAAATTGGACTTGAATAAAACAGGACACGTAATTTTTAAAAATCAATTAAATCTCTGCATCAATTTCAATGCTTCATTACACATCACTAAAACTATCAAATTTCATAGTTTAATGCATAACTTAATAGGAGATTAGGAGAAAGAGAAACAATAAAATTTGATAAAACAATACCTGCAGTTGTGTTAAGACGTATATCATTGGTATTCCTAATAATTGGGAATTAACATGCAAAAGTAAAATCTCTTTCAAATCTGGTTTAAATTTGATTTTTTTAATATTCGAATGGTGGATGAAGGAAGTTTAAAATTATGTCCTTGAAAATTATAGGCCATACAGGGGGCGAGAGTGCAAGGGGCAGCAAAGATAATTGGCATTGATACAAATGAGAGGAAAAAAACAAAGGGAACAACTTTTGGAATGACTGATTTTATAAACCCTAATGATAATAATAAATCTATTTCCTAGCTAATCAAAGAGTTAACAGGGGATTTTATAACCCCTCCAAGCCACAAAAATGGTACGTATCTAAATTCAAATTTACATGTTCCACTAAATCGTGCTAGGCTAAATCGGATGTGCTAAAAAACCTAGATAGCAAAATAAAGCAAAACCTGTAGAATTTGATTTTCTATGAGTGTTTCCCTGACTTCAACAAAAAAAGAATAGAGAGAAAAGGGGGTTAGAAATTGAAATCTCTAAATTGACAAAAAAACCTAATTGAAAACGAAATCTTTAAATTGACATAAAAACCTAATTAAAGACAATAGAAAAAGAGATTATTCATAGATTAATACAGAGATACCGAGAGAGAATGCTTTGATATGGGGGTCGGGTCGGAGATTGAAAACGTTGGCTCCCATCGTCGTGCCCTTGCAAGCTTTACGTGAAATAGCTTGGATCTGCGTTTGATAGAGTGTAGAGGTTCTGCGTTTGGTGAGTAATGTCGAAAGGAGAGGTGGTGGCTTCGGTTTTGTTGAAAGGAGAGGTTCTGTCCTTGCACTATTGCTTTAGTTTCAGAATTATATCGGGTTTGTTTGGAAGAACTGAGGGTGAGAGAGAAGGGAATAGTATTTGGTTTGAGAAAGGAGAGTATATATATTTAAGAAAAAAAAAGAAAAAAAATTAAATTAAAAAATTAAAAAAATGATGATGTGGAAAATTGTGGAGAGGTCTAAGGCTTCGGTTTTATATATATATTGATTAGGACCGTGTAAAAGCTTAAAGCTAAGATAAACAAAAGTAACTGACTAACTCTATTTTATTAGGATAAAACACTGATTTTTTTCTTTGTCTCCTACCACTACCAAGGGTACATAAAACAAACACAAAGTAAGCTAGTTTTCACCTATAAAAACTAGCAAAGTGAGAGAGAGGGTTTTTTATTTTTTATTTTATTTTTTTTAATTTAAGAAAAAAACACAACTCTAAAAGGAACGGAGAAAAAGGTCGAACATAACTATTAAGAAGAAGCATTAAAAAATTACTTTTAATGCTTTAAATATAGTTTGTGGTAAAATTTTCAGCAATACTTTCCAAAAAATAAGGTTTGAGATTTAAAAAAAAAAAAAAATTTTGTTTATTTCAGTTTGTTTTGTTGTAGAGAGAAAGAGAGGGTAAGTGATTTTCTAGCTTCTATGTGTGGAAGACTATAAGTTCTATACTCTAGAACTCCCACATAGAGAAAACCAACCATTGGTTATACATTAAATGAAGATAATTTTTTATGTTTTTTTAATTTTTTATTTATAGAAAAATACTATGTTCACAATATTTTTATAACACTTTCATAATAAATTATAAGTGACAAGTTGTTATGAGTTGTTATTGGTAAAAAAAAAAAAAAAAATGATTTCAGCGATAAGTTTAAATTAAAGCTAATAACAACTTACCACTTATAATTCATTGTAAAAGTATTGTGAAAATGTTATGAACGTAGCACTTCTCTTTTTTATATGAATGATATGTTTCATCAATCACAAAATATATATATAATTAGGAGGTCCAATCATATTCATTGCCAATAATTTATTAGGTGGTTGATAAAAGTTGATGATGCCGTAAATATCACCAGTGAGTTACACGATCTTCGCACACTCGTAACGATACCTACACAAAGAAAGAGAGAAGACCTAACAAAGAGCACCAGTGTGGTGCCGGCCGAATACCCTTCGAAGGTTAAGTTAGAACTATTTTCACAACTCTAGAGTGCTAGAGAAGGGTAAATTATGCGTACCTTGATTTGTGAGGGTATTAGGGTTTTTATAGTAGTAGAAGATTGACATCTCTTCCTTGGTGTAGAAGTCTTTTCTTTATAGGAATCCTCTTGAATAGTCCCAAACGTGATGGACAAGATATTCCCTTATAGAGAAGATTTTCATCAATGCGTGTATTTTCCAAAATCCTCTTTGCGCTAGGATTTCATTTACCTTGGGATTCTATGGTGGTTAAGTGTGTGTCGCAAGTATTTCCCCTCTAGGGTTTACTGCCACCACAGTGGGTACTTAACCCATTCTTGTTGCATCTGTTTATGCAGGATCTATCCATAACAGGCCTCTGCACAAGTTGGGCTCGCCCTTTATCGGCCCACAGACATGGATTCGTCGAGGCCCATTTCATGGAGATTCGTCAACCTAGATTTTTACCTTCTTCAGTTGCCCCCTCACCCCATGGGTTCGTCATCTTTGAGTGGAAGGACCCGTGGGGTGACGGTTCAAGGTTTAGGGGGTGACGGTTCAAGGTTTAGGGGATGGCGGTTCAAAGGCCTGTGGGTCAACGGTTTCAATACGGATGTCGTGAATCGTGCCCGCCCCCCGACAGGTTATCTAAAAGCCATTTATGACGCATGACATGTGTCGCTCTTCCATTGGGTTTTATCTTGAATCAAAGCATCGCTTTGTCTTCCGTCCACTTCCTCTATAAATATCACCCTCCTCTTCTCATTTCTCTACTTTCCGCTTTCTTCGCATCCTTGTCAAAGACACTAGAGCACTTCATCCTCCTTGTCAGAGACTACACTTTTTATCTTTCTTACATACACTTTTTATTTTCCTAGACTTTATACACCCATCACCTTTCTAGACCCGTCAGAGTCTTAGGTTTTGTTGTCATGTGTAGGCAATGTCTAGTGCGTCAAGTAACCAGTCAATTGTCCGTGACGGGGTGGATTACGAGGAAGTATACCCGTTAGGTCACAAAGACCAAGAGAGTCCAAGCGAAGAGAGGAGTCCATCCGCCTCTTCCATGTCCTCAACAAATGAGGATATGGAGATGGCTGACCAAGAGGAGGTTTTTGATGACGTCGAGGAACCAAAAAATCCATCATAGGTGCTGATGTACTTAGGGAGTTTATCATACTACCGAGTGGACGGTGAATAATTTTAGGTCCACCATCAAGGAGAAACACTTCAACACTCTTAGGGCCAATTTCCAAATTCCGATATAACATCCCGATCCATTTGCCCTATAAGTCAAAGAAATGCTACTATGAAGGGGTAGAAGGTGTCGGGGTGTATGAACAGAACAGATGAAGCCGAACTTAGGTTTTCACTAAGCTCCCTTTACCGTGAGCTTCTCAAATACCTGGGCCTGTTCATCAACCAAGTGTCTCCAAATGCCTGGAGGGTCTTCATAGCAATGGAGGTCCTATACGGTGCTATGTCAAACGATGCTAGGAGGTCGACGGTGAGGGGAATTCCTTCATTGCTATCTGTCCGGATGAAATAGACAAATCAAAGGGGATGTATAGTTTTGTGCCTAGGAGTTCGTTGTTGAAGGTTATATTTGAAACACCACTCTAATAGGGATTGGAAGAGCCATTATTTCTTCCTAGAAGGTGACGAGTGGATGTGTCGTCCCGGGGACACGGAACACATGCCCGTCGACACGACTTGGGGCATATTGCATCCGTCCAATATGCACCCGTCCTAGTGTGTGAACCTTTTACAACCATTCAGTTTATTATAATTTTTTCAACACTTTTAACCGTCTTTTTCTTTGTTGTTAGACAGCGTCCACAAGTTGAACTTGAGGAGTTTAGCTTTCTTGAGAGAATTTTTGCTAAGACCAAACCGGAGGAAAGGACTTGGGAAAAATTAGTTACACTTGATACCATCCATTGGTATTGTGACGGACCTGAACCAACGCCAAGAATCGTCAAATATGAAGCCAAAATTCGCAGACGTAAGTCCGTCGTCCTTATTCTATTTGAACGGTCTTCATTTTTATCTTAGTAATTAACTTCATCCGTCCACCTTTACGAAAATGGACGACGCTAAGAGGAGAGCAATGATTAAGGCACAGGCTACCAAGAAAAAGGAGACCAGCGATGTAGCTCCCAAGGGGATGGGCCCAAGTAACCCGCCCATAAAAAGGAAGCAGCTGTCCAAAGGGGACCGTCCTCCCAAGAAACCCAAAGTCCCTTTGGAGCCCATTGTAGGGCTAATGGCCGAGGGTGCAAAGACGGTCACCCTAGTGAAGCATGGGGTTGGCCAAGGCCCTATGAAGGCTCCATCCACCAATTAAGAGAAGCCGCCCGTCCTCCTCCGTGAAGACTCTAAATATGCCTTGGAGCAGATCTCGTCCATCATATCGTCGGAAGATTATGAGGACTTGGGCAATCACTCCATAGAAGCCATGGGGGAGACGGGTCTTTTTGCAATCGCTCAGGTAATCCCGCCCGTCGACTTTCAGTCCATCCTTTCCACTTGGTTTTCCATCTAACCCCTTTTTTTCTTGTGTTTTAGGCCATGATTATGATGAAAGGGCTGATGGGACGGTGTCTTACCCACGAGACTGCCTTGGAGCGTGTACGGGTAAAGGCAGAGCTAACGGAGGATGAACCGAATCAGCTCCAAAACTAGAAATCCAAAATGGAGAAGAAGTTTGAACTTTTGGAGAGGGTGAGAAAAGAGCCCGAGTAGAAGACGGAGGAAGCGAAGAAGGCCCTTGAGGATAAGGATAAGGAGGTCCGGGACCTGAAGGATTAGCTCCGGGACAAAGGCTAAAGGAGGTGGCGATATGTGAGTACCGTGACTTCGACGCCTTGCTGTTTGAGCTCGAAGATTCTTATCTGCGGGGTTTTGACGACGCTCTCCATCGGGTTAAGAAGGCCTACCTTGACCTTGATGTTTCAAACATTAAAGTTGAAGATCAAGCTCAAACTTCCGTCATGCTCGTCGCCTCAAAGAACACTGGCGATTTTTTTGTTGAGGATGCAACTCAAGGCGACGGAGAGTCAGCCCAAGCACAGAATGCTCAAGGTTAAGTCCAACTTGTAGGCGATGACACCCGTCGAGAGAAGGATGTGAGACCCTCGGGAGTAGTGATTTTTTTTTTTTTTTTTTTTTTTTTGTAAGTTGGGAGAACAATCCTTTAATCTTTAATTTTATCCGTCATTACATTTTCCATGTTGAACAATTTCCCTTAAAGGGTTTTATATTTTTATCTGCCTATTCTGGTTTAATTGCTTGTTTTCATAGTCGTTATGAACGCAGTGGGTCCATTCTATTCGAACCGTCATTTAAATCATAATGGAAATTATGGGGTTTGAATTTCGACGGACCCATCCACTATGAACTTTAAAGGCCTTAAATTTTATTGCCATTGAGATAAAAACCCGTCTCTTGAAATGTGTCCATCCACATTGTGTTTTAGACTTTAAGTTGTGTTCGTCTTAATAACTAGAGGGACCGTCCTCCTTATGGACTAGGTTTATACTTTCATCCTTAATGGACGATCCGTCCGCTCCCCTGGTAAAACCGTTCACTTTAGGGACTTGAATAATTTACATCCTTTATGGGTGAACCGTCCACTTTATGGACTTTGTAGTATTTTCATCCTTTAGGATGAACCATCCACTTTTGTGGACTTTATAGAATTTTCATCCTTCATGGATGAATGGTCCACTCTATGGATTTGGAATTTTCATCCTCCTGGGATGATCCATCTAGTTTGTGGAATTTAGTTTATATCCGTCCACTTTTGTTGACTTGGGATTTTCATCCTCCTGAGATGATCCGTCCAGTCTATGGTTTTTAGTTTATACCCATCCACTTTTGTGGACTTAGAATTTTCATCCTCCTGGGATGATCCGTCCCGTTTGAGGACTTTAGATTATACCCGTCCCCTTTTATGGACTTAGAATTTTCATCCTCCTAGGGATGATCCGTCCACTTTGTGGACTTCAGTTTATACCCGTCCACTTTTGTGGACTTCGAATTTTCATCCTCCTGGGATGATCCGTCCAGTTTTAAGGACTTTAGATTATACCCGTCCACTTTTGTGGACTTAGAATTTTCATCCTCCTGGGATGATCCGTCCAATCTGTGGACTTTGTAAGAATTCAAGTAGAAAAAACATAGATGTGTCTCAATATTCTTCTAAAAAAATGCGTTTGTAGGAAAGTACATGCCCCTTTGGGCTTAAAAAGGTACATAAAGCATTGTAGCAAAAATTGTCTAAGTAAAACTAGTAGCTGTAGTAAAACTAAATAAACTGGGAATAGCAAAAAATTGTCTAAGTAAAACTAGCAACTATAGTAAAACTAAATAAGTCGGGAGGTAGGAAGGGTTGTTGCTTTTCATATTATCTCTACTGGTAGTATTTCCATAGGTGCTTCGTGTTCCATGGGTGCTGAAGCTTTCGCCCGTCCCGCGTCTCGAGGTGGTAGGTGCCCTTCCTCCGCCATGATGCGATCCTATAAGGTCCTTCCCGATTGGGGCCAAGCTTTCCTTGCGAAGGATCTCTAGTAGCACCCATTACCTTTCGTAGTACAAGATCTCCAACCTAAAAGTCTCTATGCCTGACATTGGAGTTGTAGTGTTACGCCATGAGATTTTGATATCGCACCAACCTTTACTCCGTTGTCGTCCGGACTTCGTCCACCAAGTTGACCTGAAGGCGCATGGCCTCTTCATTCTTATCCTCGTTGTAGTTCTCCACCCGATAGCTTGTGAGCCTTACTTTTGCTGGGATGAAAACGTCACTTCCGTATGCTAGTCGGAATGACGTTTCTCTAGTGGGTGTTCTTGCTGTTGTTCAATCACGCCCACGTAACGCTTGGTAGCTCATTTGGCCGGATACCCTTTGCCCCCTCGAGCGGGTCTTGATGATCTTGAGCAAGGATCGGTTCGTGACTTCAACTTGCCCATTGGCTTGTGGGTGTGCGGGCGATGAGTAGTAATTCTTGATACCTAGCTCCGAATAGAAGTCCTTAAACACACTTATTGTTGAATTGTTTTCCATTGTCGGAGACAAGCACTCTTGGTATCCCATACCTGCGGATGATATTCCTCCAAACAAAACTTCGGATGTTTTTCTTCGTGATAGTAGCTAGGGCCTCTGCTTCCACCCACTTAGTGAAGTAGTCGATACCAACCACCAGAAACTTTAGCGCCTAGTCATTGTTGTCGAGAAGGGGCCCATGATATCTAGTCCCCATTGAGTGAATGGCCAAGGGGCCGTTATGGGGGTCAGCTCTTCGGACGGTTGCCTAATGAAATTACTAAACCTTTGACATTTGTCGCAGGCCTTGACATAAGCTTGTGCGTCTTTCAGCATTGTAGGCCAATAGTATCCTGCTTGAAACAACTTGTGCACTAATGATCGTGTCCCCGAGTGGTTTCCACAGATACCCTTGTGGACTTCTCTCATTACGTAATTTGCTTCCTCGTGGTTTAAATACCTCGTGCGATCGAGAGAATCCTCTTTTGTATAAGACATCTTTTATCGGCACAAATCATGATGCTTGGACTTTCAACTTCCTAGTGGTGTTATTCCTGTCTGGTAACATGCCGGTCTTCGTGTATGATATCAACGGTGTAGTCCAATTGCTTTCAAAATCTACTTCCTGCAAATTTGTTTCATCATCAATAAGTGAGGAGACTTGAACAAATGACAATACCTGTTCGGGGACAAGCATAAATTCTGCCGAGGCAACTTTTGCTATACGGTTGGCACATTCATTTTCCCCCCTTGGGATTTGAACAAATCTGAACTTCGAGGCTGCCGATTCGATTCTTCACCTCTTCTAGATACCTCTTCATCCTTTCATTCTTACACTTGTAGCCGCCATTAATCTGGCTTGTTACTACCTTGAGTCGTAATGTACAACCACGCTTTCAAAGACTGCAGCCTTTGCGAGATCTAGCCTCGCCACCAAGGCTTCATATTCGGCTTTGTTGTTAGTCGTGGGGAAATCCAATTGGATCATGCACTTGATCTTATCCCCCTCCGGGGTTTGGATAACCACACCGGCCCCTCCTACTTGTCTATTGGAAGATCCGTCCTTATAAATATTCCACTGCCGAGTCTCCTTTGCCCCCTAGCCGTCCTTGAGGGTGAATTCGGCGATGAAGTCAGCCACTACTTGCCCTTTTATAGCAGTTCACGGATAGATCGTATATCAAACTCGCTAAGCTCCACCGCCCATAAAGCCATCCATCCTGCAACCTCGGGGCTACTCATGGCTTTTCTTAAGGGTTTGTCCATCAAGACAACCATGGTATGTGCTTGGAAGTACGGCTTGAGTTTTTGCACTGTGGTTATCAACGCGAAGGCCAACTTCTCCATCCGAGGGTACCTCTCTTCTACTCCTCGGAGCACTCGGCTTGTAAAGTAGACTGGTCTTTAAGATCCGTCTTCCTCTCTTACCAAAGTCGTGCTAACAACGGCTTGTGAAATAGCTAAGTATAGGTAGAGTTCTTCTCCTGGCTTGGATGGACTGAGCAACGGGGGAGATGAAAGGTACGCCTTTAAGTTTTCAAATTCCATATGGCATTTGTCCGTCCACTCAAACGATTTTCTCAAAGTGCGGAAGAAAGGTAGACATTTGTCCGTTGCTTTCGAGACGAACTTGTTCGTGAGCTGCGATTTTGCCATTCAAGCTTTGCACCTCTTTGACCGTCCTCGGTGGTTCTAACTCCATTATGGCCCGTACCTTCTCCGGGTTAACCTTTATGCCTTTTTGGGATACCATGAAGCCCAAGAATTTCCCCATAGTCACTCCGAACGCTCACTTGTTTGGATTCAACTTCATGTTATATGACTAGAGGGTGTCAAAGGTCTCTCGAGAGGTTATCAAGGTGATCATCTTCGTGCGGGCTCTTCACTAGCATGTCATCAACATAAACTTGTACGTTCTTCCCAATCTGGTGTGCAAACATCTTGTTCATTAATCTCTGGTATGTCGCCCCAAAGATTTTTGAGTCCGAATGGCATCACCTTGTAGCGAACAGTTCTTGGTTGGTGACAAAAGAGGTCTTCTCTTGATTGGCTTCTTCCATTTTGATATGGTTATAGCCCGAGAAAGCGTCCATGAAGCTCAAAAGCTGGTGTCTTGTGGTTGAGTCTACCAAAGTATCTATCCATGGGAGTGGATAGCTATCTTTAGGGTAGGCCTTATTGAGGTCCGTGAAATCTACGCACATCCTCCATTTTCCATTGGCCTTTTTAACCATGACCACGTTTGCCAACCAATTGAGGTAGTACATTTCTCAAATGAAATCTTTCTCAAGCAATTTTCGAACTTCCTCGGCAATGGCTTTGTTCCGCTCCTGAAGCGAATATTCGTTTCTTCTGCCGGATTGGGGAAAATGAGGGTGTTACATTCAACCCGTGAACTATAATTGAGGGGTCGATTCCTGGCATGTCCTTGTGACTCCGGGGAACACGTCTTGATTGTCCCTTAGGAATGCCGTGAGCTCTTGGCGTACCGGCCAACTTGCCAGTGTACCCACTCTAGTCATCCGTTTTGGCCTTGAGTCATCAAGGATCACTTCTTCCAATTCTTCAAACGGCTCCGCTATTGTCCATTGTTCTCCTATGCACATTGTTTGCTTTGATGATCTTCCATCTCTTACATAGCAATGTAGTATTCTCGCACTACCACCTGATTCCTGCGCAGTTCTCCTATTCCATAATCTATAGGGAATTTGATCATTAAATGGTAGGTTGAAGTTACAGCCTTCCATGAGTTGAGGTGGGTCGTCCGAGGATGGCATTATAAGTGGACGAGCGATCGACCACTAGGAATGTTACGTTCTTCGTGATTTGTTGAGGGTAATCACCACCTATCGTTCTCGACAACATGACGACGCCAATAGGGAACACTCTTGTTCCTTCAAAACCAATGAGAGAGGCATTTACCGGGACCAACTGTTCTCTATCAATTCTCATCTGCTAAAAAGCCGGGTAATACAGGATGTCTCTTGAACTACCGTTGTCGACTAGAACCCGATGCATGTTGTAGTCTCCTACCCGTAGGCTGACAAATAAGCGCGTTGTCATGTGGGTGGTGCAACCTTCGAGCATCTTCTTCTGAGAATCCAATGACGGGGTTGTCGATTCGTGCCATCTTGGGTACGCCGCCCGTAAGTTGGACGTTCTGGATCGTTCTCAAGTAGGTCTTTTGGGCTTTTTTGGATGGCCTAAAAGTTGTCGTGCCCCCTACGATCATCCTTATGTCTCTAATGGGCGGCCTTGGGCGCTTATTCTCCCGTCGCAGGGCTTGTTCTTGGGGTGGATTCGTTCTTTCCTTGCTAACGAACCTTTGTAGCTTCCCCTGTCTTATAAGAGCCTCTATTTGCTGTTTCAAATCGTAGCAGTTAGTTGTATCGTGCCTATGGTCTTGATGGAAGCAGCAGTACTTGTCCCGTGGCCTCTTACTCGGATCTCCTTCTTGACTTGCCGGGGAACATCGGGGTTCCTTCGTCTTTGATCTGCATTAAGACTTGATCTATTGGGGCAGTTAATGGGGTGAAGCTAGTGAACCTCCCGGTGGGGGGTTTGGAGCGTCTATCATCCCGTCATTCTTCGGTTCTAGCCATCTTTCGCCCCTTATCCTATCGTGTGTCCTCTTATCTTTCCCTCTTTCTAGGCTTCTCCTCACGGGCCAACAGTGTGCGTCTTCCGTGTTCATATATTTGGTGGCCCCGTATAGCACATCCGACATGGTCTTTGGATCGTTCTTGTATAGAGAAAATAGGAACTTACCCTTCCGTAACCCATTAGTGAACGCCGCCATGAGTATTTTGTCGTCTCTTTCATCGATTGAGAGTGCCTCCTTATTGAACCGAGTTATATAGGGCCTCGGCGTCTCGTCCTCCTGCTGCTTTTTGTTTATCGGACACGTCGTAGACTTTTTATACCTGTATCTCCCGATGAAGTGCGATGCGACTTGGGCGCTTAGCTCCTTGAAGGAACTGATGGAGTTGGGTGTCAGCCTGCTGAACCATATCCTTGCGGGGCCCTTTAGCATGGTGGGGAGGCCCTACACATAATCTCGTTTAGTATCCCCTAGAGGTGCATCGGGGTCTTAAAAGACTCCAAGTGATCCAAAGGGTCCTTGTTTCCATCATAGTTCTCCACCTGCGGCATTCGAAACTTCGGAGGTAGGGGAAAGGAATTGACAGATGCGGTAAAGGGTGAATCGTTTCGGTGGACCAAGTTTTTGAGATCATTGGAGACTTTTCCCTTGAGTGCGCTCATCATGCATTCCATTCGTTCTTTCATCATTTGCATCTCTTTGACGATGTGGGGTGGGGTTGTATTGACGAGGAATGGCCGATTCACATCTAGTCTATTCGGGCGTTGCTACCCTCCGGTCCCTCCGGTTCTGTGATCGACTGCACCTTCTTGATCTTCCTCTTGGTTTCCCATTGTCGCGTTTTTCTATCGCAGCTGTTCTTCTAGGGTTTGGTTTTGTCTAGTGAGGCACTCCACGGCCGCGTTAGGGTCTGCACTTGTCTCTCGAGAGCGGTCGGGCGTGGCTCGTCTCCCCGAATGTTATTGGTGGTGGTTGCCATCGAGCGAGTAAGAACCATGAAACTCTTAGTCCGGGAAGCATTTGTTATGGCTTATAAGTCTCGCACTTTTCCCATAGACGGCGCCAACCGATGATGCCGTAAATATCACCAATGAGTTACACGATCTTTGCATGCTCATAATGATACCTACACAGCAAAGAGAGAAGACCTAACAGAGAGCATTGGTGTGGTGCTAGCCGAATATCCTTTGAAGGTCAAGTTAGAACTATTCTCACAACTCTAGAGTGCTAAAGAAGGGTAAATTATGCATACCTTGATTTGTGAGGGTATTAAGGTTTTTATAGTAGTAGAAGGTTGACATCTCTTCCTTGGTATAGAAGTCTTTTCCTTATAGGAATCCTCTTGAATAGTTCCAAATGTGATGGACAATACATTCCCTTATAGAGAAGATTTTCATCAATGCGCGTATCTTCCGGAATCCTCTTTGCGCTAGGATTCCATTTACCTTGGGATTCTATGGTGGTTAAGTGTGTGTCGCAAGTATTTCCCTTCTAGGGTTTCTAGCCGCCTGGGTATTTAACCCATTCCTGTTGCATCTATTTATGCGGGATCTGTCCATAACAGGCCTTTGCACAAGTTGGGCTCGCCCTTTATCGACCCACAGACATGGATCCGCCAGGCCCATTTCATGGAGATCCGTCAACCTAGATTTTTACCTTCTTCAAAAGTTATAGTAATTTTAGCATTTTTATTTAAAAAAATATTATTTTTTATGTATTAACTAATAGATGTTTAATTAATGCTCTTACAAGTAATGATACATCCTAATTAGGGGTGTCAATGTTCGACCCAACCCGCGAACATGACACGAACCCAACACGGTTTTTTCCGGGTTAGGGTTGGGCCTTAATGGGTTTGGGTCATAAACGGGTCGATTGTGTCATAAGCGGGTCAACTCACGTAACCCGCAATAGACACGTTTGACACGCCAATTTATTTGTGTCAAACCCGAAATGACCCACTTAACACAACCCGTTTAACTCGTATAACAAATAAATAATTATTTTATTTTATATTTTTCAAATACCTTTTATATCCAACATATATTTTAAATTTAAAAAGAAAAGTAAGTAATTACAAAAATTTACAAGGGATGTAATTGAAAATTAAAACTTCACAAACCTTAAATCTCTAAACCCTACAAACCCTAAACCTCTAAAATTGGATGAGCTTGTAGAAGATGTTATGAACTTGGACATCAACAAAAATTTATGGATGATAATCGTGGTCATAGTCAAGATTAGTCTACTGTTTATTTAAATTCTTTCAATATTGATACTTAGCATTTGGCGAGTTCCAAGGATATTATATTTTTGTTGAACTATGTTATTTTATCTTTATTAAACTATGTTATTTTGAATTTGGGTTGAAGTGTTGCACTTCTTTTGGAGTGTAAAGAACTTATTTCTAGATGAATGTTATATTTTTATTGAACTATATTATTTTGAATGTGGGTTATTAAAGTGTATGCACTGGTTTTTGGGATGTAAAAAAATAATAATTTATAGATGGATGTTATATTTAATATTATGCAGGTTGAAATGAGTTGTGTTACATTCATGTCAACTCAACACGACTCATTTATTAAACGTGTCAAATGGGTTGGGTCATGCCTTATTTTGAAGGATCCTAACGATTATTAAATGGGTCGGGTTAGGGTTGAGCCATTTAGTCTAATACCCCTACCTCGACACGACATGAACCCGACACGCTAACCCGAATTGACACCCCTAATCCTAATTGCTTATTGATTAGTATCTTGTCCTTTTTACATATGGGGGCCTTAATGCAATTGCCACAAGTGGATCAAAAGCCCATCACTTCAGACTCCGCCTCGTTCCAAAGGTATATCAGGTTGGCTAGTTTATATTTGTTTTCAATGTCATCTTTATGTCCAATCTTATCAAAAGTTGTTAACCCCTCTCTAACAACATTGTTTTGTCTCATTGTACAATTTTTAATCCCAAAAAGCTTCTTGTTTTTTTTTTTTTTAAAGAAAATTTATGATTTTATCTCTTTCACTCTCTTGTTTTCTTCACCGCCTCCCTCTTTTCTTCTTTTCTAATTTTCTGCCAACTGGATCTTTGCCACGGTGAGGATGTCACGACAGATGAAGAAAAGGTGTTCACATAGCCATCCTTTCAATAAATCTAAGACTATAACTTTTCCCACAACTTGATGAAGTGATTAACTGTAAATGATAAAAAGTCACTTTTACATGAACTCACCACTTTTTTCAACCACTTGCAGTCAACCACTTCAATAAGTCGTGGAAGAAGTAGGGTTGTAAATGAACCAAAGTCTTTCACAAACAGCTTAGGCTTAACTCAATAAAAAAAAAAAAAAAAAAAATCCGTTCATGTTTATTTATTTTTACACAAGCCAAGCTTGAGCCTTAGTTATTAGCTAGTTTAATAAATGAGTTGAGCCCAAAAAGGGGGAAAAATGTTAATGAACAAGCTTGTGGACATTTGGACTTGATACAAAATAAGTTGAGCCTAGGCTTATTTATGGGCATGGTAATAAGCTTCATATGAGTATGATAATTCTTGTGTTAGATCTCAAGCTCAAAACCTTGATATTGAACTCAAGCTTAGCTTGACTAATAAATCTAAGCCGAGCTCAAACTTTATATTTTTGACAAGCTAGAATTCAAACATGTTTGTGTTTTAGGCTCATTCATGCTCTTTCATATTTGTTAATTAATACAAAAGCTAGTTCATGTTTGTTTATTTATAAACAAGCCAAATTTGAGCTTTAGTTTTTGGCTTGTTTAATAAACAAGCTAAGCCCAAAAAAATAAATTGTTCATGAACAAACACAATACAAAATAGGCTGAACCTAGACTCGTTTATTTTACCCTTAAGTGATTTGATTCTCCCAATTTACCAAAATTTAGGAATGCTTAATTGGGAACGAAGGGGAAAAATAGGTCTTTTATGGTATTTCTTAATCCTAGAAAATTAACACTACTGTTGGTTTTGAAATTTAGACGGTTCAAAAAACCGAAAAGTGGAGAGGTAAGGTTTTTGTAGTTAGATCAAGGTAATCTAGTCTTAATTGTATATAAATAAATTAACCAGGACATATTATGGAACCTCTAGAACTGAGATTCTAGCCCTGCTAGCAGCGAAATTCTAACAACTTTTCAAGTCCTGCCAATAGCGAACGAAATTCTAACTACTTTTTACAAAACAAAGAGGTGATTGGTGGAAGTGGAACATAAAGTTAAATGGTAAGATTGGAGTAAATATTTTCCGAAAGGTATTGTTTCAAAGAAATTAATACAAAACTCAATTAAAGCCAATAGAAGCATTAATTTTCATTGATTCAACTTGTTATTTTGTTCTCACTCAGCTCCCTAAACAGGATTTGGCTTGTATCCTATGACCACTTCCATTGGATACGTTAAGATTCGAATATGTGTCCAATTTTGAACACGTGTCTATATTCTAGCGTGTCTAGTGGAACTAGCCACTGGATAGAGGCCTCTCCCCTAAACAATAGAAACTTTGTAATCATTAATTAATACATTCTCACATTTTCTTAGCAGCCAAACAAAAAAATTATATTAATAACAAAACAACACCTTAGCTTTGCTTTAGTATTGTTTGCGTGGCTTTTGGTCATATGTTGCATTCAATTCTCAATCACAATAGTGAGCAATTGGAATGGTAATGTTTCATTTACTTTTTTTTTTTTTTTTTAGGTAATGTTTCATTTACTTTATTATTATTATTATTATTATTATTATTATTATTATTATTATTATGATTATTTAGTTTTAACTTATGGCATCCGTCAGCTATCATCAAACCAAAACACTAATCGGTTTTTGGTGTAGCCGGAGATTGAAACTAAGATATCTTATTCAATCATTAGAGACTTTACCAGTTGAATTAATTAGAACCCACTTGTTTTATTTACTTTAGACAATCATTTTCAAGATTAAATCTATAGCATTTTTGAAAATGGGTATTTTTTTTTAAAGAATACATTTCCATGGATTTTTGTACTAAAAATTCTTTTGATGGCCAAATTTCATGGCTTTTTAAAGTATTTTTCAAGAAATCCAAATTTTAGAGCTCTTGAGACTTCATTTAGAAAATATATCTATAAAATGATTTTGTTTTATTATATTTTTTTAGAGTTTTATTTAGAAATTAACTTGAACAACCTTTTTGATAACAAATTTTAAAGCAAAGCCTTAGGAAGCTTTTTGGAAAACATTTTGTTAAACAATTTAATAAAAGCCTTTTAAAAAAGCTTTTTTTAGAGAGTTCCTTCGCATCAAGCCTTTTATTTTTTGGTGAGATTGTGTTTGTGATGATAACTAAAAAGCATAACTAAAAAGCTAGCATATCAACACTTCCACCCGTGAGAAATCATTCAAGGATTACAAAAGTTCAAAAATATATATAAAAATATATATATATATATATATATATATATATAAAGGAGATAAAAGTCACACATTCATCTACTCTGTAACATTAGTTCAATATCCATATAGCTATATGCATATGAATATCAAGATCAAAGGACTTAAATAAATAAATCATAGGTGCGTATATCTCAATATCAAGATCTAGATATTTAAACACAGAGTATGAATATATAAACTAAAAGTATACAAAGATCAATATAGATAAATTTATTCACAAAAAGCATAGATCCACACCTTGGTTAAAACTCTATACCCATGGATCTATCAATATATGATTGTGTACATCAAGGTGTATGTGAGAATATAGGCATATATGGAAGCAATAATATAAGAGCATAGTTAATACATTAATCAAAGCTTAGAAGCTTAGAGATAACATACTTCTCAAAAAAAAAAAAAAAAAAAAAAAAAAAAAAGCATACATAAAGTAAAGAAAAATATGAAATTTCTTTACTTATAAATGGAAAACTAGACTAATAAAGCAATAAAAGGGGGTAAGAGTCTTACTTTAGGGGTGATTAGAAGGCTAAAGAGCCCTTAATTTAGTGCTGGAAATTTTAGGAAAAGAGGATTGGATATCTTAGGAAAAAAGATGATAGGTAAAGATTGATGATCAAATAAATGGGGAATGGGGGAAATATTTAAAGGGAAATGGGTTGGCCATTAGGCTCAACCCTACCTTGAGCCAGGCATATGGCAGGGCTGGGCTGGGTCTGCTGGCCATCTTATTTTTCTACAAGCGTCTAGGCCTTTTCGGTCCCCATTTTCTACTCTTTCGGATCTTATTTTTGAGCAGCTGTTTGGAGGTCTTCTAGAACTTGGATTTTTGTGTTCATGCAATCCTTAAAAAGTTCTTGCAGTCCACTTTCTAAAGGTTCCAGCCTTATTCAATTTAGAGCAGCGGTCACGAAGATTAATCCAGTTGGAAGAAGGGTGTTTCAGCGTAGAAATTTGCAAAGCCGATTTTTGCCTATATTGTGCATGCGATATCTCTCAATCCAAAAACGATATTGTCAAGCCATTTTTTCTTTGACATACATAATTGATCCTAATTCAATGATATTCTGGATTTTTGCATAAATTATGGCTGAAACAAAATTGTCGTTTGTGTGAAGACGCCCCAAAAAACAACTTTTGGTACCCCCCCAAAAAAAAAAAAAAAAAAAAAAAAGTGCCATTGGAAGGATTTTGATGCCTATTTTGTAAATATGTTTGTTTTATTGTCCCGATACTCTGATCTAGCAAGTTGGAGGCTTCGGAAAATGGTGATAAATTCATGATTTTGCATAAAGCTTCCACTTTTATTTATTTTTTATTTATTCTTTTAATTTAAGTGGGGTTTTTGCCATCCATGCTAAATTGAAGTTAACCATGAGACATTTTCAATGACTCCTCACTTGAACCAATTTGTGGAATTTGTGGTCGTTTGATTATAATTTAATCGAGATTAAACTATAATCAAACATTACAAAAATGGTTGTTTTTTGTTATTAAAGATTCAATGTTTTCATAATATCTTTCTCATTTCAACTACAATCTGGGCCTGTGAACTATCATTTTAAAGAGAATTTCATGATCTTTAACATGATCACAAATTTATTACAATTGGATTGTTGAAATTTTGGTCAAATCTTGACTAAACCTCGATTAGGGTTGGTCAAATTTAGTTAAAATAAGTCAAATGGTTTGAAATGATGATTAGGTTAAAGTAAACTGGAATTTGGTGGTTAGATGAGTGTGGAGCTAATTTTAATGTCGAACAACTTAGTTAATTAAAATGAGGAAATTTTGGGATTTTGGGCTTTCAAACCATTGAAATAATTTATCCAACAACTAATTGGGACAAATCAATTTATTTCATGTAATATTCCTTATTTTTCCATGTTAGATTTTTTTTTTTTTTTTTTGGGATTTCAAAGCTCAAATTGACATTTTGGCATGGAAATCGAGGTCAAACAAAATACAATATCAACATCTCCTAGTTTCTATTTCTTCAACGTTCTCCTCTAGCTCTCTCCCAATATCGATTCCCCTCTCTCACTACTTGTGTCTTCATTGATTCACTTTTCACCACAATGCAAAGATGACTCCAACGAGACATGGGAAGGCTGTTACAGCTTTGGTAAAAAATTTTCCCAACCAACACGCATTAATCAAATGCAACAGTGACATACGATACTAAGAGATTAGTGTCATATCAGTCATTGCAGGAATGCGATTTGGGGATCTCTAATGTGACCTTTGCCATGACAGATGAGCTAGATTTTGGTGTGGTACTAGTGGCATGGTGGTTTGTGTCTCAAATTCACTAGATCTTGGGTTCTTTTTTGTCAAGTTGAAATTTGTGGGCATATGGATAGGTTTTTTCTGGTGGCTTGGGTACTAGGTAGTGGGGTTTTGTCGAGGGGCAACTATAGTGGTTTTTGGTGATGGTTGGGATGAAATTGGTGTTGTGTTGTGATGTAGTATAGGGGTTTGTGGTGGTGGCAAGGTGGTTGAGGGTGGTGACGGCAGTTGGGATTTTGTTTGTGGTGTTTTTTGTTTGGCTTGAAAATTTGAGTTTGCATATGGGTGGGTTTATGGGTTGGTGATGGTGTTGTGCCTTTAGAGTAGAGATTAGAGTGAAAGAGATGATTTGACAAAAATATTAGATGAAGAAATAGTATTTGAATAAAATAAACAATAGAATAAATAATCTAATGTTGGTGTTTTTGAAAAGTGGTTATGCAAAATAGAAAAAACAAGTTCTTATACTAAAATAAATTGAAATTTTTGCACATATAGATGCGAATATTTTACTTTCTCTAGAGCTACATGAGTTGTTTCCAATAGTACTTGATACATAAAAAGGGGGAAAATGGGCATTTGGCCTTAATTTACAAACTATGCAAAAGAATACCTTTGTTTTGAAACTATTTAACAAAATGCCTATGTTTTTGAAACTCGATTTTAACAAAATAGAGTTATAAGTGAAACTCGACATTAGCTATGCATATTTTGCCACTTAAATGTTTTTGAAAATTTAAGTGAAACTTCCACTTAAAAATATACATATAACTCAATTTTGTTAAAATCAAGTTTAAAAAACAAGGGCATTTTGCTAAGTAGTTTCAGAATAGGAGGATTTTGCTATATAGTTTGTAAATTAGGGGCAAATGCCCATTTACCCCATAAAAAGATCACTAGTTTTTTAGTTTTGGCTATGACATCCATTGTATATTTACTTAATTACCAACTTCACTAATATATTTGAAGTTTGGATTTACTTTTTAAACATTATAGAATTTATTTATTTAATTTTATACAAACTGTGATTAACAATACCATAAAATATTTATGAAAACGTCTAAAATCAAGGAAATACAACCTTAAATTATAATCTTCAAAAATTACATAATAATAATTAATAGGCTAAACCCATGTTTTGTTCTACCACACCAATGTAGAAATATGATCTGATGGTATGAATATAGATGTAAACATAAAAGTATAGAACATAAGAGTATAGCCTTCTCACAAGATAGTTTGACTCTTCACTCACCAACGAGGAGAGCCTCCTTAATTAATCTTTCAAAGTTCTTATATGATGATCCTTCAAAATTAGTTGCTTCCATTGCTTTCTTCTTCCATTCCCTAGCTTTTTGCCTCATGGCATGTCCTTTTTCCCCTTCCATCATTTCCTTAACAAGTGCTTCAATCTCATGACACTTAACATCCTCGTTAACCTCCACACCAATCTCCCAAGTGGTACAAGCATACCGACAATTTGTTTGTTGCTCGGCAAAGAAAGGCCAACAAATAATAGGCACGCCAAATGGATACACTTTCTAATGTAGAATTCCAACCACAATGTGTTAGGAAAACCCCTATGGATGGGTGTGCTAGCACTTTATCTTGGGGGCACCAACTTGTTAGCAATCCCCTATCCTTAGTCTCCTCAAAAAATTCTTCAGGCAAGATTGCTGAATCTCCCATTACCACATCGGGCCTAACTATCCACAAAAATGTGTGCTTGCTATTCGCAAGACCCCATGCAAACTCTTTCAAGTGTTGGTCCGACATCACAGTTATGCTTCCATAATTTACATACACAACTGAATTGGGTTCCCTTTTATCAAGCCATTGGAGACATTTGGAGTCTTCTTTCCATAGGCTTGAACCTTGAGACATGAAATGGCTCTTAGGTACATGCCGACCTAGTAAGTGAAGTGGGCCTATATTGTAAACATGAGGGAATTTGGCTAAAAGTACTTCTAGGACTTCATGTTCAAACTCCTCGAATGTATTGAAGATGATCGCGGAAGAATTTAAGCAATTTTGTACTTCTGATCCCATAAAATCAAACATTGTTTCAAATAATGTCGATGGTTCTAATAAAGGTAGGGAGGTCCTTGAGCCGGATGTTTTTCATTCCCGGGATCCAATTTATTGGTTTGTCAAGTGTTCCATCATCTTTGAAGCTTTCATCTGTAACAAAATTAATATAAAATAGTAAGTCTAGAATCAAAACTATCATCATAAATTGTTGATGCAATAAGTTGTTAACAATTAATAATAAAATGGTGTCAATAGTAAGTCTATATGAAAATCAATAATCACTTCTCAACTCAACAATATTGAAAATGTTTTTTAAGTAATATTGAAAAATATAGTTTATAGCATTACTCTAGATAGGGACGAATCCACGCTTGGACCAAGGGAGGCCAACCCATAGCCCAATGCCAAACCATCCTCCCCATTTTAATATTTTAATTTTTGTTAATAATGCATATTTAAAATTTGTCATCATCCTCCCTTGACCCCTTCGCCCCTACACCAAACCCTCCCTCTCTTTTACATTTTTTTCCAAATTTATATTGTATATATAGTAAATGTTTTACATTTGTTGTAATGATCCAATGAAAGCACTAGCTATGTCTATACTTATACTCCAAAATGACTAGTTAAGTTGCAATTGGCGCTTCTCATAATCATTTATAAACCTAAAATCCACCTAGTAAATATCTAATGTGGGACTCTATATGTGCCCACACAACACACACATGGTGTTATACCATGTTTGTTCTGATATATATATATATATATATATATATTTATATATAATTTGTAATGACTTGAAAAGAGCACTAGTCACTTCTTTGTTTACACCCCAAAAGGACTATTCAAGTTACGATTAGGAATCTTCGTAATCACTTATAAACCTAAGATCCACTTAGTATTCGTTTGGATACACGTTGCGTTTATTGCATTTGGCGTTTCCTGCATTTTCCCCTTTTTTTTTTTTTTTTTTTTTTTTTTTTTTTTTTGCACAGACGTGTTTTAGGGGGACAAACGACTACTGTTCATGAACAGTAGCCATATATTTCTGACTTTTTAGCCACTTTTCATCAGTTTGTGGGTCCCGTTCACTGTTCACGGGACCCACAATCTTCACTTTTCAGCAACTTTTTCATTAAAAATGGGTCCCATGGCACTATTTACACATTTAAAAATTATTTTGCTGCTACAGTTTTCAAAACATTTTAACAAAATAAGTTTTATCCAAACAGACCCTTAATATACACCTGATGTGGAACTCGGTGCATGACTATACAACTCACGCTTAAACAATCAAATCCAATCAAATACGCATAATTTGAGGTATCGCACTTTTCATCTTAAAAAATAAATTAGTCCAAATAAGTTTTAAAATGTTATAGTCTAATGTGTGGCCATCCTCTAAATAAAAATTTTTTAACGTAAAACATTTATAAAAATCGTTTTCCATCTTTTAGTATTTGTAAAGAAGATTCTCTTTCTTAATCGATTGAAAATTAAAAAAAATTTTCAGTTTTCAGTTTTAACAAAATAAGTTTTATCTAAAAGCACCCTTAGTATACACACGATGTGGAACTCAGTGCATGCCTATACAACTCATGCTTAAACAATCAAATCCAATCAAATACGCATAATTTGAGGTATCGCACTTTTCATCTTAAAAAATAAATTAGTCCAAATAAGTTTTAAAAAAATGTTATAGTCTAATGTGTGGCCATCCTCTAAATAAAAAAATTTTTTAACGTAAAACATTTATAAAAATCATTTTCCATCTTTTAGTATTTGTAAAGAAGATTCTCTTTCTTAATCGATTGAAAATTATAAGGTTTGTATTTTTTTTTTTATGATTTCTTTTTGAATTATATCAAAAGGTTTGTAAGAATTAAAATATCATTTACTTATAGAGTAATTGTACTTATAATTACTCATTCTGTTTTTACCACAAAAAAAAAAAAAAAATTTTCAATAATAAATATTGTCAAAACTAAGTTTCATAATCCATCTATTTGATTTTTTACTTCAAACGGAAAATTATTCTGAATTTAGTATATATAAACAATTATAGATTGTTTTTGCGATTAAAAAAAAACTAATTTTATTAGGACAAATGATTGATTTAAAATGTCTTGAGAAACAATTATTTTATGTCTATTTTTTTATTTGCATTTTTCTAATATTGAATGGAATAAAATTATGATCACAAAACAAAGTTGGAAATTACAAGTCCCATTCTCATAATATAAATGATGGCTAGGAAAGTTAGGAATTGTGATCCCTTAAGAAATTATTCTGATTTATAAGCTACAGGTCTACACAACAAAGTATCTCTCTCCCATTCCTTAAACTTTGATAAAACAGAATATGGTCTTAGGTTTCATTACGATGAGAATAGATTTATCTAATTATTATTATTATTTTGAAGAATCATCTTAAGGAAAAAATTGGCTTTTGCCCATTTCAAAAAAACAATCCAGTATTTTGCCCTCTTTCCCAAATTAATTAGGGAAATGTCCATTTTTTGAAATTCAATTTTCTCAAAATCGAATTAAACCCTATAGTGATGTTTTTAAGGATCCTATAGTGACGTTTTAAGGACCTATAGTGGCGTTTTGTAATCCGATTTCCATGAAGTCAAGTTATAGGTAAAAAAAAGAAAAACAATTACATGTAATTCGACTTCATGGAGACCGGATTACAAAACGCCACTATAGGTCCTTAAAACGCCACTATAGGACTCTAGAATTTTTTATTTTTTTATTTTATAACTCGATTTTGAGAAAATCGAGTTTCAAAAGAGGTGCATTTCTCTAATTAGTTTGGGAAATGGGACAAAATGCTAGATTTTTTTTTTTTTTTTGCCCATTTTCTCCATCATCTTAATTTAGTTAATGCTTATGAAAGGATTCAAATTATTGATCAGCGATTAGCTACACAGAGTTTCATAACCGTATATACAATTCCTTACTCTCATTAATTAGACCAAAACTAGATTTCTTGTATAAAATTTCCCTGCAATTACTATATTTAACGGCTACGTCTCGCTTTTCTTTGATTTCTCTAGCAGATCATTTCATAACCTTTTTTCCCCCTTATAATCCACATTCGCCAGGAAATATTAAACCAAATGCGATATGATGACAATGACAATCAACAATTAAAGGTAACTTTATATATTCAAGTAAATAAAGAAAAAAAGTAATTTTATACATTATTTATCCTATGAACAAAAGAAAATCTATCATGTATCCCACAGAGTTAGATCTCACATGTATTTGATACATGTATGTATCCACCCTCTAATATGGTGTGAGTATCCGATACATCATACATGTACGTATCAACTCTCTTAAATTGGGTGGGACCCACCCCATATGAGAGGTTAGATCAAGACCGGAGTATAAAAAAAAAAAAAATCCAAATTGACATCCATATAATATTAAAAAATTATTAATACTCAAAATCGTTGTTTCTAAATACATTAAGATGCAATCAATTACCAACAAAGACAAACAAAAACAAAATAATGTCTTTTTTTAACACTAGGTTGTCTAGGAATTTTTATTTTTTATTTTGTTGAAGTCAGAGCATTCACATTGATGGTGTTAAAAATTTTAGCTTTTAGCATCTCAAAAAGTTACTTTATCTATTTTACCACCTCACTTTACAATACACCCAATATCAAATGTTTTTTTATTTTTTTATTTTATTTTTTATTTATAACTTCATTTAAAATAATACAAACAATTCATTAAAATAATAAAGGAAGCGAGAGAATTTGAGTTTTTAATTGAAGGAAAAGATATAATCTTAATAAAATATTATATTTTATTTTTAACAACTTGCTACTGTTAACTGGTATTTATACCAATTTATTGTAGTTGCAAAAAGTTTAGCTTTAACTTCTCCAATAACACATAGTTTTTTGGTTCTTTGGTGGTAAAATAGTTTTTTTTTTTTTTTTTTTTTTTTTTTTTTTACTAAAATACAATCACCATTGTGAATATCTTTATTGTTTTTGATAAGTTTTATGGTTAGATAGTTGCTATTTGGGTGAGATTAGTTAAACTTGTTGTGGAGAAAGGGGATCTAAGGTTTTGAAAGGGCCTAACTACAAAAATAAAAAATATTGTAACTAAAAAAAAAAAAAAATTGGAACCAGGGTGGGCCCAGGCTCCCTTGGACCCCCACCGGTCTGTCCCTGCGGGTAGATACACAATTTTTATACATGTAATACCACTTCCTAGGCAGAGATTGCTTTTGTAAAATAGACATGTTATTATTTCTAATTTTGCGGACTTGACTTTGAAGTATCAAGTAGTGAAGTTATTTTGCAAAAAAAAAAATTGTGAGAAGTATTTACTATCCATACTGGGTCCGTTTGGATTAAACTTACTGTTCTTCTAAAAACTGAAAACTGAAAACACTGTAGCAAAATAATTTTTAAATGTGTGAATAGTATCGTGGGACCCATGAATAGTGAGTGAACAGTTAAACAAGATACATGAACAGTGCATGAACATTGTTTTTTTCTCCTGTGCAGTAAAATCATTGTTCATGCACAGAAAAAAAAAAATAAAAAAATAAAAAAAGGACTGAAAACGTTGTTACAAAACGTAGATGCAAGATTAAGTTGAATCCAAACAGGTACACTATAGGACAAATTACTCTGACTCTTTGACAAGAGTAAATATCTCTCTTATAGAACAGTACACCAGTCTGACTCTTTGATGTATCTTACACATTTATGAGACCCCATGTTATTTAATTATTGAAACGATTAAAAAAAAAAAAAAAAAAAAAAAAACAGACCTCATGTTATTATGAAATGAGCATTCCATAAGGCAATTTTATAAGATAATTTTTCCCCTTATAAAAGAAGTTGCGTTCATGAAATATAGCAATCCACTAAAAAAGTCATGAATTTGTTTGATTTTGTTGTAGGAAGTGGAGTTTTAGTTGTAGGGTTTTGTTGTAGAACTTTTGGGATTATAAAGAACTTTAACTAGAAAGAAAATTGGCGTAAATGCACTTTTAGGTCTTATATTTTGACTTTTTTCCATTTTAGTCTCTACATTTTATTTTTACCATTTTTAGTTCCTAAACCAATTAACGCGTTCCATTTTAGTCCTTTCCGTTAGTCCATCAACGAAAATTGCTTAGGTAGCAAACTGATGCTGACGTGGCCAATTAAAAAATAATAAAAAATTTTAATTAGCATTTAAAAATATGCCATGTCAGCTTTTAAATATATAAAAAAAAATTATTAATCAATTTTAACTAAATAAAAAAAGAAAAACAAAATTAAAAACAATAAAACACATCAATTTAGATCTAATTCATTTTGAACAAGATCACACAAGATCACAATCAAGACAAAACCCAGAACCAAACACAAACTCAAATTTAAAAACACAAAGAACACAAATAACAAACTAAATCTTTCCTCTCCTCTCAGGCCGAAGCCGCAAGGCCACCATGGCCGGAGCTTCCTCCGCCTCTAATCTCTCTACCACCCAAACTAAATCTCACACACTTCGAACACTTGAGACCCAAAACCCGATCTGAGTCCATCTCTCTCTAGACCTCGACTTCTCTCTCTTTGATCCAAAGCGAGGCACAACCTCCTTTTTCCACCATGGAACTCAAATCCCTCTTAATTCCTCTCATGGTGAAGCCTTTCTGTCTCCCTCTCTCTCTCTCTCAAGATCGACTTTGGGTGGTCTTGGGTCAAATCGGCTTTGTGGGTGGTCCTAAGTTTCAGATTGGCTTTGTGGGTGGGCTTGAGATCAGCTTTGTGGGTGGTCTTGTGTTTTAGATCGGCTTTGTAGGTGGGTTTAGATTTGGTTTGTTGGCAGCCCTAGGTTTGTTGCGATGGTTCTAGAGATTGGGTATTTAGGTTTGGGGGTTTTAAGAAAAAGAGGATTTTTGTTTTGGGTTTTGTTCCAAAATAAGTTTGAAGTTTGATGTGCATATTTGTCTTTGTTGGTATTTAGGTTTGGGGGTTTTAAGAAAAAGAGGATTTTTGTTTTGGGTTTTGTTCCAAAATAAGTTTGAAGTTTGATGTGCGTATTTGTGCTGTTGTTTGTGGGTGCATATGAATCTTTTGAGAGCATTTATTTTTGGTTTATGGATTTAATTATAATATACATTTTGGGATTTTTAGGTTTTAACATGTTTGGGCTACTGTTGTTGTTGTGTTGGGTAAGTGGGAATAGGAATGACATTTTGGGGGCTTTTGGTTGAAATTTCTGCCATTGTGGTTTCTTGTTTATGAAAAAGAGCAGAGAATTTTTTTTGTTTTTGGGCTGGAACCTTTCTTTCTTGGTCTTCTTGTTGGGGTTTTCAGGTTTTATCTTTGGATCTTTGGCACAAATGAGAGGAAAGATTTAGTTTGTTATTGTGTTCTTTGTGTTTTTAAATTTGAGTTTGTGATTGGTTTTGGACTTGTGCTTTATGATATTGTGTTGATGTTTAAATCTGTGATTACGTTCTTGTGTGTTCTTGTTCAAAATGAATTAGATCTGAATTGATGTGTTTTATTGTTTTTAATTCTGTTTTTTCTTTTTTTATTTAGTTAAAATTGATTAATAATTTTTTTTTATATTTAAAAGCTGACATGGCATATTTTTAAATGCTAATTAATTTTTTTAATTTTTAATAGGCCATGTCAGCATCATTTTGCCATCTAAGCAATTTCCATTGGTGGGCTAACGAAAATGACTAAAGTGGAATGCGTTAATTGGTTTAGGGACTAAAAGTGGTAAAAATAAAATATAGGGACTAAAATAGAAAAAAGTCAAAATGTAGAGATTAAAAGTGCGTTTACGCCAAGAAATTTAACATTTAGAGTATTTGACAAACTACAAAGCTACAATTTAGAGCTACTGTTATTCTGTGAGATGATCGGCAATGACACCACACCAAATCGATATTCGACATTGAGAGAAAAGAGAGGAGTTGTTTTTGGCAAAGAGAAACATCAAGACGTGGTGAGGGTTCAAAATTTTAACTTAAAATTGAGAGCATTTATTTCACAATTAAGATTGTACTTTATGGATTTAATTATAATATACAAAGTGCTAAATGCAGATTTTTTTTTTCAAAAATTAGAATTAAATCGGAAAAGGTTATAATTTTATATAATGACCGTGGATAATTTGGATAATTCACCTTTTACTTTTATTTTTAACTCCAAACAAAATCTTATAAAAATATAATAAAAATTTATTATTAATTAATTATGGGAAAATATTGGTTGAGATGTCAGTCTCATTTGGCTATTGTGAACTCACCAATATTTTCCAGGTTTAAAATTTTTAATTAAAGTCTTATGAACAACTTCAGGTTGGATGGCTACTTATTTTGCACTTAACAAAGAGAGTAAATGAAACTTATGAACAGGGGGACTTAGTAAATACTCATTTAGCTATTTAAAGATTAGAGTGGCAAGTGATAGATATACTCAGTAATTACCATCTGAGTTACAGTTCAATTAATAAAATTGTTTATAGTCATCTGATCAGTACCATTGGTGTGGTTAGAAAAATATGAATTTAATCTTTAACAGTTATTCTAACAAAAACAAAATATTGTTCAAAGTACCTTTGAATGGAAGAATGCCTCTTTTGATGAGTTCAGTGAAGTTGAGATATCCCATGTAGCCACAAGCTGAGGCAGTCCAAAACTGAATGAACCTAAACTCTAAAAAGATTCGGTGAGATAGAGAGAGACGAGAGAGAGAGAGAGAGTCGAGAGAAAAACCAGGGCCGGATACAAAGATTGAGCGGAGAGATAAAGAGCGAAAAAGAGAAGCAACTAGTCAGGCGGCAGATCTCCGACGAACAGTTGGTAATTCTGAATCTGATTTCTCTAAAAATTTGCAAACATTTTTCATTTTAGTGATGCCTAATTCTTCTCCAGCTTTAATAGCAAAACTCATGATGCCATCAGAAACTATGCAAGTAACCAAAGGCACTTCAGAGGATGAGTTAAGCTTAAGCACTAGCTCTTTGAAAGGGACCAAACAGTTCTTTCTGGTGGCATCCATTAAGCTTGGAACATGTTGAGTTGCATCACGGTCCGATGGTGGCAACCCATCTGGTATTGTTTCAAACTGGAAATCAGGTAGCCCTTCATGTATTCAAGTCCTTTGGATCGGATTAAGCGTCTGTGGTTGAACTCAGTATTGACAAAAGTTATATGGAAGCCCCTTGAGTGAAGGAGCTTGGCTAATCGCATCATGGGTGATACATGTCCTTGTGCTGGGAATGGAACACATACTGCATGGGGCTTTGTAGCTCGAACTGAACCCATATCACTTTCAAGTAAAAGTTTTTTTTTTTTTTTTTTTTTTTTTTTATGGAATCAAATTTAAAGGGCTTGTGGTGATACCTTTAGGCTCTATGCCATTTTATAGGACATATGTGTAGCATTAGGCTTTATTAGCCTATAGATATTTTTAGTAAACTCATTTGCGGAGAAAATTGTTCACTGTCACGTGAGAGATAGTATAATTACTCATTTCCAATTTGTTT
Source organism: Quercus dentata (assembly GCA_028216015.1). Classification (NCBI taxonomy): domain Eukaryota; kingdom Viridiplantae; phylum Streptophyta; class Magnoliopsida; order Fagales; family Fagaceae; genus Quercus; species Quercus dentata. The sequence continues at coordinate 54,371,303 of CP116449.1, read as the reverse complement.
GTTCTCTATTGTATTTTGAGATATCTTAAAATTGTCCTGTTTTTAAAATTAAAAGTAATTAATTTACTAATGTTCTTATTATGCCTCTATTTTATTTTCAAAATTATTTTTGATAAATTTATTTAAGTTTAGTTTTGGAAACTTATACATTTTACACAACAAACAAAATAATAAATTATATTTCCTTAAAAAATTGAATTTTTAAAACAAAACAAACATATTGGAACGAGAGTATTAGACCCTATTTGGTACATGTGTTTGAACATATGTTTTCAATTTTTAAACAATATTACACGTATTTTTACACATTTTTTTATCTAAATGTATTTTTAAAAAAATTAAAAATTATTATTTAAACCCATGTTAATTTTTCAAAATACTAAATAGTCAACGGAAGCATACCTCCTTAAATGTCTTATTATCATATGCAATTATTGCAATGTCACCAGTTGGCCCGGTCTGAAAGCTGGTTCAATCAATTAAAATAAGGCACTGTCGCTGTGTATCGTCAATGTGTAAGACAGAACGTGAAAGAGATTTCAAAAAAGAACTCCACAGCTTTGGAAAGTGTGAAATTGTTATTCCCCTGATGTGACGAGGCAAATTGTTTTTATTAGGTGAAAACTTCTACTTCTATTTCTATTTTTACTGCTAACTATATAAAATTTTTAACACTTTTTACAAAACTTTGGTTTAACCGTATGGCAAAAATTATTTTTATCCATTTATTTTATTAATTAGTGTATTTTTCTTATTATTTATGAGCTTTATTATACTTTTTGATATTATTTATAAATCACAATTTATTATTTTAATTAACTTTTACATTTATTTACTGTACTTTGTTTTTTTTTTTTGATGATTTCAAATATTGTGATATCTATACTCTATATAAAAAAGGAGAGTTGAGGTGCTTGTTTCACAAAACGACTTCTCAAGTGACTTCTCAAGGGTTAAAACGGCAAGCCCAGCAAAAAGAAGTTTGAAGCCCAGCAGATTCCTTGGAACTCTAAAAACATCAACATTTGATTGAAATTACTTAATTGCCCCTACCTTCATTTGTGAGCTAAATAAAGATGGGCCCCTTTTAGCCTTTTTTGTCATGTTAATAGTGCTGGCTGCCAGACATGTACAGGTACTTTGACGTTTTTATCCTTTAAAACCTTAAATCAGAAGAGTGAAAAAGCGTGGATAGTTTCGTCATTTTCGCTATACCTTTCCTATCTTATCTCTTTGCTTGAGGTGTTTGACACCCAACTACCTTACTAATAGACACAAAGGGAAGTAGCACGGTTCTTGTGTTGGATCTCAAGCTCAAAACCTTGATATTGAATTTGAGCTTAGCTTGACTAATAAATCAAACTAAGCCTATTAGTTAAATTAAGCTCTAAGCTTTTAGACTTTTTGACAAGTTAGAGCTCAAACATGTATGTGTTTTAGGCTTATTCATGCTTGTTTATATTTGTTTATTTATAAATAAGTCAAGTTTGAGCCTTAATTTTAGGCTTGTTTAATAAACAGTCAAGCTAAAAAAATGTTCATGAACAAGCTCAATACAAAAAAAAAAGGCTAAACTTAGACTCGTTTATGGGCTTTGTAATAAGTTTGATATGAGCTTGATAAATAAACTTGTAATTTACTAAGACTATATAATTAATTAGGAGTTAGAATCACTAGCCCAAACTATATAGGCTTGATATAAGCTTGATAATATATTTGTGTTAGATCTCAAACTCAAAAACTTGATATGAACTCAAGCTCAACTTGACTAATGAATCAAGCAGCTCAAACATTATTTGTAGAATTGGTTTGAAATCAAGCTAAGCCTGAACATTTTATTTTTGTTGTAAAGTTGGCTAAAATATTCACTATTCAATAAAGATCAACTTGTTTACAACTATAGGAAGAAGTTGTGGCTAAAGTTGTGTCCCGAGACTTATTGGCCATTCTTTTGTGTGGCACTTTGAACTTGTTCATATAGCCCAAGAATAAAATGGTGTCATTCAATACTTAATGGTCATTTTAAAGAGAGAGAATGAGCTCTATTAGTAGAATGCCTTGTAGAGAATTAACCCGAATTCTCAACTTGTGAGAAACAAAAAAAATAGAGAAAACAAACATCAAAGAAAAACAATTACACGCACAAAACAATATTTACGTGGTTCGGTAATTTACCTACGTCACGGAGTTGCGGTATTTAACTATTATTAGGAAAAAATACAAAAGTGCGGCTACGCTTTTTCCTCTTTATCTAAAAAAACAAGACAACCACACAAATCCTAATCACAAAATTACGTTTTCTACATCCTGCGCACGATTGTCCATGAGTGCTCCAGCTTGGGTTGACATTCACTCCATGGACTAAGCCTCAAAAAATCTCCTATTAAAAACCACGCAACATTATTCGAGTTGAGTTAGGTCATCAAACTAGATCAAACAAAACTAGGCTCCACAAAACCCAACATGCCTTCCAATCAAATCCTTTCACAAACTTTACATTTCCCCCCTTCATTTTGTTTGTTTGTTTGATTTTTTTTATTTATTTATTTTTTCCAGAGTAAATCAAAAGGGTGATTTTTTAACTTCAATGAAAATGCCATAGATGAATGGGTAAACTTCAATCACAACCAAAATTCTGCAAAAACTACACAGGCTCTTCTGGAAGTTTAGAAAAAATCGACGCATTTTTTAACAGGCAGGGACCACTTTTTGAAGTAATAACTCCAGGTCTTTCAATCTGCATGGACGGTGCAAAACCTATGTGTAAGATGTCAGGCAATATAAAATAAAAAAATCAGAATTGCAAGCATTTATAGAGGAACTGGCAACCATACCTCAAATTACTCAAATCTGGATAGATGGCTATTGCATCTTTAAAATCCTACATTAAAATATTAAATCAAAAAATAATTCAGTACTCTCATGTAGCAACTATTGGCAATCAATTGCCAACATATGTAAAAAATTGTCAATAATTTTCTGTGTTTAAGAAAGAAAGAGGGAAAGGCTTGACCTGTTCAGCTGTTGAAGATGTGTAGCTAATCACACATGACATCCCTGCTCTTGTTGCAGCCTACAAATTTAGTTTTCTTTAGGATTCATCATGGTTGAAAAGGCTTGATTCAATGTGTACGCCAAATAAGAGGAAAAATGTGGAACAATAACTCAAATTTGTGGTAAATCAATGGAACGAATAGAATACCTACCCTATTAACATAAGAATCCAAGATAATTTTTAACAATTCTCTCAAAACTCCTCGTTTTTAAGCATGTACAGTAACTGATTATTACAAATCACAATACCTGTAGTCCAATAACGCTATCCTCCACTACCAAACAATCTCTTGGTGACACGCCCATCCTCTGCAAGGAATATCATTTTATAGTCCTGATCGTAATATATGTATTCAAGTAATAGAGAGCGCAATGTTTAATATTACATTGGAAGCTGTCAGATAAATTGATTACCTTGAAATTTTGCAAACATGGAGAATATACGAAGATAATGTTAACGGTAGATTTGTCAACATTTGCATCCAATTAAAAAATATTGAGTGGTGTAACATTGCTTACACTAAGTGTAACTTGAATCCAACCCTTAATAAAATAGGTCATAATTGTCAAATTATGAAATTCTCCTCTCCCTATTAGTTGACTCTTACAAAAATCATTAATATTTCTTATAATTTCAAAAAAAAAAAAAAAAAAAAAAAAAAAAAAAAGAAAAAAACTTTTATTGCCTAAAATAGACTGAAACATAAATATCAAGAGCAAAAGCAATTGATTTGAGTTATAAAACTGTCCTTTGGGAAAAATCAACCGTTGGTCAACAGTTTGTATACGAAGAGAGGGGCAAAGAAGTTATCATTAGGAGAGTTTTTTGTAATGAAATTTTTTTGGGAATGGTTTGTTGAATATGTATACATAAGTTCCAAAAAAACCTTTTCTGCCCTATTTTGCTTGTTTTTTGTTGGCCACGGAAAATAATTTCAGTTGACTTGTGTTTTCAGCTATACCAATTACCAAATACCAAAAAAATGTAGTGTGTTTTTACAAAACCAATCAGACTAAACCTTTGGTTTGAAAATTTAACCACTTGATATTAATTTTGAAATGTTCTTATTTACTACCATTCTACCATATGCAAATCATGTAATTTAATCCTTATCCTTTAATTCCTATTAAAAAAAAATCCTTATCCTTCAACGAAATTTGCCAACAGAAGATTTCATTATGCACAATTTTTTTTTTTTTTTTTTTGAAGAGCATTATTCACAAACCTAATATCTAAGATCGAAGTTATATATATATATATATATATATATATATATATATATATATATTATACAAGATAGAAACTCTCTTCTCAAGACTTGAACCTCAACCCTTACCCCCACACCCTATAAGCACTTATATTTGTGCAATGACCACCACACTATATTGTGTGGCGGTAAAATAGTAACAGAATATTTGCTTTTTATAATGAATCACACCCTCAAAATTCCTTATAAGTTATAATATCTTCTACCTTAAATCCACCCATACCAAACATGGTGATTTGGCTATACATGGACGAGCTTAAATAACTTAAAATATCTCTTTAGTTCATGAGCAGCTGAGGAAAAATCACATCTAATTTCTGAACACCTTGTTCAATTTCTTATAGATATTGAAGATGCTACTATCGGAGACACTATTTTATGAAAACTCAATGCAATTTTTTTTTCTTCCTTTTTGTCAATGATTTTTTCTTAACCACAAAATGACATTTTTGTTGCTTCCAAATTGCACTGAGCATCCGAGTCAAGAATTAAAAACAAGAATGGATGGATTCATTGAATCACGGGTCTCTATTTTGTTTGGCTCTTTGCTTTTTGTACGCATTAGATTCCAGCTTCTTGCATCAAACAAAAAATCATTAATTTCAGAATTCTGCATCTCCATCGTTTAGTTCTTGACTTTTTCCCAAAATGGAAAATTAACCCTGATTTTCAAACATTATAATTAGTAGGCTACGTTTTCAAACTATAATTTTTACTAGCATCTCGAGGCTAAGAGACTCGATTTTGGACTATAAATCGAGTCTTTGAGGGTCAGTTTTTATGTTTTGATCAGGGTCTGAGTTGGCACTTTTTCCACATGGTGTCCACTTGTAAATCGAGTCTCTAAGACTCGATTTACATCTACATTACATTTACAATAAAAAGAAAAGATTTTGGCCTTTACACTTTACGCCTTTACACCTTAACAACAAAGAAAACCATGACAACAGCAATTCTAAAAATATGTGTTCATCGAGAGAGAGAGAGAGAAAAAAAAAGGTTGTAGTGAGAGAGGCCTGGGTTTCGTGCGGCCTGGTCTCGGTCAACTTGAGCTTGAATCTCCATTTCTTCTTCTTCTCTCTCTCTTTCTTTCTTTTTTTCTTTCTTTCCGCGTTTTTGCTATTTCTACATTTTGGGTCTTCAGAGTATGAATGTTTGTAATTTTTATTTTTGGGTTAGAAATCAAGTCTTAGAGACTCGATTTCCAGGTAGACGCCACGTGGAAAATATACCACATCAGACGTGATTAACCCACACTCGATTTATAGGCCCTAAATCGAGTCTCTTAGACTCGAGATGCTAGTAAAAAATATAGTTTGAAAACGTAGCCTACTAATTATAATATTTGAAAATCAAGGTTAATTACCCTGAAATGCCTTGACTTTTGTACTAAAACAAATTTATGACTACTCTCTATTGTGTAGGGTCTGCCCTAGGCCTAGGCCACTTAGGCCCCTAATTTTTTTTAATACCTCCAATTGGAAGTATTAAAAAAAAAGTAGTTTACATTTTTTTTTCCCACTATTAAGAATGTCCAAAGAATTGAGTATTGCAAAAGATAAAACAAATCTAAATACATAAGTCTTACAAATAGATGTAACACTAATCACAAGTAATTCAAATAGGATAATATTAAAAATACTATAAATTTTACTATATAACCTCCATAATTTGATGTGATAATGAATATAATTGGTGGACTTCAACAACCTATTAAATGCATTTTTGAATGATTTTTTTTTTTTTTTTTTTTTTGGGTGTGATTGATGATATACCTTTATAAGTCTCATGTTGTAAAGTTAATAATATCCCTACCATCTTCGTAAGCCTCATGTCACTGATCACATTTGTCATTACTTTAATTTGTAATTTTTTTGTAGTAAAATTTATTATAACTTTAGCATTTCCCCCAAAAAAAAAAAAAAAAAAAAAAGAAATTCATATTAAAAAGTAAAAATAATGGATTTAAAAAAATTATTATATAAAACACTTGTTAAATTTATTTAAGTGATAAAATAAATGCCCCATTTGAAGATTTTGCCTTAGGCCTCCAAATTGTTCGAGCCAGCCCTGCTTTTGTGCTATAATTTAGGACCACACCCTTTTACCAAGAGTAAGTTTCAAAGCTCAAAAAATTACACACATTTTCACCAAAATGCTTTGCATTTATGTTTATAGTGGGATCCAAATGAGTTGAAAATGTGGGCACGTGTAAAAAATTTTGTGATTTTTTTTTTGTGTAGTTAATAGAACTCGCATGAAAAAAGTTATTGAAAAAGTTAACAAATGTCCTTGATTATGAAATATTTTTAGAAACTTTTTATGAGAAAAGTGAAAAATAATTGACTTTCTTGATACATTTTTCTATTTCCCATGAAAATGGTGTCTAAATTTTCCTAAAATTTTCAATTAAAAATTTTCCAAAGGGCACCCGTTAATAGGACTCAAAGTTTGTAGAATCATTTATCACTAGTTATTGGCTTTTAAACTCATTGACTTAAGCTTTTGGGTTAAATACGTGGTGTCCATATATGCTATACTAATTACTCAATTGCAAAGTCGCTTGAGGTGTTTGTAGACAACTAAATTTCTAAGTTTAGAATAAATCAAACAACTAAAATAGTTTCACAAATGTGAATTTGTATTGATGAATGTGTGGTACAATTCTCTGAAATTACAAAAGAGTGATCCTCCGATTCGATCTCCTTGCAAGACTTATTGATTGGAATTGTGGTAATGTGATTTTGACTCGAACACAAAATATCCTTCAATTTGGTTGAGGAATGGATTGAAGATCTTTGAAAGGAATTACAATGAATCTCTGGCTATGAGCTTGTTAGAAATTCTTTGTTCTTCACGTTCTTAGTGTTCTTCATGTTCTTCGTGCGTTCTTCTTCTTTAAAGGTTTGTGGTGGAAGTTCTTCGGTGCTTTAGAGGCTTGAATCAGTAGAGTTTCGTTGATTTATGGTTTGTTAAGATTTCTGGAGGCTTTTGAGCTTGATTCCAGCAAACTTTAGGATCTAGGCAGATGGTTTGGATGATTCTGCGCCTCAATGTTCTTCGATTTTAAGGTTGAAGTTCTTGAAGGCTTTGAGGCTTGATTCCTGCAGAGCTTCAGTACTTCTAAGTGCTTTTGAATCTTCTCTAATGCTACTTGTTCTCTAGATGGCTTCGTCCCCTTTGAAATGCCTTAGGAAGATTTCTATTTATAGGAGTTCGGGGGTAGGTGAGTGATAAGTGTAATTTTTACATGATTTTTATTTATATTTATCTATTCATTTGTGCTTTGAAGGAATGAGAAGATGTCAGATTAATCTACAAGGGCTTTACATGCAAAGTGGGGCTAGGCCAATTGAATCAAGTCAACTTACATCTAGCCAGGCATGAATTCAAGAGAAGACCAACCCAATTAAATTCAAGTCCAATTGGAGCAAGGAATCAAAGGAAATTTGCACCAAATTCAAGTTCAATTCGGATTAGGATTCCAGCCTACACATCAGTTAGTATTTTCAGCATAACTTTGGGCTCAGATGTCCAATCGAAATGATTCAAGTTGTGCTGGAAAGTTAATTTAAAGGGCTACAACTTTGTAGCTTACCAAAAGTCTAAATTCTGAAGTTAAATGGGCCAAAATATTCGGTTAAGTGAAGCCTAAAAATCTGGGATTTTCTCCAAACAGGAATAGGATTCCTTGACCTATTTAAAGGCTCTTTAGGGAAAAAAGAAAGAGGGGAAACCTAAGAGGAAAAGGGGGCGCCCCATAGAAAAATTTTCTTATGGGAGTCTTTCTCAAGAGGAGGATCTGAGGAAAAGGGTGAGAGCTTCATGTTGATCAATCAGTTCGGATGAAAGATATAAGTTTTATTTGTTTTCTTTTCAATTTGATTATGAACTAATTTTTTTCTCCTAGAGCGTTGATGTAGTCTAGCAATGAACACACAATTTATATTCTGAGTTATTTTATTTTTAATATTTCCATGATTGAGTGTTTAATTCTTATTCTTAATGCTTAATATTTCTTTTTTTACTTAAATTATTGATTGATCAATTGAATGACAATGAGACCGAGAGGTGATTTGTTATTTTAGTTCTAGAATTAAACACCATTAGTTGAGTGAAAGTAGAGATGCTTTACCGCGATTAGTGTGATTTTTCAGAAAATTCAAAGTACATAATGAGTCTCCAATTAATTAAATTCGAATAGAGATATGGAATTGTTCGTTGAAGATATTTTTGATATTATTCAAGAGAAGATATTGAATACTTAAGGAATTTTTAATCATCAACGGGAGATTATTAGAATTTAATAATTAGGAAGAATAAATTGTGTGGGATTTGTTAGGTGAAATCAACCGCTCTAGATCCATTCTTATCATTTTTTTTTTTTTTTTTTTTTTAGATTTTTACGTTTTGTATTCGTAGATTTATTTTTATTAAATAGTTTAATTTAATTTAGATAGTAGAACATTCCATTTATTTTCGATTTTCCAAATAGTAATTAATTTAGTGAATTTAGGTATTCAATAACATAGTTAATCCCTGTGGGCTCGACATTCGTTTTCTAAAAACACTTTACTACTTGTTACGATTAAAAAACGCTTGCATTATTTTACGCGTGAACAAAGGAGCGACATGTGGCGAAGTCTGATTGGTGACACACGTCATAGCCTGATTGGTCTGCTTATGTCATCGCTTACACATGCTCGATTGCATATGTCATCGTTTACACATGCTGGATTGCTTATGTCGCCGCTTACACGCGTTGATGTGTGATTGGTTTTTGTATGACACTTGGCAAATTTTTGTTGGTTTTTGAGTAGTGATAGCAAAACCTAGCAGCAATATGTCGCGCTTTGTAATTAGTCGTATTTTGTGGACTTGGTAGTATGATGTGTCGACTTGTGATAGGTCGGGAATTTTCCCTTTTTACGTTGTTCTTTCCTTAACAAGTGGTATAAGATGTTGTATATATAGGTATATACAAGGATATGTTGTAATAATGATGATGTTTGAGTTTGAAAATATTGTTTCATAAAGTTGATAAAATGAAAATTCAAGTTCTGGAATTTTCTAAGTGAAAATTCAAAGTTAAGCATTTTCGATTGGTTGAAAGTTTGGCTCGATCGATAGAAATGGTAAAGAAAAAATCCTGGAGTTTCTAGATGGTTCGATTGCTATTCGAGTCCTGTTCGATCAATCGAATGCTCTTTTCGATCAAAAGAACCCCTCGATCAATCGAAACTTGAAAATTGAATTTTCTGCAGAATTTTTCTAATGACTGCTCGAAAGGTTGAAGAGGTTTCAAACCTTGTGAACGGTTTTATGAAACATTTTAACTCTCTATACGTGTCTTTTGATGAAATATAACTCTATGGGTATAAATAGAGGCTTATGTATACTCCACAAAAATAGTAAGTTAGACAAAAACACAAGAAATCCTGTGGTTATACTCCAGAATTGCTATCTGTAGAACCCAATATCTTGGTTGTATTTTAGAGACAAATTTGCAATAACCTTTTAGCAACAATAGTGTGGGGGGCAAATATTGTCTAAGGAAAACAATATTGTGCCTTCAAGTTATTTATTTTCCGTTTGTCTTTTGTGTTAACCTTGTTTTTCCATACTTTGTATAATATCCCTAACATTAGAGCCAAGATGGTATGCAACAAGGTTACAAGGTTTTGAGGGTCCTTTTTGCCACTAGAATAGGAATAGGGTGCGTGTACTTGGAGCGTGCACACATGGTTCCCTACACATGGACATGTAGGGTTCGTATGGATGAGAAGTATATTGCATAACTGTTGCATGCAACCAATGTCTCACAACAAGTGAGATCAATGGATGTGTGCTCCCCACCAATTGTGAGGCATCGATTGCATGCAACTAATGTATAAAATAATTCTCCCCTAAATAGGGGTGTGCATGGGTAGAGTTTGAATATTTTTCAACTTTTTCGGGTTGATAAATATCCAACCCAACCCAACCCAATTTGTTTCCATTTCATCATCAAGTTTAATATATATAAAAAAAAAAGGATTTTTATTCAACTATTTAAGCCCATCATTCAATAAAATATTACAATGTATACAAATGAGCGTAATATTTATATTTTATCAAAACTAAGAATAGAAATCTCAAAATAATTCAAATTAAAAATTTAATCAAAATCAAAATCCAAGATAAAGCAAACTAAAAATTTGAAATGCACATTTTTTTTTTTACTATTAATAGCATGGACTGTGGGTTGACTTAGGTTACATGGATTCGAAATTTTACCTTCCCAAACTCAACCTAACCCAAGCTTAAAAGAATTTTAGGTCCCTACCCAACCCAACCCAACCCATCAACCTATGAAAAATAAGCATAAGATATCGATTTGGGTTCAGTTGAGTTGGGTTATTGGGTTGAATGCACCGTCTCTAGAATTCAGAAGTGATTCAGTAGGTTGTTAGTACCTATTATATGCTTTGTTAGAGGTCAATTTAATTATTATCATTACCTCATCATAATTATACATATGTAGGAAGAGGATGCACAAACATCATTTCAACATTTGTTTTTTGTGTGTGGAGAAAGAACATCATTTCAACACCGATTGAAAGGAAGAAAGGAAAAAAAAAGCATAATATTTCATGCCGTGTTTACATTTTATGTGTGTGTATAAACATGTTGTGTTTACACATTACAATTATTAAAAGAAAATATAGATTAGAAAAAGGATAGGAATCGTATAAGAGATTTCATTATCTTGCAATGATGAAGTTGTCTGGAAAAAAAAAAAAAAGTACCAACAATACGTGGACAGGAAACGGGCTCAGGTATCCCTATTGAACTCCAGAAACGAAAGTCGGGAGAAGTCACCTTCTGAAAATTGCATTTTTGGATTATTATCAGGTTTTCATGGGGTTGGGGCAAATCATGAGACTCTCACTCTATTTAAATAATAATAATTTTTATATAATTGCTTGTTTAGATGCAAAACTACTAATTAATTATCCGACATCTCTTTTTAAATTGATAATATATTTAATTCACTTAATATTTTTTTAAATGCTATATTTATTAACTAGTAATTATATATATATGATTTTTTTTCACAATTTTTTTAAAAATTTGTTAACAACTAGTATATTATATATCAATAAAGCAACAACTATACTACTATCAATAAAATAAAATAAAAAGAGAAGTTCTATCTAATAAAAAACGTGACCACCCCCAACTAATGATAATTAAAATAAAACCCATGCTACACCACCCCAAAACTAATGATAATTAAAATAAATATGGACTGTGTAAAAACTTAAAGCTAAGCTAAAGAAGAGTAACTGAATAACTCTATTTTATTAGAATAAAACCCCTGGTTTCTTTCTGTCTCCTACCACTACCAAGGGTACATAAAACAAACACAAAGTAAAGCTAGTTTTCACCTATAAAAACTAGCAAGGAGAGAGAGAGAGAGAGAGAGAGAGAGAGAGAGAGAGAGAGAGAGAGAGAGAGAGAGAGAGAGAGAGTTTTTTTTTTTTTTTTTTTATAAAAAAATTATTTTTTTAACACAACTCTGAAAGGAATGGAGAATGTTAGGATATATGTGTTTCACATGTTAAGAACATATGTTATGATTTTATGTAATTGGCTTATCCTTTGACAAAACGCACTTTATTTGTATTTAAGTAGATTTAGGATGTGTTTAAATACTTCAAGAAACCATGTTTCAAGATCAAGTGTTGAAACCTTCAAGTCTGTCTAAGAAAACAAGTTGATAATGCAAATTCATTAAAGCTCGATAGCTGGCTCGATAGCTTCATCTATCAAGCTTAAGAAAGCTGTTCAAAGGCCGGTGTGCTCAACACCTGCTCGACAGTTTCTCGACACCTCCTATCTGTCGAGGTTTAAGATTTTCAGAATTCAAATCTATTTTTCTTGGGATCCGTGAATATGTCTTTGGGCCTTCTTTTCTCCTAATTCTAGACATATAAAAGGATTGTTTTAAGGGCCGTCAAATAGTTCACAAGTTGCACAAGTATTGAGCAAACTCTGTTTGAGCAAATTGTGACCAGAAACGAAGTTCTTGCCCTAGTTCATCTCTTTCTCTTGAAGAAGTTGCTGTGTATATGCACCATAGGGTTTTGTAACCAAGTATTTTCTTGATCTTCATCGTGTGGATGAACTCAAGAACTTTGCAACCAATAACCTTCTTAGTTGGTGATTGAAGTCGTGTACTGGGATCCGCGTAATTGGTTAGTCATGTACTTGGGAGTCGTGCATCAGATGGGGGAACTATCACTACAGAACAAGTTCAATTGGATATTGGGGTAAGGGTTCAATTGTAGGTTGGTAAGATACTTGGGATTCCTTTACTTGTAATCGCTTGTTGTGATAATAGTGGAGTTTCGGGAGTGATGACTCGAAAATCACCCGGTGGGGTTTTTGCCGTTAGGTTTTTCCCATTCGTAAACAAATCATCGTAATATTTATTTTCCGTTGCATAATTAGTTTATTGGTGATTTGTTTGTGCTACCACTTTTTTGCATGATCAATTGATTAATTAATAACTTGGCTAATTAATTAATTAATTTCTATCACAAGGAGTCATTCAGTTTGTGGCCTATCAAGTGGTATCGAGCAAGCACACTCTGATTAGGGTTTAATCTTTGTTGTGTTGATCCATTGACCCCTGCTTGTCATGGATAGAGGACAGTCATTAATCATACCTCCTTTATTTGATGGCATTAACTATGCATACTGGAAAGTACGCATGAGAGCTTTCTTGCAGCCTTTAGATGAGAAAGTGTGGCAAGTTGTGGAGATAGGCTGGACTAAGCCTACGAAGCGCCAGACCGATCGGGATGATGCCAAGATTAAGGTGGCAAACTTCAAACTTCAACAAAGAGAGCATTGAATGCATTGTTCAGTGTAGTCACCAATGAGGAGTTCAAGAAGATATCCTCAACTGAAATTGCCAAGGAGGCTTGGACCATCCTCCGGACAACCTATGAGGGTACAAAGGTCAGTAAAGATTCAAAACTTCAGAGGCTTACTACAAGCTTTGAAGAGATAAAAATGGAAGAGGATGAGTCATTCGATGAGTTCTATGCCAAGAAAAAGGACATAGTAAACTCAGCCTTCAATCTTGGGGAAACCATTCCTGAACCCAAGATTGTAAGGAAGGTGCTTAGATCTTTACCTGAGAGATTTCATGCCAAGATCATGGTAATAGAGGAATTAAAGGATATTGATAAGATTCCTTTGACTGAGTTGGTTGGAAACTTGTAAACCTACAAGCTAGGGTTGACAAGGATTGGCAAGACAGGTAAAGGCAAGAGCATGACACTAAAGGCCAAGAGCAGAGAGACAGATGAGTCTTTTGATGATGAAGATTCCAAGATGAAGTCCTACATCACCAGGCAGTTTAAGAAGTTTATGAAGAACGCAAATGGAAAGGGTTTCGACAAGGACTGCAGGCAATCCAATTCTTCTTAGTTTAAAGGTCAAGACAAAGGGAAGAAGGATGCTAAGGAAGGTGGTCAAGACACTTGTTCCCAAAGGACCTAAGTGCTTTGGCTGTCAAGGCTTCGGTCACATGAAGCATGAGTGTCTTACATATCTCAAAAGCATTAGGAAGAGCAAGGCACTTGTTATTACCCCGAGTGAAATTGAGCCTGAGGATGATTTTGATAATGAGAATGACAAAATCTTAAATGCCTTCACGACCATTGTGGATCCTACTGATGGGATTGTTGAAGATGTGGTTGAAGAGGAGGAATTGGTGGAATCCAAATTTGAGAAGATGGATGATCAAGATGACATCCATACAACCTATGAGAAGCTGTACAAGCTTTCTGAGAAGCATGAGAAACTATATAGGCTAACCACCAAGAAGCTCAGTGATGTGGAACTTGATCGTAAGGAGCTTTCCACAAAGTTTGATGAAGCTAATCGGACTATTGGAGCACTAAGGTTCGAGAACAATTTCTTGGCTAAGAAGACCAAGAAGCTTGAAGCGAAACTATTTCAAGTTAGAGCTCAATTGGAGAGGACTTCAAGTGCAAAGCTTGATGATATGCTTAGCATTCAGAAATCTGCTTCAGATTGAACATGTTTAGGATATGGTCTTTCTTCCTCTAATACTGCTTCTAGTAGTATTACTGTTTTTGTTCCTCTTGCTAGTAATGTTAAAATTAAGAACAATGAGATTAAAACTAAATTAGCCAGTGAGAAAAGAGACAAGGGTAAATCTATCTTAGGAGCACCCCCTAAGCTTGAGAAGAAAGATGTTAAAAACCCTAGGGCTAAGAAGGCTAACTCTCAAAAGTCTAAACAAAAAAAGCAGCATCTCTATCATCATTGTGGAGCTGCCAATCATACTCGACCAAATTGCTACAAGTAGCTTGCCACTCAACAGAGCAACGACATGATAGCATCCGGGAACCAGAATCGCCTTCAATCCTCTCTTGCTCCCTTTGGAGATCTTCTCAAAACCCTTATGTTCCTTTCAAACTTGAATGGTTTTTCTCCCTCACCGTTGGTTCAAGGGTTTAATCAAAGGAAAGGTTCTTCTAAGATGTGGAAGGAAAAGGGCTCCAAGTGATTCTGTCACTTTTCTCTTTTTTTTTTTTTTTTTTTTTTTTTTTTTTTTGTTTTTGTGTGTGCATTACTTATGTGTTTTGCTTTCATGTTTTGAGTCAGTCTAGCTTTTATGCTTTGGTTGTTTAACATGTTTTTGTTTGGTTATTTTTCAGTTTTGCTTTGTTTTGTTTTTCATATAAAAATAAAAATAAAAAATTGAAAAATTAAAAAAATACAAAAATAATGTGTGTTTTGTGTACATTGGTACATGTGTACCTTGGATGACCATTGAAACAAAGTCTTCTAAAATTTGTATCTTTCATAGCTTAGATGAGCATTTCTATGCACAACTAAGCAAGTGAGTTTTGTGGCTCGTGTTTGTGATGAGTAAGATTAAGTTGTCTCTTATACTTAACACTCATATCACTCTTTTTGACGAGAAGGACTAGAAAATCCTAAGAGAAAGGCATAAATAACCATTTCACCATTGTTGCCCGCTAATCATAATATGACACCTGTATGCTTTGGCATAGCAAAAATGCAGTGTCAATGACATTTATGTGCTTAGGCATAGCAAAATTGGAATGTCAAATATCATTGAGTATTTCTTTTCTCTCTCTAATATGCCCATGCATGATATGCTTAAAAGAAAAATATGCAAAGAAAAATCAAAAGCAAAAAGATAAAAAATGCTTTAAATATGATTGCAAGCGTGTATTCTAGGAGATGTGGGAGTTATAGGATGTACCTCGAAAGTGATAGTCTCCATCAAGCGATTATGATTGTGTGTGAGTTAAAGTGATTTTCTCATATTTCAAATCGTCATAACATGTATACACTTATGCAATCTTGTGATGTTTTTCACACAAAACATGCAATATTCTTTGCTATTCTTGATACATGTGCAGGTACAATGTGATTTGGCTATCACAAGGTTTTACATGTGTTAATGTATGCTCACTAAACTGTTTTAACTTGTTTTTGAAATATAAAATTGGTCAGACTTGTTGTGTGTGTGTGTGTGTTTCTTTTTGAAGATCCATATGCTTAAAATTTTTATTGAGATATGATTTTGAGAGCTTAATATGTTGATTGGATCATTGGTTGAGTTGCATGTTGGATTGCATTCATGTCTGTGTTTTTCACATCTTGAAAAACTAGTTTTAAATGCTGGCTCGACACCTCCTCGATACCTTGCTTTCTGTCGAGCTTCTTCATTTTTTTCTAATCGCAATCCCGACAGCTACTCGATACTTGGTGGATCGATTGAGAATGACTCTACATCCTCGATAGCTTCTCAACACCTGGTGGATTGATCGAGCTTCTGTTCTTGGTTCTGTTGGGTTGTTCCTCGACACCTCCTCGATACCTCGACTTTCGACGACCATTTTCTCAACACTTCCCTCGATAGATATCTCGATACCTCTCGATACCTGCATCCGTCGAGATTTACTGCTGGCACTATTTAAGCTCCTTGTGTGATCCGGAACTCATTTCACTCGATCTCTCTTTCAATACTTCTTTGATTTCTCTCCCAAACGTTATCATCTCACTTCAATCTTTGTTCTTCAAGGTTTCTTCAAGCTTTTTCAAGAATTTCTTTACTTGGTAAGCTTCTAATCCTTTCACATTCATGCATTTCATGTTTTGAAACCTAGGTTTTGGGGTTTTTGAAAAATTTTGGGGTGTTTCAAAATTGATGAGTTATTATTGAAATTTTGGGATGGGTTTTCACTTAAATGAGTTTAAAACCTCATACATTGCATCACATTAGCATTATAATGGTATTGTCATGCATTTAGAAGTGTGCTATTTGTTTGTGTGCTAATAGGTTTGGATTGGGCTGAGCCCATGATGCAATTTCTTTTGCATGTCACATGTTTATGCATTTTCCATGCATACGTACTCTTTTTCAATATACTTGTTATATTTGAAATTGCTTGGGACTTTTCTGATTTTCTTTCTTTTCTTTCCCTCTCTTTCTTTTTACGTTAGTCGTGTCTATGGCACCTAAGCATAAATCCACTCTAGCAAGGAACCCTCTTCATTCCGAAGCTTCTTCATCATCCGATCCTACACTATCTCATATTCGGTTCCATGATAATGATGCCTTCAAGGCATTTTCGGAGAACTTTTCTAGATGAGGCATTCATTCGGAACGCCAAGTCATTCTCAATCGGACTTTGCCGACACCGACCTTCCCTCTATCATTCACAATAGGGGATGGAAGTCACTATGTGACGTCTTGGTCACCTGTCCCTAGTGCTTATCCAGGAGTTTTACTCCAACATGCACGGGATTGATCGTTCAGTACCTCTTTTTTTCACTCGCGTTTGAGGTACGCGCATTCCTATCACACCACAACTTGTTACGGATGTGCTTCGGGTCCCTAGGATAGAGTTTCCTGACTATCCTAGTTGTGAGTGTCCGAGGACTGTGTCTAGGGATGAGCTCATATCTGCTTTCTGTAAGCACCCTTTTGCTTGGGGTGAGCGTTTGTTTACACCATGTCGACCTTTTGCTAAAGATCCTAGATTCATGAACATGGTGATGACCTTTGTTTTGCATCCACTCTCTCATTATAACTCCATTACAGAGCCATGTGCTCGATTTTTTTTATCTTTTCTTGAGCATTTTACTATAGATTCTCTTCTCATTTCATTCTGTCTATTATAGATGTTCCTCTAGATTCGGCGTCCCGTGATAAGCTCATCTTTCTTTCCGCTATCATGAGGATCTTACGCCATTTTTGCATTCTTTTTCCTTCTTTCGACCATTTCACTATCATGTATGCCATAGATTACGCTACCGTTAAATGTAGCGAGGCCCAAAGATCGGTCACGGCAGTCGAATTCAGCAACTCCTCCCTCCTATTCAGCTCCATCCCATTCTGCTCCATTCATATCCGCTCCTCCCTCTTCTTGGGCAATGTGACTTTAGAAGACATCATGGCGTAGCTGCAGCGCATGGATGCTCGCCTGGATACACTCTTTACGGAGTTGTATCGGTGAACGCGTTCATGTCGGTCGTATTGCACGGCGACAGGTGTCCATGGGTGGTCTTGCTCCTGGGGCTACTCTTTCACCACCTTCTCCCGTGGCTTCCGATTCTGAGGATGAGGATGATGATGATGATGGTGATGACGATGATACTTCGAATGATGCTGGAATGGAGGAGATGCTAGCTCTACCGATAAGATGTCTACTTAACACTCTTACCCTTTGTCACTCGTGACAAAAAGGGGGAGTAGTTTTGGATATAAGAGTAGTCATTCTTAGGGGAGAGTTAGTATAGGACCATTTTGTTAGGGGAGTGTTGATATGTTTTGAGGGATGTAGTGAGGATAGTATGTATCTTTTCTTTTCTTTCTTTTTAGATACATTATTCTTGTACATGAGGTCTTGTGACCATTTATAGACATACTTTGTACTTATCTCCTTATTTATGTTGATGTATGTCTTTCTTTCACCTACCCCTTCATGTGTTGTTTCTTTTCTCCCTTAATACACATGTTTCTTATACTTGTATGCAATCTATTATTTCTATTTCACACAAAGATACCTTGATGAGTTTTGTTTAAAAGTGTTTCAAAAATACAAGTTGTCAAAGTCTACTTGCCATAAACTCTCTTCTTGCAAAGTTTTTCAAAAGTTTGTGTTAGGATAGATTTTATTCTATTCAACAAGTGAATATGAGTTGAGTGATTTATGATTTCTCTCATATGTTCATTTGTTTGTTGTGGTTTTGTCATGGATTGCCAAAGGGGGAGATTGTTAGGACATATGTGTTTCACATGTTAAGAACATATGTCATGATTTTATGTAATTGGCTTATCCTTTGACAAAACGCACTTTACTTGTATTTGGGTAGATTTAGGATGTGTTTAAATACTTCAAGAAACCATATTTCAAGATCAAGTGTTGAAACTTTCAAGTCTGTCCAAGAAAACAAGTTAATAGTGCAAATTCATTAAAGCTCGACAACTGGCTCGACAGGTTTATCTATCGAGCTTAAGAAAGCTATTCAAAGCTCGGTGTGCTCGACACCTTTTATCTGTCAAGATTTAAGATTTTCAGAATTCAAATATGATTTTCTTGGGATCCGTGAATATGTCTTTGGGCCTTCTTTTCTCCTAATCCTAGACATATAAAAAGATTGTTTTAAGAGCCGTCAAACAGTTCACAAGTTGCACAAGTATTGAGCAAACTCTATTCGAGCAAATTGTGACCGAAGATGAAGTTTTTGCCCTAGTTCATCTCTTTCTCTTGAAGAAGTTCTTGTGTATGTGCACCGTAGGGTTTTGTGACCAAGTATCTTCTTGATTTTCATCGTGTGGATGAACTCAAGAACTTTGCAACCAACAACCTTCTTAGTTGGTGATTGAAGTTGCGTACTGGGATCCGCGCAATTGGTTAGTCATGTACTTGGGAGTTGTGCATCAGAAAGGGGAACTGTTACTACGAAACAAGTCCAATTGGGTATTGGGGTAAGGTTCAATTGTAGGTTGGTAAGGTATTTGGGATTCCTTTACTTGTAACCACTTGTTGTGATAATAGTGGAGTTTCGGGAGTGGTGACCAAAAATCACTTGATGAGGTTTTCGCCGTTAGGTTTTCCCCATTTATAAACAAATCACCGTGTTATTTATTTTCTGCTGCATAATTAGTTTATTGGTGATTTGTTTGTATTACCACATTTTTGCATGATAAATTGATTAATTAATAACTTGTCTAATTAATTAATTAATTAATTTCTATCACAAGGGGTCATTTAGTTTGTGACCTATCAGAGAAGAAGGTCCAACACAACTATAAAGAAGAAGCTTTAAAAAATTACTTTTAATGCTTTAAATATGGTTTGTGGCAAAATTTCCAGCAAAATTTTCCAAAGAATGAGGTTTAAGATATCTCGTTTTTATATTTATTTCAGTTTTGTTTTTTTTTTTTTTTGTTGTTGTAAAGAGAAAGAGAGAGTAAGTGATTTTCTAGCTTCTATGTGCAAAAGACTAGAAGTCCTACACTCTTGAACTCCCGCATAGGGAAAACCAACCATTGGTTATACATTAAATGAAGATAATTTTTTTTATTTATTTTATAGAAAAATACTATATTCACAAGATTTTCACAACAATTTCATAATAAGTGACAGGTTGTTATGAATTGTTATTGGTAAAAAAAAAAAATGATTTCAGCGGTAAGTTTAAATTAAAGCTAATAACAATTTATTACTTATGATTTATTGTAAAAGTATTGTGAAAATATTATAAACATAACATTTCTCTTTTTTAAATGAGTGATATGTTTCATCAATCACAAAAAATAAAAATATTTATTAGGAGGTCCAATCATATTCATTGCTAATAATTTATTAGATGAAAGATAAAAATTGTGGTAATTTTGGTATTTTTATTTTTAAAAATATTATTTTTTATGTATTAACTAATAAATGTTTAATTAATACTCTACATCCTTATTGCTTATTGATTAGTAGCTGGGCCTTTTTACATATGGGGGCCTTAACGCAATTGCCACAAGCTGATCGAAAGCCCATCACTTCGACTCCGCCTCGTTCGTTCCCAAGGTAAACCAGGTTGGCTAGTTTATATTTGTTTTCAATGTCACCCTTATGTCCAATCTTATCAAAAGTTGTTAACCCCTCTCTAACAACATTGTTTTGTCTCATTTTACAATTTTTAATCCCAAAAAGCTTCTCGTTTTTTTTTAAAGAAAAATTAAGATTTTATCTCTTTCACTCTCTTATTTTCTTCACCACCTCCCTCTTTTCGTCTTTTCCAATTTTCTCCCTACCAGATCTTTGTCACGTTGAGGATGTCACAGCAGATGAACAAAAGGTGTTCACATAGCCATTCTTTCAATAAATCTAAGGCTATAACTTTTCCCACAACTTGATGAAGTGGTTAAACGTGAGTGATAAAAAGTCACTTTATAAGCTCACCACTTTTTTTCTACCACTCACAGTCAACTACTTTAATAAGTCGTGGAAGAAGTAGGGTTATAAATGAACCAATTCATTCATAAACAACTTAGGCTTAACTCAATAAAGAAACCCATTCATGTTTATTTATTTATACACAAGTCAAGCTTGAGCCTTAGTTATAAGCTTGTTTAATAAATGAGTTGAGCCCAAAAAAGAAAAAAAAATTATTCATGAATAGGCTCTTGGACATTTGGGCTTGATACAAAATAAGTTGAGCCTAGACTCATTTATGAGTATGATAATTATTGTGTTGGATTGCAAGCTCAAAAACTTTATATTGAACTCAAGCTCAACTTGACTAATAAATCTAGGCCAAGCTCAAACTTTAGACTTTTTGATAAGCTAGAATTCAAACATATTTGTGTTTTAGGCTCATTCATGCTCGTTCATATTTTTTAATTGATACAAAGCTAGTTTATGTTTGTTTATTTATAAACAAGTCAAATTTGATTTTTAGTTTTAGGCTTGTTTAATAAATAAGCTAATTCCCCAAAAAAATAAATTGTTCATGAACAGACACAATACAATATAGGCTGAACCTAGACTCGTTTATTTTACCTTTAAGTGATTTGATTCTCCAAATTTACCAAAATTTAAGAATGCTTAATTGGGAACTAAGGGGAGAAATAGATCTTTTATGGTATTTCTTAATCCAGGAAAATTATCTCTTCTATTGGTTTTGAAACTCGAAATGTTCAAAGAGCCGAAAAGTGGAGAGATAAGGTTTTTGGGCTCTCGATCCATTGAAATAATTTATGCAACAACTAATTAGGACAAATCAATTTATTTCATGTAATATTCCTTATTTTTCCTCGTTAGAAATGTAATTTTTTTTTTTTTTTTTTTTTGATTTCAAAGCTCAAATTGACATTTTGGCATGGAAATTGAGGTCAAACAAAATACAATGTCAACATCTCCCGGTTTCTATTTCTTCAACCTTCTCCTCTAGTTCTCTCTCAATATCGATTCCCCTCTCTCACTACTTGTGTCTTCAGTGATTCACTTTTCACCACAACACACAGGTGACTCCAATGAGACATGGGAAGGTTGTTAAAAACTCTAGTAATAAATTTTCCCAACCAACATGCCTAAATCGAATGCAATAGTGACATGCAATACTAAGAGATTGGCATCATATCGGTCCTTGCAGCAGTGCAATTTGAGGATCTCTAATGTGACCTCTGCCATGACAAATGAGCTAGACTTTGGTGTGGTGCTGGTGGCATGGTGGTTTGGGTCTCATATTCACTAGATCTTGGGTTCTTTTACATCGAGTTGAGATCTGTGGGCATATGGATGGGTTTTTTTGGTGGCTTAGGTATTGGGTAATGGGGTTTTGTCGAGTGGCAACTATAGTGGTTTTTGGCAATGGTCGGGATGAAATTGTTGTTGTGTTGTGATGTAGTATAGGGGTTTGTGGTGGCGGCAAGGTGGTTGAGGGTGGTGATGGCAGTTGGGATTTTGTCTATGGTGTTTTTTGTTTGGCTTGAAAATTTGAGTTTGCATATGGGTGGGTTTATGGTTGAGAAAGAGAGAGGATAGGAGTTGTGGGTTGGTGGTGGTGTTGTGACTTTAGAGTAGAGATTAGAGTGAAAGAGATGATATGACAAAAATATTAGTAAAATATTAGATGAAGAAATAGTATTTGAATAAAATAAATAGTAGAATGAAAAATTTAATGTTGGTGTTTTTGAAAAGTAGTTGTGCAAAATAGAAAAAGTAAGTTCTTATACTAAAATAAACATAAATTTTTGCACATATAGGTGCGAATATTTTACTATCTCTAGAGCTGCAAGAATTGTTTCCAATAGTACTTGATTCATAAAAGGGGGGAAAATGGGCATTTTGGCCCTAATTTACAAACTATGCAGCAAAATGCCTATGTTTTGAAACTATTTTGCAAAATTTGAGCTTTAGTTTTGAAACTATGTTTGTTTATTTATAAACAAGCCAAATTTGAACTTTAGTTTTAGGCTTGTTTGATAAACAAGCTAAGCCCAAAAAAATAAATTGTTCATGTACAAACACAATACAAAATAAGCTAAACCTTGACTCAAGATTTTAACCTTTAGTGGTTTGATTCTCTCAATTTACCAAAATTTAGGAATGCTTAATTGGGAACTAAGGGGAAAAATAGGTCTTTTATGGGTATTTCTTAATCCCGGAATATTAACACCTTTGTTAGTTTTGAAATCTGGACTATTCAAAAAAATCAAAAAGTGGAGAAGTAAAGTTTTTGTAGTTAGATCGAGGTAATCTAGTCTTAATTGTATATAAATAAATTAACCAAGACATATTATGTAACCTCTAGAACTGAGATTCTAGCCCTGCCAATGTGAAATTCTAACAACTTTTCAAGTCCTACCCAATAGCGAGTGAAATTCTAACTACTTTTGACAAAACAAAGAGGTGATTGGTGGTAGTGGAACATAAAGTGAAATGGTAAGATTGGAGTAAATATTTTCCGAAAGGTATTGTTTCAAAGAAATTAATACAAAACTCAATTAAAGCCAATAGAAGCATTAATTTTCATCGATTCAACTTGTTATTTTGTTCTCACTCAGCTCCCTAAACAGGGTTAGGCTTGTATCTAGTAGCCAGTTCCATTGGATACGTTAAGATGTGGACATGTGTCCAATTTTGGACACGTATCTATATCCTAGCGTGTCTAGTGGAACTAGCCACTAGATAGAGGCCCTCTCCCCCTAAAACAATAGAAACTTTGTAATCATTAATTAATACATTCTCACATTTTCTTAGCAGCCAAAAAAAAAAATCATATTAATAAACAAACAACACCTTAGCTTTGCTTTAGTATTGTTTGCGTGGCTTTTGGTCATATGTTGCATTTAATTCTCAATCACAATAGGGAGCAATTGGAAAGGTAATGTTTCATTTACTTTTTTTTTTTTTTTTTTTTTTGGGTAATGTTTCATTTACTTTTTTATTATTATTATTATTATCATTATCATTATTTTTTTTTTTTTAAGTTTCAACTTATGGCGTCCGTTAGTTATCATCAAACCGAGACACCAATCAGTTTTTGGTGTAAATGAAAATTGAATCTCAAATCTCTTTTTAACCATTAGAGACTTTACTAATTAAATTAACTAAAACCCACTTGTTTTATTTAGTTTAGACAATCATTTTCAAGCTTAAATCTATAGCATTTTTGAAAATGGGTTTTTTTTAAAGAATACATTTCCATGGATTTTTGTACTAAAAATTCTTTTGATGGCCAAATTTCATGGCTTTTTAAAGTATTTTTCAAGAAATCCAAATTTTAGGGCTCTTGAGACTTCATTTAGAAAATATATCTATAAAATGATTTTGTTTTAAAATATGTTTTAGAGTTTTATTTAGAAATCAACTTGAACAACCTTTTTGATAGCAAACTTTAAAGCAAAGCTTTCGGAAGCTTTTTGGAAAGTATTTTGTAAAACAATTTAATAAAAGCCTTTTGAAAACACTTTTTATAGAGAGTTCCTTCGCACCAAGCCTTTTATTTTTTGGTGGGATTGTGTTTGTGATGATAACTAAAAAGCTAGCATATCAACACTTCCACCCATGAGAAATCATTCAAGGATTACAAAAGTTCAATATATATATATGGAAAGGAGATAAAAATCACATATTCATCTACTCTGTAACATTAGTTCAATATCCATATAGCTATATACATATGAATATCAAGATCAAAGGACTTAAATAAATAAATCAGAGGTGCATATATCTCAATATCAAGATCTAGATATTTAAACACATAGAGTATGAATATATAAACTAAAAGTATACAATGATCAATATAGATAAATTTATTCACAAAAAGCATAGATCCACACCTTGGTTAAAACTCTATACCCCTGGATCTATCAATATATGATTGTGTACATCAAGGTGTATGTGAGAATATAGGAATATATGGAAGCAATAATATAAGAGCATAGTTAATACATTAATCTAAGCATAGAAGCTTACAGATAATATACTATTCACATAGCATACATAAAGTATTTTCTCAACCAAAAAAAAAAAAAAAGCATACATAAAGTAAAGAAAAATATGAAATTTCTTTACTTATAAATGGAAATCTAGACTAATAAAGCAATAAAAGGGGATAAGAATAATAGGCTTACTTTAGGGGTGATTAGAAGGCTAAAGAGGCCTTAATTTAGTGCTGGAAATTTTAGGAAAAGAGGATTTGATATCTTAGGAAAAAAGATGATAGGTAAAGATTGATGATCAAATAAATGGGGAAAATATTTAAAGGGAAATGGGTTGGCCATTAGGCTCAACCCTACCATGAACCAGGCATATGGCAGGGGTGGGCTGGGTCTGCTGGCCATCTCATTTTTCTACAAGCGTCTAGGCCTTTTCGGTCCCCATTTTTTCTACTCTTTCGGATCTTATCTTTGAGCAGCTGTTTGGAGGACTTCTAGAACTTGGATTTTTGTGTTCTTGCAATCCTTAAAAAGTTCTTGCAGTCCACTTTCTAAAGGTTCCAGCTTTATTCAATTTAGAGCAGCGGTCACAAAGATAGTCCAGTTGGAAGAAGGGTGTTTCAGCGTAGAAATTTGCAAAGCTGATTTTTGCCTATATTGTGCATGTGATATCTCTCAATCCAAAAATGATATTGTCGAGCCATTTTTTCTTTGACATACATAATTGATCCTAATTCAATGATATTCTGGATTTTTGCATAAATTATGGCTGAAACAAAATAGTTGTTTGCGTGAAGACGCCCCAAAAAACAACTTTTGGTCCCCCCAAAAAAAAAAAAAAAAAAAAGTCATTGGAAGGATTTTGATGCTTATTTTGTAAATATGTTTGTTTTATTGTCCCAATACTCTGATTTAGCAAGTTGGAGGCTTCGGAAAATGGTGATAAAATCATGATTTTGCATAAAGTTTCCACTTTTTTTTTTTTTTTTTTTTTTTTATATTCTTTTAATTCAAGTGGGGGGTTTTGCCATCCATGCTAAATTGAAGTTCACCATGAGACATTTTCAATGACTCCTCACTTGAACCAATTTGTGGTCGTTTGATTATAATTTAATCAAGATTAAACTATAATCAAACATTACAAAAATGGCTGTTT
The DNA here is from genome assembly GCA_028216015.1 of Quercus dentata. Taxonomy (NCBI): domain Eukaryota; kingdom Viridiplantae; phylum Streptophyta; class Magnoliopsida; order Fagales; family Fagaceae; genus Quercus; species Quercus dentata. The sequence continues at coordinate 54,345,319 of CP116449.1, read as the reverse complement.
TTTATTATCAAAGATTCAATGTTTTTGTAATATCTTTCTTGTTTCAACTACAATTTGGAGCTGCGAACTATCATTTTAAAGACAATTTCATGATCTTTAACATGATCACAAATTTATTACGATTGGATGGTTGAAATTTTGGTCAAATACTAACTAAACCTCAATTAGGGTTGGTCAAACTTAGTTAAAATAAGTCAAATAATTTGAAATGATGATTAGGTTAAAGTAAATTGGAATTTGGTGGTTAGATGAATTTGGAGCTAATTTTAATGTTGAACAACTTAGTCAAACTCAATCAAACTTAGTTAATTAAATGAGGAAATTTTGGGATTTTGGGCTCTTGAACCATTGAAATAATTTATCCAACAACTAATTAGGACAAATCAATTTATTTCATGTAATATTCCTTATTTTTCCATGTTAGAAATGCAAAATTTTTTTTTTTTTTTTTTATTTATTTCAAAGCTCAAATTGACATTTTGGCATGGAAATCGAGGTCAAACAAAATATAGTGTCAACATCTCCCGGTTTCTATTTCTTCAACCTTCTCCTCTAATTCTCACTCAATATCGATTCCCCCTCTCACACTACTTGTGTCTTTAGTGATTCACTTTTCACCACAACACAAAGGTGACTCCAACGAGACATGGGAAGGCTATTACAGCTCTAGTAAAAAATTTTCCCAACCAACATGCATGAATCGAATGCAACAATGACATGCAATACTAAGAGATTAGCGTCACATCGGTCGTTGCGGTAGTGCAATTTAGGGATCTCTAATGTAACCTCTACCATGACAAATGAGGTAGATTTTGGTGTGGCACTGGTGGCATGGTGGTTTAGGTCTCAAATTCACTAGATCTTGGGTTCTTCTTTCACAAGTTGAGATCTGTGGGCATATGGATGGGTTTTTTTGGTGGCTTGGGTATTGGGTAGTAGGGTTTTTGTTGTGTGGCAACTATAGTGCTTTTTGGTGATGGTTGGGGTGAAATTGGTGTTGTGTTGTGATGTAGTATAGGGGTTTGTGGTGGCGGCAAGGTGGTTGAGGGTGGTGATGGCAGTTGGGATTTTGTTTGTGGTGTTTTTTGTTTGGCTTGAAAATTTGTGTTTGCATATGGGTGGGTTTATGGTTGAGAAAGAGAGAGGATTGGAGTTGTGGGTTGGTGGTGGTGTTGTGACTTTAGAGTAGAGATTAGAGTGAAAGAGATGATTTGACAAAAATATTAGTAAAATATTAGATGAAGAAATGGTATTTGAATAAAATAGAGAAATGAATAATCTAATGTTGGTGTTTTTGAAAAGTGGTTATGCAAAATAGAAAAAGTTAGTTCTTATACTAAAATAAATAGAAATTTTGCACATATAGATGTGAATATTTTACTATCTCTAGAGCTACATGAATTGTTTCCAATAGTACTTGATACATAAAAAGGGGGAAAATGGGTATTTGGCCCTAATTTATAAACTATACAGCAAAATACCTCTGTTTTGAAACTATTTAGCAAAATGCCCATATTTTTGAAAATCGAGTTACAAGTGGAACATTAGCTATGCATATTTTGCCACTTAAATGTTTTTGAAAATTTAAGTGAAACTTCCACTTAAAAATATACATATAACTCGATTTTGTTAAAATCAAGTTTAAAAAATAATGGCATTTTGCTAAATAGTTTTAGAACATGAGGATTTTGATGCATAGTTTGTAAATTAGAGGCAAATGCCCATTTACCCTATAAAAAGATCACTAGTTGTTTTAGTTTTGCCTATGACATTCATTGTATATTTACTTAATTATTGACTTCACTAATATATTTGAAGTTTGGATTTACCTTTTAAACATTATTGAATTTATCTATTTATTTTTATAAAAAAAAAAAAATGTGGTTAACAATACCATAAAATATTTATGAAAACATCTAAAATCAAAGAAATAAAATCTTAAATTATAATCTTCAAAAAATTACATAATAAAAATTAATAGGTTGAACCCATGTTTTGTTCTACCACACCAATGGGGAAATATGATCTGATGGCATTATTATAGATGTAAACATAAGATTATAGCTTTCTCACAAGACAGTTTGACTCTTCACTCACCAACGAGGAGAGCCTCCTTAATTAATCTTTCAAAGTTCTTATATGATGATCCTTCAAAATCAGTTGCTTCCATTGCTATCTTCTTCCATTCCCTAGCTTTTTGCCTCATGGCATGTCCCTTTTCCCCTTCCATCATTTCCTTAACAAGTGCTTCAATCTCATGACGTTTAACATCCTCGTTAACCTCCACACCAATCTCCCAAGTGGTACAAGCATACCGACAATTTGTCTCTTGCTCGGCAAAGAAAGGCCAACAAATAATAGGCACGCCAAGAGATACACTTTCTAATGTAGAATTCCAACCACAATGTGTTAGGAAAACCCCTATGGATGGGTGTGCTAGCACTTTATCTTGGGGGCACCAACTTGTTAGCAATCCCCTATCCATAGTCTCCTCAAAAAATTCTTTAGGCAAGATTGCTGAATCTCCCATTACTACATCGGGCCTAACTATCCATAAAAATGTGTGCTTGCTATTCGCAAGACCCCATGCAAATTCTTTCAAATGTTGGTCTGACATCACAGTTACACTTCCATAATTTACATACACAACTGAGTTGGGTTCCCTTTTATCAAGCCATTGGAGACATTTGGAGTCTTCTTTCCATAAGTTTGAACCTTGAGACATGAAATGGCTCTCGTGTACATGCCGACCTAGTAAGTGAAGTGGGCCTATATTGTAAACATGAGGGAATTTGGCTAAAAGTACTTCAAGGACTTCATGTTCAAACTCCTCAAATGTATTGAAGATGATCGCGGAAGAATTTAAGCAATTTTGTACTTCTGATCCCATAAAATCAAACATTGTTTCAGTAATGTCAGTGGTTCTAATAAAGGTAGGGAGGTCCTTGAGCCGGATGTTTTTCATTCCCGGGATCCAATTTATTGGTTTGTCAAGTGTTCCATCATCTTTGAAGCTTTCATCTAAAACAAAAGAAATATAAAAATATAAGTCTAGAATCACAACTTTTCTCACAAATTGTTGATGCAATAAGTTGTTAACGATTAATAATAAAATGGTGTTAATAGTGAGTCTATATGAAAATCAATAATCACTTCTCTACTCAACAATATTGAAAATGTTGTTTAAGTAATATTGAAAAATGTAGTTTATAGCATTACTCTAGATAGGGACAAATCCATGCTTGGACCAAGGGAGGCCAACCCCTAGCCCAACGCCAAACCATCCTCCCCATTTCAATATTTTAATTTTTGTTAATAATGCATATTTAAAATTTGTCATCATCCTCCCCAAAATGACTAGTTAAGTTGCAATTGACACTTCTCATAATCTCTTATAAACTTAAAATCCACCTAGTAAATATCTAATGTGGGACTTTGTACATGCCTACACAACACACACATAATCACTTATAAACCTAAAATCCACCTAGTAAATATCTAATGTGGGACTCTATATGCGCCCACACAACACACACTTAGGTGTTAGGGGTGTTCACCAAATTGCAAAACGCATAAAACCGCCCAAAAATGGCATAAACCACACAAAACAAAAAATCATACCAAAACCGCCCACAAAATGGCATAACCGCACCACACCGCACCACACCGCATGGTGCAGTGCGGTTTGCGATTTTATAATAAGAAAACCGCACAAACCGCACCGCACCGCACCCTCTCTATATATTAATATATTTATTTATTTATTTTAATGTTAAATATATTATTAATAGTTTAATAACCCTAGTTTTCAAAAAAAAAAAAAAAAAAAAAAGTTTAATAACCCTAGCAAGTGTTGACTAGAAAAGCCAACCCAAAATTAATAAATAAATAAATAAACTAGCTCAATAATTTAAAACTTAGCCCAAAAAAAAGGAAAAATTAGTTTTGGGCTGAATAGGAAAAGCCTAAAATTTGAAAAATATATCGATTTCAAACCGCATCTCATGTTTAGTATCACACATGAAACCGCAAAAAAATGAGGTGCGGTGCGATGCGGTTATGATTTTAGCTAAACTCTAAACCGCACCACACACACATATGACCGCAAAAATAAGGTGCGGTGCAGTTATGGTTTTAGCTAAACCACACCGTAAAATGCGGTGCTAAAAATGACCCAAAACTACACCGCACCGCAAGCACCCCTACTTGGTGTTATACCATGATAATTGTTCTAATATATATAATTTGTAATGACCTGAAAAGAGAACTAGTCATTTATTTGTTTACACCCGGTCAAAAGGACTATTCAAGTTACGATAAGGAATCTTCATAATCACTTATGAACCTAAGATCCACCTAGGGTTTGTTTGGATAGAACTTATTTTGTTGAAATTGAAAACTGAAAACTGAAAACCGAAACACTTTGTAGTAAAATAATTTTTAAATGTGTGAATAGTACTTTGTGGGACCCATTTTTAATGAAAAAGTTGATAGATAGTGGAGTTTGTGGGATCCGTGAACAGTGCACAAGTGCACTGTTCATAGAAGACCAGTCAACAGTTGCGGCTGAAAAAAAAAAAAAAAAAAAAAAAACCCGAGACGCAAAGACGTTTAAGTGTTATCCAAACCAACTCCTAGTATACACTTAATGTAGAACTCAGCACATGCCCATACAACTCACACTTAAACAATCAAATCCAATCAAATACACACAATTTAGGTATCACACTTTTCATCTTATAAAATAAATTAGTTTAAATAAGTTTTAAAAAAAATGTAATAGTCTAATGTGTGGCCATCCTCTAAAAAAATTAAAAACTTTAACGTAAAAAATTTTTAAAAATCGTTTTTCATCTTTTAGTATTTGTAAAGAAGATTCTCTTTCTTAATCGATTGAAAATTATAAGGTTTATATATATTTTTTTTATTTATGATTTCTTTTTGAATTATATCAAACGGATTTTAAGAATTAGAATATCATTTACTAACTAACTTGTTTATAGAGTGATTGTACTTATAATTACTCATTTTGTTTTTATCACAACTAAAAAATAAAAAATAAAAAAAGCATTTTAAACAATAAATATTGTCAAAACTAAGTTTCATAATCTAAATTACTATTTGATTTTGTACTTCAAAAGGAAAATTATTCTGAATTTAGTATATATAAACAATTATAGATTATTTTTGGGATTTTAAAAAAATTTAATAGGACAAATGATTGATTTAAAATGTCTTCTGAAACAATTATTTTATGTCTATTTTCTAATTTGCATTTTTCTAATATTGAATGAGTGCTAGTTTTATTTTATTTTTTTATAGGATAGTACGATACTTAGTCATGAATTTCATTATATATTTTTCATTCTTGATTTTTTTTTTTTTTTTTTTTGGCTCTCCAAAACCTAAAATCCTGGCTCTATCTTTGACTCTAGATTATATGCTTTTAGAAAATATTGTTAGAGTGATTCTTAATATTTCAACTTTTACAAACCGAAATCATCTTGATATGAAAAGATTGCATGCCCCATATGTAATTTTTCAGTATATTAAACATATTTCTTGTATCTTGTCAACGAGAATTTAATTTTGTAAACATTTTTTTGAGATGATTACATTATTGTAGTAGAAAAGAAAAAAATTATTATCACAAAACAAAGTTAGAAATTACAAGTCCCATTCTCATAATATAAATGATGGCTAGGAAAGTTAGGAATTGTGATCCCTTATGAAATTATTCTGATTTATAAGCTACAGGTCTACACAACAAAGTATCCCTCTCCCATTCCTTAAACTTTGATAAAACAAAATATGATCTTAGGTTTCATTATGATGAGGATAGATTTATCTTAATTAGTTTTTTTTTTTTTTTCCTTTTCTTTTTGGAGAATCATCTTAATTTAGTTAATAATGCTTATGAAAGGATTCAATTTATTGATCAGCGATTGGCCATACAGAGTTTCATAACCGTATATATATATATATATATATATAATTCCTTACTCTCATCAATTAGACCAAAACTAGATTTCTCATATAAAATTTTCCTGCAATTACCATATTTTACGGCTACGTCTCGCTTTTCTTTGATTTCTCTAGCAGTTCGCATGCGAACTCACCAATATTTTCCAGGTTTAAAATTCTTAATTAAAGTCTTATGAACAACTTCAGGCTGGATGGCTACTTACATTGCACTTAACAAAGAGAGTAAATAAGAAACTTGTGAACAGGGGGACTTAGTATATATGCTCATTAAGCTATTTAAGCTTATAGTGGTAAGTGATAGATATACTCAGTAACCCCATACTACCATCTGAGTTACAGTTCAATTAATAAAGTTGCTTATAATCATCTGATGAGTACCATTGGTGTGGTTAGAAAAATATGAATCTAATCTTTTACAGTTATTCTAGCAAAACAAAAAATTGCTCAAAGTACCTTTGAATGGAAGAATGCCTCTTTTGATGAGTTCAGTGAAGTTGAGATATCCCATGTAGCCACAAGCTGAGGCAGTCCAAAACTGAACCTCTGGGATGCCTAATTCTTCTCCAGCTTTAATAGCAAAACTCATGATGCCATCAGAAACTATGCAAGTAACCAAAGGCACTTCAGAGGATGAGTTGAGCTTAAGCACTAGCTCTTTGAAAGGGACCAAACAGTTCTTTCTGGTGGCATCCATTATGCTTGGAACATGCTGAGTTGCATCACGGTCCGATGGTGGCAACCCATCTGGTATTGCTTCAAACTGGAAATCAGGTAGCCCCTTTATGTAGTCAAGCCCTTTGGATCGGATTAAGCGTCTGTGGTTGAACTCAGTGTTTACAAAGGTTATATGGAAGCCCCTTGAGTGTAGGAGCTTGGCTAATCGCATCATGGGTGTTACATGGCCTTGTGCTGGGAATGGAACACAGACTGCATGGGGCTTTGTAGCTCGAACTGAACCCATATCACTTGCAAGTTAATCTATATATTTTTTATATGGAATAAAAAAAAATAAAAATAAAAATTGAGAGATCTTATGGAATCAAATTCAAAGGGCTTATGATGATACTTTTAGGCTCTATGCCATTTTATACGAAATATGCGTAGCATTAGGATATTTGTCTATAGATTTTTTTAGTAAACTCATCAGCTGGGAAAACTATTCGCTGTCACTTGAGAGATAATAACTATTCGCTGTCACTTGAGAGATAATAATATCTCCTTAAAGTCTCTTTTAATGTCTTATTTTGTGCAAGTATTGCAAGTCACCAATGCTGGGTCCCATATAATATTATAAAAAAAACTATCAATTTAAAATAGCAATCACACACAAAAATACAAATATTTACGTAAAAAATCTTTTTTCTCAAAAGACGGCAATCCTTTTTCTTTTATTTTTTCACCATGCAGCACCCACCTTTTTCTCACTGGACGGCTCCTCTTTTTTGAGAAAGACTTACAATACTTATCCACACAAAAGAGCCTATCTTTTGTGGGAATAAGCAAGGCTTATAAAGTACTCACACACACATTATCTACTCGATGTGGGAAGCAGGACACAACACACCCAAGGCAAGAGCTTGTTAGGCGGACACAGAACAACACACACACCAAAGCCAACAAGGCATATATTTTTCTTTGAGAAAGACTTACAATGCTTATCCACACAAAAGGGCGGCTCCTTTTTCTTATTGTTTGTATTCTGCTCTTTAGCACGCCACACGCTTGCCTTTTATATATATATTCAATTCTGCCGCCTCACACTCCTAGGAACATACGGAGTGTTGACAAGTTGAAATAGATGTCCTCATCAATTGGGCTTAGCTTATTAAGGAGCTTCACGTGGGCTAGACTTTGGTGCCAGCTTGTAGCTAACAACTAGTTGGCCCAGTCTGAAAGCTGGTTCAGACAGTCAAAATAAGACACTGATTCACGGTCACTGTGTACAGCGGGTAAGATACAGAACGTGAAAGAGTTTTTCCCCAAAAAAAGAATTCGACTGCTTGCGAATGTGGCAAATTGTTATTATTATGTGAAAATTTGATCTGGTTAAATTTTGTTGACACAATAATGAACTCAGAGAACTAATAAAATTATTTCAATTCAACCATGTAAAAATTGTGTCTATTGCATCACTTTTTTCTCTCAAATCTTACGCTTTATTTGGAAACGAAGTAGGATGAGAAGAAAAAAGAGAGAAAATTAGGCTGATATGACAATTTCCCTTGTTTGGTTGGCATTGTAGGAAAGAAATTAAGATAAAGTGGAAGGAGTGAGCATCCATCCGGCCTAGTTTTCTCATCCACCCAAATTGGGTGAAAAAAAAAAAAAATTAACCCAAATCTTAATTTATTTGGAAACGAAGTAGGATGAGTGAAAAAAAAAAAAAAAAGTGAGCATCCATCCGGCCTAGTTTTCTCATCCACCCAAATTGGGTGAAAAAAAAAAAAAAAAAAAAAAAAAAAGCTTGCAATTTTTTGGGCCCCACTACTAATGACTTCAAAAAGTCCAATTTTGTCCATCACCAAAACAAACACGTTGGTTTTTATTTTGGGTATTTAGGTAAAAGCATATATCTAAATTAAATACATTCTTTTCTTTTCTTTTCTTTTATCTTCCCTCACTCTTTCCGACAGGACAATTTAGACCTAAAAGAGGGTTAAGGCAATGGGACCCTTTATCCCCTTACCTTTTCATATTATGCCAAGAAGTTCTTTCAAGAATCTTAGAGAAGAATATTAGTGGAGTTAAGGCTAGTATTGGTACCACTCTCATCACACATGTAATGTACGTAGATGATATTGTTCTATTCTCAAAAGCATGTAGGAGGGAAGCTAATGCCATTAATGACTACTTGGAAAAATATTGTAGGTGGTCTGGACAACTGCTTAATAGAGCAAAATCAAGGATTATATTCTCCAAACTCACCCACCAGTAGACTTGCAGGGGCATAAAGCATATTTTACAAATGAAAAGTCTTAAAATGGACTATGTTTACTTGGGGGCTCCTTTATTCCTTACCAAGGCTCCAAAAAAGGACTTCAAGCTCTTACAAGAGAGGTTGGAAGCCAAACTGAAAGGGTGGAGAAGTAAGACTTTATCATAGGCGGGAAGATCCACTCTAATTAAAACGGTGGCTCAAGCATTACCTACATACACAATGTCTACTTTTGACATCCCTACTAAGGTGTGTGACAAGTTAGATGCTTTAACTAGAAAGTTTTGATGGAATTCAAAAGACCCAAATGGAAGGTATTTGGCTTGGTTGGCTTGGGAAAAACTATGTCTACCTAAAGGAATTGGAGGGATGGGATTCAGAAAGAGCAAGGATTTTAATAAAGCTCTCTTAGCTAAACTTGCTTGGATGATTGCCTCTAATAGGGACAATTTGTGTATGAACTTACTAAGAAGCAAATACAAGGTCAAAGAGAATTGGATTCAAAGTGAACCTTCCAAAAATGCTTCCCCAATTTGGAAAGCAATTGAAAAAACCAAACCCCTTATTGCTAAGGGAGCTTGTTACCTTATTGGAAATGGTGCTTCCATTAATGTATGGGTGGACCCATGGATTCCTTGGCTAGCGGGGTTTAAACCAACTCCAAAGGATGACTCAATTCAACGAAACCCCTTGATGGTGTCTAACTCGATATCTACCGAGGATCATTGCTGGAATCTACCCCTACTAAATGAGCTATTTAATTCTGAGTCAGTTGAAGCCACCCAAAAAATACATATTCTTTTGAGGGGCAGAGTTGATAAGCTAATCTGGGTTTCGACAAAGAAAGAGGCATTCTCTGTGAAATCTGCATATAAGGCTAACCATGACCCTCCTTGTGGAAGTTCCATAGTGCAATGGCAAATATGGAAGATCAAAGCTCATGACAGAATCAAAATGTTACTATAGAGAATTGGGTCCAATGTGTTACCAATCAAAAACAACTTGGCAATAAGAATAGGGACATCTGATCCAAACTGTGTGTTTTGTGGCAAAGAACCCGAAACAACATCTCATCTATTCTTTCATTGCCAAGTAGCAAGGGCTATCTGGTTCGACTGCAGTTAGGGCATAAGAACTGACAAAATGAATATTGCATCAAACGAAGACATCCTCAAAATGGTCCCGAACATGGATGAGCTGTGTACACTTTAAATGGCAGTCACTATGGAGGCTATTTGGCATCTCAGAATCAGTCCGGCATAATGGCGGTGAGGTGAACATCATTTCTACCATATGCAATGCAAAAAACAAAGTAAAGGAATATCTTATTGCTTTGGACCATGAGCAAGAAAAAGATAGGAGTGTGGGATTGACTTCATGGATTCCCCCTCCTAAAAACTATATAAAACTAAATGTGGATGCTACTATCTCACAGGCTTTCACCTCCTTAGCTATGGTAGCACGAAATGAGTTTGGAGAGGTGTTAAAGGTATGGGCAAAGATTCATGATTTATGCACTCCTACTCAGGCTGAAGCAACTACAATTATGTGGGCTCTAAGCTTGGCTACCGCTGAAAATTGGTGCAACATCATTGTGGAAGGGGATTCAAAAATATGTTTTGATGCCCTATCCAAAGTAGAAGAACCATCTGATTGGTCCATCTCCTCCACCATTCATGATGCTGCTGACATGAGTGTATCCTTTGATAATTGTGAGTTTTGCTAGGTTAAGAGATCTTTAAACTTAGCAGCTCACTCGGTTGCTAAATATGCTATTGCGCTTAAAGTAGGTTTCTTATGTAATAATCGTGATTTGCCTCCCCCTATCTTGAATGTGTGTAGGCAAGATTGTTGTTCCTCCCGTGTTTCTTCTTAGTCTAATGATATGGCAGATTATCAAAAAAATCTTCTCTCACTCTTTCCAAACATGTAAAAAGGAAGCATTTTCTTTTCTTATCTTTTCCCCCTCTCTCTCTCTCTCTCTCTCTCTCTCTCTCTCTCTCTCTCTCTCTCTCTCTCTCTCTCTTTCTTTCTTTTCTCTTCCCCTCATTTACAACCAAACACACTATTAATGTTGACAATAATCAAGCCCTCCACCCCATCTTAACACAGTTGCTAATGATGCTCCCAAGTCCCAAAATCTTATGAGATAATCTTTTTCTTCTCCTAAATGTTTAAAGTAATATTAGTGGTTACCTGGTGGTAGTATTGTGATGAGAATGCAAATTGTCATATTTTTCTCCCTTAATATTTAGTCTTTTATATTTATTTGGTGCCTAAATGTACTCATTATTCTTATATTTTGATTTAGGATGCAAATGGAGGCATTAAGTGCAAAACATAGCCAATTGGGTGATTCTTTCCAGTTTTGACATTGCTTCGTAATCTGGAGATAACTCTCTCATCCAAGCTCCGATTTAGATGATTCAAGATGCTATGGAACGCCAAGACAAAGTTCTACAACTTTCATGTTTTGAGTTTTGAGAGATACAGGCTGCATCAAGGTCGAAATCGGGCTTGAAGTTGCTGCACCTGCACTGCCGACATTCTGGAATGTTCATTTTGTAGGGAATTTAACCAAAATCCCAACCTGTGAGAAAAAAAACAAATAGAGAAAACACACGCCAAAGAAAAAACAATCACACGCACAAAACAATATTTACGTGGTTCGGCAATTTGCCTATGTCCACGGAGTTGCAGAGATTTCACTATTATCAGGGAAAATACAATAGTGCACAAGAACACTCTCAAGAAACCCAAATCCCAATTACACCCTAGCACTCTCTCACGAGAAAAAATAAGAATAGAAGTTGGCTGCCTCTCTTTTCTCTATTTTCTCCCATGCGGCTGCTCACTAGGTTAATTGGAATTTCTCTCTAATCTCACATCACACGGCTACAGTTGAAATATAATATATATATATATATATATATAAGGTCGGCTGAATAAGGTTTCCTATTACAAATAGGATTCGGTCAAAGCAAAGTGAATTTAGACTTGACTTGGGCTTGTGGCAATTCAAGCCGACACACGGGCCCAATTCAACAAATCTCCACAGGCTCACAAGCTGCAAACATCAACCACAATCCTCCATAACACAATCCCTCATCCTTGCAACTCATCCTCCTATCCTCAAGCTAGAAGACCAATTGAAGCTGCGCACGCCTTCAACTTCTCAATAGTGACACCCTTAGTCAACATGTCTGCAGGGTTCTTAGATCCACAAATCTTCTCAAGTATTACTAGTTTATCTTCAATAAGGTAACGGATAAAGTGGTATTTTGTTTGTATATGCTTCAACTTTGAATGAAAAGCTGAATTTTTGGCAAGAAAGATTGCACTCGATCACACGTGTAGAATGCCCATCTTCTGCTTCTTATCCAATTCATCTAAGAAACCACGTAGCCAAATCATCTCCTTTCCAGCTTCCGCTTCTGCAACATACTCAAACTTCAGTAGTAGACAAAGTAACAATCTTCTGTAGATTTGAAGCCCATGATATAGCCGTACCACCTAGAGTGAAAACAAACCCAGTAGTACTCTTTCTACTATCAATATCACCAACAAAATCAGCATCTACATAACCCTGCAGTTTCAAACTTGCACCTGTGAAGCAAAGACATGTATCCGATGAACCCTTCGGATATTTCGAGAATCCACTTGATCGCCTCCCAATGCTTTGCTTTCCGTGCCCTACTCATGAATCTGCTCACAACTCCCACTTTGCATGTGCAATGTCCGGCCTTATACACACCATAGCATATATCAAGCCGCCAATAGTCAAGCATAGGGCACCTTGCTCATTTGGTCCATTTCTTCTTTTGTCTTCAGTGATTGTTCTTTGCTTAGTTTGAAATGACTACCCAAGGGTGTGCTCACCGGTTTAACTTCATTCATGTTGAACTCTTTGAAAACTTTCTTCACATACTCTAACTGTGAAAGTTTCAATGTACCATTAGCCTTGTCTCTAATGATTCTCATACCAAGGATTTGCTTTGCAGCTCCCAAATCCTTCATTGCAAATTGTTTGGACAATTGCTTCTTCAGATTATTAATCTCCTCAATGCTAGACCCCTCGCAATAAGCATATCATCCACATACAACAAGAATATAATGTAAGAATTGTCAAAAGACTTAGCATAGCAACAAAGTGATCGCCTTCACATCTCTTGAACCCAATTCTATGCATAAAACTCACAAATTTCTTATACCACTGTCTAGGAGCTTGATTTAGGCCATACAAACTCTTTCTCGGTTTGCGGACTAGATTCTCTTGTCCCCGAACAATGAACCCTTCTCGCTGAATCATGTAAAGGTCTTCCTCCAAGTCACCATGAAGGAATGCTGTCTTCATATTTAATCGCTCAAGATGTAAATTTTCTACTGCTACTATTTCCAAGATACTAGTTTGATTGTTGACATCTTCACAATTGGAGAAAATATCTCTGTGTAGTCAATGCCCTCCTTCTGCTGGAACCCTTTAACAACTAATCTGACCTTGTAACGTTTGCTACCATCATGTTCATTCTTTATTCTATATATCCACTTGTTGTGCAAAGCTTTCTTTCCAACTGACAATTCAGTCGGTTCCCATGTCCGATTCCCCAACAAGGAATCCATCTCATCCTTCATGGCTAACTCCCACTTGCTTGAATTCTCATCTTGCAATGCTTCATCATAACACACTAGCACACTACCATCACCAACAGAGATAATTTAGAGTGGGTGAATAACGCTGTGGAGGTCTAATGTTCCCGGAAGATCTGCGGACTTTAGCTACAGGTGTACTCAGATCTACCCGTGAATTTATATTCTCCTTATCTTCTTCACCCCTTTTTTGGACAGTACCTTCAATCAATTCATCTAAATTGACAAACTCAGATTTCTTCCGATCTATCTCTGTAACATCCGACACTACAGTTGACATGTCCTTATACATAACCTGTTCATTAAATATCACATTTCTACTTTTGATGATTTTCCTGTTTTGTTCATCCCAAAACCTATAGCCAAATTTCTCATCACCATAGCCAAAGAAAAAACATATTTTAGACTTTGCATCAAGTTTACTACGAGCATCGAAATCAATATGAACATAAGAAATACAACCAAAAACTTTTAAGTGTGAAAACTTTACCTCTTTACCGCTCCAAATCTCCTCAGGAAGTCTCAACTCCATGGAAATTGAAGGTCCTCGGTTTATCAGGTAAGCTGCAGTGCTAACAAGATTAGCCCAAAAAGTTTTTGGTAGTCCAAAGATGCAACCTCATACTCTTAGCACGCTCATTGAAAGTTCTGTTCATGCGCTCACCCACACCATTCTCATTGTGGTGTCCCAGGAATGGTCTTCTCCATCCTAATTCCCTGTGCAGCACAATACTCACTGAACCCTCCATCTATGTACTCTCCTCAATTATCTAACTTCAAACATTTTACTTTCAAACATGTTTTCGTATCAACCATGGCCTTCCACTTCTTAAAAGTTTCAAATACATCAGATTTATTTTTCAGAAAATAAACTCATACCTTTCTACTTGAGTCATCAATGAAAGTGATGTAGTACCTTGAACCTCCAAGAGATGCAACCGGAGAAGGCCCCCACAAATCAGTATGTACTAATTCCAATTTTTAGTCTTCTGTCCTCGCCGCTTTTCAAGAAGCTCACCTTTTTTTGCTTTCCTAAGATGCAACTTTCACACATGTCAAAATCAATGGACTTCAATTCTGGTAGTTTTCCTTTTGACAAGAAACATCTTCATCCCTTTCTCACTCATGTGACCAAGTTTGCGGTGCCATAGGCTTGCATCGATTTCTTGCATCAAAGAATCGCAATTGTGTCTCTTGAACTTGAGGTCATGTACAGAGTACCAGTTTTCTTTCCACGAGCCAATACCCTAGCTCCCTTTGTAACCTTCCAAGTACCACCAACAAATAGTATTGCATGTCCTTCATCATCAAGTTGTCCAACAGAAATTAGATTCCTCCTCAAGTCAGAAATATGTCGAACCTTCTCCAAGAACTAAACAGACCCATTGGGAACAATATTCGGACATCTCCCATACCAACAACATCCAAGGCTGAACCATCAGCCAAAATACACCTTACCAAAATCATCTCAAACATAATTCTCATGATTTCTCGGTGTGGAGTGGTATGAAACGAAACTCTTGAATCCAAAACCCAATCATCAAGTGGACTGTCTCTCGCAAGAAGTAATGCATCTTGTACCTCTTCTCTTACAACATTAGTAGAATCATCTTCATTCTTCTTCTTAGGACTTTTGCATTGATTCCTAAAGTGACCTGTTTTCCCACAATTCCAGCATTGTACTTGTTGGCCTAATCTAGATTTACTTTTATTCCGATTAGCATTTCTGGATTTTGATCCGCCCCGATTTGAATTTCTGTTATTACCTCCGCCTCTTGTCTCAAGGTTTAGGGCAAAATCAGATCCCGAGGTTTCACATGCATCTCTTCTGCGAATCTTCTCACCAAAATTAAATCTCGTATATCATTATACTTGAGTTTTTCCTTTCCTGTAGAATTACTTACCGCCATCCTCATTGCCTCCCAACTGTTTGGCAAAGAAGCCAAAACGATCAGTGCACGGATCTCATCATCAAAATCAATTTCTCTGACGATAATTGGTTTGTGATAGTGTTAAATTCATTCAGATGTTGTGCTACTGATGCATTCTCTGTCATCTTCAGATTGAACAATTTCTTCATCAAGTGCACTTTATTGTTTGTTGACGGCTTTTCATACATACCGCACAAAGCCTTCATCAGATCTGCTGTGGTTTTCTCCTTTACAACGTTGTGTGCAAATGAGATCTAGACAGAGTTAACCCGATAACTTCTAGTACTTGTCTATCAAGAAGAGCCCATTCCTCAGCCTTCATAGCCTCGGGTTTTGTCCCTAAAAGAGGCAGATGCAATTTCCTCCCATAGAGATAATCTTCAATCTGCATCCTCCAATACGCGAAGTCTGTGCCATCAAACTTTTCTATTCCGGGACGCCTTTCCTGTTTCCTCCGCCATTGCTCCCACTTAAACCTAACCCTAAGCTCTGATACCAGTTGTAGGGAATTTAACCAAAATCCCAACCTATGAGAAACAAAACAAATAGAGAAAACACACGCCAAAGAAAAAAAAAATCACACGCACAAAACAATATTTACATGGTTCGGCAATTTGCCTATGTCCATAGAGTTGTAGGGATTTCACTATTATCAGGGAAAATACAATAGTGCACAAGAACACTCTCAAGAAACCCAAATCCCAATTACACCCTAGCACTCTCTCACAAAAAAAAAAAATAAGAATAGAAGTCGGCTGCCTCTCTTTTCTCTATTTTCTTTCATGCGGCTGCTCACTAGGTTAATTGGAATTTCTCTCTAATCTCACAGCACACAGCTACAGTTGAAATATAATATATATATATATATATATATATATATATATATATATTAAGGTCGGCTGAATAAGGTTTCCTATTACAAATAGGATTTGGTCAAAGCAAAGTGAATTTAGACTTGACTTGGGCTTGTGGCAATTCAAGCCACACACGGGCCCAATTCAACACCTTTGCCTGCAATTCTAATACGCAGATCTGATGGGGTTTATTTTCAGAAGCTTCCGGATCTGGTGCACGAAATTTCCAGTTGAAAAACACCACTTTCCTAGTTATATTAGGACTTTGTTTTATTTTTAATATTTTTCCTTAATTAGTTAGATTTGGATATTATTATTGAGAATATTTTTAGGAGATTTTGTAGGCTTGGGAAAGAGAGAATTAACGTGTAAAAGGGGGAGGAGAAATCAGAATTGGACATGCCTCTCTCTCCCCTCTTCACCGATTTTTTTCCTTTGAGTTTTCATCATGGCCCTACTTGGCTAAACTTTTATATTTGGTTGAAGGAAACTGAAGCCTGGGAATCAATAAAACTGTGAGATCTAATTTGTTTTATTGTTCAATTTATGCTTTGAATATCGGATGTTCTTCTGTGCCTATTTTCATGATTGTCTCATTTAATTACTAGGAGGCCTACTAGTTTATTGTTCATTGTAATCTACTACTAGGTTAAATATCAAATCAGTAATTGTTTGATCTCTCTAACTTGTGAAGCAACCAAGATTTAATGATTTGCTACGTCAGAAATTATTAGATCTTAGGAAGAATGCTCGACTAAATTAAATGCAACCGCTTGTGTTTGTGTTGTTTAGTTTCATCGATCTCTCTAATTCTTAAGGCTGCTACTAGATTAAACCTTTAGCGCTTGTCTTGGGTTGTTTAATAGTTAGGGTTTATTAAATCGCTTGTTTTCTAATTAACTGTGACTAAGGAGAGATGGGAAAATTGTTCTGATGGTGAATATTCAAAGTGTGAATTGATATATACTTGCATCAATGATTAGTTGTAAAATTCTGATGGTGGATGTTGACTTAGACCAAGGTTTGTTCTTTTGATTAATTTCAATACTTTAATTTGAATTGTTCCTTAGTTGTTGTTTTTTTCTTAAAATTGTTTTCATTGTACTCCACCCCTCCCCCCTCCTTGTTCACGTAGCATAAAACTAGGCTAGATACTCTTCGTGTGAACGATCCTTACTTGTACTACTACATATATTTTTAGGAGTATATGTTTTATTTTTAGTTGCTTGCGACAACATACCATACTGCTACTACGATCGGGTGATGCAACAAAGTTCCAAACTTCCAATAAACCCTAATCCATAGGGCTGTAAATGAACCATGTTATTCATAAATAGCTTAGGCTTGATTAGATAAAAAACTCATTCATGTTTATTTGGTTATAAACAAGTCAAACTTGAGCCTTCAATTTAGGCTTATTTATTAAATGAGTCAAGTCCAAGCAAAAAAAGAAATGTTCATGAACAAGCTCATAAACAATAGGGCTTGATAAAAACAAAACGAGCTTAGGCTCGTTTACGGGCTTTGTAATAACTTTCATATGATCTTAAATAATGAACTCAGTGTTTACAAAGGTTATATGGAAGCCCCTTGAGTGTAGGAGCTTGGCTAATCGCATCATGGGTGTTACATGGCCTTGTGCTGGGAATGGAACACATACTGCATGGGGCTTTGTAGCTCGAACTGAACCCATATCACTTGCAAGTTAATCTATATATTTTTTATATGGAATTAAAAATTTAAAAAAATAATAATAAAAAATTTAGAGATCTTATGGAATCAAATTTAAAGGGCTTGTGATGATACCTTTAGGCTCTATGCAATTTTATAGGAAATACGCGTAGCATTAGGATATTAGTCTATAGATATTTTTAGTAAACTCATCAGTGGGGAAAACCATTCGCGGTCACTTGAGAGATAATAATATCTCCTTAAAGTCTCCTTTAAGGTCTTGTGCAATTATTGCAAGTCATGTCCCAAATAATATTATCAAAAAAACTATCAATTCAAAATAGTAATCACACACAAGAACATAAATATTTATGTGGAAAATATTTTCTCTTTGAAGGAAAAAACAATGGGACAAATTCCGAATAATTTCACTATTATCAAATCAATTACAATAATTCTTATGTATGCCTCACGGTTAAAAAAAAAAAAAAAAAATCTCTTTTTTTTTTTTTCTTTCACACAAATTATCTTTCTAAAAAAGGCGGCAATCCTTTTTCTATTCTTTTTTCACTATGCGGCACCCACCTTTTTCTCACTGTGCGGCACCTCCTTTTTCTTCTTGTTTATGTCCTGCTCTTTGGCCCAGTCTGAAAGCTGGTTCAGTCAGTCAAAATAAGATACTAATTCAGTCACTGTGTACAGTGGGTAAGATACAGAACGTGAAAGAGTTTTTCGACAAAAAAAGAATTCCACAGCTTGCGAATGTGGCAAATTGTTATTATTATGTGAAAATTTGATCTAATTAAATTTTGAGAATAATTATAACTTATCCACTTGTGGTTTGCCTCAAATTTAACTTAGTCACCTGTAGTTTTATTTTTGACATTTTATCCACTCATGGTTCATTCTGAATATTCTCCGTAACCCACCTCTAATTATTCCATTAACACGTTTCATCAAAAAATCAAACAATAAATCAGATCAAACACTCCTCTCCCACACACTCTCTCATGCTTGCTCACTCATTCTAAACCCTTGATTCTACATTGCTACCCACCTGATTTTTTAGACCGAGAAATCCATTGGGTTTTGTTTGTGCAAGGGCACCAAGGAAGGAGACCCACAAATTCTAGAAGAAGGATTGAGCAGTGAAGATACTGGAGCCTACAATAATTTGTAGTGATCTTTCTATCACCTTTTTTGTGTTACCATGTGAAGTATTTGCCAACATGAAACAAGTTCTGTTTCTGCAAAGCCTATTCATGAAGATCATATTGGAGTTTTTAAAAGTAGTTTTTGTATTAATCGTAGGTAAAATGATATGTAATTTTCACATAATATGGAGCAATTGTGACATTGCTTGAGTTATGAACCCCACCCTGAATTTGCTTGTACAATACCCTCCACAAATGACAAACTTATAAATATATGCACTAACCTTGTCCATGTGGGACTATGGCCATGGGCGGAGCCATGTTGAAGGGTGGGGGGGCCATGGCCCCCCAAAATTTTGAAACTTTTTTAAATATATATATATATAATTATTTTAATGTTTTCAAAATTTAGTCTACAAAAATAAGAATTGGCCCCCCCTAAGTATTTGAATTAGTCCAATGATGCTTTAAAAAAAATAATTGGTCTAATAGTTATAGAGAAAATGTGCTTTTATATCTGTTAAATATTTGAAAAAGTTTGGCACCAAACATGTTTGAATTTATCTTTTTCAACCTGTTATGTGGCGATTAACAAGTCATTAACTCATTAAAAATTATTGTCACTAAAACTACACATGAAATGTCTCTTTAGTTGCCACATAATGGGTCAAAGCAAAATAGTTTTAAATATGTTTGGAGCCTAATTTGTTCCTCCAACTTTTGGATCATTTGTTTTTGAAAATTACATTAGTTCAATTGAATAATTTTACTTACATTAGTATAAAATTTGATAATATTTATAGAAAATGAAACTTTTTAAGAATTTCATTATGAAAATTGTGAAAATGTATTTTATTAATTTTATGAAAGATAGCCATCAAACATAATTTTGATTGAAAATGTTAAGCTCTTTTTTTTTGTTGGGTGTGTGTATATATATAACTTATCAAATAAAAAAGTTTGTGTATATAATAAAAAAAAAAGCATGTGTATTTATATGTGTGTATGAGGTTGTCTTGATAAATATATTAGTGTTGCAACTTGGCCCCCCCAAACAAAAATTCCTAGCTCCGCCCCTGACTATGGCGACGTGTTGCCTGATAGATTTCATAGGCATTTAATAGTTCGTTTGAATTTGGAACTATGATACTAAAAGTAATTTAAAATTATTTTGTAACCTTTTTATTTTCATTCTAAATTTAGGGACACCTGTTGCAAGGATGAATCGGTGGGTCTCCTTCCTTGGTGTTCTTGCACAAACAAAACCCAATCGATTTCTCGATCTAAACATCAGATGGGTAGCAATGTAGAATCAAGGGTTTAGAATGGGTGAGCAAGCATGAGAGAGTGTGTGGGAGAGGAGTGTTTGATCTGATTTCTTATTTGATTTTTTTGATGAAACATATTAGAGTAACAGAATAATTAGAGGTGGGTTATGGAGTATAGACGGAATAAACCACAAGTGAGTAAAGTGTCAAAAATAAAGCCACAGGTGGCTAAATTAAATTTGTGGCAAACTACAAGTGGGTAAGCTGTAATTACCCCTAAATTTTGTTGACACAATAATGAACTCAAAGAACTAATAAAATTATGTCAATTCAACCATGTAAAAATTGTGTCTATAGCATTACTTCTTTCTCTCCTCTCTTACGCTTTATTTGGAAACGAAGTAGGATGAGAAGAAAAAAGAGAGGAAATTAGGCTAATATGACAATTTCCCTTATTTGGTTGGCATTGTAGGAAAGAAATGAAGATAAAGTGGAAGGAGTGAGCATCCATCCTGACCTAGTTTTCTCATCCGCCCAAATTGGGTGGAAATGAGAAAAAAAAAAAAAGACAAGTAAAAAGCTTGCAATTTTTGGGGCCCCACTACTAATGACTTCTAAAAGTTCAATTTTGTCCATAACCAAAACAAACACGTTGGTTTTTATTTTGGGTATTTAGGTAAAAACCTATATCTAAATTAAATACATTCTTTTCTTTTCTTTTATCTTCCCTCACTCTTTCCAAACATATAAAAAGGAAGCATTTTCTTTTCTTATCTTTTCCTTCTCTCTCTATTCTCTTCTTTTCTCTTCCCCTCATTTACAACCAAACACACTATTAATGTTGACAATAATCGAGCCCTCCATTCCATCTTAACACAATTGCTAATGATGCTCTCAAGTCCCAAAATCTTATGAGATAATCTTTTTCTTCTCCTAAATGTTTAAAGTAATATTAGTGGTTACTTGGTGGTAGTATTGCTACTACGATCGGGTGATGCAACAAAGTTCCAAACTACCAATAAACCGTGATCCATAGGGCTATAAATGAACCATGTTATTCATAAATAGCCCAAGCTTGATTAGATAAAAAAACTCATTCATGTTTATTTGGTTATAAACAAGTCAAACTTGAGCCTTCAGTTTAGACTTATTTATTAAATGAGTCGAGTCCAAGTAAAAAAAGAAATGTTCGTGAACAAGCTCATAAACAATAGGTTTTAATAGGAAAAAAAAAAAAAAAAAAAAAAACAAAAACAAAAACAAAAAAAAAAAAAACAAAAACAAAAAAAAAAAAAAAAAAAAAAACTAAACAAAACGAGCTTAGGCTCGTTTATGGGCTTCATAATAACTTTAATATGATCTTAAATAATAAACTCATATCTTACTAAACATTTGATAAAAATTGGAGGTTGGGACCAAATTTCCAACCCAAATGGGCTTGATAACATGATTAATATGGACTTGATAATATACTTGTATTAGATCTTAAGTTAGGCTTGACTAATGAATCAATCAAAGTCAAGCCAAGTTCAAACTTTAGGACTTTTGACAAGTTCAAGCTCAAACATAGTTTGTATGCTTGGTTCAAGCTCAAACCAAACTTGAACATTTTATGTTTGTTGTCCACCTGAGCTTGAATATTCAATACTAAGCAAATCTTAGATCGTTTACAACCTTAACCGTGGATAAATGATCTACCATATTTATAATGGATTTAATTTATACAAAGATTCCAGTAATTAAACTTGTGTTCAATTCTCAAAGCTTGTTTTTTTAAGGCAATATTAGCAATTCGCTGGTAATGGTACACTGGTACTAGCTTCTTGTAACAACTTGCATAGATGGAGGGGAGGAGAGAAGAGGAGAGTGAATGGAAAGTGTATGGTTTAATGACTTTGCTTGGATCTTTTTTTAAAGAGAAGAAGCGGAAGTGTTTGAAGGGATTTGGAATTTTGGAAGGGTATCTTACCCCTTCTAACCCTTCATTTTTAGTTCCCTCAAATTGGAGAGATTTGGAGGAGAAGTGAAGTGGAGGAGATTAAAAAACAATTAAAATGTCAATTTTTCCTTTAAGATGTCAATTTATATTTATTTCTTTAAAATTAATAAAATGATTGAGTTCAAGTTACACTTGATGCAATGTTACACCATCTAATAACTTTTTATAAAATTTATATTTTAAAAATCCCACAAATTAAATTATATGTTCTTAACAACCATGCCAATTTTCATGTTTATTAGATGTTTTTTACCATTTGATATATAAACACATCTTTTATGCATTATTTTAAACTAGAAAAACTTGAATCTAAAAAATTGATTGATGACATGACTATTAATCTTTGATTACCATGAAATTTTGCAAGCATAGAAAATATACGAAAATAATGTTAACGGAAAATTTGTCAAAATTTGCATCCAATTAAAAAAATATTGAGTAGTGTAACATTGTTTATAGTTACACCAAGTGAAACATGAACCCAATCTTAATAAAATAAGTCATAATTATCAAATTATGAAATTCCCCTCTCCCTATTAGTTGACTCTTACAAAAATCATTAATTTTTTTTTTTTTTTTTGTAATTTCAAAAAAAATTATTTGAGAAAAACTTTTATTACCTAAAATAGACTAAAATATAAATATCAAGTGCAAAAGCAATTGATTTGAGTTTTAAAAATGTCCTTTGGGAAAAATCAACCGTTGGTCAACAGTTTGTATATGAAGAGAGAGGGGGCAAAAAGAGAAGTTACCATTAGGAGAGTTTTTTGTAATGAAATTTATTTGGGAATGGTTTGTTGAATATGTATATATAAGTTCCAAAAAAACCTTTTCTGCCCTATTTTGCTTGTTTTTTGTTGGCCACGGAAAATAATTTCAGTTGACTTGTGTTTTCAGCTATACCAGTTACCAAATACCAAAAAGTGTAGTGTGTTTTTACAAAACCAATCAGAATAAACTTTTGGTTTGAAAATTTAACCACTTGATATTAATTTTGAAATGTTCTCATTTACTACCATTCTACCATATGCAAATCATGTAATTTAATCCTTATCCTTTAATTCCTATAAAAATAAAAAATAAAAATCCTTATCCTTCAACGAAATTTGCCAACAGTAGATTTCATTATGCACAGTTTTTTTTTTTTTTTTTTTTTTTTTTTTTGAGAAGAGCATTATTCACAAACCTAATATCTAAGGTCGAAGTTTATTTATTTATTTATGTATATATATATATATATTTTTTTTTTTTTATATAAGATAGAAATTCTCTTCTGAAAACTTGAACTCCTCCCTCCACACTCTATAAGTACTTATACTTGTGAAATGACCATCGTATTAAAGATGTGCAGTGGTAAAATAATAACAAAATATTTACTTCTTATAAGGAATCACACCCTCCAAATTCCTTATAATATCTTCTACCTTATATCCACCAATACCAATCATGGTGATTTGGCTATACATGGACGAGCTTAAATAATTTACTATATCTTCTTTAGTTTATGAGCAGCTGAGGAAAAATCACATCTAATTCTGAACACCTTGTTCAATTTCTTATAGATATTGAAGATGCTACTATCGGAGACACCTTGTTCATGGGTCTCTATTTTTTTTTTTTTTTTTTTTTTTGGCTGGCTCTTTGCTTTTTGTACGCATTGGATTCCAGCTTCCTGCATCAAACAAAAAATCATTAATTTCAGAATTCTGCATCTCCATCGTTTAGCTCTTGACTTTTGTACTGAAACAAATTTATGACCACTCTCTATTGTGTAGGGTCTGCCCTAGGCCTAGGCCACTTAGGCCCCTAATTTTTTTTAATACCTCCAATAAATAATTTTTTTTTTTTTTGAGGTATTAAAAAAAAATAGTTTACATTTTTTTTCCACTGTTAAGAATGCCCAAAGAATTGAGTATTGCTAAAAATAAGACAAATTTAAATACATAAGTCTTACAAATAGATGTAACACTAATCACAAGTAATTCAAATAGGATAATATTAAAAATACTATAAATTTTACTATATAACCTTTATAATTTGATGTAATAATGAATATAATTGGACAACTTCAACAACCAATTAAATGCATTTTTGAATAATTTTTTTTTTTTTTTTTTTGATTGATGATATATTTTTATAAATCTCATGTTGTAAAGTTAATAATATCCCTAGCATCTTTGTAAGTCTCATGTCACTGATCACATTTGCTATTACATTAATTTGTAATTTTTTTCTAGTAAAATTTATTATAACTTTTAGCATTCCCCCCCAAAAAAAAAAAAAAAAAATTCATATTAAAAAGTAAAAATAATGGATTTAAAAAATTATTATATAAAACACTTGTTAAATATTATTTAAGTGATAAAGTAAAGGCCCCATTTGAAGATTTTTCCTTAGGCTTCCAAATCGTTCGGGCCAGCCCCGCTTTTGTGCTATAATTTAGGACCACACCCTTTTACCAAGAGTAAGTTTCAACGCACAAAAAATTACACACTTTTTCACCAAAATGCTTTGCATTTATATTTGTAATGGCAGGTTTTTGGCTCCTAAGCCCAAATGATGAATGGGTTAAGGCCCAAAGAGCCTCATACAATGAATTTGTAGAGAGTGGACTTAAAAGCTAGGTTTCAATGAATCGTGCAACGCGCACAATGGATCGGGGATATTAAGACAGCAAAGAAAGACAAGTTTAAAGTAAGGAAATCCTTCCTCGGCAAAGTCCGAGGAGAATGATTCTTGAATTTAGTTCTTTCGGACTTGGATACAATTTCAGCTCTTGTTGCTACAATGTGTTCTCTACAAATTTTTCTGATCCTTTCTCCCTGGAGGATCTCTTATGCTATATAGCTCCCTTTAGATGATTTTGGCCCTCCATTTATTGATCGTCCAAGCCACTATTTGAGTGCTTGTCCCATCGTACACCTTCCCAAGCCCCTTGTGAGTTGGGACAGCCAAGGCAAAGACTTTGTTCAAGGGTCTTTTCCACATAAATGCAGCCAAGAGGTTTGGCGAGATGCATTAAATGTGGTGGCAACCACCATCCCTTCAGATCATATTAGGGCTTACACCTTTCCCGAAACTCTTTTTCTACAGTATAACCTCCCCTGATAACGTGCCACTAACGTGGCCTTATTGTTTGAGCATGTGACCTCCTCGACATGATGGTGGCCTCCTCGACCATGGGTATGACATGTGGTGCAAATACTTTATTCAAATTCTTGTACCCCACAATAGCCCCTTAAAACTACGGTTTTTCTTCTCTTATTCATTGAGAAAAATGGGGTTTTGGCCTTGGATAATTAATTCCACAAGTTTCTTTGACTTTCGCACATGAAAGTGTCATTTCGCGTGCCCCGCAACTGTTCTGGCTTTTCAAAGTCTACAACATCTCATTAAATGCTCCAGGCAGTGCTTTGTTCCCCACATCCTAGGGTGAGATGGAGATCCTACGGCTGGCATTTCTCCTCAAATTTTGAGTGGGATAACTCCCGCCCAATTCCGCCCCCTATATAAGACGCCTAAGGGATTCATTTCTCTCACTTTACCAATCTTCGAACTCCCAAGACTTCTTAAATCATCACTCTCAAGACCTCCTAAATCTTCAAGCTTTCGAGAAGCTTCTAAAGTGACCTTTGCTCTTAGCTACATAAGTTTCTTTATTCTTAAGCTATTTTCTCCTCGGCCAATCTTCTCGGCCTTCTACTATTTACTTATTTTTCACAAATCTCCCCTTCACTTCTTTTAGTTTACTCTAATGTGTAGGTTTGCTCACCTAGTGGATTCCCCTACCGCCATGGAAGGGTTTAGGGCCTTGCACCACATTCCCCGGGGCATTTCCTTGCGATACTACTCTCTGGGTGAGTGGGTCACCCACAGGAATGAAGGAGAGGTCGTCATTCCTATGATCACCTTTATAGAAGGGAGAATGACACTTCCCATGGGTAGTGTGACTAGAAATTATCTAATCGCCCATAGGCTATGCCCCCACCAATGCGCGCCCAACCTATTTAGGGTTCTGGATAGTGTAAATGCTCTCAACGAGCAGATGGGGTTGAACTTTGATGGTGTCACGAAAAACATCCAACTCCATAACTCGTCCATATGTCTCGTCCAACGAAAGACAAGCTACAACAAATCAAATAGGCGAAGTGATTGTTCCAAGCATTCTAGCTAATCCCGTCCGTCTATGGACGGACGAGACCTCATGGGAATCTTACTCATCATCATTCAGGCAAGGGCAAGCCGTCCAAGATGGTCTCGTCCGTCTTTAATAAATGCTGGACGAGTTCACCATGGAAACAGCCCGTCCAACCTAGGTAACTTCCATAGCGGTTATGGAAGTTACCCCCAATTCTCCGGACTCCTCGACATTGGGAATGGTTACTAAACAGATAACCGTTCCACACATACTATATAAGGATTCTTCGATGAAGGGTAAGGGATTCAGACAATTTTATTTTAAGAAAATACTCCTTCCTTACAAAGAGTTCAAAGTAACTAACTTCATCATCGGAGGACTTTTGGCCGGT
The DNA here is from genome assembly GCA_028216015.1 of Quercus dentata. NCBI lineage: Eukaryota > Viridiplantae > Streptophyta > Magnoliopsida > Fagales > Fagaceae > Quercus > Quercus dentata. Next base: position 54,318,346 of record CP116449.1, on the reverse strand, counting down.
CCCCTCGATTCGATGTTCTTTGTGTTATAGGATATAGCCCAAAGATCATCGTTCGAATCTCGTCAACCTACTGATATCCCAGGAATTATCGGTTGGCGCCATTTGTGAGAAGAGATTGTTTCACGCTTTACTTCTCCGTGACAAAGGGTTGATGGTTCGGACTAAATCGAGGGCTACTAGCCCAGGCCATCGTGGAAGCAGCAACCCACATCGCAATCGCCAGTCTGCACCAGTCATGCAGGCATCATCTATCCAACATGCGCAATCTATGACGGACGCTATGGCGGAGTTGACTCGCCAAAACCAAGAGTTAAGAATGGAGATCAATATGAGGAGGTAGACACGTGAAGAACGTGAAGAAGGAGGACAAACACAGAGTCATGGCGGTAGAGAGAATACTGAAATTGGAAGTCGGTTCGGGGCACCACTTCACAAACGGTACCACACTTGAAGGAAGAAATGGACCAAATGAAGAGAGTTATGGAGGAGATGAAAGAGAATATGAGAAGGGCAAATCCGATAGAAGATTTGGTTCACAAAACTGATTCCCCCTTTACGGCTTCCATCAACGGTCACCCCCTACCATCAAAGTTCAAGTTGCCTTCTCTGGATTCATATGATGGAACGCATGACCCGTTTGATCACATAGCCACTTTCAAGACTACCATGCATCTTCAAGGGATGCCTGACGAGATAATGTGTAAAGTCTTCCCTACCACCCTTAAGGGTCCGGCGCGAGTTAGGTTCAAAAAAATACCCCCAAATTTGGTAAGTTCTTTTGAAGAGTTAAGTAAGTTGTTTGTTAACAATTTTATTGGGGGACAAAGGCACAAGCGTTCCTCGTCCGATCTGTTGACAATAGAGCAGGGGGAGAACGAGAGCCTTCGGTCATTCATTACCCATTTCAACAGAGAAGCCTGAGTGTGGACGAAGCGGATGATAAGCTCCTATTGGCGGCCTTCCATAATGGGGTGAATTCGAATTTGTTTATACATAAACTCTATGAAAAAGAGCCCCAGTCCATGGCCGAACTCGTCCATTCGACTCAAAATTTTATGAATGCGTAAGACGCGATCATCGCTAAGAAGAGGAAGAGGTCTGAAAGAATGCACGCAAATCCCGGTCGCCATCCCGAGCAAGGTACTCGTCTAAAGAAGGGACGGACGGAAGAAAGGAGAGACCGAGATAGTAAGAATCCAGGCCCTTCAAAGACGGAACCAGCAATATACCCCTTTGAACGCCCCACTTGAGCAAGTCCTTATGCAAATCAAGGATGATCCCTCCCTAAAATGGCCGAAGAAAATAAAGGGGGATCCCAGCAAGCGCAATAGGAACAAGTATTGTCGCTTCCATAGGGATCATGGTCATGATACAAATGAGTGTTTCGATTTAAAGCAACAAATTGAAAATCTTATAAGGCAAGGGAAGTTGAGGAGTTTCCTTGGACGAGACCACAAGGATGAGAAACAGAAAAGGAAGATGGAAGAATCACGACCACCACTCGGAGAAATAAGAGTCATTATAGGGGGAAGTTCAACTGGCCGGTCGTCCAAGTCCAAGAAAGCATACTTGAAAGTAGTACAAAGCGTTCAACTTTCCGGATGATCACCGAGAGCAAGGTCCACGGATGAGCAGGCAATCACCTTCATGAACAAAGACGCCGAGAGAATTCATCACCCCCATGATGATGCTCTCGTCATCTCCTTATTAATTGCAGACTACACAACTAGAAGAGTGCTTGTGGAAAACGGAAGCTCGGCGGACATTTTATATTATCCAGCTTTTCAGTAGATGAGATTAGGACGAGACCAACTCCGTCCCCCCCCTAGTAGGCTTTGATGGGATGAAGGTGCAACCGGTGGGTACAATTTCCTTATCCATAGTAATGGGGGTATACCCACGACAAATCACCAAGGATGTGAACTTCCTTGTGGTAGATTGTCCATCCTCCTACAACGCTATAATTGGAAGACCAACTTTGAATAGTTGGAAAGCTGTTACCTCTACTTACCACTTATCACTCAAGTTTCCAACAAAACACGGAGTAGGGCGGGTACAAGGGGACCAACGCGACAAGAAGAGAATGTTACCTGGCCATGTTGGCCATGGATGAACAAGTTCAAGCCATGAATATTGAAGAAAAGAAGGTTGTAACAGAGCCTATCGAAACATTGGAAGACATTTCCTTGGATGAAGATAACCCCGAGAGGTGTACCAGGGTTGGAGCAGATTTAGAAGAGAAGATTAAAAAGGACATCGTCCAGTTTTTGAAGAAAAACGTTGATGTGTTTGCGTGGAGTCACGAGGATATGCCGGGTATAGACCCTAGTGTTATTACTCACCATTTGAATGTATGTCCTTCCTCCAAGCCTGTGCGGCAAAAGAAGAGGGTGTTTGCCCCCGAGAGAGATGGTACAATCAAAGACGAGGTTCAAAAGCTAATGGTGGCGAAGTTCATTCGGGAAGTGTACTACCCGGATTGGTTGGCCAATGTAGTAATGGTCAAAAAGGTAAATGGCAAGTGGAAAATGTACGTAGACTTCACTGATCTAAACAAGGCTTGCCCCAAGGATAGTTATCCGCTACCACGCATTGACCAGTTAGTAGACTCAACTGTGGGTCACAAATTGCTTAGCTTCATGGATGCCTTTTCGGGATACAATCAAATAAGGATGGACGAGGCTGACCAAGAGAAGACATCCTTTGTCACCAATCAAGGCTTATTCTATTATAAGGTAATGTCATTTGGTTTAAAGAACGCGGGGCAACATATTAGAGGTTGGTCAACCACATGTTTCGTCCGCAGATTGGGTGGAATGTGAAAGTCTATGTAGATGACATGCTGGTGAAAAGTCGGGACGAGAGAAGACATCTAGACGACTGCGGGGAGACATTTGACACGCCGAGACAAGATCACATGAAGTCAATCCTAGCAAATGTGCTTTTGGAGTATCGTCGGGGAAATTCCTTGGCTTTATGGTCTCCCACAGGGGAATTGAAGCAAATCCAGATAAAATTCAAGCAATATTGGACATGAAGCCACCACAAAATACCAAGGAAATCCAATCCCTTCGGGGATGAGTCGCCGCACTTAACAGGTTTGTCTCTAAAGCTATTGATAAATGTTTGCCATTTTTTAAGGTTCTCAAAAAAGCATTTGAATGGACCTACGAGTGTCAGAGAGCTTTCAAAGATTTGAAGGCATACCTTACCATGGCACCGTTTCTTTGAGTCCGTCGGTGGTGGGAGAGGAGTTATATTTATACCTAGCGGTAACCCCGCATGCCGTGAGCTCAACATTGATAAGAGAGGAAGATAAAGTGCAAAGACATGTGTACTATACAAGCAAGGCATTGAAGGGAGCGGAAGGACGGTGTCCACAAATGGAGAAATTAGCCTTCGCATCGATCACCGCTTCTAGGAAGGCGAGGCATTATTTCCAAGCACATGTCATTAATGTCATGACAGATCACCCGCTCAAGAAGGCAATGAATAGACTGGAAGCTACGGGACGATTAATCCAAAGGGCTGTAGAGCTCAGAGTTTGACACACATGTCATTAATGTCATGACAGATCACCCGCTCAAGAAGGCAATGAATAGTTTGACACATGTCATTAATGTCATGACAGATCACCCGCTCAAGAAGGCAATGAATAGACTGGAAGCTGCAGGACGATTAATCCAGTGGGCTGTAGAGCTCAATGAGTTTGACATTAGGTATTAACCAAGGCATGCCATAAAAGCTCAAGCACTAGCAGATTTCATTGCGGAGTTTACCCCAAGTCATAATGAGGTAGAAGACAGTAAGAGATGGGTCGTCCACGTGGATGGTTCGTCTACACGGCATGCGGGAGGAATTGGTGTGGTCCTACAATCCCCAGAAAGAGATAAACTGAAACATAAAGTCCGTCTACGATACCAAGCAACTAACAATGAAGTCGAATATGAAGCCCTTCTCAAAGGGCTAGAATAGGCTAAGTCTGTGGAAGCCAAGTCCATACGTGTCTTGGGAGATTCTCAACTGATCATGGGGCAAGTAAATGGGATGTATGAAGCGAAGGAAGAACGGATGAAGAAATACCTTAGTAAGGTGATGCGCCTTGTAAAAAGATTTGAAATAGCTGACTTCGTTCAAATCCCACGAGAGGAGAATGTGGAAGCTGATACTATAGCAAAAGAAGCCTCGACAAATGAATCAATGGACCAATCAGATGAAGTTCAGTATATGCCAAGTATAGATGTCCCGGAAGTACAACAGGTGGATAGCAGAGAAAACTGGATGACCCCCATTATATCATACTTGAAAGACGGACGACTACCGAAGAAAAGGACGAAGCCAGGAAGTTGAGGGTGAGATCAACTAGATACGTCCTTATGAATGAAGTGCTATATAAGAGAAGCTTTTCTCAACCTTACCTTAGGTGTTTAGCTCCGGATGAAGCAAACTATATACTGAGAGAAGTTCATGAAGGGGCATGTGGCAATCACTCAGGAGCCAAATCACTTGTCCACAAAGTCGTCCATGCAAGGTATTACTAGCCAAACATGCAAGCTGATGCTAAAGCATACGTTAAGGTCTGCGACCGATGCCAGCTGATTTAGTAACGTCCCTAGGCAACCATCGGAATACCTCACCCCGATGTTGGCACCGTGGCCCTTTGCACAATAGGGACTAGACATTTTGGGTCCCTTCCCTCCGGGCACAAGGCAGATGAAGTTTCTAGTGGTGGGCATCGATTATTTCACCAAATGGGTGGAAGCTGAACCGTTGGCAAATATCACACAACATAATGTGAAAAATTTCGTGTGGAAGAACATTGTATGCAGATTTGGAGTGTCGAAGGTATTGGTGTCTAACAACGGACGACAATTTGACAATGCACTCTTCAAGGACTTCTGCTTACACTTTGGAATTCGTAACCATTATTCCTCGCTTGCACATCCCCAAGGCAACGACCAAGCTGAAGTTGCAAACCGATCCTTATTGAAAATCATCAAGACTCGACTTGAAGGGGCAAAGGGGATATGGCCGGATGAATTGCCAGGAGTTTTATGGGCGTACAGGACCACGGTGAGAACCCCTACAGGGGAGACTCCTTTCAAGCTAGCCTATGGAAGCGACACGGTCATACCTGCAGAAGTACATATGGCTAATCACGGGGTGATGATGTATCAAGACAAGGATAATGAGGACCAACTCCATCCGAACCTCGATTTAATAGACGAGGTAAGGGCAAACGCAGAACACAGGGCAGCAAAGTACAAGAACCTCATGGCTAGGCAAGATGATGTGATGGTGAAGCCAAGGCGTTTCAACATAGGAGATCTTGTCCTAAGAAAGGTCTCTTTGTCAACCAAAAACCCAGCACATGGGAAGTTAGGCCCAAATTGGGAAGGACCCTACTGAGTTATCAATCGTAAAAGGCAAGGATCTTACTACCTGGAGGCCCTGGACGGAAGAAAGTTGGAATATCCTTGGAATGTGGAGCACCTAAGGAGGTACTATCGGTAAAAGTGAACCTATGGACGAGCCTAGATCTTGTCTGTCTACTTATGTTCTACTTATGATTGATGCTGTTTGTGTTTGATACTACTTATGTTTGATGCTATTTGTGTTTGAAGTTTGAAACTACTACCTTATTACTTACTATGGTTGTGTCATGGTTATGGACGGAGTTATGAAGTATGTACTTATTAAATAAAAAGGCATTAGTGTGCATGTGCCTTATCTGTAAACAATATCTATGTTATGTACAAAATGTTGTATGAATTTTACATCTCCATGATATTTTCATCCAAGCCAACTCTCAAGAGGATCGAAAGATCCAAGACGAATAAAATCTCTAGACGTAGAGATGTAACGTCTAAATCTTCTTGAATAAAGCAAGGAAAAGACCGTAAATATACTCGTCCAACTTATGACGAGGCAAAGTCAACATTTTCGTCCAACTTAAAGGTGAGAATCAAAAGCCAACTGAAACAATCCAAACTCTGGACGAGAAAAAAGTTAGGCAAAATAAGTAGGATGGTATGTAAAATCAGCTTGTGAGTCTTAAGAGGTTAAAAATACTACCCGCAAAGACGAGTTAGACTAACATAATATGAAGAATATGTATTTTCGCCATGGACGAGCTAAAGCTAGGGATGAATTAAAATAGCATAACAAAGATTCATCCATGCAAAGAAAATGATATCACTCGTCCATGCAAAGAAAATAAAACTTCATTCATTCAAAGGGTGGACGTCCTACGTCCAAAAACCCTCGATTAGTTCAAAAAACTGAAATGGTTGTTTTAAAACCCCGTCCTAAAACCATGGACGAGGCTAGTGTATTCTTGTTACATAAAAAAGGTCCTAAAACAAAGGACCAAACAAAAACCAAACAAAAAAAGAAAAACAAAGAAACACTACTCTAAGTGTAAAGGTCTCGTCCTTAAGCGGGGGGAGCATTGACATTGGGCTCGTCCTGGGGTGGCTGAGTGCTGGCGTCGTCTTCCACATTGATGTCATCAAAGCCGGTCTGAAGAAGAGAGCTTGTGGCAGCAACAAGGTTAAGTTTGATTGAACTAAAGTCAACTTCAAGGAAGTTCTCAATAGCATCCATTCTGAAATCCTCAAAACCAGCTGCATAATTGCAATCCAAAGTGTCCGTATACACTTTGGACGACTTAAATTCAGCCACAGCATCCTCTTTTGCCTTGGAGAGACGAGCATTCAGCTCGTCGTTCATCTTTTGCAAATGATCAATCCAAGTATCCTTCTCCAATGCATCAGTCCTTAGCTCCTCGATCAGCTTGTTATGCTCATTGACCTCCTCCTTGGCTTTTGCAACAGCCCCAGCCCATTTCTTGCAAATCGGCATTCACTTGTTAAATCCTCGTCTCCAACAAGACCCTCGTCTTGTCCATTCTGTTACTGTCTGGATGTTGCTATAAACTTTGACATGGCCTATGAATAGATAAAACAACATAGGATGGTTAAATGAAGAAAGGTTGTTAATCGAACAAGGACGAGAAATATTAACATACCTTAAAGAGGTCATGGACGCCAAAATGCTCAAACTCCTTCAAGCCCATGTTATAACACATGTTTATGTCCTCGTCCCGAACCGCCAACTCAAAACGTTCCCAAGCCGGATCCTCATTTTCAATGATGTTCGTAGAAGGCCGGGACGAGCCAGGCGTAGTTGGCTTGGACAAAGGAGTTCTGGGCGGAGGAGTCTTGGACGGAGTGGACTCAACCGGAGTGGATGAGTCCACATCAACTACCTGAATGGAAGGCCGAGACTGTGAAAGTTTTGACTTAACCACCTTAGACGAGCCCCGCTTAACTCTTTTGTCTCGACGACTAGCGAGCTCTTCCAAATCAATGTTCTTTGGCAAGAACTTCCTCTTGTCCCCAGCCGTTGGACGTGCACAACCTCAAGACGATCCTGGGCCCGAGCCTCAAGACGTTTCCCCTCACCTACGACTTCTTTCCCTTTGTTTTCTTTCATTGTTGACATTCCTAAAACGAGATAACAAACAGATCAAGAATATATACTTCAAAAAAAAAAAAAAAAAAAAAAAAAAACTTAGCTGAAAACTTACTTTACACACAAGAACCTCGTGTGCAATAGCTTCGTCTGAAGGCTCGGGACCTAAACCCCACTTGGCTAGATGTCTAAGAGTGACAAGAGAACGAAAGCTCTTGTCTGTATGAAGAAGACGAGCCCTATAGACGCGATCACGATGAAATTTGCTCAAAGACGGACGTTTAGCAAACTACAACACAATGGGTAAATAAAGGTTAGGACTTGTAAACGAATCAAATAAAAAAAAAAAAAAGGATAAAAATAAATAAGGGGAAGGGACGTACCTTCCGGACGAAGGTTCCCTAAGTCCCATGTAAGGAGGAAAGGGATCCCCGCCAATGTCCACAGGGTTCCCCGCCCGTAAGCTTTGAGACAAAGATGAATTCCGTCTTCCACTTCCTATCAGACGAAGCTAGGGACTTGATTAACCTACAATCATTCCCCCTAGTAGTGAACTGATAAAAACCCTCAGATTGATTTATTGTAGAAGGTTTATAACAATAAAGAAACTCGTCCACGATAAAAGGGACGGTCCCCACCAAAAACTTCCCTCCACAAAATTTGCATGGAGATAACTAATCTCCATGCATTAGGATTAAACCGACGGACACCTAAACCTAACTTGACTAACAGCTCTCTAGCGAAGGCATTTAAAGGAAACCTAAGGCCACCTAGGAAATAAGATTCATAGACGCCTATTCCAAAACGTGGGTCACAACACCACTCTCCATGGACGGGCAGCCTAGGGTTAAACTCAACCGAAATCTAATACCAAGATTTAAGATTGTTTAATCTTTGTTCATCCGTCTTAGAATGGACACCTACAGCACAACTAAAGACGGTCTCTTCCTCATCCGTCGGATTGGACGGAGGCACGCTGGACGGAGAGCCGCCTTGAGAGCCAGAAGCTCTCCTAAGTTGTTCTTGGATGACCTCAATAGGGAACCCAGGGGCCCCAAAAGAGTAATTCTCATCTGTGCTTCCTCCACTATCATCACTAGCACTGCTACAACTAGACCTATCACTACTGTCCTCATAATACTCGTCTATAGCCTTATTAAGGCTATCGGTGGACGAAGAAGCAACAGACATTTTTGACAAGAAACTTTGAACCTAAAGACGGAGAGAAGAAGAATACCTTGCTCTAGACAAAAGAAGACTCTAGACGCAGAGGAACTCCTAGACGAGGCTCTAGACGAAGGATGTCAAGGAAGAAAATCTCTGAAATGAGAAGGGTTAAGGGAGGCATTCCACTATTTATAGGATGCTGACCTGGGCATTTGAAACGACTTTACCAATACGAAAAAGACATGTGGCATCTACCTCGGAAAACTGAATCGACGGGAACAGTCGCCAATGATAAAATGACACGTGGTGCATTGATTTATTAACCAATTATATATATGTCCAAGGACGTGTCGTGCTTCACCCAACTCATTGGACGACCCACATGGACGAGGGGGCAACTGATGGTGTCACGAAAAACATCCAACTCCATAACTCGTCCATATGTCTCGTCCAACAAAAGACAAGCTACGACAAATCAAATAGGTGAAGTGATTGTTCCAAGTGTTACGCTAATCCCGTCCGTCTATGGATGGACGAGACCTCATGGGAATCTTACTCATCATCATTCAGGCAAGGGTAAGCCGTCCAAGATGGTCTCGTCCGTCTTTAATAAATGCTGGACGAGTTCACCATGGAACGGCCCGTCCAACCTAGGTAACTTCCATAGCGATTATGGAAGTTACCCCAAATTCTCCGGACTCCTCGACATTGGGAACGGTTACTAAACAGATAACCGTTCCACACATACTATATAAGGATTCTTCGATGAAGGGTAAGGGATTCAGACAATTTTATTTTAAGAAAATACTCCTTCCTAACAAAAAGTTCAAAAGTAACTAACTTCATCATCGGAGGACTTTTGGCCGGTCCCCTCTAATTCAGTGTTCTTTGTGTTATAGGATATAGCCCAAAGATCATCGTTCGAATCTCGTCAACCTCACGATATCCCAGGAATTATCAAACCTTACCTGGCACGACATCATCTGGATGTACGAGTGCCACTACTTTTGCAACTCAGGCTATTACCTTAAGTCCAAGTCTTCGGTGGTTAGGCTTGTCTCATGTCTTCCCAAGTCCAACAAGGGCATGAAGGATGACTACTTGATCGCCTCTGGTGAATGGCACGACAATCTTCACTACGTAACCCGGGAGGGAGAGCCAGGTGGGGTACCCTAGGTTTAGGTCTTTTAACATGGGCATTAGTTTCTTAGTTTTACTACCCTCCCTTCTTCCTTTAGTATTTGTTTCTTTCTAAAGGAGTGTTTCATCATTCTGACTATGGTTTGCTTCTCGGCTATTTTTGCGGATAAAAGGTGTTGAGGTTTAAAAAATCACAGCAAAATAAGCCCAAGAAAGAATAAAAAAGAAAAAGACCAAGTCCAAAAGGATTATACAAGGCATCCCAAAAAGGAAAAACAACCAAAGAAGAAAAGGAGAGAACATCACAAAAATAAAGGCTCCTCATCAATGTTCGCAACCCTTCATGGCAACAAGGAAGAAGAATGTTAACAAAAGCGATTTCAAAAGAACAGAACAGGTCCTGAGGCCCAAAGAGTGTTTCAAAGGAACCGAGAACCAAGAGAAGGAAAGAATGAGCGAAAATGGAAAAGGGGACTTAAGAGTGATGAAGACAAAACGAACTCTCCAAAACCCATTCTTGGCCACTATAAAAGGAGAGGATGGGTTGTGAAGAAGGCCTTGAAGAAATTCTCTAGGAAAAATTATAAGAAAGTTTATGTATTGAGGGAAAAACAAATACGCGATATCCTGTAAAAGCAACTATGGCACATACTGATCCAACAAAGAATCAAACTTTGCAAGTTTTGAAGGCTGAAATAGCCATTCAAGGCTGACATCTTGAGCTTGATTGGACCTTGTATCACGTCCTAGTAAGCTTGCGAAATAATGCTTTAATGAAATATTGCTCCCAGTATCCCCACAAGATTGCCTAATCCTCGCTTATTCTTTCTTTCTCAACTCACGTTGTTAAATTTGGCATCCTCGATATCCTTATTTGTCATCTTTTTGTATGTTGTCGAACATTCTCTCGCATCCACTTGATTCAAAACTTCCTCCCTTTCTTTTTTCATTCAGGCTCGGGATCCTTGAGCCTGTATCCCTCGAAAAGACACCCTCACAAAAGGCACATAGCACCCAACCTTAATTTCAATGTTAACAATCTTAACAAGGTGCTAAGGTCCAAGGTGTTCGTGAGTGAGGACAAACAGTTAAGAGTCATCCACCTCATTCTTGGCTTCCAACCCTTGTCCAATAAGTTTCGGGATGTGGGCCACGCGATCGGAGCCGATGACCCTTGATTGGCCCAGATTGACATCTTGGTGCCTGGGTTCCTTACTCGAGAGGACATTGTGCAAGTAGACCTGCCTACTCATCACTTTCTCCATGAGCTTCATTGACAACTTCCTTGCGGCTGTCCCTCGAGACCGAGGTAGACCAATTTCGCATGGAGGACAAGGGAGAGGAGCAAGAAAAGCTGGTGGTTCGGGTCTCGGACTCGACTCAGAAGAAGAAGAGAGATCTTCCGTTATTCATCCTTCCGAGCTCATTGCCTTTAGACAATAGATGCCTTTAGACAATAGGAAGAAAGGCCTACTCAAGCTCCTCGTAGGCGGGGCCAAAGGGTCGATGCCCAAAGATGCCTCCAGTCCCGTGTTCCCCCTACTCTTCCTCTTCCTCCTTCCTCAGCAAACCCCTTTGCACCCGCCAACCTCAAGAAATGGAAGAAGGACAAGGAGGTAGGCGAGGAGGGGGAGATGATCCCTTTGAACGAGGGGGTTCCTCCCAAGTTGCCCAAGACGACTAAGGGAAAAATGAGGGCCTCTTCTCAGAGAAAGCAAAGAGGCCAAGCCTCTAGCCGAGGTGTGCCCCCCGGCTTAGGCATGGACCCCCCAGCTGGAGATGGATGGTGCAACCATACCTTGGAACTCTTCCATCAAGGAGTTCCAAAGGGGGAATGCCCACTATGTGGCCAACGTCCCGGAGCAGCCCCTCCTGCTACCAAAGGACATGATTGCCCTAAAAAACGTAAGGCAAAAGGATCTTTTCCTATCCCTAAAGAGGAACTTGGCTTTGGTAATCTTGTGGTTACATCTTCTCGACTTCATGCTAGGTTGTTCCTTGTTTTTTTTTTTTTTTTTTTTTTTTTTTTTAATTGATATGGTATTCCCTTGTTGTTTTTTGCGCAAGCCATCCAAGAGGTCTTTGTGGCCTAGGAATGGGTAAAGGAGACCTAGAATGAGGCTAAACTTGTAGATAACCTCCACGCAGAGGCCAACAGGCCACTACCGAGGGTAGGAACAAGGAGTTAGCCTTAAAGTCAAGCACTTAAATAGGAACCGAAGGAGCACCGAGGCCAACCTAAAGACCACTAAGGAGTAGACGGAAGAGCAGCGCCAAAGACTCCACTACACGGAGATAGAGCTAGCCCTAGCCAAGCAACAAGTGGTGGAGTTGAAGGCGGAGCTAAGGAAGGCTAAAGAGGCTACCCAGGAGGCTCAGGCAACCGCAAATGCCGTAGGGCCGAAGTTCTACGATCTCGGAGTGTAGCCCGGCTAATCGATGAGTTAGCGGGTCTCGAGGAATATTGCCTCGTGGTATAGACCAAGGCCCCGAATGTAGCCGGGGCTCTTGCCAACTCAGAGTTGAGGAAGGCCGAGAACGTCTATTATCCAGAAGACCTCCAAGAGCCTCCCGAGGCGGTTCTAGGTCTTGGGACGGATGCCACTTCCGCCCCGCCTATCCCCGAGCAACTCCTTACCACCCAAGTTCATCTTCCCCCTCCCGAGGCGACTAAAGAGCCTGGCAAGGTTGATGTCCCCGGTCACAAGATGGAAGTGGCCAAGGGCAAAGTGGCTGGTCAGGGCAAGGCTCGGCCAAAGGACAAGGGCAAAGTTAAAGAAGCCAAGACTTTGCAAGAGACCCAGGACCCAATGGATGCTCCCAAGGCCAAGGATGCTAATTCCAAGGCTGCTAATCCCCCCGCTTCTCATCTAGCCAACACGAAAGACCCTTCTCCCGCCTAGGCTTAGTTTTAGGATTTTCTTTCTCTTTTTCTTTTGTATTTCTTCTTTTGTACTTTTTCTTTTGTGGTGGAAATTTTCCATTGTTTATAATGTACCTTTCTTTTGTTCAATGAAAAAACATTTATTTTTGATGTATGAACTTTTTCTATTCCCGCAATACTTATCTCTCGATCGGTTATAGCTTGTGTTCTGTCCCTTGCCAAGACCTTAGATTGATGATGCTTCTAAGGGTGAACACCCACACTTTAACAAAAGTGAGTTGTAATAATATGCTGTTAGCTTAAATAAATTAAACCTATGTAAATGGTGAGAAAAAAAATGACTATGTGTTGGTACTTAAAATTGTGTAATCCATAGGGATGTCTAAGTCTTTAGAGATAAACAAAACACTTAGTAGAAAAGGGGATAAACAAGTGTTTATTTATCCAAGGCGTGTGATCCGAGGAACCAGACATAGCCCAAGTTCTGCTCAACACTTAAACAAGTAACCAAGAACATTAATTTACCCAAGGTATGTGATCCGAGGAGTCAAGCATAACCAAGGTTCTATTTAATATTCAAACAAGTAATAAAGAGTGTTAATTTACCCAAGGCAGGGGGTTTGAGGAACCAAACATAGCCAAGGTTCTGTTTAATACTTAAGCAAATAATGGAGAGTGTTAATTTACCCAAGGCACGTGGTCCGAGGAACCATGTATAACCAAGGTTTTGTTTAACACTTAAGCAAATAACCAAGAATATTAATTTACCCAAGGTATGTGATTTGAAGAGCCAGGCATAACCGAGGTTACGTGTAATATTCAAACAAGTAATAAAGAGTGTGTGAGAGTGCATTTTTCGTGACACTCGGGCCCAAGGATCCCGGGCCTAAATGAAAAGGAGGATTTGGTAGACCGGGCCTTGACTCACCGCAGCTAACGAGCTGTTTAAGAATCAAGTGGATGCAGAGAATACTCCCGACAATATAAAGAAAATGACAAACAAGGATATCGAAGAGTGCCAAAAATTAACAAGGTAAATTCGAAGGAAAGAAACAGATTATCAAAGCGATAAAAATTAGTCTTTGTGGGGATCCTGGGAAATATGAAGCAATGTTTCATTAATACATTATCTGTTTGATTACGTAAAGCTCACTAGGACGTGATACAAGGTTCAATCAAGCTCAAAAATTGCAGTCTTGAATGACTATTTCAGCCTTCAAAACTTGCAAAGTTTGATTCTCGTTGAATCCGAGTATGTGCAATAGTGGCTTTTACAGGATACCAGGAAGCAATACTTGTTTTTCCCTTGGTATTTTCCTTTCTGCATAGATTTTCTAATAGTTTTTCCTGGAGAATTTCTTCTTTCTTGTGTTTCTTTCTTTTTTTCGCTGCCCTTTCTTCACAACCCATCCCCTCCTTTTATAATGGAGTTTTTTGGTCTTCTCGGGGAACCGTTGGTTCCCCTGTTTTGCTCTTTTGCAAACAGAGCATGTCCTGTTCCCATCATCTCGGTAAGTCCTTTTTCCGTTTTTTCTCATTCTTTCCTTCTTTCAGCTCCGATTCTTTTGAAAGTTCCTGGTTGGCCATCTTCTTTGGGACGTGCTGAGGTATGCCCTTTTCGGCATCCCCATTTTTAGCGTCTTCCACTTTTTCCCTTTTTTTCCTATTTGGGCGGGATCCTGTTCTGTCATTTTGAAAGTTGTTTTTTATCATTCTTCTTCCCCGTCCTGGTTCCCCGAGGCTTTTTCTGTCTGTGCCATGAGAGGTCGCTCGCGCTTTTTTGTTTTTGTTTCTTGTTTTCTTCTTCTGTCTTTTTCTATCGAGCTGTCCTAGTCTTCCTTTTTTTCTTTGTGCCTCAAGGGATCCGCGCCTATTGATGGTTCTTGAGGATCCTTGCTTCTCATCCTTTGCCGTGGTCCTCTTTTTCTTTTGGATGCTTCTTTTTTCTGGGCTTCAGGATCCTCCGGGCTTTTCTTTTATTCCTTCATGGGTCTCCTGTATCTACTACTTTGGGCTTAGCTTGAATTTTTCTTTTGGGCTTGACTTATTCTTTTTTTTTTTTTTTGGCTTATTTCACTATGACCCTTTTTCGGACCTCAACATTTAGCCCCCCGAGCTCGTGGGTTGCCTAAAGCCCACGCGTGAGTGATTTAGGTTTCCTAAGATTTTCGTGGGATCCCCTTTTTTTCAACTTCTACTAGGTTCCCTTCCTTTTTACTTGGGATCCCGACCCTTTTCTGCTACTTTTGGTCACCTCCTTTTTGCGTGTCGCGTTCCCTTATAATTATTATTTTTTGCGGCTTCCTCTTTACACGGGACGTGGCAGTTGAGTATTTGAGGTAAAACTCCTCTACCCACTTTTCTCGTTTCCCGTTACTTCTCATTAATAACCGCTAATTAATCCCTTTTTCAAATTAAATTTTTTTGCAATCGGCGCGCGTCTTTCCATAAATCAAGTTTTCCCAATCGCTACTTGCGCCTTTATTGTAGCCGTTTCATCTTATCACTTTGCTTCTCTGAGTTTTTTCATTCTTTGAGTTTCTCTTCTTCTCTCTTACTCCGGTCTTCCCCTTGTCGCACTTTCAATCTCCTTTCTTCTCATTGTACGTGTTGTTCCGATGGCTTCTTCTTCTTCCCGAAAGAGGAGAGAGTGTACCCCAGTCCTTCCGAGGGTGAAGGTTTTTCTGGTTCTGCTCCAAGCGATTCTCACGAGGTCCTTCCCTTTACGGGATCCTTGGTATTCTCCCAGTTTATTTTTCCCTCATGTATCTCATGGAGAGGCTCCTCCATCTCCTCATGTTTGGATGTTTTCTGGCCAAGTGGGTTTCGCTAGTTCCGCCTGTGTTCCTAACCCTAGAGAGATTTTTGATCTTCATATTAGACAAGGAATTCGAGAGGCGGTTCCTATTTTCTTTGATTTTGTTCCGGGAAAGATTCGTGGCTGGCCTATATGGGTAGACAAGGAACTGTCTCGATCTTTGAGTTTGTGGGTCGCTTGGAGCGTGCCGGTATCCTAAAGGCGTGGCTATTTCCAAAACCTTAAGGGCTTTAGGGACGCCAAAAGGCTCGGGGCATCCGTACGTCGTTGGTGCCCTTCCCTTCATACTTTTTTCTTTTCTCACAGAATTGACAATCACCTTGGAAGATGTGGTTAATAACTTCCTTCTTCCTGTGTTTGGTGACGAGAGCCCCTTTAACATTAATCTTTCTCGTGAGGATCTCGTGGTAGAAGATAAATTGTTTGGTCATTTTGGTGGTTGTGCTGCCTCTTCTGGTGGTAAGCCGGCTAGGATGGGGAGATGGGTGATGACCCTCTCTCGTGAGAAAGATAAGGAAGTGAGGTGGGCGGTTTTCTGGCTTTTTGGCTTAGCAAATTCTTGTTTAGTGAGTTTCCTGGGTACGGAGTTAAGTCTTCCTTTTTTCCGTTGGCAATCAAGTTGGCTCGAGGTACCTAGTATCCTTTGGCCCCTCTGTTTTTGGGTCATGTTTACTCTCAATTGGACCAGCTTCATGGAGACGAGACTGAGGGTGATTCTTGTTATGTGATCACTTCATCTCTTCACCGTGCTATCCTTCAGATTTTCATGTGGGATCATTCTACAACTACTTTGGCCAAGTGCAGGAATTTGAAATTTGTGAAGGACAAGTTCCAAGGATCCCCCGACATAGTGAAGGGTCTTTGTGGCAATTCTACCGATGCCTTTCCCATCATCTTTCGTTGGATTAGCTTGAAAGGTGGTGGCCTCAATCTTGTGGAGTTATTTGACCAAGCGGGGAGCTTACATTGGAGATCCCCTCATGAGTTTGGCCCCGGCTTTGCGTGTGATTCTGTGTTGTCTTCTTTTTTATCTTCTACAGTAAATACCTTTGACTTGCGCCGTGGTGATGATGAGGGCAATCTCTAGCTTATCTTGCCTGCATTAGCCCCTCCTGGCTTCCTGTGCCTTCTTCAAGTGGCCCAAAATATACTCATTATTTAGCACACCGGGTGCTCCAACAATTTGGTTTTGACCAAGATATTCCTCCAGTCTTTAAGGACGTGGTGCCATCCCTTCCTTCCTTGGATCCTTTCCCGAGGCTGCAGGCCTTTTCTTATTGGTCACGGAGGAGCCCCCAATTTGCAGTGCCTAACTCCCAAAGAGGAGTCTTTGCTTCTAGTGGCTACACCAGTTATTGGAGAAGAGTACAAAAGTCTTTTGTTGACTATGTTGGCTCTAGTACAGTTCGGGAAGCCCCGAATCTTAGCATTGTTTCTGCTCCCGACATCCAATAGGCGTTTATCCCTTCCTACTGCTGGGATTGTTTCTGCTGCTGCAAGCAAGCAAGACCGGGTTCGCAGAGTGGCATGCCTCCGGGGGAGGTTGGGTGACTTATGGACAGGATTTTCCTAAGACTTGGCTAAGTGATAGTCTCATCATTGGCGCTTCCTCCGGAGTGCCCATCAAGAGAGGTGTAGTGGAGACGATAAGTGCTGCCACCGCTCCGAGTAAAGGTAAGGATGTCGGGCCAAGAAAATGAAAGTTGTTGATGTTGATGAAAGTATAGGGGTGTGGAGATAGGTTCTGAGAAAAGAAAAGAAGAAAAACTGGGAAATCTCAAGCACACTTGGCATCTCAAGAAGGCAAAGATGTCGGGGAACCTTTGGTTTCAAGGACCCTAAGAAAACCAAGGTAGAGTCTTCTTTTTCCCAGGTTCCTGTGGATCGCTTGATCCATGGTTCTTTAGGAACCTCTGTTTGGTATCCCACCTCCTTTAGGACCCTCCGGGCGTACTCATAGTAAGCAAAAGACTTCCGGAGAATCTGTAGAGAGAGAGAGAGAAAGGGCAAGACTTCTTTCCTTCTTCTTTTTTTTTTTTTTTTTTTTTTTTTTTTTTTTTTTTTTCACCTATTCACCTTGTTGCACTTATTTCTATTTCACTGACAAGTGATGATTTCCTTTGCAATCCAAGCGCAAGTCCGATCACAAGAAGGGTAAAAGCCAATCTTCTAGTGACGACGTGGTATGTGTGTTCCCCCTTTTTTTTTTTTTCTCCCTTTTGTTTTGACATTGTGCTGTTAGCATTTCCGTTGTTGTTGTTTTTTTTTTTTTTTGGCACTGCCTTTTCTTCTTCTTCTTCCTTTAGGTGGAGGTATCCCCCTATAATCGGCAAGGCTTTGGGAGAGGAAACTCACAGCTCTTTCTCTTTGTTTTTCCCGCTGTGGGGGAAGAGCCCCCTACTGGTGGTCCAGGTGAGGAAACCGGGCAACCGATGCAAGGTTCCTAGGATTCTCGGGATCCCAAAACTTCTAGGATCCCTTCATCTCAAAATCCCCATCTTGAACGCACTCCTAGTCCTATCAGAACTGTGTTTCCTCAATCTTTGTCAGATAAAGGTGCTTTGGGAGACACTCCTTTATCCAAACAAACAGGTAAGCCTTGTTTCCTTGAAATAGCGTTATATTTTTATTTTCTTTTCCAGTTTTTTTTTGAGTTCCTCCTTTTCTTTCTCCTTTTAGGTCAAACCAGTCAAAAATCCGCTCCCAGTGTTGCCTCTTCTCTAGAATCGAAAAAACTTAGAAGGTGAGTGCGAGCTACTCCCATTGTGTTTCCTTTTCTTCTCTTTTCTTCCCTTCGCCCTTCTCTTTCTCTTTTTTTTTTTAATGACGAAGCCCCTTGCATCTATTCCTTCCTTTAGCCACTTTGCCATTGGTCTTTCACCTTTTCTTCAACTTGCCTTATGTTCTTTCCCAGAATCCTAGGGGAAGTCAGGGGATCAAGAAGAAGAGGCTCACCCCAAGAAGCCGGGAATGGTTTGTCCTCCTTTTTTTTCCCTTTTTCTTTTTTTTTTTTTTTTTTTTTTTAGAATAAATCTATTCTTCCTTTTTTTTTTTTTTTTTTGAATATTGATGCAGGCTTTGTAGGTTCTCGAGCTTGTTATCCCTAAAGGAATTGTGAGACCCGTTCAAGTTGCTAACCTTCATCCAGAGCGAAAGGCTGCAAGTCCTCCTGTCTCTGCAAGTGGTGACACAGTGATGGGGGATGCCTCGAAAGTGGCTGCCTCGGATCTTGATTCAAGGCTTTCTTCCTTCTTGGCTGGCTTTGATCTCTTGGAATTTAACAGTCTTCCCCCGCCACCATTTCCATGTTTTTGGGTCTTCTTATGGTAGCTTCCTACGCTTCTCTATTCCTATGGAAGGCCTACCGCTGCTAGAGAGTCTGCTCAAGAGTCACGGGGATTTCACAAGTGGCTTCGGGGGAGGCGTTTTTCTGGGCAATATTTTGATGGAGTTGTTGTGTCTGTGTCTTGGTTTCCCCGAGGAATTCCTCTGTAGAATCTTTGTCTCAAGAAATGCTTCTGGAGTGGAGAGGGGTGGTGCAAGACCTTCGGAGGCCAAGTTCAATTTGTCTTTTCTGCTGATCACTTGCGTCTGCTAACTCATATCTTTGTTCAAAGGCAATCATTCAAGAGCATAGACACTAAGATAGTCTGCTTTGAGGAAGCTTTGGCTCATGCTCACAAGGTTTTACAAGACTTTGAAGGTCAAGCGGCAGAGGATCCTTTCTACTTTGATCGTGCTCATTATTTCTCCGGATGCCTCCCTATTGGCCGGCCTCATTCCTTAGCTTATTTTAAATTTACATAAACAATTTGGGGTTGTATAAGTTTTTTTTTTTTAACATTGCTTTCCTCTTTGTTTCTTTTTTTTTTTTTTTTAAAACTGCTTCTCATTTCTTAGCATGTGAATCTGCCTTTTTCTTTGATATATTGTCTTTTTTTCCTATGACTTTTTTCTTTTCCCGAGTCCTGGACCATGATTTCCACAGGCTTCACTGTAAGTTCTGGTCCAGGTACCCGATAATCTATTATGCAAGTCTTGAATCGGGGTACACTGGTATCTTTTCCTATACATATTTTTGAGATACGGTCCCAGTTCATGAACTTTGACAGTTCCCCTTTTTGCCAAGTGCTAGGCTAGGTATCCTAGATACTTTACTTTTATCTGTGATCCTAGACCTATGCACTTGGAACTATCTGTGGGATATCCGAAGTTATCTGTGAGGTGGATCCTGGGCCATATGTAAAAGGGTATTACATACCCTTTTTTTTTTTTTGACTTAGGTATCCTTCCTTAAATCTATCCAAACTTGGTCTTTGCAGTATTTAAAGAAAGACTTAAATGTTGAAGAAAACAGAAACTTCATTAAAACATGGTCATTTTTAAGGAATAAAGAAAAATCATTTAGTGCGGTATTGACCACAAAGTGTCAATCTATCACATGTTCCCGAACAAAATCATCTTAGACCAAAATTCATGATAAAGGCTGAAAAATAAAAAAGATAAAAATAAAGAAGAACTTAGCAGATAGTGAAGCTGGTAAAAGGACCCCGAGGTACCGGGATCCCCTTGTCCTTATGCATAGTATTGCTTCAGCAATTTCCCGTTTATGGGTTCTCACAGACTGTCCCATCTTCTTTGGCAAGGTAATAATACCCAATCTCATGAGCTGCATTGATGATGTAGGGTCCTTCCCATTTTGGGGTGAACTTGGAAGGCCCCGGCGGTTTCCTCCTCACGTGCTCCACCATCCTTAGTACTAATTGCCCTTCAGTGAACACTCTTGGGCGTACTGCTTGTGCATATACTCTGGTCATTCTTTGCTGGTATCTCTGGCTCCTTTTCTTGGCCAGCTCTCTTTCTTCTTCTACCCCTTCCAGATCTGCTAGCCTCTTTTCATTGTTTGCGTCCTCACTTTCTCCTTGATTTTCCTCCGAACTACCCTTGGTGTAGGAATGACTAACTCCACGGGGCTGATGGCTTCCTGTTCCATAGACCACGGAGAATGGGGAGAAATCTGTGGCTGTCTTTACAGAGCTTCTACATGCCCAAAGCACATCCGCGATGGTCACTCCATTTCCCTCCATACTCATGCTTCATTTTCTTAAGGATCTTCAACATTATCCTATTAGTAGCTTCACTTTTGGCCGTTTCCTTGTGGGTAGTATGGGGTAGATCTTCCATGCTTGATGTGGTATGCATCAATTAACCCCTTCATATCTTTGTTTATGAATGAGGTTCCATTGTCACCGATCAATCTTCTGGGGATCCCGAACCTTGTAATGATGTGGTCTCAAATGAAATTTGCTATAGCTGCTCCAGTAGCTTTTTTCAAAGGGATGGCCTCTACCCATTTTGTAAAGTACTTCGTGGGTGCTAGGATCCATATATAACCGTTGGATGGAGGGTTTATAGGCCCTATGAGATCAAGCCCCCAAGTATGAAAAGGCCATGGCGTCATCATATCCTATAGGACATTTGGGTGAGTGTGAATTGCATCTCCCAAGACTTGGCAAGCATGACATGTTTTGACCAGCTCCTCAGAGTCTCTTTTCATCGTTGGCCAATAATATCCCAACAACGAGAATCGCTTGTACAGCCTTTTCTTCCCTAGGTGACTTCCACAATCTCCAGAGTGTACCTCTCTCGACTACTTCTCTAGCTTCCTTTGGTCCCAGGCACCGAGGGGATCCCCATGGTATCCCTTTTTGAATAAAATGTCATTCTCAGAAATACCGCACGCTAGCTTTTTGAGCTTGTGGGCGCTTTCCTATCGGTTGGCAAGATCCCCTGAGCCAGGTATCCTATGAAAGGAACCCACCAATCTTCTGCAATAAACACCGCGTAGCTTTCTTCTTTATCAATTGCCAAACGACATTCCTAGCATTTCCCCTGTATGATTGCTGCTTCTTTGTCCATATCTCGGCCGCAATACCCCATGCGTTGCATCCTTCTGTAAAGGCCGACCTTTTCTGCAACTTCACATGCTTGGGCATGTAATTCTTCTAGTTTCGACTTTCCTTCCTTCTCGGTGATACATCCGGAATGTATTCCTCCTAGTAGCCTTCTATACAATTCTCCTTCTATCCGAGTGTAATCCATTAGTTCTTTGATGTTCCCTCTAGGACCTACCTCTTTCATCTTTTCTTTGACTTTGTCCTTCCAGTCCCACTGTTTGGACTCTCCGGGGTACGTCCCTTGGAGGATCCTTACAATAGAATGTTCCTGCCTTCCTATTTTTATCAGCGTATCCCTCCCATTAAATGGTATTTGGGATCCCAGGGTGGCGAGCGCATCAACAAACCTGTTTTCACTTCTTTGAGTGTACTCTATCTTTCAAGGTCCGAAATTCCATCTCCAGCCCTTTGTGCCCAAGTCCTCGTAGGGTGCTAAGTTTTGTTCCCGTAATGCAAAGTCACCTTTCACTTAGGAGACTACAAGATTGAAATCTCCCAACACTCTCATATGTTTCACTCCTATCTTTGAGTGCTATAGTCAACCCAGATTAAGTATGCCTCATATTCACCGCATTATTAGAGCATGAGAAACCAAGCTTGAAAGACAGGGGGCATGATATCCCCATTTTTTCACAAACTTTAGTACAATTCCTACCCCATTTGAAGTTCTTTGTGCTGCCGACCCGTCAAACCTCATGGTCCATTTCTTCCCCGGGATCTCCATCACTTGCTACCTCACCAAGGATTTCTTCGCTCAATGAGCCTTCCTTCCTTTCCCGGGAATTGAGCTAGCAAATCTGCTATGGCCTGGCTCTTGACACCTTTTGGGAGTTCTTATACCTATATCATATTGTAAGAGTAACACTAGCCATTGTGCTATCCTTCCCGTGAGAAGGGGCTGGTGCGGGAGTGCTTTTATGGGGTGGGACTTGGTTACCAAGAGGATTTGGTAAGGTGAGAAGTACCTCTTCAACCTTTGGGATGCATAAATGATCACTAGGCGGGCTTTCTCTTCTTAAAATTACCTGGTCTCGATATCCTTGAGTGTTCTCGCTTACATAATATACAGCTGCTCATTTCCTTGGTCATCTTCTTATGTGCCAAAGAAAAGCTCCTATTGCCTCGAGAGTTTGATGCTAAGTATAGCAACAGAGGTCGCCCACATACTGGTGCCTGGAGGGTGGGCGGATGATTCATGATGCCCCGAATTCTTTGAAAAGCTTTACTGCTACTCTGTCCCCCAGGTAAATTCATTCCCCTTTTTCAACAGTTTGGATAGGCCTGCCGTGGTTGAGGCTAAACCAGGCACAAATCTCCTAATATAGGAGACCCTTCCTAGGAAGCTTTTGAGTTCCCTAACAGTAGTTGGTCTTCTCATTGTGGCGATAGTCGTGGCCTTGGATGGATCCACGCTTATGCCTTTGTGATGTACTAGGAACCCAAGGAACTTTCCAGCAGACACTCCAAAGGCGCACTTCATAGGGTTCATTCGTAACTTGTACTTCCTGCATCTTTCAAAGACTTGCTCAAGTACTTGGAAATGTCATGTTCTGGTTTTTGACTTGACCACAATATCATCTACATAATCTTCCATCTCCTCATGCATCATGTCATGGAAAATGGCTGTCATGGTCCATTGATACATAGCCCCCGCATTTTTGAGGCCAAAGGGCATTACGATGTAGTAAAAGTTCCCAATCGGAGTTCTCAATGCCGTCTTCTCTGCATCTTTGGCTGCCATGCGGATTTGGTTATACCCACTGTACCCATCCATAAATGAGAACATTGAGTTTCCTGCAAATGAATCTACAAGGAGGTTGATATTGGGCAAGGGGAATTCATCTTTAGGACATGCCTTGTTCAAGTTGCGAAAGTCTACACAAAGAACGGATCGACCATTTTTCTTCTTCACAGTACAATGTTGGAAAGCCATTTTGGGTGTTGGATGGGTTTGATAAAACCAAATTTGTTAGCAATTTTTGACCTCTTGAACTATTTGAGCTTCTACCTCAATGTGGAAGACCCTAGCTGGTTGGACTATCGGCCTCATCCCCGGGTCCACATTAAGAGAATGGACTACCAACCCTAGGTCTAGACCAGGCATCTCATCATAGGTCCATGCAAACACATCTCTGTATTTTTGAAGCAAGGTTACCAGTTGTTCTCTTTCTTGCGCCACCAATTGATCGCTAATGAAGACAGGCTTTTGGGATCCTGGTTCTGTCCCCAAATCTATTTCCTTTAATTCTTCCTCGGGCTGAATCTGGGCCTCTTTAACTGGTTTTTCTGGGATTTCTTCTTGGGCCATCATGCGGCTTGGTGGTCCGGGACCTTCCCGCACAATGCATTGGGTCCCGCGCACCTTCACAAACGATAGATTAGCCTTCCCCCAAGTTCCCGCACCACCACACATTCTCGGGATCCTCAAGATCCGAGCTCCTTCTTTTGTCTTTTTCTTTCTAGAAGGTTCCTCGGTCACGGTGCCCCTCCCTCCTTCTTCTTCTTCTAGGATAGGTGCCCCTAGGGTCCCCCGGCGGGGTTCTCATCATCCGGCTCCAACTCATCATAAAACATCGTTTCGCAAAGTTCACTTCTCCCTAGGCCGAAAGGATTATGGTTGGCGAGGATCCTTATGGGGCCTCCCATTCAATCTCCCTTTAATGCATTGATGGAATGTGGATGGAATAAGGCGATGTTTATGAAGCCACGGGCGTCCCAAAGAATACATGATAAGAAACTTCGCATTAATCACATGAAACCTTGTCGAGCTACTATTGGCCCTACCCTTAAGGCTAGCTGCACGTATCCTTCCTCGTTGATTCCACCGATCCTCCAAATCTGTTATTTCCATGGGAGCCCCAGGATCCTTCACAACTAAGCCAACAGCTTCCGGGGTACTCAAGGCTATGAGATTGAGTGATGCCCCCATATCCACCAGTGCTCTTCTAACTTGAACGCCGTTTATGGTGGCCATTAGATAAAGGGGTCTACGGTGGTCCGGGTGCTCAATCTCCATGTCTTCATCGAAGGTTATTGCATTGGTTGTCTCCGAAAGCTCGACTAGCATGTGACTCACCAAAGCATTCCATCCCCGAATCTGCTACTATGCTCATGAGAGACTCTGTGGCCATTCTTCTTGCTTCTAGTCCGAATCCTAATTGATTGAATAGTGACCTGAACTTAGGATTCTTCTCGGAGGGTCCCGATTGTGCTCGGGTGGAAGGATCCTTGATTCTCCTACTTCTACGGGTTCCCATGTATTACTACTGCTACCACCCCTTTTCTTTTGTGATTAGGCAAGGGGTTCCTCCGCACCTCTGGCTCCTTCTAAGTGAGCTCCGGGTTCCTTCTCTCAACTTTTTGTGGAAAGAGTTCTGCGAAGGGTCCAGCAATCCTTGGTGGAGTGCTTGACATAATTATGGATTCTACAAAATAAAGGTTCTTCCTTTCTTCTTTCGATTGGTGGCCTGGACACGGTGAATGGCCTAACAACCCCATCTCCAATCCATTTGTCTAGGACATGGCTTAACTCCTCAACTGTACATGGGATCACCGGTGGTTCCTCGAACACCTTCTCATCTAGTCTCTTCCTTTTCTCTCCCTCTCGATCTTTGTCATATAGCTTGGGATGCGGGCAGCCTTTTTGTTCTCATGGTTTGTGCCGTCCTTCCGGTTCTCTCAGCGGTCGAAAAACTGCGTGATACATAGATTTTCAAGGTTGAACCTATAATCAAAAAGCATGTTGGCTATACAGGTTTCCACGAGCTCCTTTTCTTCATGGTCCCCATAGCGGTCTAGGGACACATCTTCAAATCTTTTAATGAATTGAACAGATCTTCTCCGTGTCTCTGCCTTACCATTTGCGGATTCTGGAAAGTGATTTTGTCTTCACCAGGGTAATATTTGGCGCAGAATTTTTCCATCATCTCATCCTAGGTTTTGATGGACCCGGGTCTCAGCGTGGTGTACCAAGTGTATGCCCTATCCACTAAGGATTTGGCGAATTTCCTCGGACATAATTCTCTCTCTCCCGCATAAGGGCCCATAGTGTGGATAAACCTACTCACATGTTCCACGGCACTTCCGTTCCTCCCATCGAAAGGATGGAACTTTGGGGGTTCGTACCCCTTAGGGTATGGTTTGCCAAGAAGTTCTGGAGGGAACGGGGGATCCCGAGAGAATTGCTTGGGGATCCCCGAGAGTTTTTCCCTTTCTTGCTCCAGGAGGGCATTGACATCCGCCCGTGTCAAGTCATGCGAGGGTTGGCTCTTCCTCCCACTGCTGACCCTCCTCTTTCTCGGCTGCGTCCCATCTTGGTGGCCATTAGGGGGAACATTGTCTTTGATTTCCTGTGTCCTGCCCTCTTTGAGAATACGAACTTCTTGCTCCAGATCCTTTAACATTGTTGTCATCCTGGCCATGAGGTCTAGTTCCCGCCTTGTGTGTCTTTGTTCTGACACAACCTCCTATTCTACCAAGGGTATCCCACCTCCTTGCCTGGAAGCTACCTCATTTTCTCCTACGGGTTCAAAGACCGTAGGTGGCACATTAGTTCCTTTGTTGTTTCTTTGTCTTGGAGGCATTCTCTGTGAAGGGGTTACTTCTTCCTTCTTCTTTGCCTAGTCCCAGGGAGTCGCCAAAATGTGAGAGTGCCTTTTTCGTGACACTCGGGCCTAAGGATCCCGGGCCTAAATGAAAAGGAGGATTTGGTGGACCAGGCCTTGACTCACCGCACTAACGAACGAGCTGTTTAAGAATCAAGTGGATGCAGAGAATACTCCCGACAATATAAAGAAAATGACAAACAAGGATATCGAAGAGTGCCAAAAATTAACAAGGTAAATTCAAAAGGAAAGAAACAGGATTAGCAAAGCGATAAAAATTAGTGCTGTGGGGATCCTGGGAAATATGAAGCAATGTTTCATTAATACATTATCAGTTTGATTACAAAAAGCTCACTAGGACGTGATACAAAGTTCAATCAAGCTCAAAAATTGCAGTCTTGAATGACTATTTCAGCCTTCAAAACTTGCAAAGTTTGATTCTTGTTGAATCCGAGTATGTGCAATAGTGACTTTTACAGGATACCGGAAGCAATACTTGTTTTTCCCTTAGTATTTTCCTTTCTCGCACGATTTTCTGATAGTTTTTCCCGGAGAATTTCTTCTTTCTTGTGTTTCTTTCTTTTTTTTTTTTTGCCTTTTCTTCACAACCCATCCTCTCCTTTTATAATGGAGTTTTTGGTCTTCCTTCCCGGAACCATTGGTTCCCCTGTTTTGCTCTTTTTGCAAACAGAGCATGTCCTATTCCCATCGTCTCGGTAAGTCCTTTTTCCGTTTTTTCTCATTCTTTCCTTCATTCAGCTCTGATTCTTTTGAAAGTTCCTAGTTGGCCATCTTCTTTGGGACGTGCTGAGATATGCCCTTCTCGGCATCCCCATTTCTGGCATCTTCCACTTTTTCCCTTTTTTTCCTATTTGGGCGGAATCCTGTTCTGTCATTTTGAAAGTTGTTTGTTATCATTCTTCTTCCCCGTCCCCGGTTCCCCGAGGCTTTTTCTGTCTGTGCCATGAGAGGTCGCTCACGCTTTTTTGTTTTTGTTTCTTGTTTTCTTCTTCTTCTCTCTTTTTCTATCGAGCTGTCCCAGTCTTCCTTTTTTTTTTTCTTTGTGCCTCAAGGGATCCGCGCCTATTGATGGTTCCCGAGGATCCTTGCTTCTCATCCTTTGCCGTGGTCCTCTTTTTCTTTTGGATGCTTCTTTTTTCTGGGCTTCAGGATCCTCTGGGCTTTTCTTTTATTCCTTCATGGGTCTCCTGTATCTACTACTTTGGGCTTAGCTTGAATTTTTCTTTTGGGCTTGACTTATTCTTTTTTTTTTTTTTTTTTTTTGCTTATTTCACTATGACCCTTTTTCGGACCTTAATAGAGTGTTAATTTACCCAAGGCATGTGGTCTAAGGAACCAAGCATAACAAAAGTTCTATTTAACACTTAAGAAAATAATCAAGAATATTAATTTACCCAAAGTATGTGGTCCGAGGAGTCGGGCATAATTAAGGTTCTGTTTAACACTTAAGCAAATAACCAAGAATATTAATTTACCCAAAGTATGTGGTCCAAGGAGCCAGGAATAACCAAGGTTCAATTTAATATTCAAACAAGTAATAGAGAGTGTTAATTTACCCAAGGCATGTGGTTTGAAGAGCCAAGTGTAACCAAGGTTCTAATTAACACTTAAGCAAATAACCAAGAATATTAATTTACCCAAGGTATGTGGTCCGAGGAGCCAAGCATAACTAAGGTTCTATTTAATATTCAAACAAGTAATAGAGAGTCTTAATTTACCCATGGCATGTGGTCTAAGGAGCCAAGCATAACCAAGATTCTGTTTAACACTTAAGCAAATAACCAAGAATATTAATTTAACCCAAGGTATGTAGTCAAAGGAGCCAGGCATAACCAAAATTATGTTTAATATTTACTCCATGAATCGGGAATATGAATTTACCCAAGGTATGTAGTCCGAGAAACCAGAAATGACCAAGGTTCTGTTTAATATCCACATAAGTAATTAACGCAACACATAATGTCATAAATGAAAACATAGCAGAGTTGCCTTTCATTAATAATAGTACCTTTGCAGGTTATTTACATTCCAAGGTCACGGTATAACTTTTTCGTCTAGATCTTCTAGGAAGCATGCTCCTATGCCTACTACCGAGGTGATATGATATGGTCCTTCCTAATTAGGCCTTAACTTCCCCCATACTGGGTTTTTTGCTATACCCACAACATTTCTTAATACCAAGTCCCTAGGGGCCAATAGTCTTAACTTTACATTTAAATCATACCCCTGTTTAAGCCTCTACTTATAGTATGCTAATTGAACCATGGCATTTTCTCTCTGTTCCTTAATTAGGTCTAGGCTCTTTTATAATAGATGGTCGTTGTTGTCTAGAGTGAACAAGGTAGTCCTCAACGTTGGGAATCGAGTCTCCGGAGGAATGACAGCCTCAACCTCATAGGTTATTGAAAGGGTGTCTCCCCGTCGACCTACGAGAGGTAGTCCAATATATCCAGAGAACATGTGGAAGCTCGTCCACCCATTTGCCATTTGCATCATTCAACCTCTTCTTGAGTCCATTCACTATAACCTTATTGACAACCTTAGCCTGCACATTCCCCTAGAGGTGAGTTGGAGTGGAATACCTATTCATGATACCCAATTCACAATAGTACCTTCTCAAAGCCTTGCTATCAAACTAAAGTCCATTGTCCGAGATGAAGGTATGAGGGATCCCAAACCGAGTGACACTGTTCTTCCACACAAACCTTTTGGCATCCATAACCCTAATGTTTGCCAATGGCTCAGCATCAACCCATTTGGTAAAGTAATCAATGCCTACCAAAGCCATCTCATGTTTCTTCTGCTTTGGGGAAAGGCCCCACAATGTCCAAACCTCACTAAGCAAAAGGCCATGGGCTAGACAGAGGATTAAGAATGCCTCATGGCTGATGAATGTTAGGAAAAAATCTCTAACACTAGTCACACTTCTTCACGTACTCTTGTACTTCTCTCTGCATATTGGGCCACCAATATCCCTAAGTAAGGGCCCTGTGAGACAAGGATTTGCCTCCTGTATGACTCCCGCAAATCCCTTTGTGCAACTCTTCTAAGAGTAGCTCCACTGCTTCAAGATGGATGCACAGCAAATATGGCCCCGAAAAGAGCACTTGTACAGCTTTTGGTCCTCAAACAGCCAAAATTGAGGAGTCTTTCTTCGCACTTTGTTAGCCTTCCCCCTTTTCTCGAGCAAGATGTCATCCTTAAGGAATAGGACAATTGGATCCATCCAACTAGGTCCCACCCTAAGTTGATGAACCTGGACCTTCTCCATCTTCTTCTTGGTAGGGTTGCATAGGTCCTTGACAAGGATGACCCGAGGTAGACTCTGCGCCGAGGAGGTTGCAAGAGTAGCAAGGGAATCGGTATGCGTATTTACGCTTCTAGGGATTTGGTGTAAGGAAAAAGAGTTAAATCCTGATTGCAAGTACCTAGCCTGGTTCAGGTACTCTTGCATTCTCACATCCATGGCTTCCAGTTCTCCCTTTACTTGGCCTACAACTAACCTTGAATCAAAAAACATCTCCACTGCTTTTCCTCCCATTTTCTAAACCATAGCCATTCCCACCAGCAAAGCCTCGTACTTGACCTCATTATTCGTGGTCAAAAAGCCCAACCTTAAGGATTTCTCAATGACGATCCTTTTAAGAGATATTACAACTAGCCCCACTCTTGATCCCCTTTGGTTTGCTACGCCATCAATGTACACCTTCCAAGATAGAGGCTCCTACAAAAAGACCATCCCAACTGATTTTCCATCCATGCTCAGCCTTTCACCATTTTCTTCAAATGAAGGCTCGGTAAACTTAGCCACTAAATTGACAAGGACCTAGCCCTTTATAGAGGTGCGAGGCATGTATTTAATATCGAAAGCTCCTAGGATCATTGCCCATTTTGCAACCCTCCCTATGTAATCACCTTTTCAAGCAAAGTGATCGGAAAGAGAGTTAGGTTAGAACCACAACAATATAAGCCTGGAAGTAATGTGGGAGCTTCCGCTTAGTATGCACTCTTGCCAAGATGGCTCTCTCCGGTGGTAAGTATCGAACCTCTGCCTCATGTAATGATTTACTCACATTATAAATTAGTCTCTGCACCCTATTATCATCCCGCACCAATACCGGACTCACAGCATGTGAGGCTACAACAATGTAAGCAAACAAAACCTCATCCTCCTCGGGTTTGGACATAATAGGTGGCCGAGAAAGATATTCCTTCAATTGTTGGAAGGCCAAGGAACACTCCTCCTTCCATTCGAATCCCTTCCACTTATGCAACAACTAGAAGAAGGGCCTACACTTGTCTCATTGATCGAGAAATGAATTGATTCAAAGCGGCAGTCATTCTTATCAACTTCTCAACCTCTTTAGATTCCGAAGAGGCCGCAGGTCATTGATTGCTCTAATCTGATTTGGGTCGACTTCAATTCCGCCGTGGGTAACCATATAACCCAAAAACTTGCCCAAGCCTACCCTAAAAGAACACTTAGCAGCGTTGAGACGCAGTTTGTGTCTCATTAGTATCTCGAAAATATCTCCGAGATCATTTATGTGCTTGAACTCCACCTTACTCTTTACCACCATATCGTCTATGTAGACCTCAATATTTTTGCCCAGTTGTGGTTTGAACATCCTGATCATCATTCTCTAATAAGTAGACCCCGCATTCTTCACCCCAAAGGGCATCACTTTGTAATGATAATTCCCTGTGGGCGTAACGAAAGAAGTCTTCGCCTAATCACCTAGAGCCAATGGTATCTGGTGATATCCCCGAAAAGCATTCAAAAAGCTCATCTAGGGATGGCCCGCGGTTGCATCCACCACCGATCTATCCGAGGCAAGGGGAAAGGATCCTTTAGGCAAGCCTTATTTAAATCTGTGAAGTCTACACACACCTGCCATTTCCCACTTTTCTTGTTTATTGGGTCAACTTTTATAATTAGTATTATTAAGGAGTTTTTTAGAAAATAAGGTTGAAACCCAAGTTTATATAGTCTAATTTTAAGTCAAGATATATCTTGACAAATGTTTTGAGAGAGAAGACTACCCAAAATACTCAAGTAGAGAAGATTTGATTGTACATTTGAGGTAAGAGCCTAAAAATCTCTTCTTGTCAAATCTAAACTTTATTTAGAATTAGAGTATTTTATTTATGTGGGTATTTTGACCAGTAGTGAAAATATTTATTTATTCAAGAGTTTTAATGATGCAAACAAAGAAAATTTTAGATTTATATTTCGGTCAATTGGACGCTACTACCTACAAATTTTTCTGTGTTCAACATTTTTAAATATATATATATATATATATATATATATATATATATACACGCTTCATTGTGATAAGCGTAGCTGGAAGTTGTAAATTTTAGGCATGATGGGTCTAAGGGTTAACTTTCTGCACAGTTTGGTTGTTTAAGAAGCCCGAATTGATGGAATTGGGGTTAAAAAAATGAAATGAAGAAGAAAAAAGTTGTAAAGTGTAGCACACGTCCTTGTCTAGTGTGACATAGTACTACTTCTAGGTGCTATAGCCTTATCTTCTAAGGCATAAATGGTGGCAGAATATATATATATATATATATATATAAAAGAAAAATATTATGACTAGGTGGAATTTTGGTGTGAGATAAGCAGACAATTATGAGATATTTTTAATAGTCTTTTTCTAGTTGGGTACCGTTATAAGTCTTTCTTGAATTATTGGATTACATAGTAAATTGTGCTTATAAATTGTTAGGTGAGATCTAAGGATTTTAGAGAAAGTGTTAGGGAGAAGTTCTTTGTAGTGAGCTAGCTAAGGTAAGTAACTTATCCTAATTGGTTTTATCTTTGCATATTTTAACTACTGAAAATTGTTTACAGTTGTTACAATTTATTTCTATTGTATTACTGATTTCAAGTAAAAAATTATCACAAATATATCTGATTATTGAACATAAGATTTTTTTTTTTTTTAGCTATATTGATTTAAAGTAAGAATATAGAAATATCACAAATATATTTGAATATTGAATATATGATTATATATATATGTATGTATTTGAATAAAATATATTTTTGTTAGAAACTATAATTTCATATATATGATTATGGACAATTTGACTATGAATTGATTCTGATACCCAAACCAATGGGGGTTATTCATTGTTATTCTAATACCCAGTCAATGGGGGTTATTCATTGGTATTCTGATACCCAAACTAATGGGGGTTATTCATTGATACTTTGATACCTAGTCACGAGGATATAGCGTGACCTTAGTCATAAGATTGTTAAGAATATGAATTACGTTTGAATATTTAACTATTTTGAGTCATTAAAACTGCTCATGTATTTTTGGAACCTATTGTAAGTTATAGCTTTTGATATATGGAAAACTAACTACTTTCTAAACCATCTATGGTATAATTGTAAGATTAAAGTATGTGATCTATTTGCAAAGTATTATTTTAAGATTATGAAACTTCTTTAGCTATTTTTGAAAACCCATAGCATATTATAACTTTTGAAGATTCATATTACATCTTATTACTTTACTGATCTATTGTTGGATAGAACTTATTCGGATTTTGGTTACTTATTGAGTTGTCAACTCATCCCCCCCCCTTTCTCCTTTCAGATTTTGATCAAGAAGAGTAGCATATGTTTGGGCTTCCGCTAGGATGTGTGCATGAGTGAAGTTTAGGAAATCAATGGAATAAGATTTGAACTTTTATGTTTAAGATTATCATTTGTGTAGTCCTTTAGATTTAAAGGATTTAGTTTATTTTTATTTGATGTTGGAAGATTATTATTTGGAGATCTTTTGAGAATTGCTTTATTGAGGATATTTTTTAAATTTATTGATGAAATTTTCTTGAGGATAATTCTTCACCACCACCGTGTTGGCCAACCACTCAAGGTAAAACACCTCCTTTATGGCCTCGGCCTGCTTAAGTTTGAGCACTTCTTCCTTGACAGCGTCAGAATGTTCTTTGAATGAGCGCCGAGGTGGTTGCTTCTTGAGGACAACAGATGGATTGACGTTTAAATGATGACAAATGAAGTTTGGATCCACCTCGGGCCTCGTAAGCGCTCCATGAAAATACATCAATATTTTTTCTAAGAAAACCTATCAGTTCTTCCTTCTCCTAAGGAGGCAACTAAGCTCCAACCTGGAAGAATTTTTCCTCGTCATTGCCAATAACAACTTTTTCCAGTTGCTCGCACTTAGCCCCTTCTCCCATGGCCTCTGTAAATAGCACTGGAAACTTTGATTGCTATAAGTCCTGCTAAGCGGAAACCGAGGATTCACCTCCAACTTGATGTCTAATTGCAGCCACCAAGCACTGCCTAGCCATAGACTGGCTTCCCACTAGCTCCTCAATCCGATCCCCCATTGAGTACTTCATTTTCAAGTGAAGGGTGGAAGACACGGCTCCTATGGCGTGAAGCCAAGGTCTTGCCACAATAGCGATAAAGGGAGTAGGCATCTACTACGATGAAATTCACTTCCACAACTTCTGACCTTGCCTGAATAGGCAGCCTAATCTGCCCCTTCAAAAACACAATCTTCCCATCAAATCCTATCAAAGGGGAGCCATAACAGGTTAGGTCCTCGGGTCTCAACTTCAATCCCCTAAATAGATCGGGATACATGATCTCTACGCTGCAGACCTGGTTAACCGGCACCCTCTTCACATCATACCCTCCTATCCTGAGAGTAACTACTAGGGCATCATTGTGTGGCTGCAAGGTCCCAACTTTATCCTCATCGGAAAAGCTCAGAGCTGGTCGAACCCCCACTCTACTCCTCTTCGAATTAGGGGGCGAGTCTTCAATAAATGGTTGAGCTATAAACAACACCCTGAATGGCCGAGAACCAGTCCTTCCCGGAGCAACAAGAATAATGTTAATTGTACCTAAAGGTGGTCTTGTAGAAACATCTCTATGAGCTTCCGACCCTACTTGACCACCCCGCCCGTTGGGCTGACACAGAAATTGCTTCAACTTTCCAATTTTGACCAACTGCTCCAAGTGAAGGCTCTGGTTGCGCTTTGTGGGGTCTCCTCCCATCTTGTTTGGCCATTGAAAGTATGGCTCATTCTTAATTTTCTCCAGAATTTGGTGTCTTGGTTCTCGAAACATGGTGCTAACTACCTAAGTAGTAGTAGATCAAGAGTGCCCCGTAAAATCTCTCTGAGGTTGTTTGTTGTTGTACCTATCTGACCTGAAATCTCTTCTATCCTAAGGGACCACTTTGGCTTTCCCTTTTCCCTGTTGCTGGTCCTCCTCGACCCGCTTATACTTATCAATACGGTCCATGAGCTAACGCACACTCCTAACTAGTTTCCTAGTCAAAGACTTTCTCAGATCATGCTCGACAGGTAAGCCAACCTTGAAAGTCCTTATAGCCACATTATCAAAGTCCCCCTCTATCTCATTGAATATCTCCCAATACCTGTTGGAATTCATCTTCAAGGTCTTCCCCTCCCACATGGTCATAGACAACAGGGAATCCAAGGGCCAAGGAACTCCACTAGAAGTTACGAAACGAGCCCCAAAGGCCCTAGTAAGCTCCTTGAAGGAGCTAATAGAACGTTCTTTCAAACCGTCGAACCATCTCATCGCCATGGGCCCCAAACTGGATGGGAACACTTTACACATCAAAGCTTCATTCCTAGAGTGGACGGTCATTCTCTAATTGAAGTGGCTGATGTGCTCCACAGGGTTTGTTCTACTATTATACATGGTGAATGCTAGCTA
Source organism: Quercus dentata (assembly GCA_028216015.1). NCBI lineage: Eukaryota > Viridiplantae > Streptophyta > Magnoliopsida > Fagales > Fagaceae > Quercus > Quercus dentata. The sequence goes on along the minus strand of CP116449.1, from coordinate 54,283,536 downwards.
AATGAACCACCAAGGAAGCTTTCCCCATTCGAATCTATGCGTAAACGGTGATTTAGAGATTCGGTTAAGAGCCTTGCTCATAGCATCATTACCCGTACCTTTGTGAGATGGACTCTTACTCCTACACTTGTAATGACAATCTTCATCATACGAAAAAGACTCACCGAGGGGAATCCTAAACCTGGGCCTATAGTTACCATCTCCATCATCATCAAAGGAGGGGTTAGAGTCTCAAGGAGTCCTTGTAGCTTCCTACTAAGACTATCAATCTCCAACTGCATGCTTCTCGTATTTTCCTCATGAGAGATGTAACTCCTACCTCGGGTTTGGCCCCTACTAGTATACGTGGTGTGCACACTAACTTTACGGTCCTTCCTTCGCTCAAGGTTGACATTAGGAACCAATGGACTCCTCCCGGTCTTGCCCTAATCCTACCATGGTGGGACGCTGCCTTATCAAGCTTAAGCCTCCCCATAAACAACGCCAATTGTAAGGGTAGGTTTTTGGCTCCTAAGCCCAAATGATGAATGGGTTAAGACCCAAAGAGTCCCACACAATGAATTTGTAGAGAGTGGGCTTAAAAACTAGGCCTCAATGAATCGAGCAACGAGCATAATGGATCGGGGATATTAAGACAGCAAAGAAAGACAAGTTTAAAGTAAGGAAATCCTTCCTCAAAGAAAGTCCGAGGAGAATGATTCTTGAATTTAGTTCTTTTGGACTTGGATACAATTTTAGCTCTTGTAGAGGGTCTCTTACTCTATATAGCTCCTTTTAGATAATCTTGGTCCTCCATTTGTTGATCATATAGGCCACTACTTGAGTGCATATCCCATCAAACACCTTCCCAAGCCCCTTGTGAGTTGGGGCAGCCAAGGCAGCACTATTTAGGAGTCTTCTCCACATAAATGCAACCAGGAGGTTTGGTGGGATGCATTAAATGTGGTGGCAGGTACTATCCCTTTAGTCATGTCGGGGCTAACCCCTTCCCAAATCTCTTTCTCTACAGTATGACCTCCCTTGATAACGTGCCGCTAACATGGCTTTATTTTCCGAGCATGTGACCTCCTTAGCATGATGGTGGCCTCATCGGCCATGGGTATGACACATGGTGCAAATACTTTATTCAAATTCTTGTACCCCCACAATGTTTATGATGGGATCCAAATGAGTTGAAAATGTGGGCACATGAAAAAAATAAATAAATAAATTTGTGAATTTTTTTTGTGTAGGTTGCGAAACTCACATGAAAAAGGTTATTGAGAAAGTTAATAGATGTCCTTGATTATGAAATATTTTTAGAAACTTTTTATGGGAAAAGTGAAAAATAATTGACTTTTTTGACACATTTTTATATTTCCCATGAAAATGGTATCTAAATTTTCCTAAAATTTTCAATTAAAAATTTTCCTAAGGGCACTGTTAATAGGACTCAAAGTTTTTAGGATCATTTATCACTTGTTATTAGCTTTTAAACTCATTGACTTAAGCTTTTGGGTTAAATACGTGGTGTCCATATATGCTATACTAATTACTCAATTGCAAAGTATCTTGAGGTGTTCTTTCCTCAACAAGTGGTATCAGAGCCAAGATGGTATGCGGTAAGGTTACAAGGTTTTGAGGGTCCTTTTTGCCACTAGAATAGGAATAGGGTGCGTGTACGTGGAGCATGCGCACAAGCTTCCCTGAACATGGACATGGAGGGTTCCTATGGATGAGAAGTATATTGCATAATTGTTGCATGCAACCAATGTCTCACAACATGTGAGATTAATGGATTGTGTGCTCCCCACGAATTGTGAGGCATTGATTGCATGCAAATAATGTATAAAATAATTTTCCCCTAAGTAGGGGTGTGCATGGGTAGAGTTTGAGATATTTTTCAACTTTTTTGGGTTGATAAATATCCAACCCAACCCAACCTAATTTGTTTCCATATCATCAAGTTTAATTAAAAAAAAAAAAAAAAAAAAAGGATTTTTATTCAACTATTTAAGCCCATTATTCAATAAAATATTACAATGTATACAAATGAGCGTAATATTTATATTTTATCAAAACTAAGACTAGAAATCTCAAAATAATTCAAATTAAAAATTTAATCAAAATCAAAATCCAAGATAAATCAAACTAAAAATTTGAAATGCACTTCTTTTTTTTTTTACTATTAATAGCATGGATTGTGGGTTGAGTTAGGTTACATGGATTCGAAATTTTACCTACCCAAACCCAACCTAACCCAAGCTTAAAAGAACTTTACAACCCTACCCAACTCAATCCATCAACCCATGAAAAATAAGCATAAGATATCGATTTAGGTTCATTTGAGTTGGGTTATTGGGTTGAATGCACCATCTCTAGACTTCTGAAGTGATTCAGCAAGTTGTTAGTACCCATTATATGCTTTGTTAGAGGTCAATTTATTACCATTACCTCATCATAATTATACATATGCTGAAGAGGTTGCACAAACATTATTTCAACACTTTTTTTTTTTTTTTTTTTAGAAAGAACATCATTTCAACACTGATTGAAAAAAAAAAAAAAAAAAAAAAAAAAAAAAAAAAACTTAATATTTCATTTTAGTGTTTACATTTTATGTGTGTGTATAAACATGTTGTGTTAACACATTACAATTATTAAAAGAAAATATAGATTAGAAAAAGGATAGGAATTGTATAAGAGGTTTCATTATCTTGCAATGATGAAGTTGTCTGAAAAAAAAAAAAAAAAAAAAAAAGACCAGCAATATGTGGACAGGACACGAGCTCAGGTGTCCCTTTTGAACTCCAGAAACGAAAGTCAAGAGAAGTCACCTTCTACATTCTAGATTCTACTAAGGAAAATTGCATTTTTGGATTATTATCAGGTTTCCATGGGGCTGGGGCAAATCATGAGACTCTCAATCTATTTAAATATTATTTAGATAATAATAATTTTTATATAATTGCTTGTTTAGATGCAAAACTACTAATGAATTATCTGACATCTCTTTTTAAATTGATAATATAGTTAATTTACTTAACATTTTTTAAAATGTTATATTTATTAACTAGTAATTATAAATATATATATGATTTTTTTTTACTATTTTTTTTTTTAATTTGTTAACAACTAGTATATAATATATCAATAAAGCAACACCTATACTACTATCAATAAAATAAAATAAAAAGCGAAGTTCTATCTAATAAAAAGCGTGACCACTGACCACCTATATTATAATTTTTTTCCTTTCATAAAACCCAAGCTACACCACCCCCAAACTAATTATAATTAAAATAAATCTGGACCGTGTAAAAACTTAAAGCTAAACTAAACAAAAGTAGCTAATTTATATACCCTTGGTAGTGGTAGGAGCCAGAAAGAAATCAGTGTGATAAAACACTGATTTCTATCTTTGTCTCCTACCACTACTAAGGGTATATAAAATAAACACAAAGTAAAGCTAGTTTTCACCTATAAAAACTAGAAAAGTAAGTGAGAGAGGGTTTTTTTTTTTTTTTTTTTAACCCGACTCTAAAAGGAACAGAGAAGAAGGTCCAACACAACTATAAAGAAGAAGCTTTAAAAAATTACTTTTAATGCTTTAAATCTCAAAATAAGTTTTGAGATTTTTTTTGTTTTTATCTGTTTATTTCAGTTTGTTTTGTTGTAGAGAGAAAGAGAGGGTAAGTGATTTTCTAGCTTCTATGTGTGGAAGACAATATAAGTTCTATGCTCTAGAACTCCCACATAGAGAAAACCAACCATTGGTTATACATTTTTTTTTTTTGGAAACTACCATTGGTTTTTTTTATAGAGAAATACTATGTTTACAATATTTTTACAACACTTTCACAATAAATTATAAGTGACAAGTTGTTATAAGTTGATATTGGTAAAAAAAAAAAAAAAAAAGTGATTTTAGTGGTAAGTTTAAATTAAAACTAATAACAACTTACCACCTATAATTTATTGTAAAAGTGTTGTGATAATGTTATGAACGTAGCACTTTTCTTTTTTATGAGTGATATGTTTCATCAATCACAAAAAAATAAAAATATTTATTAGGAGGTCCAATCATATTCATTGCCAATAATTTATTAGGTGATTGATAAAAGTTGTAGTAATTTTAGCATTTTTATTTTTTTAAAAAAAAAATTATGTATTAACTAATAGATGTTTAATTAATACTCTTACAAGCAATGATACATCCTTATTGCTTATTGATTAGTAGCTAGGCCTTTTTACATATGGGGGCTTAATGCAATTGCCACAAGCAGATCGCAAGCCCATCACTTCTGACTCCACCTCGTTCCCAAGGTATACCAAGTTGGCTAGTTTATATTTGTTTTCAATGTCATCATCATGTCCAATCTTATCAAAAGTTGTTAACCCCTCTCTAACAACATTGTTTTGTCTCATTTTACAATTTTTAATCCCAAAAAGCTTCTTGTTTTTTTAAAGAAAATTTAAAATTTTATCTCTTTCACTCTCTTGTTTTCTTCACCACCTCCCACTTTTCTTCTTTTCCAATTTTCTGCCTACCGGATCTTTGCCACAATGATGATGTCACAGCAAATGAACAAAAGGTGTTCATATAGCCATCCTTTCAATAAATCTAAGACTATAACTTTTCCCACAACTTGAGGGAAGTGGTTAAGTGTGAGTGATAAAAAGTCACTTTTACATAAACTCACCACTTTTTTTCTACCACTCGCAGTCAACCACTTTAATAAGTCGTGGAAGAAAGTAGGGTTGTAAATGAACCAAGTCATTCATAAACAACTTAGGCTTAACTTAATAAAAAAAAAACCCGTCCATGTTTATTTATTTATACACAAACTAAGTTTGAGCCTTAATTATAAGCTAGTTTAATAAATGAGTTGAGCTCAAAAAGAAAAAAAAAATGTTCATGAACAGGCTCGTGAACATTTGGGCTCGATACAAAATAAGTTGAGCCTAGGCTCATTTATGAGCATGGTAATAAGCTTCATATGAGTATGATAATTCTTGCGTTGGATCTGAAACTCAAAACCTTGATATTGAACTCAAGCTCAGCTTGACTAATAAATCTAAGCCAAGCTCAAACTTTAGACTTTTTGACAAGCTAGAATTCAAACATGTATGTGTTTTAGGCTCATTAATGCTCGTTCATATTTGTTAATACAAAAGCTAAATCATGTTTGTTTATTTGTAAACAAGCCAAATTTGAGTTTTAGTTTTAGGCTTGTTTAATAAACAACCTAAGCCCAAAAAAAAAAATTGTTCCCGAACAAACGCAATACAAAATAGGCTGAACCTAGATTCTTTTATTTTACCCTTAAGTGATTTGATTCCCCCAATTTACCAAAATTTAGGAATGCTTTATTGGGAACTAAGGGGAAAAATAGGTGTTTTATGGTATTTCTTAATCTTGGAAAATTAACACTTCTGTTGGTTTTGAAACCCGAACTGTTCAAAGAATCGACAAGTGGAGAGGTAAGGTTTTTATAGTTGAATCGAGATAATCTAGTCTTAGTTGTATATATATATATTAACCAAGACATATTATGGAATCTCTAGAACTGAGATTCTAGCCTTGCCAGCAGAGAATTCTAACTACTTTTCTAGTCCTGCCAGCAGCAAGCGAAATTCTAACTATATTTTACAAAACAAAGAGGTGATTGGTGGAAGTGGAACATAAAGTGAAATAGTAAGATTGGAGTAAATATTTTCCGAAAGGTATTGTTTTAAAGAAATTAATACATAACTCAATTAAAGACAATAGAAGCGTTAATTTTCATTGATTCAACTTGTTACTTTGTTCTCACTCAACTCCCTAAACAGGGTTGGGCATCAAGACACATGTTCAAAACTGAACACGTGTTCGCATCTTAACGTGTCCAATAGAACTAGCCACTGGGACAAAGGCCTCTCCCCCCTCAACAATAGAAACTTTGTAATCATTAATGAATACATTCTCACATTTTCTTAGCAGGCAAACAAAAAAAAAAAAAAAAAAATTGATATTAATAACCAAACAACACCTTAGCTTTTCTTTAGTACTGTTTGCGTGGTTTTTGGTCATATGTTGCATTTAATTCTCAATCACAATAGTGAGCAATTGGAAAGTTAATGTTTCATTTACTTTCTTCTTCTTTTTTGGGTAATGTTTCATTTACTTTATTATTTTTTTTTTTAGTTTCAACTTATGACGTCTGCTAGTTATCATTAGACCGAGACACCAATCGGTTTTTGGTGTATGCGGAGATTAAACCTCAAATCTCTTATTCAATCATTAGAGACTTTACCAGTTGAGTTAACTAAAACCCACTTGTTTTATTTATTTTAAACAATCATTTTCAAGATTAAATCTATAGCATTTTTGAAAATGGGTTTTTTTTTTTTTTAAGAATACATTTCCATGGATTTTTGTAGTAAAAATTCTTGTCATGGCCAAATTTCATGGCTTTTTAAAGTATTTTTGAAGAAATCCAAATTTTAGGGCTCTTGAGACTTCATTTAGAAAATACATCTATCAAATGATTTAGTTTTAGAAAAAAATTTAGAGTTATATTTAGAAATCAACTTGAACAACCTTTTTGATAGCAAATTTTAAAGCAAAGCTTTAGGAAGCTTTTTGAGAAGTATTTTGTAAAACAATTTAATAAAAGCCTTTTGAAAACACTTTGTTTTGTTTAGAGTTCCTTTGGACCAAGCCTTTTATTTTTTGGTGGGATTGTGTTTTTGATGATAACTAAAAAGCTAGCATATCAACACTTCCACCCATGAGAAATCATTCAAGGATTACAAAAGTTCAAATAAATAAATAAATAAATATATATATATATATATATATATATATATGTGTGTGTGTGTGGGTGGAAAGCAGATAAAAATCACACATTCATCTACTCTGTAACATTAGTTCAATATCCATATAGCTATATACATATGAATATAAAGATCAAAGGAATTAAATAAATAAATAATAGGTGCATATATCTCAATATCAAGATCTAGATATTTAAACACATAGAGTATGAATATATAAATTAAAAGTATACAAAGATCAATATAGCTAAATTTATTCACAAAAAGCATAGATCCACAACATGGTTAAAACTCTATACCGATGGATCTATCAATATATGGTTGTGTACATCAAGGTGTACGTGAGAATATAGGCATATATGGAAGCAATAATATAAGAGCATAGTTAATACATTAATCTAAGCTTAGAAGCATAGAGATAATATACTACTCACATAGCATAAATAAAGTATCTTCACAAAAAAAAAAAAAAAAAAAAAAAAAAATACATAAAGTAAAGAAAATCATTTTTTTTTATCCAATTCTTCATTCCTGGGAAGAGGAAAAAGCAAATAGAGCAAAGGCCTCCTCTTTCCGTCCGCTCTTCATTTACTTAAATGGAAAGAGCCGGGATTCAAGTCTTTAGGAAGGAGTTTCACACACATATACACTTAAATTAGGCTAAAGTAAAATTCTATCTTGTATCAAAAAAATAGAAATCTAGACTAATAAAGCAATAAATGGGGGTAAGAGGCTTACTTTAGGGGTGATTAGAAGGCTAAAGAGGCCTTAATTTTGTGCTGGAAATTTTAGGAAAAGAGGATTTGGAATCTTAGGAATAGATTTAAAAAAGATGATATTCTAGGCCTTTTCGGTCCCCATTTTCTACTCTTTCGGATCTTATCTTTGAGCAGCTGTTTGGAGGTCTTCTAGAACTTGGATTTTTGTGTTCTTGCAATCCTTAAAAAGTTCTTGCAGTCCACTTTCTAAAGGTTCCAGCTTTATTCAATTTAGAGCAGCGGTCACGAAGATAGTCCAGTTGGAAGAAGGGTGTTTCAGCGTAGAAATTTGCAAAGCTGATTTTTGCCTATATTGTGCATGTGATATCTCTCAATCCAAAAATGATATTGTCGAGCCATTTTTTCTGACATACATAATTGATCCTAATTCAATGATATTCTGGATTTTTGCATAAATTATGGCTGAAACAAAACAGTTGTTTGTGTGAAGACGCCCCAAAAAACAACTTTTGGTCCCAAAAAAAAAAGTGTCATTGGAAGGATTTTGATGCCTATTTTGTAAATATGTTTGTTTTATTGTCCCAATACTTTGATTTAGCAAGTGGTGATAAAATGGTGATAAAATCATGATTTTGCATAAATTTCCACTTTTTTTTTTATATATTCTTTTAATTCAAGTCGGTTTTTGCCATCCATGCTAAATTGAAGTTCATAATGAGACATTTTCAATGACTCCTCACTTGAACCAATTTGTGGTCATTTGATTATAATTTAATTGAGATTAAACTATAATCAAACATTACAAAAATGGCTGTTTTTTATTATCAAAGATTTGATGTTTTCGTAATATCTTTCATGTTTCAACAACAAATTTGGGCCTGTGAACTATCATTTCAAAGATAATTTCATGATCTTTAACATGATCACAAATTTATTACAATTGGATGGTTGAAATTTTGGTCAAATATTGACTAAACCTAGATTAGGGTTGGTCAAACTTAGTTAAAATAAGTCAAATAATTTGAAAAGATGATTAGGTTAAAGTAAATTGGAATTTGGTGGTAATAAGAATTTGGAGCTAATTTTAATGTCGAACAACTTAGTCAAACTCAATCAAACTTAGTTAATTAAATGAGGAAATTTTGGGATTTTGGGCTCTCGAACCATTGAAATAATTTATCCAACAACTAATTAGGACAAATCAATTTATTTCATGTAATATTCCATATTTCCACGTTAGAAATGTTTTTTTTTTTTTTTTTTTTTGGATTTCAAAGCTCAAATTGACATTTTGGCATGGAAATCGAGGTCAAACAAAATACAGTGTCAACCTCCTAGTTTCTATTTCTTCAACCTTCTCCTCTAGTTCTCTCTCAGCATCAATTCCCCTGTCTCACTACTTGTGTCTTTAGTGATTCACTTTTCACCACAACGCAGACATGGGAAGGTTGTTCTGACTACTCTGTCAAATATTTTCCCAACCAACACGCATGAATCGAATGCAACAATGACATGCAATACTAAGAGATTGGCGTCACATCGGTCCTTGCAGCAGGGTAATTTAGGGATCTCTAATGTGACCTCTGCCATGATAGATAAGCTAGATTTTGGTGTGGTGCTGGTGGCATGGTGGTTTGGGTCTCAAATTCACTAGATCTTGGGTTCTTTTCTATTGAGTTGAGATCCGTAGGCATATGGATGGGTTTTTCTAGTGGCTTAGGTAATGGGTAGTGGGGGTTTGTTGAGTGGCAACTATAGTGCTTTTTGGTGATGATTGGGATGAAATTGGTGTTGTGTTATGATGTAGTATTGGGGTTTGTGGTGGCAGCAAGGTGGTTGAGGATGGTGACGGTAGTTGGGATTTTGTTTGTGGTGTTTTTTGTTTGGCTTGAAAATCTAAGTTTGCGTATGGGTGAGTTTATGGTTGAGAAAGAGAGAGGATAGGAGTTGTGGGTTGGTGATGGTGTTGTGACTTTAGAGTAGAGATTAGAGTGAAAGAGATGATTTGACAAAAATATTAGTAGAATATTAGATGAAGAAATGGTATTTGAATAAAACAGATAGTAGAATGAATAATCTAATGTTGGTGTTTCTAAAAAGTGGTTATGCAAAATAGAAAAAATAAGTTCTTATATTAAAATAAACAGAAATTTTTGCACATATAGATTCGAATATTTTACTATCTCTAGAGCTACACGAATTGTTTCCAATAGTACTTATACATAAAAAGGGGGAAAATGGGTATTTGGCCCTAATTTACAAACTATGCAAAAAAATGCATTGTTTTGAAACAATTTAGCAAAATGCCCATATTTTTAAAAATCGAGTTCTGGTGTGGAACATTAGCTATGCATATTTTTCCACTTAAATGTTTTTGAAAATTTACTTGAAACTTCCACTTAAAAATATACATATAACTCGATTATGTTAAAATCATGTTTAAAAAATAATGACATTTTGCTAAATAGTTTCAGAACATAAGGATTTTGCTGCATAGTTTGCAACTTAGGGGCAAAAGCCCATTTACCCTATAAAAAGATCACTAGTTGTTTTAGTTTTACCTATGACATTCATTGTATGTTTACTTAATTACCAACTTCACTAATATATTTGAAGTTTGGATTTACTTTTAAAACAATATTGAATTTATTTACTTAATTTTATAAAAAAAAAAATGTGGTTAATTAACAATACCATAAAATATTTATGAAAACATCTAAAATCAAGGAAATAAAACCTTAAATTATAATCTTAAAAAATTACATAATAAAAATTAATAGGCTGAACCCATGTTCTATTCTACCACACCAATGGCAAAATATGATCTGATGGTATTATTATAGATGTAAACATAAGATTATAGTTTTCTCACAAGACAGTTTGACTCTTCACTCACCAACGAGGAGAACCTCCTTAATTAATCTTTCAAAGTTCTTATATGATGATCCTTCAAAATCAGTTGCTTCCATTGCTTTCTTCTTCCATTCCCTAGCTTTTTGCCTCATGGCATGTCCCTTTTCCCCTTCCATCATTTCCTTAACAAGTGCTTCAATCTCATGACGTTTAACATCCTCATTAACCTCCACACCAATCTCCCAAGTGGTACAAGCATACCGACAATTTGTCTCTTGCTCGGCAAAGAAAGGCCAACAAATAATAGGCACGCCAACAGATACACTTTCTAATGTAGAATTCCAACCACAATGTGTTAGGAAAACCCCTATGGATGGGTGTGCTAGCACTTTATCTTGGGGGCACCAACTTGTTAAGAATCCCCTATCCTTAGTCTCCTCAAAATATTCTTCAGACAAGATTGCTGAATCTCCCATTACCAAATCAAGCCTAACTATCCACAAAAATGTGTGCTTGCTATTTGCAAGGCCCCATGCAAACTCTTTCAAGTGTTGGCTTGACATCACAGTTATGCTTCCATAATTTACATACACAACTGAGTTGGGTTCCCTTTTATCAAGCCATTGGAGACATTTGGAGTCTTCTTTCCATAAGCTTAAACCTTGAGACATGAAATGGCTCTCAGGTACATGCCGACCTAGTAAGTGAAGTGGGCCTATATTGTAAACATGAGGGAATTTGGCCAAAAGTACTTCTAGGACTTCATGTTCAAACTCCTCAAATGTATTGAAGATGATCGCGGAAGAATTTAAGCAATTTTGTACTTCTGATCCCAGAAAATCAAACATTGTTTCAAGAATGTCGATGGTTCTAATAAAGGTAGGGAGGTCCTTGAGCCGGATGTTTTTCATTCCCGGGATCCAATTTATTGGTTTGTCAAGTGTTCCATCATCTTTGAAGCTTTCATCTGTAACAAAAGAAATATAAAACAATAAGTCTAGAATCACAACTTTTCTCATAAATTGTTGATACAATAAGTTGTTAATGATTAAAAATAAAATGGTGTCAATAGTGAGTCTATATGAAAATCAATAATCACTTCTCTACTCAGCAATATTGAAAATGTTGTTTAAGTAATATTGAAAAATCTAGTTTATAGCATTACTCTAGATAGGGACAAATCCACACTTGGACCAAGGGAGGCCAACCCCTAGCCCAACGCCAAACCATCCTCCCCATTTCAATATTTTAATTTTTGTTAATAATGCATATTTAAAATTTGTCATCATCCTCCCTAAAATAACTAGTTAAGTTGCAATTGGCACTTCTCATAATCACTTATAAACCTAAAATCCACCTAGTAAATATCTAATGTGGGACTTTGTACATGCCTACACAACACACACATAATCACTTATAAACCTAAAATCCACCTAGTAAATATCTAATGAGGGACTCTGTACATGCCCACACAACACACACATGGTGTTATATCATGTTTGTTTTGATATATAATTTGTAATGACACGAAAAGAGAACTAGTCACTTATTTGTTTACACCCGGCCAAAAGGACTATTCATGTTACAATTAGGAATCTTCGTAATCACTTATGAACCTAACATCCACCTAGTATACACCTAATGTAGAACTCAACGCATGCCTATACAACTCACACTTAAACAATCAAATCCAATCAAATACTCACAATTTAGGTATCACACGTTTCATCTTATAAAATAAATTAGTCCAAATAAGTTTTTAAAAAATGTTATAGTCTAATGTGTGGCCATCCTCTAAATAAATAAATAAATAATTAACGTAAAACATTTTTAAAAATCGTTTTTCATCTTTTAGTATTTGTAAAGAAGATTCTCTTTCTTAATCGATTGAAAATTATAAGGTTTGTATATATTTTTTATATTTTTTTTGAATTATATCAAACGGTTTGTAAGAATTAAAATATCATTTACTTACTAACTTGTTTATAGAGTGATTGTACTTATAATTACTCATTTTGTTTTTATCACAACTTCCACACAAAAAAAAAAAAAAAGCATTTTCAATAATAAATATTGTCAAAACTAAGTTTCATAATCTAAATTACTATTTGATTTTGTACTTCAAAAGGAAAATTATTCTGAATTTAGTATATATAAACAATTATAGATTATTTTGGGATTTAAAAAAAAAAAATTTTTAATAGGACAAATGATTGATTTAAAATGTCTTCTGAAACAATTATTTTATGTCTATTTTCTAATTTGCATTTTTCTAATATTGAATGAGTGCTAGTTTTATTTTATTTTTTTATAGGATAGTAGGATACTTAGTCATGAATTTCATTATATTTTTTTCATTCTTGAATTTTTTTTCACGTTTTGGCTCTCCAAAACCTAAAATCCTGGCTCTATCTTTGACTCTAGATTATATGCTTTTAGAAAATATTGTTAGAGTGATTCTTAATATTTCAACTTTTACAAACCGAAATCATCTTGATATGAAAAGATTGCATGTCCCATATGTAATTTTTCAGTATATTAAACATTTTTCTTGTGTCTTGTCAACGAGAATTTAACTTTGTAAACATTTTTTGGGACATAAGATCTTTACTACTCATTATTGTAGTAGAAAAGAATAAAATTATTATCACAAAACAAAGTTAGAAATTACAAGTCCCATTCTCATAATATAAATGATGGCTAGGAAAGTTAGGAATTGTGATCCCTTTAGAAATTATTCTGATTTATAAGCTACAGGTCTACACAACAAAGTATCCCTCTCCCATTCCTTAAACTTTGATAAAACAAAATATGATCTTTGGTTTCATTATGATGAGGATAGATTTATCTTAATTAGTTTTTCTTTTCTTTTCTTTTTTTTTTGGAGAATCATCTTAATTTAGTTAATAATGCTTATGAAAGGATTCAATTTATTCAATGTATACAGAGTTTCATAACCGTATATATATATACAATTCCTTACTCTCATTAATTAGACCAAAACTAGATTTCTCATATAAAATTTTCCTGCAATTACTATATTTTACGGCTACGTCTCGCTTTTCTTTGATTTCTCTAGCAGAACATAGCATAACCTTTTTTTCCCCTTATAATCCACATTCGCCAGGAAATATTAAACCACATGCGATATGACAACAATGACAATCAACAATTAAAGGTATTTATATATATTCAAGTAAATAAAGAAAAAAAAAAGTAATATTACACATTATTTATCCCATGAACAAAAGAAAATCTATTATGTATAATGCAGGAGTTAAATTTCATATATATTTAATACATGTATATATCTACCTTCTTACATGGTGTGAGTATTGTATTTATCCAATACATCATACATGTATATATCTACTCTCTTAAATGAGGTGGGACCCATCTCATATGAGAGGGTAGATACAAATTTTTTATTCATGTAATACCACCTCCTATTCAGAGACTGCTTTTGTAAAATAGACATGTTATTATTTCTAATTTTGTGGACTTGACTTTGATGTAACAAGTAGTGAAGTTATTTTGCAAAAAAAAAAAAAAAAATTATAAGAAGTATTTACTATCCATACTGTAGGACAAATTACTCCGACTCTTTGACAAGAGAAAATATCTCTCTTATGGAACAGTACACCACTCCTATATTTGATGGATCTCACACATTTATGAGACCCCATGTTATTTAATTATTGAAACGAAAAAAAAAAAAAAAAAAAAAAACAGACCTTATGTTATTATGAAATGAGCATACCATAAGGCAATTTTATAAGATAATTTTTCCTCTTAAAAAGAAGTTGCGTTCATGAAATATAGCAATCCACTGAAAAAAATAAAAAAGTAAAAAAAAAAAAATGAATTTGTTTGATTTTGTTGTTGGAAGTGGAGTTTTAGTTGTAGGGTTTTGTTATAGAACTTTTGGGATTATAAAGAACTGTAACTAGAAAGAAATATAACATTTAGAGTATTTGACAAACTACAAAGCTACACTGCTTTAGAGCTACTGTTATTCTGTGAGATGATCAGCAATGACACCACACCAAATTGATTTTCGAGATTGAGAGAAAAGGGAGGAGTTGTTTTTGGCAAAGAGAAATATCGAGACGGGGTGATGGTTCAAAAATTTAACTTAAAATTAAGAGCATTTAGTTCACAATTAAGATTGTACTTTATAACATTTTCACAGGATTGTACTTTATGAATTTAATAGTATACAAAATACTAAATGCAGTTTTTTTTTTTTCCCAAAATTTAGAATTAAATCGGAAAAGGTTATAATTTTATATAATGACCGTGGATAATTTGGATAATTCACCTTTTATTTAAAAATAAAAATAAAAAAAAAAAAAAAAAAAAAAAACCAAGCAAAATCTCATAAAATATAATAAAATTTTATTATTAATTAATTATGGAAAATATTGGTTGATGAGATCTCAGTCTCATTTGGCTATTTCGAACTCACCAATATTTTCCAGGTTTAAAATTCTTAATTAAAGTCTTATGAACAACTTCAGACTGGATGGCTACTTACATTGCACTTGACAAAGAGAGTAAATGAGAGACTTATGAACTGGGGGACTTAGTATATATGCACATTAAGCAATTTAAGCTTAGAGTGGTAAGTGATAGATATACTCAGTAACCCCATACTGCCATCTGAGTTACAGTTCAATTAATAAAGTTGTGTATAGTCATCTGATCAGTACCATTGGTGTGGTTAGAAAAATAAAAATTTAATCTTTAACAGTTATTCTAACAAAAACAAAAAAATTGTTCAAAGTACCTTTGAATGGAAGAATGCCTCTTTTGATGAGTTCAGCGAAGTTGAGACATCCCATGAAGCCACAAGCTGAGGCAGGCCAAAACTGAACCTCTGGGATGCCTAATTCTTCTCCAGCTTTAATAGCAAAACTCATGACGCCATCAGAAACTATGCAAGTAACCAAAGGCACTTCAGAGGACGAGTTGAGCTTAAGCACTAGCTCTTTGAAAGGGACCAAACAGTTCTTTCTTGTGGAATCACATAGTGATGGGATATCTTGGGTTGCATCACGATCGGACGGTGGCAACCCGTCTGGTATTGTTTCAAACTGGAAATCAGGTAGGCCCTTTACGTAGTCAAGTCCTTTGGATCTGATTAAGCGTCTGTGGTTGAACTCAGTATTAACAAAGGTTATATGGAAGCCCCTTGAGTGAAGGAGCTTGGCTAATCGCATCATGGGTGATACATGGCCTTGTGCTGGGAATGGGACACATACTGCATGGGGCTTTGTAGCTCGAACTGAACCCATATCACTTGCAAGTTTAAGCTATATTTTTTTTAAGGAATCAAATTTAAAGGGCTTGTGATGATACCTTTAGGCTCTATGCCATTTTATGGAAAAATTTGTAGCATTAGGCTATTAACCTATAGATTTTTTCAGTAAACTCATCTGCTGGGAAAATTATTCACTGTCACATGAGAGATAGTATTACCATCAATCATTCGAAATGCTGAATAATCAACGTCAGCATCTCTCCTTTAATGTCTTATGCAATTATTGCAATGTCGCAAGTTGGCCTATAGTATGAAAGCTGGTTCTGTACGGTCACTGTGTGCGTTAGGTACTAATTGGCAACTCATGAGATATGCACAAGAAAACTATCGGAAAATAATAAAACATGCATATATTTAAAAACAATTTAAGTTTATATATGCTTGCAAGAGATACATACCTAAATAGTTCTTCTGTAACAATAAAAGCCTTATTTTTAAGATAAAAAAAAGATGTAATGCTAGTGAGATCCATTATATGGCCAAACTTGTAATCCAAAATAAAGAAATGGCTAAAATTGAGACCAAAAGTTAATATAAAAAAGAAGAAGAAAAAGTTAAGACAAATCTACCATTAGCATATAGAATATTATTGAAGTTGTGATCTCATAGCTCATAGTATCCGTAGCAATAAGCTCTTGATTATTTATTACTAACATGGTCATGATCATGATCTTGACCACTAAATCTAAGGCCTTTTTGGATTTGCTCTTCTAGGAAAATCTGTTAACAGTGGCATATTTTATAAAATAAGAGTCACAATTTCTATGAGTTTTATGTTGAATTTTAATTGTTTAATACTTGATAATTGATATCCAAACCTCAAGAATAAATAAGAAAGAAGTAATTGAAACATACAAATTTGTGAATCCATCCAAATCAAAAAAACAAAAGATATATAAATTGAATTACCATATACATAATAATTGATGACTTGCCATCACATACTCCCACAGTCAAAGCTCAATGCTCTTCTCAAATTCTCTCTTCTATTTTCTACTTCAGATGATGCTTTTTTATCCGAAGCATTGATGTAACATATTTATAGGTTTGAATTTAGATGCAATATAGACTATAGAGTTTTATTAGATCCATACCCCTCTAACCAGAGTGTAGTATTTGTTTTGAGTCAAACTTCTCTAAGCAAGAAAACAAACTAAATGGTATTTTATCAAGAACTTTTAACGTGCTTATCTCATTTTTTTCTTTTTTTAAGATAGAAAACGTGCTTATCCTTTATATCGTGTAGCAAAACAATAGACTTTGAGTGAAGAGCAAAGGATGTGTCTGTTTAAAATAAATGATAATGATGAGTTTGAGTTTGAGTTTAAGTTGAACTAATTAGAGAGATAGAATTTCATTCCTTGTTAAGTTTGGACTAAACAAAAATAATTTTATTAAAAAAAAAAATAAATGATTTATTTTTTATTTTTAAAATATTATGCTGACGTGAAAAATTATGGGAGTTTCAGAGGTTTTGGTTAAATATATATATATAAATATATATATATATATATATATATATATATATAGATTAAGTGAAAAATTGATATAATAAAATTGTGTTGACACAGTAAGTATTAGCATTGGGAGGTAATTAAACACCCCCAATTGCTATTTTAGCAACTAAGAACCTAAAATAGTGCTCCAACCCGGTATGTAAATCTTAAAAATTTTAGAACCCATGAACAGTAGGTACTTATATTTAAAACCCATTGTTCACAAGTTTGTAAACACAAATAATATTACTTTATTCCCCTTTTTCTCTCTCTCCTCTACGCTTCCCCCCAATCTCTCAATCTCCGAAACACTCTTCTCTCTCAACTCTCTGCACTTCTCCCTCAATCTTTGAAACTCTTTTCTCTATCAACCCTCCTTCATGATCCTCGCGATTTTAGGTGGTGGATTTTAGGGATGGCATAGATCGAAGTTTGGGTCGGTCGGTGGCTAGATTAGTTGTACGAAACCAAGACCCCAAAGCCCATACCGGCATTAAGCCCAAGCCCATACAGGCCACGGGTCCAGGCCCATACCGATTTTGGGTGCAGGCCCAGCGGAAAGGTCCGATTACCTTACACCCTTCTTGAAACTGCCTTAACGTGAAAATAAGTTTTGGGGTCTGAGTTCCAACAGACGATCGGTTTAACTTTCCCGGGCAAGCAAATCGGCCGTGTCCGGGAAAGTCATGATATGCACGAGAAACTGAATTGCCGAACATAACCGATCAAGCGGGAATCAAGTTCCAAGGTCATAAATCTTTGGACCGCCCTCTCACCTAAATATCCACTTTAACCAAATAATATTGGACCTTTAGTAGCACTAACGGTGGCTGTAATCATAATCTCCCCACTAACCTTGGCTAAAAATAGAAGAAATTTGGGAGAAGAAGGGGTTCAGAAAAATTGAGAGAAAACAGTCAAGTGAGAAAGAACAAACTGAGTGTTGTTTTGAGTCTCTCTGCCGAGAACGACCCAAAGTAGGAAATCCTCAAACCCACTACAAATAAATTGTGAGCCCAAGTAATTCAAGGCCCAGAAGTCTCACACTTGGTTCTTACATTAGTGATGGTTGCTTGGTCGGTGATGGGTTGCTTGGTTGTTCAAAGGCTAGATCAATGATGGTCGATGGCTGGATTGAAGTTTGGTAGTGGGTTTCGGTGGTTGAGATTGGAGTTTGGTGGTGGGTTTCATTCACAACAATCTTCCTTCCATGGACCACGGTGGTTGAGATTTGAGAGGAACGGTGATTGGTTGGGTTTTGTTTTTTTAATTAGATTTGGGTGGGGGTGGTTTGCTCCAATGGGTTTGTACGGGTAGTGGATGGGTTCATTGTTTTGAATTTGTGATGGGTAGTTGATGGTTTTGTGGCGGAATCCAATAGGTTTGTGGTTGTGATTTAGGGGCCGTCACAAATCAACCATTGGTTTGTGATTTGGGGGCAGTAGGTTTGTGATTTAGGTTGGTGGGTTGGGATTTGGGTGGGGATGGGGGTGGTTGGTTGGATAAACTTTTGGTAATTGGACGATGGTGGTGGTAGGCGAGCTTCGATGCTAGGTTGTTGCTAAGTGGCTGAGTTCATATGTGGTGGTTGCTAGAGAGATAAAGACAGAGGAAGAGAGGAAAGAGAGAGATGGGAGAGGAGAGAGAAAGAGTAGTTTTTAAATATTATTTAATGTTGTAGTTTATATTATTTTAATAAGTTGTATCTAAAAATAGAAACTGGGATGTTGAGTGAGTTGTAAAATAAGATAATAAAATAGATAAAGTAGGTTTTTAGGGTATAAATTTTGGCATTCCGGATTCTAGTCAAGCTAAGCTCGAGTTTGATATCAAGGTTTTGAGCTTGAGATCCAACACAAGAATTATCATGCTCATATCAAGCTTATTATCAAGCCTATATGGTTTGGACCAGTGATCCCAACTTTCAATTAATTGAAGTCTTAGTAAGATATGAGTTTATTTGTCAAGCTCATATCAAGTTTATTACCAAGTTCATAAATGAGCTTAGGCCCAACTTCTTTTGTATAGAGCCTAAATGTCCATGAGCCTATTCATGAACAAATATTTTTCTTTTTGGGCTCAACTCATTATTTAAACAAGCCTTAAAACTAAGACTTGAGCTTGGCTTGCGTATGAATAAATAAACATGAACAAATATTTTATTAAGTTAAGCTCGAGTTATTTATGAACAGTTTGGTTCATTTACAACCTCACTCTTTCCACAACTTATTGAAGTGGTTAACTGTCTCTGAGTTGTAAAAAGAAAAAAATGATGAGTTAATATAAAAGCGGATTGTTTATTACTCAAAAGATACAATAAAAAAAAAAAAATAAAAAAAAAAAAAAAAAAAAGAGAACCCCATATCTAATTAGGAAGACTATTTTGAAGTAACTTTTGAGCTCTTCAGGTAGCAAAGAAACCAAATTCAGCTCAAATTTACACCATTTGAAGGTATGGTTTTCAAGCTGGAACATGACCCAAGCCAAGTCCTTACAAAAAAATAAATAAATAAAAAAAAAAAAATCCTGGTAAAGCATGGACTAATAAGTCGACAATCTTATCATGATATATTTTGAGCCAAAATAAGAGGAAAGAAATAGAAAGATAATTGCGTCTCATACTTTGCCCCAGCCCCACCATGGAAGCCTAATAATAATCTAAAAATGGAAAATTTCATTACTATAGTATAGTACATGACTAGATGTAGAAGGTGACCTTTTGATTTTCGTTTCTGGTACTGATAGGAAGGTGACACATCGTGATTCGTGTCCACTTGTTGCTGGTCCAAGTTTACGGTAACGATACCAACTAGTTATAGGCCCATGCGTTGCACGGTTTTATGAAAAAACTTATTAAATAAATGTATAAATGATTATATATTTTAATAGATTCAATAAAGAAAAAAGAAAAAAATTATCAATTGTAAATAATTATCTCACTAAAATAAGGGGTAAGATTTCTTCCTAAAACTAAATTAAATTGATAATTCCAAATTGAATTTTAAATTGATAATTATTTTAAAAAAATGTACTAAACAATTGATAAATCTAAAATTAATATAATCTTGATAATATTATAAATTAAAATTAAAGTTGATAATTCAAGAATACAAGTGTAGAACATCTTGATAATTTGATGTAACATAAAAATCAAATAAGAAAATTGTTAAAATTTTTCTATTAATTCTAACCATATTTAATAGATCAAAGCTAAGAAAATTAGTTTAAACAAAAGGCAACCAATACACAAAACCTAATCAATTTAATAAAAGCAAGATACAAAAAAAAAAAAAAAAAAAAAAAAAAAAAAAAAAAAAAGAAAGGAGCCTTTAGAAACTTGACAATGTTTTCGAATGTTTTGAATTTATTAATTAAAATCACATGAAGACGGAAAACCAATAATAACACTAAATAAAGTAAACAAAATGAAAATAATAATAATAAAATAAAAGAAGAAAGAATGCACACTTGCATTGTCATGAGGTTTAGGCATTCACATATTGAAATAAGCTTCAATCCAAAAATGATATATAGGGTTATATATATTGGTAGAGTTCCATTTGAAATATAATTCATTTAAATCTTATTGAAATTAAAGATATCTATTCAATGTGTTTGTTTTTATCCCATAAAAATTGGAATTTAAAAAAAAAAAAAAAAAAAAGGTCATATGAATAGAATTAAAAAAAAAAAATAGTTGATTCAACATAACGTAACATATAAAAAATTAAAAATTAAAAAAAAAAAAAAAAAAAAAACGTGGTTGATAACTATAAGGAATTTTGATATATATATATATATATATAAATGTAAATGTCAATGTAGAAATTATCAAATTAATGGAGATATATACTATTTTTTGGGATAGATAGATATTATCAAATTATTGGAGATATATATCGTTTCTTGGGATAGATTTATATTAATCACCTCTTGAAGAATTTGGATTGTGTTTATCCCTTAATAATCAAGTTTTGTAGCTTGATATTTTGATAAAATAATATTAATTTAATAATATTAAAATTTTGAAAATTTAGATGATAAATATTATCTAAATTAAATTTTTGTATGTTAAATATTATCCCCTAATTTAAGAAATATATCCTAACAAATAAAAAAAATAATGTTAATCTAATATTATTTAATGATAAGAATAAATTACAGTCGCATAGTATACTATTCTTTTTTAGTTCTTTAAAAATCTAAAAATTTAATAAAATTTCTACAATTTGGTGAAGTCATGTGTCGCAACCACGGCATCTAAGCCCAAATTTTATTATTTAGCAAATATTTAATTTTGTTTTGATTTGATTTAATATTTAGCTCATGTGACCCAACTATGGCTGGGTTTTTTAAACACCACGTGAAGTATATACTTTTATATCCTTAAAACTAAGATGCCACATATGTTAGAGAGGAAAAGTATATGCCTTGTAACTCTATCTTTGAGAGCTACATTTCGGGTCTTGTTGGCCAAGGAAGCACAACACTATTTTTTATACGTAACCTTCATCTTGATTAAGTGACCGTTTGGATAGTGATTATTAGCGTCTGCATTTGCATTTGAGGAAAAGTATATGCCTTTTTTTTTTTAGAAGAAGGAAAAGTATATGCCTTGTAACTCTATCTTTGAAAGCTACATTTCAGGTCTTATTGGCCAAGGAAGCACAACACTATTTTTTATACGTAACCTTCATCTTCAGATTAAGTGACCGTTTGGATAGTGATTATTAGCGTCTGCATCTGCATTTGAGGAAAAGTATATGCCTTGTAACTCTATCTTTGAGAGCTACATTTCGGGTCTTATTGGCCAAGGAAGCACAACACTATTTTTTATATGTAACCTTCATCTTCAGATTAAGTGACCGTTTGGATAGTGATTATTAACGCCTGCATCTACATTTGAGGAAAAGTATATGCCTTGTAACTCTATCTTTGAAAGCTACATTTCGGGTCTTATTGGCCAAGGAAGCACAACACTATTTTTTATACGTAACCTTCATCTTCAGATTAAGTGAAGTGACCGTTTGGATAGTGATTATTAGCGTCTGCATCTGCATTTTTTGTTTTATTTTATTTTATCTTTTTGAAGTGTGTTTCTGTGGCTGGTGGCTTTTCCAGTGGGTCCCATGTACTGTTCATGGAACCCACAAATTTATTTTTTCAACAAAACTTTCATTAAAAATGAATCTCATGGCACTATTCACACATTTAAAAATTATTGTTTCAAAGAAAGACCGATGCACAGACTTTTAATTGTTATGATTTTTGTTTTTATCCACTTCGAAATATAGCAAGTGTAATTTAATTTTAATCAAATTAAGATTTTTATCCATTTAGAAATTATAATTGAAGAAAACTTATTTTTTTTTCTAAAAATTTAAGAAATCTGTAATTTAGTGTCATCACTTGGTGCAACCACGACGTCTAAACCCAACTTTTATTATATATAATACTAGTCGCTAACCCGTGCGATGCACGGAATAGTTAAACAAAATTTATACACATTTACTTTTATTGGTACAATCATTTGAAAATAATTCTAACTAATACCCAAATGTAAGAGACGCATTGACTTACTATTTAAAGTAGCATTCTCAAGAATTTACACATATTGTATAACTGAGCCTTAATTTCTCATCAATAATAAAAACATGGAAATTTAAAACATGGAAAGAAAATAAAAATTACAACAATTAATTCCATTATCTTTCATGCTATACTTTATAATTGTACGGAATTAAGTCAACTCAATTTAAGTAGTTGTAATAAAATTGGTTTCTACTATTCTCTATTCTATAGAGATATGAACATATTGGATTTCTCAAACAATTACTGGTATTGCAATAAAATGATTTATTATTGAAAATAAGAAATAAAGAAAATCTGTCTATAGTTTAAGAAACATAATATAATAAAATTAAAGAGATAAAATTTTCGGAGGAAAAAATATTATAGATAATTTTAAAAACATATAATACACTTAAAAGGGTTAGTAATTTATAGCACTTACTCCCCACTATTAGTATACACACACCAAGTGCGGTCATTGTAACCCTTTGAAAGAATCTTCCCCAATTGGACCCTAAAAAAAAAAAAAAAAAAAAAAAAAAAAACACACCCAATTAACAAAATTGATCCAAAAGGGTCTAAAAAGCACACAAAATCAATTCAAAAAAAAAAAATATGAGACAAAGTAATTACTTTCCGCTACCAATGAAATTGTCTTTTGTATTGTTGTTCCAAACTGCAACACTTATCTCTCTAAGGCCTTCAATTAACGAAAACACAAACTTCTCTTGAAATACTCAGTATTATGACCATCTATACACACACAAAACAAAATCAGCATAACTCACTATAACTCTATAGAAGCCTCAAAAATATAAAGAGAAATTAAAATGGTTGGATTTGATATTTACGTTTGGAGAGGGAGAGTTTGCGAAAACTGTGGCTTTATATTTCTTAACTTGAGAGAGAGGTAAGGTAGCTAGGGTTTTGAGGGTAAAGTTGCTAGGGTTTTGAGGTGTTATAATGTTTTTATTTTTATTTTTTATTTTTAAATATTATCTTTGACGTGGAAAATTGTGGTGCTAAAAGAGAGGTTTTATATATTTTTATATATATATATATATATATATATATATATTATATATATATTATATATATATATATATATATATATATATATATTAAATTGACCTGCAAGTTCCAACAAACAAATTTTAGAACAAGTGGTTGGATACTTGGATCTTATCTCCTAGTCCACCACGGCTCCTAAAAGCAATGTGCCTTATTAGGTACGACAACAAATTTTTTTTTTTTTTTTTTTTTTTTTTTTTGGTTTGAGAAGATAACAAAAATTACGTGATCCTATACCTACCAAAATGGGAGGAAAAACCACCTTGTACTTTCTTATATATAAAAGCGTGCCGCTACAGTAATTTAGTACTATGTATTTAGTGTTAAATTACTGTTCATCTACGGTAAAAATTTGTAAGACGCTTTTTTTTAGTTTCGAACAGTAGCTACAGTACCATCGGCACTGTAGCTACAGTAGTTACAGTTTTTTTTTGTCATCTGTTTG
The DNA here is from genome assembly GCA_028216015.1 of Quercus dentata. Classification (NCBI taxonomy): domain Eukaryota; kingdom Viridiplantae; phylum Streptophyta; class Magnoliopsida; order Fagales; family Fagaceae; genus Quercus; species Quercus dentata. The sequence goes on along the minus strand of CP116449.1, from coordinate 54,259,260 downwards.
TACTTTTTTTTTTTTTTATATTGTTATACTTACCCAACAAATTTTCATAATATTTTCACAATTATTGAGGTGTCAATTTCTTATAAGTCAAAATAAAATAATAAAATATGAAACTGTAACTAACCATTTCTGAAAATAAATGTTTTGTGAAAATGTTGTGACACTTGTTAGGTGAATATGTAAAAGTTACAGTACTTTTGGTTTGTTCAAGTGGCACTGTAGCTATAGTAGCTACTGCGTTTTTTTTTTTTCTTCAATCTTCTGTTTGTACTTTTTTTTTCTTTTGAATATTTATAAGAACCTGCATATATATTGTGATATTGACATAACAAATTTCATAATATTTCTTTATAATAAAAGCAGCTATGTCGTTACAGTGCTTTGGCATTGTGCATCCAGAGTGTTGACACTGTGCAGCACTATAGTTGCAACAATATTTTTTTTCTTCCAATATTTGGTTTGTGTTCTTTTTTTTCTTTTAAATATTGATATAAGCTGACATTTATATTGTTATACCGACACAACAAATTTCACAATATTTTCACAATTATTAACGTGTCAATTTCTTACCAGTTGAAATAAAATAATATTTTCATAATATTTTCACAAGTCAAAATAAAATAAAATATTTTCACAATATTTTTTTTTTCGTTTGTTCAACCCTTTTGTTTATTCAACTAGCATTGTAGTTACAATGCCTAATTTTTTTCAATAATCAGTTTGTGTTTTTTTTCCCTTTTAAATATTGATGTAAGCTGACATTTATATTATTATACTGACACAACAAATTTCACAATATTTTTACAATTATTGACGTGTCAATTTCTTACAAGTCGAAATAAAATAATAAAATATAAGACTGTAACCAATCACAACTGAAAATAAATGTTTTTTAAAAAAATGTAACAACACTTATTGTTATCACAATATTTTCACAATTGTTTTCCTTCACAATTGTTGAAATCTCAGTTTCTTGTATATCAAATAAAAAAATGTTAAATCCACAACATTTTAACATTAATTTCACAACAAATCATAGGTAAGCTATTATTGATGGATAGCACTAGAGCTATAGTGCTTTTGGTTTATTCAACCGCACTTTGTAGCTACAATGCCTAAAGTTTTTTTTTTTTTCCAATAATCGGTTTGTGTTTTTTTTTTTTCTTTGAAATATTTATGTAAGTTGGTATATATATTGTTATACTAACACAACAAATTTCATAATATTTTCACAATTATTGATGTGCCAAATTCTTACAAATCGAAATAAAATAATAAAATATGAGACTATGATTAATAACAACTGAAAATAAATGTTTTGAGAAAATTTTACAACACTTATTATTATCACAATATTTTCACAATTGTTGAGATCTCAGTTTCTTATAGATCAAATAAAAAAATTGTTAAGTCCACAACATTTTGACATTAATTTCTACCATGCCTAAAGTTTTTTTTTTTTCCAATGAATCGGTTTTTATTTTTTTCTTTTAAATATTTATGTAAGTTGGCATATATATTGTTATACCAACACAACAAATTTCACAATATTTTTACAAATATTGAAGTATTAATTTCTTACAAATCGAAATAAAATAATAAAATATGAGATTATGATCAACCACAACTGAAAATAAATATTTTGAGAATAACAATAACAATGTTATCAGTTTAAAACCAATAATAACTTGTCATTTAGAATTTGTTCTAAAAATGTTATGAATGTAGTGTTTCTCTCAAATAAAATAAAAAAATATCTATTCGGATTTTAAAAATGAAGATATTGTGAAAATATTGTGATATTTTGTTGTATTCTTAGATTTCTTTTTTAATATAATCAAATTGGGTGAGCAAAAATTCACGATTTCACACACAAAATCTATATTAATTTTCTCACTACTGGGGGCACGTGATTAACATAGTTAGACTTAAACTTAGTGTCTACCAAGCAGAGTAGTTTGAGAATTGTTGTTTGAAATTTTTTGAAATACATGTAAGTAAAAATATGTATAATATTGTTTAAAATGTGAAAATATAAATTTAAACTCACTCATCAAACAGACCTCACCAAACAGGGCCTTAAGCTTTTGGGTTACGTACGTGCATGGGCGGAGCTACATGTTAGGGTGGGGGGGGTGAAATTTTTTTTTTACTATATAGAAATATTTAATATTTTAATAATTAGTCCTAAAAAATGGGACTTGGCCCCCCCTCCTCCAACTATTTGAGTTGGTCCAATAATGTTCTTAAAAAAAATTGTCCAATTTGTCTAGTAGTTATAGAGAACATATTGTTTCTCAAATTCATTTTTTATGGTAAGATGTGTTCTCATATTTTTTAAAATTTTGGATCATTTACGTCTTTGAACACTTTATTAATTCAATTGAAATTTTTTTACTCACAATGGTAGACAATTTGGTAACTTATATTGAAAATGAAAATTGTAAAGATTTCACTATGGAAGATGGTGAAAGATTAATTTAATTCTATGAAACATTTAATTTTAAGGATTCATTATGAAAGACACTAATTTTGTGTGTGTATAGATACATGTGTTTGTGTATGTGTACAAAAATTTATTTAGACTAATAAATTAACAACACAAATCGACCCCCAATCAAAAATTCCTGGCTCCACCCCTGTGTACGTGGTGCCCTTTCATGTTAGAGCAACCGCAATGATTGCAAAAGTTTGTCAAAAAATAAAAAAAAAAGTCAAAATTTGCACAATTTTCCTCCAAAACTACCATTTAAAAATGTGTAAATTTGCACGCTTACTACAATAACTGTGCTACGTAACAATAATTTATTGTTTTTCTCTCTCACCGTTCAAGTTGCTCTCTTTCCCAACAGAGACAGCAACCCAGCAAAGAAGAAGACAAACCTCCAACCATCAACTTAGCACCACCCAACCATCACTACCGCAACCATTTCAACAATTTATAATCCACCACAATCAAGCCAAACAAAAATCATCCGAAACCCAAACCAAAATCAAGCCAAACAAAAATCAACACAAACCCAAATGAAAAACCCAACGGAAATCAGTCGGATCTGCCGCCGTTGCTTCCGCCGTTATTGCCGCCGGATTTCCTTCGCTGCCGCCGCTAGATCCTCTGCCGTGTGTGAGTGTTGGGTTTGAGATATGAAAGAGGAAGAGAATTCATGGGAGTATCATTGTACCAGATGCGTTGCTTTGAGACATGAGAGAGGAAGAAAACTGAGAGAGAACCAGAGGGCAGAGAAGAATTGAGAGAGGGAGAGAGAGAAACGGTTGAGATGATATGAGATGTTAATAAAAGAGAGAGATATTAATAAAATTATATTAAAAAGCATTACTGGAGTATTTAAATAAATTAAAGTGGATAAAAGATCATATGATGGGAGTGTTTTGAAAAAATGAATATATAAAATAGAAAAAATAGGTTTTTAATATAAAATAGATGGAAAATTTCAACAAAACGGGTGCGGATGCTCTTATATTAACTACTCAATTGAAGTATCCCTAAGGCATTCTTTTCTCAACAAGTGGTATCAGAGTCAAGGTAGTGTGCAACAAAGTTACGTACTACAAGGTTACAAGGTTTTCAAGGTCCTTTTTGCTGCTGGAGTAGGGATGATATGCGTGTACTTGGAAAATACACACAAGGTTTCCACGAACATGGACAATCAAAATTCCTATGGATGAGAAGTATATATTGCATAACAGTTACATGCAACAAATATCTCACAACATGCGGGATCAACATTGGATGTATGCTCCCTACCAATTGTGAGACATCGATTGCATACAACTAATGTATAAGATAATTTTCCCCTAATTAGGGTATGCATGGGGTTGAGTTTGAGATATTTTTCAACTTTTTTGGGTTGATAAATATCCAACCCAACCCAACCTAGGTTGTTTCCATTTTATCAAGTTTAATAATAATAATAATAATAATAATAAATGGATTTTTATTCAAACTGTTTAAGTTCATTTTTCAATAAATTATCACAATGTATACAATCGAGCGTGATATTTATAATTTATCAAAACTAATACACAAAATTTCAAAATAATCCAAATTAACAAATTTAAACAAAATCAAAATTCAAGATAAATCAAACTAAAAATTTGAAATGCACTTTTTTTTATACTACTAACAGTGTGGATTGTGTGTTGAGTCGGGTTATATGGATTGAAAATTTTACCAGCCCAAACCCGACCTAGCCCAAGCTTAAAAGAATTTTACAACTCAACCCAACCCATCATCTATGAAAAATTAGCATAAGATGTCAATTTCGGTTTGTTTGAGTTGGGTTAGTGGGTTGAATTCATCACCCCAAGCCTAGAACTCCAAAGTGATTAAGCAAGAAGTTAGCACCCATTATATGCTTTGTTAGAGATCAATTTAGTAATTTACTATCATTACCTTATCATACTTATCATAATTACACATATGCAGAAGAGGTTGCACAAACATCATTGCATTATTGATTAAAAAGAAAAATAAAACATAATAAAATTTTTGTGTGTATAAACATGTGTTTACAATTATTAAAAAGAAAATGTAGATTAGAAAAAGGACAAGAATTATGTACGAGATTTCATTATCTTGCAATGAGAAAGTTGCCTGGAAAGAAACAGTAATGCTTAGGACAAAGAAAAATGCATAATTTTGTGCCACAACTCGCCACATGTTGTTGTAATTGATGTAAGTGTGATGGTGGGTCATGTGAGAGGACACATCCTGCACCAATCACAACTCGCTACATGGCGACACGTAGTTGTACACTTTCTGGATCCTAAGTATTACTCAGGAAAAAATGTGAAAATTAATAGGCTTTATTGGTCGGACGAACTTGTAGGGTTTAGTAACTTTTTATATAAAAAGTACAAGGTGGTTTTTCCTCCCATTTTGGTAGGTATAGGATCACATAATTTTTGTTATCTTCTCAAACCACAACAAACAAATAAACAAACAAACAAAAAATTGTTGTCGTACCTAATAAGGCACATTGTTTTTAGGAGCCGTGGTGGACTAGGAGATAAGATCCAAGTATCCAACTACTTGTTCTTAAATTTGTTTGTTGGAACTTGCAGGTCAATTTAATTAGTATCGTTACCGTAAACTTGGACCAGCAACAAGAGGACACGAGGTGTCGCTTTCCTATCAGTACCAGAAACGAAAATAAAAATTTCAGGAAAAAAAAAAAAAAAATCAAAGGGTCACCTTCTACATCTAGTCATCTACTATAGTAATGAAATTTCCATTTTCAGATTATTATTAGGCTTCCATGGTGGAGCTGGGGCAAAGTATGAGACGCAATTGTCTTTCTATTTCTTTTTCTTATTTTGGCTCAAAATATATCATAAGATTGTCGACTTATTAGTCCATGCTTTACCAGGATTTTTTTTTTTTTTTTTTTAGGACTTGGCTTGGGTCGTGTTCCAGCTTGAAAACCAAACCTTCCAATGGCGTAAATTTGAGCTGAATTTGGTTTCTTTGCTACCTGAAGAGCTCAAGAGTTACTTCAAAATAGTCTTCCTAATTCGATATGGGGTTCGCTTGTTTTTCTTTATTGTATCTTTTGAGTAATAAACAATTCACTTTTATATCAACTCACCACTTTTTTTTCTGCAACTCAAAAACAGTCAATCACTTCAATAAGTTGTAAAAGGAGTGAGGTTGTAAATGAATCAAACTGTTCATAAATAACTCGCTTAACTCAATAAAATATTTGTTCATGTTTATTTATTCATACGCAAGCAAAGCCTGGGTCTTAGTTTTAAGGCTTGTTTAAATAATGAGCTGAGCCCAAAAAGAAAAATATTTGTTCATGAATAGGCTCAAGGACATTTAGGCTCTATTCAAAAAAAGTTAGGCCTAGCCTCATTTATGAACTTGATAATAAACTTGATATGAGCTTGACAAATAAACTCATATCTTACTAATACTTCAATTAATGGAGAGTTAGGACCACTAGTCCAAACCAAATAGGCTTAATAATAAGCTTGATATGAGCATGATAATTCTTGGTTGGATCTCAAGCTCAAAACCTTGATATTAAATTCGAGCTTAGCTTGACTAATAAATCAAATCGAGATCATTAGTTAAACTAAACTCAAGCTTTTAGACTTTTTGACAAGTTAGAGCTCAAACATGTTTGTGTTTTAAGCTTATTCATGCTTGTTCATATTTGCTTATTTATAAACAAGCCAAGTTTGATCCTTAGTTTTAAGCTTATTTAATAAACGGTCAAGCCAAAAAAAAATATATATATGTTCACAAACAAGCTCAATACAAAAAAAAAAAAAAAAGCTTAACTAAGACTCATTTATGGACTTTGTAATAAGTTTGATACGAGCTTGACAAATAAACTCATAGTTTACTAAGATTATATAATTAATTAGGAGTTAGAATCACTAGCCCAAACTAAATAGGCTTGATATAAGCTTGATAATGTATTTGTGTTAGATCTCAAACTCAAAAACTTGATATAAGCTCAAGCTAAACTTGACTAATGAATCAAGCAGCTCAAACATTATTTGTAGGCTTGGTTTGAAATCGAGCAAAGCTTAAACATTTTATTTTTGTTGAAAAGTCGGCTAGAATATTCACTATTCGATAAATCTCAACTCATTTACAACTGTAGAAAGAAGTTGAGGCAAAAATTGTCCCTAGACTTATTGGCCATTCTTTTTTGTGGCACTTTGAACTTGTTCGTACAGCCCATGAATAAAACGGTGTCATTCAATATTTAATGATCGTTTTAAAGAGAGAGAATGAGCTCTATTGGTGGAATGCCTTCCAATCAAATCATTTCACAAACTTTACATTTTTTGTAATTCTGTATAAGGACCATCTATAGAAACACCCCCTCCCCCCCACCCTTTTTTTTTCCAGAGTAAATCAAAAGGGTGATTTTTCAACTTCAATGAAAATGCCATAGATGAATGGGTAAACTTCAATCACAACCAAAATTCTACAAAACCCACACAGGTTCTTCTGGAAGTTTAGAAAAAATCGACGCAGTTTTTAACTGGCAGGGACCACTTTTTGAAGTAATAACTCCAGGTCTTTCAATCTGCATGGATGGTGCAAAACCTATATGTAAGATGTCGGGCAATATAAAATAATAAAATCAGAATTGCAAGCATTTTTATAGAGAAACTGGCAACCATACCTCAAATTACTCAAATCTGGATAGATGGCTATTGCATCTTTAAAATCCTACATTAAAATATTATATCAAAAAATAATTCAGTACTCTCAGGAAGCAACTATTGGCAATCAATTAATTGCCAACATACGTAAAAAATTGTCAGTAATTTTCTGTGTTTAAGAAAGAAAGAGGGAAAGGCTTGACCTGTTCAGCTGTTGAAGATGTGTAGGTAATCACACATGACATCCCTGCTCTTGTTGCTGCCTACAAATTTAGTTTTCTTTAGGATTCATCATGGTTGAAAAGGCTTGATTCAATGTGTATGCCAAATAAGAGGAAAAATGTGGAACAATAACTCAAATTTGTGGTAAATCAATGGAACGGATAGAATACCTACCCTATTAACATAAGAATCCAAGATAATTTTTAACAATTCTCTCAAAACTCCTCGTTTTTAAGCATGTACAGTAACTGATTATTACAAATCACAATACCTGTAGTCCAATAACGCTATCTTCCACTACCAAACAATCTCTTGGTGACACGCCCAGCCTCTGCAAGGAATATCATTTTATAGTTCTGATCGTGATATGTATTCAAGTAATAGAGCGCAATGGTTAATATTACATTGGAAGCTGTCAGATAAATTGAAGGATCAGGCTTCTTTTCCTTCACATCATCACCTACAAGCCAAATAGAAAAAACAGAATTAGATTTGAGTGTTGGAGTTGCAAAATATAATACATACATACGTGCTTTTTTTTTATAATTAATATACATACAAACATTCAAACAATGACACATACATCATACATGCATAAACAGGGGTATTCTATAAATTTAAAAAATAATAATAAATAAAAACAACAAACAAATAAAATGGAATGGAATGGGCGCTGACAGCAACAACCTCAATGTTACCAAATCTATTTGAATGGACTAAAATTTTGACACTTAACATATGGAGGGAAAATGACAGCATTTGCAGCTAGACTTGAAAAGAATGGATCTAAAAAAACTTTCAAGCACGGACGGAGAGTAACTTACAATATAACAATGAGAATAACAAAATTGTGTGAGTCCCATGCACATTACATAGATGATCTTATACACGCGTGGCAGATGCAAATAAGGATAAATTGTACAAATAGTAAACAAGCCTCTCATACATGACATGACCAAAAAACATGTAGAATATCTCATTTCAAAATGATCAATATATACCTGCCAGGAAACAATCAAGACTTTGAAAGCGCTCCTAAGACAAGGAAAATACAATATGTGATTTAAAATATGTTGTAGAAGCAGAATACTTAAAAATGTAGTAAAACAACTCCAAAGACACAACTTACAATTCCTATAAGGTTTTCAAGACAGAGTATAACTGAACTTTTAGTCGCTGCAGAGCAAACAGCTAGTTTTTTACCCTACAACAGCAGGAAAAAAAGGGTATCACTATCAATTAGCACATATTTGTATTCCTAAGCATAGACACTTCCAATATTGAAGATGAAGCAAAGGCAAAAGAATAAACTAGTGATAGAGGAATAAGTTATTAATCTCTATGAATCCAATGCAAACAAATGATCTTCAATCCCAATTATCAATCAAGAAAATCTATATGGAATAAAGTGAGCTCAATATACCATGAAAATATAATTGCATTTGAATGGTAAATTTTATCTTACAGCAGCCTTGGCCTCATCCATCAATCTCAAAACCCCAGGTCTAGGTTCCACCTGGTGAAAACAGTATTAGTCATTAATTCTTAATGCCCATTAACATAACTGATAATGAAAACAAAATCAACAAGAAAATTGAAGTAAAAGAGATGTAAAAGTTGTTCTTACAGTTCCAGATTTGATGATTTCTTTGTACCTTTCAGTCTTCCAATCCTGCAACACCATAAAAGGATCTATACATTACAAGTCTGGCCAAAATAAAAATTCATATAATGGATACAAAATAATTCTTCAGAATTGTAACCTTTTACCACGAGTTTGAATGCTTGTACATGTATATATATACACATTGAGAACCAATGGATAAAATCTCAAACTCTTCAATATGTATTTCATATACCACTCAAAATAAAGAATACCGTTCCATCAAAATATATACAATTGCTTCGAAATCAATTGACATCTCTTCTCAAAAACGTGGAATTGAGACAAACAAACAGATCCATTTCTAAGGTATTCCATAGTGACAAACCCAGCATTGAAGAATTTCTAAAGTTCCAATTTCTCCATTTAATTCTTAGAGAAATTGAAACAATAGAATAAAGCACACAAAAATCTCTCTACACATACCTTAAAAAAAATAGGGAAAATTACATCAACCTCCCTTGAGGTATAAGGAAATGACAATGAGCCCAAAGTTTTGCAAGAATGACAATCCCCTCCTCATATTCGTAGACTAACTTATCATTGGCTAAGCAAAAATATTCCTAATCTACCCCTGGCTTATCAATGAAGTCCTTATTTTATCCTTAACTGATTTGATTCACCCAATTTACCAAAATTTAGGAATGCTTAGTTGGGAACTCAGGGGAGGTCTATTATTTTATTTCCTAATCCATGAAAATTAACACTTTTGTTGGTTTAAAAAACCAGAAAAGGGAGAGGACCGAGAGGTTGAAAGTTTTTGAGGTTGGACCAAGGTAATCTAGTCTTAATTAGTGTGTGTATATATATATTATGGAACCTCTAGAAATGAGATTCAAGTCCTGCCAGTAGCGAGTGAAATAATGATAGGGGTTTAACTATTGTACCAGTAGCTTGAAGGGTTAGTTAGTAATGAGTTTTAACAGCTGTTTGGTTGGTTGGTTAGTCAAGAAATTGTAACTGATTGTATAACAGAATTAATAACTGTACCAATGTATAGCAGATAGCTCAACTATAAGAGGGTGATCTGGATTGTAACGAAGGACATTAAAGAATGATACGCAATTTCCTTCTTTTTGCTCTCTCTCTATTCTATTCTACTCTAGGAGGCCTGGTTCCCTCAAAGAACTACCATAGCTAAATCTGTTACTTGATTAAGAACTACTGAGTTCTTACCAAATTCTAACTACAAAAGGGAAATTTTTAGGTACTCTCAAAGTATGAAGAAATAGTGTTCCCTTCTCTCACATTCATAGTAGATCTCACTATGAATTTAATTAGACCTCACTATGAATGTAAGAGGAGAAATATCATTCTCTTTGCTTCAAGAGTATTTAAGAAATACTCGTACCAAAATTTCAAATTATTTGGATAAATGACATCACGTTGTGCGTATCAATATTTTTGTTGACAACACATATGCCATGTGTAAAGAATAAATAACTATGGGGTTATAGCTAGCCTCCACAAATCTCCCACAATTCACATTCTCTTTTATATAATGCATGCCTAGAAAGTAAATAACAAATACAACGCAATTAGTGGTACCGTGGAGCTACACTTTTGAACAACCTAACCATTTTACTGTCGTTTTCCTTCAAAAATAAAAGAAAATGAAAGAAGTGCCTAACAAGTTATTGACTTCTAATAAATAAATTTTAAAAAAAAGTAAACATTTATTGGTTTTTAAATTAAACGAAAAAGAAAAAGAAAAAAAAAGATAGAGACAAAAATTTAAGTTAGGGTTTGTTTCTTGGTATGTTCTGATGCCAATAGAGGTGATTGGTGGAAGTGGAACATAAAGTGAAACAGTAAAATTGGAGTAAATTTTTTGTTTCAAAGACATTAATACAGAACTCAATTAAAGCCAACAGAAGCGTTAATTTTCACAGACTCAACTTGGTTACTTCGTTCTCAGCTCCCTAAACTATAGAAACTTTGTAATCATTAATACATTCTCACATTTTCTCGGCAGCCAAACAGACAAACACAAAAATGATATTAATACCTGAAGAGTGTCGATCAACTTGACTCTGTCCTCGTCGGCCTCGGGAGGCTTCTCGAATATCGTTGAAATCGGCCAACCGTGCTCCCCAAAGTACCTTCACTCACAATCGCAAACCCTAACCAATCAACAATCAAAAAAAAAAAAAAGTAAAAATAAAAAAAAAAAAAAAGAGAAGAGAGAACCATCGCATTTTAGGTTTGCCGCCTCCGATGCGATTCTGGAGCTGGTCGTAGAAATCGATGCCCCAATTGAGAGGCTGTTGTGATTCATCAGAAGAAGGGCAACGGACATTGAAATGAGCGAAGGCATCGTTGTAGGCCTGGCGGTGCAAGTGCTCGGACTCGAGGATCACGCCGTCGCAGTCGAATACCAGAGCTTGTAGGGAAGCCGAAGCCGAAACTGAGAGCTGTTTCTTGGAGGAGCTGAGAGATTTTGATCTGAAGGTTCGGGAGCGGCGAAGAGTGGTGAGGTGGCAGAGAGGATTAGGAGGAAGAAAACTAGGGGCAGTAGAAGAAGAAGAAGAAGAAGAAGAAGAAGAGAGAGAGAGAGTGGGGCGAGAGAGCGTTATCATGCTGCTGCACGCCATGGCTCTGTGTGTGTGTGTACTGTTGAGTTTGTGACTGTGTTCTCTGTGGCTTTGGAGCTTCGGGCACTATTTTCTAACGGATTTAACGACCGTTATGGACCTTTCAAATTATGGATGACTCAATAGCTCTATGGAATCTAAACTTAATGCATTTTTAAAAAACACTTTTCATTGGAAAATGAAAAATTGACCTCTTCTTTTCTTTTTCTTTTTTCTTTTTTCTTTTCAACTTTTTCAATTTTTCTAGTTTTTTTAAATTGATAATTAATATATGCTTTTAGTTATTCTATTTTAGTTAATTACTTTCCCAAAACACTCAAGTTTGATTATCTATTCTAAATTCTCAAATATATATTATAAATTCTATTTCACTTATATGTTGAGTAAATTGCACTAACCTTCTACTTCTAGTAGGTTTTCTGTTATTATACTCACTTCCTTTCTAATTTAAAATAACACTTGCCTCTATTAAACGCAAACTAGTTATACTAACCTCTCATTCGTGGATGAAAAAAAGCTTTAAAAATCTTGAATTTTCTATTTTGCCTTCGTTTAAACTTTTCACCACACACCCCATTTATTTTTTGGTATTTTTTTTAAGTCTTTTTTTCAATACATACTTTACTTTTTTGAAATGTGACTATCTTTTTCCAAACTAGAGGGGTGGTGAGTATAATAATAGAAACCCTCAATTCTCCTTTAAATATTCTTTATCCATTATTTTTTATTATTTCCTCCACTTTTCAAAACATCAACTTTTTAAATCGCTCATCCATTTTTTTTTTTTTAAGAATAAAATAAGTATTTGTAGAATGAACAATATTCTCTAAATGCAAGGAAACACTGTAGCCAGATGGTATTTTAGGGAATGTATAGGAAATCCTATGCGTGGGTTTTTTTTTTTTAATTATTCATTCCTCCAATCGGTCTCTTATCCTATTTTAGGAAACCTATTGGGAAATTGCTAAGAAAACAAATAAGTATATAACATAATTAATTGATATCTATCTCTATAATTATTATAAAATATATAGTAAATAAGATTTTAAAAAGGAATCGACTTTCTGTAGAAAAACTTTTGGTAGAAACAGAAAGAAAACATATAATCATTGCATCTCAAAGCCTGGGATGATATTTGCATACCATAATGTTTTGGATATCTAGATAAGACATGAATATGGCCCTTTTATTAAACTAGGGCCTAGCATACTAACAAGAGAGGATAAATTATGGATGAAATTGTTGTCTATCAAGTACATGAAGGACGAGAGTTATGGCTAGTTCCCAAGACTAAAAATGGATCCTCAATGTGGAATACCATCCAAGCCTCAAGGGGATTAGTGGAGAAAGGCGCTCGATGGAAGATTGGAAATGACATAGCACTAGATATTTGATATGCTCCATGGGTGCCACATTTGGAAAAATTCAAGCCAAAACCTAGAAATGATTCCCCAAACAACCCAATTTGATTTCTTAGCTTATCTTGCAATAACCAACAAGGTGGGGCAAAGACAAAATTAGGGCATTTTTTTTTTTTACAGAGAATCAGCAAGAAAAGCCATTCAAACATAATTACCCTAATATAACCAAGAAGATTCATTAACTTGGGTCCCCAACTCATCAAGTAAGTTCTCCACAAAATCTACTTATCAAGCGCTACAGGATTCTTAAGGACTAGAGAATAACCCACTGAACAGTTAGGAAGAAAAAAATATATATATATATATATATATATATGAAAATTGAAAATTCAGAAGAGACTAAACTATTCTTGTAGAGAATAGCCTGGTAGATGATCCCAACAAGGTCAATGATTAAGAGAAGATTAAATATTGAGTAAAAGTTGTGCATGTTGTGTGAGCTGAGGAAGAAACCCTAGAACACCTATTCATAGGATGCCCTATAGCAAAAATTGTTTAGGCTAGTTTGCCTTGGCACATCAAATTCTTTGATATGCAATTCAATTCATAACTAACTAGGTTTGGCTGGTGATCTAATTGGAAGAAAATTTGTCACTCCCAAAGGAAGAAGGAAGCAAATTAATATTATCTGCAACAATTTGCTGTGATATAACATGTATGACAGGACACCGCATGCCCCCTGAATAACATGACAGGTTTGTTACATTACGCTTGATTTTCAGGTGGTGACTTCTTTTTTTTTGGGGGGGGGGGACTACCGGATAAAGAAACATAACTTCGGAAAGATGCCTAAGAAGTCACTTCAAAACTTCTCACATCATACAAGCCAATAACCCCAACCCCCCTTGAAGGAGAGGAAAAATGAAAAAGGATAACCAACCATTTAATGTCAGAATAATGCTCTGTAAATAACATGAATACAACTCCAGAATACGTTCATAGTTGTGGCCGTTGAGACTTGTATGGTTATCTACAATCTACACCAACTGCTTCAGTGATAGACTTAAAACCATCCCTTTCTAAGCATTCGGCCAGTTCAGCCTAAGAAATAAAAGTCACAACATTAGATAAGAAAAAGGGGAAAAAAGATTTTTGCGAATCCTCAAAACACATCAATCATCAATCAATCAATATATATATATATATATATATAAAAAAAAAAGACCTCATGCAAGAATGTATGAGGTTCTGTCAAGTGACATATCATTTGCAATAGTCTTTCTATTGACTTTCCTCCCACCTTCTATCAACTCTTCATCTCCCCCATCAAATCCAATTGGCTAACATTAAATTCATAAATTGTCACTAGCTTGGAATTAATAACCAATTACTCACGTTCAATGCTTCTTATCAATGCTCTGAACTTTCCAAGTTAATTCATTTCACTAGTATTAAATTTATTACTATCTTCCCCACTTTATTCTCTTCTTAACCTTCAGTTGTCCCTTGGAATTTTCACGGCTAACCTTCAATTTTCTAAACCAGTCAAGGACACAAGAACGATATGGTCTATACATCACTAGCATCAACTTTTGTTTATTCGTACAATTCCTCTTTATGGTAGACCTTCTCACATGTCATATCTAAGAATCGACACTTAGGAGCAATCAGGAAAGTAGTGGGTTTTCATTGCTTTCTTAATTTAGCCAGTATTTAAGGTAAGATTCATCTTTTTAATTAATCCATTGTATAGGTAGCAATCAGTTACAAAGAGGGATTATAAATATTTTATTTAACTGCAATAAGATAAGAAAATTCACCTTGTCAATCATCAATGTCATGAATCATGATGTTTAAACTTTCCCTTGACTTGACCGAAGGTTGGGTGAAAACTTGTTAACTTAAAATAGAAGAGGAAAAAAAAAAAGCATTCTACTACCCACAAATAATACCTCTTTTAATAAGATTGTTCCCTGCCAAAAAAAATTTCCCCATGCTGCTACCCAAAAAATGGAAAGCAACATTCTTTTGAGCCTTGTTACACTAAAAACTCTTCCAAGAAAAGCACATATCATTGTAACCTTTTAGATACTCATTTACGTTATTTATCAAAAAAAAAAAAAAAAACCTTTTAGATACTCATAAAACGAGAATACATCAAACTTATCATTATCATTCAGCCTGACACCAACGATCCGAGCATATTGTTGAACTATAGGACGTCTAACATAGAATCAATTTGTACAAATTTGATATTCCATCAAACAAAGGTCAGTGACCTCAATCCCACAATATTACATCAAACATAATGGGACCAAATTCCAAATATCCAAAGAATGCTTGCCTATCCAATTCCACCAACCAAACAAAGGGTCAGTGACCTTTTTCAGTAGCACCCACTGAAACCCAAAATCTGAACAAAATCGAAGATCACAACTCAAACGCAATACTAGAGTAATAAAAGATGCTCCACTGTCTCCCCACTACGGTGGCTCATACAACGCCACCCTACTAATGTGTACACCTGAAGAGATTATCGCAAGTGAGGATCTTCCCCATGCTGTCGTCCATACAAATAAAGAGACAATCCTTGGGGCCTTGACACACCAAATACTCTTCCAATGGAAAATCATAACACAAGTACCCCTTAACACATCATAAAAGGAGCAAACATCAAAATCTTTGTTCCCTTTTAATCTTCATATCAATATGTCACCACCCTCCCAACGAGGGATAATAGAATAAAGATTAAGTTACCACCTCTACCTCCCAATCATTAAAGTCTTGCACAAAGCTTACATCCCAACTCCTCTATTTCCAGTGACTCTATCTCCCCAACAAGGAACCGACTAAAGCATCTCTAGCTTAGGAATAATCATAATATTGTTGAAGTTTCCACAACACAATGTAAAGTCTTAATTTTTGAGAACTTCGTATGAGTTGATGGTTGCTTTGGAGTGCATCTAGTTTTCTTATCTTTTAGATTTCATAGATCAACTGAATTTTGTATATATTCTTAAGGTGAACCTTTTGTATATGTAATGTAGTCTCAAAATTATCATTCTACCGAAATTTATCAATTAATTTTTTTTTTTTTTTAAAAAACCACATAACACTTCTGATCTGACAAAATTAACCAAACTAAGTTATTGGGGTAAAATGAAAAAAGAACAAAATTATACAATTCAAACGATCTCCAACAGTGCCCCAAAACTAAATTGAGTAGAGCTACCAGAAAAAGATCCACAAATTTATATCCAAATCCTACCCATATTGTTCAACAGGTTTCCATCTACAGATGGAAAAACTATATTTTAACTCCATTAAATACATAAACTTTAGACCAAAGAGTTCAGAACAAAATCCCAAAAGAGAGCCTAAATTTCTAATCTTTAGTCAAATGTATTATCATTTCAAGTATCATTTCACTAAAATTACCTAGAAACAGTGAGTATAACATGCAAAACAAAATGTATATTTTGGGCCTCTCCTATTAAGGAAATAAGTTTTCCAGCTATTCTCACCAATACTGAATTTCTTACTGATCTGATTTACTTTTCATAACATATTTTTCATTTCCTCCTTTTTTGGGCCCATAAAAGTAACCCTTTGGTGTTTCCCCAAGCCCTATCGCTAGACACATTTAAACATGAACCCATGCAAGGAGATTACAATAATCTTCTCTCCTCCCCCACCCCCACCCCCACTCTATCTCCTGAAACAATCTTTCTTTCACCTTAAATGCGCCATCGTGGTACATCCACATATTTTATTTAATTCTTTCAGTTTCTCCATAAGCTCCAAAATATCAAAAAGGCATAACAAAAAATACCTTGATCTGAGGAATAAGAGCTGGTCCCCCATAACCAAATGCCGTATAAAGCTGAACAAGAGTTGCACCAGCTCGAATTTTTTGGTATGCATCCCCACCACTGAATCAAATGTAAACTATAAGGTTCTAAAAGTAACATGATGACAACAGATGAGTATCATGATGAAAATGTTGAATGGGTGTTCTGCTTTTACCTGCTAACACCCCCACAGCCTATTAAAGGGATCTTTCCCTGATACAGACAAATAAACAGTATGTCAAGCTCTCATGTATGACAGCAAAAACATGAAGAACCACAAAGAAGGGGTGGGGAGGGAGGAATCCAGACTCAAATATAGAAGGAACAGTATCCAAAAAAAGTGTCCAATGCTTTATGAAACAACAACAACAAAACCTTTAGTCCTAATGCTTCATGGAAAAAACTAAAAATTCTATAAATATGAATCTGCTACTCCTATAGGAGATTAACATAAGAAATTCAGCAAGAAACCATGATGAGCTGAGATACATGGACACAGGAACTTGTATATCGGTGTGTATCTCAATGTCATATTCATCTCATTCTATATTCATATAACACAGGCAAAAAACATCCTACTTTTCAACTTTCTTCTGATGGCCCCATGGAAAATTATGGGACAGCAAACTCATAGTATAAAATCACCAACATCAATATTTCACGCTTTCTGAAAAATCCTTTTTTTTCTTTATAAGTGAATTTTGGCCCAAGGGAAGGGGGAAGATACTTTCTGAAAAATCCTAGTAATAGGCGAACATTATATGTAAAGTGTCTTGTAGAACCATGGATGAATCCCCTTCTTTAACACAGTCTGACATGTCCAACAGCAAATTCCAAACACATAGATCCATATCCATGTCAAGGAATACAATATAGTTTTGGTTATTTTTCAACAGTGCACTTGCAATTGATTCTTTAGGCTTATCTGTTGGAGTCCAGGAGGACCCGAGTAGCTATTATCAATCTTCAGTGTTTACGTGCTTGTGGTGAACATTAGAGAGAGACAAACAGAGACACAAACAAACAGGGTACGCTTTGTGTTTATCTATGCAATCCTATTATGGTAGGACAGATTAATGAAAAACAAGTAACATGAATTACTGAAGTAGCCAACATACCTTTGTTAGAACGTACATTTCCTTCAATATGTTTGTAGAGAGATTAAAGAGAGGCTTCCCACTTAAGCCACCAACTTCCCTAGCCACTGGGTTTTTACTTACAGAATCTGGTCTTGAAACAGTTGTATTTGATATTATCTGAACCAAAAGAAAAATGATAAAACATAAAAAATAATAATAAAATAAAATTTTTTTAAAAACCCAATAATAATATCAAAGAAACAATATATATTGGAAGCATTACAGGGTAGTTTTCACCCTGCAATACTAACATAAAAAATTGAAGGAATGGTGGATCCTAGAATCATCAGCTCATAAAGCGCATTGAAATCCCAGCCAAATAAAAAATTACTAAAAAAGATACATTATTACAAATAAGAACACCTTAAAGGTAACAAGTCCATTATGGAATGAGGGGTTTCAGTACCTTTTTCTGACAAATGGAAAGGGGGGGAGGGGATGATGTTTCCAACAAATGGATGAAGTTTGTACAAAATCATGGCAGACTAGAAGTTTGATGCTGATCAAATTAAGGTGGATGGTTTGATCTAATTGCAATGTAGTTACAACTCACAATATCATCTATGGAACTCCTATGTTGCTTCACAAAGTTGGGACTTCTAAAGATACCATCAAAGTCTAGTCAAGCAGAAGTAACAGGCAAGAGAGAGACATTTAGGAAAACAAGCAAAACTTTGTAACAGGGAGGGGAGAGAAGATACCAATCCATCCAAGCAAAGAGCAAGGGCAACCTATAACAATAAAGAAGGAACTATGAGAATATCATATTAGGAAATAGAGGGGCTATTTTAAATCTTGCACGTATACATACTGCCGCAATATCTTCAAGGTCTTCTTTAGACAGGTCTGGAGCGATTTTCACAAGCAAAGGGGGTGGGCCCTCCTCTCCCCATTGCATTTCATCACGAGCAGCTTGAACCTTGACAAAATTACAAGATCTAACTTCTGGTCACATGTTGTGTTAATCATATAAAGAAAGAGAAAGTCATGCCATGACAGCTATACCTTCTTCACAAGGTCCTCCAATTGCTTTCTTCCCTGAAGCATACGCAATCCTGGGGTATTTGGTGAAGAAACATTAATCACCTACAGAGCAAAATACACATGCATTGTCAGATTAAAGAATAAGAAAAGATGTTGCCAACCTGCAAACTAACTTAATGATGAATTTATCAAAAATACCCTGCATCAAGGCAACCCCCCAACCCTAGGCACCTATGTATTCTTTTAAGTGTATGGTGTTGTGTATTATTCTCTTGAAATATGTCAAACTATAACAGGCAAAACCACATTTTTTAATGAATTTATTATACACATTTTACCCCTATCAATCAAGATGTAATTGTCAGATAGAGTGAAAGCATATAGCCACTTGAACACAGCAAGATGCAGTAAGTACCCTTTTTTTCTATCAAATGCAGTAAGTACCTATGTTGAAACAAAAATATAAAGAACTCCATTATATATTCTGTACAAGTAAAATATTAAAAATCTATCATAGAACAAAGAAATAGATCAACCGCAATAAATTAGAAAATCATTTTTACCAAGTAATCAGCATACTGGGACAATGTATGAACCCCTTGTACATAATCTGCAGCAGCATCTTCACTTGTCTTATTCTTTCCAAGATTGACCCCAAGAATGCCAGGTCCAGCTTTGCCTCTATGTTTTGCTTCATCAGTGGAGGAAGATGAATTTCTTGAAGTTTCAACCAACTTCCTCTTAGCATGCTGGGCATCCAACCGCTTTGCAACAGCAACAATTCCTTCACCATTGAAGCCACACCGATTGATGATAGCACTAGTCACAAATCAAGCAATGTGGGGGCAAATAAATTAGAGAAGAACTAAAAGTTTAAGCTACAGAAATACAAATTTTTCACAATTCCACCTTCTCCAACTATCCAAAAAAGCATGATCAATTTGACTCAATAAGAACCACCCCCCCCACACACACACACACACACAAAAACAAAGTATCAATTCAAAACAATGAAGTCTACAAAACAAGATATGCAATCAGAATTTGACAAAATAAGATAAGATGCACATTCTTACCCTTCCGGCAATCTAAAGATACGAGGCTTTGGATTACCCTCTTGCGGAACAGGGGTTACAGAGCCAACCTCTACAAAGCCAAAGCCTAAACCCAGCAACCCATCAACAGCCTCGGCGTTCTTATCAAAGCCAGCAGCAAGACCTATGGGGTTGGAGAACTTCCTTCCCCAAACTTCTAGCCCTATATTTGATGGATCAGGCCTCTTCTCCCTTGGAATCCAACCATGAGCTGCTGCTGAGACAGCTAGTCTGTGAGCAACCTCCGGGTCTAGAAGGGCAAAAAAAGGATTTAGAAGTTTTGTTGCTGAGAATAGCCAACCACTGCAAATAAAAAAATAAAATAAAAAATTAATATATCAACCACTGCTAAAATTTAATCACCAAAAATGAACAGATTAAGTTACTATTGTTTAAAATTCAAGTTAACTACAAAATTCAGCCATTAAATGAACTGTTTTCTTTTATATAGGTCATAATTATATTATGTTAGAATAGGGAGAAAACTCATACACAGGAAGTATCAACAAGCTTTCCCAAAATATAAAGAAAGATCAAAATGTAGATGTACGCAAGAGTAAGAAAAGATCATATTCAAACCTAGACATAGGCAAATAAGGTTTCTTTTTGAAGAACATTAAAAAGACAGAAAATATGTTCAGTTAATTTTCATTCAAATGATAACCAAGAGTTGGCCTGCTTAAAGGTATAAATGCTACTAAAGCCAAGAGCCTTATAGCTTAGTGGCATTGTCTGGTCTCCATTATAAGGAGAAATAGCGTTAAACCCCCTTCCCCCACTTATTGAAACAATTATCCAAAAAATAAAAAATAAAAATGTGAAACAGAGCAAAGTTTAAATGTGAACTAAGCAAAAGTATCATCCAAAGATCTGAATGAAGTACCAAAAAGTTGCTTCATCCACAGTACTCACATAAGCTCCTCCAGCTATAACTAAGCCAATTGTGGCTCCTGTCAATAACCTTCCCTACAATTCAAATAATCAGAGGCTACACTTCAGAATCAGACAAAAAAGTCATCCATTTATAAAACTAAAATAACAGTGATCCAATGGAAAATTATATATATTATATAAAAAAATAAAAACAAAAAAACAAAACAAAACAAGAGATTTACAATACCCATGCAATTCAAATTATCTCATTTGTTTAAAAATAGGCACATGCTTCAGATGAAAATTTTGATTTTATTTTACTTTTGACATACTATATGTGGATGTTATAAAAAATAAATAAATAAATTTAAAACAAATTTCTTGCTCAACCTATAAAACTTCAAATTTTTATGCAAACTGTTTAACAATGTGGAGTAGGTTGCTCGAAATCAATAAGAAATGGGAGGGAGGGGAGTAACTAAGAAACTACATTTTAAAGAAATACTTGTGTGATACATAACAATGCAGTTCCAGTCATATAAATTTCAATCCTTTTCAAGGTGATTATGAAAGAAAAAATTACACATTTCCAACCCTTTTGTATAAGCAAGAGAATTTATCAGTGACTTAAAAGAAACTGGTTCGATCAAAATTTGTCAAAGCTTCAAACAAGATAATAAACTCTCTTTCAGAAAAATAAACTAGACAAGGAGACCAAGGGATTATTAGGATAAAGAAGTATATGGAGGAAGGAGCTAGGCTGCTAGAGCAATTATAGTGAAGACTTAAGTGATAGCAGCTACTGTCAGAACTAAAAAGGTACATGATAGTATTGGATAAATCTGAAACATATGCTACTAAAGCAAGACATTTCCACGTATGGAGAAATTGAATACACATACACACACACACACACACAAAAGCAACCCTCAAAATTCAAAAGACCCTTCAACATTTTTTTTCCTGAAAATATTGTCACCCAGAAAGAAAATGTTGGGAAATTGAATCTCCTCCAAATGACTCTAGAGAATAGACTCAACCTAAGACAATGCAATTTCTTCCTAAGGAAAATGAAACAATGAATGAGCAATCAAGGAAGTTTCCAACAACTCATGAATCTATAACTTAAGAGCCAACCTCATAAGCACAAATATTGGGTTTATGGATTCAGCGGCATTCTTAATTCTTAAAGAACAGGACATTGATAGATTAGACATTATGACAGAACAATATATATAATTTAAAACAAAAATTTGGCCTTTTTTTCCTTTTTGTTTAATGATGCCAAAGCAATACAAATAAAAGAAACTAAAATTTTCAACTTTCTTTCCCAGAAAACAAACAAAGGCTGCATTTAGCTGGGAACACAAAACAATGATCTTGCAGCAGTGAACTAAGTTTCCATTACCTCCTCAGCAACAAAACAGATACAGAAGAGAGAGAGAGAGAGAGCATACTTTCTTAGCAGAGTAAGGGATGTTTGGAGCAGTTTGTGCAGAAGAAGAGCAATGTCTGGCAGTTAAAAGAGGAGTTGAGAATACCCTTTTGTTCAAAATTTCTCTATATATTTTCCTTGAAACCCTTAATGCCATTTTTATCTGTCTTTGACTTTTAAGACAAAACCTACGCAATGTCTCTCAATTGTAGGCGAGAAAACAGCGTTGTCGGAGGAAGGGAAAGCCGCTGGTGACGGCTTTGATATATTAAATGGGCTGGGCTATCTGATGAGTTGAATAAAAATGGCCCATCCACTTCAGTTGATGCTCAGGACCACTTCAATATTACCCAAAAAAATTAACAATTGAAGCCCATTAATTATGAGTTTTTTTTTTTTTTTTTTTTTTTTTTGAACCATTAATTATGAGTTGAAAGGATTGATTTAGTTCCATTAATTATGAGGCTTAAGGCTCTCAAGAAAAGAGGTAATATTAGGGAGAGGGTGGTGTTGTTATCTCAATGAGCTTGAAAATTATGTTGTGGAATGTCGGGTTTTTAAATGATGAAAGACGAAATTGAATTTATATTTCATGACCAATGATAAGAAGTTTATAAGGTTATCATCACATTGATTGGTTATATTTGGGGTTTGCTATGGCCTATTTGGATTGAAGGGGAGGGGGTGGAGGGGAGTATAATAAAGTTGGCCAACAATAGACTAATTTTCGACCAACTTTATTTTACTCTCCTTTACTCTGCTTCCCTCCCCATCAATCCTAACGAACCATTAGGGCTTGGGGGGGTTTTATTAATGTAAGATTGGAGGGTGGTTGAGAAGGTGGATGAGGTAGTGGGCAATTATCATGTTTCTTGCAAATTTAAGAATGTGGCAAATCAATTTGAATAGGCATTCACTTGAATTTATGGGAGAAAGGTTGATGGCAAAAGGAATAAGTTGTAGACAAAATGAGTCTTATTGGTTGGTGGGATACACCTTGGTGTGTAGATGGGGACTTCAATGTAATTTAATTTCCTACAGAAAGGGTAGGGCCTAATTCCTTTACTTCAGCAATTCATAATTTTTTTCTATTTTATTTCTACTCATGGATTGATAGATATTCTGTCAGAATAAGGCAACCTCACTTGGTCAAATACTCATGAGTTAGTCTCCATGTCTAAAATTGATAGATTTTTGTTCAAGCTTGATTGAGAGAAGTGTCACTCCTATCTAGTTCAATAAAGATTGTTTAGAATATGCTTTAGACGACTTGCTTATCCTATTGGAATGTGGTAGCAATCAGAGGGGTAGAAGACCTTTCAAATTTGAAAATACATGGCTAAAGGTAGAAGGATTTAAGGAAAGGGTCAAGGCATGGTGGAACTCTTATCAATTCCATGGTATTCCAAATTCTTAATCAACAAATTGGAAGCCTTGAAAGAGGATTAACGAAATGGAATGAGGATGAATTTGGCAATGTGATTTTTAAAAAGAATCAATTGACTATTGAACACAATGAATTGGACTCTATGGAGGAAATTAGGCATCTTAGTGATGAGGAGATGCAAAAACAGGTTCAGATGCAGGTTGAGCTTGAAAAAATATATTCTTATGTAGGAGATTAGTTGGAGGCAAAAATCAAGAGCCCTATGGTTGCAAGAAGGGGACAAGAACACTAAATTCTTTCACATATTAGCAAATTCACATTGTAAGAATGATACTATTAGTCATATGCTTATTGATAGGGTACTCATATGCTTATTGTTTAGTTCTATGCAAATTTATTCAAAGAGGATGCTTATAGGTGACCTCTCTTCTAGATGGATTACAATTTTCTTTTATCACCGCTGAGGATGCTTGTTAGTTAGATAAACCATTCGAGGAGGATATAATTCTAAATGTGGTAAAGGACACTACAAATGGTGATAAAGCCCTAGGACCGAATAGTTTTCCTTCGACTTTTTTCCAGAATTTTGGGACATAATGAAACATGATTTGTTGGCGATATTATAAGAATTCCATGGGCATGGGTGATTAATTTGAAAAGAGCCTAATGCAACATTTATATCCTTAATCCGAAGTTGGCAATGTTTTGAGAATTCCATGGGCATGGGTGATTTGAAAAAAGTCTAAATACAACATTTATATACGCAGGAAAAAAAAAAAAAAGCCATCAAACAAGTGGGTCAATTGGTCATATGGGTCTCATTTCAGCAGGTAGGATATGTAGAAATAATAATTTAGATACGTCAAATTAATATTTCTCAAAAAAAAAAAAAAAAAAAAAAAAGATACGTCAAATTAATATTTTAATAAAATACTTGCCAATAGTGCACACTATTTACCGTATAAACATTTTATGTAGTGAGATGATGAATGATGATAAAAACTAAATTGGCTGTAAGTTTTTTTTTATAAAAGGACCAACTTGAACACTGAGAAGATGCGAGGATCAAATTGAAAGCACCCCATTACATGAACAAAAAATACATTTTTGCCAATACAAATTTGAGAGAGAGAGAGAGAGAGAGCTCCGGGTTTATGCAGATGTTTTATGTTTTTCTAAATAACTTATTGATGGTCATTGGGTTTGATTACCAGTTATGTATTAAAGAAAAAAAAAAAGTAAAATCAAAGTATTTACATTAATTACAATTTACAAGTTCTCTCTCTCTCTCCCTCAAGGTTAGGGCAGTAAACGAGTTGGACTTTGTCAAGTAGTACATGTTCAAACTTGACTTGTTAGAAAAAGTCAAAAGCTCAAACTTGGCTTGAACTCATGACAAGCCTAAGAATAGTGTTTGAAATTGAGCTAGTGGGAAAGTCAAAAAGCTTGAGTTTAGCTTGGTTTGGCTTAATTAATTAGTCAAGCCAAGCTCAAATTTAATATCAAACTCAAATTCAAGCAAAGGCCAAGCTTTTGAGCTTGAGATCTAAAAAAATTATATTATCAAATACTTAAATCTCTAAAATTAAGAAAAAAAAATAGTATACTCATTTTATTATGTATCAAGTCCTACTTATGATTAGTCATTATTCAAATTAAAATTTTACATAATTAAATTCATTCATTCATTATTCTTTATCTATAGTTTCAGCAATTATTCAAAATACAATTTTTACATTTACGTCAAAAAGTGAAGAACAGGAAAAATATTTGTTTGTAACTATTATAAATAAATAAAAAATACTAATATGTTTCATAACTTTACTTTAGATGATTGATAGAAAATGATAATATATGGCCAACTTAATTAATTTATTTATTTTTAAATGTAACCATAATCTTAAGTGGTTCTTTATCAATTTAGAAGGAAGGAAAATATTAAGGTAATAGGTAGTGGTTTCATATTGGTCATGTCATTATTAAGATATATGTAATGAGTATATTTAACTAATACATATAAGCTTATAAATGAGTTTATGCTTGAATTGTGTTGTATCAAACTTAATAACTCACAAGCTTGTTCGTGAACAAATTTTTTTGCTTGGACTCAACTTGTTTATTAACCAAATTAACATGGACAAACTTTTTATCAAGTCGAACCCAAATTGTCCATGATCGATTTGGTTCATTTATAGTACTACTCAACTTTTACATCCTACCTCTCAGCGTGGCAACAGACTGCACCTTACCCTTCCCTTCGTATAAATAATTACTGTTTATTTCTATACAAAGCCTTGTCGATAGAGAAGGTTGTCCGTTGTCCTTCACTTCTCTTTTGTTAATAAAATACATTTTTTTAGAAGAATCGGCCAGCCAGAATCGAAGGTCTAGTTGTTTTCATCTTGGAATCGAGTTTAGTCCTGGAACGATATATTCATTTCTCTACACCTAAAACTTTGGTGCTCTAGCCTCTAGGTGTAACTAGAATGCTAGATTCCTCAACTATAGAGGTGCTTTTCATTTCCTCACCCTCTTTGATCCCAATAAAAACACAAAGACCAAAAAACTAAAAATCTGTTTAATGGCTCAAAACCATAGAGACACAAAGCTTAGATAACTAACACATTTTGCAGGATACTGTTGAAACAAATCTTAGGATTGCTATTACATACGTTAAGGTTGGAATCTGTCAAGTCCAAACTCACACCCAAGTCTAGTTTTAGGGAACAAAACCGGATAGTTCAACTACAAACTAGAGCAGCAGTGTCACCAGTTGGTAACAGTACAGTGCATGTTGGAGATTATTAATAAGGAAAGAATTTATTTAACCATTCATGTCTGTAATCATTATTACCAAACCCAAAAACAAACAAAAAATTAATATTATCACCAAAATAACCTTCAACAGTTCGACATCACCACTTAGATGCTGAGGTATTTTCGTCATTTCAATTGGGATTGCTACAGTAAGCAGAAGATATGACTTTATGATAGAGGATCCTGGTACACTGACATAGGTGAAGACTATAACAAAAAATAAATATAAAAAATACATAGATGATGGGCCATGTAAAATCCCTAGAAGATAGAGGAAGATAATAACAACAAAAACGTTTGGAATCTAGCTAGTAGCTAGGGACAGCAAGACGAGTAATAAAAGCAAAAAATTATCACTTACAAGCAATAGCAACCATAAGATCACCTTGTAAAATAAATACTAAATCCAAAAATAAATAAATAAAGAGACGCATGAATAAAATTTTAAAAAGTGACACAATTTTTATTAAAAAAAAAATTGCCATTAATAAATTATTATTTTTACATGAAAAATTTCTACAAAATTAATAAAAATATTTTTATAATGATATTGAAAGAAAACTTACCCAAAATTATAATGCTTAAATAAAGTTATATAAAACTATAAGATTTAAATCAAAAATTTTAGAAACATGGAGGTTTAAATAAAACATTTTGAAAGTTTGTAGTTTAAATAAAACACACCAAAAACACTAAGGTTTTAATTTTTGTTTCATATTCTTTAAAATTTGTTAAATAGTATTAATAGTACATACAAAGTGAAAGAGGATTTTATAGATATTACAAATTTTATTCCATAAACTTAACAAACTAATACCTTATCAATTAAAAAAAAAAGTAACTCATGTTGGTTTAATTTATTTTTGAAATCTACCCATTACAATTATTGTCATGTCAATTTGTAAAAGTTATTTAATAAAATTTGAAGGATTTCCTACCATTAAAACTTGCTATTCTTGACAAATTTGTGAAAAATAAAATACTAAAATTATTACAAATTTTACTACAAATTGAGATGGTAAAATTCGATTGGTAACACTCATAATAAAAAAAATATCCTCAAAAAAGGGCACTCGTACAAATTTTAGAAAAAAAAGGTTTAAAAACACAACAACAACAACAAGAGGGGGGGAAAAGAAGAAGAAAGAAGAGTAGGAGGAAGGAAGGAGAAAACAAATTAAAGCGTACAATACTTAGTCAGATTAAGGTCTGTAGCGATTTCTGTACAAATTACAATGTATAAAATTTCAGTGTATACAATTAATGCTGACACCATATTGACGTAGCTAGCCTATTAATTTCTAAATAAATGGAATTTCGGGGATCCTCTAAACAAAATGAAAAATTCATAAGAAAAACCCAAAAAGATGAGGATCAATGACATGTTACAATTAAACCTAACACCATTAAACTTTGGCTTTGCGACTTTGTCTAGCTAGGGGTTGAAAAGGTGGTTTTGGCAGCTGCATTTCCAACCCAAGGGCTTGTAATTCGTTTGAGGTGATGGGTCAAAGATCTCCATGGGAGTGGTTCGAGCCAAACGAGTCAAACCTGGTTGGACCGGGAGTCTGCTTGGCATGGTAGGCACTTGGACCGCCATGCATGGATGGCACCTTTTACACTTGTTGTGGCAGCTCGGAGGGGTCGAACCCAGCCTGTTTTTCTCCTCAAATAACAAGCCCTACACAGCACCCAATTCCATTCTAATTATAATCAAACAAAGAAACATGTTGACCCCATAAAATCATAGCTGGCACAAAAAACTAACACTAACTTTTCATGACTTACCCTATTAGAACTTGGAGGCTGTTGTTGCTGATTAGAGCAAGAGACTGGAGAGAGATTATTATATAGAACCATGATGATAATAACTAATGAAGTAGTGGTGCAGAGAAGATAAGAATTAAGTGAATTCATTATGGTCATGAAAGAATATCATGTCACCATGAAGTCATGCATGCCTAACCAAAGCAAGAAAACTAGAAACTATAATAAAAGCCCAAGTGCTTGTCCTGCAGAAACCACCACTACCAGAAGCAACCAGACCCAGATCGAGTGAGATATGAAGTTATGACTTTTCAATTTTTTTTTTTTTTTCTCTCTCTTTTCAATGGGACTGAACTGAATAAGTGAGAATATGAAATATCACTGTATCAAGCAAGGGACGGTGCATAAATTAGGGGGTGGGGTGGGTGGTATGTGTAAACAGAAGGGACACTGACAAAGGTACAGATTGCAGCAGACAATGAAAGTAACAATGCGAAAGAGAGAAACAAATTGTGAGAATCCACATCAGAAACAAGGGCCCTTGAGCTTGACTCACAATCCTATCAAGCCTGACTTCTTTTCTTTTATTTTTTCGGTAGCTGGATAGAAAGCTAAAGGATTGTATTTTACTCGTCAGTATGGGTAAAATTGAAAAAAGTCATGGTAGTAGTTAAAATGGGCATTTATTATGGCAGGCTCACTTTTGTTTGTTTCAGTGTTCAGAATTCAGAACATTTTCATTTGGGTTTGACTGCGACTGATCTAACAAATATAGAGAGAGAAACAGGATGAGAAATTTTATCAGTCAAACGGTGTGTGTTTAGTGTGTCTAGCTTTTAATTTACTTTGCTTTAAAAACACCTTTTCTTATGTATTTTTATAGGTTTTTTGGATTAAATACAGTCAATAGGGTAAAATGATCAGTATTGGTAATTGCTTAAAATTATATTATTATCTTAGTTATCACATTTACTTGTGTTTATTCCTAACACTTACATGTAAATATGAGAATTTGTAAGTTTTTTTTTAAAAAATAAACACTACTATTATAACAGATATGCAGGCAAGAGAATTCAATGGTAAAAATCAATTGAAAAATGGTTTTTGAAGCATTTAACAAGTCAAAGATATGTGAAAATTAAAAGGTAAGAGATAAATTAAACAAAGTTGGAAAAAACCCTAATATGAAAATATTATGAGCAATTTTGGTATTTTGGCCATCTCTCTTTACTCCAATGTTGGATTGACTTGATTCTTATTGCCACAAAAATTAAACTCATAGATCTACAACTTTGTAGTTTACCATAACTTCAAAATCGACCTTTTTGAAGGCCAAAGCTAATTTGGAAGTTGACTCATCATTGAAAAACATGATTTAACCTTCTTTTTTTTTTTTTTGGATCATGTGTTTCAGAGTTTTGGAGGTTATAAATATTAAGAGGATACAAGAGCAAACATGCTTTTTGGCTCCTAGAAAACCTTTTTTACATATTATTATTTAGAAATTTTATTTTCTATGGAAGTTTAAAAACTTAAGTTAGGGTTAAGGGTGAATCCTTAATATTGTAAGTTGTTCACTTATCAATCCAAACATGTTTTTAATGTTTTAATTATTGAAATCAATTGTTCTATTTTCATAATTATTCTATTAGATTGATGTTTAGTTCATAATTCTTTCATAAATTGATTCTTGAATCTTCTTATTTTTAGAATAGAGTCTTATAATCTCTCCAGCAAAATATTGTAATATTTTTTTATATTACTTTTGTCATAGCATTGCTTCTAAGATATGTGATGTTCCTAAGTTTTTCTAACAAAATTATTCTTTTTTAGACTAATTCTTTGGAAAAATTGATTGATAGAATCAACCAAAGAGAGTGTTAATAATAAAGCTTATTTCTAAATCTTTCAATCAGGTAGTTTATTATTTTACTTGCTCATTTGTGTGCTAAAATTGGATTGGTACGTAATGGATGCTTAATGATATTGGTGGACAAACCCTAACATCCTAGTGATTTTAAATATTAAATTTTACCAAACAACTTTCAGTCATATTTTTCTATATATTATTGGTACTTTTGACATGTTATTGTTTTCCTTTTCTCCATGGAATGACAAACTTGGCTATACTATACTTTTCGTCTCAAAATTGGATGACATCAAGTATTTTTTTTGATGAAGACATCAAGTATTATTTGTTTTGTTTTTTAAGAACCATTAAATTTAATCATGTAATTTATTAGTCAATGCAGCAATATAGATAGATTTAATTAATAAACTTAGGATTCATCTTCTAAAAAAAATCAAGGTTTTTAAATTAAAAAAATTTTATCATATCCAAAAGTCTTTTTTTTAGAAAGATATTCAAAGTCTCAAAATTATTTCTAATTTTCAAAATGCCTTTATTTTGGAAGGCTAGTTTCTGACAATGTCATGGTTGCATTAATTAGCATATAAGACCAAGAATTACATTAAAAACAAAAATGAGGGGAAGGCTAATCTATACGGCTTTAAAGCTAGATATGAGTAAGGCGTATGATGGGTTGAAATGGGGTTAACTAATTAAATTATGTGAAAGATGGTGCTTTGTAGCAAGTTGGAAAAGTTCATAATGGAGACAACAACAATTAAGTGCTCTATTATAACTAACGGGGACCAAAGGGTACATTACCCTATCTTAGGGTTTGATGCAAATTAAAGGAACCAATTTTCTCTTATTTATATGTTTGCAGGGCTTGTCTAGTCTTATACAATAGGTTGAGAGGAATGGGTACTTACATAAGGTTTCTGTCGATAGGGGGACCAAAACTACCCCACCTATTTTTTTTGCATATAATTCCGTGTTATTATATAGGGTAACAATAATGGAAGGGGAAATGATCCAAGAGATTCTCAAAGAGTACAAAGAGGCCTTAGGACAATAATCAAATTGAGACAAGACTTTCCCTATTCTTTAGTAAGAATACATATCAAGAGGTGAAGGAGCAAATTAAAGCCAATTTACAAGTTGAGGTGATACGTCAACATGATAAATATCTTGAATTACCCTCTTTGATTGACTCCTCGAGGAAAAAGCTTTTGCTAAGATAAAGGAAAGGGTCTAGAAGAAGATGCAGGGATGAAAGTAAAACCTACTCTCCAAAAAAAGCTCTAATCAAGGCGTTTATTCAAACAATTCCCCCGCATGCAATAAGTAGTTTCAAGTTTCCCATTACTTGTATGCGGGGGCGGAGGGAGGAGGGAGGAGGGAGGGGGCAGGTGCCCCCTCCGAACTTTCAAAAATTTTCACTAATAACATTATAATGACCTAAAATGCCTTATTTGCCCCGACACAAAA
Organism: Quercus dentata; assembly: GCA_028216015.1. NCBI lineage: Eukaryota > Viridiplantae > Streptophyta > Magnoliopsida > Fagales > Fagaceae > Quercus > Quercus dentata. The sequence continues at coordinate 54,227,587 of CP116449.1, read as the reverse complement.
AAAAAAAAAAAAAAAAAAAAATTTATCAATTCACAATACCTTTTCTTAGTAGACTTCTCCTCCTACTATAATTCTAATATATAAAACCAATGGATCCCACTTAGTAATGATTTAAAAATTTAAAAAAAAAAAAAAAAAAATTTTGAATAGGATAGGAGTTTGAACACACTATAAAGTAGCTTGATGGACTTTTAAAAACAAAAACGTACAACTATAATATAAAACCATGGGTCCCACTTGGTAATTATTAAAAAAAAAAAATGTTTCATATCCATTAGTTTACTCATTAGTGACTTTGACATTGATCTTACTAGTCGCAACAACTATTGTTGAAAGAGCTTTTTCGGCAATAAACATAATTAAAAATCAATTACGCAATCGAATAGAAGATCGGTGAATGAATGATTGCTTAGTCACATATATTGAAAAAGATATATTCAAGACTATTGAGTGTGAAGAAATCATGTAGCGCTTTCAAAATATAAAAAATCGTCGAGGCAATTGAGTAAAATAAGCTAGGTGTGAAAAAATATATTAGAGTTTACATTTTATGTTAGATTTTGTATGACAATTACATTATTATATAGTAGTTTATTTATTTTGTTATTAATTATTTTTTTAGATTAATTTTTTACTTTCAATCATGTCTTTTAATCTTACCCCCTCGACCTAAATTCCCGACTCCGCCACTACTTGTAGGTAATGAGCTAATGAGGATGGAAAGTCAATTATAGTGAAAGCATGGAATGGTGGGGAGTGATACACATTGAGTGAGAAGGGACAACTTGTGTCGACCAAAATCTAAAGTTAGAATGGGCTTTCAAGACCTACATGCTTTCAATATGGCACTATTGACAAAACAAGGTTGGAGAACTATGCATAATGCCTACAATCTATTACATTGAAGTTGAGTGAGCTAAGAAATGACGAGTTAGGAGAGTGGGATAGCGGGAGAGGTTGGAAGAAATCTTTCTTCCCCAAGATGTGGATTTTATCACTTCAATGGCTATTAGTAACTCACTGCCTCCAAATCAACTCGTATGCACCGAGAATACAAGAGGAGTTCTAACAGTGAGTTACAAAGACACAATGCGTACGTACCATGTTTCCGTGCGTGACAAATTAATGGAACAAGAATGCTAGGGAAAGCTCAAACACTAAAAATCGTCAACGCCTTTAGAGCTGTCTTTAGTGATGCCCTGTACCAAGAAAAGTGAAGGTTTTTATGTGGAGAGCTACATGGATGATTATCAACAATTAATCAATAAATTAATTTGTACAATACTTAACACAACAAAACTTACTTAATTAGTAAAGTCTATCATCGAATAAAGTATTTGAGATTGAATCTCGTCTATAATAAAAAGAAATCTGTGGATATCTTGTTAAAGTTGCTTATTGTCTCACTTTTAGCAAATAAATTGATCTATCTCCATCACATATTTTTATGTAATTTTAATCTAATTAAATATTGCTTATTTCCACTAGTTTATTTACATGATGTGAGATGAAAAGTTAAATAATTGAAAGTTATATTATTTGAAATAAAATTGAGATAAAAAGTAGTGCATGACCCATAAACAAAAATTAATTAAAGCAAAAATCTAGTTTTTAATCAATTATCAAAACACATATTTAGTGTCTATTTAAGAACAACTTATTTAGTTTTTTTACTAAAAGTGTACTTATACCTTAAAAATTTTGAAAAAAATAAAAAAAAAATATACAAAAAAAATAAAATTTTAAAAAACTATACATAAAAGTTAAAAAATAAAACTAAACTTATAAATCGAGGCCAAACTCACTATTAAATGCTAGCTTATTTGTTGATTAAAAAGTGTGGGAAAAAACATTTTAAGGAAATATATATTTTTAATACTTTAAACACTTTTTATGTCACCGATTTTATAAACAAGGCAACATAAAATCATTGCATTTTTTCTCCTAAAAAAAAAAAAAAAAAAAAAAAAGAAAGAAGAAGAAGAAGAAGAAGAAAAAAGAAATAAAGCTATTTCATAACCACGATGGCGATGCCTGATGAAGAATTAATACGAAGAAACTTGTCTGCCATAAATATAATACCTGGGTATTCAGAGCATTCCTTTGTTGCTATTACACTTTTCCATGTTTGCTGATTTGATGCGGTGATTTTTACAGATGGCAGTTAGTCAAAGCTGCCAAATGCCAACAAATTGAAAAATGAGAGTACCAGTGACAGTGGTGACTGGTGAGTGACCCAACGTAACACGTTTTTCCAGTGAAAAAAATTAATATTAAAAATATAAAGGACAAGAAACAAAGACCACGCAACAAAGTCAATAAAGTTTTTACGATAAATTAAAAAAAGTTATTAAAATAATTAATTCTTTTTTATAAATTTTTTTAAAAATAATTTATTAATATATACTTCTTCTTTTTTTTAGAATCTTATTAATATATACCTAAGAGTACGCGTCAGTAAAACCTTTATCTTTTATAGTTTTGTCATTTCTTCACGGGCCATAAGTAACAGTAAGTCCAAAGGCATAATATTAAAATGTTAAAAATAATAGGTTGTTATTTGTTATTCATCAGTTATTTAAAAAAAAGGCACAAATAGTTTAGATGATAATTCATAGAAATTTGTTAATTCAACTAATAAGAAAATAGTTAAGTCTGTCCAATTACTCAATTAAGCGATACTCATCAAACTTAACAGGAAAACAAAAGCAAATCGTTAAATTATTGACTATTTTTGTTTTTCAATTTAGTTGATTATTCTACTATTAATTTTGTTAAGTTGATCCTGAACCATTAATTTATTTTAAATTTTCATAATTAATTTAATTTTATCTATGAATTTGCTCTCCATAGACTTAACAAAAAGATAATCAAAGTTATAGTTGATTTGATTAAACGTTAATGGATGAAATTGAAACAATTAATAGTTCATGAGTGGAATTAAACTTTGTTTAATAGTTATAGCACCAAAGAACAAATTAGTAATTTACTTTTAAAAAAATGAACAGAAAAAAAAAAAAAAAAAAAAAAAGGTTTTAGGACATAAGTTAGTAAGTTATTTTAGAGAAAAAAAATTATAAGAAAGTTAAAAAGTTCACTTTTTTAATAATTTTTTTAATTTCTCATACAAATTCATAAAAAGTTTCTTGAAAGAAAAAATTAACAAAACAAATTAAAAGGGGTAAAAGAGATTTTTTTTCTTCTTTTGAGGTTCTCATTAGTAAAAGGGACATCAATTCCACTTATTCGTGTGTTTGGCTCCAATTTAAAAAAATAAACTTATTTTACTATTTAGTTTATTTTTACTATTATTTATATGTTTTATTGTCCTTTTTTATACTATTCATGAATTTTACGGTATTATTTCATCTAAATTTTATCTTTATCTATCATACTTTCAGTAAAATATTTCCAATTCCAACAAAATAATCAAGCCTAAGCAAACCCACGTTCCTTCCAAAAATTTTCTGTCTTTTACTATTACCCCGTAAAAATATTGTTTTCTATGTCTCTGACTTTTCTTTTTAAGAAGTGTTTGATTGTAATTTGTATTGTAGTGCTTTTTGAGTGTCAATGCGTCATAGATACATACAGCACTTATGACTGCGAATCTGATGGTACACATCTTCACATGATGAAAATCGATAATCTTTAGCGGTGGGGATGCGATGACAGGCAATCCCACTTTGTACAAAATAAGTGGACCAACAAACCTTTAAGGGCTTCTTCGACCTGGAGAAGGCACAGGCATAAGAGCATTCCATAAATTTTTTTTTTTTTAAATTACACATTTATTTAGCCCCAAAATCACCCACATTACTCAAGTAAAAAATTTGTAAATTTTTTAAGTTGCTACAGTAATCTTATAAATATATACAATTACCGTAGCTTTGTATTTCATTATTTTAAAAAAAAATTTCTCTCACCTCTTGCTTTCACTAAATTCTCTCTCTCTCTCTCTCTATATGAAAATAATTTTAAAAAATAATGAAAATAATTATTTAAATAAAATAGAACGTAGAATAGATAATTGGATGTGAGTGTTTTTTTTTAAGTGGTTGTATAAAATAAAAAATGTAGGTTCTTATAATAAAATTAACAATAATTTTTGTATGAATTGATACAAATATTGCATAATTTTGTTAAATTTAGTATTTTTTTTTTTTATTGGTAGTTGATGAGACTAACTTTAACAAAAGAATAATTCATTGATTGACTCGTTATGTGGATGATTTTTTTTTTTTTAGCTAAATGGAAATATTTCATTAAAACTGAAAAAACAAGAACATCTTTCAACCAAGCATCTACAGAAGGAGGGAGAGAAGAACTATGGCTAGAACATGGGCCACCAAGTTTGCTTCCCTTTTGATCCATTATGGCTAATTGTCAACTAAAAAAAAATTATGCATAATTAATGCCCTAAGCCTTGGCTCAGTTTCAATTTAACAGTTATCTTCCCATGTCCAGAAAAATTTCTCACTTCTTTCCTTTTTTATTTTTAGGTTTTTTATTTTTTATTTTTTCCCTATCTTGTATTGTATCCACTATCCTTGATAAAAGTTTTTCATTTTGTCTTTCTTATAATCCCTCTTCCTAGGCCATGCAAATAAGACACCAATTTTTAAAAGAGGATGTAAAAGCACAAGGCCCACCAGCTGTGGAAATGGACCACACTTTGCGTGAGTCTCACTACAAAAATTTTGTGGTACCTAAAATTTTCTTTGACTTTCTTGATGTCTATCATTTTTATTAAAAAAAATCTTGAAATTTTAAGATTTTTAATTGCAGGTGCGACAACCTAGGAAGGATACGACTCATAGTAATATGATTGAGAGGGATTTATTCTCATTTTGTGGAGGAGGTATATCATGCAACGTAATATGCCATCAGTCGCCAAGGGTAGCAAATTTTGTTGCTAAAGGGTGTGCATAAGAGAAATAAATGATATTAGGACGTGGCTTTGTTTTTTATCATTAAATTTTTTATAAGCCACATGTGGTTCATCCTACTAAAACTAAAAGAAAATTGGAGGATTTTTAATAAGAAGGGAATCGGACTCTATATATATCCACTATGTAAATCCATATGTTATTAGAGGAATGCATGACATAACTATTGTATGTTTTGGGAAATTTAGATCTCAAAGTAGGAGCAAGCCTCACGACCAAAGCATGAATTAAAAAATTGTATAATTCAAGATTAAGAAATATACATCCATTTGGGGATGCTTAAGTAGTGGGTTCAATAAACTTGAAGGAAATACTGTAAACTCAAAGGACCTAAGTTCTAAACACTAAACTATCGAATATCGATCAATTGAATTTCTAGGGTGTCTTATGAGCAGATAGTGAAATAATCTAGACAAAGACTCGGATACCACTTCTTTATAAAAGGAAAAGAAAAAAGAAATACATTGACATCTAAAACTAAAAGAATACCTAAAATTAAAACAAACATTTATCTAGTATTAAATAAAATAAAAATACACAAACTATTTTTATCTTAATACATTTTAAACCGATCATCTATAAAAATTGAAGTCAACTAATGTTCTTTAGAAATTGTATATATTCTTTAAAAAAATTGTAAAATCTTGGGGCCCCTGATCTGTTAGAAGTTCTGTCACAGTCTTAGAGAACGAATCTCTTCAAATTTGTTGCACTCAGGATATGGGTTTATAATTTAAGCTTATTGGGGCTAGTCAGAAGGATACATACGGTTCTTGTAGATATGGAAGGTGAAGAATCATCAATGCCCCACGTATTTGTACTTTTCTTGTCGATATTTGCATTATTTATAACTTTATAAGCAGTATCCCAGTACCAAAATTAATAAGGACCAGATTCAGCAAAGAGCAGCGAGATCAAATTTAAAATGGGCTCTAATTATCTCAATTGGTAAAGTTTTTTATGGTTTGAATAAGAGATCTAGGTTTAATCTTCGTCTACACTAAAAATCGATTAGTGTATTGGTTTGATAATAAAGAGCTATCATCAAAAGCAGACGAAATAGATTAAAAGTCTAAAAAATAAAAAAAAAAAAAAAAAAAGATCAAAATTGGACCTTTAGGGTGAGCCTGGGAGGCTGGGACCATTATAGATAAGCCATTGGTGCCATAGAATGGTGGTCTGGCCCAGTAAGTAAACTTGTACAAGAGAAAATTCCAGCACGCCGAGTTCACTTGGATTATTAGCTGTGGCTGTGAAACCTCATTGGGGCCCTTGTTTACAATTAAAGAGGTGGAGCCATAATAGGACCGGTACTTGGCCAATAAAATTGCAAAAAGGAAGAAACTTGTGAATTTATCAATGGTGCGTGGTCCAGTTACTGAAGAGTTGTTCTGTCTAGTTTGATTGGGATTTAACATAACTGTTTTGTAAGCTCGTCTAGGTCCTTCCTATTATTATTTTTTTTTTTTTTTTTTTAATTATTATAAGAATTTGGTGTTAGAATAATGTGACCAAACATGATATTTTGTTCTCTATTATCAATAATTAATTATTCAAAATTTCTTATGAAATTTTGCAATATTTTTATGATATAAAATATTGGAATATGTTTACTTGATATTGTAGACTAAGATTATGAATCATTTCATTATAGTTTTTAACTTGACCATATCCATCATGATGCGGCCTATTTTAATAGGTACATTGTTGGACCATGATGGAAAGAAGGTGTAAGTTAAAATTGCTCGGACTATGGAAGACAATAAGACTAGTCTTTCGATGGTTTGTACATAATAATCTCAGAAGTCCTTTCATAATGAGATTCATGCACGTTGAGTGTTGGCCTTAATAAATCTATCGTGTCATTGCTAGTAACTTGGCATCCTATAAGAGATGTTGTCATTATAATGATTCTGGATATGAACAATAGATGAATCTATGTGTTAGTATGGAGTTACAAAAGTAATGACACGTTAATGAACTTATTCATTGATGAATCTAATTAATGAAGTTGTTTATTAATGAATGTAACATATCTGTTACATGAATTGTTATTACAATAGAAAGGATTTTATGGTTGATCATATCCTTTCTGAATATTATAAATATTATCAATGCCACACTTGCAAGGAGTGTGAGAAGAGGAAAAAAAGCTCTTATTAATCCCGACTAGCTGGAGAGAGCATCCTAATTGCTTGTGAGGTCCTTAAATAATATAATTTAGTAAGTAAATTTCTCACATTTTATTGTTGATTTTTATTACATATGCACATGATATAATTGATAATTGATAGATGTATTATATTTGTTTCTATTGAATTATTACTTTTTAAGTATAATTCCTACATTTGGATCATCACACATTTCATTTCATTTTAGAACACATGTGCGCACATGTATACATCTTGAGTAGGGGAGGGAGATTCCGAACTTAGATATCTCTGTTGAAACTTGAAAGCACTAGAAAGAACCAATTGACCTAAAAATACCAATTTTAGACTTTATGTAATTCAATTTGAGAGAAAAAAAAGGGGTAAAACTCTTTTCTTTTTGTTGAGGAACACTCTTTTGATAGACTAAACATTAACCCGTTTGGTAGCAGTGTTTAAGTATTATTGTTCAGTTTTCAGTATTGTGAAAATATGCTTTTGAGTGTTATAGAAATACGTGTCAAAAGTATTATTGTTGTTTAAACACTGAAAATTATTGTTAAAAAGCGAGTACCAAACAGCCTAAGTTTTTTATTTTATTATTTATGATAGTCTAACCTTGTGCGTCCATGTATGTCAAAAGCCACTAATGGAGCAACTTATACGAAGGGAGGAGATTTTTCATTAGTGACTACTACATCCAAACAACACTGGGTGATTTATTACCTTCTCCGCATCAAAGAGAGATAATCTATCCAAAAAAAAGGATATAATAAATGTGAGAGAGAGAGAGAGAGAGATATGAAAAATAAACATAGAGAGTGAACAGAACGAAATGGTCAAAAACGGTGTTGTTTGCATATAATAGGTACTAATGAAAATTTTTCTTTCGTCATATGATTTACTCCATTAGTGGCTTTTAATAAATATAGACGGAAGGTTTGGCTGTCATGACTATAAAGCTTGGACCAAACTTTTAATTTAACAAAGAGTTGGGGTTTTAATTTTTCACAAAGAATAAACTCTAGGACTTTTTTGGGACCTCACACACACATATGGATAAAATACTATGAAGAAGAGATTAAAATTTGAGTTAAATTTTTTTGACAACACTATAATAATTCTTTTTTTTTCTTTTCCCTTTTTCCCTTTTATTTTTTTCAAAAATAAAACAACAAAAGAGAAAAAGATAGAAGAAAGAAAGACTGTACTAAAGAAGCTATTGCTAGACTAACTACTAAAGAGACCTTTCCAAGTTTCCACTTCATAAAGCCAGGCTAATTGGATGTTTTTATTCAAGATTTCAAGTGGCAATACAAAAAGAAGAACGAAAAGTGAGAGCTTAATTAGGGGCAAGGTAAAGAGTCAAATCAATCAAACTTGACGACGGGTAGAAGTAAAACAAAATTAGGATTTGGTCAGAAATGATGCAACACTATGCATAACCATGACTGATCAACAACAACAACCTAATAATCTCAAAACATTTTTTTTTTTTTTTTTTTATATAAGATAAAAATTCTACTCTAACTTAATCTAAGTATATATGTGTATGAAACTCGCTTCTAAAGACTTGAACCCCGGCCTTTACCCCTATACCTCACAAGCATTTATACCTATGGAGTGACCATCGCACCAAGGGTGTGCAGTAGTCGATTTTTTCAATTTTAACACCTCATTTTACAATACACCAATCAAAACTTCTATTTTTTTTACAACTTCATTTAAATATTATTTCTTTATAATTTTTTATCCCTTTTTTTTTTCATCCTCTCTCTTTGGTCTCACTATCTCTCTCTCCCCCTCTCTCCTTCTCAATCTCACCATCTCTCCCTCTCGGTCTCATTGTCTCAACCCAGCAATCATACCCACCACAATTCCAACGACCACCACAACAATCAGAGACCAACGCCGGTCAAGTTGATAACCCATGCCAATGAGATCAACCAAGTTGACGATCCACGCTGGTCAATTCGACGATCCACGCCGGTCACGTTGATGATCCACGAATGCGGACCCCAAAACCCAAACCCATGAACTCAAACCCACAAACCCGGACCCACAAAATCGCCAAAACACATTAGACCATGACCCAAAACGCCAAATCCATAACCCACAAAACCACCGCCAAATCTACCATCAAATCACAAACTTTAAAAAAAAAAAAAAAAAAAAAAAAAACCATTGTGATAGAGATCGACTTGGCTTGATGCTTCGGCCTGGGCTTCGTTGGAAAGGGAGGCGGAGACGTCGAGCAAAGGGAGAGAGAGAGTAGAGAAATGGTTGGCTCAGAGCAAGAATGAGAGACGAAAGAAAATAAAATGAGATAGAAATAATAAGAAGAAAAGAAAGTGGGCCCCACTGAATAAAAAATAATATAAGTTTTACAATTGGTGAACAGTGCGGTCTCAAATATGAGATTGCACTGTTCATCAATGCCAAATATTATGCCATTTAAAACACTTGATGGAGGTAGTTTTTTAGAGTTTGGTGTGTCAAATGCCAAATATTTGGCATTTGACACACTTGATAAGAATGCTCTTACTCGATCTAAGAGATGTTATTACAAAGTTTTGCCCAATCATGAGCAAACGCTTATATTTCCTTAAATCCACAAGTTAAGATGACAAAAATTCCTTGTTCCATTTAATCTACCTTGCCCTGCACAAGTTTTCATTAAGGCAAGTTTTGCTTTCCTAGCCATGTCTTGCATCGCCAAGCCATGAATATGTATACATATTTTTATTTAATTTTCTTTTTCATGCATACCTTAATTATAACTTTTAAAAAATAACTTTTATTACCATCTCTAAAACACTTTTTTTTTTAATCTGTTGCTCTTAGCACTCTCATGATTGTCTCCTCATTTTTTCTTTCATCTCTACCTTTTTATTATTGAAGTTACCTCACTAAGGATGACAAAATACCTCTGAATGTTCAAATAGTGTGTAAAACACTTTAAACGTTTAGACCCTCAATTTACAAATTACCAATTCAAACTTATAATCAAAAAATGTATGTGTGGAATATGAACATAAGCTTAAAACATAATTGATAAAACAATTTAAATCAAATAAAATCACAACCACAAAAAAAATTAAATGGCAAAGATTAAGGGAAGAGAGATGCAAACACAAAGACAACATAGTGATGTGTTATCGAAGAGGAAACCGAAATGATCGGCGTAAAACTACTTCGCCGCCCTCCAAGCAATCAATAATCCACTAGAGAATGAAGTTGAGATACATGAACAGCAGAAGACCCTCCAAGACTAATTTACCCAGTGTACCTAAGCCCTCCAAGCTTCTTGCTCTAACGAGGTTACGTCGAACCTTTGTCTTCTATAACTTATCGAATTCCGCTATAACCCATAGCATCAACCAATATCAATTGGTTTCTTCCTAATCGCTTCCCAAGCATCAAACAGCCTCCTCACATATATGGGTATGGTGAGAAAAAGTTTTGACTAATGTACCTCTCAAGGATGTAACAATGGAAAGGGTGAGAGTGGAGGAATTTGGAGAATCAAAAGATAAAGATTGTGGATAAGTCAATCTTTTTTTTCTCTAGGGTTTTTCTCTCAAAATTCTCTCTGGAAGCTCTCCACAATATGTGGGTATAAGGGGTATTTATACTAGTGTGTTTTTGGAATGCGAAATGTCGGTTTTTCCCAAACAGAGTGGTTTGGTGACTTAGCCTCACGACCGGACCGAGTCGCGAGTTCAAGTTGCGAGCTAACTGTTTGGCCAGCCTAGGACTTTTGTCCTGTAGTGCAACAGTTGGCGTGACACTTCTTCTCTCCTCTCTGCATGCTTCACACGTGTGCCTCTTTGGCGACTTGCCAACTCGTGAACCCGATCATGAGATCCAGTCGCGAGGCCCTGCTGAGTTGCACACTTCTGAGCTTTTCTTTACACTCTCTTACACACTACCCTTACATGATTCTCACCTAAATACAGGGTTTCTAAATGCTGAATTACAAGCAAATTTGACATGGAATAAAGCCAACAAAATGGTTGATTAAATTCAACCTTACAACCTCCAACTTGCCCTACCACAAAAGCACATTTCTCTTGCCATGTATAAGTTTTCACTTTTTCTCACTCAAAAGAATGGACAAAGTGGGAATGAAGCACCAACGATCTAATCCTACCCCGCTTAGCCACCTTATTGCCATCCTTATCTAGAATTTACATACTAATTAATATAATATTATGATAGGTCTAATTTGTCTTTTTTTTTTTTTAAAGTCTAAATTTAAAATTATATATATATATATATATATAGAAATTAACCAACAATAAAAATTTAGATAAAGTTTTCCTTCAAATTAGTTTGAAATTTTTTTCTTAAATCTATATTAAACTAGTTTGAAAAAATCTTCTCCAACTTACAAAATATAAGGTTAATTTTAGGAAAAATTAACCCTATAATTTGTCATATATAAGGAATTCCTAAAATTAACCCTATATTTCTCATAAAAAAAAAAAAAAAAACCCTATTTTCTCATACGTAAGGAACGAATTGGCCCATGCAGAGATAGAAAAGAAAAAAAAAATTGTGGTAAATTTTTTATGATAAAATTAGAAGGGTGTGTATGCATCTTGCAATTATACGAAACTATACCCTAAATTACACTTTGCATCATAAACTTTTTCAGTGCATGTTTTGCAACCTAAATTATGACTATTATTACACTTTGCACATCGATGTTAAGTTGCCATTAATTTGGATGGAAATATAAAGTTTAGAGTGCAAAGTGTAATAAAAAGTATAGTTTATGGTGGTAAAGTGTAATTTCTTCTTTATTTTTAATAAATTGAGAAAATGGGCAATTAAATCATTTCACATTATATCATGCTTTTCCATTCAAGTTAACAATAAACTTAACGTTGATATGCAAAATATAACAAGGGTCATAGTTTAAGGTGCTAAATGTGTATTCGAACAGTTTAGGGTATAAAGTGTAATCTGGGGATAGTTTAAAATGGTAAAATGTAATTTCTTCTTCATTTTTAATGGATTGAGAAAATGAACCATCGAGTCCTTTTACATGATGTCATACTTTTTCATAAAGTGTAAAATATATATTCAAAAAGTTTAGGCCTTGTTTGGCACGCGAGTTTAAACACATGTTTTCAATTTTTAAATAACATTATACGTATTTTCACACACTTTTTCACTTAAACATATTTTAAAAAAATATTAAAAACTATTGTTTAAACATACGTACCTAACCTACTCTTAGGGTCCGTTTGGATACAATTTATTTTTACTGAAATTGAAAACTAAAAATATTATAATAAAATAATTTTTTAATTTATGAATAATACCATGAAACTCGTAAATCGTGTATAAATAATATATTTTATCTCTGTACAATAAACTCATGTGATATTACTATACACGTATTGGGGAAAAAAAAAAAAAAAAAGGGGCCAGAAAGCGTAAACTTTAATCATAAACGTGTATCCAAGCCATCCGTTAGAGTACAAATTTAATATAGAAATAGTTTAGAATAGTAAAATATTATTTTTCCTGCCTTTAAAGGGTGCAGACCGTGCAGTGGAGTAAGAGTAGGTATAAAACTTCAAAACACTAGAGAAATGGTGAAATATACTACGCTTCATTTATGATTTACCCCCCACCCCCGGGCGCCAAGTACAAAGTGACGCAAAAAGTACATGCAAAATCTCTGAAAGGCTCAACTCTCCAAGCTGGTTTCAGTTTTCACTCACACAAATCGGTACACACGGTTTTTTTTAACAGTCACGCTCACGCCACAACACTCAACACTCACATGATTTCCTTTTCCCATTCAATTATTTAACTTTTCTTTTACGCTTCTTCTTCTTCTTCTTCTCTCTCTCTCTCTCTCTCTCTCTCTCTCTTCTCTGTCCTGACTCCTGACTCGTATTGGCTTCTCCTTCTTGTTCTTTCTAGTGTTGTCTTCTATTCTCACACCTCACCTCTTTATTCCTTTTTTCTTTTTCTTTTTCTTTTTTTTTTTTTATTTTTTTTTTAGCTTTCATGCCCCTCTAAAAAACCGGCCTCTTTTCAAGTTTCTAAGAATACCCATTACCGGTAAGCCTTCAAAGTCTTCATTTTTTTTTCATTTGTGTGTTTAACTTTCTTCATTTTCCTTTTTCTATTACTACTTTTACTGTTCGTGCATACATGCATGCTGTTGATGAACACAGACTCAGAAACAGTGTTACTTTTATTAATCTTTGGATTTGCTTGGATGTTTTGCCTTTATGTTGTGTTCCACTTCCAATTGGGCGTTCTTTTCTTTTTCTTTTTTTTATTATTAACTCGTGCTTTCGTTTAAGAATGGTTCACCTTACCAGTTCCTTCACTAATTTGTTTAGAAATTTTGTTTTTGGCATAATTGAACACTTGGGCATGTTAATTTTATTTATTTATTTGACTCTTATTGAAAGTTGAGCTGTAACTCTCCTTTGGTTAATTGTACCTATCATCTATCAACATTTATGTATATATTTTCTAAAAAAAGGTACCTATCCCACCCTGAACTAGTCATTTGCTATGTACGTTTTAAACCTTTTTTTTTGGCAAAAAACACGAGATTAACTTGCAACCCCACTATCCAAATTCCAAAATCAAAATTGAAATTAACAAATTATTGTACTTCTTGGGGTGGAAGTTGCAAATTAATAAGAATTAATCTATTAATTATGACGTATTAATGAACCTCACCACCCAACCAACTCACTTATGTGATAGTTTTAATATAATTTTGGATACTAGGGTGACACTGCAAATTGATCTTGAATTAAGATGTTGATTGCAAAATGTTGTAGTTTAAAGTTGACACTGTAAATAACCCCCATATTTTATGGTGGATTGCTTTAAATTTAATTAACCATTTTTCCTTTGACTCATTCAAAATCAGCCTTGGTTATTTGGAAATGGAGTTTGTCAATTCTGTAGTATTTGCTTCCTTTCTGGGTATGGATCATTAAGCATGTTGCTTGAGGGAAGGAATTTGCTTGATTTGCTTCCCTGCCTTCTTTCAGTCTTCTTATATGGAAATGACTGGAAGAAGGGAAAGGAAGTTCCTTGATTTGCATCACTATTCTTTTTCCTGTTTTCTCAAATTATTTCTCTTTTCTAGTTTTTTACCTTATAATGATGATTATAGTAGCAATGGTGGGTTTTTTTTTTAATATTTTACTGTGTTTCCTGATATATCCCAACAAAAATTCCTGAAGACCATAATTTGGGAATCCATTTCCTGATCAATCTTTATAATGGCAGGACCAAAGGGAAACTAGATGGAGGAGGACTGTGAGTTTCGACACTGGGATGAGCTAATCCCTGATGCACTTGGGCTAATATTCAAAAATCTTTCACTTCAAGAGATTCTTACTGTGATCCCAAGGGTTTGCAAGTCATGGGGTAAAGCTGTTAGAGGGCCTTACTGCTGGCAGGAGATAGACATTGAGCAATGGAGCGAACTTCGCTGCCCTGAGACCCTTGATCGAATGCTTCAGATGCTTATCACATGGAGTTCTGGTTCACTCCGCAAGCTATGTGTCTCCGGCCTCCCTTGTGATCAGAGTCTTTCCTTCATTGCAGATCAGTGAGTAGTCTTTGCTTCACTGCAGATCAGTTAGTATAACAATATCATGTCATAATTAGTTTTGCCTGTTAGGAATACTGTGCTAAATCTTTTTGAAGAATCTTGTTAAGAAATAGTATTTTGCTTTGTGAAGTCTGAATTATGTGAGGAGAATATATAAAAGAATGGTCCTGTTGTTAATAGGAGGGAATCCCATGATTGGTGGGACACTGGTAGTGAGACATCAACTACAACATGATCATAGGAGGAGATAAAGTTGGCCTAATTATATAATATGATTTGTTTAGTGTTACAGTGATGGTAGTTGCAATCAATTAGGTCAGGAAGTGAATGTATTCAATATTAACTTCTTTTACGGATAAATTGATCCATGGATTTATATCTAGTGATCTTGGTTTACACTTTCCCGGTACATACACAAGGATAAAACTGGCTATGCTTTCTGGAGCAATATGTTGGATGAACTGGGCAGGACAAGTTTGCTAGAGAATTGCACCTTTAGTGACTATTTAAAAAAAAAAAAAAAAAAAAAAATTTGAACTGCCTTAAATCTTAATCAAGTTCCTTGATTTCTTAAAGAATTTTGAGGTTTTAACTCCCAAATTAGTGAGGTTAAACCAGTTCTGATATTCAAAGTTTCTCATTTAGCAACCACTTTTTATATTGAATTTTAAATAGAATAATTATCTCAACTTTCATAATATTTCTGTTCATGTAGCCTTTTTTTTTTCCCCTCATGAATTTGATGCTTTGATCATTTCGATAGTTTCAATCCTCCTTTTTTCTTGGTTGATAGTGCCAAATCTCTTCAGACTTTGCAGCTGCCACGAAGTGAAATAGGCAATGAGATAGTGGAACAGGTTGCTTGGAGGCTCTCTACCATCACTTTCTTGGATATAAGCCACTGCAGAAACATTGGAGCCCCTGCCCTTGAGGCAATCGGAAAGCACTGTAAATCTCTTACTAGGTTGCGAAGAACGATGCACCCATTAGAGCTAATTGACAAGCTTAGTCAAGATGATGAGGCCCTTGTAATAGCAGCCACAATGCCAAAACTCAGGCATCTTGAACTGGCCTATCTGCTAATCAGTACAGAAAGTGTGCTCAAGATACTCTCAAGCTGTCCTGAGCTTGAGTTTTTGGATGTACGTGGGTGTTGGAATGTAATATTTGATGAGAAGATTGTCAAAAAATTCTCTGGGGTAAAGGTGATTGGACCACCTCCCATAGACTGTTGTAAGATGACTGGCTGGGATGATTGTTCAAATTCAGGTTCCTCTCGCTATTTGTCATGGGACTTTGTGGCCGGTGAAATAGATGATGATTATTATGAAGATATGTCAGATGCAGCTTGGGAAGACGACCAAAGTATGGAAGAGGTAGAATTGAGGTTCTATGATGGTTTCGATTTCAATAATGCTTTGTTTGATTGGCCACATTCTCCTTGAGGTTTGCTTGTGTGAAAGTGCTTGATGGAGTGTTTTTTTTTTTTTTTTTTTTTTAATGGCATTTAAAGGCTCTACCATTACTCTGGATTATGCTATAAGAACTGTTGCTGTTACTATCACTTCGCTGCTACTTCTATTCTGTAAGAAACTTTTATGTGCATCTAAGGTTTGTATGCATAATAATTCAAGTGAAACTGTGAGGCCTTCTATCCATTGCTTTTTTCTCTTAGTTTATAAACATAGTAAGGTCTTTTTCTTTTGATTGAATACCGAGTAAGCAACTTTCATTATGTGGAGACATTTTGGATGCCCCTGTGCATGCTCGTTGCTGTTACAACCAAGGTTGTAAAAATCGAGATTCTACGTAGGATCATGATAGGTAAGTGGGTTCGTAAATCGTAAGATCGGATCGTGGATTGTAAGATCTTACATTATTTTAGAAAAAAACAAAAAATACACATTGGTATGTTAAATAATCATATAAATTATACATTTATTGATGTAATTACCATACATCAGTACAACAATTTGTAAGCATCATTTAAAGAGGCCAAAAACCTCAAAATGTGGCATTTTATTGGAATATTTTTTATTTGTGTCCAATTGACACTCTCTACATTAGAGTGGAAAAATTTAGTCTATTGGGATTTTATTTTTCATTTAGGTTTAACTGAGTTTTTTGTCAACTTAAAAAAGATTACAAGAAACCAAGGTCATTTGGGATCGCGAGAATCGTACAATCCTGAACGATCGCAAAGATTTTTGAAAGATCCAAATCGTTTTGGGTAGGTAGGATCGTAGAATTCAAATAGGATTTTAACAACCATGGTTATAACTATTGCACTCTTAGGTTGCCTAACTTGAACCTGGAGCACTAATTTATGAAATCTCTCTCTCTCTCTCTCTCTCTCTCTCTCTCTCTCTCTCTCTCTCTCTCTCTCTCTCTCTCTCTCTCTCTCTCTCATGCATACGCCTGTACACATGATAAACCCGAAAATATATCATTACAAAACAATGACAACTTTTTCTATAACATATTGTTGATTTGATTCATCTATTCGAGTATACTTTTTTGAGCTTTATGTTGTTTTGAATTTAATTAATTCTTGAGAGATTCTGTTGGCTTGCAATGCACTAGCTACCCCCCTTCATGAGAGGGGCGCCACATTTGTTCCTTATATACTCTCTTATTTGCTTTCTTAATAGCAATGCATTCTGACACTAATTGAGGATTGGGCTACTAGGTTGGCTCTAAAACTTGGATAACTAGGTTCAAATCATATCAGCATGTTGAAATTGGACTAAATTGTTAAATCCCCAAATTGCACCATAATTTTAGAGCAATTTTATTTACATCATATACTCTCATTTTGTTCTCTTATAGTAATGCATTCTGACACTAATTGAGGATTGGGCTGTCAGATTGGCTCTAAAACTTGGATAATTACTTAATTAGTTCAAATGATATCAACATGTTCCCCAAATTGCACCAGAATTTTAAAGCCTAATTGCAGTCTTTTGCATTCGTCGTGGAACTTTAAGATGGTCAATTTCAATTAAGTACACTGATTTTGCAGTCTCCAAAATAGATTGATTTTCTTAATAGTTTCATGACTATTCTCATTATTAAATGGAAATCAGAATTTCAGTTCCCCTATTTCTACGTGTGAAATTTCACTCACTGAGAAGCTTCCCTGTTGTACACTTTTGTTTCTTGTTTTATCCGGGTCCCAAATTAGATGCCTTTCGGATAGGAGTCAGCGAGTCATTGTACAAAGGAACAATAGCTTTAACTTTTGGTTTGACACTTCCTTATCTACATCATACATTCATACCTGACAAGAATGTGAAATGATTTAAGTTGTGCATTGTTTTGTTTCGTTTCTAGCTTTGCCTTTTTCCTCTTATTTTTTTTATTTTTATAGGGGCTGAGAATTATCTTTTGGACCTGTTATATGTAACAGTTGTCTTACAGTCACAGCATGCCCACAGATACGTGGGGCTCATGTTGTGAGACACCCATTACATATTGATATAGCAAGTGCATAACTGCATAAGACACCCAGAGCTGTTTGGTTGTCGTAATAAACTCAAGCAGGTCCATTTTATAAAGGTTTAAACATGTGCGCGCGCGCACACTTTCATACACAAACGTTAAAAACAACTGAAATCGTGTCTTGAAAACGAGATTTCAAACTGTACAGACGTGTAATTAACACTGCCCTTTTATAAAGGGGGTGAGTCCTTCATGATATAAGACATGTCCAGAAGAGAAAAGACAAAGGTACACCCGACTAAAGACAAATGACAGTTCAAAGAACCAGAAAGATTGTAAAAGTTAAAGTCTGTTCAGTCCTCTTCCAACTGGACCTTTGTTTTTTTCCTGGGCATAATATACTCTTTATAAATTGGTTTCCTTTCTCTCTTTTTTAAGAACTACAAATTAGTTATAAAAGGCAAGGAACTACCAGACTTAGTATTAGCACAAACTTCTTTATGTCTCCTACAAATGACAATCATTTTATTGTCGTCCTCTGCTTATTCAGTCATTTATGAGGAGCCAAATTAAGAAATTCATAGGTATTTTACTTTCTTTTTACCTCATCTAATCCTGAACTTCCACTTGGCTAAATCCAGACACAACCATTGCATTAAAAGGGGGCCAGTGATGTGCACATTGTTTTTACAAGAACTACCCATAAATCAGAGTAGAAATAAGAGAAGAAAAAAAAATGTAACATAATATGGACACAGAAGGGTTAAAATTGCACGTTGCATCAATCAAATAGTAAAAATCAATAGATTTCAGCCCTCTTTTTATTCAACCACATGTCAAGTGTCAACCAGATACCTCTATTCATTTAGAATTTTGGAAGTTAGATCGATATAATTCCTCATCGACAATCACAGGCGGTATGCTCCACGTTCCAAGTATATGTCCAGATATCTTCCCACCTAAAGAAGATTAAAGTTGCAGATAAATCATGTTCACAAAGGGGCAATTTGATAAATTTTATATTATAAAAGCCTTCAGAGTCGCAAACCACCTTCTTTAGTGGCTTCTTCACATCTTTCCTGGTAATTCAAGGATAGTTGGGGATCCAAGGTTTTCAGTAAACTCTCAAACTTCTGCTCAGCCTCAGTAATGTATCTTGCCTGTGGAGAGAATATTATATATATATATATATATATATATAAGTTTACCCAAAAGATTGCTATCATTGAAGAGTTACAACATAAATTCACTTGGTAGAATCATTCACTTGATAATAAATGGTTCCAAAAGTAAAGGACAGTTACATTATTACCAATAATATATATAAATATATATATATATATTATAAGGATAAAACTACATTCTCTGATCGGTCCAATCAAGCATCTAGTGTCACCTCTAGGGAAACCCACTTAAAAGTAATGGATATATTTAGGATATGTGGACCCAATGGCATAGGTATACTTGTACTTATTTATAAAAATAAAAAATAAAAGGAAGAGGAAAAGAAAGAAAGAAAAATCAGAACTAGGGCCATCCCTTTCGGCAAATTTTAGAAATGTATTAGAGCACATCATTAACTTCTGTTAGTTGTTCTTTTGATTAAGATATGAAAATTTGTTTTCAAAAAAGTTACTTTTCAAACGAACAAGGGGGAAAAGGAAGGGTGGGGGAAAAGAAAAAAGAGAAAGGAACATCTCAATTCCAGTGAAGAGTTTAAGAGCTTCCTGGTCACAATTCTACAAATAAAGTTTTTGAAGATAACTAGAGCAACATGAGAAAGTTACAGAAACATCCAGGCAGTAAATCAGCAATCAACCAAGAGAAAAAAAAGGCCTCCTTGGAACAAGATGATAACTGCTTTTCTTGGTAGGAATCATAGGTAATTTATTATTCAAGAAATAAGAAAAGCCAAGTATGTTGATCACCTCTAGAGAACCTAGTTCATTTTCAACATAATGCATTGTAAATAAAAATCAAGGTTGATGATTGAGAAATAATCTCTATGCTCTGTGAGTTCATAACTTGTGTGGAAATATTAATAGAAAATTATAGACAAGCATGATGCTCCACGTCGCAACAAAGTACGTAGCTGAATTTCCTGGCATACTCACCAGCATAATTGGGGCTCTTGAAGCTCCATATAATCTGACAAACATGCGCAAAACATTGAAACTATTCTCTAGTACATCATCCTACATGGAAAACCATAGTTTATCAAGTAAGATTTGGATTAATTAAAATGAGATCAGGTAATAGTTGGGAACCATGATGATGATAAATGAACTGACCTCATAGTCAAACCTACACATTTTGTGTCACCTCAGTATTGAGTAAAACAGGCATCTTGCTTGCCACAATAATTTCAACATCGAAAAGTAATAGCATTAGTCATCTCAATGAAAACAAAAAAAATAAGCATTTGCCCAATAAAGCAGTAAATCCTTGAGTACTCTGCACTGCTTGAGCAACCTCAATAGATTAAAAGCACATGCAGATTCACATGTAGGCATGTAGCCAGGCATGAGCAGAACCACATAGAAGCTTGTGGGGGCCATCCCCCGCCCCTCCCAAACTTCCCAAGAATTAGATTTTCACCCTTGAATTTACTTAGAATTTTCAAAATATATATGGTTCCCCCTGGCCCTCCAAACTCTTCATATTTCTTGTATGACACTTTTATATTGGTTTAAGTTCTATATTTTTTGTTATTTTGCCCCCATATTTCTGCCCCTGGCCAGGCACAGTTCCTGCATCCCACACCTCAAGCAGTGTACTGTTCTTTGACTCAGAAATACAGATCATTTAGAAAAGAGAAAGACCCGGTACCAATTATTAGGTGAAATATTGACCACTAAAACATTCTGTGTAGAATTAGAACAAATGCATGGAAAGACATGAAAAGAGAAGTACTTACAGATCATCAGATACCTCCACTAGGAATTCTGACACAGAGAGAAATTCCATATGCAAATCATTGACCTTCAAAACAGCTTCAAAGAAAACACAATTTAACCCATGATTCTTGCTACAAAGACTAGAAGAAAAAATGGAAGACATATTATGTCAAAAGTGCAAGAACTGCATCATGCTGTTAGACAACAACAATTACAGGAAAACATCACTGTTAAATTTAGAATTTGAGTTTGATTTTTGGTGCACAAAAATTGAAGGTGAAGACTGAAGGGTAACCACATTGCTTAAGCATTTTTTCAAATATTTCAGTAATTGAGAGATTCTAAAAGTCTAAACAAAGGAGGACCAAAAAAAAGCTCCTAACTTACATCTTAGGAAGGAAAATATTGGTATTATTTCTTGACATCAGATTGTTGCTACCTTATTCTATGCAAGCATGGAAGGACAACAAAGTGTAACTTACATCTCAGGAAGGAGAAGAGGTACAATTATTTTGGTTTCTAAATTGTAGATGAAAAAAGAAGAAGACAGAAGTCAGAAGTATATGAACAAGTTAACAATAATTTACCTTTTCTCCTCTCAACTGATATAGAAGAAGATTTAGAACTCGATAATCAAATGATTTTAGGTGAATCGCCCTTATCACATCTTCAACAGAGATCTGAGTAGCAAAAATTCAATCAAACTCTAAACCAAAAATTCTGGTATGCCTATTATCTATTGCATAATAATTCCCTTGAATTAGAGAAAGAATTCTAAGAAAGAAATTTAAAGAGTTTAGAAATTTGGAATTATTACTCAATGCCTCATATTAATTGTGAGGAGACAAAACATGAGAAATTGCATAACAATTTCCTTCCACGAGGAGCTAACTAAAGCTATAACAAATACAAACAAAATAAATGAAATTGCAAATTCACAGTAGATATAGTCTCCATTAACTCACAGAAAAAACAATATATATATATATATATATATATTTTTTTTTTTTTTGGTTTTTGAGCATGGATATTTCTTTCTGGTCCAAGTGTATCTTGTTTTTACTACAAATTATTCTCCTTGGTAAACAATAATTGTAGTTTTGCTAATATTCAGGGGGTTTCTTAATTGATACAATTTCCCTTTGCATTAAATGCACCATATTTCTTTTATTTCATCAAAGATCTCAATTTATTATTAATCACAAAGTTCTCAAAACAGTGTCCAATTCAATTTATACATTCTCTAAAATTGTTGGTAAGTAGATTTGAGCAGCAGACATAGTTTGAATAAATATAATTGATATGGATAGCAATCTGCTATTCACTTTTGTGTGTCCCAAACAAATCTCTTTTGTTCTGTAGGTCTTCAACTATAAATTGAGGTATTGATATAATTGAATTTAAAATATAATACTTGATTGAAATCTTAGCAATAGTATACAATGTTCAAAGTTGTCCACTTATGGAATTATAATTGTCATCTTTTTTGTTTGTTTCCATTCCAATGATTACCTTCTTCAAGCTACTCTCCCCCCAACAACCTTCTTTATTTGAAGCATTATTGTGTGTGTTAATTCTAATAAATTTCTTGGAAGTCCAATGGTTTCTTATAAAAAATTCCTTGTTCTCTTATTTTTAACCTTCAAACTCCTAAGGAAATATAGAATTAATTGGTAACAGACAATCCAAGTTTCATACACTTAAGGTAATTCCCTCACACCAATATGCTAAATGAGGATAAAGGAATTGTCCTTCTTCCTCCCCCCCCCCCCCCCTCCTCCCTCCCTTCATATGATTTTTATTGACCTAGAGAAAGCATATGATAGGGTCCCTAGAGAGGTTATGTGGGGGGTTTTGGAAAAGAAAGTAGTCCCTCTAAAGAACATTAAGTTGATTAAGGAAATACATGACAAAGATGTAACTAGAGTGAAAACAAGTGGAGGCATCACAAGTGAGTTTCCTATCGCTATAGTCTATATAGGTTTGATCAAGGACCAGCATTAAGCCCTAATCTCTTTGCATTGGTGATGGATAAGTTCACTAAATTGATTCAAGAGAAATTCCCTTGGTGTATGTTTTTTGCAAGTGATATACTTTTAATGGATGAAAGTCAAGAAACTAGTAGTGGACTTAATGCCAAGTTAAAAATTTGGTGAGACGATCTAGAACTTAAAGGCTTTTAATTAACTAGGATTAAGACAAAGCACATGGAATGTAAGTTTAGTAAAAGTATAAAGGGATTGTAAGATTCGATGGTCAAGAGATACCAAAGAGAGAGCTTTTGAAATCTTGAATCAATACGTCATAAACATTGAGAGATTGGAGAGAATGTAAATCATAGGCTAAGAGTGGGATAGATGAAGTGAAGAAGCGCATTAGTCACTTGAAATGGTTTGGTAATTAATATATATATATATATATTTTTTTTTTTAAGTAATTGTAATTTATTAAATTTGGAAAAGTGTATATAGGAAGTATACAAAGATTTGAACAATAGAAAGAAACAAAAGGTAAGTCTTGGTTGTTGTTGTTCGTTCATATTTTGATGAGTAAAAATGGAATTAAATAGGTAAAGCAAACCAAAAGGTGTTTGGTCATAAAACCATCTAGGGGCACAAAATAAGCAAATTGATTGAACTGCTTCTTATGCCAGAAAACCTTATATGTTCATGCAAGAATTAGCAGTTTCACAAAGAGACCAAATTTGCAGATGGAGCCCATTTTCTTAGGGCCAAGGGCATAATTTACTATGGAGACCAGGTTCTTAAAAAGCTCCTTGTGTCTAGAGGAGTCTTAGAAAATAATGCCTCTTGTTCCCTGTTGAGTTCTATAATCTATAATCCACATTATCCAAAAAGTATAATATAAAAAATAAGAATTAATAGAGTTACTGGTTTGCTTAAGTACAGAACTGATAGACTTCATAAACTCAAATAATGAGTAACTTGAGGCACCATCATATGTTTGCAAATGACTTACCACAAGTTATTATTAAAATAAAAATAAATTTAAATTAAGAATTTTTTTTCCATTTTCATTAAAATGTCTGTCAATTTCCAAAAACATTTTTAGGATCATACAAAAGCAACATACTACTTAGTTAATATTAATAATAATGACTATATTAATTTAGGCAAAAAGGACCATGACAATAGACGAACCTTCTCTTGGCTCATTAGTGCACAACAGAGCTTTCTTTCTAGAGCCCAATACTCTTCTCCACACTTCAATTCATCTCTTATCCTACAAATTAATCAGAAATTGAAACAAAATATTTCAAATCAAACTTCAAGGGTATGTTTGGAATGGAGGGAGATGGATGAGGAGAGGGGAAGGTAGCCGAAATATACTAAAAATTTGCACATTCCAGCCACCTTCCACTCTCCTCTCCTCTGCTCTCTGCCCATCACCCTCCATCCAACCATAAGGGAAACGTTCTTCATTTGTTTAAATAAAATTGTGTAGCAAGAAAGCAAGTGTACCTCTCTGTCAAAATACCAAGACACTCAAGTAGGCCCACAAGTGGTCTGAAAGGGTTGCTTTTAAATGTATCTGTGAATTGAGTAATCAACCTCTGATGTCCATCCTGCATCTCAAATGGAATTACATTGGGCAAGTGAAAGTTAATTCGAATGATAGAAGATGCTTTTAGTGAGGTTCCAAAGAATTAGTTGACATATCACCTTGCATCCTCTTTCTGAAACAGAGGCTCCACTGGTTGGTAGATGCAATATCTTTTCATTCAAACTATCCAGCTGCATCATCAAAACCATTACTGTTAAGGAAGAAAACAAAGCAAATAGACAATAGCTAAAGTTTAAAGATTAACTCATCACAATAATGCAGATCACACTGTGATTCAATCACATTTGAACATGTTCTAAGGTAATTTCATTACTCCAAAAGGTTACTATTTTCTGAAAGCAAGTATTGACTGGGAAGAAACAGAAGGGGAAAGACTCATTCCCAATTTTTTGTTTCCTTGTGCAAGTAATTTCAATAGAAAGACATTGTTTTAGAAGCCCCATTAACCAGTTCAACAAAATTTCTTTAATATTTCCCCTCTTCAAAAGATAACTGAACATAATATTTCTTCCAGAGTGTTACCTGATAAATAAAACTTTCTGTGAATGAAAGCACAGGTAAATGTTTGAATAATGACTGTGGCTTGTTTACATCCATCCCATGAAACATAAAATAGGATCTGCACTGCAAAATAGATATGCATTACCTCAAAAAAAAAATTAGCTATGTATTAATTTTTCCAGCAGGCATACAAGTATATTTGTCAAATAAAAGAAGGGAGACAGGGCATTTATCCAGAAGATTGTGTGTTCAAGTGTACATTACAGACAATAATAACCAATAAGGATGATAAATAATATAATAACAGTGTTTTCATTAACATTACAAACTAATGAAGTCAAGATTTCCAACTGTGATAGGTGATTAAATCAAAGAAATGATGTAACAACAGAAAAGCCTTTTGTGAAGAATTAAAAGTTTCATTAAATGAATATAACCATGGAAAGCACTAGAGCACCTCTCATTTCACTTTTGTCAATGACTTGGTATTTTTTATTTATTTTTCAATTTCTCTTTCAACTAGTCTATACAAGCTAGTAACTTAACAGATTATGAACTATTTAAAAACTTGGTCATATTATTTAAACCTTTAAACACTCAAGTTCACCCACATAATTGTATGTGTAGGAGAATTAAACTAAAAGATAGATATGACGTGGGGCACGATAAAATCACGCCCCATAAAGAGAGAAAAAATGATGTATGTTCTAGGAAGCATTTCAAACAAAGTTAATTGAGTAGCATAAGAACATAACAAGAAAGTATTTGAAGCTGAATGTAAACTACAACCTTAGCCTGCAAAGTAATAAACAAGTACTTACAAAATCCTCAAGGGTAGAATTTGCTCGTTGCATTGCATCCAACCCAACCATAGCCATGTCTTCAAAATTAGTTTGCAACATACCAGAATACGTCTCATTCTCACAATCAAGCTGCATTGAATTATCAACAACATTTTGACAAGGGCCTGCAAAGACAGTGGAAACTTTAATCAACATATGAATTTATATGAAACCAATGTCACAAAGATATTCAATTTTTCAGCACGAGGAAAAAAAAAATCAAAATGACATGGATAAACCACTGAAATTTATCATATTAAACATCTCAGCTGATATTCCAAGGTCAGAAAATCATATAGAGTCTGCAAGGGCAAGGATATGGTGTCACAAGTTTATGGTCTCCATTTGGTTGAGTTAAAGAAATAACATGCTCGAAAATGAAAATGAAAATGAAAATGCCATCAATTTTCCATATTCCTAAGAACCGAAAGCAGGGATAAAGCAAATTTTTTTTTACCCCATTGTAAGTTTTCTAAGACCCTTTCGGTATATAATAACAAATCAACCAAATATAGATTGTGCACAAATGCAATACTCAAAGATTGTCAAATAGAGCGTCGGATATCTACATGGAAAGCAATTAAGCATTCAAATAAAGAATGTCCACAACAAACCATTATGCTTATCTTCTGCTTCTGTTGTGCTTTCCTGAGTAATCAAGAGCGAAGCTTCCTCAAGAAATGCAACCGAAATCTGGCAATGTGCGTTTGGATTAGCGATTTCTTGATTAAAAAAAATTGTGGAAAAGTTAACAAAAGTAGAATTGTAACTAGAAAAAGAAGTTTGTGCATAAATAAGGTAAAAGCTTAGGTAATCGAAACTCAAACAAACAGTGACTCACCTTTGGCATATGTGTGGAGACCAAAGTGCACTTGTTGTCCATGTCAAGTTCTCCACACGGTTGTACCTTGAATCGTCGGGAATATTATACAGTGCGTAGTGTTAGGTTCGGGAAAAGAAAAAGATTGCGATTTTGGGAAGCGAAACAAACCTAGAAGTTGAGTGTGAGATTACCAAGAGGAGAATGAGATTGGCGAGGAAGCGATTGGAGTCGGGATCGGAAGAGGTCGATATAGCACGAGACTCCATGAATTTGAGCGTTCTCTGTACTTGTTCTAGCTTCCTTAGTTCTTCCATTTTTTTGGGGTTTGGTTGCACACTGTTACTTGCGAATGCGAGTGTCGTTTACTGGTGGACAGGTTCAAATTATAGTTTAAAACTATCTTCTTTTTTTTTTTTTAACAAAACCTAAGGTTTGAACTAATACCAATAAAGACAACATTTAAAAAGTGACCATTTTGTTCATTGCCTGTTTGTACTTAAACCCAAATTCTATGGCATGGACCATCTTCCCTTTCTTGGAATTATCTATGAATAGAACACATAGTATCTGAAGAAACCCACAAAAAGCCAATGACCACCAACAACCACAATCCTTGGACTTGCAAGGGTGATGGTTCAACAAAACCCGGAACCACCGAACCAACAAAACCCTTAAACCCATGAGCAATACCGTAATGGTTCAAAACAAACTCCAAAAACACAAACCAAAGACTCCAACACACCCACAAAAAACCAAATTCTCTCACCAATCCAAAAAACCGACCCACTACAAAACCTCTTTATTTTGGAAAAAGGAAAAAAAAAAAAGAAAACCCAGATTTGTTGGGAAATACTTGGTACTTCAAATTAAAAATTGAAATGAAAATCAAAATTAGGTTTGATCTAGGAGTTTTTGGGTCGGTGGTCAAGGTTTGCTCGGTTTGGTCGGATTATTTAGAAAAGAGAGAGAGAGTTTATTAGAGAGGAAAGAACAAGAAGAATGAAGAAAAAAAAAAGTAAAAGTTATTAAATTCAAAGTTATTTGGGAAAATGATATTAGTCCAAACCTCGGAAAGAGATTTTGAATTTACCCTATTTTTTTTAACAAAAGAAGGGCACCACGGGTATCATCGCCTGCTCACTTAAACTCGGATTCTATGGCAAGAAAAAAACTGTTATCTATGAGAGAGAAACTCAAGGAAGATAAACCCTGATGTGATGGGTGATGGTTCAAGAAAAATCGAATTTCAAGGGACTCCTACCATGAGACTTAACAAAAACTCTCTCTTTATTTTGGAAAAAAAGAAAAAAAAAAAGATTTGTTGGGAAATACTTGGCACTTCAAATTAAAAATTGAAATGAACAAAATTAGGTTTGATCTATGTCTTTTGGGAATGGAGTGCATTGGTGATATAAGGGAATTTGGGAAAATGAGGAAAGATGGTGAATTTCGCAACATCGTCGCCGAAATTGCCAAAAAAGTAGGGAAGATAAGAGATGGAGGAGAGAAAAAATGAATTATGAGATTACCAAAATTGTGGCAACCAAGTTGTGCCAAAATGGGAGTGAAAAAAATGAATTGTGGCAATGGCATCTTGCCGAAATGGAGGAAAAAAATTTGTGGTAATTGATTTGTGGCAATGGAAATGGAGGGAAAAAAATTGATTTGTGGAAGCAAATGTTGTTGCCAAAATGGAAGAGAAAAAAATGTGGTAATTGAAATGGAAGGAGAAATGAAAAAAGAAAAAAATTGTTGCAATGGAGTTGTTGAAAATTTGAGAGAGAGAGAGAGAGAGAGAGAGAGAGAATCTGTCTAAAAAAAAATATTTTAAATTCTTATTCTAAAAAGTACACATATTCTTATTCTTTTCGTAGTTTTTTTTTTTTTACCAAAGTAATTTGGTTTGTGTGTATGTCATGTTCTTTCATTTCATATTGTAAAAGTACCCTATAAAACAAATAATGATAGATTCAAGTACATTGATTCTTATCAATATTAGTGCAGTATTTTGTTTGTGTAAATAATTTGTTATCAATATTAGTGCAGTATTATTAAAAAAGCTAAAATAATAACCTGGTACATATAGGTAGCCGCCTTTAGTGTCGTGAATAAGTGACCATGTTAATGGTACCATGTTGTGTAGTCCATACCTAAATGGAAATTGTCATCCCCAACTACATTTTTAACTCACTCATTCCAAAGTCGATAGTATTGTGCATGCTACCTACGCCAATTGACACTAGACTTTCTTGTCAACTTTACACAATGCACAAATTTATCAAAATTGTCAGTAGGCCACTTTGGACATCTTTGCAACAACCTAAATTGTTGCATGACTCTTTTTGGATGGTAATACTCCACAATTTGGAAGCATAGCAATGGCGCTATTGTAGTCCATGTATGTTTTTCTATAAGACACCATGGATGCAAATAATTATCATACAATATCCAAATAACCTGCAATTCTAATTACAATAACTATGTTATAATTGATTAAGACAATAATATAATTAGTAAATTAACCATTAATGCATTATGACAACATATATTACCTGTTCATTATAATGCATGTCATGATTAGAACGGTACGCATGTAGAACATGCGTTGGTGTGTGAGTAAAGTTATCTTGATTGCCCACCTATACACAATTAATGATTGCCATTAATTTTAGGGTTTGGAAGTATCAAGGATAAATGCTACGTTATACAATGTTGTATAGAAATAGAAAATAAATATTACACCTGCATTTATATGGGCCATCACCATTTAAATTCGTTGGATTTATTGGAATTGAGGTCAAATATGGAAGATGCTCCTAGGCCCATAATTGTAATATGAAAATAGGGCCCGCAACCTCCATGCTCTTTTTTTAATAGCAGTAGTACACAACTCTTTATAAAGGAAAGCAAGTGTGGCACTACCCTAGCTATATTCCCTAGCTACACCAAAGTCCGCTAATAGCTAAAGAAAGTAACAATGCAATCCACTTTGGCTCTTATTTCCAAAAAGTAAAGCCAAAACCTAGAACATGTATACCCTAGCATATTGTTGGGTTGTTACAACATTGGCACCCTCTGGTAGGTTTGAGAATGTATTCTTTATCTAGTTTATTTTAAGGCCACCATAATCCAATGTTGTTGCAGGTGGTGTCACTCCAAGTAAATTTTGACAAACTATTCCCACAATTCAAATTAGTGGGGGGCCCACACATTGCATTGCCATCAATAGGCAATTCTACAATGATTGCTATATCTTGTAAAGTGATCGACATTTCACAAGTAGGTGAAATGTATGGGTTTCAAATTGCCACCGCTCCACCAAAGAAGTGATAAGACCCCCGTCAATATCTATATGTGGTAGGCGGGTAACACGGTATAGTCTACATTGATGCAAATATGGGGTGATACATTCACCTAATTGCGCAAAGGGGGGGGTGCAAACGGTTGGGGTTGCACTCATAAGGTGAAAAACTAAAATTTTTTTTAAAATGTACAACATTATATTGCTAATGTTAAAATTATTTTCATGTAAATTGAATAATTGTAGATATTATTAAGACATTAATAAATTTTGATCTTGCAATGTACATTGCCTTCCATTGCATCATTAGAGATGTGATCTTGTTGTTGGGTTAGCAGAGAATGATCGAATGGCCCAGGCTTCATTTCAAATATATCCTACATTAAATGCTACAATGAGTTAAACCATGCAACATCCATTACCTCTATATTAGTAGGAAATTGTCTATAAATCAAACTAAATCAACCATTTTTTTTTTTTTTTTTGGACTGAGATAACCTCTATAACATTAATGAATTGACAATAAAATACTATTAAGATCTTGGTCAACCCTAAATTAAATAGAATATAAGAAATTAATCATAATCATACTCATACTCATAATTGGAATGGAATCAACCCTAATTATCATATTCTTAAATTCATACACATATAATACAAAAGTATAGTGTAAGTGAAGATGCGTTTTCATAGTATCTTTAATATATAAACATTGAGATTAAAAATTACAATATTTGAAGGTATATTTTTTACAAACCATCTATATAAAAAATTACAAACTAAGAAAATAATTTCCAATTAAATTAGGGGCCCGAAAAGCTTACTACAATTGCAATATGAAGTGAAAGAATGTATGAATTATAGAGTGATACTTGCAATAAAAGAAAGAAAGAACAAAAAAAACACAATCGGATAATCATAAATATCTTCTAAAAAAATATAATCCTAAATAAAAACAAAAGAACAATAATAAAAATTAATAAAATTGATATATAGTGACTACTATAGTTTTTTATGCTAAATATTAAATATAACTTATAATGCTTGTAGTTCATAATAAAATTGAAAGAAAATCAAATAAAGGATTTATGAAGCAAATTTTTTAATAATAATAATAATAGTATTAACAAAAATAATCATACACACAATAATTAGTATTAACTATAATATATACTAAGCCCAAGGCCCAACGACCCAAGAATGATATTGAGTTCAAGACGTAAAACCCAAACAATATAATTTGTAGAGAGTGGGCTTGAAAGGCTTGCCCTTGGTCCCGGAGGGGAAAGAATGGCACGCCCGATTTAATGGGAGCTTATACAAAGGTAGGTTTGGCCTGGATAGCTAAGCCTTACATCGATGGAACAATTGAAGGGTTTGACTCCTTGAATTAGTCCAAGGAGCATCACATTCTCACCATTCTTCTTTCTTTTGTAGGATCCCCCTTTGGGAAGGTTTTGTAGGATCCCCCTTTTGATGACCTGTTTACTTCCAACGTCTCTCGTCCAAGATCGTGAAATATATAATGTTTTCCTCCAAGAATTTTTTTTGGGTAATGACTAGTCCTAAAAATCTATACATCGAGACAGTGGTTGGGGGTGGTTTTGGAAAAACCTAGTAAAAGAAAGAAGAAGAATGGGCTTCCTCGGACGTAGGGCTCCATATTACAAAATGTTCATGCTTTCTCCCTTGTATCCTTCTTATTCAATCCATTTGTCCTTTTCTTCAGTTGTTTTGTAATGTTGACTAAGACCGTTCTTAAACATCCTTGGGCCTTAAATTTATTGTATTGCGGCGTCCTCGGGCTTGAGGGCTCATCCAACTTGGGCTTTGGGCCTTTAGCACAAAGTGGTCATACACACAATAATTAGTATTAACTATAATAACCATATATAATATTTACAATATATTAGCATATAATATTTATAAAGCATATGATTAATTTTCATTTCCCAACCTATAATCACCCTAAAAAGTAAAGATTTAAGAAACTAAACAAATTTTTATACCAACTAAACTTTAAAGAAAAAAAAACACAAATGTATGATTTATTGTACTAAATAAAAATAATAATAATAATAATACACATACATATCTTTATTATAAACTAACAAAAATATTATGCAATATATTTTTTCCAAGTAATAAATGTAATAATTGATAATAACAAAGTAAAATTGATTATAAAAAGATCACAATAATACAATTTTTGTGGTCATATACTAATAATAACAATAAATAATATTAAATAATTTCAAAATTAACAAAACATATACATAAATTTAATTAGAGAGTTGAGATGCTTACCACAATTGTGATACCAACCGAAAGAGTGAGAATTAAAGAGTGATACTTGCCACAAAAAAAAAAAAAAAACACAATTAAACAATAATAAATAAACACAAAATAACAACAATACTGAAAATGCTTGTAGTCCTAACCATAAAAAATTCATTAATCTAAAATTTGAATAACAACAACAACAACAACAATAATCATAATCATAATCATAGGTGATAGCGATCAAGGAATCGATTAGTTGAACAGCAAGGATCACGATGATGTTGAGGGCCTGAAAGATAAGAAATAGAAGGTCAAAGGAGACCGGGGCTGGCCGGTCAAAACTCCTCCGATGATGAAGTTAGTAACTCTCCTCTTAATGGAAAAATATTGTCTGTAAAGAAGAAATACTCTGCCTTTTTTTGTCGGAGACTCATCTCTTTTTATAGGTTTAGGGAGCGGTTATCCGTTGGATAACCTCCCCCAATTTTACGGAGTCCAGAGCGTACAATTTGATAACCGTTATAGCGGTTATCTTTGTCAAAATCGCCTTGCCCTCGTCCTAAGTGCTTTCTGGACGAGAGATAGTACACCAGTTAGTACACGTCGTCCGCAGGTCTCTCTGGATGACGGTAATGTGGCTTGCGTAACCTTCTCATGGATGACATTCATGGACGAGTAAGGAGTTGGCTTTTTTTAGACACCATCAGCTGCCCCCTCATCCATATGTGTCGTCTTAAGGATAATTTGGGGGATTTTCAAAAATGTGTCTTGTATGCCACGTGTCAAAATCTGACTAATGAACTGATGCGCTTGGTTCAATTTTCGAGATCTATGCCACGTGGCGCACTTTGGTTGGCTGCGTCGTTTCGCATCCCAAAGTTTTCAGCTTATAAATAGTTGAATTCCTCCATTGCCCTTCACATTTCTCGAGATTTCCTCCCCGAGCATCCTCGTCTTAGATCCTCGTCTAGAAGCATCATCTCGTCCTTAGTTCCCTCGTCTAGATTTCGGTATTTCTTTACTCCTCGTTCTCAGATTTTAAGTTTTCTACAATGTCTGAGACCGTTCTTTCCTCGTCTAGCAATAGTTTAGGCAAAGCCATAGACGAGTATCATGACCCAAGTAGTTTTAGTGGCTCTAGTGATAACAAGAAATAGTACTAGTAGTGAAGGGAACACCACGGACGAGTATGTGTCCGGCGTCCCTGGGGTACCCTTAGAAGTTCTCCAAGGACTCAAGACGAGGAGTGAGTCTGGATCCCGTGCAGGCACAAGTGCCCCCTCGTCCACGATTCGGGACAAGGTTGAGGTAGTGTATAGCTGTGCCATAGGAGTAGAGTCCAAGACGGACGATAGGAAGTTAGTTTTGCTTAAGAAATGGTACCAAATTCCAGGCGACCTTAATCCTAGGTTAGCAATTCGTGGGGAGTGGTGTTGTCAACCTCGTTTTGGGATAGGTATTTACGAAGCCTATCTTTTAGGTGGACTTAGGTTACCTTTAAATGCTTTTGCCAGAGAGTTACTCACTAGGTTAGGTATAGGTGTTTGTCGACTTAACCCCAATGCGTGGAGGTTAGTAGTCTCCATGCAAGTTTTGTGGAGAGAGGTCTTTGAGGGGAACTATCCTCCGACTGTGGACGAGTTCCTCTACTATTACAAGCCTTCTGAGATGAATCGGTCCCTTGGCTTTTATCAATTCACGGCCAGAGGGAAAGATTATAGATTGATTAAGTCCATAGTTTCCTCGGATAGGAACTAGAAGACGGAGTTCTTCTTCGTCTCGGGTTTCGGGGCTGGACGCCCACTCGAGGTTTCTCAAGACCCATTTCCTCCCTACACAGGAGAGTTAGGGAACCTTCGTCCTGAAGGTATGCTTGTCATTTTACCGTGTTGTATTTATCTTTGTAGACGGCTAAATAATAATAATTTTTTTTTTTTTTTTTTTTTTTTGCTAGACGACCTCATCCGGGCCGAGGTTTCATATAGAAAGAATTCAAAAGGTTCGTCTATACACGGATAGGGCTTTCCATTCTTTGGTAACCCTCCAACGTCTTGCCACTTGGGGTTTAGGTCCCAACCCGTCCGGTAAAGCCCTTGCACACGAGCTCACCACTCGTAGACGTAAGTCAATATAATTGTTTCCCTTTTTTCCTCCTTTTTTTTTTTTTTTTTTACTTATTATTTTTAACACCCCTTCTTTTTTCAGGAATAGCTACAATGAAGGAAAACAAGGGTAAAGAAGTTGTGAAAGAGGCTGCTGCCACTGGGCAGACGACACACCTCGCCTCTCACTCGTCCATAGGTGAGAAAAGGAAAAACTTATCACTGGGAGTTGACCTGGGCAATCTTCCCAAAGCAGCGAGGAGAAAAAGGTCAAACATAAGTCGTCCAAGCCCAAAGATATTCAACCTGCGCCTACTCCTGTTCATGAGCCTGAAGATGTCTAGATCCTTGATTCTGAGCCCAAAGATTCACCCATGCAAGTCCCGTCCATAGTCAAGACGCCGTCCACGTCCCAGCCTTCTCCCCAAGCACCTTAATACCTCATTGGGAACGAGGATCCGGCTTGGGAAAGATTTAAGATGGTCAGGATCGATGAGGACGTGTCTGCCTGTTACAACATGTCTTTGAAGGACTTCGAGCATTCTGGGGTTCATGATCTTTTCAATGTATGTATTTTTATTTTTTTTTTTTTTTTTTTTTTTATTTTGTCTCATCCTCTTCGATAAGCTTCCTAACTAAACTATTATTCGTGCCATGTCCAAGTTCATTGCTGCGTCCGGGCAAGCAATCGATCTTGACAAGATGAGGGTCTTGTTAGAGAGGAGAATCAAGGAAGTGAAGGACGAGAGCAAGCGCTGGGCTGAGGCAGCTGCTAAAGCCAACGAAGGGGCAAAGGAGCTGCAAAATCAAATTCAAGAGATGAAGACTGATGTTGTGGAGAAGGAAACTCGTCTTGTTCACTTGCAAAAGAAGAATGACGAGCTGAGTGATCTTCTCAAGAAGGCCAAGGAAGACGCAGCTTGATTCTGAGTTCAAGGCATCCAAGCGGTTCATTGATCTGTTGGATACTAACTATGCGGCCGGGTTTGAGGACTTCGGGATGGACGCCGTCGAGAACTTCCCCAACATTGACTTCAGCTCTATTAAGCTCAATCTCGGTGGTGCTTCTACCAGCTCCCTCCTCCCATTTGCGAGCTCGAGAAGACGTTAATGTGGAGGATGATGCTTCAACCCGGACACTTCAGACGAAGCGAGAACAAAGATGCCCCACCAGCCTAATGCCTCTTTTTTTATAATTTTGAGACTTGATGTAACTTTTTATTTATCTCGTCCTTAGTTTATGGACGAGTTATCATGTAACTTAAAGGTGTTTGGACGTCGGTCGTCCTCCCTTTAAACACTTGTGTTTTCTTTTTTTTGTTATATCAAGGACGAAAGTTATGCTTTTGCTTTAAAATTTCTTCTCGTCTATGAGGGTGATCTTATGAAATGCTTGGAACTTTATACTCGTCTTGGAGAAATCCCGGATGTCGGCATCACCCGTCTTGAGACTTCACCTTTTTTTATTTTTTCTCTAGACTTTGCATTCGTCCATGAGCTTAATTGCTCTGGAACGTTCTTGGTTAATTAACCAGAACATCGTCCTTGCATGTATTCGTCCATGTGTGGACGTGTAAATCTCACGTTTCAGTTGAGCTTTGTGGATGTATTATTGTTCGTCCGTGTTGTGGACGTACTATCTTCCATCCCGTCTACTTCAGGGACGGATGTTCTATGGACGTACCATTTCAGGGAAAATTTTCTCGTCTACACTTGGGCATACATACATTTCCCTTGTTTGTCGAATTTAAATCCCCGCGTCCGGAGATTTTTCTCGTCTTGGGCTTTTCAGCCTTGTGGTGAGTTAATTGGAACGAAAATAGCTTAGAGACTTAGAAATTTGTACAATACTTTGTACATAACATAAACATTGTTTTCAGGTAAGGCATATACATATATTTATGCCTTTTTTATTAAGTACAAGCTCCATAAGTTCGTCCATAAACACCATAAATAGTAAAGCCTTAACTTCGTCCACAACACACTAAATATAAATAGTAAAATAGTAGTTAATAACACAACATTAAATATAAGTAGAATAAGTCTTCGGACAAGGTCCACCTGCGTCGTGGCCATACTTCCGTCTAGGCTGACTTTTACTGATAGTACCTCCTCAAGTGCTCCACGTTCCAAGGGTGCTCCGGTTTCCTCCCGTCCGTGGCCTCCAAGTAGTAGGATCCTTGCCTTTTACAGTTGATAACTTTGTAGGGTCCTTCCCAATTCGGGCCCAATTTCCCATGTGCTAGGTTCTTGGTTGCCAAAGAGACCTTTCTTAGGACGAGATCTTCTATGTTGAAACGCCTAGGCTTCACCATTACGTCATATTGCCTAGCCATGAGGTTCTTGTACTTTTTGTTTGTTCGTATTTCAAATGCGTCTGCCCTTACCTCGTCTACTAAATCAAGGTTCAAACGGAGCTGCTTCTCATTGTCCTTATCTTTATACATCATCACCCCGTGATTGGCCATATGTACTTCCGTCGGTATGACTGCTTCACTTCCATAAGTTAGCTTGAAAGGAGTTTCCCCCGTAGGGGTTCTCACCGTCGTCCCGTAGGCCCATAGAACACCAGGTAACTCCTCCGGTCATATCCCCTTTGCCCCCTTAAGTCGGGTCTTGATGATTTTCAACAAGGATCGGTTTGCCACTTCAACTTGACCATTCGCTTGAGGATGAGCGGGTGAGGAGTAGTGATTCTGTATTCCAAAGTGTGCGCAGAAGTCCCTAAAGAGTGCGTTGTCAAACTGTCGTCCGTTATCAGATACCAATACCTTGGGCACTCCGAATCTGCATACAATGTTCTTCCACACGAAATGCTTAACATTTTGTTGTGTGATCGTCACCAGCGGTTCAGCTTCCACCCATTTTGTGAAGTAATCGATGCCCATAACTAGAAATTTCATCTGCCTTATGCCCTGAGGAAAGGGACCCAAAATGTCTAGTCCCCATTGTGCAAAGGGGCACGGTGCCATCATCGGGGTGAGGTACTCAGATGGTTGTCCGGGGACGTTGCTAAATCGTTGACATTGGTCGCAGACCTTGACGTACGCTTTAGCATCGCCTTGCATATTTGGCCAAAAATACCACTGCACGGATGACCTTGGAGACAAGGGACCTGGCTCCGGAGTGATTGTCACATGCTCCTTCATGAACTTCCCTCAAGACGTAGTTTGCTTCGTTCGGAGCCAAGCACTTAAGATAAGGTTGAGAAAAGCCCCTCTTGTATAACATTTCGTTCAGGAGTAGATATCTAGCCGATCTCACCCTCGGCTTCGTTACTTCGTCTTTCTCTTCTGGTAGCTGTCCGTCTTTCGGGTATGATATAATCGGGGTCATCCAGTTTCCTCTATTTTCCACCTGTTGTACTTCTGGAATATCTATGCTTGGCATGTACTGAATTTGGTTAGGTTCGTCCATAAATTCACTTGCCGAGGCTTCTTTCGCTATAGTATCGCCTTCCATGTTTTCCTCTCTTAGGATTTGGACGAATTGAGCTTTTTCAAATCTCTTCATTAGGCGCATCACTCTACTAAGGTATTTCCTCATCCGTTCCTCTTTTGCTTCGTACATTCCATTTACTTGCCCCATG
Organism: Quercus dentata; assembly: GCA_028216015.1. NCBI lineage: Eukaryota > Viridiplantae > Streptophyta > Magnoliopsida > Fagales > Fagaceae > Quercus > Quercus dentata. The sequence goes on along the minus strand of CP116449.1, from coordinate 54,189,515 downwards.
ACCAACTGAGAATCTCCCGGGACGAGTATAGACTTGGCTTCCACAGACTTAGCCAATTCTAGCCCTTTGAGAAGGGCTTCATACTTGACTTCATTGTTAGTTGCTTGGTATCGTAGACGAACCTTGTGCCTCGCTTTGTCTCCTTCTCGGGACTGTAAAACCACACCAATCCCACCTGCATACTTTGTGGATGATCCATCCACATGGACGACCCATCTATCATTGTCTTCTGTCTCTTCATGACTTGGGGTAAATTCTGCAATGAAATCTGCTAATGCTTGAGCTTTTATAGCATGCCTTGGTTGATATCTGATGTCAAATTCGCCGAGCTCGACGCCCACCAATCAATCGTCCGTCCACCTCCGGTCTGTTCATCGCGCCTTCTTGAGTGGATGATCCGTCATGACATTAATGACATGAGCCTGGAAATAGTGCCTTAGCTTCCTGGAAGCAGTGATCAATGCGAAGGCTAACTTCTCCATCTGTGGATATCGTCCTTCCGCTCCCCTCAATGCCTTACTCGTATAGTACACGGGTCTTTGCACTTTACTTTCTTCCCTTATCATTGCTAAACTTACGGCATACGGGGTTACCGCCAAATACAAGTATAATTCCTCTCCCACTACTGACGGACTCAACAATGGAGACTTGGTAAGGTATGCCTTGAGATCCTCAAAAGCTCTCTCGACACTCGTCGGTCCATTCGAATACTTTTCTAAGAACTTTAAAAAATGGCAAACATTTGTCGGTGGCTTTAGAGACAAACCTGTTGAGTGCAAATGACTCGCCCAATAAGAGATTGGATCTCTTTTGTATTCTGCGGAGGTTTCATGTCTAGTATTGCTTGAATTTTATCAGGATTCACTTCAATCCCCCTATGAGAGACCACAAAGCCAAGGAATTTCCCCGATGATACTCCGAAAGCACATTTATTAGGATTCAGCTTCATGTGATAATCTTGTCTCGGCGTGTCAAATGTCTCCTGCAGGTCGTCTAGATGCCTTCCTTCATCTTGGCTCTTTACCAGTATGTCGTCTACATAGACTTCCACATTCCACCCAATCTGCTGTCGAAACATGTGATTGACCAATCTCTGATATGTGGCTCCCGCATTCTTTAAGCCGAACGGCATCACCTTATAATAGAACAAGCCTTGACTTGTGACAAAGGATGTTTTCTCCCGATCCGCCTCATCCATCCTTATTTGATTGTATCCCGAAAAAGCGTCCATGAAACTAAGCAACTTGTGGCCCGCAGTTGAATCCACTAATTAATCAATGCGTGGCAGCGGATAACTATCCTTTGGGCAAGCCTTGTTCAAGTCGGTAAAATCCACGCACATTCTCCACTTACCATTTGCCTTCTTGACCATTACAACATTTGCCAACCAATGTGGGTAGTACACTTCCCGGATAAACCTCGCCCCCATCAATTTTTGAACTTTGTCTTTAATAGCATCATTTCTCTCAGGGACACACACCCTCTTCTTTTGCCGCACTGGCTTGGAGGAAGGGCATACATTCAGACGGTGGGTAATGACATTAGGGTCTATACCCAGCATGTCCTCATGACTCCATGCGAACACATCAATATTTTTCTTCAAAAAGTGGACGAGGCCCTCCTTAATCTTCTCTTCTAGGTCTGCCCCAACCTTGGTACACTTCTCAAGGTTCTCTTCGTCCAGGGAAATGTCTTCTAATGCTTCGGTAGGCTCAGCTACCATTCTCCTTTCTTCAATATTCATGGCTTGAATTTGCTCGTCCATGGCCAACATGGCCAAGTAACATTCTCTTCTTTGCCGCCGTTGATCCCCTTGCACCTGCCCTACTCCGTGTTCTGTTAGAAACTTAACTGATAAGTGGTAAGTGGAGGTAACGGCCTTCTAACTATTCAAAGTTGGTCGTCCAATTATGGCGTTATAGGAGGACGGACGGTCTACCACAAGGAAGTTCACATCCTTGGTGACTTGTCGTGGGTATGCCCCCACTACCACCGACAAGAAAATGGTACCCACGGGTTGTACATTCATGCCACCAAAACCTACTAGGGGGGAGTTCACCGGACGGAACCGGTCTCGTCCTAGCATCATTTGTTGAAAAGCTGGATAATACAAAATGTCCGCCGAGCTTCCGTTGTCTACAAGCACCCTTCTAGTTGTGTAGTCGGCAATCATTAAGGTGATGACGAGAGCATCATCATGGGGGTGATGAATTCTCTCGGCGTCTTCGTCCGTGAAGGTGATCGCTGCTTCGTCCGTGGTCCTTGCTCTCGGTGATCGTCCCGAAAGCTGGACACTCTACACTACCTTCAAATATGCTTTCTTGGACTTGGATAACTGGCCTGTCGAACTTCCCCCTATAATGACTCTTATTTCTCCAAGTGGTGGCCGTGATGATTCTTCCATTTTTCCTTTCATTTTTTCGTCCCTGTTATCTCGTCCAAGGAAATTCTTGAGCTTCCCTTGCCTTATGAGATTTTCAATTTGCTGCTTTAAATCGAAACACTCGTCCGTATCGTGACCATGATCCCCGTGGAAGCGACAATACTTGTTCTGATTGCGCTTATTGGGATCTCCCCTCATTTTCTCCGGCCACTTCAAGGAAGGATCATCCTTGATCTGCATTAGGACCTGTTCAAGTGGGACGTTCAAAGAGGTATATTGCTGGTTTCGTGCTGAAGAGCCCAGCTTCTTAATGTCTCGGTCTTTCTTGTCTTCCGTGCGTCCCTTCTTTGGACGAGGGCCCCGCTCTAAGTGGCGACCGGGATTTGCGTCTACTCTCTCGGACCTCTTCCTCTTCTTAGCAATGATTGCGTCTTCTGCATTCATAAAATTTTGTGCCGAATGGACAAGTTTTGCCATAGATTGGGGCTCTTTTTCATAGAGTTTGTGTATGAACAGATCCGAATTCACCCTATTATGGAAGGCCGCCAACAAGAGCTTGTTATCTGCTTCGTCCACACTCGGGGCCTCTCTGTTGAAACGGGTGATGAACGATCGTAAACTCTCGTTCTCTCCCTGCTCTATGGTCAATAGGCTGGACGAGGAACGCTTATGTCTTTGTCCTCCTATGAAGTTGTTAACAAACAGTTTGCTCAACTCTTCAAAAGAACTCACCGAATTCGGGGTATTTTATCAACCAAACCCGTCTTTGGGCCCTTGAGGGTAGTAGGGAATGCTCGCACATTATTTCGTCAGAACCCCTTGGAGATGCATGGTGGTCATGAAGGTAGCAATGTGATCGAACGGGTCTCGTGTTCCGTCGTGCGAATCCAGAGAAGGCATCTTAAACTTCGATGGTAGAGGATGACCGTTGATAGAAGTCGTAAAGGGGGAATCAGTTCGGTGGACCAGGTCTTCTATAGGATTTGTCCTTCTCATATTTTCTTTCATTTCCTCCATGACTCTTCTCATCTGGTCCATCTCTTCCTTCAAATGTGGCACCGCTCGTGAAGTGGTACCTCTTAACCGACTTCCAATCTCGGTGTTCTCTCTGTCATCACGACTCTGCGTTTGTCCTCCACCCTCACGTTCTTCACGCGTCCGCCTCCTTAGATTAATCTCTATTCTTAATTCTTGGTTTTGGCGAGTCAACTCCGCCACTACGGCCGCCATGGATTGTACGTTGTGGACAGATGAATTCTGCATAACCGGTGCGGATTGGCGGTCTCGGTGAGGGTTGCTGGAAGCATCTCTGCTTCCCTGACGGCCTAGGCTGGTAGCCCTCGATCTAGTCCGTACCATCAACTTTTTGTCAAAGAGAAGAATAACTTCCCACAGACGGCGCCAAACCGATAGCGATCAAGGAATCAGTTAGTTGAACAGCACGGAGCACGATGATGTTGAGGGCACGAAAGATAAGAAATAGAAGGTCGAGAGAGACCGGGCTGGCCGGTCAAAACTCCTCCGATGATGAAGTTAGTAACTCTCCTCTTAATGGAAAAATATTGTCTTGTAAAGAAGAAATACTCTGCCTTTTTTGTCGGAGACTCATCTCTTTTTATAGGTTTAGGGAGCGGTTATCCGTTGGATAACCTCCCCAATTTTACTGAGTCCGGAGCGTACAATTTGATAACCGTTATAGCGGTTATCTTTGTCAAAATCGCCTTGCCCTCGTCCTAAGTGCTTTCTCGGGCGAGAGATAGTACTCCATTAGTACACGTCGTCCCGTAGGTCTCTCTCGGGCGACGAATGTGGCTTGCGTAACCTTCTCATGGACGACATTCATGGACGAGTAAGGAGTTGGCTTTTTTTAGACACCATCGGTAGGCATACAAACAATATTAACTACAATCGTGGGAGGGTTTCTTGTCTCAACCGCCAATTAGCAGGTATTGTCCGCTTTGGCTATGCCTCACAATTTTGCTCAATCCCACATCGGGAAGAGACGCCTCCCACATATGCCTTATAAGCTTGAGCCCAAGAGACATGTGTACCGAGGGTTTCTTGTCTTGGCCTCCAATTAGCGGGTATTGTCCGTTTTGGCTATACCTCACGGTTTTGCTCAATCCCACATCGAGAAGAGATGCTAATTGGGGGCTGAGACAAGAAACCCTCCCACAACAACAATACATAATATTTTACAATGTATTAGCTTCTAATATTTACAAAGTATATATTTATACAATAATAATAAATTTGTTAATTTCTAGAGCTGTAAGTTAAATATTTACAAAGCATATATTTATACAATAATAATAAATTTGTTAATTTCTAGAGCTGTAAGTTAATAAGCAAAGCAAAAAAACTTACATCAACCCAAAACTTACAATCCTTAGTTGTGCACATTGAAGCAAAGCGGAAGAGTAATCGAACAATCGTAGTATGTAACTTTGCGAGGAAATGCAATCCTTTAGTGAGGGTACTTGCTTTGTGAGGAGTTGCAATCCTTTAGTAAGGGTACTTGCCTTTTATTACGAATGGGAGAAATGAAAAGACAAAAAATAATCCATGACATAGATTTTACGCGTGATATCAGTAGGTTAGGTTTTATTGGGAATGATCAATGAATATATTCCAAGTACTTTGGAGAATAAGAATCAGAGGAAGAGGTGAGGTGATTGGGTGATTGACTCCTCCAATTTTCGGTGCCACAAATTTTTTTTTCCCTTCTATTTCGACAATTCCATTACCACAAAATTTTTTTTTTCTTTTCCCTCTATTTCGGCAATGCCATTGCCATAAATCAATTGCCATAAATTTTTTTTCCCCTCCATTTTGGCAATGCCATTGCCACAATTTTTTTGGTTGCCACATTTTTTTTTCTCCCATTTTTGGCAACTTGGTTGCCACAATTCATATTTTCTCTCTCCTCCCTTCCCTAAAATTTCGGCAACTTGGTTGCCACAATTGGTTTCCCTTTGGGCACTCCACCTAGCACTAGCACTTCGGGCACTTCACACTCACTTGGGCGGTAGCTTTCAAGAGCAAGAATTTCGGTAATCTCATTACCGAAATTCAATTTTTTCTCCCTCCTCATCACATCACTTATCTTCCCTCTCTCTCATACTTTTTCTTGCAATTTCGGCAACACCGTTGCCGAAATTCACTATTTTTCCAAATAATTTTGAATAATACCTATATTACTAATAAACTCGGTTTTTGCAATATTCAAATAAAAGACTCTGATCTAGGGGTGGACCTTTATTTGAATTTATGTGTTTTGGGGATTTTAGTTTGAAGTGGCTGGCTTATATTTATTTGTGAGTTGGACCAGGTGTTTATTGAGGTTTGATTGTAAAAGGGCTTGGGCTAGGCATTTCCCGATTGGACCTTTTTAAGAGAGTGGGCTGAGCCTGAGTGTTGAATTAAATTTGGGCCAGTGGGTGCTAATTGTGAGTTGAGAGTTGGTTTTGAATGAAAACGGGCTAGCTGGGTTTATGTGATGGACTTAAGACTAGCATGGTCCAACCAGGTATGGGCTTGACAGAGGGTAGAGTATCAACTAAAACGGGTCGGATCAAATACGATCCACATCATTTATCAAAAAATCCCCTTCCCTTCTAGACCCGAGCCTCATCTCTCTCAAGCTCTGCTCATGGCTGATCACCGGGGTGTTTTTGTGGGTTTTTATATATAAAATAAAATTTTCTTATTTCTATAATCCATATTTAACGCTTAAATTTTTTTTTTTTTTTTGTTTCATTTACCTATGATTCTCGATTCGAGTGGTACATTGCATAGATATAATACTTTATACTCTCTCTATCTCACTTTGTTTATTCTGTTTGAAAAGTTAAATTTTTAAAAGGAACATCATTTATTGTCTTGTCTACTTTTTAAAAAATATATAAGTTTTCAAAACTACCTTTAAATAAATTTATCAAAAAATTGAATTATTAATAAAATAGGAGTATAATAAGAATATTAGTAAATTAATGACTTTTATTTTTAGAAACAAGACAATATTTTGAGACATTTTAAAATGGAATAAAGTATAAACAAAGTGGGACATAGAAAATACTAATTTATAGAAATTTTTTACGTCTCTCATCCTGCACTTTTACGTGGCTAAGTAACGAGTGGTCTGTGGTGGGTTCTACGATGATGTGCAAATTACAAGACATACCCATAACATTTTTTTTTTGGTTGAGAAAGGACATACCCATAGGGCCATAACATTTTTTTTTTTGATAAGCCCCATAGGGCCGTAACATCATAGTGGAAATAAGAGAGGGAAAAACTGATACGTACTAACACAAAAGGTTTTTATTTTTTATTTTTTATAAGAAATACAGTAATTTGCATTAAGAAGAAAGAGAAATTCAATTAATCTTGAGATCAACACAAAAGGGTTTAAATAAGAGTTTTGAATATTTTTTGGATTGGTCATTGAAACACAATGTTTGGTACCGATGTTTCTCAAAAAAATAATAATAATAATAATACTCCTTATAAAATAAATACTATAAGAACTATATAATTTATGTCATCTCATTAATTACTCAATATAAGAAGGATTATAACATGGAAAAGAATCAAGAAAAGTAATCATTTCATTTCATATACTCATCTAAGAATTATTCTTAAAAGAAAAATAAATATAAAAAATTTGAACTAACCCAATTAAAAATTGAAATGCACACGATTAGGTTTAATTTCGGGGTGGAAATAAAATTACAAACCAAACTTAAAAAAAAGAAATATCAACACAACCCCCATTTTTATTATTATTATTATACACAACCCGAGTTTTATAATGGCTAAGGGTGAGCTTGGTTCAAATTTTTGATATTGTTCTTTTTGAAAAAGTGGGGGTTTCAAAAAATGCGGTATGAAACTGAGTTTTTGAAAAACTGAGTATTTGGTAAAAGTTTTTTTAATGAAATGTTTTGTAAAATAAAAAATTTATTGTAGGGTGTTTTAAAAAGTGAGTATGCAAAAAAAAAAAAAAAAAGGTATGTTCTTATGCTAAAATAGATATGAATTTGTGGGTTCCAGTTAACTCAACTGATAAAGTTTCGACGGTTGAATAAGAGATCTAAGGTTCAATCCTCGCCTACATTAAAAACCAATTGGTGTCTTGATTTGATGATAAAGAGTATTATCAAAAGTAGACGTCATAAGTTGAGACTCTCTAAAAAAAAAAAATATAAATTTTTGCATGAGTTGATGCGAATGCTATTTCCTTTCTTCAAAACGTTAACGTGAATTAGCTGAATCACATTTCTATGAGCACTTTTTTTTTCAAGACCTTAGCGCAAGACTTTTCATACCTCTTTGGCTTTTCTTTTGTCTCCCTCGCTCTCTCTCACAGGTGACTCACCCTGACCTATAAAAAATAATAATTATTATTATTATATATAATTTTTTTAAATTATGATTTCTTTATCCTTAAAAAAATTTGTGACCAACCTAAATTTTTTAAGCTCAACATAATTACATTTTGGACAAAATTGGCAACAAACTTGATTGTAGACTAAGGTTACAACGTCACTTAAAATTTTTTTATTGGATATGAATTTTGACAAATGCACCATTGAATTACATTTTCTCTTATATCCCCCATAGTTGTAAAATTTCAAGATTAAAGATCAATAAATATGTCATCAATCAAAATTTTAAATTTCTAGTTTTGTAGTCTAAAATTATACACAAAAATAAGTTTATGGATTGAATAGTTAATAACAAGTGATTGGCATGAAATTTGACATGTGTTTTAAGAATATAAAGAATATGCAATTCAACGATTAAATTTTCAAAATATGTAACCATGCTAATTTGTTTAGTGAGAATTGTAGTCTTAAACTAAAACCAAGTCTGTAGTCAAATTGTGTCCTTAAATTTTGGCCACTTTAACAATATATTAGATCCTTGCAAACAAAGAAAAAGCCCAAATTTTTTTATTTAAATAAAATTTTGATTGAGATGTAGCTTGCAACATTAATAATAAGATTATTATGCAACGATTTCAAGATAAGAAAATTCGTAGAAGGAAATTGTAAGATTTTATGTATTTGCATTTTTTTATCAATATATTGAGTTTTCTTTTTTAGATTTTCTATAGTTTAAATTTCTTAATGACCACCCTGAAAAAAATTACTTGAGTGGCCACTGCTCTCTATAGCTCCAACCACTTGTATCTCCGGCAGAGTGGATGATTTTGATAGTTTGCTTGTGAAATTCTCACGTTGGAGTTTGGATTTTTCTCCTTAAACATAAAGTGATAATCTTTTCTTATTTAGAGTTGTAAAAAAATGGGCTAATTGTCACAGCAATCAGTTGTTCATCAGCCCGATATTTGATGAGGTTTTTGTTCTGTAAAATTTGTTTGTCCTTAATTTGCTTTTGCAAATCCTCTCCTGCCATCGACTTAAAAGAGATTAGAGTGGAAATCTGGGGAAAAAATTAAAATAGATTAACACAAAAGGGTTTAAATCAAAGTTTTGAATACTGTTTTGGATTGATCACTAAAATAATAATTTGATACCGGAGTACTATTTTGGAATAAATCAAAATTTTGAACTAGTCTAATTAAAAATTGAAATGCACCCTGATTATGTTTCTGATTTAGGGGTGGAAAAATTACCAAAACCCAAGTCCCAAAAAAAAAAAAAAAAAAAATCAATTAAATCATTGTTCTATTCTAGGCTAAAATAGAACAAAGTTTTTCACTAAAATAGTTTGGAGAAAAATTCTTTAAACTTTTCATATCTCTTTCTTGGCTATAAATTTTGAAAATGTAACTGTTTAATTTCTTAACATGCATATCAAATTTCGTTCAAGTTGGATATTATTTATTATTCGATCAATAAACATTTTTGTAGGGACACGAATCTTTGGGGGCCCAACAACGAAGTTGGGCTCGCGCACGAAAGATCCCTCACAATAATATTTGTAGAGAGTGGGCTTGAAAGGCCAGCGTTGGATCACAGGGCATTATTTCGAGTCGAATCGCTGGGAGCCCGGACAGGGAAGAGCTTTGGGCTGGACATTCAGGCCCTTCAACTTTGTAACTCGAAGGATTTGGCTCCTCGGATCGTGTCCGAGGAGCAATGGCGTTGTCTCCGGTTACCCGTCGGTGGGTTTTTGTGTGGTGTCCGGCGTATATTATCCAGGCATTCTCTTTCATTAAGTCTTTCTCCGTGCTGGATAGCCCCCCCCCCCTTTTTGGTTACATAGCATTCTCTTTTATACTAGCCTACGTTCGTTGTCCTTCGTCCACGTGTAAGGTCGATCTTTCCGGGACAGTGTCTCGTCCCATCAGTCTAATCCTAAAAATTGTTGGAGATGACCCATAAAGCCTAAGATCCCGGCTCTGTTAGGGGCAGTGTCATGTCGTCGAAGGGTATTAAAGACAACTTCCCTAGGATATTTTCCGATCTTTCTAGCTCACTCGTGGTCCATTTCTATCCATGAGGTTTTGGGCTGCCGAGGACGAAACCGTCCTCGGCCGTGTCTTTGGGCCACTTTTTATGTTTCCTAGTTTCGAGCTTGGGCCTTGGCCTCCTTCAATTTAGGACCGGTGGACTTCCCCTAAGCGCGTGGGCGGGACTCATAAACTATTGGACCCCACATTAGCCCCTCAAAATCCTGCTTTGTCCAACGTCATGGTAGGACAGGTGGATTTTGGTGATGTCAAGCCTTTATTGCCGTTCAATTTCTTCGAATCGTGATCAACGCTGGCGACTCTTCCCCTCCCCAAGGAACGCACTGGGTCTACGAGCCGTTTTTCCTGGATTTGTGTACGTAGCCGTTATGCCGCGTGGTTATCTGCAGCGTGTCTTTAATATCTTCCCATTTACGAGACCTCCCGGATATAACGGTTACTGATGGTGTGGGAGAACGAAGCGGCGCGTTATACTCTGGATTTCCCTGGGGATCCGAGGGCGTTACATATCCTCTTCTTTGTCCCCTATATAAAGAGAGAAGACAGAGGGTGACTTTTCATATCTGAATCCCTCACGTTCCTCCCAGAATCCACTTCCTCCATCCGGTTACTCCCTATTCAATAATACCTGTCTCATAGTAATCCACCATGAACAAATCCTTCCTTTCCCAGAAACGCCATGTCCTAACGAAACTCGAGATGGCTCGGGACGGGCAAGGATGGCGGAGGCTGAAGATTTGCCTCCCGTTCTTTTAGCCAAAATCCGAGCGGGGACTCGTCACACCCCATTTCTGGTGTGACCGAGTCGAAACCTCCCTTGTCATCTCCATCTGCTCTCTCATGAGCATACCTAATATGGCTCCCCTTTTCCCTCTTTTGCTCCTTTTACTTTCTTTTCATTGCTTCCCTCTTCTTCTCCTCCTTCCCGCTCATGTCCTCCATCTTCTTTTTCCCTTTCATTCTTCAAATGACAAAGAGTTCGCTGAAGTGCTTCCATGTGTTCCAATTCTTCTTCCTTCTCCTTCATTATTTTTGTATAAGGATCTTCTCCTGATGTGAGCAAAAGATCTTGAGTCATAGACTTGAGAGAGACTTTGAAGGCGAGTTCGAAAGACACCGATGGTTCACTTATTTGTATTATGGATGTTGTTACTGCTTTAGCAATTCATTTTTTGTATAGGCTTGTTTAAGCCCTTCTTTGTACGTTGTAACGATTTTTCATATTAATAAAAGTTATTGTTACTCTATTTTGTATATCTCGTTTATATATTCTGATAAATGTGAAAACGCTGCTCGGCACAATAGTATAGCATTTAAATCAATAATAACTAAGGCCAAAGTAATCGTTGATAAAAAGATGCCACGATAACTTTAACAGAATTATTATTTAACATAACAATCCGACCAGTAAGGAATAAGACTTATCTTAAAATTAGTCAGTGACGTGTGCTAAATGCTCGATAAGATGTAAGAAGCGATTATCCGAGGACATGTTACCCATCGGATGAACGGCCTCCTTAGGTTGACGATCATCGTGTTATTTTGTCCTCTTCCACGATGTGCGAGCCTTGACCTTTTCTAGTATTTAAGCCGAGAAATTCCTTTATTCGAGCAGTTGATTTCCCAAGAAGCCTGAGTCCGAGGACTTTGCAAAACCTGGGTTTTGTTCGGGACTTATGCGTTTTGTCTTATGTACTTGATTTTTCACTTAGGCTTGAGTCCGAGACTTGTGTCTTTATCGGTATTTGGTTCTCTCTTTTAGCTTGAGTCCGAGGACCATGCAAGCCTTAGGTTCTGTCCAAGACCATTGTATCTTTATCAGTACTTGGTTTTCCCTTTTAGCTTGAGTCCGAGGACCATGCAAGCCTTAGGTTCTGTCCAAGACCAATGTATCTTTATCAAGATTTTGGTTTTCCCTTTTAGCTTGAGTCCGAGGACCATGCAAGCCTTAGGTTCTGTCCAAGACCAATGTCCGCATCGGTACTTGGTTTTCCCTTTTAGCTTGAGTCCGAGGACCATGCAAGCCTTAGGTTCTGTCCAAGACCAATGTCCGCATCGGTACTTGGTTTTCCCTTTTAGCTTGAGTCCAAGGACCATGCAAGCCTTAGGTTCTGTCCAAGACCAATGTCCGCATCGGTACTTGGTTTTCCCTTTAGCTTGAGTCCGAGGACCATGCAAGCCTTAGGTTTTGTCCAAGACTTTGAGTTCAGATTTTCCCATTCATTGAGCATTTCCCGAGGTGCTAGACAGGGGTGTCCCCCGGCCTTTACGCGAAGTGGGCCTGGGCCGCGAATTCAATGAATCCGCAGATTAAGAGATATTTCTGCAACCTCCGGCCTTGCAGTACTTCTCTCGCGCCCCAAGGATCGAGGCGCGCCTTTACGAGGCTCCTTGAGTCTCTTGGCTGCGCTTGACGTTGGAAGTTAAGCCAAGACCACTTTGTCCGTAGTGCTCCTTGGGACGCCGCGTGAGTTGACTGCCATCATCTTGTCTTTTCAAATAAATAGGAGGGAGAGAGGGTTGCTTTATATATACATCCATCCTTTTAGTTTTCTCTCACATCATCCTTCCCATATCCGAAGCTCTCCTTTCTTGACATAACATGTTGAAGGCGAGGGTTGGGAAGAAAGAACTTTCTCCGCCACGTGCGCCGTGTCTTCATGAGGCTTATAACAAGAAGGTATGGGCACAGGAAGCACAAGTTCAGAAGGGTACTCCATCTCGACCGAGGGGAAACGGCGTCTCTCCCTTTTTTAGTCAAAATCCGAAGCGGGTTCTGTTCATGCCAGAATTTTGGTGTGTCGAAGGAAGGTTCTCCGCCGTCATCGCCTCTACTATGTAGCAAAGGCGAATGTTTAGAGAAAGTCCTCGCTTTCCCACTCCCCGCACCTTTCCTTCAACGGTGTCGAGGTTCAAGTTGGGTTTCTTTGGCTCACCTGAGTTATGGGCATGTAAGAGCGCAGGGGAAGGATAAGGTCTCGTGTGTAGCCAACCTATCCTCCGACATACCTCCTCGGCTTTCTCCAGCTTTCTTGTATTTTTCTTTTTCTTGCTTATGTAGTACTCATGTAGTAAGTTTTGACGCAGGTGATTCCACTTTTCATGGTACACTCGTACTATTTCTTCGTTGTAATAAAAATAGAAGTTTATATACTTGTTTTGGGTATTGTTCTTTTGGTACACCACCTCGTGAATGAGTGTACTCCTCCGTATGTGCTTTCTCTCGGCGATACTTAGGGCAGGAGCCCCTTGAAACACGATTCAACTCGTTCTAACTCGTTCTAACTTGTTCTAACTTACCTATATTACCGACATAATAATAATAATCGGTAGTAAGTTAAATTTAGGAAACTAACCAGGGTAACAGTTGAACGTTCCGTAGTAAGCGAGAATATTGCATGAGGACGACAAATTTTAAATAATTCATCCAAGGGAGTGACCGAGCGTTGCATGACTTCAGTTATGCTTTTGGAAACGCAGCGTTACTCCATTTCATCTTGGTCCCTTTAGTGTTGAGGATCCGAGGGCAAACAAGAGAATCCATGTAACCCAGTTTTCCTCTTAAGCATTTGGTTTCCCCAGCAGGCTTGGGTCCGAGGACCATGCAAGGCCTTGGTTCTGTCCAAAACTTTTAAGATTTCTTCTTTGTACTTGGTTTCCCCACGGGCTTGGGTCCGAGGACCATGCAAGGCCTTGGTTCTGTCCAAAACTTTTAAGATTTCTTTTTGTACTTGGTTTCCCCATAGGCTTGGGTCCGAGGACCATGCGAGGCCTTGGTTCTGTCCAAAACTTTTAAGATTTCTTCTTTGTACTTGGTTTCCCCATAGGCTTGGGTCCGAGGACCATGCGAGGCCTTGGTTCTGTCCAAAACTTTTAAGATTTCTTCTTTGTACTTGGTTTCCCCATAGGCTTGGGTCCGAGGACCATGCAAGGCCTTGGTTCTGTCCAAAACTTTCAAGATCGCCTCTAGACCATGGCGGGGGGATTTGGCCTGGGGGGATTTGGCCTGAAGCCGGAAGCCCCTAGAGCTGCCAGCGCTGTTGACACCGCAGGGCGTAGCCCCCAGCGAAAATTCGAGTCAACGATCGCATGTCGCCAGAGATGGAAGAAATCCCACAAGCCTCAGCTGGCTAGAGAGTTGACCCAAACGCCTCCTGCGCCAACGCGCAAGCCTTCCCACAGACGGCGCCAATTGTAGGGACACGAATCTTTGGGGGCCCAACAACGAAGTTGGGCTCGCGCGCGAAAGATCCCTCACAATAATATTTGTAGAGAGTGGGCTTGAAAGGCCAGCGTTGGATCACGGGGCATTATTTCGAGTCGAATCAGCTGGGAGCCCTGGACAGGGGAAGAGCTTTGGGCTGGACATTCAGGCCCTTCAACTTTGTAACTCGAAGGATTTGGCTCCTCGGATCGTGTCCGAGGAGCAATGGCGTTGTCTCCGGTTACCCGTCGGTGGGTTTTTGTGTGGTGTCCGTATATATTATCCAGGCATTCTCTTTCATTAAGTCTTTCTCCGTGTGGATAGCCCCCCCTTTTTGGTTACATAGCATTCTCTTTTATACTAGCCTCACGTTCGTTGTCCTTCGTCCACGTGTAGGGTCGATCTTTCCAGACAGTGTATCCGTCCCATCGCCTAATCCCAAAAATTGCTGGAGATGACCCATAAAGCCTAAGATCCCGGCTCTGTTAGGGGCAGTGTCATGTCGTGGAAGGGTATTAAAGACAACTTCCCTAGGATATTTTCTGATCTTTCTAGCTCACTCGTGGTCCATTTCTATCCATGAGGTTTTGGGCCTGCCGAGGACAAAACCGTCCTCGGCTGTGTCTTTGGGCCACTTTTTATGTTTCCTAGTTTCGAGCTTGGGCCTTGGCCTCCTTCAATTTAGGACCGGTGGACTTCCCCTAAGCGCGTGGGCCGGACTCATAAACTATTGGACCCCACAATTTTTTTATATACAATTTTAAATTACAAAAATTTGAAATTTTAACATTTGTTTAATGACATAGTAATTGACCTTTGATCTTCTTGAAATTTTGCAAGTATGAATATGCAATCTAACGTTTAGATTTTCAAAATTTACACTCAATATAAAAAATATATGATAAGTTTGAAGAGTTTCTCTCCAAACTAGTATGGAGAAAAACTTTATTTGCTAAAATAGAGTTTTCAAATGGAATGGTTGGAATAGGCCAAAATGTCCAAAACACCCTGGTACTCTTGTAGGGTATTTGAGCCTATATGGAACAGGGAGTTACAATGCACCGAATTATGCACTGGTAAGGTAAATACCAGTTGGTAATGAACATAATTAAAAAACATGGGCTAAAATCGCAAATTACATCAATCAGATGGTAAAAGTCTAGAGATTTCACCCCTTTTTATTCAACCATGAACCATCTCTACCCAGATATATATGTCTGTTCATTTAGAATTTGTGAAATTAGAGCAATAGAATTCCTCATCTACAATCACATTAGGCATGCTCCATGTTCGAAGATTGTGCCCATATATCTTCCCACCTAAAGAAAATTCAAATTACAGATAAATTATGTTAAGAGAAGAAAGATAGTCAGTTTAATTAATTTAATCTTATCAAAGCGTCCAGATTCGCAAACCACCTTCTTCAATGACTTCATCACGTCTTTTCTGATAATTCAAGGCTAGTTGGGGATCCAAGGTTTTCAGTAAACTATCATACTTCTGCTCAGCCTCAGTAATGTATTTCACCTGAGGGGGGAAAATAAAAGTTTACCAAAAAGATTGCTATAAGTTAAGACTTTAGATTGCTAGGAAAAAACTTTTTGAATAAAACTAGAGCAACATGAGCAAGGTAACATTTATAATTTAGTACTCAAGAAATAAGAGCAGCCAAGTATGTTGATCACCTAAAGACAACCTAGTAAGTTTTCAAGATAATGCACTGTAAATAAAAATCAAAGTTGATGGCAGAGATATAATCCCAATATACTGTAATTTCAAAATTGCGTGGAAATAAACATTCAAAGTGATTTATAGACAAGTGTGTTGATGCTCCATGTAGCAATGGAGTGTGCCTAGCTGAACTGCTTGGCATACTCACCAGCATAGTTGGGGCTCTTGAAGCTCCATATATTTTGACGAACATACACAAAACATTGAAACTGTTCTTTAGTACATCATCCTGCATGGAAAACCATAGTTTATGGAGTAAGATTTGGATTAATTAAAATGAGAACAAAATAGTTAGAAACCATGACGATGATAAAAGAACTGACCTCATAGTCAATCCTACACATTTTATGTCACATCAGTATTGAGTAAAACTAGCATCACACTTGCCGCAATATTTCAACATTGAAAAGTAATGGCATTAGTTATCTCACTGAAAACATAACAAATGAGCATTTTCCTGAAAATGCAGCAAAATTTTTAGTAATCTACTCTACTTGAGCAACCTAAATAGACTGAAAGCAAATGTAGATTCAGATGTAGGGAAGTAGCCGGGCATAGTTCCGTCATCTCAAGTGGTGTACTGTTCTTTGACACAGAAATAGAGATCATATAGAAAAGAGAAAGAGCTGATACCAATTATAGGGTAAAATATTGTCCACTAAAACTTTCCACAAGGAATTAGAAAAAATGCATGGAAAGAAATGAAAAGAGAAGTACTTACAGATCATCGGATACCTCCACCAGGAATTCTACAACTGATAGAAATTCCATATGCAAATCATTAACCTTCAAAACAGCTCAAAGAAAACACAATTTAATTTATGAAATATGCTTGCTCCAAAGACTTGAAGAACAATGGAAGACATATTACATCAGAAGTGTAATAGCTGCATCATACTAAAAATTACAGGATAATATCAATTTTGTTGGACAGAAATTAGAAGGGCAACCACACTGCTTTAAGCATTTTGGAAAATATTTCAGCAATTGAGAGATCGTAACCTGAGAATATATATATATATATATATATATATAAAAAGAAAGAAGTAAATGAATAGATAATAGTTATTCACCTTTTCTCCTCTCAACTGATATAGAAGAAGATTTAGAATTCAATAATCAGATGATTTTAGATGAATTGCCCTCATCACATCTTCAATGGAGATCTGGGTAGGAAAAATTCAACCAAAATCTAAAATGAAAAATTTTGGCCATGCCTACTAATCTCTGTGATATAAGTCCTTCAAATTTTAGAGAGAATACAAAGAAAGCATTTCCACAAGTTTAGAAATTTGGAAGTATTAGATTCACAATACCTATATTAAAGTGACGAGACAACAAGAGAAATAGCATAACAATTTCAGTCCATGGGGAACTAATTTACAGAATAATAAATACAAACAAAAAAAAAAAAAAATGAAATGGCAAATTGAGTGTATATGGACTCTATTTTCACACACACACACATATACAAGATACAGTTGGACCAAAAACAATCTGTGCTAGAAAACGAAAATCTCTCTCTCTTTCTCTCTCCAACTGTATCTTGTTTTTACTAAGAACTTTTTCCATGGTTAACAATAGTTGTAGTTTTGCCAATATTCAAAGGGGTTCTTTAATTGATAAAATTTCTCATTGCATTAAATGCACCATATCTCAATGTCACTGACACAAATATATATTTGAAACCATATTTATCTCTCTTTTTTTTGCATGAAAGATCTCAGTTCGCTAATCACAAAGTTCTCAAAATATCATCCAATTTAATTTATCCATTCTCTAAAATAATTGGTATGTAATTTTGAGCAGCAGGCACATTATTTTTGAATTGATATTATATGCATAGCAATCTGCTATTCACTTTTGTGTGTCCCAAACAACTCTCCTCTGTTCTATAGGCATTCAGAAATAAATTGAAGTATTGATAAAATGCGAAATTAAAATATAATACCTGATTGAAAGCTTAGCAATAGTATGAAATGTTTAAAGTTGTTTATGGAATTTTTAATTGTCAATGCCAAAAATATCTTCCCCCTTCTGTTTGTGTGTGTGTCTTAATTTTATAGAAAAATCTTGGAAGTCCAAAGATTTCTTTGAAAAAAAATTGCCTTGTGGTTCTCTTATCCTTAACCTTTGAACTCCTCATGTAGGGCATGCACAAAATGTAAACAATTGATTTAAAATAAATAATCCAAGTTCCATACACTTAAGGTAAAGCCCTCACACCAATATCCTAAATAAAGATAAAGAAATTAACCTCTTTTCTCATTCTTTCTTTCATTTTTTTCCTAACTTTTTTTTTTGAATCTTTTTTCCTCAACTTTTGTACATATTTTGATGAGTAAAAGTAAAAATGGAATTAAGCATGTAATGCAAACTGAAAGATGTTTGTTCATAAACCATTTAGATGCACAAAATAAGCAAATTGATTCAACCAAGAGACTAAATTTTCCGATGGAGCCCATTTTCTTAGGGTCAAGGGTATAATCTACTATGTAGATTAGGGTTCTCATAAACCTCCTTGTGTCTAGAGGAGCCTTAGACATTATTATCACTCTAGTTCCCCCCTTGACTTCTGTAATCTGTACCTCACCTTACCCAGAAAGTATAATAAAAAATATAAGAATGTATACATTTACTAATTTGCTTAAGCACTAAACTGATGGACTTCATAGATTCAAATGATGAGTAACTTGTGGTCACATTCTATGTTTGCAAATGAATTGCCCAAATTATTAAAAATACAGAAATTTTGTGGTAAAATGTCTGCCAATTTCCAAAAACATTTTTAGCATAATACAAAGCAACATCATAATACTAGTACTAATACTAGTACTAGTAATAGTAGTACTTTTTAGCCACAATAACTGCTAATAAACTCCATCTCAATTGTCACTTCCTCTCCTTGCAAGTGCTAGGTGGAGGGTGAGGTCATGGGTTTAAGACTCACTGTGTGCATGTCTAACTTACTAACAAAAAAGACCCCACAATAACTATATTATTTTGGGCAAAAAGGACCCCAATGATAGACAAACCTCATCTTTGTTCATTAGAGCACTACAAAGCTTTCTTTCCAAAGGCCAATACTCTTCTGCAGACTTAAATTCTTCTCTTATCCTAAACCCATTGAGCAAAAATAGAAAAAAATTTATATATATATATCAACTCAAACTTCAAGGGTATGTTTTGAAGGGAGAGAGATGAAGGGAGAGAGGAGAGGAGAGGAGCGGGGTACTGCAAAATTATCACATTCCGGCCACCTTCCCCTATCCTCTCTCCCCATCTCCCTCCATCCATAGGGTAAAGTTTTTCATTTGTATAAACAAAATAATGTAGGCAAGGAAATGTACCTCTCTGTCAAAAGACCATGAAATTCAAGTAGACCCGTAAGTGGTCTAAATGGGTTGCTTTGAAGTGCATCTGTGAACTTAGTAATCAATCTCTGATGTCCTTCCTGTATCTCAAATGGAATTATATCAGTGAAGTGAAAGTTAATTAGAAGGTTAGAAGATACTTTTAGTGATGTTCCAAAGAATTATATGTATTATCACCTTGCATCCTCTTTCTGAAACAGAAACTCCACTGGTGTGTAGATTCAGTATCTTCTCATTTAAACAATCCAGCTGCATAATCAAAACCATAAATGTTGAGGAAGAAAACAAAGCAAATAGATGATAGCTAAATATATAGATTAACTTACCACAATACTAATAACATTAGTGAAAGTTATAAAAAATGACATGTCAATTAAGGAGAATAGGAAGGAAGGTGGAAACTAATAAGTGTGGCAGACCCTATTTAGTCTATTGAGGATCTATAGCCAACCCCAAAATTTTGGGACTAAGGTTTGATTGTTGTTGTCATCATAGTAATGCAAATCACATTTGAACATGTTCCAAGGTAATTTCATTACTCCACAAGGCAAGTATTAAATGGGAGGAAACACAAAGGGAAAGACACATTTCTTTGTAAAAACACAGCAATTTCTGTTTCCTTGTGCAAGTAATATCAATAGAAAAATACCATCCTAGATGTCCCATTTATCATTTCAACAAAATCAAAATTTCTTTATTGTTTCTCCATGTCAAAAATAACTGAGCATAATATTTCTTCAAGATTATTACCTGATATAGAAAACTTCCTGTGAAATAAAGCACAGGTAAATATTTGAATATTGACTGTGGTCCATTTACGTCCATTCCGTGAAACATAAAATAGGACCTGCACTGCTACATGGATATGCATTAGCTCATTAAACAATTAGATATAGATAAATTTTTCCAGCAGGCATACAAATATATTTGACAAATAAAAGGAACGAGACAGCACATTTATCCACAAGATTGTGCATTAAAGCTACGTTACAGACAACATTGAACAATAAAGATAATCAATAATATAATACAATGTTTTCTATTAAGTCGAACATTACAAATAGATAAAGTCAAGGGCTGCACTTGTGATAGTTGATTCAATCAAAGAATTTTGGGAAACCCTATAATTTTAGGGGTGTAACAAATTAAACCTTATAGTTTTAGAAGCGACAAATTAAACCCTGAGATTTCAAAAAGCAGCAAAATTACTCTGATAGGTTGTGCTATGTACTTACAAAATCCTCAAGGGTAGAATTTGCATGTTTCATTGCATCCAACCCAACCATAGGGGCACCTTCAAAATTAGTTGGCAACAAACCAGCATATGTCTCATTATCACAATCAAGCTGCCAAGAACTATCAACAAAATTTTGATAAGGACTGCAAAAACAGTGGAAACTTTAATCAAAATATAAATTTATTTGAAGCCAATGTCACAAAGATATTTTATTTTTGAGGAGGGGAAAAAAGGCAGAATGACATAGATAAACCTCTAACACTTATCATTATCATTTAAACATCTCAGTTGATATCCCAAGGTCAGAACAGAAAATGGTATGGGGTTTGCAACAGTGCCACAAGTTGATGGGTTCCATTTATTTTTTTGTTTTTTAAATAATTGGAGGAAAACTCTAGAATTGAGTTTAAAACTATTAGAAATTTAAAATTACTAAAATTTAGGAGGCATTACAATTTACAACAGTTTTCTGATTTTTTTTTCAAGCTAATTTTTGCTGAAAATTTTAATTTTTAATTAAAAAAATGGTTACCAGATGAAGAAAACAAGCTTTTCAATGTGCATTGAGGTCCGAATTTCCCAACAGATTTGACAGGAAGGACATTGGATCCTGCAATAGAAGCCATTGCAGCTCCAAAGAGTCTCCCAACTTTTAACATTGAAGAAGAAGAATGGGAAGCAAAGAGTGTAGGCAATAATGGAACCCAGGCAAATGCTTTGCTGTTAGGATTTTGAGAAAATTTGAAAGGGAGGAGAGGGCAGTTTAGAAAGTTTTTTTTTTAAAGTTTCTTTCAGTAGATTAAACAAATCAAATAAATACAGGTTGTCCTGAGTATTTATTAAACTCCATTGCAATACTCAAAGATTGTTGACTAGGGTGTTGGAGATCCACACGGCTAGTAATAATAAAATAAAATAAAAATCAAATAAACTATGATTGTGATCACAGAGTATATTCAGCAAACTAAAACTCACCTTTGGCATAAGTTGAGAGACCAAAGGGCACTTCTTGGCCATGTAAAGTTCTCCTCGCGGTTAGTTTTATCTTGATTCTTGAACATTAATCAATTTCCAAAGAATGAAAGTAGAGGTAGCACGCACGAAAATGAATAATTAAATTAGTGCTTGAATTTGTTTAGTGCTTGAATTTTCCAACATACTTGATCATAGAAATAAAGTGAGAAGCACCATACAAGTATACATTACGTTATGAATGGTAAATTACAGTGTTATTTACGAAGTGAAACCTAGAAGTTGGTAATGGTAGGAGTGTGATTGAGGAGATTACCAAGTCCAGTCGAAGAGGAGGATGAGATTGGTGATGAAGCGATTAGAGTCGGGATTGGACGATGAGATTCCATTATTTCTAGATATTGGACGATGAGATTCCATTATTTCTAGATTCTCTCTGTTCTTGTTCTAGCTTCCTAATAAGTTCTTCCTCTTTTCATATTTTTTTGGCGCTCACTGTTGTGGTGGTAAACGGTTATCAAATGGTACTAGCGTCTGAGACAGACTGTTGTTTGTACTTTGTCCCCAATAGTAGTACTGGGCCAGACTCAAAGAGAGATGGACCAGCCCAATTTTATAATTTGTTTCCTTTCAAGGACTTTTGCTTCTCATCACCAGAAGAGCTTAAACCATTGGCATCCCTCATTTGAATTCCACACTTTGTGAATCCATGACATTAATTCTTCAATGGGTACGAAGTTATATTAAATTTCCAATTAGATTAGAAAGTGGAGGGGTAATCCTCTTAATCATTGATGCCATAGCATTTCCCACAATGGAATTTAAAATTATCAACTGCAAAGGTGATAGTCCAGAAATCATTAGCAAAATGTATGGTTTAGCAAATGTTCACACCACTTGGGGATGAACCTTCCTGGAAGAATTTTTCTTGCATTAAGGATTAAGGTGTATTGGATCCGAGTCTGCCATCACAATTATCAACTCAGTAACTAATACAAAGTAAGAACAATAGGAAGGACTCAATAGCAAAGCTTTGGAAATGGAATGAGCTCGCAATATGATTACTGAGACCGAATATCACCACCCAAAATTTGAAAAGAATACATCAATCTACAACCTCCAATAACAAATACAAGTGCGAGCAGGAAGAACCATCTGTATCTCATTGGTATGCCATGTTCACAAAAAATATAAGTACATCTCCAATTTATTCTTCCTATGTTGTTTTTCCTACAACCTCCATAATGTTGTTTTAGACCAGGGACGTTTCCCAGGATGAAAAAAACAATGCCCCTATGACATACCTATGATTGTATCCAGCACGTCCAATCGTCTTAGGAAAATTTCCTTTAGGAATTGTTACTTCAAAATCATAAGTTGATTACTCGCTTGTATTAAGGCTTAAATTTGTTGGGTTTCCTTCCATTTGAACCCCCCTTCAGCCGAATTGCTTGTTTCAATTGTATCTTGTTCTTCATGTTGCTCCCGTTTGCTTTCCCATAGCTTCCCAGCCTTTCCAATTGCAAGAATCAGCTCAAGTTGTTTTTGCTGCTGCTCCTACAGATCATACACAGAACTGAAGTCAAATTAAAAGCATTTTTAGCACCTTAAATTAGCTTCAAGAAATAACATACATTATGGCTGCAAGCCATTGATCTAATCGTTAATGATATTGATATGCAATTTTGGACTCCAAAACATACACATCCACAAATCAAGAAGAATAAACTTACAAACAAATATTCAAAGGACTTGGAGAGAAACAAACAATCCACCAATATTGATATCAAATCTTGCATATCACTAGTTAATTTACAATTTCTAGTTTTCTACTACCCCAAATCTCTACTAAGAAACTTCCCCTTACTCATTACAATATTAAGCAAATATCATATCCTCATAGTTAACATGTGTGTGTGTGTGTGTTGTTGTTGTTACATATACCTGCATAGCCAGAAGCACCTTTTGAATTTCAACAAGCTCCTTTTCCAGAATGTCTTCTTGCACTGCTAATGCCCGAGTGGCCTCTGAATTCTTTTGAGCCAGAGCTGCAGTCTTTAAGATTTAAACAAATGGTTAGAAGTTGTGACAAATGAGTTGAGTTGAACTTTTCCAAAAAAAAGTCTTCCCTTTAAAAAAGAAAAAGAAACAGATGAGTTGAGTTGAGTCAGAAGTTACAGCAAATGAGAATCTGGAGTATTGAATTAGTTAAATTAGTTACCACCAAACAAGTTTGGAATATAATATTTTGTCATTACCCACAGTTCCTTACACCAATTATATGGGTTAGCATCCTCAACAAGCCAACTAGTCAAAAAGCCATGCCTGGTACAAAAGGTCAGGTCCCTTATATGCCTTCTTCAATTCCATCCATGTTTAACTTCAACCATCAACTCTCAAAGACTCACATCCTCCTAGGCTCAGCACTGCCTCTTTAAATACACCAAAACCAATTAAGTCAATGCTCAGTTGTTTAGGCACCAGCTGGAATACGCCCCGCTAACTTGTTGTTTAATACTGTGAACAGCAAACAAGAATTCTTGTGCCTGAAGTTCTATACCCAGTGTAATTCTGGGAACAAACACCACCTACAGCCTCATATAATATTACATGATATCCTCTCTATATGGAACTAATATTATGAAATATTTATTTCTTGGTGGTCAAATTATGCACCAAGAGAGCATGTCTGATCTTACTAGAATTATACCGCCAGTTTGATAGACCTATTGCCAACATTCTCATTTATCTACATCCCCAATCTTAAATCGGCCACTTTATAATGTATGCACAATTCAGGACAATAAAAACTAGCCTACACAAAAGCACCATACCTGGAATATGAAATATTTAAGATATGCAAAAAGAAAAAATTTTTTGAACTACTCAAAAGCCTGTGTTTTTACAAATATAATTTTGCAATATAATTCTTGCCTTCTTCAGCACCAAAGGTTGTAGGGCCTAACATTCACTATGTTTGGAAACAATTTTCACCTACATGAGTTACATGACACTCATTTATACTTATCTCTACTTCAATCTTCAGAGGGACAAGGATCAAAATAGAATTTGAGCTTCAAACTCTGCCAAGAAACAGAACTTAAAGCAAGCATAGGGAAAATCATAGATAGAGTTGTGCAAATAGCAACCCCATGATTCAAACCAATAACAATTAAGACCAAAAAAAAAAGAAATCAATCAACAAAAACACAAAGAACACCAGAATTTACATGGTTTGGCTATATGCCTTCGTCCATGGGTGGCAACAAAGAGAAAGTTTCACGATAAAATATAGGAAGATTATAACGGCAGCACAAAGCTCTCTCCAGAAACTCAAAGCACAAATACACCAGAAGAACCTTCTCTCACTAATAACACTAACACACAGGAAGACGAGAATTTTCTCTCAAACCTAATTCTCCAGCCATGGCATAAGAGAGGACTACACAAAAATAAGAGAATAGGCTGCTGTATTTATGTATACTAAGAGTCAGCAATGCTCTTACTTTGAGACGTGGTGCATAAACTAAGAGTCCAATGGAGAATAGAATTCCAAAGTCAGTGTATTATTGATCTGGTCAAATTGGCTATGACCGGCTTTTATGTAGGCATAAGATTATACACCTCAATTGAACTTTGTGCATCTTATGCAAGC
Source organism: Quercus dentata (assembly GCA_028216015.1). NCBI lineage: Eukaryota > Viridiplantae > Streptophyta > Magnoliopsida > Fagales > Fagaceae > Quercus > Quercus dentata. The sequence goes on along the minus strand of CP116449.1, from coordinate 54,164,515 downwards.
TACATCAACAGATAGCATCAATCTAAAACGGTGACCGACATGTGCATTAACAGTTGCAACATGCTGATACTGAGGTGATGATCAAAATCATGTTGGAGCTAAAGAGCATTCTTGATCATTGAAGGTTCACACCAAGCACTGCAACAAGGTAAAGTCATCCATAATGTAATTTTTATTAAGGTTACACTTTGGCTGCTGCAAGTTTTAGATTTAAATGGTTGAAGATTAGAACAAGTATTAACTGGACATTCAGCCACAATTATGCAATTTATAGACTTCGACATGAGTTGAATTTTGTATAAAGACTATTACCTAGTGTTGGCCTGTAAGATCAGGGGACTTAGAAGGGCGATGTGGACATAATAAATACTTAAGCTGCTCAATTGGAAGCCTGAGTTATACTGAGTATTAAAATATAAATAGGTAACAAGGTTCAAAACCCTGTACCGTTCCCTGTGTAGACCACAAGATCCAATATCAATGTATTTGGTCATAATTTTAAAAGCAATTCCCCATCCTAATACTGAAGTAAGATAGTTACACACTCTTTGTATGAACAAGGGGCTAAAAATACTATTTTAAAGTATTAAACGGCTCTAAGTTCAATTAGACATAGCCAGATGCTACAAACAAAAGCATCAGAACTTATAACTGATAAATAACCAACCACAAATCACAACACCAGTATCGATCACAATAGTCGCTAATCTCAAAATATGCAATCCCAAACTAATCGTTGCACATTTATAACAATAAAGTTCCTGAATTTTACTCTGCCCATCAACCTATCACAACCCTCCTCCTTTTTTCCAGACTTGGGACCAAAGGTAAACAAAACCAGTCAAACTCCATTGTGAATTAACCAAGTGTCCTCAATTATTGATTCAATCTCTTGACTTTCATTTCATTGAAACACATAGTTTATAGTTAATTCAACCAGAACTAGTAAAAGAGCAACTCATAAATAACCACATTTTTTTGTGTGTGTATTACCTCAGCAATGGGATCCTTGAGAGTCTTGCGGGTGACCCGAAACCTTATACCCAACTTCTCAAGCTGTCTTGATAAGACCCGAATTATGGTGGCGGAGCTCCGCAAGTCGTCCTCCAATTTCTCAATCCTCTCCAGCAAATTCACCTCCACCACTCCACCACCGCCGTTATTCCAAGTCTGCCTACACAACCGCTGCCACTGCCGCCTCCGAATCCACGACCCAATCGCGACTCCACCGGCCAACAACGCAATCCCCCACCACGCCCAAGCCTTGTTCCCAACCAATTCCACCAGCACCGCCTTCTTCGAGCTCAAGAGCACCGCTAGATTCGCCGCGAGACCGACCAAGGAAGAAGCGAGGCAGAGGAATTCGGCGACGGAGAGGACCGAATCGAAGTTGAAATTGGAATTTCCGCCGCCGCCGCCGGCGACTACGACGACGTCGTCTCTGGTTGTGGCTCTGAGTCTGAGTCTGAGTGTTGGATGAGGATGATGGTGGGGGAGGAATTGATAATGGCGGGAATGTAGAGGGGAAGTGACGTGGCGAGAGGTGATTGGGAGAGAGATGGCGGTTGTGTTTTTGGGATTAGAGGTGGTGGTGGTGAAATGGAGGATGAAACGAGAGGTGGAGTTTGTGAAGAGGTTTTGGAGAGTGAGTGACATTGTTTTTGGCTAACTGTTGTATGCGTGTGCAGTGTGGCTATACTAACTAACTAACTATAATAACAAGTGGGTTTTAGTTGTTTTTCAGTTGGGAAGAATAATTGGATTTAGAGGGTGGGATGAAGAACTGAGATTGAGAGTGCCCATGGTTAGGGTTTTTGCTGGAGCTTTGGTGCTCCTACTTTTCTTACTGTAAGATATAGAGAGAGAGAGAGAGAGAGAGAGAGAGAGGCTTTAGCGATGGATTCGACGGTTTACGGCTTTGTGCGCGGGGATCTATCTGCTGCATAGATGCACTTTTAATAATCGTATAAAAATTCGGAAAGGTAGCTATGATTTCAAAAAAATATTAAAAAATATAATTAACCAAAAAATATATATATAAAATATTTTTAATTTAATTATATAATTTTTATTTTTTTAAATATGGTTAAATTTTTAATTTAACAAAACTCAAAAACAAAAAAAAACTATATAAAAATCTTTTTTCCTAAAAATTAACACACTTTTTATTTAAACTAGTCGCAGATTCATGTAATGCGTAAAAATATAAATATTATGTAATGAAATGTAATATGTAAGAAGTGACCATTACTTCAATTTTTTTTTTTAATCTTTTTATATCTACAAATATATCATTTTATTATTATTATTTTTTAATGTTTGATTAATATTTTTTTAAGATGAACCATATTCTCCTAACTTCTATTGTAGTGTATTATATTTACTTAATATACAACTAAACTTTATAAGTTTCGAATTTCTCATCTCTTAAGGAATAAGAAAATTATCATAATAATTAAAACTCATTACAAAATTACAATGTTATCTTAACCAAAATTAAAATGAAACTAAAGGAATAAATATTAGGCTTTATAATAATTTATTACTCAAACAATTGGTAGGCATATTCAAATTCATGTTTCCAAAAAATCTAAGTATTAACCCAAACTAAAATTCAACCAAAGCTATAAAAGAGAAAGAGAAGACTTTCTGATGGGATATTTAAAAAAAAAAAAAAAAAAAAAAAAACACACAATACCAAAACACATATTAAAAAAAAAAAAAAAACATCAACCTTAATTAAAGTTATAAGAAAGAATAAAAATTCACCGAAAGAAAGTAGAGAGAGAGTGAGAGAATACTCACAATTTTGAGTGGGAAAAATATGGATTGAATGGGAAAACGATATCAAATTTATACAAAATAAAATTAGTAGAAGACGGGTCAAAATATAAAAAAGAGGAACAAAGTATAATGGTAAAGTAGTGGGAGATAAAGAGGCAAAAAGGAAAGGGAAAGATTGAAAGAAGTGTAACAGTAGTAGGTGTGTGAACTAATAGGAAGAGGAAGAGTTTTTTTTTTTTTTTTTTTTTTGAAAATAGGGGGAAGAAAAGTTTAAATAGATACTGTTTGGTATTCTATCTCAAACTCACATTTTCACATTTTAAACAACATTACACATACTTTCACACACATTTTCACCCACACATATTTCAAAAAACTAAAAATAACATTTCTCAAACTACTCTACCAAACATCGCCTAAATGAATGACATGGCTGCTGATGTGGCTCAATAGGAGCATAGCAATAATAAATACTACGCTTTAGCTTTTAGTAATATATAGATATAGATATAGATATATCTCATGTGCGTTTGATACAAATTTTTCCTAAAAACTAGCACATACTAAACCCAGCAGTTTACTTCATTTCAAATATTAAATTTTAGTTTATTAAAAATTCATTCCTATGTAACTTCACTAACAATAGACAAATTCAAATTGAAAAATTACATTAAGCTCAAAAAAAAAAAAAAAAAAAAGCCGCATTGCACATGTAGAGCTTGTGTGATGAGGCTAGTTAAGGGTGTCCAATCGGACCCGGTGCCCGATCCACCCGACTAACCCGGCCGATCCGGCCCGAGAACCGGCCGACCCGACGCCGTTAACGGTCGATGGCGGATCCCCGATACTAAAATCCGAGTCCGGCGGGTCGGTTGACGAGTTAAAGCATGGAAAACCGATTTCAACCGACCGACCCGACCGAAAAACGTCTCGAAAATCTTTCTCCGTCCGATCAAGTAGTTCGCCGGTATAATTTTGTCCGATCTGTCGAGATCCGGCGAGATCTCGTCGAGATCTGGCCTGATCTCTTCGAGATCTCGCCGGATCTCTTCGAGATCGGGCCCGATCTCTTCGAGATCTCGCCGGATCTCTTCGAGATCGGGCTCGATCTCGTTGAGATCTCGCCGAATCTCTTCGACATCGGCCTAAGCTCGTTGAGATCAGCCAAGCTTTCTTCGAAATCCGGTCAGATCCAGCAAAAATAAGCAAATTTTGGTAAAAATCCGGCGCGATTCTCACAATCCGAGCCCGACCGGAAACCGACCGGAAAACTTCGACGTCCGACCACCCGAACCGTTGCCGTCGGCGGGTCGGCGGCGGGTCCATATTTAGAAGACCCGAAGTGATCGGGTCGGTTCCGGGTTGGGCACAAACCCGACCCGAACCGACCCGTGGACAGCTCTAAGGCTAGTAATTATTTACTAAGTATAGTATTTTTAGAAACTCTTCTTAGAAATGTTATATGCATAGTATCTTTCAATTTGAGTAGTTCTTAGATACTTTGTGAAAGGTACTCTCTCCAGGGTCCACTCATTAAATCTACATTGGAGATCATTATGAATGTGGGATGAGAGAGCACAATTTCACTATACTTTGGGAGTATCCAAGTATTTTCCTATTTTCATAACCAATCATAATATTAAGTAATAAATTCAAATTAGAACAAAAAATAACTTACCACCTATAATTTGTTATGAAAATATTATGAACGTAGTACTTATCAACTTTTTATGAAAAAAGAAAGAAAGAGTAATTGATTTTTTTAACAGTTTTTTATTTTCCATAAAAATAATATTAAAATTGTCCTAAAAAGATCTATAAAAAAAATCTAAAAATACTTATGAAGCAGACCCATATAAATTTGTTGCATTTTAAAATCTCAAAATGAGTTCTATAGTTTTAATTTCCACCACAGTAAATATGAGGTGTTAGTTCACCATAAATCAAAATAAAATAAAAAATAGTAATTGATTTGGCATTAAGATTTTATTCTTCACCTTCAAATACACACAAAACATAAAAAGAATAAATTCTCATTTTTAATCATCAAAAGCCTCCTTTACAAGGCTATTTAGAGAATCTGAAATCCATTTACACGTGTTTTAGTGTTAAAGGGATTAACGAGCTAGTCATGATCCTTGAACTTGAGGACGTGTAAATGGATTTCAGATGCTAAAATAATCATAACTTAATCTAATTCTCAAATCTCACGTGTCTAAATCAATTAAGCACATGCCTAAAGTAATTAAGCATGTGTTTTAAAAGATAGCTTTGATTGAAGGTAAGAGATATATGCATGTTTTTACTTAAATTGACTAGATTGTAAATGAGCCGAGTCGAGCCAAGTATTAAAAGTTTATTCATTTAATATTTTTTTCAAACACAAGCCAAAGTCGAACTCATCACCAAACAAGATTTTATGTTTAAACTTAAGTCATTTTTCTTGTTGAGCAAGTTTAAGCTTGTTCACAAACTACTTAATTAAATTATTCTTTTCGTATATATTATAAAATCATGACTAACATGTTTTATCTCTACAAAATTATTTGAATTTTACTGTAAATAGACTATTTTTATCATCAATAATTTAAAAAATAATAATTCAATATCTAATGAACCTATTGATAAACTTATACAATCAAATTTCAAGTCTATATAAATATATACATACAAAGAAATCTTATGTTCAAGAGTTTGCTCACGAATACATTATTATGTTTGAGCTTGACATTTTTAATAATCAAACAATATAAACTAGTTTTTTCTCAACCTAGACTTAAATTGTTCACAAACAACTTGATTCATTTATAGCCCTATAAATGACGTACTTGCTCCAAATGCACTACATCAGAGTTAAACTATTTAAACTAATAGAGGAGGATTGAAAACTTTCATGATGTGCCTACAGGAATTGGGATAGTCACGAGCCTTCTTCGAACTTTCAACAAACTCTTTATTTGCATCATACTATCTATTCAACAAAATAAGAAACTTTTGGTCCAGCCCATTTCCTCAATTAAAAAGAGAAACGGGATGGAGATAGGCCCAAATTGGTCATGAAGAGGAGCCCATTAGACCTAAACACAGCATTGAGCTTTTTTTTTTTTTTTTCTTTGAACTAAGAAGTGTCAGACAATTGTACCTGAAATAGCTCAATGCTTGTACTATAACTATAGTTATAGTACAAGTATAGTTATAGTACAAGCATTGAGCTATTTCAGGTACAATTGTTTGACACTTCTTTCTTGGTTAAAAAGGAAAATCAAAAAATAAGCTTATAGGCATCACAAATTATAAAAAAAGTGTTACGTTTATAATGTTTTTATAAAAAATTTTAGATATTAAATTATTGTTAATTCTAATTTGAATTTATAATTTAAATTATTTTTTTATCTATTTATAACAACTTAACACTTATAATTTATTATAAAAATATTATATATTTCTCAATTATTAACATGAAATAATGCTAAGTTTCCCTTCCCAACTGTTTTCTGAGTTGTCCTTTTATTTGTTTAGATGTCATGTCATTTTCAATTCACGTGTCATGCTATCATTTTGCTTTCAATTGATGGGTCGTGCTATCATTATGCCAAAGGGATATGCTCCCCCAAAGAGTGAACTATAATTACCATCTCATTTCTAACAAGTCTCAAATAGCTAAGTAGTTTCTTCTTCCTTCTTTCTTCTTCTTCTTTTTTTTTTTTTGGTAGCATACCAAAATAAATAGCTAGATAGAATTTTCTATTGAATAGGAAATCTCTGATAATAATAAAAAAAAAAGCCTTAAATTTAACATCAATTATAGAAAAAATAAGATTTATAGGTAAAACAAAAAACAAAAAAGCAAAAGAAGAAAATTTATTGTCATCTAATCTAATTTAATCTAATACCTTATATAGTTACAGAAGCCTAACCTAAAGTTCCATCTGTTACTTTTGAAGTTAAGTTTCCAATATATGACACGTGGCTGATTACTTAAGTTATATAGGATGAACAATATTACATGGTAAATAATAATTGATACACGATTACACGTCATACATATTTGACACACATCAAGCTTTTAAATAAATGTACATTATTAGCTTTTTAAATTACCACTACATAGCCGATCATAATTTCCGCATTAACAATTTGAGACTCCTTAATTTGCTTATAAATAACTGTACATTATTAGCTTTTTAGATTACCACTACATAGCCGATCATAATTTCCGCATTAACAATTTTTTTTTTTATGGGAAATACTAAAGACTTTATTAAACCAAAGAAGAAAAGGTTACATCTTGAATTAGAGCTAGATTAAGGAAACACAGTTCCTCCTCTAACCAAACTGAAAAATCATCTATACCAGAGGCATATTTAGCTAATAAATGGGCTGGCCTATTGCCTTGCCTACGAATATGTGAAAAAACAACTTGTCTAAACTCTTGAGAAACAGACAAAGAGCTAGAAATAATAGCGACCCACGATGATGGTGGCGGAGAGAGATCCTTCAGAGCATTGATTTCCAAAAGGGAGTCGCCTTCAAGAATAAACTCTTGTACACTAAGATCTTTAGCAAATTGCAAACCCACCTCCATCGCTTTCGCCTCAATCTCCACTGCTTTTAGGGGGGTTGAAATCTTCTTGCTAAGGGCTCCAATAACATTACCTTCCTCATCCCGAATCAAAGCACCCACACTGCGGCTCTCGATCGGCAAAAAATGACCCCATCGACGTTAAGCTTGAACAATCCTCTCGGTGGTGGTTTCCAAACCTCAAGCTAAACGTCCCCTCGTTGCTTCGGCACCGCTACGCTTTCCTGGTATTCAGCCAAATATTCCAATGCATCAGATCGTAATCTCGTAGCAGATTTCATCACTCCCCCATTCCTTCGTTCATTCCTATTCGACCGTATAGCCCACGCAAGCATAACTACTTTTTCAATCAATGTTGAGTCCCACTTTGCTTCAACTGCTCCGAACCAGAGCAAATCCATGAACGAAGAGAAATGTATGGATGGCGGAATATTGAACAGTTTTAAACTATCCCAAACCTCGCGTGCTCGGCTACACTCCCAAAACAAATGACAAGAGCTTTCCAAACCCGAATTACATAGCTCACACACTCCGTCATTCAATACTTTCCGACGCACCAAATTTTCTTTGGTGGGCGGTGTGTCTCGGCAAGCTTGCCATGCAAAATGGCGTACCTTATGAGGGATGTTAAGCTGCCATAACCCTTTCCAGAACCTCCGTAACCTGCTATCATCAGAAGCAGCCCCAGCCGAGCTTTCAGAGGTGAGCTCAATAGCCACTTTGTAGGCACTTCTAACACTGAATTTTCTGTTATTTGTAGGAGCCTGACACTGCCTGTCCTCGAGGAGTTTTGAACTCAATGCAATACTACATATGTCATCAACTTCATGTGGGAGAAAGATGCTCTAAATCGTGTTAGTCTTCCATGCGCCAAGAGTTGGATCAATAAGCTCACACGCCCGAGCCTCCAAAGGAAGACCAACTGGAGGAGATACTATCTTGTATGTAGAGGGGTTGAGGGTCCATTTATCCTTCCAAATCCGGATACTTTGACCATTGCCTACCTGCCATCGTATTCCTTTTTTGACAACATTCTGTCCCGACATGATACTTCGCCACGCATACGATGGATTAGCTCCTAGACCAGCTTGTAAAAAGTCACTCCTAGGGAAATGCTTCGCCTTAAAAACACGATAGAACAAAGAGTCTCCCCCCATTTGTAATCTCCATCCATGTTTAGCTAATAAGGCAAGATTAAATTGTTTTAGCTGTTTAAACCCTAACCCCCCTTGAGCTTTAGGAGTGCAGAGTTTATCCCAACTAATCCAAGCCATCTTCCTTTCATCTCTTTGTTGCCCCCACCAAAAATTCCTCATAAGACTAGTCATCTCATCACAGAGTTTATCCGGGATCTTGAAACAGCTCATGGCATACGTAGGAATTGCCTGAGCCACTTGCTGATCGAATCTCCTTACCTGCTTTTGAGAGTAGTTTTTCCTTCCAACCCGCCAACTTCTTTTCCAGCTTTTCTTTAATCCCCTTGAAAGAGTTCTTCCTATTCTTCCCCACGAGAGATGGTAGGCCCGGATACTTTTCATGTTGTTTAATAACTTGAGCCCCAAACCTATTCTTGATTTCTTCCTAAATCTCGGTGGCTGTATTTCTATTGAAATAAAGCGAAGTCTTTGCCCTATTTAATTGTTGTCCCGATGCATCTTCATAGACTTTCAAAATTCTCTGAAGGGACTCACACTCTTCAATAGAAGCTTTGCAAAAAATAAGACTATCATCAAGAAAGAATAGGTGTGAAAGACAAGGACCATTCCTGTAAACAGAGATGCCTTCCATAGATCCATCATTAACAGCTTTCTTAATTAAAGCAGACAAACCCTCAGCACAAATCAAAAAAAGATAGGGAGAAAGGGGGTCACCTTGCCGAAGACCCTTAGAAGGAACAATATGGCCTTTAGGTTTGCCATTAATACGGATGGAGTAGGTCATAGTTGAGACACACCGCATCATCAGGCTCCTCCAACGAGGGTGAAACCCTAATCTCTCCATAATTTTCTCCAAGCACATCCATTCCACCCTGTCATAAGCTTTGCTCATGTCTAGCTTCAAAACCATCTCCCTCCTCTCCCGATTTCTTCCGACTAATGTGATGCATAGTTTCAAAAGCAACCAAAATGTTATCGGTGATAAGTCTACCATTAACAAAGGCGCTTTGAGTATCACTGATTATAGCAGGAAGGATTTTCTTGAGTCTATTAGCAGGGGTCTTGGTAGCCATTTTATACACCACATTACATAAACTGATCGGTCTAAATTCAGTAACTCTTTGTGGTTTATTAATCTTAGGCACTAAGACAATCTGAGTATCATTAAAATGAGGAGGAATAATACCTAGATTAAGAAAATCAAGGACAGATTTGGTGACAACATTACCCACAGTAGGCCAAAAATGCTGGTAGAATAGTGGAGGCATTCCATCGTGTTCAGTGCCTTGAGAGGATACATCTGCTTCAATGCTTTGTGTACTTCATTCGGTTGGAACTCCTTTATCACCTACTCATTCATCTGCCGAGATACTTTAGGTTGGACTGCTTCCAAGAGTTCATTAAAATCCGTAGGGTTTGATGAGGAAAATAGCTCCGAATAATACTTAACAAACACCCTCCCAATTTCATCCTCCTCTTCCTGCCAAACTTCATCAGAATCAATAATCCCTTCAATAATTTGCTTATGATATAATATTTAGAAATATAAGGTGTATTTGGTTTTAACTCATCAGTTTTTATATATATATATATATATATATATATCATAAATATAGATGTGACTTTTAGGCGTTTTAGCCAAATAGGGCTGACTTGATATAATTTTAGGCCTGAAACAATAAATTTTTTAAGCGAGCCATATATATTTTTTGATTTGTTATATTTTATTTATGACCAGTAAAAAAAATTTAAAAATAAGATCATCAATAGCAACAATCTTCACAATTTATCAAAAAAAGAAGAAGGCAGATTCACTTAAAATCAATTTAATACATTCTCAAAAAATAAATCAATTTAATAATATCTTTTTTACATCAATTATATATATATATATATATATTATATAAAACATAATATACAAAAAATGAAATAAACTTATCTATATATATATATATATAAAACCGAAGCTTTTGAAACTCCCACAATTTTTCACGTCAGCACAATATTTAAATTAAATTTAAATTAAAACCGAAACTTTTGAAACTCCCACAATTTTCCACGTCAGCACAATATTTAAATTAAATTTAAATTAAATTAAAATTTCCACCTCATCACTGTTTTCCTTTTCCAATGTAAATTAGACTTCTAGCCAAATAAGGATACTTTCCCACCGCCTCTACTCTCTCCTATTTAAGAATTGCTTGCGTCTCTACTCTCTCCTATTTAAGAATTGCTTGCGTCTCTACTCTCTCCTATTTAAGAATTGCTTGCGTAGAAAACCTAAGCCCCAAAAACTTATTTTTGCCGCAACACAATTTTCTTCTTAAAACTTATTTTTCTTCAAGATTTTTTTTGAGGGCGGCTCATACTTCACAATTCACATATTCCACTTATGTATTGGACTCCTCTCCTTCTTCGGTCAATGCATCAAGGTTAGGGTTATTTGATTTATTCAATAAAAATTATAGATTTGTTGCTTTTTCTTATAAGTTTGTCAATTGTTGTTTTGTTTATTTAATTGCTTGGCCTGAATCTTTTAATTAAATTTTCAAATTTTTATTGAACAAATCAAATAACCCTAACCTTGATGCATTGACCGAAGAAGGAGAGGAGTCCAATATATAAGTGGAAAAACTATAATCATGGATTCCCTTATTTCTATTGTATTTCTCTATTGCGTAATTATATATGTATATATATATATATATATTGTTTTATTTCAATACTTTTGAAGCTTTGAATCTTCTGATTTTTTTAATTTTTTTTTTTTTGGCCTTTTGGAAGTTTTAACATCATAACTTTTGGGTTTTATTTTTTCTATTATCAGAAATTATCTAGAAGATTTCAATTAATATCCATGGATTATTCTTTTGAGGGTAACCCATCTTTATCTTATATTTCTATTCCTAACTTTTTTTCTATATTTTTTCTTTAATTGTCCATGTTTACGTCTCTTTTGTTTTTCTTATTTTTTCTTTAATTGTCCGTGTTTATTTCTCTTTTTGTGTGAGTATGTGTCATCGTATCTGGGTACTTAGGCAAAATCTATAAAGACTAAAGATGCTTTTTTTTTTTTTGGTAATGAATCCTGTGTTTTTCATGACTTTAGTGAGTCATATTCTTAATGATCGAAATGGTTTTGTTTGACGTGGATTTTGTTCATATTGGTTTCAAAGTTTATTTCTTGGCTTATATTATAGATTGTAATATATTTATTCATCAAATTGTTTAGTTGAGTTTGTTTTCGAAATTGTTTTCAGTGTTGGACATTTTCTTGAAGCATGCTGGTATCATATATTAAAATGCTGTTAAGTTGATAATAATAATAATAATAATAATAATAATAATAATAATAATATAGTTTAATAAATGTCTGAAACGTATAGTCATTAACAAATGTTTTAGCTATATGATTTTATTTTACAAATTCAATTTTGGTGTTGTAGTAAAATAAACAAAGATTAAATTATATATTGTACTCAATACATTTTCCGTGCATCGCACGGGTTAGCGACTAGTTTATCTTAAATGTTAACCATGCAATTAGGTTTAAGGGCATAACCAACAAGATATGCTTTTTTTTTCTTTTTTTTAAGACATTGACGAAATATGTTTTTTGAGATAGAGAAGACGTGTATATGTGTCGTGCATGTTTTAGAGTGACCAATTACCACCCAAAAAAAAAAAAAAAGCCTCTTTGTACATGTTTAACATTTTTTTAGAATTAATGTTAGTACAGGTGCATGGTTCCCAGTGGTAGTCAACAGCTATTATATAATGATAACCCACATATTATATGTGGGTTTCAGTTTAGTTTAACTCATATTTTGGTTTGATAATAAAAAATAATTATTATGAAATAGACAATTGTGGGGTCCAATAATTTATGGGCCAGACCCACTTGCTCATGGGGAGTCTAAAGGCCCAAGCCGAAGAAGGCTATGGCTCAAACTCAAAAATATAAAGCACAAAATGGCCCAGAGATGCAGCCGAGGACAGTTCAGTCCTCGGCAAACCCAAAGTTTCATTGATAAAAGGGGTACAAAAAAAAAAAGGGTATAGGAACAAACTTGAAAGAAGATCTAAAATATCTCGGAAAGCGCCCCTTACTACCCTTCCCAGATAAGACTCTGCACCCAACAGAACCGGATTCTTAGGCTTTATCAACCACCCCCAACGATTCCGGGATTAGACCGACGGGACAAATATCGATCCTGGAAAGTTTGACCCTACACGTGGACGAAGGACAGCGAACGTGGTGGTATAAAAAAAAAGGTAAAATAATCAGAAAGAGGGGGGGATGGCCAAAAAGTAGAGCTTCCCATCTCACCTCCAGGAGAAGGACTCCAGGGGTGAGAACACCTTAACTATGTATGCACACCACAATAAAAAAAACCCACAGCCGGATAACCGGGGGAAGACCTTAATGCTCCTCGGACCGAGTCCTAGGAGTCCAATCCCTCAGGCTACGGTCGTGGGGGCTTGGACATCCGCACAAAACCCTTTTTTTACATGAGTTCCCCTAAAATCAGGTCCGGATCATCGCCCCGTGATCAAAAGCCAGCCTTTTAAGCCCACTCTCTACAAATTATATTGTGAGGGATCTTTCATGTGCGAGCCCAACGTCACTCTTGGGCCGTTAAATAATCGTGTCTCTACAATTGGCGCCGTCTGTGGGAAGGCTTGCGCATTGGCACAGGTGGCGTTTCAGTCAACTCTCTAGCAAGCAGAGATTCGCGGGTTTTCCCCCGTCTCCGGTGACATGCAGTTGTTGTTCCAACATAAACTTATGCCGGTGGCTACGTCTGCCGGCGCCAACGGCACGGGCAGCTCTAGGGGCTTCCGACCTCAAGCCAACTCTCCTCGCCATGGTCAAGGGGCTGACCTGCGAAAAAAGCAAATAAGTACAAAAAAGTACTCAAAAAGTTTTGGACAGAACCAAGACCTTGCATGGTCCTCGGACTCAAGCCTATGGGGAAACCAAGTACACAAAAGAAAAACACAAGTTTTGGACAGAACCAAGGCCTTGCATGGTCCTCGGACTCAAGCCTATGGGGAAACCAAGTACACAAAAGAAAAAAAACACAAGTTTTGGACAGAACCAAGGCCTTGCATGGTCCTCGGACTCAAGCCTATGGGGAAACCAAGTACACAAAAGAAAAACACAAGTTTTGGACAGAACCAAGGCCTTGCATGATCCTCGGACTCAAGCCTATGGGGAAACCAAGTACACAAAAGAAAAAAACACAAGTTTTGGACAGAACCAAGGCCTTGCATGATCCTCGGACTCAAGCCTATGGGGAAACCAAGTACACAAAAGAAAAACACAAGTTTTGGACAGAACCAAGACCTTGCATGGTCCTCGGACTCAAGCCTATGGGGAAACCAAGTACATAAAAGAAAAACACAAGTTTTGGACAGAACCAAGGCCTTGCATGGTCCTCGGACTCAAGCCTATGGGGAAACCAAGTACACAAAAGAAAAAACACAAGTTTTGGACAGAATCAAAGCCTTGCATGGTCCTCGGACTCAAGCCTATGGGGAAACCAAGTACACAAAAGAAAAAACACAAGTTTTGGACAGAACCAAGGTCTTGCATGGTCTTCGGACTCAAGCCTATGGGGAAACCAAGTACACAAAAGAAAAAACACAAGTTTTGGACAGAACCAAGGCCTTGCATGGTCCTCGGACTCAAGCCTATGGGGAAACCAAGTACACAAAAGAAAAACACAAGTTTTGGACAGAACCAAGGCCTTGCATGGTCCTCGGACTCAAGCCTATGGGGAAACCAAGTACACAAAAGAAAAAACACAAGTTTTGGACAGAACCAAGGCCTTGCATGGTCCTCGGACTCAAGCCTATGGGGAAACCAAGTACACAAAAAAAAAAAAACACAAGTTTTGGACAGAACCAAGGTCTTGCATGGTCCTCGGACTCAAGCCTATGGGGAAACCAAGTACACTAAAGAAAAAAAAAAAGTTTTGGACAGAACCAAGGCCTTGCATGGTCCTCGGACTCAAGCCTATGGGGAAACCAACTACGTGGATGGGGAAAGTTCTCGGCTCAAATACTCGTAAAGGTTAAGGCCAGTAAGTGTGTTAAGAAGATGGCAAAACGCCCCCCTGTTCAATAGCCTAAGGAGGTCATTCATTTTATGGTGATATGTCTTCGGATGGTTACTTCCTACACCGCATCGAGCACTCAGTTCTCATCTCGGCTAGTTTTGGGGTAAGTATCGTTCCTCACAAGTTGGCATTATTGTGCCAAACAACTCTATTAAAGTTATGGTTACACCTATTTCTTAGCAAGTATTTTAGCCCTAATTGTCGTTGATTCAAATGCAGTATATTTTTGCGCCGAACAGCACGTACAAATTCGGAAAACGCCTTTCTCTTTGATAAGGGGTTAAAGACCCAAATATTGTACTGAGGTCGGATGATGTGTGTGCTCGGGCGATTTAGTAAGCTCATCATAATATCCTTTCTGTTCCTGCCTCATGAGAGTTTCAGCCCTAAGTATTATTTGTTCGATTCAAGATTATTGAGCAGGATTACTTTTATAAACACCGAGCAAGATCTTTTTATTAACTGGAACTTTGGTCCTAGACGTCGGTCATGGTTTAAAAAAAAAAAGAATTTACAAGATTGTATGTCTATGCATTGCGTTATCATTTTAGAAACATAGAGATATAACATGCGAAATAAAATGGTAACAATTTTTATTAATATAAAGATGTATTACAACGTACAAAGAGGGGCTTAAACAAGCCTATACAAAAGGTGAACTGCCGAAGCAACGATAAAATTAGCAATACAGATAAGTAAACAAATCGGTGTCTTTTAAACTCGTCTTCAAAGTCTCTCCAATCTCCGCCTCAAGATATCGCCCATATTGAGAGAAGAACCTTCTTTAGAAGAAGATGGAGGAGATGAATGAGGAAGATGGAGGAGATGAATGAAAAGAAGGAGGAGAAGAAGAGAGGAGAGATGAAAAGGAAGAAAAATGAGCAAAAGAGGGAGAAGGAAAAACACCAGGATAGATCCGGTGGTGGAAAGAAAGAAGAAAGAGAGGCAAAAGGAGGCGCCAAAGAACGAAGAGAGGAAGAAGCAGGGGCACTTAGTCCCCGCCCCATCCCGACTCCTAACACACCGGTGCCATGTTAGATATGCTCATGAGAGAGCGGGTGGTACTGATAATGGGTGTCCTCGACTCGACCACGCCGAAAGTGAGAAATGACGAGTCCCCGTCAATTTTGGCTGAAAGGAAGGTGAGACAAATCTTGAGTCTCCGCCATCCTTGCCCCGACCGAGCCATTTCGAGCTTTATTAGAACATGGTGTTTTTGGAAGTGGAATGGCTTCTTTATTGCTTATTAATATGGTGAACGTATTACTGGTTAAGGTATAACCAGAGGGTAAAAGTAAACTCTGGGAGGAATCTAAGGGATTCAAGTATGAGAGAACCAGCTCTTGTTTTTTCTCTTTATAGGAGGGACGCAGAGGAGGGTACTTAATGTGTTCAGATCTCCAAGGAAATCTGCCAACAAGAATATGCCCGTTCCGCTCACCCACGCCATCGGTAACCATTAAATCTGAGAGGTCTCGTGAAGGGAAACTATTAAAGACACGCTTTGGATAACCAAACGGCATGAGCGCATCGTGAACAAATTAAGAGGAACATCTCGTAGACCGGTACATTTCCTGGGCAGGTGAAGAATCGCCAACGTCAATCAAATGCTGAATTAAATAAGCCATAATAAAGGCTCGGTATTACCAAAACCCCCTTCTCCAACCAGGAGGTCGGACAACGGGGTTTTGAGGGGCTATTGTGGGGCCCAATAATTTATAGGCCAGGCCCACTTGCTCATGGGGAGTCTAAAGGCCCAAGCCGAAGAAGGCTATGGCCCAAGTTCAAAAATATAAAGCACAAAATGGCCCGGAGATGCAGCCGAGGACAGTTCGATCCTCAGCAGACCCAAAGTTTCATTGATAAAAGGGGTACGAAAAAAAAAAAGGTATAGGAACAAACTTGAAAAAAGATCTAAAATATCTCGGGAAAGCTGCCCTTACTACCCTTCCCGGATAAGACTCTGCACCCAACAGAATCGGATTCTTAGGCTTTATCAACCACCCCCAACGATTCTGGGATTAGACTGACGGGACAAATATCAGTCCTGGAAAGTTTGACCCTACACGTGGACGAAGGACAAACGAACATAGGCTGGTATAAAAGAAAAGGTAAAATAATCAAAAAGAGGGGGGGATGGCCAAAAAGTAGAGCTTCCCATCTCACCTCCAGGAGAAGGACTCCGGGGGTGAGAACACCTTAACTATGTATGCACACCACAACAAAAAAAACCCACCGCCGGGTAACCGGGGGAAGACCTTAATGCTCCTCGGACCGAGTTCTAGGAGTCCAATCCCTCAGGCTACGAAACCGTAGGGCTTGGACATCCAGACAAAAACCCTTTTTTTACATGAGTTCCCCTAAAATCAGGTCCGGATCATCGCCCCGTGATCAAAAGCCAGCCTTTTAAACCCACTCTCTACAAATCATATTGTGAGGGATCTTTCATGTGCGAGCCCAACGTCACTCTTGGGCCGTTAAATAATCGTGTCCCTACAACAATATAAACTAAATTTTTATCTCTCTTAAAAAAAAAAAAACTAAATTTTTATCATATTTATAAAAAGATGAGTCTAATTAATGTATGATTATCCATTTTAAAAAACCTTTTATTAAAAATTGAAAAAGCTGTAAAAAAAAAATAATAACAAAATACATATATTATATATATCTACAAGATACATTCACTTTACCCAAAAAAGTAATTATCTTTTCTTTTTTGGTTAAAAAACAAAAATCATCTTTCATACTTAAAAAAGAGTACTGTAGTTTCCTTAAAAAAAAAAAGAAAAAAAAAAGAGTACTGTACAAAAAGAATCTCTATCTTCTTCTTCTTCTTCTTTTATTTTATTTTATTTTTTTCATACAGTTTGGAGTTTGGAGTAATTTATCGAGGCAGGTGATGAATTGGACCTGGACTGGACCGGGTCGATGGAAATTAATCAAATTATTAGCATATTTGCCAACGCGTTCAGTTTGGAGTAATTTATTGAATAAAAAGCATTAAGTATTTTTAAAAAAAAATTATGTCCTAACTCCTAACTAATATTAAACACATAATATATACAGAATATATATATATATATATATATATATATATAACAATGAGATATATTGGATATTTTCATATAATAATGCTTTCTCCTTGATACAAGAAGCTTCTTTTTTTTTTTTTTTTTTTGGTAAACCATGAGATAACATAAAAACTAAAAATTCACAAGTCTGTTACAATGCATATTAGCCTTATCAAAAACTAAAATAGCCTCCACCATAAGCGGTGGGTTACAAAAAACAGCAAAACTATACAAAGACTGCGATCCAAGTTTAGCCAATGCATCAACGCATTGGTTTGCTTCACGAAAGACATGGATCACGTGCTTGTTTGGGAACTCTTTCAAAAGGTTCCTACAATCAATTAGGAGTGGTTCCATTAATAAATTTTCAAATTCATTGTTCATTAGGATAACAACACTCAAAGCAACAAGTTCAATTATTAGTTGTTGAATTCTCATTTCCTTGGCTAGCAACAACCCATCTCTAAGCGCCCACACTTCAGCCAATATGCTATTAGTGTATCCAATCCCTCTTGCAAAACCTTTCAGCCAAATCCCATCACGGTAAGGTTTTATTATTATTATTATTTTTTAATAAAAAAGATTTATAGTGAACAACTACACTATTTTTTCTTTGCCATTTGCGTCAGAGACTCACAATGGTACTTCACGGCTGCGCCGGACAATCAAATTGTTGAATGGGGGATCAGATTCAATACTCTTTGAGGGTTGACATCTTGTTGGAAGTCAATTACAATTCACACACATCCACATTCCAACCTTGCATCATTTCCTTAGTTATTCCACGCTAATTTTACTGGGTCAGGTTTTCTTAATTAATCATTACATATCATGAGATTGCCAACTTTTACCATTACTTTTGCAAGTAATTAATGCGTGAAAGTTTATCACGGATCCTTTTTCTTTTCTGGCTTTTTATGCAGATTTATTGGTCTAAAAGCTGTAGGGTGGCTAAGACAATTCAAAGATTCAAAAGTATGAATTATGGGAGATTTAAAGTGATAGCAAATTAATAATGACATATTTTGAGGTGTTTCATTTTTGTAAATTGAATCCGACCTCCTCACTTTCATTATTTACCTGTCTTCAAAGGGGAAAAAAAAAGAGCGGAGATTATGGATGAAAAAAGATTTTTGTCAACTTGGTGATGGGATTTCCTAAACTGCAAATCTCCATGCCTATGATTGAAGAAGAAGAACAGATTTGAGATTCCTATAAAGTCTAGCAGACTCTAGCTAGAAAGGCAATTAGTTGTAGTTGAAATATAGTTGGATGGGGAGTTGGAACCGCAACTTATTTTTTGATCATTGACGATTGAACAAATCAAACTTCAAACTAGTGTATAGCTAGCTGTTGGTTTATTGGGAGGCAGGGGCAGCGCCACCTTAAGGCTAGGGGGTCCCAAGACCACCCTGACCTGAATTTTTTTTTTTTTTATATATATATATAATAATTTAAATTTTTTTATTTGTTTACCCTTCAAAAATAATTTGGGAAAACCATCAGTTTTTTTTATGCTAATAAAATTAAATTTTGCTCCATAATTTATTCTACATTCAGTGGATGAAGGATTGTTTGATTGTGTACATTGAAAGAGATGTAGCTTATAGCATTGATAATGAGACTATCATGCACCGATTTCAAAATATGAAAACTCATAAAAGGAAATTGTAAATTTTATGTATTTGCGTGTTTTTTTTTATTGTTGTTGTTGTCAATATATGAATTTATCTTTTTATTAGATTGTATAATTTATGCTTTTTAATGAACACCTAGAGAAAAATTTCTGGAGCCGCCACCGTTGGGAGGAGAAAAGGAAATGGAAATGTTGTACGTAGCTGCTTATCATACGAAACAAAAAAATTAGTGTAGTCAGTGGGGCATATTATGGAATATGCATACCCATGTGATTTGCTGGTTCAAAATGAAAAAACCTACCCATCAGTCCACCAGGTCATCAAGCCTGCTTCAATGGAACAACCTTGAAATAGTTGAAATATAGCAATGCAATTTTCAGTTGGGACATTATTACAACAATGTAAAGTATTGCGTATACGTCTTCTTTAATGGGATTCACACCAAATCAACCATGCAACAAGCTAATAATTAAGTAAATGGCATTAGAGAGAGTGACAAATTCTAACAAAAGATAATAAAATTAATGGTTTGTTTGAATACTGCTTATTTTGGTGAAAGCTGAAAATTTATTATTGAAAACACTGTAATAAAATATTTTTTAAAGTTGAAAATACTGTGTATAACACTTGCTGCGTTTTTCTGGAGGTGACTGGTCCATGAACTGTGCGTGAGACCGGACCTCTAAAACACCAAACGCAGCAAACGCCCCCCACGCTAAATAACTTGGTATTTACTAATTGCACTATTACATGATTGACTTGGTAATTGGCATAAATTGTGAAAAGAAATACTTTCTCTTGAGATTATTGGGTTGAAACAAGTTTGCCTTTCACTCCTAAGATTGATAGGAGTCCTATGAGCCCTCCCTTCCCCCTTAGTTTCTGTTTAATGCATCTTCCTTTTTACCAAAAAGGATAGGAGTCATGTGATGGGACCTCGAGGTGCTTTCCACTTTTCAGATGAAGTTTACTAATCACTGTTCTCGGACTTTGCGGATGAAAGTTTTGTACTTGATACGATCTTTTTTTTTCACTACAAAGGACAAGCAAATAAATGCATGCAGAGTACAAAGCCACGCTTACCCAAGCATCAGTTTTTATCCAAGTCAATTTTTTACGATCCCGAGGATTGTAGTGGATTTGGCGACTTTGGAATATTATATATGTTTAGAGCATCACAACAGTTGATTTATAATTCAAACTATTTAGTATTTATAAAAATTGCTTTATCTATTTTATTTATACATATACTATAACAATAGATCTATTTTAACTTTTAATATAATAAAATAATATAAACATTACAATAAAATATTATAACCATTATAATAAAATAATATATACTAATACCAAAAAAACCTATAGCACCAACCACAACCACCTCTACCATTAGCCATAGTCACAACCACCACCAGTAGTCCACAAAGAGGGGAAAAAAAAAAAAACCCAAATCTTTAATCTTTTTCCTCAGCCACAACCACAACCACAACCACAACCACCACCACCACCACCACCAGTCCACACAAAAAAAAAAAAAAAAAAAAAAAAAACCAAAGCTTGATCGACGGAAAAACCCACGAAACCCACAACGAGGAAGGCAGCAGCGGCTTCAACGATGAAACCCAAAGCTTGGAATGACGATCGACGATGAAACCCAGTAGTGGCTTGGGGCTTGGGGACTGACCGGGCGAGCTAGGTGATGGGGCTTGGGGTGGGTCGGCGAGCTGGGTCGGCGGAACAGATCGGCGATGAGGAGGGAGGCGGCCGCGTCTTTGAGGATGAGGGAGGTAGCCGACGAGCTAGAGAGAAAAAAAAATTGAGGAAGAAAGAAGAAAGGAGAAGCCGGAGAGAGAGAGAGAAAAGGAAATGAAAAAAATATACAAAGCGGCAGATTTTTTAATCCGGGGGATGAATAATTTTTTTTTTTTTTTGTATGTGTGCTACAGTGCACATCTATATAGATGTGCACTATAGCAAATCAGCTAAAATTTATAGGTTTGCCTCTCCTGCTGCAAGCCTTTTTTAGTATATTGGTGGAGCTAAAATAACATTATAACTTTTTAACTCCACTACTGCAAATGCTCTTACCCATCCATTTAGAACCATCCATTTAGAACCATCCATTTGGTGAGGCAAACAAGAAACCTTGTAATAGTGAAGAAGATAAATTTATCAAGACTAATGCGTAACTGTTAGTACCAGTCGAAAGTTACAAGTTACAGCCATATTTATCAATATTAAAATAAAGAGAAATGAGGATGAGATTATGGAGATGAATGAGAAAGAGAGATGACCTGAGAAAAATTATTTTCGCATATCTTAAGACAAAGTAAATTGGACTGAATTTTTGCCATTAACTTCAAAATATTACATCCATATTTTAAGAGCATCTTCAGTTGTTTATTTATATTTTTATTTATATTTTTGTATTGTTTGGACAGTGAACAGTGATATTTACCTTTTACATACCTATTTTTTCAAATACATTTTCCAACAAATTTTTTATTATTTCTTTATCTCATTTAAATATTATTTCTTCATTCATTATTTATTCATATTTTAACACACATATCCCCATACCCCCATCCTCACTCATTTCTTTGCTAATTTTTTATTCTGTTTTATTTTTTTGCTAATAAACAGTAGCACATTAGATTTAGAGAATAATTGTTCATTAGCAAAAAACTTTTTAAGTTTTAAAGAAGCTGTTGGAGGACTATTTTTTGGTTTTATTCTTTATTATAGAGATTATTTTGCTTTTAACTAAGCTATTAGAGATGCTCTAAGAACCTGATTCATGAATGATCAAGCATCAAAACCTTGCAATCTCATGTTTAGGCCATGATTTAGTTGATGCTAACTTGGTCAAAGAATGAAGTTCTGATCGTAAATATCGGTAAAATGATAGGAAAGTATGGCGTGGTTTCACAGTTATTTCTTGCCAACCATTGCAACCAATAAGACAAGATTGTAAATTACTAGCAAAGGGGTCGAACCCTTCCCAATAATTAGGCTGGGCCATTTATGGAAGAGTACTGTTTTTTGGAAATCTCTGTGACAAGCGACAACTCACGTACGTACTTTTAAGAGGGCCCTTCACCTTTTATGATTCCAATCAACTCAACTTTAAATAATAATAATAAAAATAAAATAAATAAAAACCATGAATTCTATTTTCCTTTATTTATTTATTTTTTTTTGAGAAATATTAGTGCTACAAAAAGTTTTACAACTTTTGTCAACTCGCTACATGGTGAGTATTGAGTGGTGAAAAAAAATTAGTAGATCCATGAGAGTTCACATTTTAACTATTCATAACTTGTTACGAGGCGAATTGTGAGTAAAGTTGTGAAACTTTTTGTAGTATTAACATTATTTTTTAATAGAGGTTTTCATTTTGGTTTTTAATTTTTTTCTTTTGTTTCATTTTATTCCGTAAGTATTTTTTTTTTTAGACGATTTTCAGTTTCTTTCTTCTTGTAATCAACCTCGAGAAAAATGCTGATCGACATGGGTAACTTATATCTTGTGTCATTTAATTATAATAAAAATTATATAAATGATATTAATATTAAAATAACTACATAAGAACTTAAATGGGAATAAAAAAAAAAAAAAAAAGGCATGTGCTAGGGTTTTTTTTTTTTTTCTTTTTCTCTCTAAAAATTTCTTTATCTCTACTAATTAGGGATGACAACAAAGCAGGGTAGAGAGTGAAGGTGTTGGAGATATATATAGAAAAAAAATTAAATTATAGGTTAGCTAAAATATGGAGATAAACATTTAGGGGTAGGTGGGATGAGCAAAACCTATCCTTGTTTCATCACCTCTTCGGCATGGGAACAAATTCATGTTTATCGGAGAAGGGAAAAGTTGGTCAAGCTAGATAAGATGGGGCATTAGTGCAATCCGTACTACCAATAGTTTGAATTCTTTCTCTAGAAATATATTCCAATGTAAGTGCAAGTATTTTTTTTTTTTTTTTTTAGGGATGGTTGAATGAAAAAGACACACACACAAATGATAATGGGAAGAAGACAATGGTGAAAAGGAGAAAGAAAATAAAATTAGGAGAAAAGGGGGCTAAAAAAAGAAAATAAGAGAAAAAAATAAATACAATTGGCTGCTGTGGGAGGAACGAATCTTTCCCCAATCAGATATTGTTCGCTTTGGGAATGGGCTGAGGAGTCGATGCCACCCTCACGAATTTGTTTAATCCTACATCGGGGAGAGACGCCTCCTACCCTTATCTTATAAGCACTTGGCCTAAGGAAGGGTGTACCATAGTGTGTGTGGTGAACAAATTCGTGAGGGTGGCATCGGCTCCTCAGCCCATTCCCAAAGCGAACAATACCTGATTGGGGAAAGATTCGTTCCTCCCATAGCTGCAAATATCGTTATTTTTTTGCCATTTTAGTGTTGAAGTATATTTTTTTAGTATTATTTTAACAATATCTTATTATAATTGCATGGGATATCACCAAAACGTTAATCACATCAACATTTTTCACGATGCAAATGACAACAATTATGAAATTTAAATTATTTAAGAAAGACTTTGGGATAAAAAAGAAACACTCTTTTATGATTACTTTTTCTTATTGGATCAAAATACCGATGAATTTCTTTTGATGTAAGTAAAATTCAGTCTTATCTTTTAAAATGAAAATTTGATTTTAAATCCTTTATTAGATGACAATTATTATTATTATTATTATTTTTGTGTTAATTGAGTTTATTGGAACCATGGGAAATAGATTGATTTTTTGAGAATATTTTTCCTCTTTTTTGGAAAATATAAACAAAATGGTGTAATTAACGAATATTCTACGAGTCATAGAATAAAGAGTAATAAATACTCTCTTAGAGCATCTACAGTAGTGGAGCTATTTTTTTAGTTATTTGGCACCACAAAAGGTTACTTTATCTATTTTACCTACTTATTTTACAAAACATTTAGCAGCAGTAGATCTATTTTAGCTTTTAATACAATAAAATAATATAAACATCACAATAAAATAATATATCTACTACAATAAAATAATACATCCCACTACCAAAAAAACACACCACAAACCGATCAATGGCATAATCCACAACCACCGCCAACCAAGAACAACCACCCAACAACAACTAGTAAGCCAAGAACAACCATCCACAACCACTGCCAAAAATCCAAATTAGCCAAAAACCACCACACAAATCACCACCAAAAAAAAAAAAAAAAAAAAAAAAATCAAATTCAAGCTAACCTGGCCAAATTGAACTGGTTTTTACTCTTCTTGTGGTGCTTGAGTGATGAAGTTGCTAATAACCAAAAAATGATTTCTTTCATTTTGGAAAATTTTCTCGGCAGCCAAATGCCTTAACAAAATTTCATTTCCAATTAGAAAAACAACAAAACAGAACAAAAAATCAACAAAAAGAATCGGTGAAGCTAAAGCCTTTACGGAGGATAAGAGTTTGAGTGCTTTTTGTGAGAGCCGAGAGCTTGAGAAGAGAAGAAAGAAAAGAAATAGAAACTCGGAGAAACCCGGAGCTTGGATTGATGATAAAACCCACGAAATCCAGAGAAACCCAAGCTTGTTAGCGTTGGGTGAGTGGTGAGATGGAGGACTCGGCGGAGGCGTGGGTTAGAGGTGTAGATCGGCGACTTGGGGCTTGGGTTGGCTTGGGACTTCGACGGAGTTGGTCAACGGTGGGCCAGTGACATTGAGGTCGGCGACAGTAAGACAAAGAGGTGACGTTAAGGCCGGTGGCGGTGAATTGAGAGTTCAGAGGGAGTTAAGAGTGAGAGCGAGAGTGAGTCACGGTTGGATAAAAAGAATAGAAAAAAAAATCAACAAACAAATAGTATTTTAATTGGGTGGAGAATAAAAAAGTTTTTTTTTTTTTTTTTTAGTTCTCAGCTATAGTGCACACTGCACAGTTAGTCAGCCATATATAGTTGTGCACTATAGCAGTATAGGTAAAAAATATACCTATACCTTCATTGTTGCAACACTTTTTAATATATAGTGGTTTTGAAAATAGCTTTTTAGTTTTTTAGCACCATTATTACTAGTGCTCTTACGTTGAATTGTACTGCATATGTTTCTTTTTTTTTTTACAATTCAAAATTAATAATTGTTTTTCTTTATTATATATATGCATAGCCTGATTTATTTTTAAAAAAATATTAAATGTTCCTTAACACGGTAAGACACTAGTTAACTAAATCCATTAGATTCTCAATCAAAAAAAAAAAATCTAAAAAAAAAAAAAAATAGTATGACATTGACAACAACAAATCCCATGAGCTAGGTCGGGGTAGGTGATGAATAATTTTTTAGTGGGAGCCATCGGTTGGGTAGGTGTAAAATTTCATCGCAATTTTTATAGAAACATTTCTACCCTATTCACCAATATACCCCTCCTCCTTAATATGAATGCACCCCAGATTCCACTTATTTACAAAACCACCCCTGAGAATGCAACCCCAAACTCAATTCCCAAAATGCCCCTACTCTCCCTAACTACCCGCCCTTTTGTTTTGACTGTTGAAGTTGAAGTTGAAGTTGAAGAAGGCAAGAAGCCCACCAAACCTTTTTGCCTCTTAAAGAAAACCCTATAAAAACCCCACTCTCTCTATATTTCTCAAGCAAGCTCTCCAAATCTCTCTCTCTCTCTCTAACTCTTTCTCTCTCTCTAGGAACAAGGAAGGAAAGAGAAAAAAAAGAGGAGGAGGGAGAGGAAGAAGAAACCCAAAAAAACAAAAACAAAAACAAGTTTTGAAAACACAAAAACACTTTTTGGTTTTTACAAAACACAATGGCACTCTCAAACACAGCCACCCTCTCAGCCAAAACCTTGTACAGCAACACCCACGCTTTCTCACACCAGCAACAGCCCAGTTTCTCTCTTGTCCCCACCGCCAACACCAAGCCTGTCCAAACTCGCATCTCAGCCGTCCATGCAGCCGAGCCATCCACAAAGCAGTCATCACCGTCCGTTCCTGCCGTAGGTTCTAAATGGGCTGTGGATAGCTGGAAGACCAAGAAGGCTCTGCAGCTCCCAGAGTACCCTGACAAGAAGGACCTAGAGACTGTGTTGAAGACCATTGAGGACTTCCCACCGATTGTGTTTGCTGGTGAGGCTAGGCACCTTGAAGAGAAGCTTGCTGATGCTGCAATGGGAAATGCTTTTCTCTTGCAAGGTGGGGACTGCGCTGAGAGTTTCAAGGAGTTCAGTGCTAATAACATTAGGGACACCTTCAGAGTTATTCTTCAGATGGGTGCTGTTCTTATGTTTGGTGGTCAAGTGCCTGTCATTAAGGTTGGTTTTTCAGCTTTACTATGATTTTTTATGTGTGTGTGTTTTGGTTGTTCATGGTTGTGTATAGTGTATACGATGTTGAAAATGATTGGTTTTGAATTGTGGGTGTTTGATATTTTAAAAAATGTGATCTTTAAAGCGTGTGTGGGTGATTGTTAAATACGATTGTTGAAATGATTGGTTTTGAATTGCGGGAATTTGATCATTTTAAAAATGGGATCTTTTAAAATTTTTCTCATTGCTGCTCCTTATATGCGGTGAGTGTTTGCATTTCAAGATTATATGTATTGGGTTTTGATTGTTTTTGAAAATTGACATGTTATGAATTGGAATTGGATTGAATAGTGATTTGAGATTTGTGGAATTGGGTCTGTTTTAGGTTGGAAGAATGGCTGGTCAGTTTGCAAAGCCGAGATCTGACCCATTTGAGGAGAAGGATGGTGTGAAGCTCCCAAGTTACAAGGGAGACAACATAAATGGTGATACTTTTGATGAGAAATCAAGGATCCCAGACCCCCAGAGGTTAATAAGGGCTTATTGCCAATCCGCGGCAACTCTCAATCTTCTTAGGGCCTTTGCCACCGGAGGATATGCCGCAATGCAGAGGGTTAGTGAGTGGAATCTTGATTTTGCGGAGCACAGTGAGCAAGGAGATAGGTAGACTATGTTAAACCTGCCTTGGTTTTGTTTAACCATTAGTTAATTCACTTGTAATGTTTAGCATTTGGTTTTTACTCAGTGAGCCTTGATTTGAACCATAATATAGAGAATGCACTTAATATAATCAAATTGAGCTTATTGATATTGCTTTTGTTTGTTGATGGGCTCATTGGAGTTTTTGGTGTTTTAAGAACCTATAAGGTTTCAACAAGTTTGTTGTTCGGATGGTTCAAACAGGTACCAGGAATTGGCTCACCGCGTTGATGAGGCCCTAGGTTTCATGGCTGCTGCGGGACTAACAGTTGACCATCCTGTGATGAGAACAACTGAATTCTGGACCTCCCATGAGTGTTTGCTTTTGCCTTATGAGCAGTCACTCACTAGGAAGGACTCGACTTCTGGCCTGTACTATGATTGCTCTGCTCACATGCTTTGGGTTGGGGAGCGTACCCGGCAACTAGATGGTGCCCACGTAGAGTTCCTTAGAGGAGTTGCCAATCCTCTTGGTATCAAGGTATTTTAAAACGGATGCTTTCTTGTTCTCTTGATAAATCTGATTGCTTTTTGCTTACTATATTATCACATCCACTGATCCATCACTTTAGATTAGATGGGACAAATAAAAAATTATTAATTATATATCATATTTTTTACAACATGGAAATCTCTTAATAATACATTGCATTATTTGCTAAGTTCTATAATTACTCCGATTATTTCTGCAATGCTGAGTATGTTTCTTTCACTCTTTCTTTATTATCTCTTACTCAATTACGTGCTTACAATTTCCCTAATCTTCACTTATATTTCTTGGAAAAGGCATAATTGATGGTAAATAACGGGTAAAGGTACTTTCACGATCACTACCAACTTTGTTAGCAGTGCTTTATAAGATCAGCTCCAACAACATATAGAAATTTTGTACCAGTACTTGGTACCTTTAACAAATCAGTTGGTATTTGCTAATTTATGAAGATGTTTATGGTCAGACTTGATGTACAATTGTGTTGTTGAGTATGCTCATCCAATCTTGTTTGACTGACAGTTATGTCCTTAACTGAAGTTCTTGAGGCTTTATATTGTTGCACTTGTTGCAAACAAAATATGCTATACTTCTCTTTGTGATGCCTGACACTAGTTGAAGTAATTTTATTTCTTCCAACAAAATTTGATGATTAAAGCCGAACGTTTCGATGCAGGTGAGCAATAAAATGGATCCTAACGATCTAGTTAATCTCATTGAGATCCTGAATCCCAATAACAAGCCAGGAAGGATAACAATAATTTGCAGAATGGGTGCTGAGAACCAGAGAGTTAAGCTTCCCCATTTGATCAGGGCTGTCCGCAGGGCTGGGCAAATTGTGACTTGGGTCTGTGATCCAATGCATGGAAACACCATCAAGGCACCATGTGGACTTAAAACACGTCCCTTTGATGCAATTTTGGTACTATTCTCTCCCAACTTAATATATGTACATCATTTTGATCAGACATAGTTCTTGATTTTTTTTAATGGGGCAGCTGGGCTTTACGAAATCATAAAAATGAAAATGTTTGATTTTGGTGTTTAGAGATTAGAGAATTGCATGTCTTATGAAGTGGGGTTAATGTCAGAGCAGTAGAATACAGTCATCTTTAGTTAGAAGGAATGCAACCGAATATCTGTGGTTAAATCTGTAGAAATCAACATTTGCTAACTTCTAATAGCTAATCTATAGCTTGATTGTCATACTTCTGACCAATAAGTTCTGTTTGGCGAACAATCCAAGTCATTATCATTCTTTGAACTAAAGTGAAAAATGTTTCATAAGACTAGAGTGGTTAACCCCTTGCTTGAATATTATGTCACCAACCAATTAATGCTGGTTGGTGAACAGTCCAAGTCAAGACCAACCAATTACCAAGGACTTCCACTGAGTAAGAAAGTTGATGTTGTGAACATGTGGTCATTTGCTAGTCTTCATCTTATTATGTAAAATCAACGGGGTGGGTGTACATAATTCTGGTTAATTGGCCATTTATTCCTCTCCTATGCCTAGAAAGTAATTCTGACATCATGTTCATATTGTCTTATTTGTGGGTAGGCTGAGGTGCGAGCATTCTTTGATGTGCATGAGCAAGAAGGGAGCCACCCTGGTGGAGTTCATCTGGAGATGACTGGCCAGAATGTGACAGAGTGCATTGGAGGGTCTCGGACAGTGACTTTTGACGACCTGAGCTCACGTTATCACACACATTGTGACCCAAGGCTCAACGCTTCTCAGTCTCTTGAGCTATCATTTATCATTGCAGAGCGACTTAGAAAGAGAAGAATTGGAACTCAACGTCTACTTTCTTTGAGCCTTTAGACAGTTTGGAACTCAACGTCTACTTTCTTTGAGCCTTTAGACAGTACCTCATCGTTTCTTATTGATTGGCAGTCTTGATGTATTTGTTAGTGAATAAATTTGGTATGCATCATTTACCAAACCTTGAGTTGCAGGTGCCACTTATTGCAATACTAGCAAATTAATGGTCCCCAACAATTAAGAGCAACTTTCTAAATCCTGGGAAATTGTGGACTACACAAAGAAGCTAAATTTTTATTACAAGTTGATTTTAGTTGTGAAGGATTTGATTAAATGCTTGGCAGATATGGACCCTGGTGGCCTTTCTGATTGGAACCTGCAAAAGTAAGGTGTTGGGGAGCAACCTTGTAGGAATTTCCTAAGTTATTGAGTACTTCTGTTTGAGTTTGATTTATGTATTTATGAGTGGATGTAGTATGAATATTTTCAAAAGAAAGAAATAAAAGTAAAGGGCATTATGGAAGATGAATGGACAGGTATGATCTTTATTATTTTGAATTATGGAAAAGTTAACAGATGTCTTAAGTGTTTGGTTTAGAAAATGTTTTTAGTAACTTTTTTTTTTTGAGCGAAATAACTTTTTATTTTAAAAGGAAAGATAAATGATTTTTTTAACAGTTTTTTATATTTTCCATAAAAATGGTATCAAAATTTTTTTTTAAATCAATTAATAAATGTTGTAAATGCACTGAATTCTTTGAATTATTAATTAGAACTTTAATGCTACAATTGCACTACAAAAAAAAAAAAAAAAAACTTTAATGCTACAAAATTTAGAAGATATGCCATGTATCGAACACAAATTATTGGTTTCACTTTTTGTGTCATATTTTATGATTCACCAATCACAATTTGCTATATTCATTCCCATTTATCCTTGTCACAATCTTTATGCATGAATTCTTCCGAACATCCTTGTCACTATCATTATGCATGAATTCCTCCAAATGGTACATGTGCAATAATTAATGACCTCCAAAATGAATGATGGAAGCAAACGTCCTTGTCACTATCATTTTGCATGAATTCTTCCAAATGGTACATGTGCAATAATTCATGACAAAATGAATGATGGAAGCAAACATCCTTGTCACTATCATTTTGCATGAATTCTTCCAAATGGTACATGTGCAATAATTCATGACCTCCAAATTGAATGATGGAAGAAATCTTCCGAGTTGTATGTGTGCAATAATTCATTACCTCTAAATTGAATGGCTGTCTATACCAAATAATGGAAAGGCAATAGATTCAATTAGGGCACAAGATCAACGGTATTAGTGGAAAATAAAATTCATGGGCTAGCCATGGATATTTATTATATCAACCAACCCTAGTTAAAGCTTGAAAAATCATAACATATGAAGCAGTTAATTACTTGCTAAAAAGAAAATAATAAGCTACTACAAATTTATTATATAACCTTTACAAAATGATATAACAATAAAGGGGTTGGTGGATTTCTTAACTATAATAAATGAATGTCATTATTACTATTTTTGTGATTAGTGATAGGGATGGCCAAAACCCATTGGACAACAGGTACCCAGCCTGACTTGACCTGGTAAGAAATTTGGGTATTGGCTATTCTGGGTGTGGGTTTTCTTGCATACCTGAACTTTTCGGATAAAAATAATGATAGAAACTGTAGGGACACGATTATTTAACGGCCCAAGAATGACGTTGGGCTCGCACGTGAAAGATCCCTCACAATAAGATTTGTAGAGAGTGGGCTTGAAAGGCTGGCTTTTGATCACGGGGCGATGATCCGGACCTGATTGTTGGGGAACTCGATTCGAAAAGGGTTTCGATCTGGGCGTTCAAGCCCTCTGACTTCATAGCCTGAGGGATTAGACTCCTCGGACTCGGTCCGAGGAGCACTAAGTTCTTTCCCGGTTACCGTGCGGGGATTTTTTGTGGTGGTGTGCATACATTGTCAAGGTATTCTCACCCCTGGAGTTTTTCTCCTGGAGGTGAGATGGGATCATCGCCCCGTGATCAAAAGCCAGCCTTTCAAGCCCACTCTCTACAAATCTTATTG
Source organism: Quercus dentata (assembly GCA_028216015.1). NCBI lineage: Eukaryota > Viridiplantae > Streptophyta > Magnoliopsida > Fagales > Fagaceae > Quercus > Quercus dentata. The sequence continues at coordinate 54,132,793 of CP116449.1, read as the reverse complement.
TGAGGGATCTTTCACGTGCGAGCCCAACGTCATTCTTGGGCCGTTAAATAATCGTGTCCCTACAATTGGCGCCGTCTGTGGGGAGGCTTGCGCATTGGCACAGGTGGCGTTTCATCAACTCTCTAGCAAGCAGAGATTCGCGGGTTTTCCCCGTCTCCGGTGACATGCGATTGTTCCAACATAAACTTATGCCGGGGGCTACGTCTGCGCAGCGCCAACGGCACGGGCGTTCTAGGGGCTTCCGACCTCAAGCCAACTCTCCCCGCCATGGTCAAGGGGCTGACTGCGAAAAAAGCAAATAAGTACAAAAAGTACTCAAAAAGTTTTGGACAGAAACCAAGGCCTTGCACGGTCTTCTGACTCAAGCCTATGGGGAAACCAAGTACACAAAAAAGTTTTGGACAGAACCAAGGCCTTGCACGGTCCTCGGACTCAAGCTTATGGGGAAACCAAGTACACAAAAAAGTTTTGGACAGAACCAAGGCCTTGCATGGTCCTCGGACTCAAGCCTGTGGGGAAACCAACTACTTAAAAGAAAAGCTACGTTACATGGACCTTAGAATCTATCCGAGGAAAACTCTCCATTAACAATTATGTTAATTCCTGAACCGCATGGACTCTCAAGTCTGCCTTCGGATTCTCGGTACCAAAAGGATTGATGCTATATAAGGCAATATGTTACCGTAAACACAATCAGAGTCCCTTTGTTAGAATATGTTAGTATGTGTTAGTATGTTACTATATGTTAGTATGTGTTAGTATGTTACTGAGTAGGTGAGGTGTGTGGTGATGTTAGCTATGTGTATCTTTCTTTGCATTAGCTATGTGTATCTTCTTTGCATGAGGGGGCGTGTGATGCTGCATATGGGGTCTTGGTGTGGGGCGTGTACAAGGTGCTGATGAGGCATGCGGGAGCGGTGATGATGATGCTGCCACTAGTAATGTTACCAAATAAGTGTTAGTTAAATAATAGTTAGTTGTTGGCATATTGGCAAACTGTTAACACTGGCTTGGCCGTTAGACAGTTAGAGAGTGAGGCTTGAGAGAGTATTAGAATCCTGGAAAAGAGGAAGCATGTATCGAAAATCATTTGCTAATTCCCAATTCTTCAATTCTATGTTTTCTCTCTCTCTCTAATTCTCTGTTCTTATCTCTTCTCTGTTCTTGGAGGCATAAGTTGTCCTCGAATTCAACTATCCAAGCTCTCTGTTCCTAACACCCTTGCTGCACGGTTACCTCCTCGGGTGAATTATTTAGAATTTAACGTTCTCGGACGATCTCCTCGCACTTATTACGAAATGTTCGGCTACTATCTCGGTTAGTTTCCTAAGTCTAATTTCTTGTGAATTATCGTTATTATGCCTGGTAGTGTCGGTAAATTAAAATTAGTTAGACTATGTTTTGAGGTTTCCTGCTCTAAGTATCATTGAAGAAAAACACACATGGAGCACACCTATTCACCAAGTAGTGTTGCAAAAAAGAAAAATTTTTAAAACAAATAAATAAATTTCCCTTTCATTAAAACAATAAGATAGTACAACGTACAATGAAAAGTCGGACTCACTTATAGCTAAGTACATAATCTAAAAGAAAGATACAAGGGAATAAGATAAGGCCGAGGAGGTAGTCCAGAGGAGAGGTTGGCTACTGCTTAAGACTTTGTCCTTCCTCAACACTTTTACATGCCCATAACTCGGGCAAAAAAAGAACCTGGCGTGGGGCCTGCACCATCGAAGAAAAGGTGCAAAGAGTGCCCAACTTCAGGCTAGCGCAACTGAAGAAAAGGTGCGGGGAGCCCAACTTGAGGCCCACACCGTCGAAGAGAAGGTGCCGGGCCGGGAAGTTGAGGAGCCTACACCAAAATTTGCTGCGACAAGGCGGACGGCGGCGATGGCGGAGAACCTTTCTTCCGACACACCAAAAATCTGGTGTGACCAGAACCTGCTTCGGATTTTGACTAAAAGATGGGAGGGTACCATTCCCACCATGTCCAAGCGGGAAGACACCTTAAATCTGTGCCTCCCCTGCTCAGACCACACCACTTTACGTCTTGGAAGGGTCCGGTGCCTCTGTGGAGGGTGAAGTTCCTCCATCTCCATCGAAGCCTCAAACATACGGCGCAAAGGGAAGATGACACCGGAAGAGGGAACTGGGTATGGACAAAGGGTTACGATTCTAAAGAGAGTGAAAGGGTTTATGTGCCAGGAAAACAACCGCTTGTCTCACTTATATAAAGGGTAAGGAGGGGCCATTTAATTTAACTTGAGCAGATTCTCAAGACGCGCCGCAAACAAGGCAGCTCTGGCTCAATTTCCCACATCATCCATAACCGTAGGATCTCAAGATCCTCGGGAAGACGCGCTTCAATTGCTAAAACTTCAGGGTACTCGCGAACGAAGGGATAACTCTTTGACTTGGCACGTCTCCTGTATGAGAATCTGAACGAGTCATGATGTGGGCCCAAAGTCACCAAAACCCTCCTCCCCAACTAATAGTCGGGCAACAGGATTTTGAGGGGCTATTGTGGGCCAGAAAATTCATGGCCCAGGCCCGCCCTATATCAAGGCCCAAGGCCTGATCTGAGGAGACCTATTGTCAAGAAAGAGTTTAATACACGGATAGGATAAGTGAAAAGACTACACATACCGCAAGAGAGAACTCTGTACCTGACAAGCCCCTATTCTTGACCAAGCTATTCAACCTTTACGTCTACTCCCAGCCACTGGAGGTATGGGCGGATAGGACAAATCTTCTGCCCAAAGAAAAAGCTCACACGTGGACCCTAAAGGGAGGGAAGAATGCGAGTATAAAAGGAAACGAAAGCCGGAAGAAAAAAGGGGGGAGGATGGCCAAAAAGTAAAGCCTCCCATCTTACCTCCAGGAGAAAAACTCCGGGGGTGAGAATACCTTGACAATGTATGCACACCACCACTCTCTACAAATTTTATTGTGAGGGATCTTTCACGTGCGAGCCCAACGTCATTCTTGGGCCGTTAAATAATCGTGTCTTTACACATATAATGAACATGTGTTATCTTCCTATTGATGGTTGGAACCCAAGGTTACGAATACGTTAAGAGCAAACTTTGTCCATAAATTATGAGTATATTTTATTTTAATGGTCATTTAAGTGAATAAAAATGAAATAAGTTTTATTTTCATTTATGGCATATTTGGTTTTACTCTACAAATCGGAATTAAAATATAGTAATTTTAGTACCACATAGAACACTACAATGAAGAAATGCACTTGATTCCCGCTCGAGTTTCTTAGAGCATTCACATCAGTCACCTCAAATATTTTGCTAAACTAATCCAAAAAACTCTACTTTTGCTAGTTTAGCTATCTATTATTTTCATACACTACATCAACCTCAATATTTTATCAATATTGAAATTTAATGTAGCGAGGATAGAGGCTCACTACATGTAGAGATGAGACTATCATCTTTAAAAAAATTAGTTAATTTAGTGAGGCTAATGCACGCTTGTTTTGGTTGAGTTTAGATAAATTTTTGCTGAAATATTAAATTGGTCAGACTAATGTGAATACTTACTCATGGATATCCATAACCGACCCAAATCCCTCTTTTTTTTTTTTTTTTTTTTTTTTTTTTTTAGCTCTTAAAAAAACAACGAAATGCGCAAACCACTTCATTGTTGTTTGTTACTCTTTAATTATAATAGTCTTCAACCCATCTTCAAATGAAACACTTTTGTTTTTTTTTTTTGTTTTTCTTGGTAATTAAAGTGTCAAATACATGTTTATTTTTTGTTTTAAAATTTTGAGCTATAATCAGCAATTCTAATTCTTATCTTCTAACTGCAGGCTGCAGCTATTATCAACTTCACTAGTATTGCCAACACTAACGCTCAAAACGGCAATAAATTTTTTATTTTTTTAAATTTCCCTCTAGTTTTCTTACTATTGTAAACAAACGTATCTTGGACCTTGACACTAGTAATCAAAGTCAAACAAACTAATTTAAACTTTCTAAATTTGTACATCAAATAAGTTAAAGGAAATTTAAAGGACATGATTGGCATAGTCAAACAAAATCAATTAATAATTAATAGAAAGATTGATATAATATAATATGTACTTGTTTAGTTGCTTAACATACTCCCTTATAAATTCTTAAGGAAATTTTATGAATAAATTATGTTAATCTAGCATTTTATGGGAAGTACTAATGATACTAATAAAATCAATACTTTCCATCAAAGTGAAAGTAAAAAATCATGATATAAGTATGTCTTTACAAAGAAGGAATAACTAGCAATAATAGTTTCATTCAAGTGAAAGTCAAATTCATGTTATAATCACAAACCAAAATTCAACTAAGCAACATGCATATGTGTAATTAAGACATAAATTTAAGGATTTTTTTGGTTAATTATTTGTTAGAAGGAGAAGAAGGACCATTAAACTTTATAAAAACATTTGATTAAGTATCAATGTCCGAATTATAATTAAAAACATTTGACTAAGTATCTTTGACAATTCTATCTGAATCAATGAATATGATTAGTAGATATTTTTAGAAACTTAATGAATAAATTTTAGTTTTTTCTTTTCTTTTTTTGTAATTGGTGATACATCATTTTATAAAAATTATGTAGTAAAATTTGTGATATCCCTAATATCATTTGGGAAGGAAAATGAAATACTAATTCAACCATATTTTATGGATTTTGTTAATAAATACACTAAAGACATTGGTTAAGATGCATTCAATATTTTATTAAATAATATTTCTATACATTTTTTAGAAATTAAAGTCAAACTGTAATACGCACGGCCATAATAACTTTGTGTGTATAAACTAATGAATCATTAACATGTATATATTTTATTTTTTGAAAAGTATACGCAACAATAGTTATTAATCTTTAACTTATACGTTTAAGAGACTTGTTAACAGGACCTTTCATCTAACTATGTATACCTTTTAGACACTCTCCTTAACAAGACCCTTCACGCAACTGTCGTATTTTATTGGCAAGAATGAGTTTTACGTGAGAAATGTAGGTGGACATGATAATGTAACTGTCATGATTAGTTAGCAACCACAGGTAGTTGGCAACGAGTTTCTATACGCAGTGGTAGCTAGATGTAACCCTAATTGATTATGTTGAAATTTAGGTCTTGGTGATCCTAGAAGCACGTGGCCTGTGGCCATCTACTAATCAATGGTGGATTAGATTTTCTTAGGTGTAGAACCACAGAATCATTCCCTAGGTAGATCCACACTCCATGGAAAACCTTTTTATACAATATATACATGGAATACAAAATTATTGAAGAAAATCACTAGGTCCCACGTTTTGTGTGTGTTTTTTCTAGAATTGTTTTTAAGAAAAAAAAAAATGTAAGATTACAAATTATTTTTATATTTTCTTATCACAGCTGTGATGTGACAGTGTGAGTGATTGGAAGAAAAAAAAAAGAAGATCTGTGTATAAGTCATAAATAACCCTTCACAGTCTATCATATTAAAATTATGACAAAAAAAAATATATATATAACATAGTTTGTAGTTTATGGTAGTAAAACCACTCTTATTTTTCCTTGCATGGGGTCATATAAGAGGGTGGCTTTCAGTGGGGTTTAGGCTCCAGTGAGAACAGCCAATGTCAGTTTCATCATTCATGCCACCATGTGCGAGTGTAAGTACTTCTTTGAATTTAATGTGTTTCCCATGTGGGAATGGTCCTATATCTATGATTTCTCCCGGGTTTTGGGGATATGTTATTCATTGATATTTGGTCCAACAAATATCAATGAATAACATATTGACTGGCAACCAGGTGGGTTGGTCAAATAGTTGGACACTTGGTCTTAAAGTGCTTGTATCAGATTCAATTAGGTGTGCTCATCAGTTTGACGAATCATGGTGGGAAACCAAAAAAAAAAAAAAAAAACATATTGACTGACTCCTGGTTTTCAGATATTATATTAAAATGAAGAAGCCCAAACTAATGTAGAAATATATATATTATGAATGTTAGGTTTTCTTCTAAAAAAAAAAAAAAAAAAAAAAAAAACCAATGATTATGAACGAGACAAAACTGCTAAAATGTATAATACTGTTTCTAACCGAGGTAGGATATATATATATATAAAGTGTGAATGTTATAGAATTTCTCCGACGACGAAATTTGCAATTATTTTAAATAAATTAAGTAGGTATTTTTTTTGGGAGAGTCTAATACAACTGAATGAATAATAAAATATTGTTGAACTTAAACCTATTTTATATCGAGGTAATGTTCCAAATTTCTAATATGTTTTGCCGAAGCTGTTTTTTATTTTTTTAAATTAAGAATTAGTTATTAATTCTTACAAACTAAAACTCTCAACATTTTCCAATATTTTCATTTGATACGACTTATCATGATTGCATTCACACTTCCTCATTATTTATTTTTAATGATTTGATAGTTAGAATGAAAAAAAAAAAAAAAAAAGAATTTAAACTCTATGACATTTTTATAAGTAATTAAGCAGGTCAACCGTGGGTCCCATAGCACTATTCATAGTTTAAAAATTATTTTACTACAGTGTTTTCAGCAATAAATTTTCGGTAAAATAAACGGTATTCAAACAGACCCTAAGTATTGTATAATTACCCTCTTGTATTTAGTTTAAAGTATTGCTCATCAAGGATATTGTGCATATGCATTGTATTTATTTTAAAGAATTGCTCATCAAGGATATTGTACATATGCATGGAAGGAATCTTGAATTGCTTTCAACATGGTTGTCATAACGGTTATAGACCCGTTGATTAAACTGTCAAACCAATGAAAATTGAAATAAGAAAATGGCATAAATCTAGCATTTTAATTAAATAAATAGACATGTGACATGTTTTTATTTGCGGAGCATAGAGTGGAGTAGAAAGTATAAGACAAAAGATTCAGACCCATATATATATATATATATATATATAAATAAATTTTGATTAAGCGAGGCATGGGCATACTACTAGTTATTGTATACTGACAGTTGACAACTCAATCCACTGGATACAGTTAAACCAAAATATTAGCAACGAAACTACATAAAAATGATGACTGAATACTGTCCAATGTCACTGAAATTGGATTTTCCTTTCCATGTCATACAGTTGAATAACAAACATCAACAGAATTTATGCACAGATAAAAGCATCTGAGCTTTATGTCAACTAGAGAAATGAAAAAGATGTATTGAAGCTTCCTGGATGCCATCCATTAAACATAATGGTCTATAAGATGCAAATGACCTGGTACTAAGACATGTATCACTTGGGCCGAATTCTGAACCTGAATGCTCATTCCCATCAAACAAAATAGCCCAAATATGTAAATGAACTCCTAGTAGTAAGGCATGTAACGCATTGACCTTCTGAACCTAGGAGCCTTCCTGCAGCAGATTCGAAGTGGGAAAGGAGAGAAAATACCAAGCAAAGACCTATCAGCACATTTGGAATCATACATAAAAAAGTAAATGAGAAACTATTGAGTCACATACCCATATCCATAGGGAGAGTAGAAATAAGGAGGAACATATGGCCTCCTGAACCGGAACCCCCCGGTGTAAGAATTGAAACGTCTCGGACGGAACTGCTTCATCCCAGGAACGTTTGTCCTTTTTGGTAAAACCTGAAATAGATATCAAACAATCAAGAAACAGAGATTTAGAATCAAAATGGTCACAAACCAACGTTAGAAGCCATCAAAAATTAAATATCTGTTTATGCAATGAAGTACACATTAAACAACAATAAAAGTTACCTTCAATTGACGACCATGTAATTCAGATTCATTCAAAACGAGAGCCTCTTGAACAGCTTCTGTCTCAAGAAATTCAACATAAGCAAAACCCTTTGGCTGGCCAAATTTATCCGTCAAGATAGTCACCCTGTTTACTGTACCGCATGATTGAAAGTGTTGCTGCACTTCTTCAGGTGTGCATGCATAATCTACCTGCAAAACAACATTCATGCCAAGAATATCGAAGGCGGGATTGAGTGAGACAGAACCACTATATACTATACCCAGTGGAAGCATCAAAAAGTGAAAACAGAAGCAAATCTCAGTTATTACTCATTAGTTACAAAACAAAAGGTTTTCTATCAATTTTACCTCCAAAATATATATATATATTACGCCACAACAAAAGAAAACAGCCACTGGACTAGGGACGATTAATGCAGTTTGCACACAATAAATTATTCTCATTTATATTAAGAACACAATTTTTTGCAGAATCATTCTTTTGTTTCTATAGCCTTCATATTTTCTTTGGACATCAGTTATTTTAAATGCTGTTTGACTGTTAACATCCTTTAGCAATAATACAAATTATGAAAATTAACATATCATGACTGCTAATCAACTGCTCTAAATACCCCAAAAAAATCAAAATCAAGGTTTTAGGCCACAAAAGCTCTAAAATTATTGGCAGAACAGGCCTTGTTTACAGATTCACAACTATTTCTGTGAACCCTCATTACAAAGAGAAAGCAATTAAGACCTTTACACCTCTTATTTTCCAAGATATTAACGAGTAAACATTTCAACATTCAACTGAATGTTTGCCACTCTTGAAGCTGTTTCCAAATTAATAAACAATAGTTCTCCCAAAGGCTTCCCAGTAGGCAGCCGAGACCCATGCCTGCAAGTTCAGCCCATAACAATTTGGTTGTATTATATGTCTCCCCCTTTCCAACACCAACTCATGATCACTCACAAACATCATACGATCTATAGATGTGACCAAACCACCCAATTCAGACCTTCATTGCAAATTAACCCTCAAACCATTCTCCCAAATGCTTATGTTAGTGCACTGCCCAACTAAAGGCAGGGGAAGAAAGAACAAGCGCAGATACTATTACAGAAGCAAAAGACCGCCTATGTCTCACACACTGCTATCCGAAGATGAGCTTACCCTTAACTCCCTGACTATCACACTGCCCACCCACGGCTACCTACTACGACTAGACACTACTGCCTTGAAGAAGACAGAAGTGGTGCAACAACAGAGATTGATTTGACTTCGAAAGTAGCATGCATTCCATAGAGAAAATCCCTGAGAACTCCATTCAAAGAGGCCTTCACTCCACCACAATCAAGTTCCTAAGCCCCTGAAAGCCAACCCTGGTCACTTTGATTTAAGAACCCACTTCTCCTGATCTCTCTTTTCTGGGAAACTCCCTCTCTAAAGATGTGCTATTTCCCTCAAGTTTCTTCGGAAGTCGAAGTCCACAGTCAGTCGGATCCTTTCAGTCTCCAAAGAAGCCTTTTATTGTTTCTTACTTGCCACTTTTCTCGCAATAATCTCAGAAACACGTTTAACTTTCCATTCCACAAAGAAACTGGTTTGCCATCAATTTCACTCTAAACAATAAGACAACATTCTTCCATCCATAAGAATAACTAAATACATAATAAGAATTACATCTCGTTACCTAGACATGCTATTCAGTTGCCACCTTGAAACAAGTATGAACATGTAAACATGTTTATCCAAAATGCTAGGCAGCCAAAACTATTGCAAAATAAGCATTGTCATCCTATCTAAGTTGAACGCAATTTCAAGGAATAAAGTTTTCTGTACACAAAAGAAACAATACCAAAAGGAGTCAAAATTGAAGTTGAAGGTAGATACAAGTTATAATAAGCATTAAATAAAACTCCCATCTATATAACAAAAAAATTAAGAATACAAAAGACCCCTAAAAAACAATGTACAAAAAACACAATAGATAAAATTGATGCAGTCAACATTGCATAGAATATCTAAAAAGATTTCATTTGACGAAAAGTTTCCTCTCAAGTAACTCTAATAAAAACACAATTTCATTTTTTATTTAATGTTTCTTGCTGATCAACATTATTACTGGGTAGTTGATCCACTCAGGAAAGAAACCACTTCTTTTAAACACAACATAAATATTTTAATATCTTTACATTAGATTGTAACAGGATTAGTTGTAGAAGCAACTGGCCGTATTTTTAGGGAATAAACATATATTATCATTTCAAAAACTCACATGCCCATGTTAACATAATTGACAGTATGATCAAGATATCGCTCATTAGTACATAACAAACTGATGAAAATATTACTTTGATAATACTTAAATAGCAAGCCCTAAATAAGTAGGGCACTTGATTCAAAAATAAAAGATGCTTTGGCCACAGATAAATCTTAGTAGCCATGAAAGAGATTGCAAACAGAGAATTTACAGAAACATCACGTATAAATCCAAAAAAAAAAAAAAAAAAAAAAAAGCAAATCATATATATAGATACTTTTTCATTGACCAAAAACAATTATGAAATAAGGCCACAGGGAAGCAGCAATCTTATACCCCTCACGCTATCTCCAAATGACACATTTATGAGGCACCACAGACCATCAGTACCAGCAGCAGTAAAGGCTCTGCAACTACGACTGCATGCCCCTTGTGAGTTGCCTTCACTCTTCCAAAGAATTAAAAGATGCCCCCTTGTGGTTTGAAGTTGAAGCTTCTTTAATTCATTCATCTACTTTCTTCATTCCAGCTTTCACAGAGAAAAGATCAAATACTTCCAACCCAATTCTTCCCTTCTAAATGAATTCCGCTCATATAGAACCTTCACTAATACTTTTTTCATTATTTCACCTTTTCTTTTATTTTCTTTCTTTTCCTTCCATCTTTTTTCTTGCCTCACATTCTTTTCCTTTTTTTTTTTCCTCCTTCCATCTTTTTTCTTGCCTCACATTCTTTTCCTTCTCTTTTTTTCTCCTTCAACATTTTCTCCCATTCCTTCTACCTTTTTTCATATACTTTTTGAGATTTTTTCCTCAATTTTTTCAACTTTTATTTTTCTTTTGTTATTTTCTTATATATTTTGAAGCATACATAAGACATTCACTCTCCCCTCTAATGCAAGCCTAACACACACCAGAATAACTTTGGCCCACCCATAAAATACAGTGAAACCATCCAGCGCTAATATACAGAGAACTTGAGGAGTAAAAATGACCCTGCGATCATAGCGAGGCATTAAGTCAAACCATGTCTCCAAAATTGGGAAGTATCCACATCCACACTAAAAACAAAAGATAAAGTAGAGGTTTCCATTATAAACAAGGTCTCCAGAAACAAAAGATAGAATGTGACTTTGGGGCCAAAAAGTGAGATATATTCCAAGGTTTAATTTTAACAAATAGTATCCTAGAGTTTATATCTAAGAATAAGTTTTCACTATAAACAAGGTTTCCAAGACTTTATGAACCCATTTAGTACAAGCTTGAGACTCACATCCAACAACAAGAGGAATGTAATCATCATCAAATGTGTTGAAAGTAGATGTCTACAATCCTTAAAATCCTAATCACTAACAAGACAATAAGCTTAAAAATGGATCACCTACTTTAAAATTTTTATTTTTCCTGTACAAGCATATGGGAAGCAGTTCCAAATTGACAATCATTAAAAGGCCATTACCCAGAGTTGGTCTTGGTCCCCATCAAGGTGGCGTCAAGGGAGGGTTATTCAGAATACAGTGCTATCCTTTCAGTAATGCTGGTTGAAGTGACCACTCCCAGTAATCAATTATGTGCACTTCAGCACTTGATACTTGATAGTTGATAGCTTGAGGCTTTTACTATTAGACCACAAAGTGGACCCTCCACATGCTAGATTAATAACATTTCTAATTTATTTAGTCACAAGCAATTCTAAATAAATTATGGTTGAATATTTTTTTATTGTTAAGTTATGTTTCTATACATCTCAAATATGTTACAAAAGGGCTCCGTAGAAATATCTACATGAGCCATCACTATATTTAAACCTCTCATCTGCATATTGAAATGCAATGTAGCAAAAGTTGAAGCATCATACTAGTTTCATTAGTAAACATCCAACTGACATTCGAACCTGCGCTTGTTACACAGAAATATGCAACCATTTTACTGAAATTGAATTAATATAAAGATTTTTTCAATTCAGAACAACAGGGTATATGTTTTCTGTCACATTTATAAAGATGACAGGGTCAGATTGACTCTTTGGACCTGATATCATACTCAAACCAAAACATAGATCCTATCCAAATCAATGAAAATACCTTTCTCTTTTGGCAAATTGCAAATCCTATTATACCTTATAGGAGTAAACATGTCGGTAGTAATATATTATTTTTTGATACGTCAATAGTTGCGGGTGGGGGGATTTGAACCCTAGATGTCTCCGTTGGAAACACCAAGAGGTGCTAGTTGAGCCACAAGGCTCTTGGCTGGCAATAGTAAAAGATTTCCTCCAAATCATTTGTAAGATCTACCTCTCCCAGGTGATAAAAATAAGAGCCAGAAGCCCATCCCGCATTCAAGAATATCATCATACCACATTTACCTTGAAATTAACTGTTTATGATAGTATAAGATAACTCCAAACAAGATTCAACATATACATTTACACTTGGGAGCATGTGAACAAGCACTACTGTGAAATAATAACAAGAAGTAATAACTATATATAAATAAAAACAAAACTCAACCATCACTAAACTATATAAATGGTTCTTTAAAAGACTAAGCACTTCAAGAATGAGTATTTAAAGTTGTGAAGGAGAAAAACCAAGATAACACATCATATAACCCAGCAGAGTCAGCAGACTAATCTAAAAGAATGGCAAACTTGGAAAAGGCTAAGTTCAAATAAAAAGAATATTGTGTTTCTCACATTGCCAACAAACACTGATCGTGCATCTGCCTCCTCCTTGTTTGCTTGAGAAGCAGCTGCAGTGGCAGGGTCTGCAGAAAATGACACACACATAAATACAATCCAAGCATTAAAAGAAAAAACAAAAATTATACAAAAAAGGTGACATGTCAAAAAACATTATATCTTAACAACACTAGAACATCACCACTTAATCTTAAAAGCCTGTTTGACATTCTAATATACAACTTTTAAAGCTTCACCTTCACCTTCACTTTTCTAGGTACAACTATACTTTTGCCCAGCTTTTTAAAGCTAAATAGACCAATGAAAATGAGTTACACCAACTATACAAGCACTTAAAAAAAAAGCCATACTCAAAGCACAAAACTTCCACTTTTGCGAGGATTGGGAGGGGTAATGGTTGGGAAGCACAGACACGGCAACAAGTACGGGTACAAACATGTGTACGACACGGTGACACGAGCAATTTTTGAAAACCAGTACGACACCGATATGACACGGATACGACATGGGTACAGCACCCTAAATGAAGTGTCCATGCTTCCGAGGGTAATGGTAAGCAGCCTTACCCCCCAATTTATTGTAGAGACTGATTCTTGGACTTGAACTTGCGACCTGTTGCTTTTGGTGGAAGGCACTTGCTATCGCACGAAGGGCTTGGCCTCTAAAAATAAGCACTTAACACTAATATTCTATCTTAACAACACCTAAACACAGTATCAGATTAGCTTCAAATCCAAAACTTCTAGACTGAGATCACTCTCTGCAAATTTATTTTTTGTTATTAACTGAAATATATCACTTACACAATTCATCAATCTTCCATCTAAACAACTTAAACAGAAACATTTCAAGCTATATAGCTCAATATCAAACACCACCACTAATATAAACTATAAAATTCATAGCAATTCGAGTAAAAAAAAAAAAAAAAAGCAGTATAAGAACAATCAAAGTATAAGTTTATGTTTTTCCTAGGGTTTATTTTCTCAGCAAACAATCATAGAAATCGGAAAAGAAAAGTAGAGAATTTTAAAACCTTGAACAGCGCCCATTTCCTTCTCGACCTTAGCTTGCATTTCACGGAGAGCGGCAGCTTCTTCTTCCATTTCCTTCAACCGCTTCTTCATCTCATCCAGCTCCTGCAATCAATCCGATAATCAATTTTGGGTTTTGATGCAACCAAACGCTGATCGAAAACCGAACGCTAGGGTTTTCGATCTTATCAAAAAAAAAAACAAGAGGAGGACCTTGACGGCGTCGTCATCGGCGGCGGACATATCGACGTCGGCGGCGTGAGAGTCCATGTCTCCCTCCATCTCGCCCTCGTCTGGGATTTCTCCGCCGTACACCTCGTGCTCCTCTTCCTCCATCTCTCTCTCTCTTCTGAGTTTCTAGAAAGAACAAACACCCCTTGGGCCTTGTTTCACTTGTAAATACTGGGGCGTTTTTTCATTAATGAAAAAATAAATAATAATAATAATAAAAATTTGATAAAATAATAATCAAAAAATTTTTTTTTTGAGTAAAATAATAATCAAGATCGAATCAATTGGAAATAAGAAACTACGTCGTAATATACGACAATTGTATCTCTTTAAGGTTATGTTAGCAGATATTCTTAAAATAGTTGTTAAATGTTAATAAATTATTTTAGAAGAATTTTGATATTACTTTGATGGAAAATATAAAAAATAGAAAAAAATTTAAGAAAAAAAATACTTAATATCATTAATATTACTACAAATTCTAGAATTTAATAGTTGAATTGCATGTTTTTTATACTCATAATACTTATGTTAAATTTTGTGTCACTCGAATATTTTTTACAATATGATCTATAAACTTATATTTTATCAATAATTTTAAACTACAAAAATTTGCAAATTTTAAAAATTTATTAATAAGATAGTTTGCAATGGTATAATCCAATAATAGATTTGTCAAAAATCATTTCTAATAAAAATATATTAAGGTTATAACTTATAACCTTATGCTATAACTAATTTTGTACCTAAATTTTGTCCAAAAAGTAATTTTTTTTTCTTTTTCCATAAAAAGTTTCTTCTAATTTAGGGCATCCTTTAAATTTTCTCATCTATTTATTTATTTTAAGAGAAATGCTATGAATAGTTGTATACAACATTTTTAATGGTGATTTTAAATTAGAACCAATAATAACTTACTACATAAGATTTGTTACAAAAATTTTATGGACATAGCAATATTTCTCTTATTTTAAACACCTACCAATACAAATATGGGTGATATTTGTTGTACCAAGAATCGACATGGTCCATTCTGGTTAAAAATTTAAATACTTGGTACTATGTTAATACGGCCAATAGTGGTGGTTTTAGGATTTTTTTTATTATTAAAAAAACTTAATTTATATAAAATTTAATAAAAAGATAACTTGGGTGTATCGACATCACAAAAAAAGAAAAGAAAAAAAAAAGCAAATACATCAAGTTTTATATTTTACTTTTACTAACAAAATGAAAAGGTAGAAGAAAAATGTTAAAGGTAACACAAGTTCTACACAAAGCTTGCAAAATGATGTGACAATCAATGTGATTGGTGGACTTCAACCACCTCATTATTGAATATTTGAATTGTCTCTCTATGATTGGTGATACATCAATTTGTAATTCAATGTAGTAAACTTGTAGCACTACTCAAAGCAAAAAGGGATTGATGAGAGATAAATTGAAAACTAATAATTCTAAGAAGAGAGTAATAAAGTGATGGAGCTAGTCAACCCACTGAGGAGAGCAAAACTACTGTAATTGCAAAGTCGAGTAGAGCAAAGTTGTCGATGTCACTAAGAATAACTCACAGCCATAGTATCTCTCTTTGTACCATTTTTTAGGAAATATGATATTTGAGATTAGGTTTTATTTATTTATTTATTTATTTTTAGGAATATTTGAGATTAGTTTTATGGCATAGGTTGAACACAAATTTGAATAATTAGAGGTTTTATTGTTTTTTTTTGAAACTTTTGTTGAATATTTTGTTCATTTGTTATTATTTGGCCTAATATTAGTGTTGTTTGAGTACTATCTTCTTGTTCTTGTTATTGTTTGTGCTAAGGATATGACAAATTGTCACAACACTTTTACAACAACTGAGATGTTAGTTTCTCAAGATCAAAATATATAAAATAATAAAATATTGGACTATGACCTATCACAATAACAATTAGAATGTTGTGAAAATGTTGTGAGATTTTGTTATGTCCATTAAATTTTCCTAATTTTTGGTGTAGTTATTTTGGTTTTTTTTGAAGGGATTAAGGATTATGGGCCAATATTATTTTTGTTTAACTAAAATTCTTAGAATGTTTAGGTCTATATATATATATATATATATATATATATATATATTCGGCAAGTTAGGGTGTTTATGTGAACTCCCTGAAGTATATGTGAAGGCGAACGAAAATTATTATTATTATTGGGTTGGTGATTAGGATTTGACTCAATAAAATAGAACACATGACATAATATTATCAAGTGGGAGGACCATTAGACATTGATGATGTGGTCCACCAAAAGGACTAAATAATCCTAAAGCAACTCATTAGTTGGCCTTGTTGTACCAACCATGCTATCTTTTGATGTTCTATTGCTCCTTCGTGCAAATAATAATAATAATAATAATAAGACAACTTTAGCAAATAAATAATTTATTAGGGGCAAGAGACTTACCCATCTTGGTTCATAAGCAATACGTAAGGACAAATATTAGAAATTAATAAGACATGTTTATACTTAATAACTAGTCGCTAACCATTGCTATGCACAGGAAAACTACTTAAAGAGATTTTTTAAAAATTAAACTAATATTTTTCAATGAATTTTTTCTCTCAATCTCTCACTTAGTAATAATCTTACCCCTTAATGTTTGAATGTTATCAAGTTTATAATTTTCTCCAATATTTTATTTGTCCTTGCAAATGTATATTAATACAAAAAACATAATTCATAAAAAATTTCATCGTAAGAAGACTACTATTATAATGTTGCATTTTTGGTTTTTATGATTAAAGTTCTAATTTACTAAAAATACAAATTATGTTGATGGCCTAGTATGCCTAAATGCACATGAAAAAGAAAAAGAAAGGAAAAAAAGACCAGTGGTAACTAAACCAAGAGGCACAAACCTTGAAGTTGACTTAAACTATGCATAAGTGAGACATGTTGTCAAACACAAGGTGTACATCGCAAGAGTCAATTTTGTATTAGAGACAATTTCGGTTTACCTAAGGGAAGGATATATATCAGAATTATCGCTATATATACACACACACACACACACACTAAACTAATTATTTTACAAAATGCTAAAGATACAACAAATTAATAACAAAACATTTTGTGGATTGATGTGACAATAATTATGATTGGTAAATGACATTATCATAATAAATAATAAACAAATATCAAATTTTTTTTAATATAACTGGTGACATTAGTTTCTAGAGGTTAAGTGATGAAATTTGTTATATCTTTAGCATCATTTATATTTTTTTTTACCCTATCTATCCTACTAACATTTAACCTTTTTTTTTTATTCTCATCCACTTATTCTCTCAACCTTTTAACTTTTTTTCTTTTTAAAATTTTCCCTTCTTTTAAACTCCTCCACATGCCATCGTCTTCAGTCAAAATTATAAAAAAAAAAAAAAAATCCTCCACATGTTCCCACGGGATTATTCCAGCTTGAAAGGCCATAGTTGTAATAAAAGATGCCAACACCATCAATGCATGTTGATGCTTAATTATTGGCCTCTCTGAACTCTCTTTCATGGTTAGTGTTGAGGTTAGAGATTTAGGCCTTGTTTGGTTTAAAAAAAATGGTCACTCATCACTCATCACTCAGTTTTCATCACTTATCACTCATCACTCCTCACTCATCACTATCACTCAAAAATACCCCAATTTCTGATAACTCTATTTGTGGCTTGTTTGGGTGAAATATCCGAGTAAGTTTTGAAACTCCATCACTCACCTTTATGTCAACTCACCGGGTCCCACAAATATCAATTAAAAATTTCTGTACATAACGGTCATAACTCTTACCTGCGTTCTCTCTCTCTCTCTGTGTCTCTCTTCTCCACACCAGTTCAGGGGCTGCAACAGTTCCTAAAAATACCACTGAAGCCCTCAAGAAACCGTGTTGAAACCAAGCTGAACACTCAAGCAAAGCCACCCCAAAACTACAGGGAAAAAAAAAATCAAACCGACCATCAAAGGCTCGGCAAACCCACTGTGAACACCACTGCAAAACAGGGCCAAAATACCCGGAAAAACAACCCAAAAATCTCACCGCAAATCATTCACCAAAATCACGAAAAACAGTCCTAAAGGTTGTAAAAAACGTACACCAACTTTGAACTAATTCATAGGTATTCAATTATAATCAATGGTACTAGATTGGGACGTTTTGCATTGATTGTTCAAGTCTAGTTTGGAAATAGGACACAAATTTTATTGCATTTAGACACTAAGTTTCATTCAACCGACAAAAAAGAAAAAAGAAATGGTGATAAATTTGGTGTACAAAGCAAAGTCAAGGAAATTTCCTTTATCAAGTAAATTTTTAAAACCTCCCATACAAAACCAAAAAAAAAAAAAAAAAAAAGTGTCAACAGCTAGTATCGGTGTGGCACACCAGTCTGCAGCAGACTAGTCTGCAAACACCAAAGTCAGGGGGGTGCAACAACTAGTCTTTGACCGTGTTGCAGCAGCTCTTTGGGAGATAATATCGCACCTGGGAAAGGGAGAGAGAAGTATGGACACGGTGACAGAGAGCTACACTCGCCGGTGAAGATTCCAACCTGATTCAGAGCTTCGATGAGGCGTTGTTCTTCAAACACGGACGATCTTCTCGAGCCTCGTTCGATCTTGAACACGGACCGTGGTGCCATGGAGCTACCTCGCTGGGATGTGAGGATGGAAGTGAAAATGAAAGGGAAGTGAGGAGAGGGAAATTTTTTAGGAAAAAATTTTCGGACAAATGCAGAGTAATAGGGAAGCAAGCTCTAACGGTCGGATAGATGGGACAATTCACTGGTTGAATGGGCCCCACCGAGACAAACTTATTATGAAACTCCACCGAGTCATGGGTGATGAGTCTTGAAAATAAGGAAAATGTGTTTTCATTTTTGGTCTTCATCACTCAGTTTTTTGAGTGATAGGATCACCAAAACCGGATGACCAAATATGAGTGATGGTGTCCAAACAAAAAAATTTCCGTGGGTCCCACAAATTTTGGATGATGAGTGATGAAAACAAAATCATATCACTCAAAACTCACTCATCCAAACAACACCTTAGTTATCCAAGGAACTTTTGTTGGAGCCCATTAATTCATGTATAGTTGGATGTATATCTTTTACACTTAAAGCCCCAACACCATGAAGAATTTCCCTAATCTCCATATCCCTCAAATCTCTGGGTCTCTGTATCAGAATGTCTAAAGTTGTAGGGCCAGTGTAACCAAATTTGAAAAAGAAAAAGAAATAGAGAGAAGCGGTCACAGAGAGAGAAACATATCTGAGGCAGAGAAGAAATGAAGAAACAGAAGATGGAGGAACACATATAGTAAACGAAGAAAAAGAAACTAACGGCAGTAGAGAAAACACAGAATAGATCGGGTTTGAGATAAATAGAAGAGATTGTATTTGCACCCGGGAGAAGTTGGGACAGAAAGTGATAGAGCGGGAGGGCTTTCGGCTATGAACAAAGACAGAGATTTGAGAGTCTAAAGAGGAGAGGAAGAGAGGAAGAAAAAGTATCGGAAACATCTGTTGCTGTTGGCTTGCCGTGGGTCCGATTGGCTTGCCGTGAGTCCGATTGAGGAGGAGTTGATAGAGGAGGAACTGGAAAAGGAAGGTAGGGAAGAGAAGGCATAGTATCGTGAAAGGTAAAGGTAGAGTCTTTGTGAAACGGAATACGTTTTTTTTTTTCTTTAATATTGTCTTGACGTGAAAAATTGTGGGAGTTTCAGAAGTTTCGGTTTTATATATGTATATATATATATATATATATATATAGATAATTATTTCATGCATCATATAATATACACATAGGATGTGAAGTTTATAACCAATTATTAACTCCACACGTAGAATGTTTG
Source organism: Quercus dentata (assembly GCA_028216015.1). Taxonomy (NCBI): domain Eukaryota; kingdom Viridiplantae; phylum Streptophyta; class Magnoliopsida; order Fagales; family Fagaceae; genus Quercus; species Quercus dentata. Next base: position 54,112,916 of record CP116449.1, on the reverse strand, counting down.
TATACTATAATTTTCTCATGCCTCTTTTTGTTTTATGGATCGTATCTCTTCATATCAAATATATATAGTATACAAACAAACATAGTATACAAACATTCAATTATATAAATGTACTTACATCACTGTCCTTATACAAATGCACCTATCACGGTGGCACACGAGTACCTAACCTCAATGCCCTACCATTCACATGTATATGGAGTACTACTTTCTCAAACACACTTAAGTGAACCGTATGTTATTGCACTACGGGTGTTTTTGCCTTGAGAAAATCTAATTTCTTATATTAGTGAGGCAGTGACAAAGAAGAGAAACTATCGCTTAATTTGTTTCGCAGAAAAACCTTCAGAAAAGATAGTTTTCTATATTTTTCAATGTTTGATAGTATTTAAAAAAATCAGTCAATGGAAAATTGTCTTTAATCAATGAAAAACCCTAATAAAAAGAGGGCTTATTTTCTATTGCTTGTTTTCCAATAAAAATCTTTAGAAAACAAGCTCTCTCCCTCACTGCTCTTAACCCCTATATATATATATATATATATATATATATATATATATATATATATATATGTTTTGTTCGCCAAGGGAAACAATATTACTTTGGGGCTCTTTCACTCTTTTTCATGGTAAGCACTCTCAAATCTTCTCTTTCCTTCACTTTTTCTCTCTTCTCGCTTCTCACGTCCACACTGTCACTCTCTGATCTCTTCTCTTTCCATTGATTTCACTTTTTTGTTTGTCTCTCTTTTCTCCCTGTTTCTCCTCCCTCTATAACATTGTAATATGATAATATTTTTTTTCTCCCTTACAGATCTGTCAGTAGCTCTTCCTTGCAAGGGCGAACAAATCAGCAGCAGTATTTTTTTCTTTGTTTTCTCCCTCACAAATATGGTGTTCAACTCTTGTGTTTATTTGTTTTCTATTTGTACAGTATGTTGGCTTTGTATGGGCTAGGGTTTGTTCATTTACATAATTGCTTTACATAATTGCATAGGTTATAATTGCATAGATTTTTATGTGTGAAGCCAAAACCAATAGGGTCTTTTAATATAACAACCCCACATGATTTTTAGAATGTGTGAAATCCCTTTTTTTATTTAATCAGTTGACAAGCATAGTAGGAATTTTAGTGTTTCCAGAGTAGTGTGACAATAAAACAAACCGTTTCATTATAATCAATAATGTTTCTAGAGTAGTGTTTCTAGAGCGTTTCCAAAGAATCCTTATGATCAGTTGACGTGTGCGGTGGGAATTTTACTGTCACACTACTTGGCAGGTGTTACTTATCATCATTATAAGGATTCACCGATGTGTGAATGATTTACCAATAGCATTGCAGTGATTTATGTTGCTATACTTATCATTATATACCTATATACTTATCATATAACAGTGAATTTTTTTCATTCCTTTGTTCCAAAATATTGCTATTAATAGTGAATTTTTTTCATTCCTTTGTTCCAAAATATATTAGATAATCGATGTTCTTGTATATATATTCCATGAAAATTTTATTTTTAAGTGTCTTGTTTTAAGTATATATACATTTAATTTATAATTATCATATTTTTGGAATGTAGATGGATAACCCATCACTTTTTGCTGCCATAATAGGGGCAGCTACATTTGTCATTGTTTTGGGTGTTGTTCTTTTGAAAGGGTTAAGATCTAGGAGTGTTATACCTAGAGAACCTCATGTCAATCGAGATTATGAAAGAGAGTCATATATGAGTGATATTCTTTATAGAGGTGATGTGCACTGTGTCCATAATATAAGGATGAGACCCTTTGTTTCTTATGCACCATGTAGAATTCTGTGTGAGAATAATTTACTTCAAGAAACCATTTATATGTCCATTAGAGAACAAGTGTTAATTTTTTTACTCACTATTGGGCATAATATGAGGTTTCGAGTTGTTGGTGGGAGGTTTTGTAGATCATTTGAGACAAGACACCGATACTTTAAGCATGTCCTTAGAGCAGTTCTACAATTGTACAAACATGTGATTAGACTACCTGACCAAGATACACCCTTAGAGATAAGGAATAGCAACTAGTTTAGCCCCTATTTCAAGGTAAGTTTTAAAGGCTTTCATTTTCCTTTTTTTTACAAATATAAAGATGTAAAATGAATGTAACTTATATTGGTCATAATTAGGATTGTGTGAGAGCGATTGATGGAACTCATGTTCATGCATATGTTCCACTTCAAATTCAAGGAAAGTTTCGTGGTCGAAAGGATGGAACAACACAAAATGTCCTTGATGCTGCTACCTTTGACTTAAAATTCACTTATGCATTAGCTGGTTGGGAAGAAAGTGCACATGACTCATGTGTCTTAAATGATGCATTATCTAGGCAAAGGGGATTAAAGATTCCTGAAGGTATTATAGGACTAGAAAATGATTTTATTATAGGTACTAGCTTTGGGAGTGATTTCTTTTCCTTTTTGACTATAAACTAATAGGTAAATATTATTTTGGTGATGCTGATCATGGAGTTCAAAATTGAATTATTTCCCCTTATTGTGGTGCTCGTTACCATTTGAAAGAGCTTAGTGATAACCCGCCAAGAAATGACAAAGAATTATTCAATCTTCACCATTCTTCTTTATGCATACCAAACACCAAAAAACATTCTCAAACTCATTTTCAAGGTCATTACCAAATACCAGAAAATGAGATCATTTTCCAAAAAATATTCTTTGAAAAATGACAAATTTTTCAAAAAACGTTAATGCTGAAACAAACCGAGCATATGTGCAACTTCAAATTATTAGGAAGACACTGCTACTTTGCTTGATGAACGTATGGATTATGAGTTCTCTATGATCTATTTCAAATGCTTGGGAGGTCCATGTTTCATGAGCTTTAACGACGTTTAACCTTTTCAATAGTCTTTACAATTACCAAAAATATAAGTCGATATAAAACCACCATCCCAAACAAAATAGCAAGATCAATCCACTTAGAGTAGCCCATCTCCACCTGCCAAGTGTTTCGTAAGATTTCTTCACCAGTGATGGTAGGTGGTCCATTTGCTAGGTTATTAGGGAATGTTAGTCCTACAAACTCATTCTTGTAGAATCCTTGGTTTGCATACTTATGGAATGCAATGTAGTACATTGGGTATCTCCAAAAAGGGTTAGGAAGATCATTCGGCAGTCGGAAGAAACCTCCATTAAGCATCATCACACCTTGTATTCCAGCACCGGTAATGATACCCATGAGGAAATCTGGCACTATACTTGCAACAATCATCATTAAGCTTTCAACCAGCATCATGCACACAAAGAGGACCAACGAAAAGTAGGCAAAGTGTTCAAAACTCTTTTGAAGGCCAACTAGGTAATAGGCTATTGCTCCTGGAAGTAGAGAGATTATAAGCAAGTAAGGAATGGAAGAAAATGTGTTTCCAATCACATATGCGCCAACACCATAGTGCCCATTCAATCTTTCTCGCCCAAAGATCTGATACATCGTTGAAGAATATAACAAGGT